>CM060921.1:337157154-338644654 GCA_030737875.1 Allium sativum
CCATGATTTACACAACCCTTTTCTTTTTAGGATTTTTGTACATAATTCTGACTGATTTCAAATAATGTCTTTTATTGAAGAAGAACAAAAAGGCATATTTACATTGATCAAGTTAAAATCCAGGCAAAACAGAACACAAATAGGCTTATTATTCTTTTAAATTTTTTTTACATGAATCACAATCAACACCAATACTACAGATCTGGAATAAACTACACTTTCTACAATGATTTAAGGAATACTTTCTAGACTATGGTGTTTACGATAACAAAATATTTTTAAACACAATTATAGGCAATAATATGAAAATTTCCAATAAGCCCACAAGATAATAATATTCAAACCACAATTTTATTCTTTCAGATATAACAGTACTCATAAACAGATCGAATGGGCATCATTTCGATTTGTTAAAATTATAACAAATCTGACAAATATTTAGGCATACATTTCAGATCTAATGCAAACGAAATAATCAAATTATTGTAAACTATGGATATCGACTTTCCACGCATCTGAAAGCATCCAAATCTGAACCTAAATAGTCTTTTAGGCCTGCAATCCCTAAATTCTTATAGATTACATTTATTATGAAAAGGGAATACTTTCAGATTTGTAGATTTGCAAGAAAATAAGAAAAAAGAGAAGAAATCTGATGCAGAAGAATCTAAACACCAATGCATTCCTTTTTCACTTGAATCTGATTAATTTCCTCAAATATATATTGTTTATGTTTTATTATGTTTGTATATGAATATATTTTGTTTTAGAATTTATTTAGGAGAAAAGGAAATGGCAGAGCTTCACTGCTGCTCTTAGAAATACGTGGAAAAGAATGAGGGCCTAACCTTTTATTTATAGGAGTTGAAATGACATTGAACCATTAGATTTAAATTTATAAAAATCCATTCATACAAAAATATATATTATAATAGCTTAACCCTAGCCATCTCCTGCTATGTCGACCCATAGTGGTCAACATAGCGGTCGACCGCCGGTCGACCTGGCAGGAGTGGGCTAGGGTAATAAATTCCTACTATATATATATATAGTTTACTTTTTCCGTTCATTTCGTATTTTGTTCATAACTTTTTATGGGGACTCGCGAAACTCCAAATATAAAAGTTGATCAGAAGTTCGTAACGAACGCAATGATGTAAGTTCCATGGTCAAATTCCATCGTTTGCAATAATTCATATTCTTGGAAATCTAATTAAATAACTAATTTATTTATTGCCAAAATTCCGTGTTGTTACATTTTCCCCTTTAATGGAGTTTCATCCCGAAATTCTGACACCTACTTATCGTATTCTACACAACCAATTAGTGTACATCCACATTGCAAGTGTGCATGTGCACGGTGTATATAATGTTACAAAATCATAAAAAATGTATGCATAATGAATCTAAATCGGATCCTCCTATACTTATGCATTAAAATTTTGAAACATTTTTGAAAACATGATGCAAAATATCCTAAATATACTGGCAATTCTATATGAATGTAAAATTTAAAAATTCTTTTTCATACATAACCCCCACACAACTACGAATAGAAGTGTGAAGGAACCAATTTTGCATCCAAATCCTGCCATCCAAAACATCAACATGTCAAATTGCTTCCAATTTAATTTCTCCTAAGCCTGAAAAAGAAAATCAAAGCGAAGAATTTTAACTTTTCTTCCACTTGTAAATATTTCAGTTCCCATCCTATAGTGGAATTTTACCTTAGTTGCCCACAATACTCCAAAAATTTCCATTTGTAGACTGCAAACGAGGCTTAAAACAAGCTCTAAAACGTAAAACGAGTTAATTAACAACTTGTGTGCACCATTGAAAAGGTATGGAAACAATGTTTTCATGGCTAAAACATCCTTTCCTTGGTTATCGTTATATTTTTGTCGCATCGTCGGCCCTATTGCACTACTAAAACACCTACACATACCATTGAAAATCTTCCTCACGCTGTTCATGTAACCAAAAACTGAAATTTTTCACAAAAATAAATTCCTGTTTTAAAACTTCTTTTATAAATTTTGAAAATTTACTTTTAATACTGTTTCACTTCCCATATGAGGTTTGTACAAAAATAAAATGTGCGCTTTTTATTATTTATACCATTTATTTTAGTACAAAACAGATGTTTAAACATAAGCAAACTACCATACCCAAATCCATGTTTTTGCACAAACCGAAATAAAAGAAAGTAAATCGGTAAAATATGAATTTTAAAAAGGATATATATATATATTATTTCAAACATGCAAATAGTTTTTAAAAATTGTGTTTCTGCATAAACTTAAATGATTCAAGTCATATGTTGGCGAAAAGAAAGCTGGTTATGTAAAAAATGCGAAAATCGAAACCACAAACAAACCAAACAAAAATAAATTTTAGCTTAACAAGGAACAAGTGATAAATATACCCATGACAAAAATAATGTAAAAACATGTTCTTCACTAAAATTTATTCAATACAGAAATTTATTCTTTCCAGCTTTTTTAGTTAGATAAGAAAATTGAGATTTCGTTCAAACAGACATGCGCGAATGACACAAATATTTCTAAATATAGAAATCTCATCAAAAAGTCATGCGATTTCAAAGACAACAAACACTAACTGTTGCAAGCATGTACTAAAAAGAGCCAAGAATCAAATGCTAGAAAGGGAAAACAACAAAAATGACAACAAAACAACACCAAAACTCTCAAAACAATGCCTATAAACAACGAGATGTCTTGCTCCACGTCTGGAGCCCAAATTATTTTTTTATGACCTTTGATTAATCATATTGTGATAGCAAACTTCTCAATCTCATGTTACAAACACTATTGGTGTTGTTGGAGGTTTCCATATCAGCATCCCTTACAAAAGAGAATTAGACATGACAAAAGAAACCTACCACGAAGCTGCTCCTCAAGGCGATTCGCCTAACTTTATCTAACAATAACATGGATATGAGAAGATATAGAAAATAAATCCATGAAATGACACCCAAGGATAACGAGATGAATCAAATATGATGCGGCACTAAATGATGGTTACGCCATCAATCAAAAGATTCATTTTCATATCATGAGACAAATCTAATCGTAACTTCCCATTTAAGAAATAATCTGTTGATTTGGTCACACATCTACATGGGCGGTTTGAACATAAATTCCCAAACTCAAAAACCAACATTAAGAAAAATGAGATATGTTGCAAAATCTCCAAAGCCGCATAAAACATGAATGCCTCTAAAATATCATCGAGATTATCCTTAGAAAAAACATCCAAAGATAACTTAATCTTCATCTCCTAAACGATGATCCTCTTCATCAAAATCTATTCCAAAACCAACAATTCTATATGAATATCTTGAAGCAAAGAACTGGTGCATGTCCAACTGCTACAATTAATTTTCTCAACCCTGAGGCGGTAAGAACTTATGCTCATTCTGATCCAACCAAACAATCTCTTTCCAAAAGAATGAAACCTAAATGGTGTGAGTAAGATGAGATAGCGCAAATAGGTATTATGGACTAAGAAATGATCGGAGAGAAGAAACTGGATTTAGAACTTCGAGTCATAGTGTGTGAATCTAATATGCAAACTAGCACGGAAAAGGAGATGAGGCAACGACAAAGAAACAGAAAAAGGATAAGAATATGGTTCGGCTAGATGAAGAAGGAAGGGTGAAAGAAAGAAGTTAAGGAGGGAATTTGGACGCCGCTTTCACGGTTGAATTCTAGATTCAAGTCAAGCCAAAGATTATCAACTAGTTGACCACTCTAGTATAATGCTAAACAGTCAACTATTAAACGAGCTTTGAACAAAGATCGAACCTTGACCTTATTAGGTCATATTAAATTATTAGTCATCCCGCTTCATCTTTTAATATTTGACGCACTTCCAAAAATACTTGTCATCATCACGGCGGTATCATAGACCACAGTCAAACTCCGAGCCATCTCCAAAAATTCAAAGTATTCTCAACAAAAAGGATACGACCACACAACATCCAAATTAATTAAGCTAGAAACCCGTAATTAAATTAAAACAGACTTTTCCCTTACCTAGCTGACAAATATACCGAATGACCTAAGAAATTGAACGCTTGAAAAATATTTCAGCCAGCATTTCATATCTGGATCTCTACGAAATTATCTCCCTTGTCTAGCTGACGGGTCAACAAATACCCCAAGATGAACAAAAGATTTTCCTTAGTCCTTTCGAAAGAAAATTAAACTTTTTTCGAAATTTGAAATATTTACTATAAACTAAAGGTTTCGATTATAAATCAATTTTATTATTATTTATATTCCAATTTATATTACTAACTAGAAAACCTTTTCGCGTTCCAAAGGGTCGGGATTTTAAAATCTCAAAAATATTAATTGTGATAATTTTGATAAATCATGTAATGTATATATATAAAAAGAGGAACATTAAAAATCACAAGGAATGGATGTTTATTATTTTTAAGTTTTGAGGCGTATTCCTTGTCATTGTCAATTCCCTTCTTTTACCAACTGGATAATTTATTATAATCGCACAAATCCAAACAATTCTGAAACATGAAGAGATTTGAAATCTTGAATTATATTTGCAATAAATCTATTTTCTGAAACCATAGTTTTACAACTTCTGAAATTCAATTTATTTTTGCAAAACAGTTTTAAAAACTGAAATTCTTTCGAATACAAAACTAAGGACTCAAAAGAATATTTTCCAACAAAATAATATCCGGGATTTCAATGAAGTATTACAACAAAGTATTAAATGGATATACCTCGTAATTATATTTCTGGATAGACACGACATATTAGCATGAAATTCCCATTTCAAGACCAAGAAAAGGTCGCTGACTGGAATCACCAATGAAACCAAAAACCATAAATCATGACTACCTCAGTTGTAGCTAGATTTTCGTCTAGTCACTAAACACAGATCCATGGGATTTTCCATATGTTGTCCTCATGCTCTTCACAATGAAATCATTAATGCGTTGTGGGTAAGACAGAACTGGTTAGAAACTCGAAATCAACATATTTCAAACTCTTAGTCGCTTAAGGCCTATCTTAAATAAATAGGCCTACGACTAGTTCATCTCGAATAATTTAAATTCGAGTAAGAAAGGAAAATAAAAACATAAAAGAAGATCGAATATGTTCACAAGTCCTAGTTTAACTAATTCCTCTTATCGTCTAACCCAAGCTCTGATACCAAATGTAACATCCCACACTTTTCTAAGCCCAAATTTCAACAAAAATTGAAACTCAAACTCATCCAAGCATGGATCTTGTAAATCTAGTACCTGCTAAATAAGCATGAGCATAATCAGAGTATGATAAACTTACTCACAGGGGAAACGGACTAGGATAGACTAGTATCAACTTTGGTTACTACAATAAAAAAGAAAGACATCACGTCAATTCCGAGCATAAGAGAGAACGAGAACTAAAAATCAAACTTAAACACCTGAGGAAACTTGACCTTCTCGAGATAAACTATGAGTTGTAATGAGGAAGAGCTTAGAACAATAAGTTCTAGTGAGCAGAAAGATTATAACACGGTCTACAATACACAGATGTATCTAACATATGTCTAACAAGGCTTGTAATTCTAACCTAACCTTGTAAACATTTACGCATGACAACTGACTACCATAGCCAGGGTAGCATTCCCAGTGATAACGATACTGAGATAGAACGTGTACTCACAATTACGAAGCCTTTAAACTATCATTCAACCAACTACCAAAACTAAGAGATAGGCTCTCAACTACTCACTATTCATATGAAGATTAATTATTTCTATATAGCCCCTTAAGACCTCACCATCGGTGATAGATAAGTGTGGATCCTTTCGATCACTTAAGACCCAAGGCGGACCCATCATTCACTTAATACCTTTCTCGATGGTTTATTTACACTAATATAAATTAGAGGACACTAGTTACAAGTCCTATTAATATAAGGCTTCATCGTTATGCATATACCCATGCCTCGCATAAGGAGATAGATACACTTAAGACCAATCAGATAGGTAGACGTCACATGCCATTTAAGACCTCCCTAACGTGGACCCCCTCTTTACTATCTAACTGACCTTACCGGATAATCTCCTAGCCACTTAATACTTCTCGTAGGACAGGTAAGCCTATGGCAATACCATATCGGTCATTTTTAAAATCCATTCCCAGGTGGATCCTTGGAACCAAGTCACTTAGGATCTGAGGTAGCGGACTAACCGTGGAGATTATCGAACATATGCTCAACTTGCCTTTAATGCTTTATTTATGGAAGGTGGGCTACGCAATCACTTAATATCTTTTCAAAGGTGGATATAACAACTTAAGACCTTAATCCCAAAGCAAGCAACGTAATTAAATTATTTCCTTTTTTGTTTCTTCTTTTGGATAGGAGGAGGGCACTATAGCTACTTAAGACCGCACTCATTAAGCAAACCTTGAATTAGGAAATAATTTACATTTCACAAACTAATAACCATCACAAGTTCCTATGGTCAATGATGTCTCACATCAGTTGGACTTATATTCGACTGTTGGAAAGAGCAGACTTCTTTTGAATAAGGCAAATGACCTCACATCATTAGCCTACTATGTCCAATTCTAATTTCTATTTATATTAATTCAAAGACTTAATAGAATAGAATTAGGAAAACCTATACATTTCCTGTCCTAGGATGTTTAATTAATTGTTTCCTTATTGGACTTAGTGTTTAAACGAACAGCCAATACTCATAAATCCCCTTTTAATTCCATTTATTGATATTTATTACGGTTATTGCCATGATGACCATAACAATCATATTTTCCTAAGGCACTAACTAGTCCCTTATATGCCATTTATTACAATTAATTATAATTAATGTCATTTATTAACCTAACGGTCATAATTTCCTAAGACGTTAATTAACAATTAAATGGCCTTATTATATAAGTCCGTAATTATTCTTATCTAATTATTGTAACTCCTTAAATATTTCTATTTTATTTTGATTCATTCCAGGTGTATATATATATATATATATATATATATATGTTTATAAGAATTAATTATTTACTTAATTGGAGTTACAATTCCTATTCCTAGCCATTATTTTTAAATTGTAACCAATTAGGCATAACTACTTAATTCAATTTATTTTTCCCAAATCAACGATAGTTACAATAGTTATTATCCCTTTTTGACCTTATTTATAGCAAATCAATAACTATTATTGCTACAATGGTCATAATATATATATCCATTTAAAATGGGTTATACATCCATATGATATTTAATAAAAATGGAAACCATTCAAACACACATATACAACAAACATTAGTTATAATATATATTTCATTATTTACATAGATTTGGACGGATAACATACATATACATATATATTTACATTTTCGAGTGGTTGATGTAGTTAATATGTTTATTATATTATTATTATTATCATCATCATCAAATTCAAATGCCTTGGTCTAAGCTAACAACCAAAACAATCCTTTTACGTTTAATTTTGCATTTAGATTTCAAATCTCATAAAATGGTCAAAAATGAAAAGTGAGTTGGGATCGACAATTGAAAACGAATATAATTAATTCTAATTATAAACAAGGCCTGAAATGGCGCGGTAGTTTCAAAAATTGAATTCAAACTTTGTCGGACTGTACCAGGTGCAAAACAAAACGGATTTGAGTGAAACCAAAAATATTTAAATCTGTTAGTGAATACCTTTCTAACGAATCTGAAAAATCGAATTTTCATAGCGGAAAGCAAAAGTTATGGCCAAATGAATTTTCAGAAAGGTCGCTATGGAATTTATATAGCCCGTGAAATTGGCCATTTTGCATACGACCTCGGAATTCGACGAAACCACTTTTGTTGGATCCGGGATGTGAAGTTATTGCTAGGTTTCAAATTTCATAATTTTTGAAGCTAGTATGTAAGCGTGGCAAAGGAAAACGTGTTTTGGTCAATTACAGTTAAATTGGATCGACCAGAAATGGGCCTTTTTGCAAACGGTCTCAGAATTCGACGAAACTAGTTTTGTTGGGACCGTATCATCAAAACATAGCTAGATTTATTTTTCTGGAATTTTTTGAATTAGTTTTTGGCACTGGTAAATTGAAATGTTCGTTCAAATTGAATATTAAATGTTATATATTTTAATTTGAAGGAAAACTGACTGAAACAGTAGAATGGGCCTACGAAACATATCCCATTGTGTTCGGGATGGGGTTAAAACGCTAGGGACGACAGTCGTTGGGTTAGACTGGTGGTCGTGTCAGAAAACCCCTTTAAAACTTCCCCGACCAATCAGAATTTTTTTTAAAAAAAAATATACTCTTTCTCTCTCCCCGACGTCGAAGGGGGAAACACGTTCAGACCTTCCCCCTCATTTTTCGATCAATCCACGCCGAATTAGCTCGTGCCACAGTTGAACTTTTTGAAGATCTTCTCGAGATCTTCAAATCCATATAGAGTTTGGATTTTTTTCGTTGAGTATTGGGGGAGATCTCGGGCTCGAAAGTCGAGCCGTTCAAACCGCCGCCGCCGCCACCTGGGACAACCGAACTGGCCCCACCTCCTGGCGCACGTGCGCCTCTCCTTCCCCTTCGACACTGCGTAGCCCGATCGAGCTATCGATTCACGGATTGCACGAAAACTTCAAACCTAGTTTTGAAGATTTCAGAAAGGTAACGGCTGTTTAATTTAAAACTGATTTTAACAGTTTAAAACCATTGCAAACTTTGTAAAATCATATCTTTTTCGTTTCTTGTCGAAATTCAGTGAAACAAGAGACGGTGGACTCATGTGGACGTCTTCTACTTTCTAGAAGAGACCACATATTTTTCTGAGCCTTCTGCTATTTTTGGTGGAGTGGAACCCAATGTGAGATTTCTAATTTATAAACGATATGGAAAACGACGATGTATAAATTATATAGTCGATGTATGAGTTATATAAGTGTTGTACACCTCATGTATAAGCGTTGTATAAGTTGTACGTTCGATGTATAAGTTATATATGCGTTGTAAAAATTATATATGTGTTGAAATAGAAGTGAATTGCTATATATAAATATATATATATATATATATATATATATATATACGCCCCTTGTCCACAAACCATGGACGATATTTATTGATTGAGATTGGTGTGAAAATTGATTGATAGCGAATGGTTGATTGTGATTGTTTGTGGTTGATATTGGTTGATTGAGGTTGAAAAATACCCATTGGTGATTGAAATGAATTGGAAATATTTGTGGAAATAAAAATAAAACATGCCGCCTGCGTGCGAATTAGATGCATGAATCCCCATTGTCAAAAACCGCGAGGTTTTAAGGTAGAGCGAGGAGCCGTACTAGGGACAGTGCCGGTTTTAACTACCCTGCCGTTATGCTGCCGAAATTTTGAATAATCTTTATGTGTTAGAATAATTTTCATATGTTGAAATTATTTTCGTGCGTTGAAATTAAAGTCATATGTTGAAACTATATCCATGTTTTGGAAATGTTCATGTGTTGAAAAGTGATGTGTGAAAATTAAATTCATTTGTGAATGAATGAAGTGTCTAAACAATAAAAATCACATTTTCATAATATATATGAAGTATGTAAAATATTCGCCTTATATATAAATAGTTTCAACAACAAAAATTCTATCATTCTTATATGAACAACATAAATAAAATATCCATTTGTGGAAATGCTCATGTGTTGAGAAGTGTGTGTGTAGTGGAAAAGTTCATGTGTTGAATAAAAAGATCGAACAATAAAAATTACATTTTTATTGAAACTATGAAGTGTTGAAAACATCTATTTGTCGAATAAATATTTTAAATGATAAAAATATCATTTTTATCATCTATGTGATATGCTAAAGATATGAGGACGTTGAAATAAATATTTCTGAAGAAATATTATTTTCAACATGCATAGGAACTAAAGAAAATAGTCATGTGTTGAAATGTGTTTTAGTTCGCCAAAATTATCATCTTTGAAATGTGAAGTGTTAAAAATAGCTACTTGTTCAAATAAAATATGCATGAGTTGAAATATACATTAATTAGCTAATGATATGATTTTAGCCTATGCATGCAACATTACAATGAATGGTGTTTTTAAACCAAAGTAAATCAAATATGAAGTTGAATGGAAAATGATAAGTGATAAAAATTGTATATATGTACGTGCATATTTATTGAACAGGCTATAGCAAAGGGGCTAGAGAAAAGGAATAAAATTTTGTGCCCGACAAATAGGTACACATTTACTGTTTTGTTTGGGTGATGATTTTATGAGCCTGTTGGCTTTTTCTTTTTATTTTTGACATGAGACGCCCGTGTGGATATTTGGGAATTTTCCCAGCCCCTCCCGTACAAAGGAGGTTATGGCGAAATTTTCCAAAATTTAAAGGCGTTAGTGAAATATTTGAAGTGAAAACGATATTGAAATTGTTGAATGAACTATATTTATATAAATATATAAATATAAATAAAATTAAAATGAAACGTGGCCACGCAGTTCGTGTTTTGAAACCGTGATTTCAAATGACTAGTGCGGGAAATCCGACCATTGGACTTTCTCGAAACCGCAACCGTTGGGTTCGCTTTGGAAATTTCTTTCCAACGGCACCAACTTTGTAAAAATCCAACGGTTGGATTGTCTGGAATGTTTAATTCAAATCTGAAGAAAAACAGCGCCAGAATCGATTATATTTATATATATATATATATAATTAAATTTAATCGAATAACGACGCTGCAGTTCATATTTTGAAATCGAAACTTCAAATGGTGATACCGGGAGATCCGACCGTCGGATTTTCCCGAAACTGGAACCGTTGGATTCATTTTGAAAATATCTTTCTAATGATGTAACTTTTGTGAAGATCCAATGGTTAGATTTTCAGATATGTGTAAATCAAATCTGAAGAAAAACAGCGCCACGGCCGCGTTTTGGCCCGAAGCGTCATTTTGACTAAATTGGCTATTTTAAATAAATAAAAATAGCGATAAATTGTTATAAAATATCATAAACGATATGGAATGGAAATAAACTGAATTCGCTTGATTTATGTGATTTTTGATGGTTGAATGTGTTTGGTGTGAAAAGTACATTAAAGAACAAATTGATGTCGTCGATTGATTTAACCATTGAAATAAGTTGATTTGAAATTCTAAAAATACGTGAATTATTTGAAAAGGCCGAGTTAATTCTCATTTCAAATAATTGACCGACGATTGAAAGTCGAAGATGAAGACGGTGGTCGAAGACCGGAGATCTTCACCTCGTTTGGGTCGTAACCGAGGTCCTGATTGGGAGGCATCCCGAAATATGGATAATGAGTGGTGATCGTCCAGATGTACGTGGTGATCGATGGGTTTGCGAGGTATTTAGTGCCTCTGGTTTCGTTCAGACCCAGAATGGACTTGTAAATGGACTGTGTGCCTGACATTGGATTTTATTCTATGTTGATTGATCTCTGTTAAATATACATTTGTTTGGCAGCGGAGAATTTATTCTCTTGCTTAACGCCCTTCTCCGAGACACACGAGCTCAGAGGTTGTATATCGATGGACATCAGTCGCATGGCATGAATTACTAGTGTGGCATGCCAAAGCGGCAAATGATCAGGGCTTCTGTTAAAAAGCAAAGCCTTGTGGTGATGATCAAAGCACCGCCTGTGTGGCGTAGTTTTGTGTATAATGTGAATTCGCGATCCTCACACCCCGGCATGAACCAGAAACGGGAGAAGGACCTCAGGGAGGGCATGCGTTTCTTTCTAGCTAGGGTGGTGTCAGTGACCTACCAGCCCTGACATTTATATACTTTTCACCTGTGTGGTTGTTGCTATTGCGAGGCGCCTCAGATATATCGGTCGATCCGGGACCGATGGAGCCATTCGTTGGCTCATTGACGCCCCATAGGGAGGGGAAACGTATTGTTTAAGCATAATAATCCACATCGGTGGACCGGCCTTGACGATCCAAGGGGCAGTTGCGGCTGTTCCTGAGACACGGGCTAGAGCGTCTCGAATTCGGTAAGGACTATCATTTGCCTTGGTTCATGATGGAAATCCAATTTCCAAATACGACATCGTGCGGTTTTGATTGTATATAGATATATGGCGACATGATATATGGTACCCATGCCGTCTATGATTCGTAGTTATGATTGAAAGTGTTTTTGAAACATATAAACACTAGTAATAATATCAAATGCTTTTGTTTTATTCGTATCAATCATATTTTGGCCATTATAAGGTAAAACTCTATCCTCCGGTTTGCTTTGCATTGTGTGATGGGAATTGAGTCTTATAATGGCTTCATTTTTATAAAAAGCATTGCGATGTTTTAAAAGAAAGATTTGTTTTTAAAGCACTGGCAATCCAATGGAGTAAACCCGTTCCACGAAAGTGGCGTGTACCTATGATTAGCCATATCTGAATTGTGTTGAGTAGATTTCTCATACCAGTCCCATGACTGACTCATTGTTTCACTTTCAAATTTGGGTGCCCCTTTTCTACACGGGCAGCCTTGTATTCAGGTTTAGCTGGTTCTTTCTGGATAGCTGGAGCTGAAGATGGATTCTATTATTTATCTCTTTTTATGCTGTTCAGCTCCTATTGTACATATTTTGTTTATTTCCGCTGTAGACATTTATGTATAGCTGAACTGTATTTGTTCTAAGTATGATCCTGTATACTGTGTATGTAACACCCCACCTCCGCCAGGGTGGCTCTTGCAAGCGACTCTGACTTTGGTGGGGCGTTTTTAAATAAGGTAAACATGCATAATGATATAGCAAGGCAGGACATGACATATATATATACAAATAAACAGAGTAAGTAGATAAAACAGTGGAAGATTTTTAAACCATTTCAAAACACAAGTCTGGTACATCAAAATGTCAATTTCCCAAAATTACAAGTCTAGACAAATACATCATCTGATAAACTGAAATACATAAGTACTATCCCCAAATAAGAGTGATAAACCATAGTGGGCTCAGGTCCAAAGCGTACTTGAGCTATCCAAGGAAGCAGCTAAAATCCAAGCTAGGCTCCAGTATTCCCTCCCTGAGAACCTGGGGGGGGGAACGGAAGAAAAGAGGCGAAACAAAACGGGTCAGTCAAAAAGACTGAGTAAGCCCTGCTACGATCAGTCTATAAACTAATAAAGTTAACATCATGATGGAAACTGAGATATAGATAACAACATACTGGCATGATAAAGTAACTACAAGATAGATAGAGGTGTCATCGCATAAATAAGATTAAGTTTTGCACCACGGTGTACTAGTAAACCAACATAACAGGTATTGATCCCTCAGCCCAAACTTTGGCCCAATAACATGAAGTGACCTTAATATAAGGTCCCACCCAACGGTCTAGTCGATCGGCCCCCTATAAGCCTAACACGTCAAGTGTTGGTGTCCATACGGCCCACACATGGATGTAGTCTGACTGTGCTGGGTCCACCTTCGGGTGTATCAAGCCCTCGTGTGCCAACCCCAGACACTTAAGCAATAACGCACAGCCCAGACCTACTGGTACCCGTGCCTCGAGTTTGTCCAACACCGGACTACGTGCACGTCCGTAGCCCGCCTGGACCCGCATCGCTGTACCACTCGGCCATCGCTTTGGTCGCTTACATCCGTCCAGTAATCGTGCCCCGCCCTAGCCTAGTCCTCTAGGGTTGTGATGATACCAAACTGGGATTACTGCCGGAACAGACCCGCTGCTAGGGTTTTCTAAGAGGGTTAAGTGCGATTTAACCCTTCACTAATCATGGATTAAATTGGTTAAGTGTAACTTAACCCCATTCTAATCCCTCGAACCCCCAATTGGATTAAACTGGTTAAGTGCAACCAACAGTTCACACTTAACCCCATTTCAATCCCTATAATCCCCAAGTGGATTAAGTATTAGTGGACCCTGACTTAACCCTAATCATGAGGCATTAATTAACTTAATGCACCTTAACCTCTCACATTAGACTTTGTTGCGGTTACTAGTTAAGCCGGGCGGGTCCGGGTAGCTTTACACCACAACTTGGTCTAACCTCGGGTCTTGGCACCACATGACCAACTTCTCACATTGGGTCCTATTGTTTGTAGCCACTAGTTAAGCCGGTCGGTTCCGGGTAGAATTATGCTACAAACTCAACCCAACCTCGAGTTGGCCACACTTATGTTTTCTAAGTGTCATGTCCACTTTATTTCAAAACATAATTACAAGTTTAACAAATACTTGGGTAGACCTAACTTAATAGGTAAATTCCCAAGGGGTAGACCTAACTTAATAGGTAAATTCCCAATCTTATATTTTCATGTATTTTAAGTTCACCCAAAACCCCCAACGTCATTCTATCGCTTACATATTCGTAGTAACGCATAAAGGATAGGAAGAGGGAACTTGGCACAACATACATGATGAACTTGCACAACAATTATGCATAACATGTTAGACTTGCACAACTTAGCATAGTGAACTTGCATAAACATGCATAACTTGTCAAACATGCACAACTTGTCATTTTAAACTTGCACAAGCATGCATAACTTATTAAACATGCATAACATGGCATAGTGGACTCGCATAAACATGCATAACTCATTTAACTTGCAAATCATGGCATAGTGGACTCGCATAAACATGCATAACTCATTTAACTTGCAAATCATGGCATAGTGGACTCGCATAAACATGCATAACTCATTTAACTTGCAAATCATGGCATAGTGGACTCGCATAAACATGCATAACTCATTTAACTTGCAAATCATGGCATAGTGGACTCGCATAAACATGCATAACTCATTTAACTTGCAAATCATGGCATAGTGGACTCGCATAAACATGCATAACTCATTTAACTTGCAAATCATGGCATAGTGGACTCGCATAAACATGCATAACTAAATAAACTTGCAAAAATCCCAACTTTCATCACATTTTAACTTTAGAGTTTCTAAAATGAAGGTAAGAGGGATTACAATGCTTATGCGGACTCAAATGAGTATAGCAAATGTAAGAAACCCCTTATGCAACTAAAAAAAACCCCAAATGCAAGCAAACTTGATCAAGACTCCTCCTTTATGATGCCAATAGAGAAACAAGCCTTTAATGCAAGCTAAGGAGGATCATACAAGCCTAAATATACTTGTATGCATGGAAAATCACTTAGGAATTAATTTAGGAATTGTATGAAGAGAGTGGAGGCCATGAGAGTTTTGATTTTGCCATAGTTTTGTTGCTAGAGTGAATAATGAGTGATTTAGGGTAGGTTAGGGTCTTATTTATAGATTAGGCTAGTGATTTAGACCATAGGATTAACCCTAGATTCAATTAGGTCCATCAGATCTCGGAACTCTCTAGAAACAAGCCACAAGACCAAGCCCTAATCAGAAATGGTGCACCAGGTTAAACAGCCCGGGCACCCCCGGTCGACAGGGCTGTCGACAGGGCAGTCGACATGCTAAGACCCCTGTCGACAGGCCTGTCGACCTGGGGTCCTGGGCGGGAATTTTTCCCGCCTGCCCAGTTTGCCCTAACCCTAGTTTCTTAATTTAAAATTTAAATCTGTTTTTACTTAGGAATTTTCTGCAAACTTCAATGGGCCTTAACTGGGTCATACGGACTCCGATTTTCGAAAACTCGGACTCTATTTCGCGTATTTTTCCGAGACGAACGCAATGGCATAGCCCGTTTCCCTTGATTCACATTTTATAATTAAATTCTGTCTCAATTTATGTTATAACAGGTTATTGAAAATACGGGTTGTTACATTCTCCCCTCCTTAAAGGATTTCGTCCCCGAAATCTTCAAGTTAGGAAGAACGTATCCTACCATCCAATCATCCATCTACTCAAAACATCACCCACGAGCAACCATTGTCCTTACAAGATTCTAAATGCTGGAAGAACATATGCAGAGGTGTGTGTATATGTACTTATCTAATGCAAATATCATCAATGCGAATTATGTTAGTGAAATGAATCCATATGCATGCAATTCCTAACATAATATATATCATCTATATTTGTGCACATAACATACACCCATATGCAACATCCATGTGATAACACACAATTTCCATCCATGAATAAGCATAAACACTCATGCATATGCAATATGAGGAGTGTGCGAGCCGATCTAGTGCCTAATCGTGTATAATGCATCCACGAGCAACCACTTGCAAACACTTGCAACCACTTGCAACCATCAAGCATAACATGTTTCAAACACATGTTTCAACCAAAGGGTTTCTACCTAAGGTTCTCATGACAAGATAAACACGATAAACTAGATAAACATGGACAGAGAAATATGCTAAAAAGAGATCTTAGCAAGATAAACTCCTTTTTGGATTACAAGAAATCCATTCAAACTCCGACATATAGTACTAACCGATGAGTCTCAACTCCCTTATGGAGTTTACAACAGAAATAAGGTCGAGAATGGGACCGAGAGGATATATACAAAAGATAACTTGCAAGCAAGCTCCACAGGAAAACAAGGATCAAGGATTCACTCTTAAAAAGAGATATGATGCGCGTATCTAATCTTTACTCTTCTTAGTCACGTTTTCTTGAGCTTAACTCCACTGTACTTTGGCCGTCTTTTACTTCATGATTTCTTGGCTTCCTAACTCCTATTTCCTAAATTCGAGTTGGAACTCGTCGCCTCTCGTCCTCCTTTTCCACTTATTCTTCTTCTGCATACTTGGGTTAAACATAACTGTAACCTCATGATTTCATGCAAGCTCTCCAAAATTCACTAGGGAATCCTGGATCTCGTCTGCTTACTATAAAGTATTCCACGTAGCAGAACTTTTCTTGAAAATACCAATCCACGTTGCCAATTGCCCCTATAAACGTGATTTTCTATAACTCAGGCTTAATCGAAATGAACCATCCGCTTATAGGCCATACCTAGATTCAGTTGCCTACCCATGGCTTCCTGTAGGCTATTTCAAAACTGGCCAACTTCTTGAGGGTAAACCGTTGCTAACCATGACGCAGTCCTCTCGCTCTTCACCGGACTGAAATGAGCACTCTTCGTGAGTCTACCTTTTATGACCCACATACCCGTACTCCCTTCTAGGTAGTCCATCCACATAATCTATCGAGATGTTTTCACACTTCCCTTGCGGAACCTCCAATGGAGGTAATGGCCCACTGGGCTTCTATGACTTGACCTTAACCTGGTGGCACAACATGTATCCTGAGACCAACTCGGCCACCTCCTCGAGTGATGCACATCTTCAAGATCCTTCTTTACCAAGTCTTTCACTTGAGGAACACATAATCTCTCATTGCGCCTTAGTCATCCCTTGTCATCTATAATATACCTAGCGAGGTGACTTAACATCTCGCCTCGAATCGGCTGGTCCATGTTCCTGACCAACGGCGGGTCTTCTTCCTGTGAAACCCCCTTCTTGACCCAGAAGAGTAAGTCTAAGCTCCGGGAATGCTAACTAACTAGCTAACGGAGAAAGCTTCTTACTTCAATTGCCCTCCTCAGAGTTTTCTGGTCTTAACCCGCAACCACTTTAGCGGAATCCACCGCTAAGCCTTACTTAGGAACTATGTCCCCAAGGAATCCAACTTCTTTCCTCCAAAGTGACATTTGGAGAACTTGACCTTCAACTGGTGGCTCCAAGCGTACCCATATCCTCCTTGAGATGTATAGCATGCTCTTCCTCGTTCTTTTGAGGAGATCAAAATATCATCTACGACGACCACGACAAACTTGTTCAAGGACTCCCTAAACACCCTACCCCTCAAGTTCACGTAATATGCGGGTGCATTAGCCAAACCAAATAGCATGACTAGCCATTCTAAACCCCATCTAGAGTCCTAAACGCAGTCTTGTCAATTCCATCCCCAGCCATCCTAAGCTGATGGAATCCGGTAGCTGGATCAAAAGAAAACAGATGCTCCTACAAGCTGATCAAACAAATCATCGATCCTTGGTGACGGTTGTCTATTCTTCTCACGATAATCAACACATAAGCGAAGCAAACTGTCCACATTAGTAACGAATACTACTGGAGCACCCTTCTCGAAAATGCTTCATCTCAGGAAGTTCAAGCAACTCCTTGACTTGCTTTCTTAACTCTCATCTCGTGGGGTCATGTGCCTAACCGGCCACGAAACTGGCTTGGTACTACCAACCAGATAATGCGGAAATATATCCCACGTCTAGGGGTAACCCCTTTACTTTCCCCCAAGATATCAGGATATTCTCGGACCACCCTCACAGATTGCAAACTATCGATAGACGAGTTGAGGGATTCAAGATAACATAACATGACGGGACCCATAGGGTTGCTAGAAATTTCTAGGGTACTACCGAGGCGAGTCATGAGCCTCACAACCCTATATTCAAAAACCAAGAATGGCTCCAAAACAGGACAACCATTCCATGCCCAAAACCAACCCATATTCCCCGAAACCGAGAATATAAACATCCCACGAGAATTCTATACTCAAGATAGAAATTTTCAAATCCACTCAGACCACAGACAAACGGGCAGAACCCCCAATTGGATTTGAAACACATATGGGATCATCAACTAGACTAGTACTTAGGTGCAAACTTTCAACTATGCGATGTGCCAGAGTCAAACCAAATATGAACAGGAACAATCAGAAAATGTAAACAAGATTTTTAACAGAAACACCACCTCTATGAGCTGGAAGAACGGTGTTGGGGGGATGAACTCGCCTTCCAGATAGTCCTGCACACTGAGTCTGACCTTGCCCTTGTTTCCTCGGGCAATCTTTGTCGAGATGTCCAGACTCACCACAATGAAAGCATTCGCCCCGCTTTCTCTTCTCCTTCTTCCCACATTCCCTGGCTATATGTCCAACTTTACCACAGAAGTTACATTTCCTATTCTCTCTTGGCTTGTCCTTGCGGTTGTTGTTATTCTTGCCCTGTTTCCCGGAATTTACTCTCTTGCCTTGAGACTCATTCGTCTTGACCTCTTTCTTGTCATTGTTATCTTCTTCTTGAAGTAGGGCCATATTCACCAAATTCTCGAGAGTCGCCCCCAAGGGTATATGAGACATGGCCAAACCATGTAATGGCTCGTTTAATCCTAGAGCAAAGTGTAGGGCCTTCTTCTGAGCTGTATTAACCAAGTCTAAATCAACACGAGTCAGTTGATTAAACTTATCTATGTATTCCCTAATAGTCATGTCCCCTTGCTTCAGTGATAAGAACCTCAGTCCAAACCTTCCTCTAAAGTCATCCCAAGTCTCAATTGGCCTAGTAGCGGTGGTGACTACCCACCAACGTGCAGCTTCTTCCTTTAGCAACCATACTGCCAATAAAACCTTCCTGCGGTCACCTATATCAAAGGTGGCTAAAAGATCTTCGGTCTCTTTCAACTAATTCCTTGCCTCTACAAAAGTCTCGGTTCCAAAGAAATTCTTGCAACCCATCGCCTTAAAATCTTGGCAAATCTCTGCGAAGTCAGTTTGAGGATGCTGAGGGGAAGGAGGAAGAGGAACATCAACTACCGGAGGAGGAGTAATATTTGCGGGGCCGGCTTCGGTCGCCCTAGCCTCCAAAAGTCTCCTATACCAAACAGGTACGTGTACTCCCTCCGGAATGGCAAAGTTGTCGGCCATACTGGAAACGAAGAAAAAGATAGATTCAGAATGGAGAAAAACGAAGGAACTTTGCTAATGGCTTTTTGGGGAATAGCCTTTAAAATAAACTAGACTTTTCTTTGGAAAATACTTTATACTTGGTTTTGAAAATAGTTTTTCAAAAGTTTTAAAAACCTTTTTATCCCTTCTCGTAAACCATATGCTCTGATACCAAATGTAACACCCCACCTCCGCCAGGGTGGCTCTTGCAAGCGACTCTGACTTTGGTGGGGCGTTTTTAAATAAGGTAAACATGCATAATGATATAGCAAGGCAGGACATGACATATATATATAAATAAACAGAGTAAGTAGATAAAACAGCGGAAGATTTTTAAACCATTTCAAAACACAAGTCTGGTACATCAAAATGTCAATTTCCCAAAATTACAAGTCTAGACAAATACATCATCTGATAAACTGAAATACATAAGTACTATCCCCAAATAAGAGTGATAAACCATAGCGGGCTCAGGTCCAAAGCGTACTTGAGCTATCCAAGGAAGCAGCTAAAATCCAAGCTAGGCTCCAGTATTCCCTCCCTGATAACCTGGGGGGGAAACGGAAGAAAAGAGGCGAAACAAAACGGGTCAGTCAAAAAAACTGAGTAAGCCCTGCTACGATCAGTCTATAAACTAATAAAGTTAACATCATGATGGAAACTGAGATATAGATAACAACATACTGGCATGATAAAGTAACTACAAGATAGATAGAGGTGTCATCGCATAAATAAGATTAAGTTTTGCACCACGGTGTACTAGTAAACCAACATAACAGGTATTGATCCCTCAGCCCAAACTTTGGCCCAATAACATGAAGTGACCTTAATATAAGGTCCCACCCAACGGTCTAGTCGATCGGCCCCTATAAGCCTAACACGTCAAGTGTTGGTGTCCATACGGCCCACACATGGATGTAGTCTGACTGTGCTGGGTCCACCTTCGGGTGTATCAAGCCCTCGTGTGCCAACCCCAGACACTTAAGCAATAACGCACAGCCCAGACCTACTGGTACCCGTGCCTTGAGTTTGTCCAACACCGGACTACGTGCACGTCCGTAGCCCGCCTGGACCCGCATCGCTGTACCACTCGGCCATCGCTTTGGTCGCTTACATCCGTCCAGTAATCGTGCCCCGCCCTAGCCTAGTCCTCTAGGGTTGTGATGATACCAAACTGGGATTACTGCCGGAACAGACCCGCTGCTAGGGTTTTCTAAGAGGGTTAAGTGCGATTTAACCCTTCACTAATCATGGATTAAATTGGTTAAGTGTAACTTAACCCCATTCTAATCCCTCGAACCCCCAATTGGATTAAACTGGTTAAGTGCAACCAACAGTTCACACTTAACCCCATTTCAATCCCTCTAATCCCCAAGTGGATTAAGTATTAGTGGACCCTGACTTAACCCTAATCATGAGGCATTAATTAACTTAATGCACCTTAACCTCTCACATTAGACTTTGTTGCGGTTACTAGTTAAGCCGGGCGGGTCCGGGTAGCTTTACACCACAACTTGGTCTAACCTCGGGTCTTGGCACCACATGACCAACTTCTCACATTGGGTCCTATTGTTTGTAGCCACTAGTTAAGCCGGTCGGTTCCGGGTAGAATTATGCGACAAACTCAACCCAACCTCGAGTTGGCCACACTTATGTTTTCTAAGTGTCATGTCCACTTTATTTCAAAACATAATTACAAGTTTAACAAATACTTGGGTAGACCTAACTTAATAGGTAAATTCCTAAGGGGTAGACCTAACTTAATAGGTAAATTCCCAATCTTATATTTTCATGTATTTTAAGTTCACCCAAAACCCCCAACGTCATTCTATCGCTTACATATTCGTAGTAACGCATAAAGGATAGGAAGAGGGAACTTGGCACAACATACATGATGAACTTGCACAACAATTATGCATAACATGTTAGACTTGCACAACTTAGCATAGTGAACTTGCATAAACATGCATAACTTGTCAAACATGCACAACTTGTCATTTTAAACTTGCACAAGCATGCATAACTTATTAAACATGCATAACATGGCATAGTGGACTCGCATAAACATGCATAACTCATTTAACTTGCAAATCATGGCATAGTGGACTCGCATAAACATGCATAACTCATTTAACTTGCAAATCATGGCATAGTGGACTCGCATAAACATGCATAACTCATTTAACTTGCAAATCATGGCATAGTGGACTCGCATAAACATGCATAACTAAATAAACTTGCAAAAATCCCAACTTTCATCACATTTTAACTTTAGAGTTTCTAAAATGAAGGTAAGAGGGCTTACAATGCTTATGCGGACTCAAATGAGTATAGCAAATGTAAGAAACCCCTTATGCAACTAAAAAAAAACCCCAAATGCAAGCAAACTTGATCAAGACTCCTCCTTTATGATGCCAATAGAGAAACAAGCCTTTAATGCAAGCTAAGGAGGATCATACAAGCCTAAATATACTTGTATGCATGGAAAATCACTTAGGAATTAATTTAGGAATTGTATGAAGAGAGTGGAGGCCATGAGAGTTTTGATTTTGCCATAGTTTTGTTGCTAGAGTGAATAATGAGTGATTTAGGGTAGGTTAGGGTCTTATTTATAGATTAGGCTAGTGATTTAGACCATAGGATTAACCCTAGATTCAATTAGGTCCATCAGATCTCGGAACTCTCTAGAAACAAGCCACAAGACCAAGCCCTAATCAGAAATGGTGCACCAGGCTAAACAGCCCGGGCACCCCCTGTCGACAGGGCAGTCGACATGCTAAGACCCCTGTCGACAGGCCTGTCGACCTGGGGTCCTGGGCGGGAATTTTTCCCGCCTGCCCAGTTTGCCCTAACCCTGGTTTCTTAATTTAAAATTTAAATCTGTTTTTACTTAGGAATTTTCTGCAAACTTCAATGGGCCTTAACTGGGTCATACGGACTCCGATTTTCGAAAACTCGGACTCTATTTCGCGTATTTTTCCGAGACGAACGCAATGGCATAGCCCGTTTCCCTTGATTCACATTTTATAATTAAATTCTGTTTCAATTTATGTTATAACTGGTTATTGAAAATACGGGTTGTTACAGTGTAACTCTGATGATTACGTTTATCCAGTGTATTCTATTGTTCATCATTTGGTGTATTTATTTAATTCTGTTCTGCTATTATCGGTTACTGTGTTATATTCCAAATATAACCCTTGTCTCCGTCTGTACGGGAAATGGAGTCGTCACACAACCCGGAAAATCAGAACCAATTTAAATTTTTTATTTTGGCAGTTTTAACGAATTTTGAATACTTTTAATGAATTATTTTAAATAATAACAACGAGAAATTTATTCTGAATAGAATTAGAATGGAAATGTTTATATAAATCGAAGTTAGAATATAAATATTTATTTTAATTATAAAATAAATTTGAAATGGCGCCGTAGTTTTATAATTCAATTTCAAATTTCAAATGAATGTACAGGATTCAAAATAAACCGGATTTTGGTGAAACCAGAAAAAATTGAATCTGTTTGAAAATATCTTTCCAACGAATTTAAAAAATCAAAATTTCATAGCTGGAATAAAAAGTTATACCCAGTTGAAAATTCAGAATAGTCGCAATGGAAATATAGCCCTTAGAATGGAAATTTTGCGAACGACCTCTGTTTTCGACGAAACCACTTTTGTTGGATCCGGGATGTCAAATTATTGCTAGATCCCAATTTTCATAATTTTTGGGATCAATATGTGAGCGTGGCGAAGGAAAACGTGTTTTGACGGTTTCAGTTTGATTGGATCGACCAGAAAATGGCCATTTTCAAACGGTCTCCAAATTTGACAAAATTAGTTTTGTTAGGACCGTATTGTCAAAACAAAGCTAGAAATAATTTTTTCTGTGATTTCTGGGGTTAGTATGTGGCCCCGGTAAATTAAAATGTACATTTAAATTAAATATACATTGATTTATATGTTAATTTTAAGAAAAACTGTTCGAAACAATAGAATTGGCTTTTGAAACATATCCCATTTTGTCCGGGATAGGGGTAATTAGCTAGGAATGACAGTCGGTGGGTTTGCTTTGGAGGTCGAATGGAAAAGTTACTATTTTAGGAAATTAAAATAAATGTAAATAGAATAGGCCAATCATAATTCACCGCCAAACACTAATTAAAGTCTGGAGCCACCCCCAAATTGCGATTGACAATAGTATTCATCTGATCTTTCCTCGCCAATAACTTCAAATCAAACTCGAATTAGCCAATGATTCTTAAGCAAACACTGAAGCTCTTCTTAACCTCTTTCAATCCGTACGGTTAAGATCGATTCTCATTGGCTGGTTTGGGGGAAAACGCAGCCCAAAGCACCACCATTTCGAGGTGAAGCCCGATGGCTACAGGTGATCAGAATTGATGAGAGGGGTGGCGACAGCGTGATTCACGGAGGCAAAGGTCGTGGAAGCAGCGAATCGTTATCAAGTGCGTTGGATTTGTGAAAAATCAAAACCTAAAATCGAACAGTGGGTTTCGACGGTCGGCCTGGGAATGATAAAGAGAAGGTAACGATATTTGAAACGTTATTATAACTATTTAATTATATTAATTAAAGTATTAATTTGTTAAAACTTTGTAATGCTATAATTATTTCATATGAGGTCCAAATCATGCGAAACTGGATTCGTTGCAATCATGGGGATGAGAGCTTCGCAAAAAAACTAACCAGGTCCAATTTGGAGCAATTTAGAATTTCCAACAAATTCAAATCCAAATAGAACTGAATATTCAGATAAAACTGACGGAGTGGAAACCGACTGTGAGAACTTCTCACTAAAAAAAATTTTGTACAGTTATTTATTTTATAACTGCATATATGAACTGCTCCCCGTCGTCCACAGACCATGGACGACTTGTTTGTTTGATTGTATTGTGTTGTTGAAATTGATTGTGTTGTGAAATGTACTGTATAAAATATTCATATGTTGGATAAAATATTAGAAGAATAAAAATATCATTTTTATTGTGAAATGGACTGTATAAAATATTCATATGTTGAATAAAATATTTAAAGAATAAAAATATCATTTTTATTGTGAAATGGACTGTATAAAATATTCATATGTTGAATAAAATATTTGGGGAATAAAAAATATCATTTTTATTGTGAAATGGACTGCATAAATATTCATGTGTTGAAATAAATAATTTATCGTTCAAAATATAATGTTTAATGGATAAATGAATGAAGATAAATATTCATTTACAAATTGGACGATTTTTTTATGTACACTGATTTGACTGATATTGACTGGGATGATAAATTTTACACATCGCCCAACTGCACAAATAAAATTCATTATTTGTTGATTGAAACCCCACACGGGTATTGGGATGATATTTGATGTACATTAATCCCAATTGTTTAGTTGTATGTCAATCGATTGGTTGACAGACTGTTATAAGCGTTAAATATTTATATTTAATGCTTATGCAGTGTAGAATGCACTCTGGATGATGGTTGATTGTTTATCATTGTTGTTTAATACATGTGTTGTGTGAAATCCATATAAATAACATTATATGGTAATTTACTGTGTCTGATTCCAGTTCACAAAGAAGGAATATTTTAAAATAATATTCAGTAAAAGGATAAAAATCTGATTTTGATGTCCGATTTGGGATGGACAGGAATATATTTAAATATATAAAGCCATGTTGATTAGATTAACGCCATTTTGACGTGAACGATATTTATATTGATTTTATTCATTTTTATAATGAATATCGAAAGGAATTGATTTTAAAATCTAATGTTTTGAAAATACTATCATTTATATATCGATGATATGGAATATTCAATTTTGATTTGAAATTGAATATGAAGTTGAAATTGTTTTTAAAATGAAGTTAAAACGATTTATAAAATGCGTTTTAAATTGAAATCGATGAAATATATATTATATATTATATATATAATATAATGGCCTAAATAGAACGCGCCACGCAGCGGCAGTTCACGAATTTCGACCATTGACTTCGAATGGACATTATGGGAGATCCGACCGTCGGATTCTCCTAAAACCGGAAAGTTGGGTTTGTATCAAAAATAGCTTCGTAACGAATACTAGAGATTAGAAATCTAATGGATGAATGTGGAATTATGTCCAAATCAAATTTGGAAAAGGTCGCTCCAAGTGCAGTTCGATGGCCGTTTATGGAAATCGACTGTGTAACACCCAGGATTTTTGAATAATCGAATTAACTAAATTAAAGAATAATTAATCTCAGATGTGAGAATTAAGGGAAATGGGTTGCGCCATTGTGTTCGTCTCGGAATTCTGGTCGAGATAGAATCCGAGTTTCGTAAAATGGATACCAGATGAAGGAGATATAGACGAGCGAAGTTAGGTGGCAAAAGAAGAAAAAAAATAGATTGCACGGGCGCACTTGGGAAGTGCGCCAGTACAAATTTGCACTGGCGCACCTGCCAAGTGCACCCAGGCCGAGGCAGCAAGCCTGCATAGTTTTCTGGTTCAGTCTAACCCATGTTGCTGAGTCCTTTCTGACTCCTTGCTGAGTCATTAGGGCCGAGTTGTCACCCTATCCCGACTGAATGGTTTTGATTAACCCTAAGATCATCCGACGGCTTTAATTAAATTAAAATTCTATATAAACATGGGTAGACTCAAACCCTAAATCAAAATAAAAACTAAAACTATGGCCGTCATGCTGTCATCTTATAACCTAGAGTAGCCGCCACCTATTAGAGAGGAAGAACAACAAATCAAATCAGTTCAACTCAACCCTAACAATGAATCTTCTTCAAAGGAAAGCTAATACAATTTCAGAACTCAAAATTCAGAACTCAAGACCCTCTTTGAGTTGTGAGTTCGATAATTTTAATAAAATAATTAGCAAATTAATTGGATTGAGTTATGATGTGGATTATTTGGATATGATGTGAATTATTGATGTTATCATACATGTTGTAAATTCTATGATGTTATGTTGTGATCATCTATGTTGTAAAGTTATGATGCTATCACCTATGTTGTAATTCTATGATTAGCTTATGTATAATAAAATCATCATGTTTCATATGCTAGTTGGTTATGTTGATTCATATGATAAATCATAAGTATATATGCAAGTTTAGATATTGATTTGAATGTGGATCATATGCAAGTTAGTAGTTTTTATGCATAACCTTACATGTTTCATGACACCTATTTTATGTGAATTGGATCTAAAAGTTAGGCTATGACATGTGTGAGTTATATGCCAAATTCTACATGCTAGTTCACATGTTTAGATATAAGTTTAGACCATTGTTATGTTGCATAAATCACATATGCAAGTTTATGTAAATATATGAGGTTGGAATATGAATCATGTTATGCAAGTTTGTGGTTATTGCCTATGCAAGTTTACAACTTTAGATGTAGATCTATGACATACATAATTTATGCAAGTTTGTGACCATTATCTAAACAACTTCACACCTTTAGATTTGGATTTATGACATATGTAGTTTTATGCAAGTGTAACTTTGGCCTATGCAAGTTTTAGATGTAGAACATCATTCACACATGCAAGTTCACCCCTATGTTTTGATCTAGTTTTATCTATATGTATGTTGTGATGTTTTATCTTTATTCCATGAGTTAGACTACTCGAGTCTAACGTATATTTTATATTAAACGAATGTACAACGTGGGGTAATGGGATAATATTAAAAGATTTAATTGGCATAAATGCCTTAAAAGGCATAAAATAAATTTGTGATGAAAATTGGTATGATTTTACATACCATAAATAGATGGACATAATTGAGTCAATTATGGCCATAGTTAAATTTGGAATTTATTGATAATTTGAATAGGGAAAGTAATTCAAATTGGGGAATGATTAATTAGGTGTAATTAATCGTCTAAGACACAAGGTTGGGCTCTTTTGTTGTGTAAGACTGCAAGGACTCGCCCGGCAAATCCTGCTGCCACAAATGCCAGTCTAATGTGGGAGGTCTTAGGCATAAATTAAATGTGTAACAATTGTAAAGACACGAGGTTAGGCTTGTTTGTGGTGTAAGACTGCCCGGACCCGCCTGGCAAATCCAGCTGCCACAAATTCCAGTCTAATGTGAGAGGTCTTTATGAGGTTACGGTCTTAATGAACTAAGAAACACTTAACCAGATAAACATGTAGTGGGGCATGAAGGGGTTAAGTGGGTGCCTTGGGTGGCATGTGGAATCTAGTGGGTGCCTTGGGTTGCATTTGAAATACGATTAGAAATACTTAACAAAAATTGAAACATGTAAGTGAACATGAATAAGAATAGGGTTAAGTGGGATGTACTTGAGGGGACCAAGCTTAGGTGGTTAGCTTGTGTCAAGTAATGGGGGCCCGTTTCAACCAGTAACCCATACATATCTTTGGGGGCTCGACCCAAGTCGAGGACGGGACACGCATACTGGGCTTGACTGTAAGAGGCCAAAACGGGTTAGCGGTGGCAACGCAAGTCCAACGGGTTCATATGCATGTGTGGATCCGGGCTGGTAGGTAAGACGTTTTTGCATCATGTAGATATAAGTCGTGCATTATTTATGGTATCGGGTTGCCACTTTGGGGTGTGATACACCCCACTATGGGGCCACAACGGGTATCTACGAGTTAGGGAGCCGATCGCTTGGGGGTAGTCGGTACACCTAGTGGAGATAGGGGCAGGCGACACCTATGAAGGCAGCTTGGGGTGCACGAAACTAACAATATCATTATTAAGTTCTGTAGGCGGGATCAACCTTAGGGTGACTAGCGGTGGTGCAGTATAGCAATTATCTTATAGTGTTGGTGTAGTTTAGTAATTATCTTATAGTGGTTTAGGTGCACTTTAACGATATCGTTGTTCATCTTGTTTCCTTGTTTACTCTGCCATACTCAATGGTTCATGGTCATTTCCTGATTTTTCAACTTATTCCTTAGCCTAGTTACTTTGGTAATTATATTGTTAAAGTTATCGCACTCACCAGACTTAATGTCTGACCCCCCCTTTGTTTCCTCCTCTTTTCTTCCTTTCCCCCCCAGGTGCTCAGGTTGGAACTAGAACCAGTGGAGCTTGATTTTAGGCAGCTGTGTTTCTTGCTTTCAGAAGATTGCTTGGATCGCTGAAGTAAAGTTCAGCCTCTCTTTTATTTATGGCTATTTTGTATTGGGGATTATGTCTTTCTATTTATGTACTTTGATTTAGTCAAGATGGATATTATGTACTTGGCTCTGGTTTTGATGATGTAATCAAACAAATGTATTTTCCGCCGCAATGAAATAAAAATTTTAATTTTTCAAGTACTGTTTGTATCTGTCTTGTTGTTAAGTTTCTGTTCTGTACTCACTTAAAATGCTCCATAGAAGTTAATGCATTCCCTTTGTGAGTGACATTAATGGACATGGGGTGTTATAGGTGGTATCAGAGCTGAAGGTTACTAGAACAGATATGAATTTTGAAAAGTGTTTTTGAAAAACAACTTTTATAAAGAAGTACCTTCAAAAGTACGTTTTAAGGAAATATTTTCAAGAGAAAAGCTTATTTTAGAAATCATAACCCCAAGAGCCATATATCTTTCCTTCAATTCTCCATTTTTGAATCTCTTCCTCCGCGTATAAATGCTTTTTCCTAAGATATATATAAGGACTTCCGTATGATGGGCGGAAAACCTCTTCATGGGACTTAGACGTTGTCAAGGCTAGAAGTTGGCTCAAGAAAGTGGAGGACTTGTCGGTATCTTTGAGATAGACGAAGGGAGGAAGGTTCGACTTGCTGCTTGGTTAATGAAGGACGAAGTTTCTTGTAGGTCGGAGATCACAAATGGAGAACGTATAGTGGAGGCATGGATAGGGCATAGGGTAAGAAAGTAGAACCTAAGAAGGGTGCAAAGAATAATAAACCCCGTGACAAGAGGAAATGCCTTTATTGTGGGACACCCGGCCATCTAAGCAAAGATTGTAGAAAGAAAAGGAAGAGTGGTTGTTTCCACTATGGCGAAGTGGGGCATCTGATCAAGGACTGCCCAAAGAAAGGGCATAGGGCAGGGTCTACCTCGGGAGGACAGGTGCAAGCTCTTATGGCACCAGGGCAGGCAAGGGGGCAAGTTCAGGCTCTCGTGGTCCCACCGCTGCAAGAACGAGGTAGAGCAATTTTTGTTGAAAGTTTAGTTTTTCTGTTTGATCATCCTGTCTGCACTTTATTCGATTCTGGCGCATCACATTCGTTTATCTCTACATCATTAGTTGAAACACTGCACCTAAATACTAGTCTTGTTACTGATCCCTTAGTAGTCTCAAATCCTATTGGTGGTTCGGCTCATCTTTCTATGATCTGTTAGGATTTGAGAGTGTTTATCTTGGGCATTGAGTTTGAATGCAATGCCTTTGTTCTTGGTTTCATGGGCTATGGCTTGATTCTAGGTATGGATTGGCTCACTAGATATGGGGCCATCCTAGATTGTGAAAGAAGGGTAGTTAGATTGTTGACTCGTTGTGGTAAGACCCTTGATATTTCTTTTGACCCTAGAGGTCCAGTAATGCTTAGCTACCTAGAATCCCTTGACGCATCCGATGATGATTTACATTCTGTTCCCATAGTCCGTGAATATGTTGATGTCTTCGATGAGGTGAGGGGTTTACCCCCAAAACGTGAGATAGACTTTCGAATATATCTAGTGGATAATGCAAAGCCAGTAGCATTACCAATGCGCCACATGTCTCCAAGAGAGAGAAGAGAACTCAGTAAGCAAGTGAAGGAATTGCTTGAGAAGGGTTTCATCAGACATAGTATATCGGAGTGGGGTGCTCCAGTAATATTTGTCACGAAGGCAGATGGGTCCCTTAGACTTTGTGTGGACTATAGAGAACTTAATAAGCTTACTAAGAAGAATAGACACCCACTGCCAAGGATTGATGATCTCTTCGATCAGTTAGTTGGCGCCTTAGTGTTTTCGCAGTTGGACCTAGCCACGGGTTTCCATCAGTTGAGAGTGGATGAGGATAGCATAGACAAGACTGCCTTTAGGACTCCAGATGGTTTCTTCGAGTGGCTTGTGATGCCCTTCGGTTTGACGAACGCCCCCGCATACTTTGTTGACTTGATGAGTAGGGTGTTTAGGGTGTACCTTAATAAATTCGTGGTAGTCTTTATGGATGACATCTTGATCTTTTCCAAGAGCGAGGAAGAGCATGCCCTACATCTTAGGGAAATGTTGGAGACTCTTAGGGCGCATAGCCTTAAAGCTAAATTTTCTAAGTGTCACTTTTGGAGGAAGGAAGTGTGATTCTTAGGGCACGTGATTTCCAAAGAAGGGATAGCTGTGGATCCCACGAAGGTAGTGGCCATCCAAGATTGGATGGTCCCTAAAAATGCTACCGAGGTGAGGAGTTTCTTAGGGTTGGCTGGCTATTATAGGAAGTTTATCAAAGACTTCGCAAAAATATCAGCTCCATTAACACGCTTGACGAAGAAGAACCTAGTTTTTACGTGGGTCGTAGACTTTGATGATGTGTTCCAATGTTTAAAGAGAGCTTTGACCACAGCCCCAGTCTTAGTGTTGCCAGATGGGAGTAAGTCATTTACTGTTTATATCAATGCTTGTGGGACAGGATTAGGCGCAGTCTTAATGCAAGAGGGAAGGGTAATAGCCTATGGTGGAAGGCAGTTGAGAGTGCATGAGAGAAATTACCCTACACATGACCTAGAGTTGGCCGCTATTGTTTTCGCAGTTAAGTCTTGGCATCATTATCTTCTTGGCTAGAAATTTGAATTGTTCACTGACCACAAATCTCTAAAATACTTGTTCTCTCAGAAGGACCTGAACTTAAGGCAGCAAAGGTGGATGGAGTTCTTAGCGTCCTACGATTTCGAGATAGCATATACCCCTGGCAAGGGTAACGTGGTGGCAGATGCCTTAAGTAGGAAGAGGTTATCCATGAGTCCATTGTTTGTTGAGCGGCGAAGCTTAGAGTTCATCTCTACGTTTGACTTTAAACCTTCCGTTGACTTTGTACCTGGTTTGCTAGCATCCTTAGAGGTCAGACCTACGCTTTTGGGACGGATTGGCGAGGCACAACGAGATGAACCACAGTTGGTTGAGTTAGTAGAGAAGCTCAAAAGAGGGGAGTCATCGATCCATTTCCGTAGGTATACTCTAGATGGTAAGGGTTGGTTGCGTAGGGACGGTAGACTTTGTGTACCAAAAGACGAGGACCTAAGGAAGACCATTCTTGATGATGCACATCGTTCAAAGATGACCATCCATCCCGGCGGGGACAAGATGTACATGGACATGAGACGAGTTTACTTTTGAGCCAGTATGAAGAAGGGCGTGGTCGAGTATGTCGCTAGATGCTTAGTGTGCCAACAAGTAAAAGCAAAGCAAAAGAAGCCCGGTGGATTACTACACCCATTGGAGGTCCCACAATGGAAGTGGGAAAGTGTTTCGATGGACTTTGTTGACGGATTACCGAGATCGAGGAAGGGTAATACGGGGATTTGGGTCGTGGTAAACAGACTTACTAAGAGCGCCCATTTCATTCCCGTGAAGAGTAAGAGGACTGCTCCATGGTTAGACTCCATATATATTTGAGAAATAGTTCGTTTGCACGGTGTTCCTTCTAGCATAGTGAGCGACCGCGATCCTATCTTTACTAGCGAATTTGGGAAAAGCTTGCAAGAGGCTGTAGGGACTCAGTTATGTTTGAGCACCGCATATCATCCTCAGACGGACGGACAGACCAAAAGGGTGAATCGTATTCTAGAGGACCTATTGAGGTTATGTCTCTTAGACTTCGGAGGTACATGGGAGGAACATCTTCCGTTGGTAGAGTTCGCATATAATAACAGCTTTTAGTCTAGCATTGGCATGGCACCCTTCGAGGCTCTTTATGGACGGCCGTGTCGTTCGCCTACATGTTGGTGGGAGTCTACAGATAAGATCTTACTTGGGCCCGATATGATTAGAGAGACTTCGGAAAAGATCGATTTGATTAGAAGGAGGATGAAGACGGTGCAAGATAGGCAGAAATCTTATGCGGACAAGAGGAGGATAGATCTTGAGTTCGATATTGGGGACATGGTCTTTGTCAAGGTGTCTCCATTACGGAATGTGGTTCGCTTTGGGTCCGTTGGGAAGTTAGCACCAAGGTTCGTAGGGCCGTTTCCTATTAAGGAAAGGATTGGGCAGATGGAGTATAGAGTGGAGTCGCCCAAGAGACTTAGTGGTGTACACGACGTATTCCATGTATCACATTTGAGGAAGTGCTTGCACGAGACCACGAAAGTGGTAGATCCGAGCTTGCTTAGAGAGGTGGAGATCGAGCGTGATGCGACGATTCGACGAGCTCCTACGTGCATTCTTGGGTCGAAGATTGAGAAATTTAGGAATCGAGAGGTCAAGCTAGTCAAAGTGCAACGGGGAGACGATGAGAGCAATGCTACTTGGGAGACGGAAGAGAAGATGCATTCATTGTACCCTTTTCTTTTCGAGGGTATGTCATTTAACTTCTCCTTTATTGCTTACCTTGTACTTATCTTATCTTTAGTATGTCCTCTCGCAAGTACCTTTGACCTTTAGATAGGGTAGTCCTATGGTTGAAACATGTGTTTGAGACATGTTATGTATGATGGAAGCATGTGGATGTAAGTGTTTGCTAGTGGTTGCTCGTGGATGCATATATACACACTTTAGGCACTAGATCGGCTCAGTCACTTCATATTGCATATTGCATATAAATGTGTGTACATATTCAAGTAATGGATGTATAATGGTTGTACCATCATATGGATGTTGCATTTTGGTGAATGGTTGTGCGCACATGTAGAAATAATATGTATCGATAGGGTTCTTCGCATACATAATGGACGCATGGCACTATCGTGGTTCGCATTAAGGAGGTCAACTGAATCAGTAGACCGCCTGATTTTGCATTAGATAAGGAACATATACACGCACTTTTTGCATATGTTCATACAGCATTAGAAATTTTATAAGGACAATGGATGCCTGTGTTTGATGGTTGAGTAGATAGTTGTTTGGATGTTAGGATATGCATTCTCCTTAACTTGGAGATTTCGGGGGCGAAATCCTTTAAGGAGGGGAGAATGTAACACCCCGGATTTTTGAATAATCGAATTAACTAAATTAAATAATAATTAATCTTAAACGTGAGAATTAAGGGAAATGGGTTGCGCCATTATGTTCGTCTCGGAATTCTGGTCGAGATAGAATCTGAGTTTGCATAAAACGGATACCAGATGAAGGAGATATGGACGAGCGAAGTTAGGTGGATAAAGAAGAAGAAAAATAGATTGTACTGGCGCACTTGGGAAGTGCGCCAGTACAAATTTGCACTGGCGCATCTGCCAAGTGCGCCCAGGCCGAGGCAGCAGGCCTGCACAGTTTTCTGGTTCAGTCAGACCCATGTTGATGAGTCCTTTCTGACTCCTTGCTGAGTCATTAGGGCTGAGGTGTCACCCTATCCCGACTGAATGGTTTTGATTAACCCTAAGATCATCTGACGGCTTTAATTAAATTAAAATTCTATTTAAACATGGGTAGTCTCAAACCCTAAATCAAAATAAAAACTGAAACTATGGCCGTCATGCTGTCATCTTATAACCTAGAGTAGCCGCCACCAATTAGAGAGGAAGAACAACAAATCAAATCAGTTCTATTCAACCCTAACAACGAATCTTCTTCAAAGGTAAGCTAATACGACTTCAGAACTCGGAATTCAGAACTCAAGACCCTCTTTGAGTTGTGAGTTCGATAATTTTAATAAAATAATTAGCAAATTAATTGGATTGAGTTATGATGTGGATTATTTGGATATGATGTGAATTATTGATGTTATCATACATGTTGTAAATTCTATGATGTTATGTTGTGATCATCTATGTTGTAAAGTTATGATGCTATCACCTATGTTGTAATTCTATGATTAGCTTATGTATAATCAAATCATCATGTTTCATATGCTAGTTGGTTATGTTGATTCATATGATAAATCATAAGTATGTATGCAAGTTTAGATATTGATTTGAATGTGGATCATATGCAAGTTAGTAGATTTTTATGCATAACCTTACATGTTTCATGACACCTGTTTTATGTGAACTAGATCTAAAAGTTAGGCTATGACATGTGTGAATTATATGCCAAATTCTACATGCTAGTTTACATGTTTAGATGTAAGTTTATACCATTGTTATGTTGCATAAATCACATATGCAAGTTTACGTAAATATATGAGTTTGAAATATGAATCATGTTATGCAATTTTGTGGTTATTGCCTATGCAGGTTTACACCTTTAGATGTAGATCTATGACATACATAATTTATGCAAGTTTGTGACCATTATCTAAACAAGTTCACACCTTTAGATTTGGATTTATGACATATGTAGTTTTATGCAAGTGTAACTTTGTCCTATGCAAGTTTTAGATGTAGAACATCATTCACACATGCAAGTTCACCCCTATGTTTTGATCTAGTTTTATCTATATGTATGTTGTGATGTTTTATCTTTATTCCATGAGTTAGACTATTCGAGTCTAACGTATATTTTACATTAAACGAACGTACAACGTGGGGTAATGGTATAATATTAAAAGATTTAATTGGCATAAAGCCTTAAAAGGCATAAAATAAATTTGTGATGAAAATTGGTATGATTTTACATACCATAAATAGATGGACATAATTGAGTCAATTATGGCCATAGTTAAATTTGGAATTTATTGATAATTTGATAGGGAAAGTAATTCAAATTGGGGAATGATTAATTAGGTGTAATTAATCGTCTAAGACACGAGGTAGGGCTCTTTTGTTGTGTAAGAATGCAAGGACCCGCTCGGCAAATCCAGCTGCCACAAATGCCAGTCTAATGTGGGAGGTCTTAGGCATTAATTAAATGCGTAACAATTGTAAAGACAAGAGGTTAGGCTCGTTTGTGGTGTAAGACTGCCCGGACCGCCTGGCAAATCCAGCTGCCACAAATGCCAGTCTAATGTGAGAGGTCTTTATGAGGTTACGGTCTTAATGAATTAAGAAACAATTAACCAGATAAACATGTAGTGGGACATGAGGGGGTTAAGTGGGTGCCTTGGGTGGCATTTGAAATACGATTATAAATGCTTAACCAAAATTGAAACATGTAAGTGAACGTGAATAAGAAGAGGGTTAAGTGGGATGTACTAGAGGGGACCAAGCTTAGGTGGATAGCTTGTGTCAAGTAATGGGGGCCCGTTTCAACCAGTAACTCATACGTATCTTTGTGGGCTCGACCCAAGTCGAGGATAGGACACGCATAATGGGATTGACTGTAAAAGGCCAAAACAGGTTAGCTGTGGCAACGCAAGTCCAACGGGTTCATACGCGTCTGTGGACCCGGGCTGGTAGGTAAGACGTTGCATTGTGTAGGCATAAGCCGTGCATTATTTGTGATATCGGGTTGCCACTTTGGGGAGTGATACACCCCATTGTGGGGCCAGCACGGGTATGTACGAGTTAGGGAGCCGATCGCTTGGGGGTAGTGGGTACACCTAGTGGAGGTAGGGGCAGGCGGCACCTATGAAGGCAGCTAGGGGTGCACGAGACTACCAATATCATTATTAAGTTCTGTAGACAGGATCAACCTTAGGGTGACTAGTAGTGGTGCAGTATAGCAATTATCTTACAGTGTTGGTGTAGTTTAGTAATTATCTTATAGTGGTTTAGGTGCGCTTTAACGATATCGTTGTTCATCTTGTTTCCTTGTTTACTCTGCCATATTCAATGGTTCATAATCATTTCCTGGTTTTCCAACTTATGCCTTAGCCTAGTTACTTTGGTAATTATGTTGTTAAAGTTATCGCACTCGCCAGACTTTATGTCTGACCCCCCTTTTTTCCTCCTCTTTTCTTCTTCCACCCCCCCCCCCCCCCCCAAGGTGCTCAGGTTGGAACTAGCACCAGTGGAGCTTGATTTTGGGCAGATATGTCTCTTGCTTTTAGAAGATTGCTTGGATCGCTGAAATAAAGTTCAGCCTCTCTTTTATTTATGGCTATTTTGTATTGGGGATTATGTCTTTCAATTTATGTACTTTGATTTAGTCAAGATGGATATTATGTACTTGGCTCTGGTTTTGATGATGTAATCAAACATATGTATTTTCCGCTGCAATGAAATAAAGTTTTTAATTTTTCAAGTACTGTTTATATCTATCTTGTTGTTAAGTTTCTGTTCTATACTCACTTAAAACGCTCCATAGAAGTTAATGCATTCCCTTTGTGAGTGACATTAATGGACGTGGGGTGTTACAGACTGTACGGGCCTTGATAAAATTATTAAAAATATCAATAATTTGTGTAAAATCATAATAAATGATTTGGAAAGAATTGGGATGAAAAATTCCATATTTGAAAAGATAAAAATATATTTTTATCGAAATGAACTAGTTATAAACTAGATTTGAAATCCAATAATTTTTAAATAAATAAATTGGATTTGTGAATGGTTTTAAAAATAACCAGAATTTTCAATATATAATTGGAAAGGATTTGAATCAAAATTATCTTCTGAATATTTTGATATTGGATTCCGTGATTATACGTACATTATGGAGGAATTTGGAAGATATATATATTGTTATTCCAATACGATAATTGTTGATTTCAGAATTTGTTATTGAATATAGGCCGATATACTTTCTATTCAGAGTCTTGTATTTAATATCAAAGGGGATTTTGGGTTTGTCATGAATGGTGTCTTCACTAACACTGTACTTAAGCCCAGTTGAGAAAAGGTTAAATCTTTTAATTAAGATTCGAAGAACAATTACCAATTAATTAACATTTAATTGGAATTGAAATGGAATGTGAATTGGGTTTATTGTGAACTGTGTTTTTAACAACGTCCGTCTTTTAACCCGATTTACAGTGTAATGTGATTTGGAATATATAAATCTTTTATTAAGATTTAATGGGATTTCCCAAAGTGAAGTTTACCAATGAATTAACATTTAATTGGAATTGAATTAAATTTTGGGTTTGTCCTGAATGGTATCTTTAATAATATTGTTCTTAAACCCAATGGAGTTTAGAAAATTAGAAACTAATTGGAGATTAGCCAAGGTGAATGGTTTCCTGGGTATTGGTCTGATGTTGGTTTCGGCCTTCAGGATTAATGCTTAAGGGACTGTTCTCTTACTAATTTACGGTTAGAGACTAATGGAATATGATTTTGGGTTTATCATGAACCGTGTTTTAAATGACACCAGTTCTTTAACCCAGTTAAAGATATGATTTATTTCCTAGATTTGAATAATCATTAATATTGATTTTTGGGAAGATTAAAACTGAAATAGAGTTTTAATGAATCTTTAATTAGATTGAAATATGAATGTGATAATTTAAATTATCAAATTCAGAAAATAATCGAGAATAGAGTTTCACCAGTTTTACTCCAAGCGATAGTTAAATCTTTAATTAGATTTAAACGTGAAAGGGTAATTAATTTTACCGATAACACTGTAGTGTTAGATATGGAGTATTACCAGTTTTGCTGCATGGGATGAATAGGTTGGGATTGGGAAATAAATGATTACTTCAGTATGGTTCGCTAATCCCGAGTAGTTTGGAAAACCTTAATATGGTTTGATGTCCAAAGGAAGACTAAAGAATAAATTTAAAAGAATTTATCTTTGATAAAATTAATGGGAACCTATTCCCTAATGATGTGAATATTTGAATAAAAGAATATTCTGAATTGGAGTGAGGCGTATGTTGTGTTTATGTAGCACTTTTTTATAATATACGCGAGTTATTCGGAATGGTCGGGTTTATACCCATTCTAAATAACTAATTCGATGATATATCGATGATGAAGACGATGGTTGAAGACCGGGGGTCTTCACATCATTTGGATGATTACCGATGTCTTGATTGGGCTGTACACCCAAGATGAGGTAATAAGTGGTGATTGTCCAGACGTACTTGGAGATTGACCTGATATGCGAGGACCTCTCTCCTTTATTGGACATATGGGAGGAATAAGGTGCCTCCGGTTTCGTTCAAACCCAGAACAGACTTGTAAATGGACTGTGTGTCTGACATTGGATTTTATTCTATGCTGATTGATCCCTATTAAATATAAATCTTCCTGGTGAAGGAGAATTTATTCTCTTACTTCACCCTTCTTTGAGACGTACGCGATCAGAGGTTGTATATCGATAGACATCAGTCGCATGGCGTGAATTGCCTGTGTGGCATGCCTGGGTGGCAAATGATCAAGGCTTCTGTTGAAAAGCAGAGTCTTGTGGTTGATGATCAAAGCACGGCCTGTGTGGCACAACTTTGTGTATAGCGTTAATTCGCGATCCTCACACCCCGGTGTGAACCAGAAACGGGAAGGACATCAGGGAAATGGACATATGCTGGTTTCTAGCTAGAGGTGGTGTCAGCGTTTTGCAAGCCCTGACATTTATATTATTTTTACCTATGTGGTTGTTGGAATGCGAGGCGTCTCAGATATATCGGTTACTATGGAACCGATGGAGTCATCTGGCTCGTTTATGCCCCATAGGCAGACTAGTATATCGTTTACGGTATTATTAACCCGCTAATTGTAGGCCGACCCTGACGATCCAAGGGTCACTCGAGCTCTGATCTTGAGGCTCAAGCTAGAGATTCTAACGAAGCGGTAAGGACAATCCCTTGCCTTGATTCATAGACGGAAATCCAACTTCCAAAACATGACATTTCGGTTTTAAATTATAGAGCCTAGTATGGCGACATTGTGGGATGGGGAACTATTCCGTCTACGATTGATACATTTATATTTGAAGTTGATTTCTTCACTTATAGTAATAATAAAAGATAAATTTCTCGTACCAAGCATATTTGGCTATTATAAGGTAAAACTCTATCCTCCGGCTTGTGTTGCATTATGTGATGGGACTTGAGTCTTATAATAGCTTCATTGTTCTTTATTTAGCATTACCCTATTTGTTTTATGCACTGATATTATTGGGGTTAAACCCGTTCCGTATTTCACGACGTGGTCCCTTGATTTATCTGTAATAACCCTCTCATTGCACAATAACAGATTTAAATACTTTATTTAAATATGTCGTCGTATCCGATGTGTGTCCAAAAAGTCACATTTTGCATACGGTTGAATTTGGATTCGGTACCACTTCCATTGGGTCTGGATCATTGTTTACAACCTTTTTGACTATAAGTGTCGATACATTCAGAGTTAGGTAAAATTTGGTCGTTTTCTCATTTGAGTGTATGACCAAAAATATCACTTTTCGCATACGGATGAATTTGGACTTGAAACCACTTCCATTCAGTTCAAAACGTCATTTAGGAGTTCGAAAGGTATAAACTTCGATATATTCCGAGCTTTGGAATTTTGGCACCTTGGTTAGGGCTTGGTTAGCCAACTAGCCCACTTCCTTTAAGTGCCAATCATCCCTCTCCCATTCATTCATTCCAATACTTAGAAGAAAATAGAAAAATGGAGAGTGGAATGGGAAATTAAAACTCCCTAAGCCCTAGCTTGATCATGTAGCTCCAATTCTTGAGGAAATCAAGTGTGGAGACTTGGGTAAACTTCTTCATCTCTATCTTCTCCAACCCTATTCCTCTTGAATTTGTATGATTTACTAAACCTAACTCTTAGGAATCTTGTTAATATGCTCTTAGATTGAAGATTCATGAGTATTGATTAAAGAGAGGTTGATTTAGCAAAGCTTTGGATTTATTTCTTGCTTTTAGAAAGCAAATGTGAGTTCTTTTTTAACTCACTTCTATGACACAAGCCATTGGCTTGTACAAGTGTAATTTAGTGTTCATATGTGTTTGCATGTGCTAGTGAATTTGTTATGTTAGTGTAACTTAGCTGATTCCATATGTTTATGTTCCATTGAGTTGAAATTATAAGTAGAATTGTTTACACGACCTTATGTGTATGTTTTGAGTTGATCTGGTGATGTTGTGAAGCTCCGTTGTCCACCTACATAGTTCTAAGCCTTCACAAGTCGCTTGAATCGTATTTGATTGCTTTGGTTAGAAAATTTGCCCGTATTGGAATTTAAAATCAAAACCATTGCTAATCTCTTATATGAACGTTTGTGCATGCGTATTTGGTTGTTATAAGTTGTTTCGCCAAGTCCTTGAAGCCTCATATACATGTGCATAACATCATAGGCCTTTGGGCATTCGTCGATATCGTTTTGAACATGTTTTCAAGGCAAATTGTGCTCTGGAACAGGATTCAATCGTCTGAATATTTTTGGGCAGACGTCAGACCTGCTCCAAATAATTATAGTTTCAATCAACAGAATTCAGAAGTCTGAGAATTATTGCTCAGACGTCTGAATTGTAATTCTGACGTCTGGCTGAAATAATTTAGGCGTCTGAATTGGGGTCAAAATGAACTAAAACCTTGATGGCCCAGAAAATTGCAAAGTCAGACGTCTGACCTAAATGATTCAGATGTTTGAATCTGTTTTTCTGCTGTGGACCAAAGGGAACCACGGTCCACAGTCTACCCACATCCAGGCTCTTTCCCGGCCGGAGCTCGGGCGGTTCGGACTCTATTTGTGAACTTCAGCTTCACGAATTCACAGATTTCAGCAGCTCGATTCATCGGCTTTGATTCTTCCAAAACCGATTCTTCTTGGCCTATTCACATTGTTTAGGATGTGAATCTCTATGTTGTATATCGAATTTATTCGATACTCTTGTTAATATGATTCACGACTCTAAAACGTGAATTATCGACCCGATATCTTTCGAGTCTATTTCGATATAGTTTAAAACCATCGGGTGCTAGTTTGGGATTTCAATTAGTTCATTGATCAAAATTACAACTGTTACCCCTATGATTTTTTATATGATTGTTGTAATGAGAATTACGAGTGATCGATCACCTTGGTGATCGTACTTTGATCCGTGGCACCTAGTTTTGTGTCTTTGTTTCCTGTCGCTCAAAGTGATTTCTAATCTTCCTTAACGTCATTGGATTCACTCACGAGCTATATTTTTATTCGATTTATCGAATTTATATTTGATGATTTATGAATTGAATTTACGTTATTGCAACGTGAATTCCCTTGATCGATTCGCTTCGGCAATCATGCTCGTGTACATTGTCACGTCGGACTTATGCGAGGGTTTATATATTATTAATGGACTACGAACCTTCTACGGATTCCAATCTATTACTGTGTACGGATCCTCTTTACTCGATCGGGCGAGAAACTTAGTTTATTTACCTTAGTAAAACTGAGGACTATGACACCTTATATGTTTACTTCGATGAATAACTCTTGGACTCGTACGTTCGAACACATTGTGATGATTCTTGTTGATTTAAGTATGAATCAACAACGGGTTTGTAAATATTTGAGAATAGCGAGTGGTTATGATACATTTAGCTATTTTCTTATATTAACTATCTCGGTGTAATTTATACTCACCGGACCGATGCGGTACTTTGATGATTTATGTTTTGTGGTCCTCGATCGCCCTAGTGTGATTTACGATTCTTGGATTTCACCTGGGGGATTTCGATCCAACTTTCTATGATTTTCTATGATTTATGATGTTTTCTAGGGATTTCACGATCAAGTGTTTTCTCTCTTCCGGGGTCACGACTCGGCTTCGTGGGGAGCTTCGGCTCAAACTTATGGGTTCGCTACCTAGAGATCATATCTCATCTATGAACAGACATGCCCCCTCTTTATGATGTTTTTTAGGGATTTCACAATTTATGTGTTTTCTCTCTATCGGGGTCATGACCCGGCTTCGTGGGGAGCTTCGGCTCAAACAAATGGGTTCGCTACCTAGAGATAGTATTTCATCTATGAACAGGTCTGCCCCTTTATGATGTCTTGATGATTTATGATGACTTTGATGATTTATGATGTATTGATGATTTATGATGACTTTGATGATTTATGATTACTTTGACGCGAAGCACATCAATTTGAGAAATGATTTATGATTCATGATTTACTTTAATCTGATGGTCATCAATTTGATGTGTATTTGGCATTCCGCTGTCATTTCATGTTGTGTGCTATTAAATGAATGTTGCATTCTATATTAGCTAGTAGATTATTTAGAGATATTTATGTGCTGACATTCCATTTTCATTTCCTGATTGTGTCGACATGCCATGTTCATGTCATCTTGTGTTATATCTCTTGTTATCTCGGTTTGTTTGATAAGTACATCTAGACTGATCCGTTTATTGTTTATTTTCTTGTAAATAATACTTGGGTCAGGCTGAGTCATTTTTGGTACTCCTCTGGGACTCCACGCAGGATTGATCTTCCGCTTTCAGCTTGCTACTCTGTCTCTGCAGCTTTATGTACTTTGGTACATATGACATTATCTATCGTTGTGTACATATTCTTTTGTTTAGATCATGGTACATGTACCTGTTCTTTTGGGATTAGTGGATCTTTGTTGACCACTATCTTGTTGTACATTCTTGGTTTATTCATATCTATTCCTCCTTTGTGATATTATTATTCTGTGTCTGACTATGATATATATTATTGTTGTTGTCTATTTTATACTGCCTTCCGGAGAATTTATAGGCATTGTGTAGTTGACCTATGTGTCGAATGGTCATGTCGAAATTTTAATCGGTATCAAAATTCGATGTGCATTCCTCATGTGGATCAATCATACAATCGGTCGCTCTTCACAAACCTCATTCTCCATTATGGTCTACGACATTTCTCTAAAATGAACTGGACGATAGTGGGTATAGAGGCGGGGCGTTACAGTTGGTATCAGAGCCACTTTACGGAACAGTGTAAGATAGTATGACGATGGTATTGTCTTAAGCCTCTCTCGGGAATCGTGCTTTAGGATTTTAGTTAGAGTCTTAAGACCCGTCATAGCTTATCTTCCTATACGATTCCATCTTGATTGAATTTGCATCGTTTGAATTCAACTTGAGACTAATTTTTTCCTCCTCCTTTTTCCTTAAAGAAGCGAATTAGTTGGTCGCAGCTGTGCAATTGCCAGTTCACTCAGTGTACCTTTTATGGAGGGGTGTTTGAGTATCTAGTGACCTATTTTTGGTCCTTTAGAATAGTTATCGACTCGTTCTTCTTCAGGTTGATTTCTATAGTCCATCTAGGGCACATGTGCTCTAGTGGTGCTTCTGTTTCATTCTTTGACTCGAATTGCTAATTGATGTATGTTTGGCCTATTGTGTATCACACTTGTCTTGTTGATCATTTATGATCCTTGTAGTTGATTGATCATTGGATATCTTTCCCGTGCGTCGTTACACACGTCGTAAGCGTCTTTGATCCTGATATTTCTTGATTTCTAGTTAAGATTGTTTCGTACGTCGTTACGTACCTAGCATGGTCTATTGATCACTTGTCGGTCTGTATGGAGATACCATATCTTTATGACTAAATCTACTCCCTTGTTCTCAGCTATATAGTTCTAGGTCGGTGTGATATCACCAATCCTTCAGGCTAAAACAACTCATTTGTTACCTCGTTGTGCCGATGTGAGTCACCAAGCATTTGTGCTAAATTAACTCAACAAATGTATCGTGTGTTCCAAACTCAAGATCAAGAACGAGGGAAAGCATCCCACTTCTTGTGATCCCTCTTCTTAAGACAAGGTACGTGTCAATAATTCCTTAATGTCATTTACCTTGTTCAGAGATTATTTTATTTATGTTCTTTTGATACACGACGATCGTGTTCTTCGTTATCGAAAGATATCATTTGTGTTTTATTCGTAAGTTGATAAAGGAATTTTATTTCCTTTATGCAATCCTGAATGATTTGTCGAATTTTTATATTTTCACGAGTTCTGCGTGAACATTAGAAATTGTGAGGACTTTCTTGTGTTAACTTGTCCATCGGGTGCGTTAAGGATCTCGAACGAGACATGGGACGCTATGTTGTAGTTCGGAATTCCTAAACACAGTTATGTGACAATCCGACATTCGAAATGATTTCTAAAATTAAAATTCACTCCTAATGAGTTAACCAAAATAATAATATTTTGGGGTTTTTGCGATTTTTCGTAATCGTTTGTTATTTTTCTAGATAATTTATTTCTAGATTTCCTTGGAGCAATTCCAAGAATTTGAGTGGTTCAAAATTTTTAATTAGAAATTATCTTGAATCTTTTCTTTGAGTAAAGTGAATAACTACAGCAACAACCCAAAAAGTTATTTATTTATGTCTCTTGTTTCTGGACTTCAAATCTTTGATTTCCAAGAATTCTTAGTGATTGTGAATCTCGCCTAATTCTTAATCCTTGTTTCGATTTGCTAAAGAGAATTTAGTATTCTTGTGATTCCATGGGTCTTCTTATTTTCTTTAGTGAACGATCACTCGAGAGAATAGGAGTTCCCGTTGGGGAGGGAAGATTTGGGTTTTGCGATCCGCGGCGAACTCAATAATTCTTTCTTTGAATCTATGATCTAGTTGATCATACAGAAGTTCTATAGTCAATTTACTTATGGAATTAGCCTTGCGTTATTCTTAGAAATGAATATCGAAAGGATGAGCCCTTTTGATATTCCTCCTTTGTTTGCTTGAATCATTTGGATTGAAAATTGTCTCTGCACGTTTGTTAACCCTTGTCAATCAAATTTTTGGGGATTACGACCTCTTTGGTTTAGTCTCATCTTGTTGTAGAAATTGTCTATTGCTTCTTTGATTAATTGCTGATGTTTTGCGATTTGAGATTTTTAGCGGAAAATTATCTTAAATCCTATTGTTCCGAAGGGGTAAGTTGTGCACTACTTATCCATCGCCTTCTCGATATCTCCGATTTTCTAAAATTGATACTCGAGTTTCTGAATATTGGGAATTTCGTATAGTTCCTAACTATTCGTCTTTATGGTTACTAAATGAGATTTAGTACCTGGTTAGAAATCGATTTCCACGAATAGCTCATTGGTATTCCATTACCAAGATTTGATTATCGATTTGTGGTTCATTGGTATTCCGTTACCAATATTTTTTTATCGGTTTCTAGCTCGTTGGTATTCCATTACCAACCTTGAATCATTGATATTAAAATTGATTATTCCATCGAGAATTTCTCTCCTTAGCTAAATTCATTGGAATCTCTGTATTGTGCTTTTGTTGGTGTCAGCCACCTTGTCGCAAGACTAAAGTGCTCAGGTTTGGTGTTCACTACATCGTCGTGATTGAGTTTTGGGAATGGAATAGTCAACCACCGTAAGTTCCCATTTCATATCCTAAGAGAAATATCTACTATTGATATCTCGTGTCTGTAGGACCCATTCCCGTTGCTCCTTGAAATTCCAAATTAGATTCGCTTGGTTTTTGTGCATTCTATTGATTCTCATTCCCTTGAGAATCATATAAAGGAAGGCAAGTCTTTTTGAATTCATAGCGCTTATGAATTTTTCTGGAATTATTTTACCCGTTTGGGATGACTACCTTCATGGGTACTGAAGTTCGAGATTGAACTCTAGTATTTATGATCTTGTGAAACGAAATTGGGATCTCACCTAGCCGTTGGTGTAATCGTTTCATTTCACAACGGTTCTTGTGTTACCACTCCATGGTATTATTATTGGTTGTTATTTATTACTTCAATCTTAAGGAATTGCGGGGACGCAATTCTTTTAAAGGTGGAACTCTATCCTCGAGTAAACCAAGATATCATCCACGAACACAAGAACAAACTTATTTAATTGATATCTGAAAACTATATTCATAAGATGCACAAAATATGTGGGTGCATTGGTCAACCCGAATGGCATGACCAACCACTCATAGAATCTAGACAGCGTCCAAAAATGTCGTTTTAGGTTTACTCTCAGCTACTACTCGAAGCTGATGAAATACTGTCGTGTAACTGGGAGAACACTCTCTCTCCATTCAACTGATCAAACAAATCATCTATCCACGGAAGAGGATACTTATTCTTCCTTGTCACCTTATTCAATTCACGGTAGTACACACACAATCGAAGGGAACCATCGGCCTAGGTAGCAAATACAACTGGTGCTCCCCACTCGGAATCACTTCTTTGGATAAATCCCTTCTTCAAAAGATCGCTAACTTGCATCCCAAGCTCTCACTGCTCCCTTGGCGCCATACGACGAAGAGGCATCACTATAGGCCTGGCATCTTTCACTAAGTCAATACGAAACTCGATCTCTCAGAGGTGGAAGTCCGGTCACTTCCCCAAAGATGTCCGGATACTGGCCAGCAATAGGAACATCAGACAACTCATCATGCATGATGTCGAGGGAATTTAGAAAACTAGTCATCACCTCATCACTAGGTAGCCAACCAAACAGTACCCTCCGTGCATCATCTGCTCTAATGGTCACCAAAGACCCTTCACAGTCTACCACCACCCCATACCTTTGGAGCCAATCGACTCCCAAAATAATGCCAAACCCAGTAAAGCCCAAAACAAAGCAATCACAAACAAAGATGCATCCATGACTCGATAAGACCAAATTACAACAAATCATACAAAGGCTAGTTGAACCACAGATCGGGTTCGTCACAACTAAAGGTCTATCGACAATCTCAGGTTCCAATTCCAACCTATCTACCAGGTCACTAGATACGAAGGAGTGGGAAGCCCCGGTATCAAACAAAACTCGAATAGGAACATCATAAATAGAAAGCATACCTTGAATAACGACGCCCTTTCCCTTCTGTGCCGTAGTTGGGGCATTCGACGAAGAAGGAACATCGTTGATAGCATATGCTTTGTAACACCCCACCTCCGTTAAGGTCACTCACAAAGGGAATGCCTTAACTTCAGTGGAGCGTTTAGGTAAAAGATGTAGATAAATTACAAGACAGACAAATAAAGCAATGGAAAATAAAGTCATTTTATAAACATTGTGGTTCAGTCAGGCTTTTACAACAATTGCCTCAATCATACTGAAAAGTAATACATAGAACTTCTATCTTGATTTTAAAACTTACAAGTATAAAAGAAGCATAAAAGTAACAATGATATTCCCCAATAAAGCATGAACCAGCCATAGCAGTGGAAGAGAGAATCGACTATCTCCATGCTTGGAAAGAAAACCGAGCTAAGTGATAACATTTCCTCCTTGTGAACCTGGGGGGGAACAGAAGAAAAGAGGTGAAAAAAACTTGGTCAGACATAAGTCTGGTAAGTCCAGTGACTTTCAGTATGTAAACAGGTAAAAGTAACATGACATGAATAAACTGAATAAAAGACAATACCATGATAACCGTGATATCAAGATAACATAATATTAGCATATGATATGATAAGGAAAGATAATCTGAATACACTTCTACTCTTTCTCTACTTCGCTACTAACTTGTTATTCTGATTTCTATATCTCTGCACCGCCTAACTAGTGTCCCGACTAGTAATCTGTGTAAAATGATAATACTACAACGTGATCCCAATCCTCGCAGTTATGGTAGCCTTCAGGTGTACATCTAGTATGAGGATCTTACCTCAATCAGCCTAATTGCCATGAAGATGTTAGATATACCCTTACTACCCTATCGATCAGCTCCTTACTCGTATTAATTTTCCTTGTGTCTGTGTCAATCGGCCCTCTCTTGCATGTAGATACCCTGTGCTGGTCCCATCATAAGGTGTATCAGTCTCTATGATAGCAACCCGACATGATTCAAGGTGCACAGTGTATAACTACTGGCACCCAGTGCTTGCTTTTTCCACTCTGGAGTACATGCATGCTCGTAATCTGTCGGAACCTACATTGACGTACCCCCTGCCGTTATTTTGACCGCTTATAATCAGCCCAGTAATCGTGCCCCACCCTTTCTAGTTCAGGGTACCATGATACAACTATGTGGGTTACTGCTGAAATGGGTCCCCGTTACTAGGGTTTCCTACTAGTTAAGTTTGTGGGCCTATATATACAAATATTACCCACCTACATGAGATGTACTTAACCCTCCCACTGATTCAAACATGTTTATTTAACGGTTAAGTTTGTGGGCCTATATATACTAATATTACCCACCAACCTGATATGTACTTAACCCTCCCACTGATTCAAGCATGTTTATTCAATGGTTAAGTTTGTGGGCCTATATTTGCTAATATTACCCACCAACCCAATATGTACTTAACCCTCCCACACATTATGCCATATTGGCTAAGTGTTGTCCATTCATGTTAACTTAACCCACCCACTCATCATGTCATGTTGGTTAAGTGTTTCTTATTAACTTAACCCTTCTCACCCATCATGCTGGATTGGTTAAGTGTTTCCTATTAACTTAACCTTGTTCTTTCATAATGTTATATTGGTTAAGTATTTGCCATTAACTTAACCCTGTTCATTCATCAAGTTATATTGGTTAAGTATCTCTTATTAACTTAACTCCATGCGTTCATCATGTTGCATTGGTTAAGTGTCATCAATCAAATTCAAGTTAACTTAACCCACCCACTTGCCATGTTACATTGGTTAAGTGTGGCCTTCTTGTGTTAACTTAACCCTACCACAAATCATGTTATATTGGTTAAGTGTTGTCCTCTTTGTTAACTTAACCCTTCCCATTAATCATGTTATATTGGTTAAGTGTTGCTCTCTTGTTTTAACTTAACCCTACCACACATCATGTTATATTGGTTAAGTGTTGCTCTCTTGTTTTAACTTAACCCTACCACACATCATGTTATACTAGCATGTCTTGTTTATTACCATTAATTCATTCATTAACGCCTTAACCTCTCACATTAGAACTATTGTTTGCGATAGCTGGATGTTCCGGCGGTTCCGGGCAGACTTCTACCGCAAACTCACTCTAACCTTAGGTTTTTGGGCTAAATGCGCTAACCTCTCACATTAGATCTGTGTTGTTGCGGTTACTGGATGTGCCTGGCGGTTCCGAGCAGTTTTACACCGCAACTCAATCTAACCTCGGGTTAGGCATGTTTATCTTTTAGCATATTTATCATACATGTCCAAGTCTAGATTTTATATGCTAATTATCCCAAATTCACAAAACAAGTCATGTTCCAATTCTCAAGTTATACCCAACAAAGCTAATTGCAAGTTATGCCCCACAAATTTAATTACTAGTTATAACTCAAAGTAGGTTACACCCAATCTTCCAAATTAGCAATAATAATCATGCCCCAAAATTACAATATTCATTATACTTGGTGTCCCAGCTAATAGTTAGGCCCAATCTAGATTTAATATTCCAGTTTACATTTTCCCCCCAATCTAGGTTTAATGTTTCAAGTTACCCCAAATTCGGAACAATAACAATCATGCCCAAAACTTGATTTATATGCAAATTAACCCATCTTGCAGTTATAATGATAATAATGCCCAATATCAATTACAATTTATACCCAAATCTCAGTTACAAGTTATGCCCAAATCTCAATTACAAGTTATGCCTAAACCTCAATTACAAGTTACGCCCAATAGTACCAAAAAAAAGAATAGGCCCATTTCCCCCGTATTCCAATCATATATATATATATAACAAGCTTTCGTCTAAGTTCGAGAGAACCTAGATCCATAATAAAGGGGAAGAAGAGGAAACATAAAAGATTAGGCCTAAAAATAGCCATACGATGCTAGATTTGATAATAGCAATATCAGGAAGATGAAGAAGTATAGATCTAAATAAAATTACATCGCAGGCACAAATCTGATAGATTAGATTTGAATAACATCGTAGGCACAAATCTGATAAAATAGATTTGAATAACATCGCAGGCACAAATCTAATAAAATAGATTTGAATAACATCGCAGGCACAGATCTGATAAAATAGATAGGATAAAACTGAAAGGATTATCTCATAACCAGGTATAGCTTGGATTCATATTACTACATGCCAAGAATTTCAATTAAGAATTCACATCTGAAAGTAACTTGAACTTACGAAACAAAGGACAAATCTTGTTTTATAGGATCTGTTTTCTAAAACTGAAAAGCTATCCTTTGTGGTAGACTATCGATTCTTTAATTTAGATTTGATTTGTAGCTTCTAACTTGTTTTCTAGTTTTAGGGAAGACTGGAGGCTACACTAGTTTGGCCATGGACAGCATGACGGGTCCTTGAAATGAAATTGTGTGGTTTAGGGTAGAGGGTTGGGGTTGTTTATATAGAAGTTTAAATTAATGTAAGCCGTTAGATCAACCTCGGAGAAATCGAAACCGTCCAGACCAATTATAGCTATCCAGAAACTGCCACCTATGCCCTAGTGACTCAGCAACAAGTCAAAAATCGCCACTGTTCGGATCTGGCTGAGGGGATTGACCCCTATAGGGGGTCGACACCCCAGTCGACACCCCTCTTGGGGGGTCGACACCTATGTCGGACCCCCTCGAGGGGAGTCGACCCCTATGGTCGAGAATTTTCCCGCCGAGCTGATTCTCGGAATTTTGAAATTTGAACTACTTTCTGAATTAATTATTATTTATATTTAATTTTCTGATTAAACTAGAAATCTTTTGAACTCAATAAGTTCTTCATACGGAGTCCGATTCACGCAAACTCGGACTCTATCTCAAGAAGAATTCTAAGACAAACGCAATGGCGCAACCCTTTCCCTCAGTTCCCACTTTTAAAATTAAGTATTCTTTAATATTCACAGAAAATACACGGTGTTACATTCACCCCTCCTTAAAGGATTTCGTCCCCGAAATCTTCAAGTCAAGAAGAATCTATATCCTACCATCCAATCATCCATCTACTCAACCATCAAATATAGGCATCCATTGTCCTTAAAAAGATTTCTAATGCTTTCGTAACTGTATACGTAGAGTGCGTATAAGTCCTTATCTAATGCAAAATTAGGTTGTCTACTGATTCAGTTGACCTCATTAGTGCGAATTATGTCAGTGCCATGAGTCCATTATGTATGCAATCATTACTAATCATAGATCCACATGAGTGCACGATCATTCATACAAATGCGACATCCATATGTTAACACATCAAGTTTCAATCCGTATACAAATACATATATGCATATGCAATATGAAAGTGACTGAGCCGATCTAGTACCTAATGTGTGTGTGTATGTATCCTCGAGCAACCACTTGCAACCATCAATCCTAACATGTTTCAAACACATGTTTATATCCATTGGCTTCTACCTAAGGATTGAGGATAAGACCGAGAAGATATACTTAAAAGATAAAGACTAGCATGCAAATAAACTTTACAGAAAAAGAGGAATCAAGGATATACCCTCAAAAAGGGTATGATGCGCGTATCTAGTCTTCAGCCTTCGAAGTTGTATCTTCTTGAGCTTCACCCCATTGTTCCCTGATTGTCTTAACTTCACGATTGTGTAGCTTCTTAATTTCTGTTTCCAAAATATAAGTTGGAACTCATTTCACTGTCGCCTCTCGTTCCACCTCTTCTCCTTCCAGTATACTCAGCACTACCGCTTTTGTTGTCTCATGCTAACATTTCCTTAAAAGATTTTCCAATATCCTATTCACCCTTCCTGTCAGAGGATGACAAGCGGTGCTTAACATAACTGCGTACCTACCGCCTTTTTCATATCACTTTTCCTTCTTGCATTGAGAACTGCTCCAAGCCCGGTTCCGCAAGCACCGGTATATACTATGAACGGTTTGCTCCCATCTAGCAAAGTCAAGACTGGGGATGATATCTTCGCAAAGTCCTTAACTAACCTCCTATAGCAGCCCGCCAACCCTAGAAAACTTCTTACTTCCGTTGCTTTTCTAGGAACCTTCCAACCTTGGATTGCCACTACCTTTTGCAGGACCCATTGCTATCCCTTCCTTAGAGACCATGTGTCCTAAGAACCTCACTTCTTTCCTCCAAAAATGACATTTGGAGAACTTAGCCCTAAGCTGATGCGCTTGGAGGGTATTCGATACTTCCCTTAGATACAAAGCATGTTCTTCCCCACTCTTAGAGAAAACCAAAATATTATCTACGCACAAGCGAAGTGAGACATCCGCCTTTGTAACGAAAACAAGTGGAGCACCCCATTTAGAAGTACTTCGCCTTATGAACGCTTTCCTAAGTTACTCTTTTACTTGCTTACTGATCCCTTCCTTTCCCTTGGAGTCATGTGTCGTATGGGTAATGCAACTGACTTTGCATTGTCAACTAGATATAGGCGGAAGTTTATCTCGCGTTTTAGGGGACAAACCCCTAACCTAATCAAAAACATCTGCGTACTCATGGACTACTCTAACGGATTGCAAATCGTTGATAGATGCATCAAGTGATTCTAGGTAGCTAAGCCAAACTGCTCCTTTAGGAACGCACGAAATCTCGAGGGTATTCCCGAGGCAAGTCAAAAGTCTAACTACCCTCCTTTCACAATTACTAGCTAACCAATCCATGCCTAGAATCAACCCATAGCTCATGAAACCAAAAAAATAAGCATTACACTTAAAGTCAATATTTAACATAGCTATTCTCAAATCCTTACAAACCAAAGATAAATGAGTCGAACCACCAATTGGATTTGAGACAATAACGGGATCTTCTACTATACAAGTACTAAGGTGCAGAGTCTCAACTGTGGAAGCAAATATAAACGAATGTGGCCAGAATCAAATAAAGTTCTAACGGGATGACTAAAAAGAAAAACTAAACTTTCAACATAAACATTCCTATCTCTATTAGGTACACTAGCAGCGAAAGCATGAAATTGCCCTTTAGAACATTATGTCCTTTGCCCTTGTCCTTGTCCTTCGGGCAATCCTTGATAAGATGCCCTGCTTCACCATACGGAAAACAACCACTAGTCTTCTTCTTCCTAAAATTAAATGACTCGCTATACCATAGAAAAGACACTTCCTCTTGTCGCGGGCTTATATTCCAATCCCTTGTCTGTGATTCTTCCACTTTGGCCTTTTTCTTTTTACCTCCTTTGTGAACCATGTTGACAAGTCTCTCGAACGTTGCCTCCATCGTACGGAAAACCATACAAAGCTTGGAAGAGAATTAGCCGTAGGTGAAACTACTACAACTATGGATGGAGGTTGGGCAGTTCTTTGCCCTTTGACATGTGTCATAGTCTCATCAAGCCTACGGAACCATGTCGCGATGAGGTTACCTCCTAGAAAGCCAGGAGCCCCTGAGACTCAGGAAAGAAGGAAACAAGGATTCAAACAGAGGATAAAAAGATAGTGCATATGGCTATGGGGAATATGCCTTTAAAACAAAACCTTTCATAATGCTTCTTTTAAAACCGTTTTGAAAATAATTTTTCAAATCTTTTATCTGATCCAGTAACCTTCAACTCTAATACCACGTGTAACACCCCACCTCCGTTAAGGTCACTCACAAAGGGAGTGACTTAACTTCGGTGGAGCGTTTAGGTAAAAGATGCAGATAAATTACAAGACAGACAAATAAAGCAACGGAAAATAAAGTCATTTTATAAACAATGTGGTTCAGTCAGACTTTTACAACAATTGTCTCAATCATACTTAAAAGTAATACATAGAACTTCTGTCATGATTCTAAAACTTCCAAGTATAAAAGAAGAATAAAAATAACAATGATATTCCCCAATAAAGCATGAACCATCCATAGCAGTGGAAGAGAGAGTCCAAAGCAATACATCGACTATCTCCGTGCTTAACATTTCCTCCCTGTGAACCTGTGGAGGGGGGAAACGGAAGAAAAGAGGCGAAACAAACTAGGTTAGGCATAAGTCTGGTAAGTCCAGTGACTTTCAGTATGTAAATAGGTAAAAGTAGCATGACATGAATAAACTGAATATAAGACAATAACGTGATAACCGGGATAGCAAGATAACATAAGATTAGCATATGATACGATAAGGCAAGATAATCTGATTACACTTCTACTCTTTCTCTGCTTCGCTACTACCTTGTTATTCTGTTTTCTATATCTCTACACCGCCTAACTAGTGTTCCAATTAATAATCTTTGTAAAATGATATTATTACAATGTGATCCCAATCCCTGCAATTATGGTAGGCTTCAGGTGTACATCTAGTATGAGGATCTTACCTCAATCAGCCTATTTGCCATGAAGATGTTAGATGTACCCTTACTACCCTATCGATCGGCTCCTTACTCGTACTAATTTTCCTTGTGTCTATGTCAGTCGGCTCTCTCTTGCGTGTCGATACCCTGTGTTGGTCCCATCATAAGGTGTACCAGTCCCTATGATAGCAACCCGACATGATTCAAGGTGCACAATGTATAACTATTGGTACCCAGTACCTGCTTTTTCCACTCCGGAGTACGTGCACGCCCGTAATCTATCGGAACCTACACTGACGTACCCTCTGCCGTTATTTTGACCGCTTATAATCAGCCCAGTAATCGTGCCCCACCCTGCCTAGTTCAGGGTACCATGATACATCTATGTGGGTTACTACTGAAATGGGTCCCCGTTACTAGGATTTCCTACTAGTTAAGTTTATGGGCCTATATATACAAATATTACCCACCTACACGAGATTTACTTAACCCTCCCACTGATTCAAACATGTTTATTTAATGGTTAAGTTTGCGGGCCTATATATACTAATATTACCCACCAACCCAATATGTACTTAACCCTCCCACTGATTCAAGCATGTTTATTTAATGGTTAAGTTTGTGGGCCTATATTTACTAATATTACCCACCAACCCAATATGTAATTAACCCTCCCACACATTATGCTACATTGGTTAAGTGTTTTCCATTCATGCTAACTTAACCCACCCACTCATCATGTCATGTTGGTTAAGTGTTTCTTATTTACTTAACCCTTCTCACTCATCATGTTGGATTGGATAAGTGTTTCCTATTAACTTAACCCTGTTCTTTCATCATGCTATATTGGTTAAGTATTTCCCATTAACTTAACCTTATTCGTTCATCAAGTTATATTGGTTGAGTATCTCTTATTAACTTAACCCCATGCATTCATTATGTTGCATTGGTTAAGTGTCATCAATCAAATTCAAGTTAACTTAACCCACCCATTTGTCATGTTATGCTGGTTACGTGTTGCCTTCTTATGTTAACTTAACCCTACCACAAATCATGTTATATTGATTAAGTGTTTTTCTCTCGTGTTACTTAACCCTTCCCATTAATCATGTTATATTGGTTAAGTGTTGCTCTCCTGTTTATCCCACCCATTTGTCATGTTATGCTGGTTAAGTGTTGCCTTCTTATGTTAACTTAACCCTACCACAAATCATGTTATATTGGTTAAGTGTTTTTCTCTCGTGTTACTTAACCCTTCCCATTAATCATGTTATATTGGTTAAGTGTTGCTCTCCTGTTTTAACTTAACCCTACCACACATCATGTTATATTGGTTAAGAGTTGCTCTCTTGTTTTAACTTAACCCTACCGCACATCATGTTATATTAGCCTGTCTTGTTTATTAGCATTAATTCATTCATTAATGCCTTAACCTCTCACATTAGAACTGTTGTTTACGGTTGTTGGATGTGTCGGGCGGTTCCGAGCAGACTTCTACAGCAAAATCACTCTAACCTTGGGTTTTTGGGCTAAATGCGCTAACCTCTCACATTAGATCTGTGTTGTTGCAGTTACTAGATGTGTCGGGTTGTTCTGGGCAGTTTTGCACTGCAACTCAATCTAACCTCGGGTTAGGCATGTTTATCTTTTAGCATATTTACCATACATGTCCAAGTCTAGATTTTATATGTTAATTATCCCAAATTCACAAAACTAGCCATGTTCCAATTCTCAAGTTATACCCAACAAAGCTAATTGCAAGTTATGCCCCACAAATTTATTTACAATTTATAACTCAAAGTAGGTTACACCCAATCTTCCCAAATTTGCAATAATAATCATGTCCCAAAATTACAATATTCATTATATGTGGCGTCCCAGCCAATAGTTAGCCCCAATCTAGATTTAATATTCCAACTTACATTTTTCCCCCAATCTAGGTTTAATGTTTCAAGTTACCCCAAATTCGGAACAATAACAATCATGCCCAAAACTTGATTTATATGCAAATTAAACCATCTTGCAGTTATAATGATAATAATGCCCAATATCAATTACAATTTATACCCAATCTCAGTTACAAGTTATGCGCAAATCTAAATTACAAGTTATGCCCAAACCTCAATTACAAGTTACGCCCAATAGTACCCAAAAAAAATATTAGGTCCAATTCCCCTGTATTCCAATCGTATATATATAACAAGCTTTCGTCTAGGTTCAAGACAACCTAGATCCATAATAAAAGGGGAAGAAAAGGAAACACAAAGGATTAGGCCTAAAAATAGCCATACGATGCTAGATTTGATAATAGCAACATTAGGAAGATAAAGAAGTATAGATCTGAATAAAATTACATCGCAGGCATAAATCTGATAGATTAGATTTGAATAACATCGCAGGCACAAATCTGATAAAATAGATTTGAGTAACATCGCAAGCATAAATCTAATAAAATAGATTTGAATAACATCAGAGGCACAGATCTGATAAAATAGATAGGATAAATCTGAAAGGATTATCTCATAATCAGGTATAGCCGTGATTCATATTATTACATGCCAAGAATTTCAATTAAGAATTCACATCTGAAAGTAACTTGAACTTATGAAACAAAGGACAAATCTTGTTTTCTGGGATTTGTTTTCTGAAACTGAAAAGCTATCCTTTGATGTAGACTATCGATTCTCTAATTTAGATTTGATTCGTAGATTCTAACTTGTTTTCTAGTTTTAGGGAAGACTGGAGGCTACACTAGTTTGGCCATGGACATCATGACGGGTCCTTGAAATGAAATTGTGTGGTTTAGGGTTGAGGGTTGGGGTTGTTTATATAGAAGTTTAAATTAATGTAAGCTGTTAGATCAACCTAGGAAATTGGAACCATCCAGACCAATTAGAGCTATCCAGAAACCACCACCTATGCCCTAGTGACTCAGCAACAAGTCAGAAATCGTCACTGTTTGGATTTGGCTGAGGGGGTCGACCCCTACAGGGGGGTCGACACCTATGTCGACCCCCCTTGGGGGGAGTCGACCCCTATGGGCGGGAATTTTCCCGCCTAGCTGATTCTTAGAATTTTGAAATTCGAACAACTTTCTGAATTAATTATTATTTATATTTAATTTTCTAATTAAACTATAAATATTCTAAACTCCATAACTTCTTCATACGGAGTCAATTCACACAAACTCAGACTTTATCTCCAGCAGAATTCCGAGACGAACGCAATGGCGCAACCCATTTCCCTTAATTCCCATTTTAAAATTAAGTATTCTTTAATATTCACAGAAAATACTAGGTGTTACATGCTTTCACAATTTGCTTCTCTTTAGTGGGTTGGGGACATTTATCCTTAAGATGTCCCACTTGGCCACAGTTGAAGCACTTCTTGTCCGCTGGCTTTGCTAGACAATATCTAGAATAATGACCCTTCTTGCCACGGCTATAACACTCGACGTATTTCTTATCCTTCTTTTTCTGACCATCCTTGGTCTAATTCTGCTTCCTCTTATTCTGGGAATTATTCTTGCCTCTGCCGCTTGCGTGCAGCTTTGGCTCTCCTGAAGATGCAATAGCAACCTCAGCCTTCGACTTAGGGTAAATGCTCTCCGATTTCAATGCCTTCCCTACAATAGATTCGCATGTCTCATCGGTATGGTTTATAAGTCTTTCCCCCAAGTACTCATCTAGGAAAGTTATGAACTTCTCGCTCTTCTTCTCGGTAGTATCGATAAAAGATAATCCATATTTCGATAAAGTATCAAATTCAGCAATATATTCCGAGACTGCACTGCCATTCTGCTTAAGCTCCAAAAATTTCCTGAACAATTCTGATTTTTGAGTAGTTGGGACAAACTTGTCACTGAAGCGAGTCTTAAACTGATTCCAAGTAACTTGATCCTCAGGAGTAGCCGCTTTAATAGCATTTCACCAATTCATAGCCCATCCTTGAAGCTAACGCGATGCTAGCTTTCTCTTTATTGCATCATTGATCCCCAAATCCTCGAAGATACACTCACAACTATCAAGCCAATCTTGAACCGCTGTAGCCGATTCCGTTCCATGGAATGGCTTCCCACCAAGACTAGTATAATCCTAGCAGAGCTTGGCAAAATCGGCCATAGGCGCCTACATTACTGCACCACCACCATTAGCAGCATTAGGAACTGCTCCCTGAACATCCCTAAGCATCTCTTTCACAAAAGTAGTAAACATCGCCCTCATATTAGGGGCATTCCTATTATTGGCCCCTGAACCCGTACTTCTTATATTTCAGCTCATCGTCCAATCTGTAAAGAGAAAACGATTAACCATCTCCTTAGTGGCACTCGTGCAGTGCGACTTCTTCCTTAGATATACTAATAGTGTATATGTATAGTTTTTGAAAACCAAAATATCACAAATACGCTCTCTCATATATGTATACTATCTCTCCCTGATGTCTTCCCCTAGGTTAACTACGCAACCTAGGCTCTGGTACCAAGTGTGATGGCCCGCCCCGGACTAGCCGGCATTTCCCCAAAATGCGTTGTGCTAATTCCCGACTAGCACGGGACGGTCATCAAAAGAAAGTCATTTGAAACTATGAATCACTCACAGAACCTGTAGTATCTCTCACAACGCATGGAATAAAATATAATAACAACATAACTTGACATAAAATAGGAGAGACAGTGCATAAGCTAAAAACTAAATCATCATAGCAGCAGAATCCAAAATACAGCTTATGATCCAAACCATTATTACAACTTCAAAATAATGTCTCTAAAGTAAAATGGAAAAGGTACACTACTAATGCCCAAAGTAGTGACAAGCAGCAACACAGAGAGACTATATGTAAATAGTACGTGGAAGCCTCTTGCTCGCCTCCAAACAACTACTCCTGCATAACCACCTAACCTGTCTCTAGTCTGCTCGTTTAGGAGCACCCAGAGTAATAAGAAGAGACATAAAACTCTAGGTCAGTCAAAAGTCTGGTATGAGCGATAGCAACAAAATAAAACAATGACAGTTATAAATGATCATACCGGAACCTAGACCTAAAACCAAAGAATCAGCACAACAAGATATATAGTACTCTAAGGTAACACTAACATATAGTGTGAAAATGGAAGTGTGTGTATCATGGTGATAGCAAACATCAAACATAGAAATCATCCTCACATCTGTCACTTAGTGCGTAAAGCTTATGATATCCACCACTCTGGTCATCATATCATTTGCTATTACGATGACCACTTTGCCCTTTTGGGATCTTGACAAACCCACCGCACTGGTCCATAGTCAATAACCCTTTTTGATACGATCACTTTTCCCCCTTTGGAATCATGACGACTCCACTGCACTGATCCATATCCATGCTATGATCACTTTTCCCTATGGTGTCATGATGACTCCACTACACTGATCCATAGCCAATAACTCGCTTCTCAGTGATGAACCAAAGTTATAGATATCGATAACCCCTTTGCACACGTCTCATAGCAAAGCCCAACTCATGAAGTTAACTCATTGGTTCCCATCTGGAACCTGAGTTCCAACTCCTTATTTGGACTACCTTTGCAACTCAGGTTTGGTCTCCTCCAGTTCGCACTTCAGTTCCTATATGGTTAGCGATACACAAGTGGCTCGCCGTTCAGGGGCATGCTCGCCTCGTGGTTCGTGGTCATGCTCTGGTTCGTGAGTTTTGGTTGGCTCATGACCACATGCGGGTTGTGGTCCTCCTCTACTCGGGTCGTGACCCTGGCTTTTGGTCATGGGTGCACTCGTTCGTGGTCAGGTTTCGTGACTCCGGTTCGTGGTGAGCACGAGTGGATCGTGGTATTCAGGGCGATCGTCAAGTGGATGCTTCCCTGCTCGAGAGTGGGTTCGGCTTGTGGAGGTGAGCACGAGTGGGGGTCGGTTCGTGAGGGGTACTCCACGATCGAGGGGGGTCTGACCAATTTCCTACAACTTTTCCAATGAGCTATTTATGCCATACGACGATGTTTTTGACTATTCTAACTTTTATATGCAATCACAAATCATACCAAATAGTAATAGCAACATATAGAACCAACCATAAACATCAAAACAATGAATTAACATGTAATTATAGGTCAAACATACCTAAAACCATGATTTCCCCCTTAATCCCCTTAATCATGTTTAACCATATGATTAGAAAATTTAATCCGTATTAACCTAAATTTATATTAGTGACATAAAATAATATTCTAGAATTTTCACATATTTTTTCATATTTTTCTGAGTCGTAATTTCGTTAATTATTACTAATCATCCTAATTAGCCGTAATTAGTGAATAAACATGCTAATCACTCACCTTAGCCACAAATAAATTTCAGATCTAAAAATATCTCTGATTTAGTACGAATCCCAATGCAACACAGCAGCTCTACCTACAATTTGATGTTGATTAGCTAAATATTGGATTAGAAAGTGATTAGGAGGTAGTTTAGAAGGTGAAGGCCATTACTAGGTTTAGAGGAAGGTAAGTGGCAGCTAAGAAAATGAAATGAGATCGTTTCCTAACTCATTTCAGCCTCCACATAACCCTAATCCTGAAATGGGTTATGGGCCTATCCACTAATTAACCTGTTAAGTCCGCTTAAGCAGTTTTTCACCTTCCAAACCTTGTTTCGGCTATATCTCCTAAACGGTATATCCATTGGTTAATGTGACCACTCTACGGAATGGCAAGCCATCATCTGAATCCAATGGAAGAGGTATTAGGTCAAAATCCCTTACTAATCAAAAGTTATAGGCAAAACAATAATCGCCAAGGGTAAAACGGTCATTTGAAATTTTGCAAAAATCGTGAACATGGGAAATGACCCCAATAGTCGTTTTCCAAAGTTACACGATCGTACGACTTCGTAGGTGAATGAAATAAATATCCTATGATCCTCTGATGCGTAAAATGCGGGTCATTACACCTAGCCGTCGCCTTGTACGTCGACCCAAGTGGTCGACATAACGGTCAACCGTTGGTCGACCGTTCAGGGTCGACCTGGCAGGAGCGGGTCAGGGTAATAAATGCCTACCACACACACACACACACACACACACATATATATATATAATTATTATTTCGTCCGTTTTGTATTTTATCTGTAACTTTGTCATACAGACTCCGTTCGCGAAACTCCAAACATTAAGGTTGACCTGAGTTTCGTAACGAACGCAACATTGCAAGTTTAATGTTCAAATTCAACGTTTGTAGAAATTCCTATTTTTGGAAATCTAAATAAATAACTGATTAATTTTTTGTCAAAATTCCAGGTTATTACAGAACATGACCGTACTCATCCCATGAGCTAGGGTTGGGATTATCTCGTAGTTGAAGCAATGATTGGTCATACTGATTTTGAATTTGGATTCACGGGTGAAATTGACATCTGTGGCCCAAGTTTGATGGTGTGCAGTTCTAACATGGGCGGTGCAACATAGGGAGCCATGACCAGCTCCTTGCATTGTGCTGAAGAACAGAAGTCATAGGGAGACGCCGGAATTCAAATGGAGGTGGTGGATAGGTCGGGTTTTGGATGAGATGAACAATGGTGAAATCAGATTTCAATTTCGTTGAGAGTTGCTCCATATCACTTGGAATTCATGCACAGTGGAATAAGTTGTTGTGAGTGTATGTTACAGGTAAGAGATGGAGAATAAGATGTAATTATGAGAAGAATAATTAAGGTAATGAGAGGTTAGATATTGTTTGATCATTTAAATAATCAGCAAACTTGTATTCGCTTCAACTATTGCATACAATATCAGATTTGGATGTAGTTTCTTTTATTAGACTCATATCGGCAGCTCTATAACACTGGTTAGGGTTGATTTGGCTAAGGTAAATGATATTGTCCTTCACTGAACTGTAATTATTTATATGGTAAAAATTTGACATTATTAGGTGATTTAAAATCTTAAATTAATTTTTCTTGGTTCGTTGAATAAGGTTAATAATATGTGAAATGATTAAAAAGTAATTTGATTAGCTTAAAGCTAAGTTTCATATTTTTATCCATTTGCGTGTTATTGCCCGCTATTTTGACATTACCGCTAGAAATTAACTATTTTGACACTAGATCACCACCAGCAAATTTAGATAGGTTTTATCTATTTTATGGATGCAATTATGGATGTTTATTTTCTAGTTTACGTAATTATATCATTTTTGGTTACGTGGATGATTATTTGCTTAGTTATTTAAAATGTCATTCGTAGGTGACTTAGTAATAGGAAAATCTCTACTTCTAGAGTTGCTAGTGTTTATCGATAAAATGAAAAATAAGTTTAATGCATGTTGATTGAGTACATGGATAGGGCACGAATAAGATGAGACGAGTTTGAAAAGGAACAATAAGCGTATGGACAAATCATAAGTTGGAGTGGCATTGAAGCATGGCGATGAACAATGAGTTAGGTGACATACTGAGATTTTGCAATGAATGCCAGACGTTTTCATTTGACGTGTACTTAACCTATTTTGGTTAAGTGTATGATCAGAGTAATCGTTATCGATTACAGTAGAGTGATCAATACTATTAATATTGGCCATTTTGGCCTATTTGACGTAGATGATGATGCGATTTTGAGGGGGAAGATACAATGGTTCGTTCAATAATGGATTTTGTATAATGGATCCATGACCACTGGCTTGGGCATGAGGAAAGGATATGGTGCTTCATCACAGTAATTTTGCCATTCGACAATGGTGATTACATGATGGGAAGTAGTAGTAGCTTGGAACATGGTAGCTATTCTCTGAGGGGCAAAGTATTGTGACTTCAAGATGAGGAGACTAGAAGTCGAGATGATGTGATTATGAGTCAGCATGACGAGATTACTGGTTAAGATGAAGGAGCTATCAAGAGAGGTACAAGAAACAAAGTTTGATGATAGATGTAGTTGTCTAGGCAGTTCCCGACCAGGAGACTTCAAAAGGGAGTAGGGAGATATGTATGCAAAGGGATCGTTAATATGTAGGTTCACGAAAGTACTTAGAGAGCTGAGGCTTGAGTGTCTATCGCGTCTTCAACCTAATGTAGGTTGTAGGCTAGCTTGGAGGTTACCCGTTGTATATAGATGGTTAATCCAGGGGAGACTCATGAATACCATTTATGCTCATTCCCAACTAGACAGAGGTTGTCTAACATAGACTATTTCATCTCCGATAGGGTGCAGTTACCTGGAACCAGACATACTGTATATCTTAAGTATTGAGTTGTAATTTATCATTCTTAGTGACGTAAATAGATGTGGGTAGCGTTAATGCAGACATTTGACACCCTATTACTCAGACGCAGGGTACACTCGAAATTATTGTCATAGAGTAGTATATTATTTTATGTGCTAAATTTATGGATGTAGGGACATGTCAGGTATGGATTTCCATACTTCTAGTCCAACTACTACTACAATGTTTACTATATTTTGAGATCGTTTATCGCTCACACCAGACTGTTGTCTAACTCAAGGTTTTCGTTCCCTCTTATTATCTTCGGTATTCATCAAACACATCGATGTGTAGACTAGATAGCAGGAGTAGGCGTTATCCGGAGCGGCATAGGTAGATTAACATTAGGTGGTGTCTTCTCATATCACATATGTACTATTGTTTATTTTGCTGTGAGACACTGTGGAACCATGACAATGTTGATCGCTTATTCAGAGACAATTGTCGGTTAGTGTATTTATCTCTTGTATACTCTGATTGTATAGTTATTGTGGCCTCGCATGTTTTACACTTATGATTATATTATAGTTTATCTGATGTGCAGTGGGATCTATGACAGATTGTGTATTTGTGCTTCGTGTTTTTCCTCATCTTCTCTTCTATTCTCCTTCTCTCTTATCTATTTTCCTTCTTTCTTTTCCAATTTCTTTCTCTTGACCCTATGCAGCTAAAGCTCTGCCAAATCTCTGCTATAGCCCGTAGCACTCTCCGGCCGCTACACTATTTCAATTTAGCGCTAATGAACAGTATTTCCTCTTTAAGCCTCGCTATTTTCCACTGCACCCGCTAAATCAACGCTATTTAGCATCTTCTATAGCAATATTAATATTTAAAGGATGTTTTGACTAGTTCTATTTTAAAATAAATCAAAAAAGTTAGTGTAAATAGTCAATTTTAAGGCATAAGTTACTTTTATAAAATAGAGATATATAATAATCGTCGAATCTAGTGTGCATAACCATGATATTCTTTGATTTAGTTATATAATATTGATTAATATGCATTTCTTTTACACAAATGATGTGAGAATGATGACTAATTAATTTTAATTATATAGTTTTACATCTAATTAACATTTTTGCACCTCCGCTATATCCCCGCTATTTCCCTGCTATAACTTTTTACACCTAAAACGCTATAGAATCGCTAAGCACTTTAACTACACAGTCTTGACCATCATCATGCATCGATCGGGTATCTTCTTAGCGTAATACCTGGTTGTATAAGCACAGGTGGTGTATGACAGTCATCAAAGAAATTGACGTTTCCATAAAATGTTTTATTTCAACAAATTTGGAAAACATATTACTCAATAATACAAGTTTATTATGTAATTTAAAATTTAAGAACGAACTTAAATTCAGAAAAATAATGTTGATCAATTTAACTCAACAATTAAGGTCTACATCTACAACATTTAATTCTCATCGTCAAATTGTCCCTACTCATGTTTGTATACAAGAATCCAATTCATTCTTTTCATATAAATTCAGACTTAAATTTTTTAAAACTTAAATTTAAATTAATTCATCATTTGGATATTTTCAAAACTTCACATTGTTACAATCTTCCCTACTCTAACCTTTTCGTCCTAAAAAAGGAACAAGGTAGGGAAAAAGTAATCAAGTAATTTAGTATATTTTAAAATCAACTTATGCATATTTGTCAACTTACTTAGATTAATATATTGAAATATATAAATTAAGTTCAGATATTTTCCAAACATTTCAATATGGTTTCAAGTATTCACTTGACCTCTCAATTAGTCTCACTTTCCAAAACTGAATATGGCACTGATGATGCTGCAATCACCCCTAGATTCATTTTCGAGTGACTGAAATGTGATTCTATATCTATCTAGTACGTACAGGATTTAGTACTGTTAACTAACCAAAAACCATTCAGGCATTCTGTCAAACATCTCAGTGCAAACAATCAGATAGCATATATACATATATTGGATACTCACCCATACTGCATACTGCTCGAACGATTACTCCAGCAGCAATCTCGGTCATTCAAACGTACTCACATGGCACTGGTAAATCACGCCTAGTCGAGCATCTCTGCTCGCTCGAGTAGTCTTCAAAGTGGTAGTCAAGCAGTCGCCACAGTCAAGCTCCAGCCTTCAACATCTTGGTCATACAGTACCTGGCTGCTTGTTCGTACATGCAGCCTTGCAAAGCTCAATTCAGTCGAGCAGCTTTATCAGGCTTGGTCGAGCAGCATGCCATGGTCGAGCACCATCAACTCGTGTGGTCAAGCACTCCATCCACGACACGGGTCGAGCATCGCAGACATGAGAGTTGAACAGCTTCTCTCTTGAATAGGTTGAGCGGAGGATGTCAGGATGGTCGAGCATCATTTAAGAGACGAGTCGAGCAATGGAAGGCTTAAGGGTCGTGCATATCTCACATCAGGGGATGTTCCTTCTATTGATTTGGGTTAGCTTCAGCTCGGCAATGTTTGGATTGGTTAAAGAGATAAAGCGATGACAGTTCAATAATTCTTGTTCCCATATTTACAAAGTACAAAGAGTAGTGGCAAAGTAGTATTAGTAGGGTCGGTCACGTACTGCTCGTGCATGAAGTTTCTACTCGGATGCAGATATTCCTGTTCGTGCCAGCATGTAATTAGTTGGCTCTAGTTGTAAAGTGGTATGGCCATTTGTACGTACACACATGGTCCCGCGCACCAAAATTACAACTCCGCCACTCCACACCAATTCCACCTATAAATACCCCATTTCACCACCATTCAAGGGACCGATCTAAGCCACCCCGAAGGGCTGTCATTTTGGTTTTTCACCATTCTCAAGCTTTCCAAGCTCCATTAATGGCTTTCTAAGCTCACTCCATCTTCCTTGAACATCAAGTGAATCTCATCTTCTCCAAACACCATTAATTCTCACTCAAGTTCAATCCAAGTGATCTCTAACCACCATTACTCCTCTTTAAAGCTCGAATCTAACACTAATTTCATGATGAAATCAAGGAAGATCGTCTAATCATGAGATCCAATCCATTCCTTCCCGAAATTCAAGTGAGATCTAAAGCGGAAAGAGAGTAAAAAGCGGGAAATCATTATAAAGAGAGAGAGAAAAAGTGATATAAATGAGATGTATGAGATGATGAACTTTGTAAGTTTTTTCACGATAGCGAAAATCACTTCCAAAGTGGGTGTAGATATATTTTAGATCGAACCACTATAAAACTCTTGTGTTTTTTACTTACTTTCAATTTTCGTGGATCCATTTTCTATTACTTACCATTTTGTGAAAAACGGTTTACGTACCTTTGGTGTTTGGACCAATTTTGGTTTAAACATTTAGCGCCCATCATGGGGTCGCGTTCACTCTTCTCTCAAGTCTAAAAGCCTTGCATTGAAGTTCTAAGCCTACTTCTACCATAGATTGTGACACCCCACGTCCGTTAATGTCACTCACTAAGGGAATGCATTAACTTTCGTGAAGCGTTATAGGTAAATAAGAATATAATAGCACAAGACAGACATGTAAAATAGCAGTGGAATTAAAAACTTTATTTAAATCATAACATCATGGTCCCAAATACTGAATTTACATCATAGGTTTGAAATAACTAGTTACATGTTTAATATTCTGTGTTGCCAAAAATATAAGAGTACAAAAACATAAACCATATTTCCTAAGCAAAGCCATACGAGAGTTGACAATGAGTCAAAGCTGTACATCAATATCCAAAGTCCAAGCTAAGCAGAAAAGAATCCAAATCAACTCTAAGCACTTCCACCCTGAGAACCTGGGGGAGGGGAACGGAAGAGAAAGAAGAGGAAACAAAAAGGGTCAGACATAAAGTCTGGCGAGTCCAGTTACTTTTAAATATAAATAAATAAAAGTGTCATGGTAGGTATATAAAAACTGGAAGAACAAGATAACAATAACAAGGGCGTGTGTGAACTGAACAAGATAAGATGAACATGATATATTGCACTTCTTATATATATTTCTCTGTACTGCACAGATACTAGTATATCAGAAATGGAATGATCCCTATCAATACCATTCTATTTCGTTTTCTTGTTTATTAGGTCACTTGGGTTAATCGCACTCAAGATTTATACGCGCATCGTACCCATTTACTTTCCCATGGATTCACCTAATACAATATATGTAGCTATCACTCAATATTGAGATACACCCTATGGTAACCCACTCTCACGGTCTCCACCGTAATGCAACAGAAGTGAACGCAGTCCCTCATCCTATGTCAGAGTCTACATAACAATGTTACGTTCCGCATATATCTATCATTACTATGCTACGTAAGCGTACGGACTGCCACCATCGATCGAATCAGATTCCATATTGGAATAATGCCCTCTAGTCTACGATACATCACCTAGAGCAGATATGCATGTATCTAGACTGTCCCACGTATGTATTGTAATTTTATCCCGATGCCTCAATCGCACGTCCTCTAATGTGCACCGAGTTTCATGGCAGGGCGTGACACGGTACTCAGCCGGGAGCTTTTCCATATCTGTATAGGCCCATATTTAATGAACCTCTATATACAGATATACCTAGGGTCTGTTTTTGTGGTGGCTACCAATAGTGAAAGGTGAAATGATATCTTGGGTCAGCTCTAGTATTTTCGCATCCCGCTGGCTGCCGATGACGGATATCCGAAGGTCTACTATTCTTGTTGGTTGTGACCCTCTCAACCTCCTCGGGAAGCAACCGCTGAACTACCCTAGTGCCATCTCGTTACAGCATTCTGACTGCATAGTTACATCTACAGTCAAGGCCCACCTACCTAGTAGTTACGCGCAGACCCAACCTTTGTTAGCATAGTCCGAAACTACACCATCACAGAGGACTACTAGGAGCACCTTCAATGTCCCAGGAAGCCGCGTACTTCCCCTTCCAGTCCTTTGTAGCCATCAAACCAATCAGATGAATGTTTGCTCCCCTCGTGTCTTAAAACACCTCGATGATCTACCCCGTTGGGTTATTCACCCTTAACCGTACAGACTGATCTAAGCGCCTTATTTTAGCATGTTGTTAGACCCTATGTCTAAACATTCTTTTATGCGCTTGTCTCACCTTACCAGGTTTCCAGCTAACTTGGTTATTCCAATTCATACTGAATTCTTATCCAAATTACCAAGTTTCTCTTGCTTATTAATTTTAGTTATACAACTTTATTCATTTAAGTTTATTAATAAGCTTACAGCATGTTATTCTCTAGATTGTGGTCCATGGTCTGTAATCCACAATCTATTTTATATTCTTGCTTGGTTACATCATTACCATAACATGTTTTTACTTAATGTATAATTAAGTACGTCTCATTTTACATGTTTCCTTTTTAACATGTCAGTCATTATTTATAATTAAATATAACTTATCTTATAAGTTTTCCTCATTCTTTCTCATTTAATCATAATTCCATTTTTCATTTTTAATACAACTTATCCTTGTTTACTTGTTAACTTACTTCTATTAACTAAGGCCCATTAACAAGTTTCCCAACCCATTAATTATAATATATCCCTAGGACAGGCCTAAGCAGGTTGTTCACATCAGCGGGTTCCAGACTTCTAGATTACTTATTTTATAATTAAGTACCCCTTATCTTATTAAAAAAGTTATCTCATTTCCTTACAAGTTATGCTTACCCTAAACGGTGTCCGTTAATTACATAATTTTACTGCTTCTACTGGTTATGTATACCACTAGGTGTCTTTAATTACATAGCCTTATCGGGTTAAGTTTATGGGTGTATATGCATATATTACCCATCCCCTCTAATTTACTTAACCCACCTGATACCCATCCAATTTTACTTAACCCTAACTTAAGTTCATAATCCCACAACCCTTATGGATTAAATTAGGTTAAATAGTCCAAATCATTACCATGTCCAATTATGGTTATAATAGGCTAGACCTCTCACATTAGGCCTACAACATGTGGATGCTGGATATGTCGGTCGGGTCCGGGCATTCTTATTCCACAGTTGGGCCTAACCTCGTGTCTTAGCCCAGTTTGTATTTGCGTACTTAGACCTCCCACATTAGGTTCAACATTAGTGGTTGTTGGATATGCCAGTCGAGTACGGGCAGACTTCCGCCACTAATGCAACCTAACCTCGTGTCATAAGCACGATTACCATTCCTAGTTGTAATTACTAAATATTCCATTTTTAATACTAATTAATTAATCATTTCCTTTTATAGGTGTCAATACCTATTTTACTCCAGTAATTTGAATCACACGTCCAAAAATGTTCATATTCAAATTATACCATTTTTGTCCAAATCTACCTATGTCATTATAGGTGATTATTCTATGTTTCCCCATTTGAATTATGTCTAATACACTATTCAAATCATAGTCCTATATGCCTCTTTTTAATTCACCTTTTTAATTATGCACCATATGTCCCTTATCATAAATTAAAGCATATATATATACATATATGGGTATATGTATACATATATATATGTATAAATATATATATATATATATATATATTGCACAAACCCCAAATCCACATATTTTCCAACTTGTGCCCCAAGTCCATATTCACCTATTCCATTACAAGTTATACCCAAACCCATATTTGCATATTTTCTAATGTATGCCTAAAATTCAAATTCACACATGTACCAATTTATGTCCCAAATCAATATTTAGACATGTTCCAATTTATATGCCAAATTAATATTTACACGTTCTAATACAGATTAACCCAAATTCATGTTTTCCAATTTATGCCAAAAATTCGCATTCATGTTATCCAATATGAAATATGCCCCCAAATCCATATTCGTATATTTCCAAATTATGCCCACATTTAGATCCATATTTTTCCCAATACCGATTATGCCCCAAATTATGTATTTTCCCATTATTCCCAATTCTGCACGTTCGCATTTTTCATCGTTAGGCTTAGGCTCGAGGGTTGCCTGGGTATATGAAAATAAAAAGGAAAAGAAGGAGAGAAGAGAATCAGAACAGGCATAATAACGAATCAACAACATAATGATAGAAATAGGCATAACTGAATTGACATATTATGACAAGATTAGACTTGGTGATGATATAAACATATAAGAACAGATCAATGGAATATGTCATAATATAACTGATTTGGCACCGATTCAAGATCCAATTATTATATACATATCAAGATTACTATTTAGATATTTAGATCTAGAAGCATCATGAACTCACGGTGAATTTGCTGCGAAGAACATGTTGAATAAGTTGTTGTAGGCATCGCTAAATTTGTTGTAGCAATCTTCAAATATGTATAATCCTCTTTGATTGTTTTTAGATCTGATCTTCTAATTTGACTTGATAGAGAAGAAAGGCTTGTTTTAATTTAGATTAGAGCAGCATGGAGGCACCATGGATAAAGACAATGAGATTATGGTTAGGTTTAGGTGTTTATTTATAGGTGAATTAGGACCTTTAGATTTGATTAGGAACCATCCGAACCACTCAAATTAGAAAAACACGTCATCAGAAAACTGCCCAGAATCAACCAGACGACTGGCCAATTTCAACTAGTCGACAGTTTTCACTTCTGTCTAAAAATGGTCGACTGGTGATAGTTGGGCGGTCGACTGGTGATAGTTGGGCGGTCGACTTGTACCAATCGAATGGTGAAAAATGGGCGATCGGCTTGTTTTACAGCTTTAAACTTTAAATCTTCCGAGCTTCATAACTTCTTCATACGATGTCCGTTTTACGCAAACTCGGACTCTATCTCAAGCAGAATTCCGAGATGAACGCAATGGCGTAACTCGTTTCACTTAATTCTTCTTCTAAAAATTAAGTATTCTTTAATTTGTCATATTAATATTTAAAATTACGGGGTGTTACATAGATTCTATAAGTCTATGATCTAGGCCAATCGACGAGCTCTCTTATAAATTCAAGTCCTTGTCCGAGATAATGGCTAAACCTATGAAAACCGCAAGTAAAGTCGTTGAAGAAAATGACAACGTTGCTAACTACGAAGTTGTGCCACTAACTAACTGTTTCGAAGTTAGCAAAAACTCAATAAGTAGAGCCGGGCTAACCAAAGATGAATTAGATGTCGTCGTCGCTAACTAGAGTCAACGAATGGAAGCCTCCAACAAAGCTTTAATGAATGCTAATAAAACATTAATGGATGATAATAAATCTTTAATGGATAAAATGAGTGCTCTCCTAAACGTCAATCGAATTCCGCTCCTCCTCCAAAGTTCCATGTCAACCTTGAAGAGAATGCAAATTCATCAGCCTCTGATCATCATCATAATGATAACTAGGAAGGACTTGTTGGCAAAAGAAATGCTAATATCAAAGACTCAAAGTTGAAAGCTAAAAACCATTTCAATCGAAATAACCGATGAGTTGCAAGTCCTGTTACGGGAGCACCTTACCATAATGGAGGTAAAAGACCTAGATCCTCCAGTTATGATCGCTCGCCCACGACAAGCATCCGAAAAAGAGATCGAAGCCCGCTCTCCGGAGCGACACAACTCAAAGGAATATATCGCGGATATGGTAAAGAAAAACATGGAAGATAGCATGGCTCACAAGGATAGTGAAAGGGAATGAGATTTCTCCCTTAGCAAAAATCCATTCACAAAGAGGATCCACAAAGCAGAATTCCCTAAAAAGTTCACTCATCCTACTCTATCTCCATACAACAAAACTTCTGATCTGAATCACTTCCTATTCAAATACGAGTGGCATATGAATGCAGCGAAGGCGACATACGAGATCAAATGCTTGTGCTTCCCTCTCTTTCTTGAAGGCATCGCATCATTATGGCTCATGAGATTGCCACCCAAATCCATCAAACGATTCGACGATTTGACTTTGAAATTCAAAGAGCAGTTCAGGTTGCAAGCTACGAAGGCTAAGGACGTTATTTCTCTTACATCAATGAAGCAAAATCCAGGAGAATCTATCAAAGCTTTCCTCAAAAGGTTCAATGCTGCTGCACCCGAATTAGGGAATCCCGAGCCTTGCATGATCTTAATGTCACTAATCGGCACTATAGATGAGAAAAGCGAATTTGGTAAATGGATTAAAATGAAAGAACCTAACACGCTTGAGAAATTCTATAAAAAAGCCGAGGAGTATATGAGAGTGGGCAATAATCCTATACCTATTCAGATTATTAATGCTAACCCACTTCTTGAAGCTCCCAAAAATGCTGCTACCCAGTATAATCAGAAGAATAATCAGGAGCAGAAGCGAGCCAATGACGGGAAATACAACAAGGCTAACCAAAGGTTTCGCTTACACAACCCATCATAGCTCACTCCTCTAAATGACACTCCAGAGAACATTTTCTCTGCCATGAAGGATACAGAATTCAATCCAGAACTACCAATGTTGAAAGTCTCAAAGAAGGCCGTGAACTTTTGAAAGTTCTGTCGATTCCACAATCAATCGGGCCATGATACCAATGAATGTAGGCATCTCCAAAGCCTGATTGAGGAGTTGATTCAGAAGAATAGACTACAATAGTATGTGAAGAATTCACAACCCTCAAGCACTACTCTGACTCCTTAGGGGCAAGAGGCATCAAATGGTCAATTTGGTCCAAGCAAAGGAATTACCACTCAAGCTAAATCAAGGTTGATCATCAACTAATAACTAGTGGTGCTCTAATTCTGACGGAACGTAGTAAGTGATCAGCATCGCCATCGTTTTACTTCATGCTTTACTTACTTGCTATATATAGAATTCTTGTAAATAAGTCTATAATATCTTGCAAACATTATTCTGAACAGTAGCTTTAAAGCACACCTGCTTGAATAAATTTCTTACTTGCAAAAATTTTGTCAAGTTAAAATGTGCTTAAGAGTTATTTCATATTGCAGGTCATCTGCCGAGCGCTTGTTCCACTGGAATTTGACACTACTTTACGACCCCAACAACATTAATCTAAGCGCTAAGTGCCTTAAAAATCAATATGCATAATTGCAAAAATAAAGAGCACCGCCTTGAAAAATGAATGGAGTTGCGAAGAGTCAAACAATGAACAAGCGTCGCGACAAATAAACCCAAGAGTTCTAAGTTTCATCAAAGGGACATCTCCCTAAGTAAGAGGACCAAGGCTCTACTCCTTTAACAAATATCGCTTGCCAAATCAAGCATCCGATAAAGGAACCGGCGTCTGACATGTGAAACGATACATTAACAAAATACAAGACCTCCTCGAGCGGGGGCACTGAATCCAAAGACCTCCCCGAGTAGGGGCACTGAATCCAATGACCTCCCTGAGGGGGGCATTGGATCCAAAGACCTCCCTGAGTTGGGGCACTGAATCCAAAGACCTCCCCGAGCAGGGGCACTAAATCCAAAGATCTCCTCGAGCGGGGGCACTAAATCCAAAGTCCTCCCTGAGCGGAGGCGCTAAAACCCAAGTCATCCCCGAGCGGGGGCACTAAACCCAAAGTCCTCCCCTAACGGGGGAACATTACATACGTCATTCCCTAAAGGGGACAAAAAATATAGAAACTTCTCCAAGTAGAATTACTAATCCAATCAGTAAAGTTGGAATTCTTATTGTATTGCCAAAGCTCAGAAGCTTCATACATGCTGGCAAGCACAATAGCTTCGACTGACAAAGTTAAAGCTTCCAACATGACAATTACAATCAGGGAAAATCGACAAACTGATCGCATAGAACTTTTTAGATTCGTGACGACCCACAGTATTGAGGCAACACAACCACATAAGAGTGAATAATGCCCCGAAAAATGTGCCACGAGTCCATTATGACAATGTAACAAGCCAAAATCCAATATACTTGGCTTGATCTTGCCTTCAAATTAGGGCATCTGGAAAAGTCGGAAAAAACTGATATGCTTGATATGCTGATCAAACTCATCGCACCAATAAAGATCACCATGGAAAATCCGATTGGAATCTCGTAATTCAAAGGCTTCCTCGTTTGCAAAGCTCCGAAGATTGAGCGATAGTTATGCATTAGGGCAAGTCGTCATGAAATAGAGATTCAAAATTATATATATATCCCAGGATGATCCATGGTGTCGGAAGCAAATCCAAATTCAAGATTTTGAATCCATCCAAGACCTACAGTCGCTCTGGTCTTGGAAACTCAAATCGAGGTTCAAATTTGAACTAAACAGGTGACATAAAACATATAAATCCAACTAACAAATTCTTCACTTGAATCGCTTGGATTCAACAAGTCAAAAGCATCAAATCATGGTTTGCCACAACAAACTAAAAGCTGCGACTGAATATCAATGCAAGTTGTATTAAAAATGTCCAGTTAGAAGCCCGCATTTCTTGCAAGCAAAAAATACAATCTTTAAGGGGAAAATGTTAACTAACCAAAAACCCATTCAGGATTTTATCAAACATCTCAAGTGCAAACAATCAGATAGCATACATATGTATATTGGATACTCACCCATACTGCATACTGCTCGAACGATCACTCCAACAGCATTCTCAGTCGCTCCCATGTACTGACATGGCACTGATAAAGCACCCCTAGTCGAGAATCTTTGCTCGCTCGAGCAGTCTTCAAACTTGTGGTCAAGCAGTCGCCACAGTTGAGCTCTAGCCCTTCAACATCTTGGTCGTGCAGTACCTAGATGCTCGTTCATACATGCAGCCTTGCAAAGCTCGGTTCGGTCAAGCAGCTTTATCAGGCATGGTCGAGCAGCATGCCATGGTCAAGCACCATCAGCTCGTGCGATCGAGCACTCCATCCATGGCATAGGTCGAGCATCGCTGGCATGAGAGGTAGAGCAGCTTCTCTCGTGGATGGGTCGAGCGGAGGATGTCAGGACGGTCGAGGATCATTTGGGAGACGAGTCGAGCAATGAAAGGCTTAAGGGTCGTGCATGTCTCACGTCAAGGGATGGTTCCTTCCATTGATTTGGGTTGGCTTCAACTGGGCAATGTTTGGATTGGTTAAAGAGAAAAGGCGATGGCAGTTCGATAATTCTTGTTCCCATATTTACAGAGTACAAAGAGTAGTGACAAAGTAGTATTAATAGGGTCAGTCACGTACTGCTCGTGCATGAAGTTTCTACTCGGTCACACATATTCCTGAGTTGGAACCAGTTGTAAAGCGGGTATGGCTAGCTGTACCCACATGGTCCCACTCACCAAAATTATGACTCCGCCACTCCACACCAATTCCACCTATAAATATCCCATTTCACCACCATTCAAGGGACCGATCTAAGCCACCCCGAAGGGCGATCTTTCGGTTTTCCACCATTCTCAAGCTTCCTAAGCTCAATTAATGGCTTCCTAAACTCACTCACTCTTCCTCTAACATCAAGTGGATTTCATCTTCTCCAATCACCATTAATTCTCGCTCAAGTTCAATCCAAGTGATCTCCAACCACCATTACTCCTCTTTAAAGCACAGATTTAACACTAATTTCATGATGAAATCAAGGAAGATCGTCTAATCACGAGATCTAATCCATTCCTTCCCGAATTCAAATGAGATCTAAAACGGAAAGAGAGTAAAAAGTGGAAAATCATTATAAAGAGAGAGAACAAGTGATATAAATGAGATGATGAACTTTGTAAATTTCTTCATGATAGTGAAAATCACTTCCAAAGTGGACGTAGATCTATTTTAGATCGAACCACTATAAAACTCTTGTGTTTTTTTACTTACTTTTATTTTTCGTGGCTCCATTTTCTACTACTTACCATTTGGTGAAATACGGTTTACGTACCTTTTGGTGTTTGGACAAATTTTGGTTTAAACAAGTACATATGTTAGCTAGGCATATATCAAAAAATCTTTACATACTTGATAATCCAATCTTAATGCCAAGTACAATACTTGAAACTTTTCTTCCCAAATAGAGTATACAATTCAATCATTAATTCGTTATAAATTTCAAATGGGAAAAATTATATCTCTGCCGCGCTCATTTATTTATTAAATTTTAACTTTAATCATTTATCAAATATAACCAACTTAAAGTTTGCAAATGTAAATCATATGACATTTAGAAGCACATTTCGAAACCTATTGCAAAACATATGTTATATTATCATATATTAGCCTTCACTTAAGTTGCATTTGTTTAATGCGTAATTCATACTTACATCTATAATAATGTTTACACTATAATTGTATCTTAATTAAGTTCTCAATTCTTAATTACCACTAAGATTACTATTAAGTTCTTATTTATACCAGTATATAAATCTAGTTCATGTTCAATTCTATCACATTAAATCAAATTCACATCAATATTGTTCTTGTTATCCTTGATATGACCAAAATTTAAATTTCTTTCGATATTTTCTGAGTTCAACATTATTTCTAAATGACTAAACTCATATTTAAATGAATGATTGTAAGTTTTATTAGCTTTACTACATGCCACAATATAAAATTTGCCTGAATTGGACTTACAAAATCAGTTTTTCTTTACAAGTCCAATTGATATTATTATTTTCGAATCATTATTCTTTTTTTGCAAATTTCATATCCATATAAAGCGGATCCTATCACTTCGTAAACATATTTAAAATTAATATTCCAATTTCATTTACTTGAATCAAATTAATGTTTCATACTTATTAATGTTAACGATTTCAAAATATCATGTTTATGAAACATTATTATTATTATGCTTATCAAGAAATCACTATTGTTTCAAAATCATTTATCATTTCACAAACATATTTCAAATTAATATTCTAATTTCATTTACTTAAATCAAATTAATGTTTCATACTTATTAATATTAACAATTTAAAAATATCACGTTTATGAAACATAATTAATACTATGCTTATCAAGAAGTCGCAATTGTTTTAAAATCATTTCATATAAAATTTTGAATTCAATAACCCCGTTTATATATAATTAATCATCTTATAAATCCTATTTGTACAAATTTTCCAAACATAACATCTTTGAAGGCCAAATGTTACATTTCACATACTTTATTTCACCAATTAATTAACTAAGTAATTATTACCCTAGTTATTAACAGTTTTATATTTTTCAGTAGTTCCAAACATGATCTACACTTAAAATTTCTTTAGTTATTTATTTTGTTAGATCAAAAATAAGTCTGAGCTTGAAGTTGAACCTATGAAAGAACCTAATCAACTGGAATCTACCAAAGATGAAGACACTAATTAAAATAAATAAGAGAATAGTTAAGATTTTGAAAACTATCAATCATAAATTTCCTAAGCAAGATTCAGAACAAGGATCGAGATTAGCTAAGGAAATCATTATCGAAGAGATACCTATCAAGGAAGATGGATTCCAAAAGAAGGAAACTTTAGGGAAGTGGCTAAAGTTTGAAACAAATTTTGATATCTAATATTATTTTTAAAAGACATTTAAAAGTATCAAAATACGCTCTTAGAAGAATGATTCTAGGACTTATTCTACTCATTTTAGGGTATTTCTACCTTATCTATAATGAATTTTTAACCCTATAAGCTAAGGTTTTCTCAAACTCAAGCTCTGATACCAACTGTAAAGACCTACTATTTGTAACCATTTAAGTCAATAATAAAGCTAACTAAAATCGTTCAAAATATCAGATTTTTATTGCTAGGGTATAAATTAAAAAATCATCATAGAATGAAAAACAAATCGTAGACACAGAAAACCAGAATATCTCGTAGTGGGATAAATAAAATACAATAGTAGTTCATGAAGCTACTAAATACTAATTTTCAAAATTTATACATAATATCATAGTTATAGAATCAAATACAGTGGAAGTTTATGTACAGTGTTTTCTAATACAACAAAAGGAATATAAAAGGATAAAGGTGATGTCTTCAACAAGTCTAGCTCCGAAAGGTGGAATCTTAATATTGAAATACTCATTCTGACCCAAGCATAAATGTAACACCCCATCATTTTAACAACATTAAAGATGATAAATTAAAGAATACTTAATTAATATTCAGAATTAAGTGAAACGGATTGCCATTGCGTTTGTTTCAGAATTCTAGTCAAAATAACACCTGGTTTGCATAAAACGAATACCGTATGAAGAAGATATTAATGTATGAAGTTTGCATACATATAAGCCAGTTATATATATATAATATGTCCAAAAATTCAAAAATCAGTTCAAATTCGAAGCTGGGAATCTAGGAGGGAATCATACACGTTGGGGGTCAACACACCCTAGGGGTGTCGACCCATGGGTCGACACCATAAGGGGGGTGTCTAAACCCATGTCGACACCCCCCAGATCCGAGCCAAGATCATTTCTGTGTACATGGACTTGTTTTCTAACCAGATTCGTGAACCCTAGGCTATAAATAAGTCCCTACTCTCAGTGTTTTATTCATTCTAAAACAATGGAAAACTAGATGCTGCCTCTGCCTAGATTGAAAATAGCCTTTTTATTCTTCAACAAATAAGTGATTCTAGTGTAGAGATCTATGATTCAACATCTGCAATTACTCCTCTATATTTTCTTAGATCCATTCACTGTGAGTCTATGCTAATTTTATATCTAAACACTTAAAAGTTAATCTTGACATGACTATAACTTGGATATAAGCCTGTGACTATTTGAATCATATCAGATCTGCTATAACCTGTGTATTTAAATTATTCTGAAATGACTATGAACTAGATCTAAGCCTATACCTATTTATCATGTCAGATCTACCATTGTTTGTAGATCTAATTCAATGTTTAGATCACATAATGCATGTTCCTATTATGTCTGTGGCTAAATCATATCTGTTATTAGTCTATTATTGTTTAAATCTTATCATACCTGTTTATGAGGTAACTGTTATGTTAGAATCAGTTCTATTGTCACATGTTCATCAGATATGTTCCTATATGCCTATCTTGTCATTATGCCATTATATGTTTATGCCTATTTTTGCGATTATAAATCAATCTTGTTAGTATGATCATTTATGTCCTCTTCCCTTCATCTTTTTTCCTTTTATTTTTATAGCCAGGCTACCTTCAAGCTAGGCATTCCACTGAAATATGCGAGCGCATTAAATTGGGAACAAGGGGAAAACGTTAAAATTGGGGCATAACTTGTAATTGGAAATTTGGGCATAACTTGAATGAAATATATGAATATGAATTTGGGGCATAAATCAAATTGTGATTAAAGACCTTAGTTTGGGGCATATGGTTCATTATGAATATAACTTGGGAAAGGGGCATGAAAACCTATAATGACATAGGAATAATTGGTTAATAATGGAAATGCGTAGAATTACAATAGTTAGAAATTGTAACCGCGCTTAAACACGAGGTTAGATTACACTTGTGGTGGGAGTCTGCCCGGAACTTGTGGTGGGAGTCTGCCCGGAACCGACCGGCATATCCAGCGACAACAAGTGGTGAATCTAATGTGAGGGGTCTAAGTTCATAAACACGAGACGTGCTAAGACAAGAGGTTAAGTCCGACTTGTGGAAGAAGTCTGCCCGGAATTGACCAACATATCCAGCATCCACGAGTGGTAGGCTTAATGTGGGAGGTCTAGTACATCATAACCATAAATGAATATGGTAATGAATTGAAATACTTAACCTGGTTGAATCCATAGGGATTGTATGAAAATATTAAACTTGAGTAGGGGTTAAGTAAACTTATTTGAAACAGTGGGTGGGTTAAGTAAATCTTGGGTTGATGGGTAATATTTATATATATGCCCACAAACTTAACCTGTGGGGTTATACAATCTTTTACTTTGGTATGGCATAACCTATGGAAAACCTAGCAGGGATGCAAGCGTGGGGGAAGCTTGTATCATCTTGTGTGTGGGACCCGTTTCAGTCAGTAACTCATATATAGGTATCAAACGAGTACTCCGAACTAGGTCGGAGTCGGGGAACGCTTACTAGACTGATTGTAAGAGATCCAAACGCGGGGGACGGTGTGGGCGACGCATACCGACGGAGTCATGTGCGTGCATGGGTCCAGCAGAGGAAGTTAAGACGCCATGACACGTGTAGATATGGTTGTGCACATCCTGAAAACGAAAGGTTGCCACTTTAGGAAGTGATACATCCTACTATGGGGCCATCACAGGATATCTACGGAGTAGAGAGCCGATCGATTGGGGTAGTAATTAGGGTACATCTAGTCTTGCTTGTTGGGAAGCCTATTATTCCTATTGGGTGTAATACCTGTTATTCCTGTTGGGCTACCTATTGTTCTTGTTGGGGTAAAACCTATTACTAGAAGTACACCTAAGTCTACCATTCCATACTTTTTGGGATCATCTTGTTCATATGATACTAGTATTGGTGCAAAGAGGGAGAAAGCAGTAGCGAAGCACAATTCCTGTTATGTTTATCCTGTTTACCTTGTCATACCTGCCTTTTATGGTGTTATCTCTCTTATCCACTTTATATGCCTATCATGATGCTTTTACTTATTTATATGCTAAAAGTAACTGGGTTCGCCATACTTTATGTCTGACCTATTTTGTTTCCTCTTCTTTCTCTTTCGTTCCCCTTCCCCCCCCCCACACACACGTTCTCAGGGTGAGAATACTCAGGCTTGATCAAGATTCTTCTTAGCTTTGCTTGGTGCTACTTAGATGTATTGCTCGATTTCTTGTCTATCTGCTATGGCTAAGTTTTTGGGGAATTATGCTCTTTTCATTATTATTGTACTCTGATATTTTAATTACAAGACATAAGTTTTAATGATGTACTGGGTTTTTTGCATTTCAAACATATGATGTAACCATATTTTGAACTACGATGTTTTCTTCTTAATAAAATTTGAAATTCCACTGCTATTTTATATCTATCTTGTAATGTTCTGTTTCTATTTACCTATAATGCTCCACGAAACTTAATGCATTCTCTTAATGAGTGACATTAACGGACGTGGGGTGTCACAATAAAGTAAAACAAAACACTCCAGTCAAGACTAACATTCTTATGAAACTAAATTAACTTAAGTGAAATACTCAGAAATGCACAAGTAACTTAAAGGATGTATGAGATTCATATAATCTAAGGATCCGTTAAACCGGATATTATAACACAATATGTTATTATAATAGTGTCCACGGTAAATATACTATTGAAAATAGAGTAAGCGAGATTACCATTATTATCCTTACACCATCTATAAACATTGTCGTAAACATTGCATATAAAATATTAGTTAAATGGTCAGTGGATAAGAATGCACTGCTATACGACAATGTCAATTAAAAATCGTAGGGAGTTCGGTCAGGATAATGCGATAAAACACATGAGTCAATACCAATGTAGGATTCTACCAATTGCATGCCAATACCGGTGGTAATGCATAATAACAATTACCTCCCACCTCGAACAACACTCCCATAATTAAAGGGCCCCTGATAAAATCACAAAATAATAAATATAGTATCAAAGAAGCATGTCGAATGGGAGGTGCAACCTCTATTAATCGCCGTATTGTTCATGTTTTAATCATTTCATTTATTACTCAAAGGTCAAGGCTATTAATCATTGTTCACCTACTTCATTCTAGTAGAGTTCGCCAAACCAACCTACTTCATTCTAGATTCTCCATTATGTGCATAGTTGTTAAAGTGGTTCTTAGTGTTGGTAGAGAGTATGGCAGTATCCGGCCCCAGCTTTTTCGACAACCTAAAGCTTATTTCACAACATAGTCATTTATATTTAAAATCATATTCAAATTTTCATAAATCAAGTGATAACAATTTATTCAAATAATTATGTTCAAATATTTTGGTATCATACATCATATTTCAAATAAATTCATTATTTGATTAAGTTCAAAATTTTATATTTACATTTGTAAACTAGATCATTAATAAAATTAAATTATTTTTCTTTCAAAATTCAATATCATAAATATATTATCCATAATCTTCATATTAACATTCAGACTTAATAGCTAGATTGGAAATAGACTTACTTTAAAATTGTAAATAAAATTAGTTAAATTTTAAAACAATTTTATTAATATAAAATACCTTGACTTAAACAATTATAAAATATTTAATAATTTAAATTTAATTAAAATAGTTAAATTTTAAAATAATTATAAAATGTATAATAGTTAAGTTAAATATAAATAGTTATAAAATAATTAGTTGTATAAATAGCCTAGAATAGTTTAGGGTAAAATAACACTAGTTTAAAATAATATAGTTTTAAATAGTACTCCCATCCAAACCACATATCCGTCTTTCCAAGGTTCAACTTATTATCAATTTATATTTCAAAACTTCAACTTAAATAACTTTTACCTTAAACCATATATTCTTAATGCCAATTCATTTCAAAATAGTATTCAATTTAGATTTCAGTTTTATTTCTTAAATCAATCCCCTCCAATTCATCCCAAACAAGTGTTTAAGCCAATTCTTCTAATTCATTTCAATTTTGCCTTTAAATCACATCTTAAAGATTGCATACGAATCAAATATATATATTTTCAATTTACTATTTAGAATCTGATGTTTAATTAATAAATTATTATTAATTTTTTTAATTAAATTTCATAATCGTAACAAATTTCCATAAAATCCATTTCATTATTTTCTAAATCACATACTAAATCAATTTAACTTAATTTGACGAATTCCATTTCAATTAAGTCATTTAAACTGCAATTACATTTCTAACTTCTCTTTTAAACCTTTCTTTATTTTAAAGTATTAAGTAAATCTATATTTATTTATTTATTAAAACTTTAAGTAATATTATAATAAATAACATATTTATTAAATTACTTATAAAATAATTTAATTATTTAAATTTGAAAAATAATAGTATTATTAAAATTATAGTAAAATGACTTTATTAAATTAATATATATATATAATTTAGAAAATATTTTTCAAAATAGACCAATAGTATCTATATATAATTTTCAACCTAGGCCAAGTAATACAGATATGTATCATTTCAATCCATGTTAAAAATTGAATCCCGGCTATATATCGTTTCAACTAACATCCCAAATCGATTCAGTTCATTTTCTAAATCTATATAGTGGCTCAGGTATGTATTATTTCAACCCATTATGACTTCCCTAAATTTACAAGGAAACTATAGCATGAGAACATAAAATTACAATATAACAATACTAATATCTCACATAGCAATTCATGTCATTTGTGTTAAAAACAGTCAAGACATATAAGTATATGTCACAATTAGACATATATCATAAAATAACACAATTTCATGTCATGAATGTAAGTTTAAATTTAACATAACAATCATGTCAACTAAAACAATTCTAATATTTCAATTTAACCATTCATATATGCTGAATAATACTTTCACAAATGCTAGTCAAGTGCGAGATGAACTCATCTTTTATGGCGTTGAATGGAAATGACAAACGAATGAGCATGGAAAGAAAGACGCACAACTCCGACTACAAGCACAACTGTACACTCTCTAACACCATGACTCGGATTCACAAATCAATACCCCAAGAAATTTAAAAGAAGAGAGTAGAAGGGTTTTGGCGAAGGAAATGGATTTATATTTTTAGAAAAAATACAAAAACTGAACAAAAATTTAATCGTTTTAAATTTGATTTTTCGACTCGTTAACCGCAAAATTTGATAAGGTCATAAACAGAAAATTTGTTGCAATATCTTTTCTCTTCACTTTGAATGAAAAAATGGGTTTTCGATAAAATTTGAAAAAGATACAACGATAGGCAAAATTTTAGGTCAGAAATTTAGATTCGAAAATGTGTTTGGAATGTTCGCGATTTCAACACAGAAAATTTCAAAATCTCAAAATAAGGTAGAAATGAAAGTTTAGTTATTTCGATTTCACTCAATCGTGAAAAAAGAAAAAGTAGATCTGGGTTCTCTAACGGGAAGTTGCAACCTCTACAACTCAAGTCAAAATTTCTGGGTAAAACAGAAAATCAAAAGTCTTTTGTTTCAAAGGGGAAAGTGGTTACAGCTAGGATTTTTAGTTAGGTCCCACTTGTTGGAGATGGTGGAAGGTCAGTCAAGTGTGGTTAGGTCAGCGGTGGATGCCCTAGGTGGTGGTGGAAGAGAGAGAGAGGCCAAGGGGATAGTGACAACAAAGAGATTTTGGATTCTAGTGTTTTCTCTTCTTCTCTAGATCTCGGTTTTAGCAATTTGAAATTCGAAATGAGATCTTGAAATGAAGACAAGATATTTGATGATGGAACAAAATTAAACGAAATAAATTTTACCTTTGGTTTGATTTGTGAGTGAATAAATTTTAGACTGGAAGAAAGGTTGAAGATGAAGAAGGAAGAAATAACATCAGTGAAAAATGGAAAATTAGAATACAAAGAAGAAAGATCCGTAAGTAAACTTTCTCAATTCTCGGAGTCTATTTAAATTATAACATAAATTTAATTAAGGGATAACGTGACACGTATAACTTTCCAATGATGCTAAGTCTCAATTCAAACATATGTAAGAGAGATAACAATGCTAACACAGAACTATTTGTGTAGTTCCTCCAAGAAAACGTCAATTTTAAAGCAAATGAAAGCGGATCTTCACAAAACAAAAATTGAAGATGTTTATTTAATTTTGAGTAGAATCAGAAATAAAGAAACATAATTTCAAATTTTAGAGCTCTTAAATTTTCAACTCAAATTCAAATTTTGACCGAAATTGACTTTTCCAGAAAAGTTCTATTTCAACAAATTTGGCCAACATATTACTCAATATTGCAAATTTAATTTGTATTTTAGAATGAACTTAAATTCAAAAAATAATATATAAAGTTAACTCAACAATATGGTCTACGTTTGCAATTATTTAATTCTGATTGTCAAATTATTACTCATGTTTGTATACATGAATCCAATTAATTTATTTCATATAACTCAACAATAAATTAAATATTAAATTTTTGAAAACTTAAATCTCAATTAATTAATCATTTAGAAAGTTTCAAAACTTCAGGTTGTTACACACATCAAACTAAATTACTATTTTCAGTGAAACCCTACCGTTACTGCCACTATCTACTGCTTTCTCCTAACCGATGTCAATTTTCGATGGCCATATATCATCCGAGTCAACATGCTTCGATAAGGGGGTTGAACCCCAAGAGTTTTTCCATAATTCGAAACACTTGCATTGAACTAAATTATTGTTTTATGTGAAACTATACCATTACTGCTAATGTCTACTGCTCTCTCCTAACCAGCATCAATATTTGATGGTCACGTATTGTCTAAGTCAACATGTTTAAAAAAATAGGAATTGAAACCAAGAGTGTTTCCACAATTTGATAAGCCTACATCGAACTAAATTATTTTTATTAGGGAAGCCCCACTATAACTGTTACTATTTATTGCTTTCTCTCAATAAATGTTAATTTTCGATGGTCATATATCATTTGAGTCAAACCGTTTCAACAAATAAGTGTAAACCCAAGGGTTTTGCTAATATTCGACAATTTTGTCAAACTAAACTGACTTCTTCATTTGCATCCTATTGTTACTATTATGATAATGCACTTACTGAAAATCCCTTTCTGTCTACAATAGCCAGTGAGTTGTGCTAACACCAACAATCTCCAAACACATGATACTGACTATTTGCATCCACAAAAATAGAGAACCATATTAAAAAAAATAGAGAATCATATGCAAACATTGCGTAAACATAGTTAGCATTGACAACCATCACACACATTAAGCTATCAAAAGTTTAAAACCTTATACATACATAACACATACATCAACCAACAAAGTATCACTATAGTTTAAAATCATAAACAATGCATAATATGTAGTTCGATGCATATAACACACATACCACCCAAAACAAATAATTACCATCACAAATACACCCTTACCATCGTGAATGCACCATCATCGAAAAATTATAATCTCCAAACTAAATCTTCATCGACACTAACATGTTGCAGCATCATTTCTTCTTACCTTTCATGTCATGTTCACTTGTTCCCACAACCACTTTACTCTTCAATTATTTTGACTCTGAGCCATCCATGTCATGATATATATGATTGTGTTCTCCATATACCTCATGGGTTCATCCTCCTCTATGCATTCCACTCTTTCTAGCATTTGCGACATTGACTTCATAAGTGTTCAAGATCTTGCCATAGAACAAAGTCTTTGTTTACACAAGTACACTTATTCACATTATCAACTTTTTTACATAAAACATAGAATAAGTAAGGCCAACATATGAGCTTATAATGCATACAATAAGTGAATTTTTTCACTTGTTCAAAGAGACTTAGTGAGTCATGCTTAAAGATAGGCCACCAACGGATGTAACACATACTTATACCATTCTACATACATTGAGTCACAATCTTAGGGCTTACTACATGATCAGTTGTCAAACTCTCATTAAGAATATGGTTTCACCACTCACTCTAGCTAAATCCTCCTAAATTAGAGTAGGCAACCTTGACTTTACCAAAAATTTCATTTTTTTTGTATTCAGAGTGAACTTGGTGCTAGAAATTTGTTGAACAAATCTAAACTGACGAACAAATCAGTGAGACAAATACGACTTTACTATTTCAAAACAGATAATTGGCCCATTGTACGGAGCACGTCGCTATAAAGAATAATTATCTCCGATATCCTTAGACGATTCCAAACAACATTCATCGCTTTAAGGTCATCAATTTTCTCTCTAAAGGAGACCAAATCAAATGCTAAAAATTACTAGGCTCCATTGTGAAATAAAATGACGATATCAGCTTATAAAGCGCTGCACTAACACATCGATTATGTCGTTTTAAAATCGAGAAGTGACCGTATATCCAAAACTATAAAAGAACGTCATCGTAACTGGATAGAAAACAATTATTTTGTAATTTTAATTGTACTCGTACTTGAAGTAAGCCATACAAATGGTAATTTAACGTACATATTTTTTATTTCTTTGCGCCAAATTGGAGAACAACCAACTTAAGCATGTAGTTCCCTAGGAGTAGGTGTGCACTTGCTTAATACATGCAAACATCACAAAAAATATACCGAAACTTTGTTTCTCAGCCTGTCACCACAAACTAACAAGCCAATGATATATGATAGGTAGCTCATTGTTTTTTCCTCTTTAGAGCTATTAATTGTTGTTCTCAACCACCCTAAAAGTACCTTTTTTATTCAGACAACAAACTATCCATCATTTTTTAATCTACGCCTAGGCACTTATCCAAAAAGTCATAGGCATCGTGATCACTTATCCCCCTCGACCCTCCAAGTTGTCCAGCAATAGTCTTTTCATTTATCGGAAAATTAGTGATCTGAAACACTTCATCGGTTATAATACCTGTTCCATTGCATGGAAGATAACATGTGTTCGTTTCGAGGTATAACTATTAAGTAAATGCATTGATAAGCACATCGTCTACTTTACCACGAGCATATTTGATAATATCTCAAATCAAGATATGTGAACCGTAATCTTCACATATTCACGTTCCTGGGTTAAATCCCAACGTCTATAGGCTTCTACATGGCTGTACTTCCGATTCTAACTTCCTTTTTTGGTGCCTAAGTTCACACAATAATATTCAACATATACGTTAATAACAAATTTTGTAAACAGTTTAGCTAAAATTTTAACAAGGAATTTCAAATAGTGCTAGCTATATGATCCTTATGAGTGAAGGGCAATGGCATTGAGCTTCAATTTATGATGATTGATCTTCAATTTCCCTCGATTGAGCTTCAGTTTGCAAATGACTCAATGAATCCGTTATGACCTTCTTGTCTTATTCTTCCTCAATGGTTCAATCTACGCCTTGTTATTCTCTTCGCCTTCCTTAAATTGGTCTTTAGCAATTTCCTCCTAACAAGTACCCCCTCCCTGCATCATCCACAACACTGTATTCCGATCGGCTACCCTCATCCTGATCACTTGTGCTACTATCACTGCTATTGCCATCAAGATTTGAAATTTCCTTTGCATTTTATTTCTACATTCTCTCCAAAGTAAGTTTTTCTTGATTTGATGTAGTTAGTGTTATACGAGTGCTTAATGATGCAGACATCGATTTCTTACTACAGCAAATAAATAAAATCATTTGTTTAATAAGTAGTTAGAAACAATATCAGCAAATCAATAGTTAAGAACAACACACCACACAGTTGTTGGAATGCGAAACAACCTAACGCAATAGTTAGAATTAATATGTTTAACATAATAGGCCCCTACAGGACTACAATATAAGTTCCTTCAACCTCCTACGGACCAAAATTTTGACATTGACCCTTTGACATCGACCCAACTATGTCGTACTCTACTGCAACAAACCACGTAGGGTATATCACGATCTCAACCTTCGCGATTTCATCAAATTATGGTTTCGCCTATTACCTTGGTAGAGTGGCGATAAGACCCGACCCAACTCGGCGGGGCTCAGTTTCTAACGGGTTGGATTTTATCGGGTCCACACTTTAAATTTAAAAGAATCTTGACCCGACTAGACCTGAACTTCGGTTCAGGTCGAGTCTGTTTAGGTAATAACACTATATATATATCACTTTTGGATTAGGTCGTTTTGGTCGGATTAGTGACCGGACTGATTAGGTCTTTACTACATTTTTCATCACCAAGACTGAACCTGAAACCCATGGGTTCAGTTCAGGTTTCGTCTTTTCGGGCTATTTCGAGTCAATTTTGCGGTTCTCGATTCTATTTGTCATCCTCATATTGGTATGATCTTCTTTATAATGTTCAGTTTTGGCTGCATCGATCTTGACGTGCTCTTCGTCCTCACAATTTGTAAGTTCGAATTCAATCTTCTTATTTTTTGGCTTTTTTCTTTTCACCGTTTGGTGAATTAATATCTTATGTTATTATCTAAAGGCAAAAGTGGAACATTTGTTCGATTTTAAGAAAATGTATTGCTATTTACACCACCACTCCAACCCTTTTTTGTTCTACATCCACCTATTAACTCCTACACAATCATCCACCCACCTATTTAATTTTTTATATTTAAGCACGTTCCCTTTTCCTAGAAAGCCTTCATCTTTCTTTCCCATCATTCAAAATCATTGGATACCACTAATTCTTCAAATTGACAAAGTCCATAATTTTATCAATATTTTGTGTTGTATATGAGAAAAATATTCTACAACAATGAAGAATAAGATTCCACTTATGAACAATTATCTATAAATTAAAATATAAAACAGATCTCGATCGAAACATATTTTTTGAATTGAAAAAAGAAAAACAATCATCATGTTAGATTTGATTTCAACTAAAATTAAATTATTATTGCTTCTATCTTAAAAAAATATCAATACAAACTACAGTAATTTCAATATTAAATTAGCGGAACTAGAAAAAGCATAAAAAACTACATACTTTGATTTTTAGTAATGAAAATAATCAGTTAAACAATTATTGCTTCATTTCATTCAGTTATGCAAAATCAGATGACAACCCTTTATTTTTATTTTTATTTTAGTTTTACAAATTCGGTCTAATAGGGTTTTTGAACCATATTTTTAGCATATTATTTTTCTTTTGATTTAAGCGGCTTGGTGTTACCCCATAAAAATGTCAGTAGAAGGTTGTTGATACCATTTTAACGTGTGTCATCATGACACTGGGGCTGTGGTTACCCTCTGAATTTCTCCTGTTAAATCTCAGCCACACGCACCACGTTAAATAATGTCAACAAACTCAGCCAGTCCAACAAACTCAGCCAGTCGAAAATACCTCGTCAGTTTGGAGGGTCATCATCGATAATACCCTTCGGAAGTGCGCTGTATGACAAAAGCGGGTTTTCTTGTCTGGACGATTTAACAGCCAACAGTGGCAAAAAGGGCCAATAGCACGAGAATAATTTGAAATCGGGGTATAGAGAAGTAGAGGAAGAAAAAGGGAATAATATAAAAGATTGGAAGGAAGGATGGAGGAAGGAAGGACTAGAACGGGAGAGGGCGGAGAGGAAGAAGAAGAAGCAAAAGGGTTCTATGAAATCGAAGACGAAGAAGAAGAGGATATCAATAATAATACTAATAACAGGGGAGAAGCGGGAGAGGAGGAGGAGGAGAAGGAGGAAGAAGAAGAAGGAACATTAATGGAAAAGGGAGGGCCGATAGTGGTAATGGTATGTGGAAGCCTGATTTACTACCACTGCTGTATGAGAGAAGGAGAAACAAGAAGCGTCATTTCTTTGATTTCAGACGTTTTCATCGTTCTTCTCTCCTCTCTTGCCATTCTTGGCGTGCTTTTCCGTCAAATCAACATCGAGTTAGTGCTTAATTCATTTTACTTTTCTATTTCATTTAAATGGAAAAAAACACCAATCTACACAGCAATAGGGAGGAGTGTTGAACCAATGAATAGCTTTATTAAAAATGGAATATGCATATACTTAGGGTTCCGGTTGATCCTGTTGAATGGCAAATATCTCAAGAAACGGCAAATAGAATGGCAGCATGTTTAGCTAACACTCTTGGTGCTGCAGAGTCAGTCTTCCGAGTTGCTGCTACTGGACATGACAAAAGGCTATTCTTTAAAGTACACTACATACACCTCCTGCTTTTTTTTTTTTTTTTTTTTTTTTTTTACTCCATTTATCCATCTTTCTATTTATTGTTATCGACATCCATCTTCATTCTTTGTATTGATATTGTTCGCAGGTTGTTTCCGTTCTTTATCTTTTGTCCGCTATTGGTCGCTCTGCATCTGGTGCTACTGTTGCTTATGCAGGTTTTTCTTTCTCACTCTCGAACATGCCTTGACACACTTACATATGATGCTGTATGTTCACTTTCATTAACTTTATGATCTGTGTAACAGGATTGTGCTTGTTCTGCTTGTACGTCTTCGCCCAAAGCTTCTTTACCACCAGCAAGTTTACTTCCCTGCATTATGTAAGAAGAGAATGCCTCGTCTCCGGAACACAACAAGATGCAATGTAATCATCGCCACTGTTTCTTATTTTCCCCCCTTTTGTATTTATTACTCATATCACACTATTATTTGTGATTACATAAATTAATATACTGTGAATCTTACTTCTGTATCAATGTAAATATATGTCAGTAATTCGTTATTCATCTTGCTTAAATCTTACATTGTAGTATTATATATGATCCATTATACTTATCTTTCGCTACACCTCATTATACATTCCTACGGTTTCGGTGGTATACTATTCCAGATCAAATAAAACTTTTGGGATGTTCAATCTACATTATGAACATCATGTCCACAAAAAAGGGGACCACTCAAAACTCCTAACATGTTCAAAATGTTAAGTCGAATATCAACCCTAAAACACTTATTTTAACCGTTGATTTGAAACAAGCTGGGACTATCCACATCCAAATTAAGTCAAATTTTAAGGAGACGATCTTGATCATGTAAGAATATATGTACAATTTTCCAGCTGATTTTGAACTGTATATGTCGAAAAATAAGAGTGCAGCATAATGCTTCCATACACACACACACACATGTGTGTGTGTGTGTGTGTGTGTGTGTGTGTGTGTGTGTATATATATATATATAATATTATAAAATATCAACTTTGGGTTCCTATTTCTGTTCTAAATGTAAAGCAGGTCCCTATCTATAATGTTTTGCAGATTATATCTCTGCTTTTTTGACATCACATCCTACCAAAGCCACCACACACCAGTTCATTCAATTTCAATCTTTAAAATACTGTAGTTTTTGTAGATAATCAAATTTAGGAGTCATTCTCACTATTAAAGGACAAATTTTATAACTTTTCAGTGATATCCGTTGTTAGTGCCTAAAAATAAAGTTTGAAATTTATAATTTTACATAATAGTTCTATTTTATTTTTATTTTTGGATTTTATATACAAGTCTAGATAATATATAACATACTACATAACAAGTGGTTAAATCTCGCAAAGCGGGATTCGAACCCATGACATCTTGCACCACATTGTGTAACTGAATTATTTTAGACGAACGTATCATTTGTATAGTTGTTTAACTGCATTATCGTAATTCAATTATTATCTTTTAATCTAATTGAAAGAAGCTGTTTTCGAATTATGCAATTATAGCTGCATTTGAATGCTGTAACTGCATTATTTGATGCATTAATATTTTTGGTTGTATTAGATAACTTATTCACTTAACGCAGTTATAATTAACCGCCTTAAGAAAATATAGTTATAATTACCTGCAATAAGAAAATATAGTTCTCTGAAAGAATATAGCAACTAATTTCCAGCATTGCCCAAATCAACGGATGGCTCCACGGTAATACAATGGTAATACTCCATATGGACCTTTCTTCTCCCAAAACTCTTTGGCCTCCACGATTTCTTTCTCAACAAACCACACATTACAATCGAGTTGTCATCATATACAAAGCAAATCATGCCCTTTTTATCTAGAATCTGACCTATATGCCTTTTTATCTCTTAACCGCATTAAGAAAATATAGTTATAATTACCCGCGTTGACAAAATATAGTTATAATTTACTATTATTTTCTTTTTAAATTAATTTAATTGCAGTTGAATTTTTTAACTGTATTTACGTGATGTATCAATAATAAAAGACACGCTACCTGCATTAAGAAAATATAGTTATAATTTACTATTATTTTCTTTTTAAATTAATTTAATTGCAATTGATTTTTTTTAACTGTATTTATGTGATGTAGCAATAATAAAAGACACAATATAGTTATAATTTACTATTTTTAACTGTATTTTCTTTTTGACTTCATTTAATAATTACATTCAATCTTAATGCAACCATAAATCAACTGCGTTAAGAAAATGCATTTATAATTTAACATCATGTTTTGAATTACTTTAATTGCATTTTGAGATTTTAACTATAATTAGGTGATATAGTGATAATTTTGATAAGCTCATTCAATCGTATTGCAGTTATAAGTTGACATCATTTTTTGAATTATGCAGGATTGTATTTGAATATTTTAACTATATTTATGTGATGCAGTAATAACTTTGGTTGTATTTGACGATTTATTCAAATTCAGTGCAATTTTTTGTGTAACGTCATTAAGCAAATGCAATTATTATTTTACTGTATTTATTAATTTGTGCAATTATGTTTGCATTTGAATATTTTAACTGTGTTTATGTGATAAAGTAATAATTTTGGTTGCATTTGATAATTTTATTCAATCTTAACACAATTTTAATTTGACTACAATGTACCGGATTTAGTGTTGACTTTAAACTGCATGCGTTTTAACACGGTTAGCTAGCTAATCCATATTATGTGTGTATGTACCGCACTTTTCATCTCCCTTGGCTCTTTAAATATTCAAATGTCCCCTGTATCTTTTTTATGTCAAGATATTTCAGCTACCATTGCAATTATGATATTAATTAACCATAATCATCTTTACAAAAAGGTACCATTTCACTTGAAATAAAAACAACTCCTTCAAATTCATATGAACAATTCATCATAGGTGTTTACTTTAACGTCATCTGAAAATGTAATATTAAGGGCTTGTAGAAGTTCTGAAATAACGATGAAAATTGTGAAATGAGAGTGTTAAACTGAGTTGTAGCTACCCCTTTCATTATAACATCTTTTATAAAACATGTTAATATAAACATTTTGATTTTGAAAGAGTTAACCTAGCCTATTTGAGAAACTAACAAGTCAGAGATACATGGACTTTTATGTATATGCATATGTATGTATGTATAAGAAGTGAAGATCATCCTTTAAAGAAATCCCAGTCCATCCTTCCTTTATTTATTTTGTGCTGATTTTTTATTTATTTACCAAATTGATTTTTTGTAGTTATATTCTATTTGTTAATGAGATTGTTGATTTCAAATGCTATTTTGGACGATTTAATAGTTTAGAAAACAATCAAATTTTTGCACAAAAGCTCCCTTTGTCAAAATTTACTCGCACAAAAACAAATATGATGGAAAGTGTGTGTCAGGAGGGGTCCATGGTTCCTTCATAGCACCTATCAATCAACAAATATAACATTAAATATCTAGTAACTTGAATCCAGTCATCAAAAGAAACGACATTAGATATGGTCATTGAGCTATCATATCCAGTCATTGAGTTATCATATCCAAAGGTTGACATGATTTTGAGCTACGTGGAGAGTAGCAAAAATCTTACATATGTGCACGCACATACTTATATATATGTATGACCATATGAGAGTAGCAGAAATCTTACATATGTGCACACACATGCTTATAGATATGTATATGTATGAGATTAGTTGCTCCTCTATTTTGCTATACTTGTATGGTTTATAGAGATCATAATTTGAGATTAAATGGAATTCTGTGATTGTCAACCTACATTACGAATGTCATGTTCCTGCAAAATGAGGTCATTTCAAAAAATTTAGGATGTTTAGAACGTTAAGTTAGTGACTCAGTGTCGACTGCCAAAACATTTACGATTGCAAACTGAAATATTATTTGAAAAATGTAAGGTTTATGGTTTATCCAAATTAATCAAGAATTTGTGAACATGAGCATGAATCATGTAAGAACATACATACAATTTTTTATTTTAAATTGTATAGTTGCAAAAATTAGATGGGGCGCTTTCTTGTTTTGCCAATTTACATCCAACTAATTTTGTGACATTTATGATTGTTGGAATACAAACTTTTTTTTTTTTTTTTTTTTTTTTTGTAGATGTGATCTATGTATCATCATTATCATGTAATCACATTATTCCAGTATCTTTAGCCTTCTAAACCTAGATACTTCTAATAATTATATTCTAATAAATAATATATTGCATGACTAATTTTGATGGTCCAAATGTATCTAAATAAAGTAATTCTTTTACAAGATAATGTTGATGGTATATAAAAAGGGCACATCCCTGCTTTTTTATTCTAAATTTGTGCTCAACTTATCTTTTGACATCTAAGTTTAACAGAGTTCAACAACTTTTTGCTAAGCGTAGTCTTCATATCATCAGTCTTTGCAAAAATTTGTCTTATTCTAACACGTTTAGACCAAGATTTTTAAAATGGTACCCAAATCGAACACTCAAACTTAAGATTAAAATAAGATATACATTGTAAATTGTACTTCCGGAAGATGCATATTTGGAGTTGTGCACGCTTTAAATTGATTTTGATGACTGAACTTTTACATCTAAACCTAGAACTCAAATTTCTCTTTTATTCCAATTTTGTTTACGGAAATATTAGCAGTAAAATTTTGGTTCCTAATAAGTACGTTCATAAAATCAGCATGGATTGAATAACTTTTCTCAACCACGATTTTAGCTGGGACTGATTCCGAGCGTAAATCAGATCATAAATGAGGAGATTCGATTCAAAGCGAGATTTAAATCATAATTATTTTTTTAGTTTTTTGACAACAGTAATTTGGACTATCAAAATTGATGTAGTATAATACTTACTAAAAATATTTGTGATATTTGTATTGATTTTGTGATTTAAAGATATTAGAACTAAATGGGATATTTTTTTAATCTTTTTTGGAAATGGTGTCGATGATACGTAAATTACGTCTGCAAACAATTGTTGAATTCTGACCATCTTAAATATGTGAGTGATGTGCAAAATCAGGAACTTGTATCCTTCCTAACGTATATGTGTTCATGTACACACTTACTTATATCTCCACACTTTAGGATTTTACTTCTTTTATCCACACCACCCCACGTCCACCTTCTCTCTGTATACGTGCATTTATAATACCTGTTGTGTGCTTAAGTTGTTTGCCATAGGCCTATAGATGATAAGATATTATAATACATAATTACATGCACACGATGATCATTGAGCAAAGATACAGTTTGTTTTGAGGGTTGAGAACCGATAACAGAATGGTAAGATCCTAAACTGTGCATTTAGACATTTTGAGTTCGAGATCCCAAATGTTTACATATTCACTTTGTGTGTGCTTAAGATGTGATGGTAAGTAATATGAGATCCCAAATATTTACATATATTCATTTTGAGTTCGAGATCCCAAATATTTACATATATTCACTTTGTGTGTGCTTAAGATGTGATGGTAAATAATATGAGATTGTAATACATAACATCCACATGGTGATCAATGAGCAAACATACAATGTTTCTCAAACTGACTAGTTTGTTGGTAGCTAGGCTATCAGTAGTCAGAGTTTATTTGCTAGGGGTAGGTATGGAATGACAATGGAAGTACCATAATATCCAACTACTGGCACTATGATGATCCTGTGTGGTGTAGTAGTAGAACAGTATCTCCTAAGCCTTCCAAATATCATAACAAGGAGAATAACCTTTCCTTTGTTAGTCCATCTTCCTGAAAAGCCAACCCATGGATCTCTGCAGTTCTCTCATTCTGATGACCCCTTCTCTATTTTTATTCTCCGCTTACAGCTATAATTGGTCGCATATCCAACATTCCCATTTGCACTGCATTCATAATAATGTAAGCTTCTTCATCATGTTAGTCTACTTTGTTTTTCTTTTCTTTTTCCTTGTTTTTTTACTACTACTACATTATTGCTTGCTGGTTGGTTCTCTGATAATTAAACGATTCGGCTATAGACCCTAGGCATATCATTGGATATATCAAAATTCAAAAATTGTCTTCAGATGTATTCAAAAGAAAAAGAGAAAAATTTGAAAATTATCTGCCTGGCCCTTACCGTGGTAATAATTTAAATCATATGCATTTCAGTACAGTGAATGAGTAATATTTTACTATTTCAAGATAATAATTTATATTCTGTGTATAATAATAATAATAATAATATAGCTGAAAATTCAGTTGCTCAAAACAATTTTTTATCATTAGACTCATGTTTTTTTTTTTTTTTACTTTTATCAACATTAGCACTAATGTTTTATGTTGAACCAACATTTTTAATCTTTATTTAGTTTATTTAATTTTGGGTAGATTGATAAATGTACAATATCCATCTGCTACTTGTGGATAAGGATAATCAGTATCGCAAATTGATTTCGGATACGTATGTCGATACGTTACTACCCATATCTGTCTCTATTTGATGACATCGTAATTTAGCCTAGTCTTAGCAACTATTTTCCTTTTGGGTTAGAAACTGATGTATGAGACATTGAGATATTCAGGCTTGCTAACCGTAGTTAACTAGCAACAAGGTGGAGCAAAATAAATAAGGGTATACTGTCATACCTAACCAGTTCCAGTACTATATTGAAGGCATTGAAAATTAAGGGGTCTTGTGAAATAGATCCCAGTATCATGATAGTACTGAAAATGGCTAGATACGAAGCTGAGAGAAAATCATCACTATTCCTTTCCTTTTATCCCTTGCTTCTTTCTTTCTTCTTCAGCCAGTTTTCTTCTCTTGCCCATGGGCATGAAAGTTGGACAAGGAGAAAGGTACCTGGTTCGACAACAATCTATGTATTATTATGCATACATACTGCTTACAGTTTCTAATATTCTTAATATCCTAAAAATGAAGGCGACGCCACGACCACAATGAGAGCCAGTACTGCAGAAGACAGTGCAGAGAGAGGTCGACTATAGATTCTCCAGCATGTCTAAAATTGACTGACATGAACCATTACCCTACCATCTTTTCGTACCCATTCATGCCATCCTATATGCCTCGAGCTGAATTCCACTCCAAACAAAGAAACAATACAGTTTGCGGCTTGTTATGCACTTACAGTTGCGGCTAACTTCTGTCTCTCACGCTGACCGCTAATCAAATGGCCATAATTACCTTGGCCATGTTTTAAAACAAGCTCCAACAACCCTTTCATTTTACTGATCCTTCCTATTGCTAGAAGCATGAACCACATTTGTTTTTCCTATCAGGATTAGAGAGCCTACCACCATTAGCAGAAGGCCTGAATTGGTTTTAATGTTTCGTTTGTTGGGAGAAAGCTAAAGTTGGAGAAGAGATGACTGTGAAGATGCTTCCATTTACGCCTTTCCCCTTGAGCACGTTTCTTGCTTCATCGAAACTGGCTAGGTAAGTTTTAATCGCAATGCAAACAGCTGATTGGGTGAGTAGCATGTACACGGTTATTGCATACACCAAATACTTGGATGTTCTTATTTTCTCTTCATTTGATGGAAGTGTAGCTGCAGGAAGTGTACCTGCAGTAGCAATAGCAGTTTCAGGTTCAAAATGACCAAGCTCTAATTCTACCTCCTGATCATCGGCAGCAGAGGGGGAGGAGGAGGAGGAGGAATAAAGGGAGAGGTTGGAAAGGAGGAAGAGCATGTCAGTGAAAACATCACTGCCAAAGAGCATGAGAAAGATGAGCAGAGTGAACTGAGAGTCGAAGGATTATGTCTCGACTACGCTTATACTGGAAAGAGTGCTGGTGGATACAGACATGGAAAAATAGATCCAGTTGCTCTGGTTGTGGACTTAGCATAGGCTCTTTCATTATTAGCAGGGCTCTTAAGCCTAGAAAGCCTGCTACAGAAACACATATTATGTATAGTGTGTTGTCAAAGACATCTCGTTTTCTTCTTCCTAATACCATTACTAAAAAATACCATAAAATTTTAGACCATACTTTCTAATACCAAAATATTTAAGGGGCTATCGAATATATTATTTTCATTTTTCTCGCACGATGAACAACTATCGATCAACACTATTTTCTGCGGTGATCAACCATCGAACAACAGTAGTTTGGTGGTTGATAATAGCGGAAAACTGTATTGGTTGGCGGTTACTCGTCATGCAAAACGATTTTGCATAGTGGTTGTTTTTCTTGTGAAGTGTGTTTAGTACTGGGACGTACATAAAATGTATTGTGTATTATTTTTATGGTAATAGGAAGAGGAAACCTGGGTGCTTTTAACAACACACTATGTATATAAGGTTGAGGAAGAATGGACTGATTTGTGATAGTTTAAGAATGCCACCGGTGGCAGAAGAGAACATGACAACTAGTTGTTTTTTTCTTTTGCATGTCATCGTTATCTTGTCCGTAAGATGATACACAAGCGAACCTTTTTTTTATTGATTTTTTTTTGATTTTTTTATTTTTTTCAAACTGATTTTTTTAAATTATATTCTATTTGTTAATCAGATTCTTGATTTGAAATGTAATTTTGAAGGATTTAATAGTTTAGAAAACAATCAAATTTTGCGTGAATATTCTTGTTAACAAATCTACGGAAATCCCTTCGTCAAAATTTACACCAAAAAAAAAAAAAAAAAAAAAAAAAAAAAAGAAAGAAAGAAAAAAAAAAAAAAACACAAATAGGATGGAATGTGTGCGGGAAACGGTCTGTGGGTTCTTTATAGCATCTATCAATCAATAATTGTAACATTAAATTCAGTAACTTGAATCCATTCATGAAAGAAAATGACATTGGATCCCGTCAATGAGTTATCGTATCTGATCATTGAGTTATCATGTCCCAGGGTTGATGTGATTTCGGGTTCTTTTTCTCAAAAGAGGGTCAGTAAAAAAATTATTGCCACCAAAGAATAATAGTTAAGTACAAAGCAGTAGCTAACGATACTATACTAACGCAAACTAAAAGCAACTGCACACGTGGTGATTAATAAAAAGACATTTTTTAACTTTAGAAAGCTTCCAAGCTTCGACCTTAATGGTGGAACAGAGTAAAGCAAGCTCTATGTTAGATCTGCAGCTCACAATGTCCAATCTGGAACTGTCACCTCCAGGATAACTCTTAATAGAACGGAGAGACTCAAGGATAGATAAGTGGCAACTCAGTCAATGTCGAGTGGTTTGGCTTTGATGCCGCAAGGTATACCCCATGGATTCATGGTAGTTTTGGCTGTTAGGTGCAGTTTTCTTTGATTTTAACATCAACAATTCGAAGTAGTTTTCCACCTGATTAGATACCTCAAAATTACTTTTAGATCCATCATGAAAAATTCTTTGTTACGCTCCTGCCAAGTTGCCCCGACTGAAAAATAGATTGCTGGTCTAGCCATGTCTCTGTGAAATATGGTAAAATATGCGTAATAACTTTAAAAATCGTAGGAGAGTAGCAGAAAGCTAACATATGCACGTGCACGTGTGCGCATGTATGTACGTATGACATTAGTTGCTTTTCTATTTTGTTATACTTATATGGTTGATAGAGCTACATAATCGATTAAATGGAATTATGAGATTATCAATATACATCTTGAACAACATATTCATGCAAAATGAGATAATTCCGAAAATTTTAGGATGTTTAGAATGTTAAATTTGTACTGACCATCAAAACGATGATGATCACAAATTCAAAGTATTATCTGGAATATGCTAGGTTTATCGTTTAATCAAATCAATAGAAAAAAACATGTGAATATGGCTATGCATCACTATCTTGTAAGAACATATGTATAATTTTTTACTTTAAATTTTTTGATTGTAAAAATTGGAAGGTGCACTTTCTTGCTTCTTCAATATACATTTCCAACTGATCTTTGACAATTATGATTGTGGGAATATAACAAAATTTTGTAAAAGTGATCTACATGTCATCGTTATCTTGTCCGCTAGAAAACAAAATCACGATATTCTGATATCTTTAGCCTGCTAAACCTAGGTACTTTCAATAAATATACTATAATACATAATATATCGCGTGGCCAATTTTGACTGGTCCAAATGTATCGAAATAATGTAATTTTCTACATAGATAATGTATCCAAGTAAGACTTAAATCGTAGATTCGAAAGATGTATGTTTTAAAGTTGTGCACACTCTAAAATCGATTTTGATGGTTGAACTTTTACATCTAGACCTAAAACTCAAATTTCTCTTTTGTTCCTTTTTATTAAGTTCAGGTAAACATCAGTATTAAAATTTTGGATCCTACAAAGCATGTTCAATAAGTCAACGTGGATTGAATGTTTTTTCTCAATTGTGATTTTAACTGGTTTGATTCGGAATGCAAGTTGAATCATAAGTGAGGAAATTCGATTTAAAGTAGGATTTAAATCATAATATTTTAAGTTTCTTGACAACAATAATTTTGAAAATCCAAATTGATGATGCAGTATATTACATATTAGAACTGTTTGTTATATTCAAATCGGTTTTGTGATTTAGAGATATTGGAGTAAGATGGTTTTTGTCTCTTCTTTTCAGAAATGGTGCTGATGATACGTGAATCATGTCTACAGAAGGTTTTGTGATTTAGAGATATTTGGAACAAGATGGTTTTTGTCTTTTCTTTTCATGAATGATGCTGATGATACGCGAATCATGGTAATGATATTGGAACAAGATGTTCTTGTGTGTGTTTTTTTTCGATGTGTTTGGGGGGGGGGGGGTTGGGTGGGTTGCTTCTGCTGTTTGCCACAGGCAAAATATGATACTGCTGTAATACATAGTTATATGCATATCATGATCAACGAACAAATATACTGTTTGCTACTTTGCTCCAAGGGTTGAGAACCAATGACAAAGTGATAACATCCTAAACTGTGGATTTAAATATTTTGAGTTTGAATATCTCAAACGTTTACTATGTGTGTGCTTAAAAGGTGTTGATCATAGGTAATAGAAGATTATAACACACAATTACATACACATGACGATCAATGAGCAATCGTACAATGTTTGTCAAACTGGCTTAGCTAGATTATCAGGGCTTAGAGTTTATTTGTTAGTGGTGGGTATGGGGTGACGATGGAATTATCTTAATATCCAGCTGCTGGCTCTTCGATCCTCTTTGGTTGTAGTAGTAGAACAGTATTTCTTAAGCCTTCCAAATATCATAACAACAAGGAGAATAACCTTCCCTTTGCTGGTCCACCTTCCTGAAAACCCAACCCATGAATCTTTGCAGTTCTCTAATTCTGATGACCCCCTCCCTACTTTTAGTCTACGCTTGCAGCTATAACCAGTCGTGTATCCAACGTTCCCATATGCACTGCATTCATAATAATATAAGAATCTTCACCACGTTAGTCTACTCTGTTTTTCTTTTCTTTTTCCTTTTTGTTTTTTTACTACTACTGCATTATGGCTTGCTGGTTGGTTCTCTGATAATTAAATGACTCAGTTATTGACTCTAGGCATATCATTGGATGTGTTCAAACTCAAAATTTGTTATGCTGCTATATTTGAAAAATGAAATCTTGAAAAATGGATGTGAATGTCATAGTATTTGCATCTGAAAATTATCTGCTCGACTTGAATCACGATAATAATTTAGATTATGTTTATTTCAGTACAATGAATGGTTAATATTTTACTTTCTCAATCTAATAATTTATATTATTGTATGAAATAATAATAATACAGCTCAATATTCGTTACTCAAAACTATTTTTTATCATTGGATATTTAATGTTTTCTGCTTTTATTGTGTTGAACCAAAATTTTATATTTCTTTGGTTTAATAAAATTCGAATAGGTAGATAAATATATGACACCCATCTACTACCCCTGGAACAGATAATCTATATTGGAGATTGATTTCGGATAAATTTGTAGATATGTTACTACCCATATCCGTTTATATCCGATGGCATAGTAATTGAACCTAGCCCGGCAACTATCTTTCCATTTGGGTTAAAGGCCGATGTATAATATATACAAGCTTGCCAACTGTTGTTAACTAGCAGGAAGGAGGAACAAAATAAATAATGGAATACTGTCTTACCTAACCACCTCCAATACTATATTTAAGACATTGAAGTTTAAGGGGTCTTGTGAAATCGATCTCCGTTCTGTGATACATATCGTGATGGTGAAAATTGCTAGATATGAGATCTGAGAGAAAAACATCACCATCCCTTCCTTTTTATCCCTTGCCCCTTTCTTTGAATCTTCTTCACCCTGTTTTTTCCTCCAACCCATGGGCATGAAAGTTGTATAAGGAGGAAGATACCTAGTTCAACAACAACAATTTTTCTTCAACAACAATTTTTCTATGTAACGTTATGCCTACATATTGCTTACTGTACCTAATATCCTGAATATCAATCCTAGAAAAGGAAGAAGAAAAAAAGGAAGGCGACTCACATCATGACCACAATGAGAGTCAGTACTGCAGAAGACAGTGCAGAGAGGTCGACTATTGATTCTCCAGCATGTCTAGAATTGACTGACATGAACCATAATCCTACCACCTTTTCATACCCATTCATGCCATCCCATATGCCTAGAGTTGATTTCCACTCCAAACAGAGAAACATCACAGTTTGCAGCATGACAAATGCGCTTACAGTTGCAGCTAACATCCATCTCTCACGCCGACCGCTGATCAAATGACCATAATGACCTTGGCTATGTTTTAAAATAAGCTCAGACAACCCTTTCCTTCCACCGATCCTTCCTATTGCCAGAATCATGAACCTCAGTCCTATAGGGTACATTGTGTTTCCTAGCAGGATCAGAGAGCCCACCGTTAGCAGAAGGCCTGAACTGGTTCTAAAAGGTATCATGCTTTCGTTTGTTGGGAGAAAGCCACAGTTGGAGAAGGAAGATACGACTGTGAATACAGTGAAGATGATTTCGTTTATGCCCTTGCCTTCGAGCACATCTCTCGCTTCTTCGATGCTGGCTAGGTAGGCTTTGATCGCAATGCAACCTGCTGAGTGGGTGAGTAGCATGTACAAGGCTATTGCATACACCAAGTACTTGGACGATCTTATTGACTCTTCATTTGATGAAAGTGCCACTGCAGTAGCAGTATCCGTTTCACGTTCAAAATGTCCAAGCTCTAATTCTGCTTCTTGGTCATCAGCAGCAGGAGGGTGAGGGGGAAGAGGGTATTGTTGTAATTTGAGGTTGGAAAAGAGGAGGAATAGCATGGACGTGAAAACTTCACTGCCAAACAGCATGAGGAAGATGAGAAGAACGAGTTGAGAGTTGGAGAAGGATTCTGTCTCGATCGCGCTCATACTGGAAACCGTACTGGCGGATACAGACATGAAAAATAGATCCAGTTGCGCTGGTTGTGGATTCAGAGAAGGCTCTTTCATAGGCAGGGCTCTTAAGACTAGGAAGCCTGCTACGGAAATACATGCTATGTATGCTAGATTGAGGAAGAATGGACTGGTTTGTGATAGCTTAAGAATGCCTCTCTTGGCAGAAAAGAACATGGCAACTAGTTTTTTTTGCACGGCCGCAGTGTGTATGTGCGTCTCCAGTCTGCAGGGGGATGGAAAAAGGGAGAATTTAATCACCATAATTTATTTTGCTGTGATATACCTTTGAAAGCTGAATTGCAGTGGATAATTATGATCTTTGTTGCTCTTTATTTATAGCCACTCTTTCGATCATTAAGTACGTACAATCAATTATGATTAATTAATATTAGATACCTTATTATTGTTTGAAATTCCAACTGAGGACAAATTTTTTGTGCAACTGAAAGTCCGTAGATTATTCTTGTATTCAAATATTTAATGGCTCAGTGATTTGGCTACTCATGTATAATTTGGTGTGTTGTAGTAACGACAGTAGGCGTCCTGTTTTTTGTTATTTACAGTCGGTTACATTATTAGTTTTCTTTAATGGCTATGGCTTCTCAATTTTTTTAGTACATTATGGAGGTCTTTGGTCGTTGTTACCCATAATGATTCCTAGTACATCAATTATAAATTATTTCCCTTAGGTCAAGGGCCTCTTTTATTTATTATAGGATTTTTTTTCGATTTGGCCGCATTTAAAAAACTTATTATTAAAATAGCCTAGTTTTAAAATTTATTACGGTTGTAGCCTGGTTTTAGTCACATTAGTCAAAACAGTTACTTATATTTGTTTCATTTCAAATGGAGCACACTGCGATATTTCAAATGAAACACAATTTTTGTATTTTGTGCGGTATCTCAAATGGGGCACATTGCGGCATTTGAAATGAAGCAAATAAAAATAACCGTTTTGACTGATGTGACTAAAACCAAGCTACGGCCGTAATAAATTTTAAAATTGTGCTATTTCAGTAATAAGTTTTTAAAAGGTGGCCGAATCGGAAAAAAAATCCGGATCATGGATTGGATTTAATGTAAATCAGAGACTTTGTTAGCTTTTTTCCTGCTTGGATTCTTCCATCATCCCAGGGCCAATTGTAGTTTCAGAAATCAGACAAGTTAGAGTGGAGTAGCTTTGTAAGCTGAGCTGGAATAAACTGAGGTGGAAATTTGTGTACATCCTTTATTTTCAAAGCTAATGCACAAAAAAACTCTTTCAAAGAACATGTTTTAAAATTACTTTTAATTTATTTTTCAGTTTTATTTTATCCTTCTTAGGAAAATCAAATCCAAATTCAATCTCATGCTTATATGACTAAAAAACCTTAATTTTGGTAACAGAAAATTCGATTAAGTAAAAACTTGATTTTCGAATGGTAAATTTGTGAAAAGTAATTTCGGATATGTAATTCAAGCTACAAATATTTATGGTTTTAGAATTTGCGAATTTTTGCAGTTTGGCTGAAGGCAATAACATAGTTATTTTTTGAGTAATTTTTTTTTCCAGAAGGGAGTTTTTCTGGCTCCATCTTGCTATCTTGCTAATAACTAGATTGAGGAAGAATGGACTGGTTTGCAATTTTTGAACTTCAACTTGTTGTTCATGTGTTTTCTCTCTTGCTATCTGCTTGAACCTAAAATGACACAAACACTCCGTAGTTTTTAGAAGAGAAGAAAAATAATAAAATAAATAAAAAACGAGTAAAGAACAATTCACACAGGATTTGTAATTGTTTGGCCTGTCTATGTCCACTTAAAGTTTCTTTTGATTATACTACCGTTTTTATAAGTATAGTTCTTATGTATTGGTATAGATCATCAAAAAATGTAGAAAAGTTGTTTAGAATTGAGAAAATCTTGAAAAATGAGCTCTTGACCTCATACTTATAGCTCTAGACCATCGATGTATGCTTTTCCACGTTCTATCATTTTGACCATATCCCAACAGTTATCAAACTCAAAGAATTAGGGCCGCCTCATCTTTAGTTATGGATCAATGTCGATCCATACACATTAATCGATACTGATCCATAAAATAGCCTTATGGTTAAATACACTGTTGTGTTGGGGTGGGTCGTTGTAAGATTCGTGTTTTCCCTCTATTTGCATTGCTAGGAACTTGTTTCTTGATTACTGCGTTGGATCAGTGGTGACATAGAGTTGCAATTTCAGATGTTCGAGTAGATTGATAATTGATGCATGCAAATGATCATAGGAAGCTAGAAATGGGTTGTGGGCAACATGTCTTAGGAGTGTACAAAGTTTGAATGAAAATAAACACGAGTTTATGGATCGGTGCCAATCTGATTTTTAGTGGATTTTGATTTTGTGAGCTTTCTTTACTTTTAACTTGTGATCTTAGTTGTACTTGGTTTTTGTAACGATCCAATATTTTAACTCTAAAAAACCAATATTAATCCATCGATATTCACGTGTCGGACATTCAAGTGCTGGACATTCAAATGTCGAAATGACAGATGGTTAGGGAAAAGTGAAGAAAACAGAATATATATATATATATATATATATATATATATTTGAAGAATATATATATATATATATATATATGTGTGTGTGTGTGTGTGTTTATAACAAAAAGGAGAATCTAGCCATTCTCCAATGGCTCAAAAAAAAAAAAAAAAAAAAAAAAAACACACAAATTATGTAGAATTGACTACATAATCCGTGCACACACAAAGGCAAGTCGATGCAATATATAAACATCAAACAAATAAAAATACAGCTAGGATCATACTAAATAGGAGACAAAGCCAAGCGACTCCCTAGAAGTCACTTGCCAATGATGTTGAAGGCGCCGCAGCCAACCTAAGTCCATAGAGAAAGGACAGTGGACCAAAAAAATCCTCTGTAGAAGTACCAACAAGGAAACAAGAAAGTTGTGCTCTTCCGCTGCGAGACAAGTAAAATCACCAGACAGAAAGCTCCTACTCCACCTCCAAAGCCCTTCTCCAGAAAAACCCAAAAAAGCCCATCCAACAAGCAATTGACAATAGAGTTACCATCCATGAAAACCTAAAAACCAATACCTGCGACACTAGTAAACAGCGTATGAAATCAAGGGAGACGGGGGGACGGTGTGGGTAAGAGAAGGAAAAACACAAGTGATTGGGGAAGCCACCCGACATCCCAAATCTCGAAACAGCTTCAGCCAATCCCCGCCCTAGAAGAAGGCGGAGCTAAGGTCACAGACAATAAACCCGCCAGTCTGCTTGAGTGGGTGCTTAACACACCCCTGAACGACCTACCTCAGAAAGTTAGGAATACATCATTCCTTACTCGCCGAATGATGGTAGGAGGACCCACAGGAATATCGTTAAACATAGCTTTGTTCCGCGCGCACCAGATATGCCATCAGACTAGGCAAGGGATAAGGCAAAACATCGAACGAAAAGATTTACCTGAGATACCAGCCCACCAGTAACACAATAAATCCAAGGAAGAAGAGACGTTACCTCAGAGGTCTACAAGATTCTTGAAGTAATTCCAGACAACGATAGTAGAATAACTACGGAAAAACATGTGAGATAAAGATTCTATCTCACCCGATCCGCAACATCTGCAACGAGACACGATAGGGATGCCAATTTTCTGAAGATTCTCATCAAGTATAACCTTTCATGAAGGATCTTCACATAAACAAAGAAACCTTCAAAGGTAACCAGATATCCCAGATGAAAGAGAAGATACGAATACGCGGAGTTGGGATTCAACCGAACTCCACTCCGCCTGAATAGAGAAAGGGCTCCCATCCCATCTGAATCCACCACCATGTGAGTCCGAAAAGGCTTTAACGGATCGCATGCGCTTCCACGTCTCACTAGCGTAGGACGGGGAACTGTTGTAATTCGCGGTTGAGAGCCTATGGTATTTAGCGTGGAGGAGCGTAGCCCGCAAAGAATCGTTCGCTCCAAACCGAGCCCACAATTTACGAGCAAAGGCTTTACAGACATCCTTAGGATATCGGAGACCTAAACCCTCTTCACTTTTGGGATTGCAAATGACGTCCCAAGAAATCCAATGACGTCGATTTGCTTTGTCCTTTTTATCCCGGAAAAAGGACAAAAAAGGACAGAGCTAACGATTGATAAGAGCGGAAGAAGGATGTCGTTGGAGTCATAGCAGCAAAGATACGCGATCCAATAGAGTCCAATACAAACTTTATGAGAACCAGTCTTCCTACCTGAGAAAGAAGAACCGCATTCCAACGAATGATTTTACCCCTTATTTTGTCGGTCAAGGGATCGGAGATGACGTTGAGCTTCCTACCTCTGTAAAGAACAATACCAAGTTAAGATAAGGGGAGGGATGCAACCTTGAAACCGGTTAAGCCTTCTATCCAAGAAGATCTAACCAGAGACAAATCTTTCGCCGAAACGAAACAGCTTTTGGTAGAATTAACGAGTTGGCCCAAGGACCTCTCGTACTGCTGAATGAGGCTAAGCAGACGACGTAGAGAGCGACGACTACCATTAGTGAAAATGATAATGTCATCAGCGAAGGATAAGGAAAAGATACTAGGGTAGCCCCTAGGAATGCCAAACCTGTGAATTTGATTTGCTATCGTTAGGGAATGCAAACCCCGAATGAAAGCCTCAGCAGCAATGACGAAAAGGGATGGTGAAAGGGGTTCACCCTAATGTAGCCCCTTACCCGACTTAAAATAACCATTGGTTGATCCGTTGATAAGAATGGAAAACCAACAGTTAGAAATAAATCTCCAAACAACATCGATAAAGGGTTCCGAAACCCGAAAACCCTCAATACCTTAATAACAAAAAAACCAAGACATGCGGTCATAAGTCTTAGCCATGTCCAACTTATCGACCACATAAGAACCCTTGACTTTCCGATCAATCTGGGACACAAGCTCCTGGGCCAAGAGGACATTGTTTGTAATCAAACGTCCTTTTACAAACCCAATCTGGGAAGACGAGATAATACGCTCCCGAAAAGGGCCAGCCGGGAGGCTAAAACCTTAGAGATAACCTTATACGAGAAGTTACATAAGCAGATAGGGCGAGAATCTGCGCATGAACGCGGATTCTCACACTTGGCAATAAAGACCAAATTGGTGGGAGTCCAACCCTGAGAAAGGTTTCCACCACTGAAGAAAAACTGAATAGCCGGACAAAAATCCGCTTGGATAATCGGCCAAACACTACGATAAAAGACCCTATTGAAACCGTCAAGACCACTTGCACTGTCCTTACTAAGTGCAAAAACACAAACACGTATCTCTTCCAAGGACGAAGGTACAACAAGGTCCACACTCTCCGAAGGAAGAACAAAACTGGGGATGAAAGCTAACAGGGCCGGATCAGAGACTAACCCGGGGGGACAACCCAAAAAGGATTGTAAATGAAAAAGAACCGTCTCTTTGACTTCCAACAGCGTGGAAGCCAAAGAGAGATCAGGACAAAGGATTTGTCGAATCGAAAGAAGACTATTCTTCTTTTTGATAGAAGAATGGAAAAACTTGGAGTTCATATTTCCGTCGACCACCCACTTTATCCTCGCCTTCTGGCGAAGAAAGTCCTTTATAATATGAAGTTCTGACGAGAAGACAAGCTGGGAGAGTGCCCAAGACTTCTTATTAGCTGGTGAAGGATCCTCATCAAAGGACCCTTCGACTAAGATTAGATGTTCTTCGGTCGCTCAAACATGATCGAAGGTGTTCCTAAAAAGTAGAAGTACCAAGCCTTAAGACAAGCCTTGAGGCGATGTAGCTTACGAGAAAACACATTAGCTGGAGTACAAGTGGCTAAAGCATTCCAAGAATCTTCCACTACTTGATGGAAAGAGTGGTGGGATCTCCATATACTCTAAAACCAAAAGGACAACGGACCAAAAAGAGACAAGGGGGAGCAGCGCAGAATCATATGAGCATGATCCGAGAAAGTACGTTGAAGATGGGAGACAAAATACGTGATGGGAGACAGTAAACTAGTCCTTGCTGTGTACTAACTGTCTTTTTCAAGCAACAACCTAGGCTCTATATTGCTTAGCACTCTTTGGGAATTTACTACTATTCCAAAATAATTCCCGCTGTCTACTTCGTAGCCTCAAAAATATTTCCCGTCTTTCCCAGTACTAATCCTTACCTACTCCATGATTAAAAAACGTGGTTTGGCTTTATCACTTTTTTCTTCAAAAAGTAAAAGCTTCAAAACATTTTTTCTTCACTAAAACTATTTTTTGCCAAACCATAAAAATGACATTTAAAAAAAACACAATTTTTTTTTTCAAATCACAAAAACAAGAGTAGACAAGGACAACTATTTCTCAATTAATTTTACAACTCATTGTTATTATGCTAGTTCAATTACTTACAATTAGGTGCAAACATCTACTCTATTCTAAAATTTTTAACAACTTATTTTGTCAACCCTCCATAGTTTATGTCAGAACAATTGTCAAAAATTATTGTCAAGAGAATAGAGATTATCAAAAAAAATTACCGGAAATTTTAATTTTTGACAAAATACAATCTTGTCTATGTCTTGATATCTAATTCTTTCTTACTTTATAGCTTAAAAATTAGTGAGCTATACATGCTATATAATGTACACATTTTTCTGAAAGAATTCATTGTAGACAAATTTCATAAGAAATCACCGTTTCCAAAATTTACTCCATTTTATTTTTATTTTTCTCCAAAGCCCAATATGTACTTCTCAAGTATGTTTCTTACATATTTTAAAATTGTAAACTTTTAAGGTCAAAACTTGAAAAACACCGTAAACCATCACCTAAAAGTTTCTAAAATTTCAAGTTCTTAAAAGTTAACAATGAGGCTAGACTCAAAATTAGTTTCTCACTTACTTAGACTTTAGTAAATATTCCCACAAAGTCATTTCTCTCAAATATATTTATTCCTAATCTGTTTTCCTTTTTTTACACCTTTTCAATTTATAAGGCTCTACTGCCAAACTCGTTAATCTGAAATACTAAAATTTCAGACACTAACATATGAGATCCATCTTTTTTTTTTCATTACAAAATACATTGTACACTTTCCACCCAAACTACCTAAGGGTCTCTTATTCTCAAATTTACGTAACCGTTTTTTTAGTGTACATAACTGGTATCCTAACTCTTTCTATATGTAGCACATCCTATTTACTGGATTCCTTTGTGGATCTAAATATGTGTGTGTGTATATACTTTAAAAAAACAAATACGCTTACTCATTATCTATACTTAGGATCTTAAACCTGAGCTCTGATATCAGATGTAACAACTCGAATTTCGACAGACCTGATTTTTTTCAAAACTTCAATCTACCAAAGCTCGAGTTGGCATGTCTGGTATCCTGTAGAAAAGACGGAGATAATAAATATATCAGAGCTCCATAAAACATCCCACAGTGGAATGGATAAAGTATAATAACCAAATATAACCTTACCGAAAGAATAACACAGTCTAATCAGTATCCAAAGGCTATCAAATCTCTGTCATAAACCTAACATGCGATTACATGACAAGGAGGGGGTCAGAACAAAAAGTTCTGGTGACTGGACAAATTATACATTCTGAAATAACCCTACATATATCGTTCAGTTATGTTTTCTTAATTATTAGGTTATTTGGTTTAACAGCACTCAAGGCTCTACACTCACGTTGCACCCATCTACTCCCCAGTAGATTAATCTAATATGGTATAAATGTAGCTATACCCAAAATCTCAAGGCACTTCCCATAGTACCCCTCGCACGGTCTCCACCATCATGCCGCGAAAGCGTATGCAACTTTCATCCTACATCGAACGACGTACGGAAATCTAAATCATTACACCACATAATCACACAGAACCACTATCATTATGCCATGTAAGCATATAAATCATCGTATCTGTACTCCTTCGTCGAATCAAGTCTCAACACAGAGTAATTCCCTATTGTCTCCAATACACCACCCAGTGCGTGTATCTAGACCCTCACACAAACTTACTGTCTACTGCAACCCGAGTCATGTAATAGGGTTGCATCCAATGCACGAAACTCGTCGGGAGCTTTCAATATCTGTAAAGGTCCGCTTCATTAAGCCTACAACATAGATATTCAAGTATGGTCTGTATTTTCACGGTGGCTATGGCCCCACTCTGGCCCCTCCCTCAACTAGTGAAAGACTACATTAAGAGCTAAGTGACGTGCCCATATCAAACAATCTAACATCCAATTTAGCGTGTCCCGCAACCAACATCTCGATAGTGAAAGATCAATGGTCTATAGGTTTAGCTCGAGTCTTTTCATGTCATACTGACTGCCGATGACATGTACCCAACGGTTAATATCTTTAATTTGGTCTTAACCAAGCTCTTCCGAGGCAAACTATCGAATCACCTAACATCATCCGCCACAGCCTTCCGACTGCCAAACTATAGTTGCATTCAAGGTATGCTCACCTGGTGGTGCCGCATAGACCAAACCTCTACGAGTACAGCCTGGACATGACCACTACGGAGTACCCTACCACGTCCCACAGAAGCCGCATGCTTCCCTCCAGTCCCACAAAATAATCAAGCAGAATAATCAGGTGGATGTGCCACCCTCGTGTCTCCAGGCACCACGATGATCTACCTCATTGGGTTCTTCACCTTCGTATGCATGGACTGGTCCAAGCGCCTCACACTAACGTGTTATTAGATCTTATGTCTTGTGACGGCCCGCCCCGCACCAACCAACATTTACTCCAAAAATGCGCTGTACACATGTCCAGTTAGCACGGGACGGTCATCATAAGAAAAGGAAGAAGACGAAGAACTAACAAGGAACCTGTAGAAGGTCTCACAGCGCATGGAACAAAATATAATAAAAACATACTTGACATAAAACAGGTGAGACAGTGCATAAGCTGAAAACAAACTAATATAGCAGCGGAAAATCCAAGTACAGCTTATAATCCAAAGCTAACATTATTACAACTTTTCAAACTGTCTCAAAAAGCAAAAGCAAGATAAGGGAGGTACACTACTAATGCCCAAGTAGCGACCACCAACGACACAGGGAGAATATCTATATATCATACGTGGAAGCATCCTGCTCGCCTTCGAATCAGCTGCTCGCGCATCACCAGCTAACCTGTCTCTAGTCTGCTCGTGTGAGCACCCAGAGTAATAAGAAGAGACATAAAACTCTGGGTCAGACATAAAGTCTGGTATGAGCGATAAACATCTAAACAGAACAATAACAATTATACTAAACCATACCTGAACCTGCAACCAAAGAGTTAGCACTACATACTGTACAACACTCTAAGATGCCATTTCAAATCGTGTAAAGATAACGGGGGTGGGGGTGTGCATGTCATAGTGATGGCAAACAATCAAGCATAACAACCATCCTCACATCTCTCACTCAGTGCGTAAAGCATACGATATTCACCACTTCGATCACCCAATACACTTTGCTATGATCACTTTGCCCCATGAAGTCTCAATGACTTCACTACACTGATCCATAGCCGCTAATCCTTTGCTATGTCCACTTTGCCCCATGGAGTCACAATGACCCCACTGCACTGGCTCATAGCCTTACTAATCCTTTACTATGTCCACTCTGCCCCATGGAGTCACAATGACCCCACTGCACTGGCTTATAGTCTTACTACGCATCACTTTTCCCCTCGAGTCATAATGACTCTACTGCACTGATAATGTAGTCTTGCTACCATCACCTTGCCCCTCAAGTCATAGTGACCCTACTGCACTGATAAGTAGCCCATCATCCATTTTCAGTGGTGAATCAGAGTTATGAACGTCGACAACTCCTTAGCACACGTCCCGCAGCAAAGCCCAACCATGAAGTGAACTCATTGGTTCCCAACTGGATCCTGAGCTCTAACTTCCACTTGGACTACCTTTGCATCTCGGGTTATTGGTCATCACCGGATCAGTTCGGATCTCCCCCTAATCATCAGTTCAGTTCGAATCGGAGAGCTCCTGTTCACTGGACCGGGTCGGGGTCTCCAAGCTCCATCGCCATCCATGGGTTCGGGTCGGAGCTGCTGGCGGATCGTGGACCATCTTCGGATCGTGCTCCATGCTCCACGGTTCGGATCGTGCAAACGGATCGGGTGCTTCAGTACGTGATGCGGCTCGGGTTCGAGCTCCTTCCACCATCAGGTCGTGGTCTCCGGTTTGGATCGTTGCAAATACCCACGAATCGGTTCGGGTCGGGTAAGGGGGTTCGATCCGATCCCTTCCTGCATTTTTTCTGCAACTTTCCAGCGACTGTTTTTACGCCTCTCGACGGCGTTTTCGACCATTCTAACTATTCTAATCAATCACAAAGCATACCACAAAGTCATAGCAGCAAGTAGAAGTGACCTCAAACATCAAAACAACAATATGATAGGTTAAAATGGATCAAACCTAGCCAAAACCCCATATTTTCCCCTTAAGCATGTTTAGGTGAAACTAATGATATGATTAGCAAAACTTAACCAAATTAACCCAAATTCATATCAGAGGTCTAAAGCATCATTTCTAATTTTATAAATATTTTTCCAGAATTTTATCATGTTTAAATTCGCTAATTAACACTAATTACCCTTAATTAGCCATAATTAGTGAGGAACTATGCAAATCACTCACCTTAGCCACAAATAAGACTTAGATCTGAAATAAATCTCTGAATTGGTGCGAATCTCAATGCTAAACAGCAGCTCTAATGTTGATTTGGTGTTGATCTCTCTTGATTTGATGTTGCTAAGCCCAATCTTCAAGTAGAAAGTGATTTGGAGGTGATTTAGAGGTTGGAGGCCATTTTTAGGGTTTCCAAGAGGTAAGTGGAGGCTAGAAAACTGAAATGGAATGAATTTCTAACTCTTTTCAGCCTCCCCATAACCCTAATCCCGAAATAGATTATGGGCCCATTCATTAATCACCCTATTTGGCCCGGTTAAGCTGTTTTTCACCTTCCAAACCTTATTTCAGTCATATCTCCCAAACGGTGAGTCCGTTTGGCTAATATGACCACTCTACGGAAAGTTAAACCATCAAACGAATCTAATGGAAGTGGTTTCAGATCAAAATTCCTTTTCAGTCCAAAGTTATGGCCAAAACAAGATCAGCTAGGGGCAAAACGGTCATTTAAAAATCGACAAAAAATATGAACATAGGAAATGACTCTAATGATTGTTTCCCAAAGTTACATGACCATACGACTTCATATGAGAAAGAAATAAATATTCTACGATCCTCCGATGCGTAGAATGCGGGTTGTTACATTCTCCCCCCTTAAGAAATTTCGCCCCCAAAATTCCCTAACCAAACACACAAAGGGTCCCGCATGCTTATCAACCATAAAACAACAATCAAACATGCAAAACAAGTCTATCCTAGCATGCGGAATAACTAAATTGCAAAGTAAATCTTACCAGGCAAAGAGTTCTGGATACGTCTTCCTAATGCTCTCCTCTGTCTCCCAAGTACAGTCATTCTCGTTCTCGCCCCACTGAACTTTGACTAGCTTCACCGCCTTCCTTCGAAGTTGCTTCGTATCGTGCTCGACAATACGAATCGGCTTGCGGTTCCCAACCGCCTCGGGTTCCACTTCGAAGTCCTCTAACTGATCAGGTGAAATAATCATATCTGAGTCGTGTACGAACTTCCTTAGTTGGGAAACATGAAATACGTTGTGAACTCCCACCATCTTTTCTGGTAAGTCAATTCTATATGCCAAATTCCCAATTGTTCAAGAACTGGAAATGGGCCAACAAATCTTGGTGCCAATTTGCCTCTGCTGCCAAATCGTATCACGCTCTTCAACGGAGAAATCTTGACAAACACCAAGTCACCAACGGAGAATTTTAAGTCTTTTATCCTCTTGTCAGCATAACTCTTCTGCCTATCCTGGGCAGCCTTCATCCGTTGTTGAATGATCTTAATCTTGTTCGAGGTTTCTCTTACCACATCTGGTCCAAGCATAAACTTCTCACCGGTCTCTATCCAACATGATGGTGAGTTGCACGGTCTTCCGTACAAAGCTTCATATGGAGCCATACCGATACTGGATTGGTAGCTATTATTATAGGCAAACTCTACAAGATGCAAATGGTCGTCCCATGATCCACCAAAATCCAATATACAAGCTCTCAAGAGATCTTCCAGTATACGATTCACCCTCTCCGTCTGACCGTCGGTCTGAGGATGATATGCGGTACTGAGATGTAATTCTGACCCTAGAGTCTCTTGTAAGCTCTTCCAAAACCCACTAGTAAACAACGGGTCTCGGTCACTCACAATGCTTTTAGGTACTCCATGAAATCTCACTACCCACTTCATATACAATTCTGCTAACTTAGCTGCCATTCTGGTCGATTTGATTGGTATAAATCTTGCGCTCTTGGTCAATCGATCTACAATTACCCAAATGCTATCATGTCCCGATCTAGTCCTTGGTAACCCGTCAATGAAATCCATCGATACTTGCTCCCATTTCCATTTGGGAATTTCTAATGGTTGCAACAAACCACTAGGCTTCTTTTGCTCAGCTTTAACTAGCTGGCAATTCATGCACTTGGATATAAACTTCCCAACGTCTCTTTTCATCCCTTCCCAGTAGTAAGTCTGCTTCATGTCTCGATACATCTTATCACCACCGGGGTGTATAGTCAGTTTTGAGTGATGACATTCTCTAAGCATTTCATCTCTCAAACCATTCACGTTGGGTACAACTGGTCTTCCATTCTTCCTAAGCCATCTATCTCGATCAAGCCCATACAAATTCATCTCCTCACCGTCGATATTCATTTCTAACTTGGAGATGATTTCCAATAGATTAGGATCGTCCCTCTGGCTGGAACCAATCCGCTCTATCAAAGTGGGTCTGATCGCCAAACTAGCTAGCATTTCTGGATCCAATTCGCACTTTGTTCTGAAATCAAACCCTGCGATATACTCCAGTTGATTCCATTCAAGGAACATAGCCCCTAAACTGGCATGTCTTCTACTCAAGGCATTGGCTACCGCATTACCTTTCCCAGGTGTGTATGCGATATCAAAATCATACGACGCCAAGAACTCTAATCATCTCTGCTGACGGAGATTCAGATCCTTCTGGGAGAAGAGATACTTTAACGATTTATGATCGGTAAACAACTCAAATCTTTCTCCCAAGAGGTAACGTCTCCACATCTTCAGCGCAAACACGATCGCTGCTAGTTCCAAATCATGGGTAGGGTACCTTTTCTCATGTGGCTTTAGTTGCCGACTAGCATAAGCTACAACCCTACCTCCTTGCATCAATACAACACCTAGTCCAGTACCACAAGCATCTGTGTATACCGTCATTTCTTCATTCCCTTTAGGAATGACTAGCACTGGCGCACGCGTCAACTTTTCCTATAGACTCTTGAATGCATTCTCACACACTCCGTCCCAGACGAAGGCTTGATTCTTTTTAGTCAACTGAGTCAACGGTGCTGCTATCTTGGAGAAGTCCTGGATAAACTTACGTTAATATCCAGCTAACCCCAAGAAACTTCTTACGTCTGTTGCATTCTTGGGCGTAGGCCAATCCTGTACTGTAGCCACCTTCGCAGGGTCCACGGCAATACCATTCTCTGAAACAACATGGCCCAAGAATCTCACTTCCCTTCTCCATAAGTGACACTTGGAGAATTTCGCTTTCAATTGGTGTTTCCTCAACACCTCCATCACTATCCTCAAGTGTCCCTTGTGTTCCTCCTCTGTCCTCGAGTAAACAAGGATATCGTCTACGAACACAAGAACAAACTTATTCAACTGATCTCTGAATACTCGATTCATAAGATCCACAAAGTAGGCTGGTGCATTGGTCATCCCAAATGGCATGACCAACCACTCATAAAATCCAGATGGCGTCCTAAATGTTGTTTTCGGAACACTCTCATCCGCTACTCGGAGCTGATGAAATCCTGTCACGAGGTCCAACTGGGAGAACACTCTTGCTCCTTCCAGTTGATCAAACAAATCATCTATCCGCGGTAGAGAATACTTATTCTTCCTCGTTAACTTATTCAACTCGCGATAGTCCACACACAAACTAAGGAAACCATCTGCTTTAGTGGCAAATACAACTGGTGCTCCCCACTCAGAGACACTTCTTCTAATAAATCCCTTCTTCAAAAGATTGCCGACTTGCACCCCGAGCTCTCGCTGCTCCCTTGGTGCCATACGACGAAGTGGCACCACTATAGGTCTGGCATCTTTCACTAAATCAATACGGAACTCAATCTCTCGGTGTGGTGGAAGCCCGGTCACCTCCTCGAAGACGTCCGGATACTGGCCAACCACGGGCACATCTGACAACTCATCATGCGGGATGTCGAGGGAATTTATAAAACTAGCCATTACCCCTTCACTAGGTAGACTACCAAACACTACCCTCCGCCCATCATCCACCATAACTGTCACCAAAAAGCCCTCACAGTCTACCACCACCCCGTATCTTTGGAGCCAATCGACTCCCAATATAATGCCATACCCAGTAAAGCCCAAAACAAAGCAATCACAAACAAACATACATCCATGACTTGATAAGACCAAATTTCTGCAAATCATACTAAGGTTAGTCAAACCACCAATCGGGTTCGTCACAACCAACGGTCTATCGACTATCTCGGGTTCCAGTCCTAACCTATCTACCAGGTCACTAGATATGAAGGAACGGGAAGCCCCAGTATCAAACAAAACTCGAACTGGTACATCATAAATAGAAAGCATACCTTGAATGACGACATTCTTTCCTTTCTCCGCCGCAGTTGGGGCGTTCGACGAAGAAGGAACAACATCGATAGCATATGCTTTCACAATCTGCTTCTCCTTAAGAGGTTGTGGACACTTATCCTTATGATGTCCCACTTGGCCACAGTTGTAGCACTTCCTATCCGCTGGCTTGGCCCGACATTCTTTAGCATAATGGCCCTTCTTACCACAGCTGAAGCACTCAACATCTTTCTTGCTCTTTATCTAGCCATCCTTAGATTGGTTCTGCTTCCTTTTATTCTGAGAGTTATTCTTGCCTTCACCGCCTGTTTGCGGCTTCAGCCCTTCTGCAGATGCAGCCTCAGTCTTTGGCTTAGGGTAAAGACTCTCTGATCTCGAAACTTTCCCCACAATCGATTCAAAAGTCTCATCGATGTGGTTGATAAGCCTTTCCCCCAAGTATCCATCCAACCCAGTAATGAACTTCTCATTCTTCTTCTTAGGAGTATCGATAAGAGATAGTCCATACTTCTACAAAGTGTCGAATTCAGCAATATAGTCCGAAACTGCCCTACCATTCTGCTTGAGTTCCAAGAATCTCTTAAACAACACTGACTTCTGGGCAGCTGGAATGAACTTCTCGCTAAAGCGAGCCTTGAACTGATCCCAAGTAACCTGATCTTCTGGAGTAGCTGTTCTAATGGCATTCCACCAATTCATCGCTCGCCCTTGCAGCTGACGAGACGCTAGCCTTCTCTTCATCGCATCCTCGATACCTAAGTCGTCGAAGATACGATCACAGCTATCCAACCAATCCTGAACATCCGTGGCTGACTCCGTTCCGTGGAACTGTTTCCCACCAAGGTTAGTGTAATCCTTGCACAACTTGGCAAAATCGACCCTAGGCGCCTGCACTACTGGACCACCACCATTTCCGGGATTGGGAACTGCCCCTTGAACATCCCTAAGCATCTCCCTCATGAAGTTAGTGAACATCGTCCTCATGTCAGGAGCATTTCCATTATTGGTCCCTCTACCAGCACCCCTCGTGTCTCGACTCATCGTTCAATCTGTAAAGAGAAAACGATTAACGACTCCATAGTGGTGCTAGTGCAGTACGGCTTCATTCTTATACTACTAATAGTATATATACATATATAACTTTTGAAAACCAAAGTAATCACAAACACGCGCTCTCATATACATACTATCTCTCCCTAGTGTCTTTCCCTAGGTTAACTACGCAACCTAGAGCTCTGATACCAAGTGTGACGGCCCGCCCCGCACCAACCGACATTTACTCCAAAAGTGCGCTCTACACATGTCCAGTTAGCACGGGACGGTCGTCAAAAGAAAAGGAAGAAGACGAAGAACTAACAAGGAACCTGTAGAATGTCTCACAACGCATGGAACAAAATATAACAAAAACATACTTGACATAAAACAGGTGAGAAAGTGCATAAGCTGAAAACAAACTAACATAGCAGTGGAAAATCCAAGTACAGCTTTTAATCCAAAGCTAACATTATTACAACTTTTCAAACTGTCTCAAAAAGCAAAAGAAAGATAAGGGAGGTACACAACTAATGCCCAAGTAGCGACCACCAACGACATAGGAAGAATATCTATATATCATACGTGGAAGCCTCCTGCTCGCCTCCGAATCAGCTACTCGCGCATCACCAGCTAACCTGTCTCTAGTCTGCTCGTGTGAGCACCTAGAGTAATAAGAAGAGACAAAAAACTCTGGGTCAGACATAAAGTCTGGTATGAGCGATAAGCATCTAAACAGAACAATAACAGGCATACTAAACCATACCTGAACGTGAACCTGCAACCAAAGAGTTAGCACTACATACTGTACAACACTCTATGCGTGGGTGGGGGTGTGAATGTCATAGTGATGGCAAACAATCAAGCATAACAACCATCCTCACATCTCTCACTCAATGCGTAAAGCATACGATATTCACCACTTCGATCACCCAATACACTTTGCTATGATCACTTTGCCCCATGAAGTCTCAATGACTTCACTGCACTGATCCATAGCCGCTAATCCTTTGCTATGTCCACTTTGCCCCATGGAGTCACAATGACCCCACTGCACTGGCTCATAGCCTTACTAATCCTTTACTATGTCCACTCTGCCCCATGGAGTCACAATGACCCCACTGCACTGGCTCATAGTCTTACTACGCATCACTTTGCCCCTCGAGTCATAATGACTCTACCGCACTGATAACGTAGTCTTGCTACCATCACCTTGCCCCTCGAGTCATAGTGACTCTACTGCACTGATAAGTAGCCCATCATCCATTTTCAGTGGTGAATCGAAGTTATGAACGTCGACAATTCCTTAGCACACGTCCCGCAGCAAAGCCCAACCATGAAGTGAACTCATTGGTTCCCAACTGGATCCTGAGCTCTAACTTCCACTTGGACTACCTTTGCATCTCGGGTTATTGGTCATCACCGGATCGGTTCGGATCTCCCCCTAATCATCAGTTCAGTTCGAATCGGAGTGCTCCTCTTCACTGGATCGGATTGGGTCGGGGTCTCCAAGCTCCATCGCCATCCATGGGTTCGGGTCGGAGCTGCTGGCAGATCGTGGACCATCTTCAGATTGTGCTCCATGCTCCACGGTTTGAATCGTGCAAGCGGATCGGGTGCTCCAGTACGTGACGCGGCTCGAGTTTGAGCTCCTTCCACCATCAGGTCGTGGTCTCCGGTTCGGATCGTTGCAAATACCCATGAATCGGTTCAGGTTAGGTAAGGGGGTCCGACCCGATCCCTTCCTGCAACTTTCCAGCGACTGTTTTTACGCCTCTCGACGGCGTTTTCGACCATTCTAACTATTCTAATCAATCACAAAGCATACCACAAAGTCATAGCAACAAGTAGAAGTGACCTCAAACATCAAAACAACAATATGATAGGTTAAAATGGATCAAACCTAGCCAAAACCCCATATTTTTCCCTTAAGCATGTTTAGGTGAAACTAATGATATGATTAGCAAAACTTAACCAAATTAACCCAAATTCATATCAGAGGTCTAAAGCATCATTTCGAATTTTATAAATATTTTTCTAGAATTTTATCATGTTTAAATTCGCTAATTAACACTAATTACCCTTAATTAGCCATAATTAGTGAGGAACTATGCAAATCACTCACCTTAGCCACAAATAAGACTTAGATCTGAAATAAATCTCTGATTTGGTGCGAATCCCAATGCTAAACAGCAGCTCTAATGTTGATTTGGTGTTGATCTCTCTTGATTTGATGTTGCTAAGCCCAATCTTCAAGTAGAAAGTGATTTGGAGTTGATTTAGAGGTTGGAGGCCATTTTTAGTGTTTCCAAGAGGTAAGTGGAGGCTAGAAAACTGAAATGGAATGAATCTCTAACTCTTTTCAGCCTCCCCATAACCCTTATCCCGAAATGGGTTATGGACCCATTCACTAATCACCCTATTTGGCCCGATTAAGCAGTTTTTCACCTTCCAAACCTTATTTCAGCCATATCTCCCAAACGGTGAGTCCGTTTGGCTATTATGACCACTTTACGGAAAGGTAAACTATCAAACAAATCTAATGGAAGTGGTTTCAGGTCAAAATTCCTTTCAGTCAAAAGTTATGGCCAAAACAAGATCAGCTAGGGGCAAAACGGTCATTTAAAAATTGACAAAAATTATGAACATTGGAAATGACTCTAGCGATTATTTCCCAAAGTTACATGACCATACGACTTCATATGGGAAAGAAATAAATATTCTACGATCCTCCGATGCGTAGAATGCGGGTTGTTACATGTCTAGTCTTTTAGTTAAGCGCCTGCTTTATCTCATCTCATTGCTAATTAACTAGATTATCCACATATTCACTTTTTATTCAAGTTACAAGGTTCAGTAGCTCACAGTTAGCTGCTTCCTTTCTTTATTCATCCCTATGCCGCCAGAGCGGATTTCCTCTTATAATTTATTACAGTTATTAGACTTAATGTTTTCAAATATAAGTCTACCCATAATAATCCTACTTTATTCTTTCTTATTTAATCATAGCCTTGTCTTACACTGTTACCACAACTTGTTGTTGTTTACTTATTAACTTAGTTCTCTTAACTAAGGTTTACCGATCTTTTTATTTATTAACCCATGTCATAATTCCACTTGCCCCTAGGACAAGTCTGCCTATTAATATTACATTCTCATTCATGTAATTAATTATAATAGGTTTTATTCATTGTTCGTCACATTTTCCCTTTGGTTTCTTAACATTAATCAAATTTTTACTGTTCTAACATTCATTTATTTACCATCTTATATATTCTCATTATTTTAGGAAAATATTTCACACACCTCATTAGATTAGTTAGTGGAAAGATGTAAAGATCCATTTCCATAACGCACATCAATTAGGATCCGTAGTTGCAAGCTATTTCTTTTATTTTCATCGTGGAGATGTATATATATTTTATTTGATTAGCGTGCAATATGGTAAAAGAATTCATATTTCACATTAATCCCTTTTTTTTCTTGTAGCAACGTTTATCGTAATTTTGCCATTATGGAAATATATTCATTTTTCCAAAATCCAACTAAATCAATCCACTATAGATTTTTTTTCCCCTTCTTATTTTCTAAGTTAGATGTTAATTCCTGTTTTCATTTACCGTTTTCAATCACTATAAATGTTCCCCAAAAAATTAGGTATATCTATTTTTTCCCCATTATTCGTAATTTCACTGTAATTCTATTTACAATATATCTAATTTGTTGTTAAATAACAATCTCAAGAACATATTCATGTTTACTGTAAATTCCACAATTTCAGTATTATAGTAATTCTTAATCCAAATGGAAGATTAATGGAATAGATTTGTACAAATACAACATTCTTAACACTCTTAGAAATAAATTATATCGCAATTATCTCAAATTACAATTATTTATCATGTTAACAATTACGGGGAATGTTAATGATAGATATACCATTACCAAAAGGTATAATTTTAAATCCACTCACCTGACGGCTTTCCAATCCTTAAATCTAATTCAGATCTACTATTTCGTGGTCGTTTAAACTGAATCTAATATTAAGATAACCATGGATTTACAAATCTGATGCTAAACGAAGAAGGAAAAAAACCTAAATAATTCAGGTTCACAGGATTTACCTCACATTGACCAGAAACTTGAACATCTATGTTATAAATCTACATTCTTTATCTTCGAATATTGGATCAAAATCCTAAAAGCTAATATTCTATTTTATGAAAAATTTGGAGAAGAAAGAAAAAGGAAGAGCCTTGGCATCATCTCAGAAAATATAAATTGGAGGCTAGACCCTGATAGTATATTTATAAGTGTACATGAAATTCTGGTCTGTCAGATTCAATAATATAAAATATGAACCATACAATCCATAATATACAAGTCATAAAAATCTAGATCTGGCTCCAGGTGGGTCGACCCACCTTCAGGTTGTGTCAACCCCATTATCGACCCACAACCTGGGTCCTAAACGTTATTTCAGTCGATTTTAATTATTGTTTAACGTTAATATTAACGTTTATTTTATTTCTAAATATTCCTTATGTGAATTATTATTTTCCACTTATAACACATATCCAATTTCAAATTTTAAATTTCAAATTTATGCACGTATATGCGCATACAACCTTTTAAATCTTTGTTCGTTAATAGCTGCCCAATTAATGTCATTGTTTCATTGATTTTTTCCTTTTAATATATATTCAAATTTCAAATGCAGCTATCTTCTTGCCTATTTTTCATTCATTCACATTTATTACTTCTCCTCTTAAATTATAATTTTAATTTCAACTTCTAAATTTATGCGTATATATTTACGCACAATCTTCATTTCTTTTCAAAATTAAACGGCGTTATGCCGTCATTTATTTCTTACTCAATTTGATTGATTACAAGTTACATTTTGAATTTCTTATATATATATACACACACACATACATGTTTATATATATTTATACTACCTATATATATAATTTCCTTACGTGTACATTTATATATTTTTTCTCTAACAACATGCATTTCTTTAGCCTAAAATTAAAAATATGACGCTAGCGGGGCTCGAACTTGCACCACTCACATGGAAGAGACATGCCTCTGCTAACTTACATACTTAGCCTTATGTTCACAAGACTAAAAACATTGATATTTATTATTCCTATTAGTGTTCTTCTATATCTTCTTTCCATGTTTGTTCTAATACTTCATTTAAAGATATCCTTTTCAATTTTAATCCATTTTCTGCAAACCATATGTCAACATTGATCAGAAAATCGCCATAGATGCAATGATGCTAATTCCATGATCAAATTCTAAAAACTTTTCAAATTTTATTTTATTATTTAATTAAAATGCGGGGTGTTACAAAAACCTTGTGCGATCTACTTGTATTCGTCTTTAAAACCACACAAGGTGAGTTTTTCCCTTACTCACGACTAAATACGTTTTGCAAGTTTTCCGATGTCTTTTTAAAAGTTAAAATAGCTTGCATGAATCATTAAGTAGATATTCATAGAGTGTTAATTGCTGTGTGAATGAATTATAGATTGTTGACGCATGTTTAGTGATGGTTGCTATGATTGTTTGTTGTGTGAATCATTCGATATTTTTATATCATCCTTGAAATCACACTGCAAGTTCCCTGTAAATTTAGGAAAAATCACTATAAGTTAAAATGATATATACCCTAACAACTATATAGTCTTAGGAAATTAAATTAGAATCAACTTGGCATGCTCGTTGAAATGATATATATACCCATGATTTGAATTTTAAGAACATATTACAATGGTATATATCCATACTACTTGACCATAGGATATAAAATTATATATGAATGACGTGGTCAACAAATAAAACTACTTTGTGAAATTTTATAAGTATGTATCCATTTTGAAATCTGATATAAATATGTTTGTTTAAATAAAGATTTGAGATATTTTTAACCTGAGCTCATGAAATATATTTTTCAACTTAAATTCATGAATTGAAGTAAACTGATATTATAAGGATTTAATATGAGTTTATCTAAATTGAATTTGGTTATTTGAATATAATATTATTTTTAGAAATTGTATAAATACGTTGATTTATAAATTGATTTTTGATTCAATTTGTATTCTAAGTTTAAATTACTGTTTCAAATTTTCAAACATAAGTTTATAAGTTTGAACTTATTTGATAAATGAATGGTTTTAATATAATCTTGAATTTTGATTTATGCTTTGAAAGTTAAAATATAAATTTTGTTATTTTTTTAAAAGTTTAAAATTTAGATTTGTCTAAAATAAATTATACGGAAAGATTTGAGTCAATTAACATTAGGATTTCGTTAAGATGAATGATTGAATCGATTTTAAATGATAAGCGTTGAACTTCAAAGAATTGTTTTAACTAGTAAACTTAATACTTGGAATTTGGAATGGTGATGTAAAACTAATAAAATGGAATAAATATAAAATATAAGGTTTAAATATTGAATTGAAGTAATAATTTAAAATTTTGAATTTAAGTTATAAACAAATTTAAACGCCATGTTTAAATTTGAAACTTGTACTATTGAATGTCAAGTTGAAATAAGTCAAAGTTCAGAATTTTACTTAATATAAATTCAAATCTTGAAAATGTGGATATTTGATTCAGATTGGATTATTATTTGAAAGTTAATATTATTTTATTTTACAACAGATATATCATATGACTATACTAATAGAACTATTTTATTTAAACCATGGAATATCAACTTAATTGTTTTATATAAATTATTTTATACCAAATATAACTATTTTATTTAAACTATTTTTTGTAAAAAACTTAACTATCTCTTTCAAACGCTTTGATAGTAAACTTGTATATTTTACTATTTTATATCAAACATCTATTTTGTTTAAACTATTTTATAAACTTAATTATTTTATTCAAATTAATTTACATTTAATTTAACCATCTTAAAATAAAAGTATGTATACTTCCAGTCCGAACGATTTAAGTCCAAAACAACCGAATATAAAGACTCGATTAAACAATGATATTATGTAAATTTTTGATAATGAATCGATTTGTAAATATAAAACTGGAATTTGAAGTGATATAATTGATTTCAGGAATTTATAAATAAATCGATAGTTGACGTTAATTGATTTACGACGTTCGGAATATGATTTCAAATTTAATGACCATGGTGTGAAATAAGCATTTTGGTTGTTAAAGAGGCCAAAGTCGATATTGTCATAATCTCCATTAATACCGATATCACTTTAACAATTGTGCACATGGTGGAAAATTTAGAATGAAGTAGGATGGATTTGCGATGATTACTGGATTTAAAGAAAGAGAACGATGATGGATATTCTTGACCTTCGGGTCATAATTAAAATAACTAATACATGAACTACACCATGACTAAGTGGGTTAATCACCCCTATCGGCAATAATCCTTCCTCTTATTATTATTATTATTATTATTATTATTATTATTATTATCTCAGTTTCTCGGTGTGATTGACTTGATGATGTACATCTTGAATATGCGAGTGTTGATCTGGGTGAGCGGTGGTTGCGGCTATGTGTTACCACCAGTTCGAAAGTGCAACTGGTAGATTCCTGCCCTAGGTATTGTCTCGCTTGCCTTGTCATATTTACCTTGATAGAACCTCATACGATTTTGATTTGACGTGGTCGTATTGCAGCATATCCCTATCTACTAACATACTTGTGTTTTATATGCAATGTGTACGATAATGTCTGTATACGACGTAAGGGTAAAATTGCAATCCCGCTTACGTTAGTTTTTTATATTTATTTTACTGAGTAGACACTATTATAATATCGTATTATATTATATGTATTAATTCCACAGATCCTTAGAGTATGGAAATCTCAAACATTCTTTGAGTTACTGATGCAATTATTTGAATATTTCACTTGAAATTGAGTTACTAGCAAAATAATGTTAGTCCTTACTCGAGTATATTGTTTTTCTTTTGCATTATGCTTGGGTTAGACTGAGTTTTACAGCTTGAGACTCCATCTTTCGGAGCTGGAGACTAGTTGAAGACTCATCGTTTTTATCCTTTATCCATGTTATTCATTTTGTATTAGAATTTTGATGTAAGTTTACCTAAACTTCCGCTGTACCTATACATTTAAACTCTGATGTATTATATTATTTTTTTGCTGTGAGATGATGTATTATTTTATGTCAGTGGTTTGATTCAATTAAATCTCACAGCAATAATAATCTACTGTTTCGAGCGATTCAAGTTGGTTTTATTATCAACTACAATGGTTGGAAACAGCAGGTCGTTACATTTGAGGTAGCCAGAATGTAAAGATGAGGGCAATGATGATGCTAGAGATTTTAGCATAAAACTGGAAGTAATGAAACATGAATAGTGTTCTATGTTACTTGGGTCAGTGCTTAGGTTTTCTCCTGTTTAGATCAACTACTTCATGTTATTCAATATCCATTTCAATATGGTAGCACTGCACACAAAACTTTCTACTATAATGAAAAGCTTTAGCTATATATACCTCCAAGAAGTAGCAAAATACAAATAAAATCAAAGAAAGGACAAAGTAAAAAATGATTAAGATCGAATTGAAGCCGATGCAAATACAATAACATGCCGACAAAAGAAGGATCCACAATTGTCATGAACAACTTTAACAGTTGGTTTTTGATACTTAAACTTATTCTTTTATCCAAAATCCTAGAGTTCTACATACCAAATAGATTACAAATAATTATAAATCTACGTATTGATTACAACCAGTAATGTCCTTAGATGGTTGATTACACTGAATAACAAAATAAGAAATCGTTTGATGCTTTAATCCTCCTATACTCATTTTTGTTCCCCTTTATTTTCCGATTTCAAACTTGACATTTGCAGAGGTAATAAGTGCACATAAAGCTTAAGTGACACATGAAATACAAATTAATGGTTATTTAATATCATATCTAAAATTTATATAATCACATTAGAGAGCTTTTCACCTTTCACATTAACATTTTATTCTCAAAAAGTAGCAACAATAACAAAGTTTAATATTTAAATTATTTATTTGGTATCCAAAATTTTGTTCTATTGTCATATCATACTAAAACTTCTGTGATAAATTTCAACCAAGTATCCAAATTTCCTAAATGAATGAAATATCAGATTGTTAAAGCAACCAATAATGCACACTTGTTGCGTCTTAATATTACACTACACATCGCATTAGTTCGCTTCTCAAGTTTCCGACCTTCATCACTATCATATACGTACGCAATTATACTCTAGAGAATATGCTTCTTTAGTTTAGGTAAAAAAAAAGTAGACTATGGTTTAGTTAAAAAACGTAATAAGAGAAACGTTAGCCAAAACATTTTTCATTGTAGATCAAACATGTCATAAACGACACTTCGGAAGAAAAATCCATGGAAAATGTATTGATTTCAGATTCATAAGTCTTTTAGATCATCCATAGGCTCGACAAACTCAAAAATGAACTTTTTCAGCTTTCACATCAACATTCTATTCTAAAAAGTAGCAACAATAACAAAGCTTAATATTTAAATTATTTACCTAACATTCAAAATTTTGTTATATTGTCATATCATATTAGAACTTCTATAATCAAGCCAACCGAGCATTCAAATTCCCTAAATGAATGAAATTTTAGATTTGTCAAAGTAGCAAACAATGTAATCGGATGAGTCTTAGAATTACATTATGCATTGCATCAGTTTGCTTCTCAAGTCTCCAAGCACCATCACTAGCAATCTTATAGATACACAATTATATTGTTGAGAATAATGATCCTTCAGTTTAGAAAAAAAACAGACGACAGTTAAGTTAAAAAAAAGTAAATAAGAGAAACATTTTGCCATTGTAGATCAATAAACATGTCATAAGTGGCACTTTAGGGATAACGTTGTGGAAAATGTATTAATTTATGATACACAAGTTCCTTTAGGCCATCCATAGGCTCGACAAACTGAAAAGTGATTAAGATCGAATTGAAGCCGATGCAAATACGACATGCGTCTAAGTCTTGATTTTTCATCGACAGTCACTATTAATTTCTAGTACAAATAAGAAAAGAACGAAACAGTAATTGAAAATATATGAACAAATAATACCTATTTATATTATTCCGTTCTGCACTTAATTGATTAGGTCCTCGGTCTTTCAACCCATCATTGTTGCTCACTTCTGCTTGTTCAACATCATGTGATTATTGGAGTTCGCAGAAAACATAGTTGGAGCCATTGGATTTTGTCTAAATTTTGTTTGCATTTTGTCTAAATTAGGGTGCACCATTGGAGACGAAGGAAGGTTGACAAACTAGGGTGTACCCGTAGAAAGCGTAGATGAAAGGCCATAGTCACGATTGTGGACCATTATTTCTAGTACATTCGACGATTGATTATGAGAAAGATCCAGGGTTGGCAATTTGTAGTTGGATAGAAACGTAAAAGGAAACGAACTTGTTTGGAATGGACGAAGAAGGTTAGAGAAACGCGGCAAAGACATGAGATAAATACAAAAGATGAACTTAACGTTATTCTTATCAAGTCTTTATTATTTATTTTACATAAAAGAGCAAGGCTAATCCTTGTAATTCCAAAAACCTTCAAATGTGGAAGTATTTTGTATTATGCATAAGAAGATACATACACACATTATTTTTCTAAAATAATTAAAAAAATAACTGCACTGTTTTCATGATTTGACTAAGTTGACCTTTCAAACCTTTGACTATGAACCATTTTGAAAGTTCCAAATCAAGTAAAATAGAAAAAAGACACCAAAAGAAGCCTGGTTATTTCGCATTAAAGAAAGATATATTCGTACAAGAATTCACATCATTAATGAAGTATTCACAAAATACACGGTGCGTTTGGATCTAGTTTAATCAGAAGTTCATCCATCATAATTCCACCTAACTAGCTTGTCTATGTCATTACCGTGTTCATACCGCGTTTGAAAGGCTACCAAATATGTTTTATATGCACATTATTTAGCAAACTTATATATATATATATATATATATATATATATATATATATATATATATATATATATATATATATATATATATATATATATATATATATATATATGCAGTATTAGCATGCTTAACCAAGCAGGTGGAGCTGTAGCGCATAAACTATGATGTATTATTTGTTTTATCAGTCTTGTGTTGTGTCATATTCAGAATTATCAAACATGGTCCGTTTTCAAATTTACATCAATATTTACTTCAAGTAATGGAAACTCCAGGGATCCAGGAACCACACATTTTCCTTTTACTTTGACATGTCAAGGTCCACCAACTAAACAGGTCACTGGAGAGGATAGTTACATGCTCAACACATCCACTCTCATCGAACTTAACAGTCAACATCCACTCTCAAGTTGTGTGTGTGTGTGTGTGTGTATATATATATATATAGACACACGCGCGAGCGCATGTATATAAGTGATTATGTCATGAAGTATAGATATATGCATGTAGTCTTATCACATCATATAGTAGCGTGATGTCTATCCTAACTAGACTAGATTCTGGGTTCATAGACGAAGCCATGAACCTGCACTAGGCCTACAAAGTGGGTTTGAGCTAAAGATTTAAAGCACAATAGACATGGCTGGCCAAAGCGACATAGGGGACATTAAAAACGTGGTGCATTATAAGTTTTACTACTCAATCAAACCAAACCCTAAGACCGGATCAGGTTGGGTTCAGATTATGAAAATGCATATCTAAACGTGACAAAACCTGAATAGGAAATGAAATAGCAGCTGCATGTAGCTTGAACCACCAATGTGAAACCAAATCGTTAACAATATAATGCATGGATCAAAGAAGAGATGGAAAATGGAAAGCCATGAAACTAACTTACAATAAACATGCAATGATAGTTTCAAATTTTCAACGAGAACCATAATTCATTAATCCAGTTCTCAGTCATTCAACATAAAATATAGCTTCTAAAGCAATGACAGTCAATATGAGGTAGATAATGGGTTTATATGCTCGGTAAATTATGTTTGGTAAATTGTGTTTTAGCCTATAATGTAAATAAATTTAGTCTAAATATAACTTAAATGACAAATGGATTAATTTTTAACAAAAATGAAAAGATATGTATGTGAATGTGTTAACCTTGGATTTTTATGAATGGATTAGGTTTCATATGTTTTTGTTGTTAACATAATATGCTTGCTTATGTCATTATTTTCTCATGATTTGTATTTTAAGTTTAATTAATATATGCTTGGTTCTTGCTTGTTTGTCGAGTATTTTAGTAAGTTGTAAGGGTATGTGTTTTGCTTCGGAGCTCGCTTTTGCATTAAAATGCTAAAATGCATGCTAACATGCTTAAAACGCTAGATAAAGTACGTATTCCGGATTACATATCGCACTTGGGTCTATATATATTGTTTTCCCCTGGCATAAGGATGTCTCATCGTGTGAATGATATGTATATTAATATATGTTATTGTAAAAAAAAATCATTTGAGCTGTACAAAGGAGACACAACCGAAATTTTCTCTCGGATGTCGGAAAATTTTTGATTCTCTAAAATTTCTGTAACTTGTATCTTTTTTTTAAGTTTAAAAACTTTGTATAGGCTTTATAAGTTGAAGTATTTTGTATAAAATATACATATGCACGATATTTTATGTCATTCCTTTTCGATGACGAAAAGTTTTGAGTTTGGAAGAATGTAACGACTATTTGAGTTCGAACGTTTTAAATTAATTTAGTTAACTAAAACTTAACTTAAAACTTGGAATTAGAAAATTAAGTCTTACTTAAGACTAATTCGAAATCTCAATTGATTTCGCTTAATTAACTCATACAGATTCTAAATTGATTTGGTAAGTTTGTAGTGAGTAATAAATAGTTTGGAATTTAGATCGATATGTGAATCATATTTTAATATTTTAGTATGGAAATTAGTCATTTTATAAACAGTTCCGGACTTCAACGAAACTAGTTTCATCGGACCCAAAGCTATATGTTATGGTACGGTGTCGAATTTCATGACCACCAGACATTTCTGTAATCATGCAAGATCAAAGCCTTCAACTAAATTCTTTGTAAGTGAATAAGAAAAGAAAGAAAATATAAAAACAAAGGAAGGATAAAAAACACAAAAGCAAAACATGTGTACAACGTGTTACGCGCATCATTTTTTTCTTCACCTTGTTTTACTTTTGCCTCCCCCATCTCCTCCCCCCTCCCCTTTCTTTTTTTCCCCTCAAAACTAAATCATGATTTTCCTTCATCCCCAAAAATAAGAATCTCGTTCAAATCCCTAATCATAACCTACTTTCTTCTTCTATCTTCCCCTTCTGCTTTACTTTAGTTCAGTTGCCAGTCTAGGTGTTGGCAAAAATACAAGAAACAGAGAGAGAAGAGATCAATGCGAATGACTTTCTTTTATATATTGCTTTAGAAAGAACTGTCCGCACATTACATTGATAGAGTACCCATATATAAATAGCATGCAGACATCTCTAGACAATTATGAAATGACATGACGTTTTACTAATAGACATGACGTTTTACTATTAGACTCTATAAATTAAATAATAAACACCATTTTATTTTTCCAAAGAAAGCAACTCCATGCAACATTATTATTATACTTCAACCACGAACTGAGCATTGAATCACATTTCAACACCTCCCCTTGATTCAAAGCATTCCTATTCTCTCCATGAAGAACTTGTGCTTATCATGATTCAGTGCCTTGGTAAACAGATCTGCATTCTGCTCATTTGTTCCACAAAACTTTAACACTATTTTTCCTTCATCTACAAGCTACCTGATGTAATGATGCTGCACTTCTATGTGCTTCATTCTTGCATGGAATACTAGATTCTTAGTCATGGCTATAGCCGATTTGTTGTCACACCAAATCTCAGTGGCCATACCCTACTTGCTGCATAGATCAACAAGCAATTTCCTTCACCAACTAGCTTGCCTTGCAGCTGCACCAGCTACAATATACTCAGCTTCTGATGAAGATAATGCAACAATATCCTGCTTCTTTGGACTCCAAGTGATGGCTCCGGAACCCAAGTTTGAACACTGAACCTGATGTGCTCTTATATCGTCAATGCAACCAGACCAGTCACTGTCAGTACAGCCAACAAGCTTGAATGTATCGGATTTTTCATACCAAACTCCATACTCAATTGTTCCAGAGACATATTTCAAAATTTTTTTGGCTGCACCGAGTTGTTGCTTGGTCGGACTATGCATATATATTGATACCACACTTACACAATATGAAATATCTGGCCTAATATAAGTAAGATAATTTAAACCACCAACAAGACTTCTGGATAGCCTTTCATTAGCCTTTCCTGTTCCATCATCTCTTTGTAACTTCTCATTTGTATTCATTGGAGTGATAGTTGCATCCTTCTCTTCAATGTGAAACTTCTTTAGGAGATCTTCAGCATACTTCCTTTGACATATAAAAACACCACTTTTTCTTTGCTTCACTTCCAATCCAAAAAAGTATTTTTGCAGCCCCAAATCAGTCATTTCGAACTCCTGTGTCATTGCTTGTTTGAACTCATCTAGCAGTGCTTGTGTGGAGCTGAAATATATGACATCATCAACATACAAGCACACCACAATAAACTCTTGCTCACCTTGTCTCTTTACATACAAGGTAGGTTCATTCTCACTCCTTGCAAAGTTGTTGTTAATGAAGAAATTGTTAATTCGGCTATACCAAGCTCTTGGAGCTTGTTTCAGTCCATAAAGAGCCTTGTACAGCTTATAAACTTTGCCCTCATTTCCTGCCTTGACAAAGCCTTGTGGTTGCTCTACAAATACTTCTTCCTGCAGCTCGCCATTTAAGAACGCAGATTTCACATCAAACTAGAACACAGGCAGCCCTTATTGAGAAGCTAAGGCTAGAATTATTCTCACAGTTTCAAACCTTGCAACTGGTGAAAAAGTTTCTTCATAGTCCTTTCCTTCTTGCTGTGCATATCCCTTGGCAACAAGCCTTGCCTTGTGTTTTTGCACACTACCATCAGTATTATACTTGGTTCTGAAGACCCACTTTAGACCAATTACATTCTTTCCTTTTGGAAGATCAACCAATTCCCAAGTTTTGTTTCTTACAATAGCCTTCATTTCCTCCTCCATTGCTTCCTTCCATTTAGATTTATCTGCAGCCTCTTCAAAAGTTGTTTGTTTAGTAACTAGCAAAGCAAAGTCACAATTCTCATAGATTTCTTTCAAAGATCTCATTCTTTTCGGTGGTGAATCACTTGATGAGCTTGCTGAATCACATGATGAGGTAGGAGAGGATTGACTCTGACTAGAAACTGATATGATGGATGAGCTATTGGAGCTTGCAATTTGTATTGCTGGTTGAAACTACTCATCATCATTCTCAAATGTGACTAACTTCTCATTATTATCAATAGACTTCTCTTTCCAATCCCAAACACCATCTTCATTGAACACCGCATTTCTGCTTATGATTACTTTTCCACTGCTAGGATTAAACATCTATAGGCCTTGGATTGAGTAGAATATCCTATAAAGATACACTTTTCTAACTTATCATCAAGCTTACTTCTTAGATTCACTAAGGTGTAAGCAATGCGAACAAAAATCTTCAAGTGACTCACACTTGGTTGCTTACCTCTCCATGCTTCAAAAGGAGTTCTGTTTAGGATGGATTTGGTTGGAGAAATGTTTAGTAAATAGACTGCGGTCGCCACTGCTTCACTCCATAGTTTATTTGGCATGCCTTTTTCTTTAAGCATACTTCTTGCCATCTCCACTACTGTTCTATTCTTTCTCTATGTAACCCTATTATATTCTGGTGTGTAAGGTGCTGTTAGGTCTCTCCTTATGCCATGCTCGTCACAGAAGTCAATAAACTCTTTAGATAGGAATTCACCACCTCTATCTGTTTTCAATGCCTTGATTTGCTTGCCACTTTGTTTCTCCACCATTGGTTTGAAGTTCTCGAAGGCCTCTGACTTGGCCTTTTGGAAGTATACCCAACTCATCCTGCTGTAATCATCTATGATAAGTAGAAAGTACTTGTTTCCTTCAAGTGATTTTGTCTGCATTGGTCCGCACAAGTCAGCATGAAGTAGTTCAAGACACTCACTTGCTCTCCATGCATTTCCTTTTGGAAAAGAGCCCTTGGCTTGCTTTCCATATATGCATCCTTCACACAACTCAAGGTCACCAATCCTAGGAAGACCATTCACCATTTTCTTTGCACTCAATAGCTTCAATCCCTGGACATTTAAATGTCCATATCTCAGATGCCACAGTTTTACACTTTCATCACCCTTTATAAGCAAAGCTTGGTCTCCTCTTGCAGACAACTCCAGAGGAAAAACCTTGTTCTTTCCCATTGGAACCTTCATTATAATCTCCTTAGGTATTTTGTCATTTATCAAACTCATCTCATCTTCAAAAGTAGAGGGAATCCAAAGCACACAAGCTGTCCAACACATAAAAGATTATGAGCAAGTCGAGGAACATCCTGTACTTAATGCAACAGTTTTGTATTGCCTTGTTCTGTCTTCACAGAAACTATACCTTTTCCCTCAACTTCAAGTTGTTTGTCATCTCCAAGTCTTAATGTGCTTTTCTTAGATAAATCTTGCTGCTTAAAGCATATTCTTTGCACCTGACATATGATTAGAACAACCACTGTCTACATACCATAGTTGACTCACATCTTTGCTTGCTGAACTTGGTGGCATCTTTTTGTCTTGTTGCACAAGTTGAGCCATAAATAGTCTCTCTTCTTGCTCAACAAAGTTTGATCTTTGTTCATTTTTTTGTTCATCTTGACCTTGAGCCTTCTCTTTCTTCCAACACTGTGCTTCCTTATGCCCTGGTTTCCTGCAATAATAGTACTTAACCGAACTCCTCTGTTGACCATTATGTTCTCTCACTGCACTTGTCTGGCCTATTCTCCCACGACCTCTTCCTCTACTACTTTGGTGTTTAGTTCTTCCTTTGCTAGAATCTTCACTTCCCATGAATGCCTTCTCTTCTTTCTTTTCATAAGATCTGTTCAGCCTTTCTTCATGTGCTTGTAAAGATCCCATCAGTTCATCAAATGTATATTCTTTCTATCCTTTTATTCTTCTATGGCAGCTACAACATGATCAAACTTTCTTGTGAGACTTCTTAAGACCTTTCCAACTACATGCTCGTTGGTCATAGTCTCACCATATGACCTTATCTGTTGCACCATGCCAGACACTCATGACAAATAATCTTGAACAAACTCTTTTTCCTTCATGAGAGCTGTTTCAAACTCCCTTCCTAGTGCTTGCAGCCTCACAATGATCACTTTCTTGTCTCTAAGATATTCCTGCTTTAGAATATCCCAAGCCATCTTTGATGTGGTTGCAGAGGCAATCCTTGGAAATATCCCGTCATCCAAGGCTTGTTGAATCATGTACAAGGCCTTAGAATCCTTCTTTCACTTTTCTCTTAGTCGCAGATCTGGCTCTGCCGGTTATGTATCTTCAAAGCCTTCTTCAACCAATTCCCTTAATTCTTGAGACTTAAATAATGTTTTCATTTTTAAATTCCAAAAATGATAATTATGCCTTTGAAGATCAGCAACTGAAGAGAGCCACTGTTTCCGGATTCGTGTTCTGCATCGTGAACTGGCTCTGGTACCAAAATTGTTGGCAGAAATACAAGAAATAGAGAGAGAAGAGATCAATGCAAATGACTTTATTTTATATATTACTTTAGAAAAAATTGTCCACATATTACATTGATAGAGTACCCATATATAAATAACATGCAGACATCTCTAGACAATTATGATATGACATGACGTTTTACTATTGGACTCTATAACTTAAATAATAAACACTATTTTATTTTTCCTAAGCAAGTAGCTCCATGCAACATTATTATTTTACTTCAGCAACGAACTGAGCATTGAATCACATTTCAACAATAGGTAGTTGCTCCTCCACCATTTCCAAATTCTAACATTCCTTTCAACGCAACCTACAAACCGAGTTTCCCGATTTTCCATTGTTAGGTATATTTTATTAAATCATCGTTCGAAGAAGTAGCCATTTCGTAGTGGCCGAGCGAGAGGATGGAGGTTCGATGGAATAAATATAAAGTTTCCATGGATTTTGACGAGGGTCGTTGTCGTCGTGAAGATGACGTGGTCGAGATCTGTAAGAACCAAAGGAGAAGAGATCTTGCTTAAAAAAAGAAAAGGCATGTAGAATCAAGCTCAAGTTTATCCTAATTCTTCCACTGTATCCAACATGAAGAAAAAGACTGGAGATGTTGCCTGCCACAGTGCAAGGGGTATACTCTGAGAATTGCAGTTGGAGGCAACTACTTAGTTCAGGAAGTTCTTACCATTGCGTATTGGGCTCGATCATACTTGTCGATGAGTTTGACATCGAGAAGGTGGAAGCATGGGTTATATATAATGCCACTAATTCAAAAAACATAATTGTATTTGAGAAATTTTATTATTGCATCAAATCAGATAATTTACATTGATAAGTTGTGTACATATATATAATGTACAAATATAGCCATTGGCAATAGCTTGGGCTTCAGAAATAATTTTCACACATAAGCATTGGGCCCAGGCCTATTTGAATTACTTAACATAGAATGGTGCGATAGTAAAATAACGGGGTACTTAGTGTAAACACTTTATACCCCCTGCAAACCCTAGAGTCAAAGCTAGGTTTGGAGATAAAAAATGGCTACCGCTATTTTTCATCGTCTTCATATTTCTAGTCAAATTTCTCTCAAATCCTTTGTTGTTTGCTCTATCTTTGCTCTTGCTCTTCATGTTGTCTTCAGTTGTATCATAGAGCTTGTGGTTAGCAGGTTCATTCTCTTTGTAGTTGAATCCATTATGACTGCTTACTTGAGCTTCACCTTCTTTAGATCTATGAGAGATTCAAACATACATGGCAGATTTGTGGTTGTTGCCTTCGGATCTGTGATGTATGCTGACTAGGGTTTGAACATTGGTATTGGAGCGCTTAGCTGCAGAAAGCTTTTGTCTTTCAAGAGATTGTAAGGGGTTGATTTCTTCAACACACAACTTCTTCCCTAGATCTTCAAATCTGGGTCTGGAAAGAGGTTTGGCTAGAATGTCTGCTGTTTGGTAAGTAGAAGGTACGTGACTAACTTGAAGCTTTCCTTTCTGAACTAATTCTCATACAAAGTATATATCCAATTCTAGATGTTTAGTTCTGGAATGTAGCATTGGGTTTGCATTTAGTGCTATTGCACTTATATTGTCACACCACATTGTTGTTGTAGGGTTAGTGTTAATTCTTATCTCAAATATAATAGATTGACTCCACATTATTTCTGCAGTTGCACTAGCAACGCTTCTATATTCTGCTTTAGCGCTTGACCTAGACACTGTGTTTTGTTTCTTTGCACACCAAGATATAGGATTTCTTCCCAAAAATATACAATAGCCACTTGTTGACTTTCTATCATCATAGTCATTTGCCCAGTCTGAATCTGAGTGGCATTGATATTTAGGCTGGTACTTGGGTTTAAGACAAGCCCTTGATTGATTGTGCCCTTTAAATATCTCAAGATTCTTTTGACTGATTTCCAGTGGTCACTTAATGGTGTTTGCATGAATTGACTTGCCTTGTTGACACAGTATGATATATCTGGTCTTGTAATAGTTACATATCGAAGAGCTCTAATAATACTTTTGTACAATTTTTCATTGCAAGTAGGTTCGCCTTTGTCTTTACTTAGATGCAAGTTAGTTATCATTGGTGTTGGTAGTGATTTAGCTTCATCCATTTTTTCTCTCACCAAGATCTTTGCAATATATTTTCTTTGACATAGCTGTAGCTCATTGCCTTTGTTCTGCATACTTCAATTCCTAGAAAATATGATAGATCACCCAAGTCTTTCACTGAGAATTCACTGTTTAGTTGATTTGTGATACTTTTGATTTCAGATTCATTGTTTCCTTTGATTATGAAATCATCAACATATATTAAAACATAGGTAACAGTGTCTGCTGTGAATTTTACAAACAGTGAGTTATCAGATTTTGTAGAAGTGTAGCCCAGTCTTGATAATGTTGACTGTAACTTGTTGAACCAAACTCTGGGAGCTTTCTTTAGCCCATATATAGCCTTGTTTAGTTTGCATACCATTCCCTTGTTTGTTTGTTCTTTAAGACCTGGTGGCAGTTCCATGTAAACTTCTTCATGTAAGTCACCATTCAAAAAAGCATTATTCACATCAATTTGTTTGATGGTCCAATTTTTATACAAGGCTATAGTTATAATTCTAATGGTAGTTGGTTTCACAACAGGTGAGAATGTTTCATTAAAATCAATTCTCCACTGTTGTGAATAACCTTTAGCCACTAACCTAGCCTTGTATTTAGAAATTGTACCATCGGCATGCCTTTTGATTCTGTATGTCCATCTACATCCAATAATATTTTTGTGTTTGGGTGGTTTAACTATACACCATGTTTTTTTTTGTTTAATGCATCTAACTCTTCTTTCATGGATGACCCCCATTTATCATCAACATTGCTTAATGATAAGTGGATGGTTCAGTATCATTAAATTCAGTACAAAAAGTTTTTGGTTTGAAAATATCGCTTTTTGCCCTTGTTACCATATGATGTCAATATTGAGTTTGAGTAGCTTCCCTGTTTCTTTCTGATTATGGGCTTTCTTCATGACAGCTCTCCTCAATGTTCTCACTTTGATGAGGTGATATATCATCATTATCACCAGTATTGATCTCATTGTTTTGATTAGACTCAGTGATGGGTATAGTATATTTAGGAGAACTAATAATTTGTGCATCTTGTGTATGTGTTGTACTAACAGTTGTATGTGGCACATATATAATATCACTTGCTTGTTCAGGAATAGATGGTATAAAAGTCCTGGGATTATACACATTTTTTTGTGGTTTTGGATGTATTATTTTTGAATGGAAAAACTTTCTCCTTAAATATAACATGTCTAGATTAGTAAAATTTTCCATTACTATCTAAGCACCTGTACCCTTTTTGGTTTGTAGTGTACCCCAGAAATGTGCAAGCAGTAGATCTAGAATCCATTTTATGTTTGTTAAAAGGTCTTGTGTGAGGAAAACAAAGACATCCAAATTTTTTAAATCACCATAATTAGGTTTGGTTTGAGTTAGTACCTTTAGGGGACATTTCAAATCCAATACCTTTGTTGGTAGTCTGTTTATTAAATGTATTGCTGTTACAAAGGCATCAGGCCAAAATTTTAGTGGTAGGGATGCCTGTGCCAGTAGTGTTAACCCAGTTTCAATAATATGTCTGTGTTTTCTTTCAATAAGCCTGTTTTATTGAGAAGTGTGTGGGCAGGTTAATCTATGTGTAATGCCTTTTTTTCACAAATAATTTTTTAATGGAAGGAATTCCTTACCACCATCACTCTGAATAATCTTGACATTATGACTAAGTTGATTTTCAGCATTAGCTATAAATTGTATAATTACGTTGCAAGTATCAGACTTAGATTTCATAAAATATATCCAGACATATCTTGAGTAAGCATCATTAAAAGAGATGTAGTACTTATACCCATAATCAGTGTCAATTGGTGTTGGACCCCACAGGTCAACGTCAACAAGTTCTAAGGGGTTTAAGTAGTTAGTTTCAAAATTTGGGAATGACAACTTATGACTTTTTCCCATTTGACAGTATGAACCTATGTAATTTTCAGGAATATCAATAGAAATGCCATTGTTCTTTAAAAGCTCTTTCATAATTTTGCAACTTGGATGTCCATGTTTATAATGCCACATATCGAAAGTTGTAGATTTATTGTTTTTATCTAACTCTGTTACATTACAGAAGTATCTCTTTAACTCAGTGTTTTGGATGTTTCCTGAGTCAAACTTGTACAACCCATTTTGTTTTCTACCCTGCAATGGTCCTAGTCAGCATGTCCCTAACTACACAGTGTCTTGGGTAAAATTCAAAAGACACTCGATTGTCTTTTGCACACTGTGGCACACTGATTAAGTTTTTCCTTATATGTGGTGCACATAATAAACTGTTTAAGTAAAGAAGTTTAGCACCCTTAATACTAGCATGTCCAGTGTGATAGATAACTATTGAATTGCCATTACCCATAATTAGAGACTGCTTACCTTTGTATTCACGGTTTCCAAGATTCAGATTATTTAAGTTGTTTGTGACATGGTGAGTAGCTCCTGAATCTGGATACCATGCTTCATCTTGAATATCATCAGTAGTTGTTGAATTTGAAGTTGATTCTTGATTGCTTTTGCTTTCTGATTGACTGTTGACCATATTTGCATTTGGATTGCTACCACGATTGTTATTGTTTCCTTGTTGATTTATATTGAAGCTGTTATCAAATTTAAATTAGAATTTGTTGGCTGTATGTCCAAGTTTTTCGCAAATTTGACATTTTGGCCTGTTGTTGGGATTCCATCTCCCAGCTCTGCCCCTTCCCCCGTTGGATGAACCACCTCTCTGGTAAGTGTTCTGATTTCTTGTATTATTTGATTGATTTTTTGCTTTACCGGTGGTAGTGTAATTGACATTAAAATCTTCTGCTTCTTTCTTTTACAACATTCTGCCTTCATGGGCAAGTAACATAGAGTAGACGCTTTGTAGAGAGGGTGCAGGCTCAGTTGATGTGATAAATGATATCACAGCTTCATATTCATTCTCAAGTCCACCTACTATGTAGAGAATCTGTTCTTTTTCTTCAATTTTATTTCCTGTACATGCCAATTGATCAATAAGTTTTTTACCTTCATAAGATATTCATTCATGCTAGAGGCATCTTTCTTTGTAGATTATAGTTGTTTCTTAAAATGTAAGACCCTAGCAGACGATTGACTTGTGAATGACCTTTCCAAAGTTGTACAAACATCATGAGTAGTTTTAATACCTATTAATTGTGGCATGAGTGATGCACTTACTGAGAACATTAACCAGACACTAACAAGATTATCTTGTCTTTGATAAGTTGTGAAATCTAGATTGTTGATCAAATTGTTGTTGTTATCACTTGTATATTTTGTTGGAATAGGCTTTGTTCCATAAAGAAAATCTTCTAATCCATAACCCTTTGCTGCAGTTTCCACAAGAGATAATTTGATTCATCTGGATGAATTGAGATGATTTGGCTTTGAGGCTTTATGATGGCTTTGATGAGATCGTCAATGCTTTTAGCACTTGTCTGATTAGATCTAGCAAAATATCTTGGTGGAGTTAATTCGTCTCCTTCAACCATGATTTCAGAATGTAGGAACTTGAGGTTATCCCACAAATAAAGGTAAATATTTCTGAACTCTTGTTCTTGAATTGAAAAATCTGAAAGTTTTCTTCAATTTATCTTTAAGAGCAACCATACTGCTAATTTCTTGCTCCTAGAGTTGACTGATGCTCAGTTTGGTTGATTAAAAGCAACCAAATTGCTAATATGATGTCTAATTAGCATTCTTGGATGGCTTTTAATTTCAATTGAATGATTTCTTTGGAATTTTTGATCGAATCTTGAGCTTCAGAAATTTTTACCGCCACGCTGTAATGTTAAAAACAGATGCAGCCACTTAAAACTGGCGAGGCACTGTTTCTAGATTACAGCCTCAACTCTCAAATGAAGAGATTAACATTCTTGAATGAGAGGTATCCAAGTGATGAGAATTCTCTGATGGGTAATATGTCTTTAGATAGATTTATCGAGATTGAATACTTGAATCGAGTTTTGATTGCAGTTAGCACAAGGCTCTGATACCAATTTCGAAAAACATAATTATATTTGAGAAATTTTATTATTGCATCAACTCAGATAATTTATATTGAGAAGTTGTGTACATATATATAATGTACAAATATAGCCGTTGGCAATAACTTGGGCTTCAGAAATAATTTTCACACATAAGCATTGGGCCTAGGCCCATTTGTATCACTTAACGTAGAATAGTGCGATAGTGAATAACAGGGTACTCAGTGTAAACACTTTATACCACTTCACGTGAAACATACGACCAAATAAAGGACTTAGTTGTCAAGGCTATAAAAAAACCCTTGTGCGATCTACTTGTATCCATCTTCAAAATGACACAAGGTATTTTTTCCCCTTGCTCATGACTAAATTCGTTTTGCAAGTTTCTCGATGTTTTTTGAAATGTTAAAATAGCTTGCATGAATCATTAGGTGGATATTCATATAGTGTTAATTGATGTCCAAAGGAATTACAGATTGTTGATGCATGAGTGTTTGTTCGTTGTTATGACTGTCTGTTGTGTGGATCGTTCTTATTTTTAGTTCATCCTTGAAATCACACTGCACATTCCCAGTAGATTTTGAAAAATCACTATGGATTAAAATGATATATACCCTGGAGACTGTATAGATTTAGGAAATTAAATTCGAGTCAACTTATTATGTGGGTTGAATTGATATATACCCGAGATTCGAATTTTTAAGAATGGATTGAGATGATACACACACACACACACACACACACACACACACACACACACACACACACATATATATATATATATATATATCAGTACTTACTTGACTATATGATAGAAAATCATATATGGATGGTGTGTTCAATAAATAAAACTATTTTTGAAATTTTATAAGTATGTATCCATTTTGAAATCTGATTTGAATGTGTTCGTTCAAATAGAGATCTAAGATATTTTTAACCTAAGCTCGTGAAATATATTTTTCAACTTAAATTCTAAGTAAACTGATATAACGAGGATTTAATATGAATTTTCCTAAATTGGATTTGGTTATTCGAAGATAATATTATTTTTAGAAATTATATAAATATATTGATTTATAAATTGATTTTTGATATTCAATTTATATTTTAGGTTTAAATTACTATTTCAAATTTTCAAACTTAAGTTTATAAGTTTGAACTTATTTGATAAATAAATGGTTTTGATATAATCTAGAGCTTTGGTTTGCGGTTTGAAAGTTAAAATATAAATTTTGTTATTTTTTTAAAATGCTTATAATTTAGATTTATGTAGATTAATAATACGGAAAGATTTGAGTCAACTGAGATAAATATTTCATTATGCTGAATGATATAATTGATTTTAACTCACAAGCATTCAACTTTAAAAAATTGGATTAAGTAGTAAACTTAATACTTGGAATTTGGAGTGGCGATGTAAAACCAATAAAATGGAATGAATATAATATATAAGGTTTAAATACCGAGTTGAAGTAATAATTTAAAATTTGAATAATAATTTATAAACAAATTTAAACGCCATGCTTAAATTTGAAACTTTTACAGTTGAATGTCAAGTTGAAATGAACCGAAATTCGGAATTTGACTTAATATAAAGTCAAGAATTGAAATTGTGGATATTTGATTCAGATTGGATCATTATCTGAAAATTAATATTATTTTATTTTACAACTAATATATATCATACGGCTATTCTAATAGAACTACTATATTTAAACCATGGAATATCAACTTAATCATTTTATTTAAATTATTTTATACCAAATGTAACTATTTTATTTAAACTATTTTTGTAGTAACATAACTATCTCTTTCAAACTATTTAATATCAAACTTATCTATTTTACTATTTTAAATCAAACCATTTATTTTGTTCATACTATTTTATAAGCTTAACTATTTCATTCAAACTAATTTACATTTAACTTAACCATCTTAAAATAAAAGTATGTATATCTCCCGTCCGAAGGATTTATGTCCCAAATGATTGAATATAAAGATTCGACTAAACAATGATATTGTGTAAAGTTTTGATAATGAATCGATTTGTAAATATAAAATTTGAATTTGAAGTGATATGACTGATTTGAGAAATTTATAAATGAATCGAAAGTTGACGTTAATTGATTTACAATGTTTGGAATATGATTTCAAATTTAATGATCGCAGTGTGAAATAAGCATTAGGGTTGTTAAAGAGACCGGAGTCGGTATTGTCATACTCTCTACCAATACCGATACCACTTTAAAAATTGTGCACATAGTGGAGAATCCAAAATGAAATAGGATGGATTTGGCAATGATTACTGGATTTAAATAAAGAGAATGATGATGGATATCCTTGACCTTCGGATCATAATTAAAATGACTAAAATAGGAGCAATAGCGTGACCAAGTGGGTTGATCACCCCTATCGGAAATACTCCTACCTGTTATTATTAGTATCTCAGATTATTGGTTTGGTTGATTTAATTGATGTACATCTTGATTATGTGACTGTTAATCGAGGTGGTCGGTAGTTACGGTTATGCGTTACAACCAATTCAGGAGTGCAACTAGTAGATTACTACCTCGGGTATTTCCTCACGTGTCTTGTCATATTTATCTTGATCATGTCCCTTACGATTTTGATTTGACGTGGTCGTATCGCGGCATATCTCTATCTACCGATGTAGCTGTGCTTTATATGCAATGTGTACGATAATGTCTATAAACGGAAAATGTAATCCTGCTTACGTTAGTTTTATTATATTTACTTTATTGAATAAACACTACTATGATATCGTAGTATATTATATGCATTAATTCCACGGATCCTTAGAGGTTGAAAATCTCGAACATCCTTTAAGTTACTGATGCATTTATTTGAACATTTCACTTGAAATTGATTTACTAGCAGAATGTTAGTCCTGACTCAAGTTTATTGTTTTTCTTTCGCATTATGCTAAGGTCAGACTGAGTTTTACAACTTGAGACTGCATCTTTCAGAGTTGGAGACTAGTTGAAGACTTATCGTTTTATCTTTTTATTCTTGTTATTTATTTTATATTAGAAATTTTATGTACCAAAATTTCCGATGTACCTATATATTTAAACTTTGATGTATTATATTATTTTCTCGCTGTTGGATGATGTATTGTTCTTGTTTGTGATTTGATTCTATTAAACCCTATAGCAATAATAATATGCTGTTTCGAATGATTCGAGTTGGTTTTATAATTGACTAAAATGGTTGGAAATAGCAGCTCGTTACGTTTGAGGTAGTCAGATTATAAAGAAGAGGACAATGATGATGCTAGAGATTTTAGCATAAAACTAGAAGCAATGAAACATAAATAGTGTTCCACGTTACTTGGGTCAATGCTTAGGTTTTCTCCTGTTTATAATCAATTGCTTCATGTTATTCCATGTGCATTTCAACATGGTAAGCACTGCACATAAAACTTTCTACTGCAATGAAAAGCTTTTGCTATATGTACCTACAAGGTGTAGCAAAACACAAATAAAATTAAAGAAAGGACAAACGAAAAGATATTAAGATCGAATTAAAGCCGATGCAAATACAATAACATGCCAAAACTGACAAAAGAAGATTCCACAATTGTCATGAACAGCTTCAACAATTGGTTTTTATACTTAAACTTATTCTTCTATCCAAAATCCTGGAGTTTATACATATCAAATAGATTGCAAATAATTGTAAATCCATGTATTGATTACAATCAGTAATGTACTTAGATGGTTGATTACGGTGAATAACAAAATAAGAAATCGTTTGATGCTTTAATCCTTATATGTCTATTTTTATTCCCCTTTATTTTCTCATTTCAAACTTTGCATTTGCATTCTCCAAGGTAATAAGTGCACATAAAGCTTAAGTGACATATGAAATACAAATTAACGATTATTCAGTATCATATCTAAAACTTATATAATTACTTCAGAGAGCTTTTTCAACACTCACATTAACATTTTATTCCTAAAAAGTAGCAACAATACGTTTAACATTTAAATTATTTATTTAATACCCAATATTTTGTTCTATTGTCAAGTCATACTAAAACTTCTATGATAAATCTCAATGAAGTATTCAATCCTAATTGAATGAAATATTATATTGTCAAAGCAACCAATAATGCACACTAGTTTTGCCTTAATATTACACCACACATCGCATCAGTTTGCTTCTCAAGTCTCCGACCTCCATCATTATCATATAGGTACGTAACTATACGGTAGAGAATATGATTCTTCAGTTTGAAAAAAAAAAGTTGACTACGGTTTAGTTAAAAAAAGTAATAAGAGAAATGTTAACCAAACCATTTTTCATTGTTGATCAAACATGTCATAAGTGGCACTTCGGAAGAAAAATCCATGGAAAACGTGTTGATTTTAGATTCATTAGGTCATCCGTAGACTGGACAAACTGAAAAATGAACTTTTCAACTTTCACATCAACATTCTATTTGAAAAGTAGCAACAATAACAAAGCTTGATATTTAAATTATTTACCTAATATCCAAAATTTTGTTATATTGTCATATCATACTAGAACTTTTGTAATCAAGTCAACCAAGTATTCAAATTCCGTAAATGAATGAGATTTTAGATTGTCGAAATAGCAAACAATGTAATCAGCTTGATCATAGACTTACACTCTACATCGCATCAGTTTGCTTCTCAAGTCTATGAGATCCATCGTTTTCCCATAGATACAATTATACTGAATATGATCCTTCAGTCTTAAAAAAAGAAGCAAACTACAGTTAAGTTTTAAAAAAAGTAACAAGAGAAACATTAGCCAAACATTTTTGCATTGCAGATCAAACAACATGTCATAAGCGGCATTTGAAAAAAACAATGTGAAAAATGCATTGACTTCAGATCCACAAGTTCCTTTAGGCCATCCATAGGCTTGACAAACTGAAAACTGATTAAGATCAAATTGAAGCCGACGAAAATACAAAAAACATCTAAATCTTGATTTTTCGTCGACAGTCACTATTAATTTCTAGTACAAATAAGAAAAGAACGAAACCGTTAATCAAAAATATATAAACAAATAGTACTTATTTATCTTCTTTCAGCTCTGCACTTAATTGATGAATCCCTCTGCCTTTCAACCAATCATTGTTGCTCACCTCTGCTTGTTCAACATCATGCGATTAGTGGAGTTTATTGAAAAAATAGTTTAAGCCGTTGAATTTGTCTAAATTTTATCTGAAATTTGTCTAAATTAGGGTGTACCATTGGATACGAAGGAAGGTTGGCAAACTAGGGTATACCTGTGGGAAGCGTAGACGAATGGTCATACTCCTGATCGTGGACCATTACTTCTATTACATTCGGCCATTGATTATGAGAAAGATTTAGGGTTGACAATTTGAAGTTGGAAAAAAACATAAAGGAAAAGAATGTGTTCGGAAATGGGCAGAGAACATGATAGAGAAGCGGGACGAATACGTGAGACAAATATAGAATACGAACTTAATGTTATTCTTATAAGGTCTTTATATATTTTTAGTATTTATTTTACAATAAATGAGCGAGGGTAACCCTTGTAATTTGAAAAAGCTTCAAATGGGGAAGTATTTTGTATTTTATACAAGAAGATATATTCACACATTATATTTCTAAGACAGTTAAAAAGGTAAGTGCAAGGTTTTCACGATTGGATTAGTTTGACCTTTTAAACCTTTGTCTATGACCAATCTTTAAAGTTCAAAATCAAGTAAAATAAGAAGCAGCCTGGCTATTTCGCATTAAAGAAAGATATCCGTACAAGAATTCACATTATTACAGAAGAGACAATAAAATACATGCTGCATTTGGATCTAGTTTAATAAGAAGATCATCCATCTTAATTCCACCTAACAAGCTTGTCTATGTCATACCGTGTGTATACCGCGTTTGAAAGGCTACCAAACATGTTTTAAATGCACATTATTTAGCAAACTTAAAAATATATGTGTACTTTGAATTATTGTGTTAAGTTAATAATGCATTATTTTCGTTGAGGTTAATAAATAATTAGCATGATTAACTAAACAAGTGGAGCTGTAGTGCATAAACTATAATGTATTATTTGATTTATCAGTCTTGTGTTGTGTCGTATTCAGAATCATCAAAGATGCCCGTTTTAAAATTTTCATAAATATTTGTGTGGTGTTAACAGAAGCAATGCAATGTACTCCAGCGTTTGAGCAATGACAACTCCAGGGATCCATGATCCAAATCCGACACGTCTGCCTGTACTTTGAGACATGTCAAGGTCCACCAACTTAGCTGGTCACTTGGAGAGGATGGCTACATGATACATTCTTGGGAGTTCTTAAATCTCTCTCGTTCAACTTAATCTGGACTACTTAAATCTCATTCAATCGCTTTAGTACTAATATGATCGATGATTTATTGAACTCCTTGTATATATAAGTGATTATGACATGGAGTGTGTGTGTGTGTGTGTGTATATATATATATATATATATATATATATATATATATATATATATATATATATATATATATATATATATATATATATAGTCTCATCACATCTTATAGCAGCGTGATGTCTATCCTAACTAGAGTAGATTCTGGGTTCATAGACAAAACCATGAACCTGCACTAGGCCTACAATGTGGATTTGAGCTGTGGATTTAAAGCACAATAGACATGCATGGCTGACCAAACCCATAGCGACATGCATGGGAGACATCTAAATACATGGCGCATTGCGAGTTTTATTACACAACCAAACCAAACCGTAAGACCCGATCGGATCCACTCGGGTTCGGATTTTGAAAATGCATATCCAAACGTGACTAAACCTGATCCACCAGAGCAAAATCCTATTGGATCCGGGTTGAGCCTGTGTCCTCTGGTCTAAGTTGGCACGGCCTAATTACACATCATTGTTACAGCTATAGTTTGTTTTCAGTTTCACTTCTGGAACTAAGAACGAAATTCTTTCTAAGTATGACTTTTGTTTTTGTCTCTGTGTATTTTCTTTTCTGAAGGGTTTCCCACTCCTCCCATGTTTTATTTCTCTTTTTTTTGTTGGAAACATAATCGTGGTTCAGAAAGCTCTAGCTAGCTATTACTTCCTTTCCTCTTGCAGATGCAATTCTCGAAGATTGCTTCAGCCTTGAAAAGGCCAGGCTGCCAGCAATCCGCGTATATTTCTCGTAAAATCAAAATCATCGGCTTCTAAGCAAGATCAAATCTAAATATGAGAAGACAAAGAAAACATAGCATGATTGAAGAGCATTAACTTCACGTAGTTGATTTCCTTGCTTTAAGAAAAACTAAATTAATTACAATCAGTGCATTGATATGGAAACCCAGATTATCATATACGTCTTGCCTATTGCAATTTTGGATTCATCAGTTTAAACTTGTTGATTAATTAGGGAATTTTCGACATGACTCGACCTTTTTTGGAGTCAAATTATGTATTTTAAGTATGATTTTTTTTGCAATATATGAATGAATATAATTTTGTATTTTGCTTTTTAGTCTCATATCAAAGGATAACTTTAATCACTAGCTCCATATATATATATATATATATATATATATATATATATATATATATATATATATATATATATATATATATGAATGAATTCTCTTCAATAGATTCTAATTTCTTTACAAGATAACACGGTTATTCCAATGACTTCTAACGACAAATAGGTGTTAATAAACGTTGGTAGCCGTTAGGGCAGTATGACCAATAAGCCATTTGAAGCCGTTGCAAAATGATGACCAATAAATCATTGCAATCCATTGAAAATCTAAGTGTTATTTTATTATATAATAGCAAGTCATTATCCTTCTAACCGCACATATATTCATTTCCATTCCATTTCACATACATATATAACATCCAAATATCTCAATATATACAAATAAATCATCCAAACATCTCAAGCCAAATTCCGAACCTCACACATTAACATACCAAGTGTATATAATTATAATACATCTAAAATAGCATCCGCACTAACTCCAAACCAATATATACAATCTCAAAACATAATCCTCACCAACTTCAAGTCAATATTTACATTATGCAAGCAAAAACAAAATAAAAAATATCTCTCAAGCATCTTCGTCGCCTCCTCTAAAAGCACTGAACGACGAAGGAAAGGAACCATTACACATACACTGCTAGTTTTTGATTTAGCTATTCCATCTGTATGGCTCGAAGACGATTCTCCTCCTCAGTTGCTCGATCATTGCTCTAAGCTCACTACTAGAAATAAAATTATTAAAAGCATTTTTAAAGCCCTTAATGCTGTTAATAGGGGCCAAAACAATCGTTAATTTGCCTTCAAAAGTATGGGAGGCGAGATAATGATTGCCCCAAAAAGTGTTGTCTCTAAAACATTCAAGGGTTGATAGTATTTCTCATTTGCCTGTAAAGTTGCGGAAACCTATACACACAATATAAGAGGCATCAACATTTGCCCCAAATGATTGCAGCAATGACTAATACAAACGCCTCTATAACACAATCTAATAATTAATACCTAAGGCATAATAATCCGTCCGCCTATTTCATATAATACTACCAACAATACACAGCACAGTGTACTATTTAGATTATTTTGGACCGAAATAAGCAACAGTACAACAACACAACGGAGAAGAACATATTCTTATACAACAACACAAAAAGCACTCTCACTATACAACAATTTGAGAGCTTTTTGTTTAATTGAGTTATGTCGGCTAGGGTTTGCTAGCAACATATGTTATGTTGACATATTGGACACGGGTTTATTCATACTCGTATTACTGGGCCATTTGCTTGTTTCAGAAAAAAAAAAAAGAACGTGTTCTCATACAACAAAGACCACTGTCACAAAAAAAAAAAAAAAAAAAAAAAAAAAAAAAAAAAAAAAAAAAAAAACTGAAACTATAGACCAGTCACTTAGAATCCCAAAAAAAAGAAAAAAAGGAAAAAAAGAAAAAGAAAAACACGCTATTTCTATTTTGAAACATAACAAGCTGTCATGAGCTGCAAACCACATCCATGTTCAAACACAACAAACTACCATGAGTTGCAAACTGCAGCCGTGCTAAACACGAAAAAAAAGTTCTTGAAGGTACATGAAACCAAAGAGACATGATATAAGTATCAAACTTCATTAAACCAGCTACTTATCTGAAGTTGAGCCATGAGCCATGAATTGCAAAAAGTCCATGTTGTTAAGCCTTGCTGTAAAATCTCTAGTATTCTGAGATGTGCATACATGGATGAATGATACGGTTGAGGATTAAATGCATGTCCAAACTATGGATACATTAAACTTGTTGGAGGAGCGACTCTTGTCGCGAGGATGGCTGCTGTTGATTGGGTGATTGATGTTGGTTTATTAGTTGCTAGCTTGTGTTAAGAGACTCTTCTTGCGTAGGTTCCAATGAGGATTGATGATTGATTTTGTGAAGATTGTATCATATGGCGGAACTCCTCTATCTCTTTCCCCACTTCTCATTGATCATTTGTTGTTTTTCATACATTAGCATTCGGATTCCAATAAAGCGTACGCTCGACCTCTGCGCGATCTATGAACCATTGATATGGGGTACGTTCTTGAACCCAAGGAATCATGTCTGGTGTTACAACTTCACCGTAACCGCGAACTCTGCCTCCAGTCTCAAAGCCACTTGCTTATACATATGCTTGCAGTCTTGCCTCTGGTGTCACCTCTCCATTAGTATCACCCATTTCCGTCAAATTTTGTGATATGAGCGCCTACAAAATATTACACATATACAAAATTAAATGTTATTACCATTCGTGGACAAAGTTGAATTTCAGACTCGTCCACCATGTGTGCGCGCACCTTAATTATACAAGTTTAAATATCTCTTGCTGGCTACCACATGTCAATGTCATTTTGATTATGCATTAGTTCTTGTACCGGTGCTAAATGATAACATATAAAATAGTTAGGCATGCTGTTTTAATATAAAGTCCATTGAAGTTTAGCTGAATGAAGCCTAAATTGATCCAGTGGGTTCTTAATTTATAGGAATTCTGTGCTTTTTTTGAGTATGGGTTTAATTTGTATGAATAAATAATAGTGGACTGATTTATTAAAGATCTGCATATATATACTGTAAGGGGTTGATCAGTCCCTTTCAGCGGAAAAAAACTCAATAGGATCTTGCAATGATGTGATAGAACAAACTGTTTGAAATGAATATAAATCTCAGATCACAGAAAAAATAGAAGCAACAGAGAACACACAAATTTATAGTGGTTCCACTATCGCGAGACAGTGTACGTCCACTTCAATGGGGAAGAGATTTTATTAATATATTCAAGAGATTACAGAGTTTTTTATGTAGAGCAAAAGAAATGAAGAATACAATGATCTCTCTTCACATAGCATCCTCTATGTTTCTCTTTAAATAGAGAAAAAAAGGTTACTTGGGGAAGAAACAATTGATTTATGTAAAATAAATTAATCTATGGAAAACTAATATCTCATTAATTGTCGTATGATTGATTGATAATTTCCCTTTTCTCCATCAATCAATCCCATTAATTAATTGTCATATGATTGATTGATAATTTTTCTTTTCTCCATCAATCAATCCCTTTTGCAATTTTAGTCTCTTTCCGTTTTTTTTCTTCATGAAACATGACAACTAATTAAATGACAAACATTTCCAATATTCCCTATTCATTAATATTCCTTCCATTTCTTTCCATTCATTCCTTGCACAAAACAGGTAATGAAATTACCATGCATATCTCCATAATTAATTAGATATGGAAATATTGTATCATTAAATTCCAATAATCTCCACCTTGATACAATATCTCATGCAACCTAGAGACTCCAATGTGAATGCTTCCCAATGAGTTCCTGCTAAAGCCACCCCTCATTGCACTTTGTCAATGAACTCCGGCAAGGCCACCGCCCACCAACAAAGTGTTGGAAACATTCAAAAACAAGGTAGACATTGTGCAACCAACTCCTATCTCTTCATACAAGAAGAATACCACATCTTCTCTTGACTTCAACCAAGTCACTCTCTTCTCCATTGTGCCACTATGTGGCACCTAGCACTTCATCAAGTGAATCAAGTTCGAGCAATGCTCGAACTTAGTAGCAGGTAATGCCTTCGTAAATATGTCTGCTGCATTTTCATTTGTGTGAATCTTTTGAAGACGAACTAACTTCTCATCATTCATAGAGATAAGGAAAGATTCTCTTACCTCTATATGCTTTGTTCTAGAACTGAAAGCCAGATTTTCAGCTAAATAAATTGCGCTTTGATTGTCACAATTCACCAAACAAGCATCTTGCATGAAGCCCAAATCACACAATAACTTCTTCAAATAAAGTGCCTCCTTAGCTGCCTCAACTGCAGCTATCAGCTCTGCCTCTGTAGTAGACAAAGCAACTATAGTCTGCAACCTCGCTCTCCAACTAATAGCTGTTCCTCCAAGTGTGAACACATAGCCTGAGGTTGACTTCCTTCTATCTCTATCTCCGGCATAGTCTGAATCACAGAATCCAACCAAGTTGAAATCCTTATTTCTGCCGCAAAAAACAAGCCCATAATCTGATGTTCCTCTAAGATATCTAAAAATGTACTTCACTGCCTCCCAATGCGATTTTCCTGGATTTGTCGTGTATCTACCAACTAATCCAACAGCTTGAGCAATGTCAGGTCTAGTGCACACCATAGCATACATCAAGCTACCTACTGCACTGGCATAAGGCACCTTCTTCATATAGGCCTTGTCCTTTTCTGAGATCGGAGAGCCCTGATTAGAAAGCTGTATATGCAAAGGCATGGATGTACTGATAGCCTTTGCACCATCCATGCTAAACCGAGTAAGCACCTTTTGAATATATTCCTTTTGAGTAAATCTCAAAAGTCCAAGCTTTCTATCTCTTTGGATTTCCATCCCCAAAATTTTCTTTGCTTCCCCAAGGTCTTTCATATCGAATTCCGCTTTTAATTTCAATTTCAATGCATCAATTTCAGCTTTATCCTTGGAAGCAATCAACATATCATCAACATACAAAAGTAAATACACCCAATTATTATTCTTTAAATGCTTAAAATAAACACATGCATCTTTAGTACTACGATTAAAACCATGTGAAAGCATAAAAGAATCAAACCTTTTGTACCATTGTCTAGGCGACTGTTTTAGACCATAAAGAGATTTCTTCAACTTGCATACACATTCTGACTTTCCATCTACAATAAATCCTTCTAGCTGCTTCATGTAAATGGTTTCCTCCAAGTCATCATGAAAGAAAGCGGTCTTTACATCAAGTTGTTCTAACTGCAAATCGTAAGCGGCAACTATTGCAAGTAGGATTCGAATTGAAGTTTGTCTAACAACTGGAGCAAATATTTCATCATACTCTAGCCCCTTTCTTTGTGAAAACCCTTTGGCTACTAATCTTGCCTTGTATCTACCATCATCTTTTACCTTGAACACCCACTTGCAACCTGTGGCTGGGCTTCCTTGAGGTAGTGGTACCAAATCCCAAGTCTAGTTCTTTTGCAAAGACTGTATCTCCTCTTCCATAGCGCAATTCCACTTCGATTTGTCACTCGACTTCATGGCTTCTTCAAGGCTCAATGGTTCATCATGAATTACATGTAAAGCATACTCAAATTGATCATCAAGGCTCAAATTTTCATACTGCCAATCTCCATATCTAATAGGAGCTCTCTTTGGTCTCTGACTAGCCCGAATGACTATATCACCCGACTCTCCTTCAGCTCCACCTTGAACTCCACCTTGAGCTCCACCTTGAGCTGAATTATCTCTAGCTTCATGACCATCACCATCACTACTAGAGGAAATATGTGGACTATCATGTGATGTATCTTCAACTGCTCCATCACTATTATCAATAGTGATAACTCTACTTTGGGTTTGAAAACTGGGAATCTCGTTCTTTTCAGGCTTCTCATCAACTGAGTCTGAACCCTCTGATAAACCTTCCAAAGGTTTGAACATTGCTGACTCATCAAAAGTCACATGTCTGGAATGTACAACTTTCTTCGTAATTGGATTCCAAATTCTATATCCTTTTATGCCATCTGTATAACCAAGAAAAACACATTTGGAGGCCCTAGGCTCCAACTTGTCATGTCCTGTATTGTGAACATAACCTGGACATCCAAATATACGAAAATAACTTAATAAAGTGTTTTTACCTCTCCATACTTCCTCTGGAATCTTCCCATCAATGGCTGAGCACGGAATCCGATTAATAATATGTGCTGCAGTCGAAATAGCTTCAGCCCAAAAACCCTTAGACATGCCCGCTGTCAATATCAAGCAACGGGCCTTTTCAAGTAGAGTCCTATTCATTCTCTCAGCAACCCCATTGGATTGCGGATCACTAGGTGTAGTAAAATGTCTTCTAATACCACGTTGTCTGCAGTAGTCGAGGAACTCTTTAGAGACATATTCGCCACCATTGTCGGATCTAAGAATCTTCAATTTCCTTCCTGTTTGGTTTTCAACAAGAGCTAACCAAACCTTAAACTTCTCAAATACTTCCGACTTAGCTTTCATTACATACACCCAAACCTTGCGCGAGTAGTCATCAATGAAGGAAACAAAATAATATGCTCCACCAATAGAAGCTGTAGAGTATGGCCCCCAAACATCTGAATGCACATAATCAAGTACCCTCTTAGAAGTATGCATGCCATCGCCAAAAGAAACTCTGGATTGCTTTGCCAATACACACTCCTTGCAAAATTCCAACTTGTTGAAGATATCTCCTTTGATCTTTTTCTTCTTACGAAGCAACTCTAAGTTCTTCTCCGAAGTATGACCTAATCTCATATGCCAAAGCTTGGTAGCATCCAAACTTTTAGAACTATCGACTCCAACACATGATTCTCCATGGACAGTGGTACCCATTAGCAAATACAGATTTTGCACCATAACACCCTTCATCAATACAAGTGCCTCTCTAGAAATTCTCAAACCATCTTTGACAATGGTTATTTTGCATCCCAATGATGCCAATTGGCCTAATGATATCAATGACTTCCGAAGACCTGGGACATAGCGAACATTTGAAAGTGTGCGAACAATCCCATCATACAAGCGAATGCGAACTGAACCAACTCTTATAGACTTGCATGTAGCATCGTTCCCCATAAGGATAGAACTTCCTTCTTTGGCATCGAAGGAAGAAAAATAATCCTTATTAGGAGTCATGTGAAATGATGCTCCAGAATCTAGAATCCAGTGGTCTGCAACATCTGATACAACTGCTTTCAATAAGTGGCTACCGCCTTTCTCCATCGCAATAGATGAAGAACCATCAGTCTTCTTCTCCAACTCTGGACAGTCACTTCTCCAATGGCCTGGTTTCTTACAATTATAGCACTTTCCATCTTTAGACTTACTCCGCGAATTAGACTTTCTAGAATTGGAACGCCCTCTATTATTCTTCCCTTTCTTCTCTGCTCTTCCTCTCTCTGCAAATAAGCCTGAACTACTACTTCCTCCACTACTATCACCAACACCAAAGTCTTTCATCTGATCTCTCAACTCTTCACTGAGCAAACCTGTTTTCACATCATCTAATTTCAATGTGTCTCTACCATATATAAGGCTGTTAGCGAAACCAGTGTATCGCTCTGGAAGAGAACACAACAGAACCATTGCTTTTTGTTCTTCATCAATCTTCAACTCAACAGACTTCATCTTCATCAACAGGTCATCAAACACACTTAGGTGTGTCTTAATTGAAGAACCTTCCTTCATTTTATATGTGAAGAAAGTTTTCAATAGGATCAGGCGGTTGGTTAGGGATTTCTTCATGTAGAGGTCCTCCAACTTCTTCCAAATGCCTCTAGCTGTTGTCTCCTAACTGATTTCAGAAATTACATTTTTTCCCATAGCAAGCTGAAGAGTAGTAAAGGCCCATTCTTCCATCTCTTCTAATTCCACTGATGAAATATCAGCAGGCAATGTCTCTGTATCAAATACTACTCGATGAACGCGATTTCTTCTCAAAACTGCTTTCATCATCCACTTCCATTTTTCAAAATATCCTTCACCATTCCACTTCTCTATCGTCAACTGTGATCCTGACGCCACATAGGAGCCTATGACGTATGGAGCAACTACTGGCACTGACGTATTATTTGTCTTGTTTTCATCTCCTCCTGTCATTCTACCAAACACCTTCTTTGCGAATCTAGCTCTGATACCAGTTGTAAGGGGTTGATCAGTCCCTTTCAGCGGAAAAAAACTCAATAGGATCTTGCAATGATATGATAGAACAAACAGCTTGAAATGAGTATAAATCTCAGATCATAGAAAAAATAAAAGCAATAGAGAATACGCAAATTTATAGTGGTTCCACTATCGCGAGATAGTGTACGTCCACTTCAATGGGGAAGAGATTTTATTAATATATTTAAGAGATTACAGAGTTTTTTATGTAGAGCAATAGAAATGAAGAATACAATGATCTCTCTTCACATAGCATCCTCTATGTTTCTCTTTAAATAGAGAAATAAAAGGTTACTTGGGGAAGAAACAATTGATTTATGTAAAATAAATCAATCCATGGAAAACTAATATCTCATTAATTGTCATATGATTGATTGATAATTTCCCTTTCTCCATCAATCAATCCCATTAATTAATTGTCATATGATTGATTGACAATTTTCCTTTTCTCCATCAATCAATCCCTTTTGCAATTTTAGTCTTTTTTCCGTTTCTTTTCTTCATGAAACATGACAACTAATTAAATGACAAACATTTCCAATATCCCCTATTCATTAATATTCCTTCCATTTCTTTCCATTCATTCCTTGCACAAAACAGGTAACGAAATTACCATGCATATCTCCATAATTAATTAGATATGGAAATATTGTATCATTAAATTCCAATATATACTATAGTATTTCATTGCAGGTGAGCTAACAAAACCGGAATGCAGTAATGGCTAACTTTAAAACGAAGGGACAAAGGGTGCATAACAAAAATGATCTCTTTTGGCTTTAAATCTCAAATTGAAATTGAATTCCAAAACTAAACTCTAAGCCATTTGAAAATGAAAATATTAGATGCTTATGCGGTTTAGAAAAATGCTTATGGTTGATTAGTCCAATCTATGTTGGTTAAACTTCCAGGTACATGCTTGATCAACTTAGTTTTTAAGTAATCATATACAATCAGGTAAATTTAGGCCAATCTAAGTTGGTTAAACTTGTGGGTACATGCTTGAGGAACTACAAACTTCAGTTATAAAATTACGAATGTGTGCAAGTTCATATGTATGAGGCTTTAGAGATGTGTACAGTTTTGAACTCAATGACTTTCGAACGTACATTTGCATGTTTCTAAAAAGAAAGCATACACAAGATTCTACCTAGATATTAGCATCATCACATATGAGGAATATGAATAAATAATTATTTCCTTATATGATATGTATTATATGTATCGTTGAAAGCCTAACTTTACAAATATTCAGTTTTTCAAAACTTTAGGTATATTGGAATTTGCGTGTGCATATATCTAGTTTAGTTGGAAAGATATTTTATATCAACTTTATATAGGAACACAAAGGTTTCAGACATAGAAGGCATACAATGATTTCTGACTTTTGCATATCTGAAGCTTGGTACTAACTTTGTGTTAGCAGGCCAAGAAATGAATTTCTATTATTAAGTAGGCATCAATTTTCATTCTATAGAGATACATGTAGCTTGTTTTTTTATATACGTTGTAGTGATTTAATATTATATATACACATGTAAAGAACGAAAGTAGAAGTGGAGCTAATTTAATTTTTGGACACCAATTCCAAATCCAGGTAATCACTTGAAATCAACATTTCATCTGGAGAAGACGAGCTCTACACTAACGCAGAAAGAAATAGAGAACAAAACATACCTACCATGTAAAAGTAAATAGATGCTAGGATGACTAACCAACCATATTGGCTCCACTACCAGAAATAAAATTATTAAAGGCATTTTTCTAAACCATATAGGCATCTTGGAAAAACAACTATATTTGATAATCAGTTACCCAAATTTCTATAGATTTTACTTACATACCAAATTCAAAATGAAAATAATCTCTATTTTAAATATGCAGGTGGAAAAAAACCAAAATTATTATATTTACTTAATGAGTGGCACAACATGCACCGATCTATTATAACAATAATATATTTTAGCAACAGCTACATGGAGATAAAATTATGTAAGATCTGCATATCACATCCAATGGAGAAGGATTTTGTAACAACCCGATTTTTAGGGATGCTAATTTTGGGAATCAATCAACTAATTATTGTCATTATAGCAAAATTAAATTGACATTTAAATGAATTATTTTTAAGTACATGAATATTTTGTTTACATTGGATTTTTTTATTAATTAACTATTGATGATGGAGGAACAATGTCGTTAAGTTGTTCGTTAGTACATAATTAAATTAAAAAAAAGCGAAAGAGAGGATTTTGAAAGTATTTGAAATGAAACAATTAGTTTGGTAACTTTAATTAATAAATTTGTACATTTTTCTAAAAGCAAAAAAAACTGCACAAGAATATTTTTACGAAGTATGTATTTATGTTAGGAAAAGAGTATTAATTTTTTTACAAATTATATGTAAGTATATATGTAATATATATATACATATATATACATATATATACATATATATATATATACATATATATATATATACATATATATATATATATATATATAAATGAATGACCAACCGAAGACAATGGCGGACCGTCCATCCTGGGGGGTGTTAGGCAACCCAGTCCGCACCACAACCTTGTACAGGTTAACGCAGTCCCCTTAGGCCTCCACTACACCGGGTTAATTTTACTTGGGGATAGGTGCTCAAGGTAGGCTTCGAACCTCTGACCTCTTACCAAGCAGGGGAACGCCTTTCCACTGAGCCATTAACGGGGACATGTAATATATATATATATATTGTGACTACCGCCCATAACCCCCGCACTATACTAAAGAAATAGTGCGTTGAAAGGTGTGCCAGGCAGCTATGGATGATCATCAAGGTAAGGTATATAAGCGGAACCTATCGTAAACTCACAGCGCAAAGATAAAATATAATAGAATATATACAACAGGTAGTGATAGTGATGCAGAAAACACTAAACTTTCATAATAACTAGAAAGTATTTTCCGTACACGTGGATAACAACAATAGTGTTTGTACAATTTGCCTCACTACAACACTCTAAGAAATAGCAACAACGGAAACAAAGACTAGATAGTAGTAAAGATAGTACGCCAGCCTCCTACTTGCCTGTAACACATCGTATTTTCTGTGAACATAAGTGTAACAAATCAGAGAATAATTAAATTGTAACAAAATAATTAAGGGAAAGGATTACGCCACTGCGTTCGTCTCGAAATTCTGCTTGGAATAGAGTCCAAGTTTGCGTAAATCGGACTCTGTATGAAGAAGATATGGCCTTCGGAAGTTTCAATTAAAACCAGCCCGAAATTTAAAAATTTAGATTTCGAAATTCAAAACAGACACCCGGGCTGGGCGGGAAAATTCCCGCCCAGGACCCAGGTCGACATTAGGGTCGACCTGTCGACCTGGGTGTCGACCTGGGTAAACAGGTCAACACTAGGGTCGATCTTAGGGTCGACCTCCCCCGCTATTTCCAGATCCGTAGACAGATGCATTTTTCTGTATTTAGACGCCCGTTCTGACCAGATTCGTAACCCCTATGCTATTTAAACACCCTCAAACCTAGCTTTCTCTCCACACAATTTCATTTTGCCTATACTCTGCCTCTATTATAATTAAAAATAAAAATGGCGTCGCTACTCTGTTGGAATCAAAACTAGAACTAGTGCATCTTCTTCCAATCTGAATAGAATTAAAAGAGGACAACTATTTTCTAATCTAATCGATAGTCTACGCCAAAGGAGAGCTATTCAGTGTCAGAATACAGATTCCAGAATATAAGAATTGTTCCCTTTTTGTGAGTATAGTTATTTTCAGATATGAACTTTAATTATGATCTTGACATGGTTATAAATCTGAATCTGAGGTTATGCATATTCTTATTTGTCAGATCTGTTTTTCTGTGACTATTCTCTTTCTTCTTTCTGTTCTATAGTCAGGCTACTACGAGCCTGCGCCGAATCTCATAAGAGATTAACACACGAATGCTAAATTTTGGGACAAATAATGAATAATGCATAATTGAACATGACTGATCTGTGACTGATTTGAGAAAAGGACATATATTGTAAATTAGATCTAGATCTGTGCATACTCTGTGATTTGGAAGAAGAGGAACTATTGTATGTTAACATATGACTTGGAACTTGGGGACATAACGCATGTTTAAAATTAAGACATGATTTTGAGATGTTATAGTTTAAAGATCTAGTTTTTTGGGCATATTTTTATATAACGATTCATGAATTGAAAAAGGAATATGTGACTTAGGCATAAAGACCTATATTAAAATAGTATAACTATTAATGTGAATGCACCTAAAAATGGATTTTTGGACATTGGCATTAAAGGCTATAATTTGGCATAATTCATATTTTATATCATGATTTGGGGCTTTTAGAGAGTATTCTGTACTGTGCAAAGTTTAACGAAAATTTGGGGCATATATTGTATTATGAAGTATGACCAAGATTTGGGCATGTAAGTTTACGCTTAATTTATGATTAGGCAAGATATATAAATAGAATTTTAAGAAATTTAAATATGCTAAATCTGTTATCTGCTCTGCCAATCTGTTGAATTGCCTAATCTGCTAAATCTGTTGAATTGCCTAATCTGCTAATATGTTGAATCGCCTAATCTGCTAATATGTTGAATCGCCTAATCTGCTAGATCTGTTATCTGTTGAATTGCCTAATCTGTTGAAAGCTAAATAATTGTAATTTGGGTATGAAAATCCGTAGGCTCGATCTAAGATTGAGTAAAACATGGAAATTTGATTAATCTGCTGTAACCTGTAAAGAAGTTTAATCTGTTAAATGGACATAATTAGTCTGATATCTGTATAATCTGTATTGGAATAAATTGGCTACGACACGAGGTTAAACTCTGTTTGTGGTAGAAGCATGCCCGGAACCACTCGGCTTAACCAGCAACCGCAAACTGTCAGTCTAATGTGAGAGGTCGTAGGCATATCTAAAATATGCTTAGACACGAGGTTAGGTCTGGCTTGTGGCAGAAGTCTGCCCGGAACCGCCCGGCACATCCAGTGACCACAAGCTACCGACCTAATGTGAGAGGTCTATGCATTAAAATTTTATTAGTGCAAATTTAAGAGAAATATGGTGTCTAAAAACGTGTTTGGTGGATACGGTTAAACCAACTGGACTGATGAATCTAATAAACCCGTTTCATGAATCTGTAGGCCCAATACAAAGTTAGTCAATCTGTAAGTCTATTAAATCCGTACATCTGATCTGTTAATCTGAAAACTTGTTAACTTGATTGTCTGATCTATGAACTTGTAATCTGAACTCTGTCTGAAACTTGTAAACAAGCTAATTTGAAATCTGCTAGTCTGGGGACACAAGGTTAGGAGGGGAAATACTTGTGTCATCTATTGTATGGGACCCATATTAGTCAGTAACCCTTTCTGGTATCAAAACTTTGACCCCACACTATGTAGGGGTCCGGGCACGCTTACTGAACTAATTATAAGCGGTTCATTCTGATAATGGCGTGGGGTGTTGATGGCGCGTTCCAACCGGTTCATGTGCGTGCATGGATCCGGTCTGCTCTGAGGATGTAAGACACCAGGACATCTGTAAATAGGTCTGTGCCAATAGGTTGCCACTTTAGGGAGTGATACACCCTACTGTGGGGCCGACACAGGGTATTTATGTATTAGGGAGCCGATCGCTTGGGGGTAGGACTTAAGGTACACTTAGTTCTGTCTGTTTCTATTGGTACCTTCTGTTTCTGTTGGGTGGTAACACCTGTCTGTTTCTGTGTGGTACCGTCTATTGGGGTGGTAAAGGCCCATTACTAGTGTACACCTAATTCTAACATTGTGTTCCCGTAGGGATTATTCTGTTTCCGTCTCTGATTTCATTTCCGATTCTATTTCCGCACCTTCTGTCTGTTGGGGTGGTAAAGGCCCATTAGTTGGGTGGTAAAGACCCATTATTAGTATTCTGCTTTTGTACCTTCTGTCTGTTCGGGTGGTAAAGGCCCATTACTAGCATTCTGTTTCTGTAGAGATTATTCTGTTTCCGTTTCTATTTCAGTTTAGACATTAGGGTAACACCTAATCCTGTTATACTAGTATTAGTGCAGAGAAGTGAAAAGCTTAGCTTAGCCCATATCATTCCGTTTCTTCTGTTAACATGCTATTCCTATTACAGTTATCTCTCATCCAGTTTTATTTACATGTCATGATACTATTATCTGTTTATATGCTGAAAGTCACTGGACTCACCAGACTTATGTCTGACCTAGTATGTTTCGCCTCTTTTCTTTCCGTCCCCCCCAGGTTGTCAGGGTGGAAACATAGGAGCTTGATTCAGATTCTCTCTGCTTGAAGTGTTTGAAGTATTGCTTGGCTTTGGCTCTATCTTTCCATGGAAGTTTATATTGGGGATTAGGGCTTTAAAAACTATGCATTCTGAAGGCTTTTGTACAAGACTGATATTTATGTACTTGAATTCCGATATTGTGATTTTGAAAGATGTAACCAAACTTATTTCTGTTTTCTGTTGTAATAAAGTTATAAAATTTTCAAGTACTACTTTATCTGTCTTGTAAATTTCTGTTCTGTCTATTAAAAACGCTCCATCAAAGCTAAGGCATTCCTTTTGTGAGTGACCTTAACGGAGGTGGGGTGTTACACTTGGTATCAGTGCTGAAGGTTACCAGATTTGATAAAAAGATTTTGAAAACTATTTTCAAAAAGGTTTAAAAAGGAAGTATTTTCAAAAGTAGAGTTTATTTTGAAAAACATAATCCCCAAAGCCATATGCCTATCTTTCTATCCTTTGTTTTGAATCTTTCCTTTTCTTTTGTTTCGGCATGTCTGGGGATCTTAACCTTCCGGAGGGCGTACCAATACGTGGCTGGTTCAGGAGGTACCTAGAAGCTAGGGGTAATGATGCGGGCCCAGCAGACGTCCCTCCTCCCCCAGTTGCAGCGGTTCCTCCTCCTCCTCCTCCGTGCGTGAATACTTTCCCAAAGATATGTAGAGACTTTCGAGCCATGGGTGGGAAGAACTTTAATGGAATTGAATCCTTTGTCGAGGCAAGGAACTGGCTCAAAGAAACTGAGGACTTGTTCGTTATCTTCGAGGTGGACAATAGGCAGAAGATACAGTTGGCGGTATGGTTGCTTAAGGACAAAGCTTCTTTTTGGTGGGAGGTCACAAATGGAGAGCGTCCGGTAGAGACATGGATGAATTTCAGGCATAGGTTCGAGATGAAATTTCTCTCACGAACAGAAGAGAGTCTATACATAGAGAGGTTCTTGGCTTTGAACCAAGGGAATTTATCGGTGAGAGAGTACATCAACAAGTTTAATCAGTTGGCGAGATTCGGCTTAGATTTGGTAAATACACCGCATAAGAAGGCACTAAGGTTTGCTAAAGGTTTGAACGAGCCGCTACACGGATTGGAAATGTCCCACATTCCTATGAGGGCTACCTTCGAGAAATTAGTTGACATGGCATTGATGCATGAAGAGGAAACCAAAAGTGAGAAGAAATAAGAAAATCTTGAAGGACCACAGAACAAGAAGGTGGGGACCAAAAAGGAAACACAAAAGAAGGATGAGAAGTCTAAAGACAAGAAGGAGAAGAAGTGCTTTACTTGTGGAAGCTCGACCCATCTGAACAAGGATTGCAGAAAGAGGAAGGGCACCTGCTTTAACTGTGGTAAGATGGGACACTTCACTAGGGACTGCCCGAAGAAACGAGGGCAAGGGCAGAGGATAGGTCCTACTTCTGGAGGGCAGGCGAATACCCTCGAGGCTGGTGGATAGAATAGAAATAGGAAAACTTTCTGTAGAAGGTTTAATTTCCTTATCTGATTTTTGAGTTAAAACTCTTTTTGATTCTAGCATTTTGATTCTGTAATTGATACTCTGCACTTTAATACTAGTCTTGTTTCTGATCCCGCTGTAGACTCAGACCCATAAGGGTTATGACTCATCTATTTGTGATAAGTTGGGGTTTGAGGGTATCTGTGTTGGGCGTTAAGTTGACTATGACGCATACATTCTGGGTTTTTATCATGCTTGGTTTCCTAAGAATCATTTGGTAATCTGATCTGTACCAGTAGTCTGTAAGTATCTGAATATTTCTGATAAGGTTAAGGTTTTTTACTCGAAGCGTGAAGTAGATTTCTAGTCTGGCATTGTTTAATGGGAGTAATTCACTGGGTGTCAATCTGATGTTGATTTCGGTCTTCAGGGTTGATACTTAGGGGGTTATTCTCTTAAATCGATGCCTAATAGGAATAAAGCTTTTGTTTTAATTATACTTGCTTCTATCACTCAGTTGTATCATATCGATCGAATCTTCGACCTTAGGTGGAAACTAATGGGTGTAAACATGTGTTTGAGACATGTTATGTTTGATGGTTGCAAGTGGATGCAAGTGGTTGCTAGTGGTTGCTCGTGGATGCATATACACACACTAGGCACTAGATCGGCTCAAAAACACTCTCATACTGCATATGGATATATGTGCATTTTTAAAATTTTTATGGATGCAAAATGGTTGACTCAGCACATGGATGTTGCATATGAATGAATGGTTGTGCACTCATATAGAAATGATATGTATCAAATAGGAAAATTGCATAAATGTTGGAATCATGGCACTGACATAATTCGCATTAAGGAGGTCAACTGGATCAGTGGACCGCCTGATCTTTGCATTAGATAAGGAACATATACACACACTTTTGCATATGTTCATACAACATTAGATGTTTTCTAAGGATAATGGATGCTTGTGGATGATGGTTGAGTAGATGGGTGATTGGATGGTAGGACACATTCTTCCTAACTTGAAGATTTCGGGGACGAAATCCTTAAAGGAGGGGAGAATGTAACACCCCGTATTTTCTGTGAACATAAGAGTAACAAATCAGAGAATAATTAAATTGTAACAAAATAATTAAGGGAAACGGGTTAGGCCATTGCGTTCGTCTCAAAGTTCTTCTTGGAATAGAGTCCAAGTTTGCGTAAATCAGACTCCGTATGAAGAAGATATGGCCTTCGGAAGTTTCAATAAAAACTAGCTCGAAATTCAAAAATTCAGATTTCGAAATTCAAAACAGACACCCGGGCTAGGCGGGAAAATTCCCTCCTAGGACCCAGGTCGACACTAGGGTTGACCTGGGGGTCGACCTGGGTAAACAGGTCGACACTAGGGTCGACCTCCCCCCTATTTCCAGATCCGTGGACAGATGCATTTTTCTGTATTTAGACGCCCGTTCTGACCAGATTCGTGACCCCTATGCTATTTAAACACCCCCAAACCTAGCTTTCTCTCCACACAATTTCATTCTGCCTCTATTCTGATTAAAAATAAAAATGGCGTCGCTACTCTGTTGGAATCAAAACTAGAACTAGTGCATCTTCTTCCAATCTAAATAGAATTAAAAGAGGACAACTATTTTCTAATCTAATCGATAGTCTACGCCAAAGGAGAGCTATTCAGTGTCAGAATACAGATTCCAGAATACAAGAATCGTTCCCTTTTTGTGAGTACAGTTATTTTCAGATATGAACTTTAATTATGATCTTGACATGGTTATAAATCTGAATCTGAGGTTATGCATATTCTTATCTGTCAGATCTGTTTTTCTGTGACCATTCTCTTTCTTCTTTCTGTTCTATAGCCAGGCTACTACGAGACTGCGCCGAATCCTATAAGAGATTAACACACGAACGCTAAATTTTGGGACAAATAATGAATAATGCATAATTGGACATGACTGATTTGTGACTGATTTGAGAAAAGGACATATATTGTAAGTTAGATCTAGATCTGTGCATACTCTGTGATTTGGAAGAAGAGGAACTATTGTATGTTAACATATGACTTGGAACTTGGGAACATAACGCATGTTTAAAATTAAGATCTGATTTTGAGATGTTATAATTTAAAGATCTAGATTTTTGGGCATATTTTTGTATAACGATTTATGACTTGAAAAAGGAATATGTGACTTAGGCGTAAAGACCTATATTAAAATAGGATAACTATTAATGTGAATGCACCTAAAAATGGATTTTTGGATATTGGCATTAAAGGCTATAATTTGGCATAATTCATATTTTATATCATGATTTGGGGCTTTTAGAGAGTATTCTATACTGTGCGAAGTTTATCGAAAATTTGGGGGTATATATTGTATTATGAATTATGACCATGATTTGGGCATGTAAGTTTACGCTTAATTTATGATTAGGCAAGATATGTAAATAGAATTTTAAGAAATTTAAATCTGCTAAATCTGTTATTGCTCTGCCAATCTGTTGAATTGCCTAATCTGCTAATCTATTGAATCGCCTAATCTGCTAGATCTGTTATCTGTTGAATTGCCTAATCTGTTGAAAGCTAAATAATTGTAATTTGGGTATGAAAATCTGTAGGCTCGATCTAAGATTGAGTAAAACATGAAAATTTGATTAATCTGCTATAACCTGTAAAGAAGTTTAATCTGTTAAATGGACATAATTAGTCTGAAATCTGTATTGGAATAAATTGGCAATGACACGAGGTTAGACTCTGTTTGCGGTAGAAGCCTGCCCGAAACCAACCGGCTTAACCAGCAACCGCAAACTATCAGTCTAATGTGAGAGGTCGTAGGCATAACTAATATATGCTTAGACACGAGGTTAGGTCTGGCTTGTGGCAGAAGTCTGCCCGGAACTGCCCGGCACATCCAGCGGCCACAAGCTACCGACCTAATGTGAGAGGTCTATGCATTAATATTCAATTAATGCAAATTTAAGAGAAATGTGGTGTTTAAAAATGTGTTGGGTGGATAGGGTTAAACCAACTGGACTGATGAATCTAATAAACCCATTTCGTGAATCTGTAGGCCCAATACAAAGTTAGACAATCAGTATGTCTGTTAAATCCGTACATCTGATCTGTTAATATGAAAACTTGTTTACTTGATTGTCTGATCTATGAACTAGTAATCTGAACTCTGTCTGAAACTTGTAAACAAGTTAATCTGAAATCTGCTAGTCTGGGGACACAAGGTTAGGAGGGGAAATACTTGTGTCATCTGTTGTTTGGGACCCATATTAGTCAGTAACCCTTTCTGGTATCAAAACTTTGACCCCACACTATGTAGGGGTCCGGGCACGCTTACTGAACTAATTATAAGCAGTTCATTCTGATAATGGAGAGGGGTGTTGATGGCGCGTTCCAACCGGGTCATGTGCGTGCATGGATCCGGTCTGCTCTAAGGATGTAAGACACCGTGACATCTGTAAATAGGTCTGTGCCAATAGGTTGCCACTTTAGGGAGTTATACACCCTACTGTAGGGATGACACATGGTATTTATGTATTAGGGAGCCGATCACTTGGGTGTAGGACTTAAGGTACACTTAGTTCTGTCTGTTTCTGTTGGTACCGTCTGGTTCGGTTGGGTGGTAACACCTATCTGTTTCTGCGTGGTACCATCTGTTGGGGTGGTAAAGGCCCATTACTAGTGTACACCTAATTCTAACATTCTGTTCTCGTAGGGATTATTCTGTTTTCGTCTCTGATTCCGTTTCCGTACTTTCTGTCTGTTGGGGTGGTAAAGGCCCATTATTAGTATTCTGCTTCTGTATCTTCTGTCTGCTCGGGTGGTAAAGGCCCATTACTAGCATTCTGTTTCTGTAGAGATTATTATGTTTCCGTTTTTATTTCAGTTTAGACATTAGGGTAACACCTAATCCTGTTATACTAGTATTAGTGCAGAGAAGTGAAAAGCTTAGCTTAGCCCATATCATTTCGTTTCTTCTATTAACCTGCTATTCCTGTTACGGTTATCTCTCATCCAGTTTTATTTACATGTCATAATACTATTATCTGTTTATATGCTGAAAGCCACTGGACTCACCAGACTTATGTCTAACCTAGTTTGTTTCGCCTCTTTTCTTTCCATTCCCCCCCAGATTGTCAGGGTGGAAGCATAGGAGCTTGATTCAGATTCTCTCTGCTTGAAGTGTTTGAAGTATTGCTTGGCTTTTGCTCTATCTTTCCATGGCAGTTTATATTGGGGATTATGGCTTTAAAAACTATGCATTCTGAAGGCTTTTGTACAAGACCGATATTTATGTACTTGAATTCCGATATTGTGATTTTGAAAGATGTAACCAAACTTATTTCTGTTTTCTGTTGTAATAAAGTTATAAATTTTTCGAGTACTACTTTATCTATCTTGTAAATTTCTGTTCTGTCTACTAAAAACGCTCCATCAAAGCTAAGGAATTCCCTTTGTGAGTGACCTTAACAAAGGTGGGGTGTTACACCGCCTCCGAACTGCAACACCGTCCTCACTTAAGCTACCTGTCACCTGCTCCTTAGTCTGCCCATCCAACAATCAGATGAATAACCCAAGGTAATAAGAGGAGACATAAAACCTTAAGTCAGACAATAGTCTTAGTAAGCGATAAAACAGCTAACAAACTTCATCAATAAAGTATATGAGAATGGGTAAATAAACAAACTAATCTACCCAACTCCAGAGAAGAACTCACAACTTCCCTTCCCACACCTGAAAGTGATAGCCTTTACGATCCATACACCCAAAGGAATAACAATTCAACCGTGGAAACCAGAACAACCATTCATACATAACAATAGCAACTCAATCATGATCACAACAAAGCATTCAAACATCCATGACTGACTCTGGCTATCACCTCTAACCTTGCTTTGGAACCACCGTTAATCGTATGGCTGGCTAAACAATTTGCAATCACTTGTCAAGGGCTATACAACGAAATCCCGTTTCTAGCTAAAACCCCACACACCATACAACGAAATGTGTCTAGGCCATACAACGAAACCTAGGGTACTCGACCTACAATTGGTCTTCAATTGTGCCCCTGCTTGAGTCCACTAGAACCTGCGACGACGATAATTCCTTGGCCTTCTCATCTCTAGTCGTTATCAATTACGACTATTAATCAGCTCAGAACACCTTAGAGCAATGAACACTTTTCAACACTTCGAACTTCCCTAATTGAATTTACCTCGAAGTCACACCGATACCGGTCGGTCGGTCCTCCCAAAACATCACTGGTTGGCCCTCCCAAAACATACCGGTCGGTCCTCCCAAACACATCGATTGGTCCTCCCAAACACATCGGTTGGTCCTCCCAAACACATCGATTGGTCCTCCCAAACACACCAGTTGGTCTTGAAAAACTACCCACCGGTCCTTCAGAAAACACTGTAGCAATGGACGACCGGTTGGCACTGTAGCAATGGACGACCGGTTGGCATTGTGGAAAACACTGCAGAAATGGATGACTGGTCGGCACTGTTGAAATGGATGACGGATCGGCACTGTAGCAATGGCTGACCGGTTTGCACTGTAGCAACTGCTGAGCGGTCCATCATTGTAGAAACTGCTGACGGGTCGGTACTGTAGAAATGGCTGAACGGTCCATCACTGTAGAAACTGCTCGGTCACTATAACAATGGCTGACCGGTCGGTCACTGTAGCAACGACTGAGCGGTCCATCACTGTAGAAACTACTGACCGGTCGGTACTGTAGCAATGGCTGATCAGTCGGCCACTGTAGCAACGGCTGACCAGTCAGTCACTGTAGCAACAACTGACCGGTTGGCTATTTTGACCAAAACTTCGCTGAACGATGAATCCAATGAAACCGACTCAACCAAAATCATCAAACACCATCATAACCATGTCACAACATTTCTAACAACATGAATATGGCGATTATCACAAAAATGATGTAAATCTCACCAAAACCATTAAAATGAACATTTGACCAAAATGAGAGATCTAACTTACATAAGCATGTGAAATGACATGAAAATAATGGTTAAAACTTGCTAAATTAGATCATAGGGTGATGCATATGAAAATAGACACATTATGGTGTAAATCTATGGTAAAACATTCCAATTTGATGAAAAACATGCACAAATACTCATATACTTCATTGCATTCATGTGAGAGATGTAAATCACTCACCGATTCTCCAAACAAAGCAAAAACGAAGAAATTAGATTCCGGACAGAGAAGAGATAACTCCTAGCCCTTCGATTTGATGAATCCACCCTCCTATTGATGTAGATCTAGCTTCCAAAGGTGTAGATCTATGATTTCCCTACTTAGATTTTGATTTCTAATGGTGGAAAAGAATTTAGAGGAAGAAGGAACTCAAGGCCTTCAAATGAGAGAATGGGAGAAGTATCCTATTTTCCATACCCCTCCCCCCTATTTATAAACTCCACCAACCCACTAATGGGCCTTCTCCAAATCAGCCCATTAGCTTTCTAAAACCTGGACAACCAACTGAAAATTTTTAAAGCAGCGATTTCTCTCAAACCGCTGAGCCAAATCTTTAATGTAACCACTCTACGGAAAGAGAATCATCAACTCCTTTCCAATGGCATAGGTCTCACCCTCTGATTCGACCCGAGTCAAAAGTTATGCCCTGTACAAGACTGACAGGGGCAAAATGGTCACAAACAAAATTAGTAAAAATTATGGACATGTCTCACATCCCCATAAGAAATATATTAAAAGATGAGAATGATCCAGCCCTCAAGGAATAAAATAAAAATATTTTACGATCTTCCGATACGTAAAATGTGGGTTGTTACATTCTCCCCCCTTAAGAATTTCGCCCCCGAAATTCCAAATAAACACAAGCAACCACAACAATTCCGCATGCCTATCATCCATGTGAAGCTAATTCTATCATCCAAACTAGCAACCATCAAGTCATACATCCATAGCCTTATCCTAGCACGCGGAATTCTATTAAACAACAACAAGATACAACGATATTATGATGATACGATTAAAGGGTCCTACCGACGAAGAGTTCTGGATGAGTCGCCCTCATGCTCTCTTCTGTCTCCTATGTACAATCGTCACAATCTTCACTCCATTGTACCTTAACTAGCTTAACCGTCTTCCTCCTAAGCTGTTTCGTGTCATTCTCCACAACACAAAGTGGCTTACGAGGTTTCGCAACTGCAGTTTATACTTCTAGGTCTTCGTACTGCTCCGGAGGTACCACCACATTCGAATCATGCACAAACTTTCTTAGAAACGACACATGAAAAACATTATGCACACTCGGCATCTTCCCGGGTAACTCCAATTTATATGCGAGTGTTCCAATTCGCTCGACTATCGGAAATGGTCCAATGAACCTAGGAGCTAACTTCCCTTTGCTTCCGAATCGAACCACATGCTTTAATGGTGAAATCTTCACAAAAACCATATCGCCTACGTCGAATTCTAAGTCCTTACGACGCTTATCGGCGTAACTCTTCTGACGATCTTGGGCTGCCTTCATTCGTTGCCGAACGATCTCGACACAATCCGAAGTCTCTCATATCATCTCTGGCCCAAGTACCAACTTGTCTCCAGTTTCTAACCAATAAGCTGGAGAATTGCACGGCCTTCCATACAACGCCTCATATGGTGTCATCCCAATGCTAGACTGGTAGCTATTATTATACGCAAACTCAACTTGATGTAGATGGTCTTCCCACGATCCACTGAAGTCTAACACACAAGCCCTCAGGAGATCTTCCAAAACTCGGTTGACTCTCTCAGTCTGATCATCAGTTTGGGGATGATATGCCGTACTCAAGCATAACTCGGTTCCCAAAGCCTCTTGCAAACTTCTCCAAATTCACTCGTAAACAATGGATCTCGGTCACTCACTATACTCTTTGGGACACCATGGAATCGAACAATCCATTTCACATAAAGCTCAGCCAATTTCGACGTCGTCCTAGTTGACTTGACAGGAATGAATCTCGCACTTTTGGTCAAGCGATCCACGATGACCCAAGTTCCTTCATTCCCTGCCCTAGTTCTAGGTAGTCCATCGATAAAATCCATCGATACTTGCTCCCACTTCCATGTAGGAACTTCCAATGGTTGAAGCAACCCACTCAGCTTCTTCTGTTCTGCTTTCACTAACTGACAGTTCATGCACTTGGAAACGAACTTTCCAATATCTCGCTTCATCCCCTCCCAGTAGTAAACTCGCTTCATGTCCTGATACATCTTATTATCACCGGGACGAATTGTCAACTTTGAGTGATGACATTCCCTCAGAACCTCATCTATCAATCCATCAACATCAAGAACAACTAACTGCCCTTGCTTCCGAAGCCAACCTTCTCGATCGACTTCGAACTCTTTATCTTCTGGTTCTAGCTTCTGGATAAACTCGACAAGCTTTGCATCTCGCTTTTGGCTCTCTCCTATCCTTTCGATGAGAGTAGGTCTTATCGATAAGCTTGCCAGTATTTCAGGTTCCAACTCACACTTTGGCCTGAAATCAAACCTTGCCAAATACTCAAGGCTCTTCCATTCCGAAAACATCGCTCCCAAACTTGCGTGTCTTCTACTCAACGCATCTGCAACTGCGTTGTCTTTGCCAGGAGTATAGGCTATACCAAAATCATATGGCGCCAGAAACTCTAACCATCGTTGCTGCCGAAGAGTCAAATCCTTTTGGGAGAAAAGATACTTCAACGACTTGTGATCCATAAACAACTCGAATCGGACTCCCAACAAGTAATGTCTCCACATCTTCAGAGCAAACACAATCGCCGCCAACTCCAAATCATGAGTTGGGTAATTCTTCTCATGCGGCTTTAGGTGTCGATTCGCGCAGGCCACAACCTTATCCTTCTGCATTAGCACTGCTCCAAGCCCAGTACCACATGCATCAGTGTATACCACCATCTCTTCATTTCCACTTGGAATTGTCAACAAAGGAGAACTCATCAATTTCTCCTTCAGAATTCCAAATGCTTGTTCACATTTTGCATCCCATGTGAACACCTGGTTCTTCTTCGTCAATCCTGTCAATAGTGCAACTATCTTGGAGAAATCCTTGATAAACCGTCGGTAATAACTAGCCAACCCATGGAAACTCCGCACATCTATCACATTCTTAGGCCTATCCCAATCCTGGATTGCTTCTACTTTAGCGGGGTCAACTGCTATCCCATTACCAGAAACTACATGGCCTAAGAATCTCACTTCATCCTTCCAGAAGTGACACTTCAAGAACTTAGCTTTCAACTGATGCTTTCGCAATATCTCTAACACAACTCTCAAGTGTGTCTTGTGTTCTTCCTCATTCCTGGAGAAAACTAGAATATCATCCACGAACACAAGCACACACTTATTCAACTGATCTCTGAACACCCTATTCATAAGATCTACAAAATACGCGGGCGCGTTAGTCAACCCGAAAGGCATCACCAACCGCTCGAAGAAACCGGATGGTGTCCTAAAAGCAGTCTTTGGCACACTATCCTTGGCCACCCTCAATTGGTGAAATCCCATTGCCAAATCCATCTGAGAAAACACTTTGGCTTCGTGAAGTTGATCGAACAAGTCATTAATCCTTGGCAACGGATACTTGTTCTTCTTAGTCACCTTGTTCAGCTCACGATAGCCCACACACAATCTCAACGAGCCATCTTCCTTAGTTGCAAATACGACCGGTGCACCCCATTCGGAAACACTTCTCCGAATGAATCCCTTCCTTAGAAGCTTACTAACTTGCACCTCCAACTCTCGTTGTTCCTTAGGTGCCATCCGCCTAAAAGGCATAACGATTGGTCTAGCACCCTCGACCAAATCAATCCTAAACTCGATCTCACTATGCGGCGGCAACCCTTTGACCTCGTCAAAGACATCCTTATACTTATTAACGATCAGCATAGATGACAAGTCTTCTTGTGGAATCACAAGCGAATATAGATAGCTAACGAAGACACCCTCTTCATGCTTACACTTTATCAACACCTTTCGCCTTTCTACATCCCCGACTCTTACCTCTAGCTTCTCGCAATTCACCCTTGCCGCATACCGCTTGAGCCAATCCATGCCCAAGATGATCCCAAACCAAGCAAAGTCAAGAACAAAGCAATCATACACAAAAGAGCAACCATGACTCGACAAAACTAGACCTTGGCAAATCATGCAAAGATTCGACGAACCCCCAACTGGATTAGTTACTACGAAAGGTCTATCACATATCTCGGGTTCCAAACCCAAGCGGCACACAAGCTCATTACAAATGAATGAATGCGATGCTCCAGTATCAAAAAGTACACGAACTGAAACACCATTAACAGAAAGAGTACCTTGTACCACGACACCCTTTCCCTTTTCCTCTGCAGTTGGAGCTCTCGAAGAAGTTGGCACGACTTCTAAAGCATATGCCTTAACCACTTGCTTCCCTTTGGCTAATTCTGGACAATCTTTCTTCTCATGTCATGGTTTCCCACACTTGAAGCACTTCTTCTCAGCTTTAGGATTCTTGCATTCACTAGCATGATGGCCCTTCTGCCAACAAATGAAGCAAGTTACTTCTCTCTTCTGCTTCTTTTGGCCATCCTTTCCTTTCTATTGTTGTTGCTTCCTTTTCTTATTATTACCACCTTGTTGTGGCTTCTGTTCCTCCTTAGGTGCAACAATAGACATCTTCTTAGGAAACAGACTTTCATGCCTCAAAGCCTTCTCGATGATCTTTTCACAGCTATCATCGAGGTGATCCACAAGCTGATCCCCAAGATATTCATCCAACCCTAAGACAAACTTCTCGTTCTTTTGATAAAGAGTATCCACATATGAACGAGCATACTTCGTTAGAGTCTCGAAGTCAGAAATGTAGTCAAGAACTGGGCGACCATTCTGCTTAAGCTCTGCGAATTTCTTAAACATAATAGACTTTTGTTCGGTGGAGATGAATTCTGCTTTAAACTTAGCTTGGAATAGCTCCTATGAAATATCCTCTCCAAGGGTCTCAAGTGTGACAGAGTTCCACCAGTCCATTGCTCTACCCACTAACTGCCTTGATGCAAGTTTCCTCTTAGTTGCATCATCAATACCCATATCCTTGAAGATTCGGACACAAGTATCCATCCACCTCTGGACTTCTTCAACTGGTTCAGTGCCTTTGAACTGTTTCCCTCCCAACGAAGAAAAGTCTTTGCATAGCTTTGCAAATTCTACAGCTCTAGGCACTTGGACTCCAACATCAACCGTAGCTTCCACTGGGGCGGGGTTCCTTCGAAGGCATACTTCAATCATAGCTTCAAACATGGCCGGGTAGTCTTGTGCCCCGCTATAACCCCTTCCAGTATTAGCTTCCCTAGCAATGCGTCTTGGTGGTCGTCTACTCATTCTAAATCTGCAATTTAGAATAATTAGCCACTTCCTAGAAAAATTGCTAAAGAATACAACTGCTACTACAATATATGCTAATATATATATATATATATTATAGGAGTCCAACAGAAATCTACAAGTACGTCTCTCATACGTGATTACATCTTCGAACTTTGGCTAAAATTGATAACCTGACTCTGATACCAAATGTGACGATCGCCCACAACCCCCGCACTATACTAAAGAAATAGTGCGCTGAAAGGTGTGCCAGGCAGCTATGGACGATCATCAAGGTAAGGTATATAAGCGGAACCTATCGTAAACTCACAGCGCAAAGATAAAATATAATAGAATATATACAACAGGTAGTGATAGTGAAGCAGAAAATACTAAACTTTCATAACAACTAGAAAGTATTTTCCATACACGTGGATAACAACAATAGTGTTCGTACAATTTGCCTCACTACAACACTCTTAGAAATAACAACAGTGGAAACAAATACTAGATAGTAGTAAAGATAGTACGCCAGCCTTCTGCTCGCCTCCGAACAGCAACACCGTCCTCACTTAAGCTACCTGTCACTTGCTACTAAGTTTGCCCATCTAACAATCGGATGAACAGCCCAAGGTAATAAGAGGAGACATAAAATCTTGAGTCAGACAACAGTCTTAGTGAGCGATAAAACAACTAACAAACTTCATTAATAAAGTATATGAGAATGGGTAAATAAACAAACTAATCTACCCAGCTCCAGAGAAGAACTCACAACTGCCCTTCCCACACCTAACAGCGATAGCCTTTACGATCCATACACCCAAAGGAATACAATTCAATCGTGGAAACCAGAACAACCATTCATACATAGCAATAGCAACTCAATCATGATCACAACAAAGCATTCAAACATCCATGACTGACTCTGGCTATCACCGCCAACCTTGCTTTGGAACCACCGTTAATCGTATGACTGGCTAAACAATTTGCCATCAATTGTCAAGGGCCATACAACGAAACCCCGGTTCTAGCTAAAACCCCACACACCATACAACGAAATGTGTCTAGGCCATACAACGAAACCCAGGGTACTCGACCTACAATTGGTCTTCAATTGTGCCCCTACTTGAGTCCGCTAGAACCTACGACAACGATAATTCCTCGACCTTCTCATCTCTAGTCGTTATCAATTACGATTATTAATCAGCTCAGAACACCTTAGAGCAATTAACACTTTTCAACACTTCGAACTTCCCTAATTGAATTTACCTCGAAGTCACACCCATACCGGTCGGTCGGTCCTCCGAAAACATCACTGGTTGGCCCTCCCAAAACATACCGGTCGATCCTCCCAAACACATCGATTGGTCCTCCCAAACACATCGGTTGGTCCTCCCAAACACATTGATTGGTCCTCCCAAACACACCAGTCGGTTTTGATAAACTACCCACTAGTCCTTCAGAAAACACTGTAGCAATGGCTGACCGGTCGGTACTGTAGCAATGGCTGACCGGTCGGTACTGTAGCAATGGCTGACCGGTCGGCACTGTAGCAATGGACGACCGGTTGGCACTGTAGCAATGGACGACCGGTTGGCAATGTAGCAATGGATGACCGGTTGGCACTGTGGAAAACACTGCAGAAATGGATGACCGGTCGGCACTGTAGAAATGGATGATTGGTCGGCACTGTAGCAATGGCTGACCGGTTTGCACTGTAGCAACTGCTGAGCGTCCATCACTATAGAAACTGCTGACCGGTCGGTATTGTAGAAATGGCTGAACGGTCCATCACTGTAGAAACTGCTGACCGATCGATCACTATAGCAATAGCTGATCGGTCGGTCACTGTAGCAACGGCTGAGCGGTCCATCACTGTAGAAACTACTGACCGGTCGGTACTGTAGCAACGGCTGACCGGTCGGTCACTGTAGCAACGGCTGACCAGTCAGTCACTGTAGCAACAGCTGACCGGTTGATGATTTTGACCAAAACTTCGCCGAACAATGAATCCGACGAAACCGACTCAATCAAAATCATCAAACACCATCATAACCATGTCACAACATTTCTAACAACATGAATATGGCGATTATCACTAAAATGATCTAAATCTCACCAAAACCATTAAAATGAACATTTGACCAAAATGAGAGATCTAACTTACATAAACGTGTGAAATGACATAAAAATAAGGGTTAAAATTTGCTAAATTAGATCATAGGGTGATGCATATGAAAATAGACACATTATGGTGTAAATCTATGGTAAAACATTCCAATTTGATGAAAAACATGCACAAATACTCATATACTTCATTGCATTCATGTGAGAGATGTAAATCACTCACCGATTCTCCAAACAAAGCAAAAACGAAGAAATTAGATTTCAACAATGAAGAGATAACTCTTAGCCCTTCGATTTGATGAATCCACCCTCTATTGATGTAGATCTAGCCTCCAATGGTGTAGATCTATGATTTCCCTCCTTAGATTTGGATTTCTAATGGTGGAAAAGAATTTAGAGGAAGAAGGAACTCAAGGCCTTCAAATGAGAGAATGGGAGAAGTAACCTATTCTCCATACCCCTCACCCCCTATTTATAAACTCCACCAACCCACTAATGGGCCTTCTCCAAATCAGCCCATTAGCTTTCTAAAACCTGGACAACCAACTGAAAAACCTTAAAACAACGATTTCTCTCAAACCACTGAGCCAAATCTTTAATGTAACCACTCTACGGAAAGAGAGTCATCAATTCCTTTCCAATGGCATAGGTCTTACCCTCTGATTCAATCTGAGTCAAAAGTTATGCCCTGTACAAGACTGACAGGGGGAAATGGTCATAAACAAAATCGGTAAAAATTATGGACATGTCTCACATCCCCATAAGCAATATATTAAAAGATGAGAATGATCCAGCCCTCAAGGAATAAAATAAAAATATTTTACGATCTTCCGATACGTAAAATGTGGGTTGTTACATATATATTAGTTAAGTACATATTCAAAGAAAGATTTAGAATGTGAACAACTATAGAAAGAAAATACAAATTAATGAGATTGTATTAACAGATAAAAGAAAATATTAAAGAAAGGGGATATTTTGTGAGAAGTTTCTAGATTAGGGACTTGTAAATAAAAATCTTTCTCAACCCTTATCTTCCTTTTCAAGATACGTACATTCCTCCTCTTCAGACAGAAAAAAAAAATTGAAAACCTATTCATTCAAACTTCAAAATAAAAATAAAATCAATCCCCCTAAGAATAAAATTGCTGATTGGATTCCCAATTCTCCACAATCGAAGAAGGAAGATCTAGCAATTGAAAATCTAGCTAATTCAGGGCTTGTGGGGTTGCTTTTGGAGTTTTAGAAGGAAGATCAAGCAATTCAAAAGCGAGCTAATTCTAGGCTTGTAGGGTTTCTTTTGGAGTTTTAGGTGAGTGAATTTCTAATATTTATTTATTTACATGATTGTAGATGCATGTAAACATAAAGAGGAAATATTGTCCTAATTGGTTGTTTCTTCTTTGCCCTTCCTTATACTTGTTTAATGAAATGGTTGCATTGCTGAAATTTGATTGAAAGTTGGATTAGTGATGAAGTTGTTGGTTGTAGGAAAAATAGAAGTAGAAAATGAAAAATTCAACCTTGATGCATGATATGTCTTGAAATTGCATTGTAGTTGTATGTTGAAATGCAAAAACGTGAGTTTGATTAATATATGCTGAAAGTATTTAGAGCATAACTTTCTCGTCTTTGATCGGGATTTGATAACTTTAGAAGTTTCGGAAAGCCTAGACATTTTTCTACAACTTTTTTGTCTTATGTTTCTAAAATTTTGAAGTTTATTAGCTCGAAATCGGGTTACAAGATGTTACTATATCTCTGTCCTGAGCTTTGTAAAACAAGTTTTGTAATATAGAAATTGCTTTAGGAATAACTTTTTGGTTTCTTATCGGATTTAGATAATTCTTAAAGTTCTGGAAAGCTAAGACTTTAAGGAACAACTTTCATGCCTTAATAATTGTCAAATTTTGAAGTTTACATAGTCAAAAATGCATTTTTATTTTGATATGCTGAGAATGAAGAACAAATCTGAGAAGAAAATGGTTGACAATAAATATTAAATCTGTATTAATTGGTATAGAGTTTGGCTTTGAAATTTTATTCATGTAAACAAGATTGATGTTCAAAGCTACTGTATAAATTTTGATTGGAAACGTTAAATTTTTGACTTTTTATGATTTTACAAATTGGGTTTAAAATTTGTATGCTATTTTGCATGATTCTTACTCTCTTTCAAAATGTTTTACTTTGAGATATATCTTTCCATAAATATAAATTGAAATAAATATGATTTGTATAGAGATTTATGTGTTATTCAATATGATAAGGATTTTGAGTAAACAGTTTGGTAATACTAGACGGTATGGGACGTTTGGTAATACTTTTCTGATTTCTTTCTTGACTTCTCATATGGAATATTAGTTTTTGTATTCGTCAAATAAATAAAGTTGTTATGTTTCATTCTTATACATAAGTAGTATGGGATACTTGTGTATTAGTACAAAACTGAGATTTTGATCTATGGATAATTATTTTTACAAACTTTACTTAATTCATGTTAAACATAAAGCTTTTGATGTTGGATTTTTAGAGGATATTGTCATGATTAATTTTATAAAGTGTATTGATGTTATAAGCAATTTTGAATTTTATGGCGTGTCTTATTAAATAACTTTTAGAAACACTTTTGATTTTGGGTTGGGATAGATTGGACTCTGTTGTACCAATGGGCCAAAACTCCATCTTGGCCGACCTGATTCAGGTTCGCTACCTGAATTAGTGGTTTCTCATTCGCCCATCAACCACCAAAGGTCAACGGTCTGCTACATTGGGCACTTTTATTTTGATCGGAATTCCTGATCGGCGGGTCATGGACTACATTAGATGGAGGCGTGGGGGTCCACATGTAGTGTCGTGAACGGGTAGCTTATGGCATTCGCCTTAGAACGTCTTGGTTATCCTGGGTTGATCGCCAGGTGTATTATGACGTTATAGGTAGGTTACGGTGCTGATGTCTCGATGCACGCTTGAGCTCTACCACTGTGATTTTACAATTATAGCGTCTGTTTATTTGGTACATGTTAGGAGTCGGGTTATATTTATCCAAAATCCCATATTAACTTATTACATTTTCATTATTGGTTATTACTATCATATTGTTTTACATATGATAATGGTTTTGAGTATCGTGTTGCTTTATGTGCGATACTCTGATTTGATTCATTTTTTTTTTGAAAACAAAAATGTGTGATCTTCTGAAGAGAAGAGAGCACACATATATATAATGAAAAACAAGGGTACAAAGTCCGACTATAGAACACAAGAATACAGTATAATACATATCATGCCTCTAAGAATGTAATGGATTGTAGATAGATGAGCTCCGGATAAACCACCGCCCATCTACTTCAATATCGAATTCCGGCAAGGCCACCACCCGATATTGAAGTATATCTACTCCAATACAATAAACCATACTCTCTATGTAAAAAAATAATGAAGTACAACATCAAATACTCTCTAATAATAGACCCCAAAAGACTACGACTGAAATGAAGATCTTCAATCCAAATTAACAGCAATCTTCTAAGCTCCACAATACTATCCATCAACCTGAAAACTGCTACCAGTCCATCCAGCTATCCACAAAGCCCTTCGTTTAAAATCAACATCCTGAAACTGCGAAAAGCTCAACAAACTATTAGTAATTTGTCACACATATACATATGGAAATATATGTGTCTAAATATATATATATATATATTATAAGCATATATATATATATATATATATATATATATTCATACATATATATTTACCATACATATATGTGTAAATGAAAATACAATGCAAAACCAATAAAAGAAATTAACAACCAATGCGATATCTATTACGAAAAAAACTGTTGATTCTAATAAATAGATACAAATTCAATCTAACCTTAATCAATAAAGACTCAAAGTCCAGTTTCCCAAATAACTTGTAATGTGAATTAGACATCCAATTCAAACAAAAATAAACTATTTTAATGATTAAATTATCCGTTGAGACAGAATTAGAATGAAAAGATCTCTGATTTCTCTCAGCCCAAATGAACCAACATACGATTGTTATTAAAGAATCTAAAATTTATCTTTCACTAGTATTATAAACAAATCTATAAGAATTCCAATAATTAGCACAACAATTGAAAGAAAAATGACAATCAAAAACAAATATCCGTAAAACCATACTCAATATATAGTTTGTGATATTGCATGAGAAAAATAAATGATCTACATCCTCATTCATAATATTACAATAATAACACTTAACATCAAAAATGATATTCTTCCTCTTAAGAAACTCAACCTTATTAAGTTTCTTGTGAGTAATTAACCACATTAGAAATTTAGCTTTAGGAGGAGAATTAGATTTCCAAATAAACTTAAAAGGTCGATATGAGATTCCCGAAAAATTTATAAAGTTATACATAGAATTAACCGAATAAAATTTAGTTTTATCCATACCCCAGCTAATAGAATCCTTACGCTCATCAATGTGATATAATGATAACTTAGCATAAAGTAAAGCTAATTGTCTTAACATTTCCCCTTCTAATATATTATCAAAAGAAAACTCCCATGGGGGATCCAAATCTCTTCTAAAGATATCTTTTATCAATGCATTTTTAAAACTACAATTATTAAAGAGCTCCCTAAATACAATTTTAAATGGCAAATGAGAAATCCACCTATCATGCCAAAAGTAAGTCGTATTACCAGAATGAACAATTACCTTATAACCTAAGTTAAAAAAGTCAAAGCACTTTAGAACTGACTTCCAAAAGTAAGATAATCTATTATACCAACTACCACTAGATCCAACAATGAACTCTCCTCCTGAATAGTAAAATTTAGATATAATAACTTTCCACGTTGTAGATACTTCAGAAGACCTAAATTTCCACAACCATTTGGCTAATAAGGAAGAGTTAAAATTAGACAAATCAATTATCCCCAGTCCCCCATCTTTCTTAGCCTTACAACACACCTCCCAATTTACTAAACATTTGAAACTCCTACAAATAGGATCTCTACCCCCTCCCCATAGATAATTACGTCTTATTCTATCAATCTTATCAATAACCCATAGATAATTCCGTCTATGAACCGAGGCAAAAGATAGTCCTCTACCGATTCGTGACTCTCTAGCCCGAGCCACAGGATCAGAGCTCGAGTGACCCTTGGAGCGACAGGGCCGGTCCACCGATGTGGATTAAAATGCCTGAACACTACGTTTCCCCGCCCTTTGGGGCATAAATGAGCCAACCAAATGACTCCATCGGTTCGAGAACGACCGATCAATCCGAGGCGCCTCGCAACAGCAACAACCACATAAGTCAAACTCGTCAGGGCGTGTAAAACCACTAACGCCACTTCTAACTAGAAAGAAACGCATGCCCTCCCTGAGGTCCGTCTCCCGTTTTTGGTTCATACCGGGTGTGAAACTCGTGAAGTAAACGTTACACAAAGCTACGCCACAAAGGCCGTGCTTTGATCATCACCACAAGACTTTGCTTTTCAACAGAAGCCTCGATTAATTGCCACTTAGGCATGCCACACAGGCAATTCACTCCATGCGTTTGATATCCATCAATATATAACCCCTGAGCTCGTACGTCTCAGAGAAGGGCGTTAAGCAAGAGAATAAATTCTCCCCTGCCAAACAGATATATATTTAATAGAGATCAATCACATGGACTAAAATCCAATGTCAGACACACAGTCCATTTACAAGTCCGTTCTGGGTCTGAACGAAACCGGAGGCACCTAGTACCCCGCATATCCCTTGATCTCCAAGTACGTCTGGACGATCACCAACTGTTTCCATCTTCTTGGGTGTACAACCCAATCAAGATCATCAGCAATCACCCAAACGACGTGAAGACTTCCGGTCTTCGACCATCATCTTCATCTTCGACTTATCGTCGTATCAATTATTCAGAATGGGATAAACCCGGTCTTTCCGAATAACTCGCGTGTATTTTAAATAAGTGTTACACAAACACAACATACGCCTCATTCCAATTCATCAGTCACTAACCGTTAATTAATCAAGAGAATAATTCCTAAATATTAACCCTGAAGGCCGAAACCAACATCAGATCAATATCCAGAAAACCATTCTGCTTAGCTAACCGACAGTTAGTTTCTAAATTTCACATTCATAGGGAAAGGTTCCCAATAATTTTATCCAAGATAAATTCCTTGAATTTATTCTTTAATCTACTTTTGAATATCAATTCAAACTAGTCGGGATTAACGAACTTTACCGAAGTAATCATTTGTTTTAATTTCCCAATCCCAACCTATTCATCCCATGAAGTAAAACTGGTAATACTTCATATCTAACACCACGGTGTTATCGGTAAATTCAATTACCATTTCACGTTCAAATCTAATTAAAGATTTAACTATCGCCTGGAGCAAAACTGGTGATACTCTATTCTCGATCATTTCCATCTAATTAAAGATTCATTAAAACTCCACTTAGTTTTAATCGCTAACTGGGTTAAAGAATCAGTGTCATTTAAAACATAGTTCACGATAAACCCAAAATCACATTCCATTAATTATCGGGTTAAAGAACGAGTGTTATTTAAAACACTGTCCACGATAAACCCAAAAATCAGTATCAATTCAATTAAATATTATTTAATTGGTACACTTCATTAAATCTAAATAAAAAGATTTAATCTTTTCTCAACTGGGTTCAAGAACAGTGTTAGTGAAGACACCATTCACGACAAACCCAAATCACATTTGATATTCAATACAAGGCTCTGAATAGAAAATATATCGGCTTATATTCAATATCAAATTCTACGACTAACAAATGTCGTATTGGAAATAACGATACAAATATATATCTTTCAAATTTCCATAACAACATCCGTATAATCACGAATTCCAACAACGAAATATTCCGAAGACAATTTCGATTCAAATCCACTCCAATGCAATCATTGGAATTTCTGGTTATTTTTAAAACCCTTTTCAAATTCAATTTATTTATTTAAAAATAAATAGAATTATAATTCTAGTTCAAAACTAGTTCGTTTCGATAAAAATCTATTTATATCTTTTCAAATATGGAGTTTTTCATCCTAATTCTTCCCAAATCATTTCTCATGATTTTACACAATTTATTATTATTTTTAATAATTTTATCAAGGCCCGTACAGTCGATTTCCATCAACGGCCATCGAACTGCACTTACAGCGACCTTTTCCAAATTTGATTTGGACATAATTCCAAATCCAACCATTAGATTTCTAATTTCTAATATTCATTAGAAAGCTCTTTTCGATACGAACCCAACGGTTCCGGTTTTAGGAGAATCCGACGGTCGGATCTCCCGTAATGTCCGTTTGAAATAAATGGTCGAAATTCACGAACTGCCGCGGCGCGTTCTATTCAGGCCATTATATTATATATATATATAATATATATAATATATATTTCGTCGATTTCAGTTCAAAACGTGCTTTATAAATCGTTTTTCAATTCATTTTCAAAGCAGTTTCAACTTCATATTCAATTTCAAATCAATTTTAAATCAAATTGATTTCTAATTCAATTTCAGTTCGATTTCAATTCGTTTTCATTTCTATTCATTTTCAATTTGAATTCATCTCAATTCATTTTCAATTTCAATTCATTTCTATTCAAATTCAATTTGAATTCATTTCGAAATCGTTTTCAATTCAATTCATTTCGAAATCGTTTTCAATTCAATTCATTTCAAAATCGTTTTCTATTCGATTCATTTCAAAATGAATAAAATCGATATAAATATCGTTCACGTCAAAAATGGCGTCAATCTAATCAACACGACTTCATATATTTCTATTTTCAAATATTCTATTTCAAATATTTCTTTTTCAAAATAGTTGTTATTATCAAAATATTTCGTTCAACACATGACTAATCTCAACGGATGAGTACTGTCAACACATGAACCTTTATTTTATATTGATAAAGATGTAAATTTTATTACTAAAATATTTCGTTCAACACATGACTAATCTCAACGGATGAGTACTGTCAACACATGAACCTTTATTTTATAATAATCTTTATTTTCTAAATTGGAATGAGGCCCAATCAATCACCATATAATATTAATTATATGGATTTTCATACATCACACGTATATAATAGCATTGAAAAATAATCAACCATCAACCAAAGTGCACTACACTGTATGAGCATCAAATATAGATATCTAACGCTTATAACAGCCTGTCAATCAATCGATCGACATATTTAATCAATCAGGATGAGTGAACTTCAAATTTCATCCCAACACCCGTGTGGGGTTTCAAACAATCAAACACATATTTTATTTGTGTAGTTGGGCGATGTGTAAAATTTTATCGTCCCAATCAATGTCCTTCAAATAGGTGTACATAAACAAACCGTCTGGTTTGTAAATGAATATTTACTTATTCACATTCACCATATTCATATTCACGTTAAAAATTATATATTTTTAACGATAAAACATTTTATTTTAACATATGAATTTCTATTCAGTTCATTCTTTAAATAAAATGATATTTTTATTTTCTAACTTATTTTAGAAAATTTCGGCGGCATAACGGCACGATACTAGAAACGGGACAAGGCCTAGCCTTATCCCCGGTCTAGTGAAGGCCCACGCCATTCACACATCAATCAAATCAATTTCATTTCACTAAACAATTCAATTCAAACCAAATAATCTAACCAACTACACAACCAAACAATTAAACAAACAAGCCATCCATGGTCTGTGGATGACGAGTGTCGGGTGCTACTAAACACCGTCTGCATCCTAGTATATATATAACTAGAAAAAGAAATTGAAAGGTGAGAAATTCTCCCAGATAGCTATCCCAAACATCTTGACTCTTCTTTTGCAGAAGTCTTCGTCGTTTTCACATTTTTGTCATCTTCGTTGCTGTAGCCACTATATATGTAAAAATCGAATTTTACTTCGCTATTCAATATATAAAAATCGAATTTTTACTTCGATGTTCAATATATAAAAATCACATTTTTACTTCGATGTTCAATATATAAAAATCATATTTTTACTTCGATGTTCAATATATAAAAATCACATTTTTATATAGATGTTCAATATATAAAAATCACATTTTTACTTCGATGTTCAATATATAAAAATCACATTTTTATATAGATGTTCAATATATAAAAATCACATTTTTACTTCGATGTTCAATATATAAAAATCACATTTTTATATAGATGTTCAATATATAAAAATCACATTTTTACTTCGATGTTCAATATATAAAAATCACATTTTTATATAGATGTTCAATATATAAAAATCACATTTTTACTTCGATGTTCAATATATAAAAATCACATTTTTATATAGATGTTCAATATATGAAAATCACATTTTTACTTCGATGTTCAATATATAAAAATCACATTTTTATATAGATGTTCAATATATAAAAATCACATTTTTACTTCGATGTTCAATATATAAAAATCACATTTTTATTATAAAGATTATAACTTTTCTATGTTAACAATTTCAGATCTTACCCATGATGTTCTACTCGAGAACTAATTTTTATTTTACTTAAAACTGATTTCATTAAATAAAAATCTATTCTTTTTATTCATATAAACATCTTAGCTTCCCCTATATATAAAAATATTATTTTTATAAACTAAAACCCTATTTTTAATAAGCTAATCCTATATAAAATAAACAAATTAAATTAAAATATAAAAACTTACTGTTAGTTGAGAAAAAAGGGGGTTTCGGAGTTCTGCACGGGGATGGAGAGATAGGCGAGGGTGGAGAAGCTTCGGGGAAAGGGGATGGAGGCGGAAACGAGGAGGGGGGGGGGCCTCAACGGCGGACGCTCGATCGTCGGGAGGGTTTCTGGGTTTGGAGGGGTTCTAGGGCAACGTCGCACTGAAGAGGAGAGAGGAGAAGGGAGGAAGGGGCGACGGCCGATTGAAGGCGCAGCCGAGGCGGAGCGAACGCCGGAGGGAGGATGTAACACCCCACCTCCGCCAGGGTGACTCTTGCAAGCACTCTGACTTTGGAGGGGCGTTTGAATCAGGTAAACATGCATAATGATATATCAAGGCAGAACAAGAACATATGTAAATATGTAAACAGAGTAAATAACATAGATAAAACAGCGGAAGATTTTAAACCATTTCAAAACAAGTCTGGTACAACATAAGGTTAACTTTTCCAAATAAACAAGTCTAGATAAAACAACATCAACTGACAAACTGAAATACATAAGTGCTATCCCCAAAATAAGTGAGAACCATAGCTAGCTTCATGTCGAAAACGTACATGAGCTGGAATCCCACAAGCAAGCGATCAGAAATCCAGCTAAGCTCCAATATTCCCTCCCTGAGAACCTGGGGGGGGGGGGAACGGAAGAAAAGAGGCGAAAGAAAACAGGTCAGTCAAAAAGACGGAGTAAGCCCTACTACAATCAATGTAAACTGATAAAGTCAACTGACATGAGCAGCAGGGATAACAACATACTAGCATGATGATTAACTAACAAGGTAGATAAAGGTGTCATCGCATAGTCAGGATTAAGGTTTTGCACCACAGGTGTACTAGCAAACTAACATGACTTGAATAAACAAGTATTGATCCCTGGGCCCAAGCTTTGGCCCAGTAACATGAAGTGACCCCAATACGAGGTCCAAAGTGTAAACAAGAAGTGATCCCCAGGACCAAGTTTGGCCCAACATCATGAATGACCCAAACCAAGGTCCAACTAGCACGGTCTAGTCGATCGGCTCCCTATAAGCCTAACTCGTCAAGTGTCTGTGTCATACGGCCCAACTACGAAGTGTAGCTAAACTGTGCTAGGTCCACCCTAGGGTGTATCAAGTCCTAGGGTGTCAACCGCTGACACAAATCAATGCACGCACAGTCTAAACCTACTGGTGTCCGTGCCTGCTTTTTCAACTCCGGACCATGTGCACGACCATGACCCGTCTGAACCTACACCGGCGCACCTACTCAGCCGTCGTTTTGGTCGCTTACATGGCATCCCAGTAATCGTGCCCCTCCCTAGCCTAGTCCCTAGGGTATCATGATACAACTAAGAGGGTTACTGGTGCAAAGGACCACGTAACTAGGGTTTCCTTAATGGGTTAAACGTGGTTAACCCAACTCATTCAAGTACCAAGTTGGTTAAGTGTACCCAAGGTTCATGACTTAACCCTACCAACCCATCGTGTTTCATTGGTTAAGTATTCAAGCGGTCCATGACTTAACCCTAATCACGAGGCATTAATTAATTAATGCATCTTAACCTCTCACATTAGACTTTGTTGTGGTTACTAGTTAAGCCGGGCGGGTCCGGGTAGCTTTACACCACAACTTGGTCTAACCTCGGGTTCAAGGTACAACATGACCAACTTCTCACATCGGGTCCTATTGTTTGTAGCAACTAGTTAAGCCGGTCGGTTCCGGGTAGGTTTACGCTACAAACTCAACCCAACCTCGAGTTGGTCACACTCATATTTTCTAAGTGTCATGTCCATCATGTTTCCAAAACACATTACAAGTTTTCAAGCAATTGGGTAGACCTAACTTAATAGGTAAATTCCCAATGGGTAGACCTAACTTAATAGGTAAATTCCCAAGCTTATGTTTTTATGTCTTTTAAGTTTACCCAACCCCAAACGCAATCCCATCGCTTACATATCGCAATAGCGCATAAAGGATAGAAAGAGGGAACTTGACATAATCATGACATAAAGGTGTTGAAGCCACAAGTTCAACATGGTGGCATATGAAATGTACATATGTTCATATACTTGCATTAGGCCTCAAAAGCATGCATAAAACCAAACTTAACATATTGGTGATACATGGTGATAAATGACATGTAAAAATGGCCATAAGTTCGCATCTAGCCTCACATGCAAGTCATCATAAGGGATATGATAACTTACATGTTGCCAAAATGCAACCTTTAGCATAAAGCTTGAAGCTTTATGTTCATAAGCCCAAGATAAGCTTGCATAACATGATAACATGAGCCAAATGATCAACCCAAACTTGCATAACATAACTTACATATCATATGGAAAACTTGCATATCAAACTTGCATAACATAACTTGCATATCATATGACAAACTTGCATATCAAACTTGCATAACATAACTTGCATATCATATGACAACTTGCATATCAAACTTGCATAACATAACTTGCATATCATATGACAAACTTGCATATCAAACTTGCATAACATAACTTGATGAACTTGCATATCACATCATAGTAAGCTTGCATAACATATCATAGTAAACTTGCATATCATGGCAAACTTGCATATCATACATTTAACTTTAGAGTTTAAGTATGAAAGTAGAATAGGGCTTACAATGCTTAGGAAGTCACAAAAATATGACAAAGCCCTTATGAAATCAATTAAACCCAAAATGCAAGCTCTAACATAAAAACCCTTGAGCCAAAATGATCAAAACTCTTTCTTTATGATGCAAATATAGAAAATTGACTTGAATGCAAGCTAATGACGCTCATACAAGCTTGAAAACACTTGTATGCATGGAAAATCTCATAGAAATTTATTTAGGAATTGTATGAAGAGAGTGGAGGCCATGAGAGGATTGATTTTGCCATAGTTTAGTTGTATGAATGAATAATGATGATTTAGGCTAGGTTTAGGGGTCCTTTTATAGAAGTTTAGGTTAGTTTAGGCCATAGGATTAACCCTAGTTTAGATCTAAACCATCAAAAATCGTCATAGGCCAGCAGAACAGACCAGAGAACCAAAACAGGTGCACCAAGCCAGCCAGGGTCAAGCCAGAAAGCTGTGCAGGCTTCTGGCTCGACACGGGCGCACTTCCCAAGTGCGCCAGTGTATTTTTGTGCTGGCGCACTTCACAAGTGCGCCAGTACATTCTGGCTTGTTTTCGGTTTTTCTGCCTAACTTCGTTCGTCCATATCTTCTTCATACGGATTCCGATTTTCGAAAACTCGGACTCTATTTCGCGTATTTTTCCGAGACGAACGCAATGGCATAGCCCGTTTCCCTTGATTCAGATTTTAGAATTAAATTCTGCCTCGATTTACATCATTACAGGTTATTGAAAATACGGGTTGTTACAGAGGAGAACGGCGGTGGGGAGATCGCCAAGGTGGAGCGGTTTTTTTTTATCTGGATCGGATTTTTTTTCATTTAAAAATTCTGAACGGTGAAGAGATTAAGGAGGGGGGGGGGGTTATTATAATATTTTTAATTTATTTTATTATTTAATTTCAAAAAGCAACTTTTATTTTCGACCTCGAAACGAGACCCACCGCCTGTCGCCCATAGCGTAATACCCCCATTCCGAACACAATGGGATATGTATCGTAGGCCAATTCGACCATTAGGATCAATTTTCGTCAAAATCAACATATAACTCTATATATTGAATTTGAACGTGCATTTCAATTTACCGGGCCCACATACAGACTCTAATAATTCCCGAAAAATATTTTCTAGCTTCGTATTGACGATACGGTCCTAACAAAACTATTTTCGCCGAATTCTGAGACAGTTTGAAAAATGGCCAATTTCCAGTCGATTAAAATCAACTGAAACTGGTCAAACGCGTTTTCCTATGCCACGCTCACATATTGATTCGAAAAATTACGAAATTTGAAACCTAGCAATAACTTTACATCCCGGATCCAACAAAACTGGTTTCGTCGAAATCCGAGGCCGTTTGCAAAATGGCTATTTTTAAGGGCCTGAATTCCATAGCGACTATTCAGTATTTTCAACTGGACATATCTTTTGATTCCCGCTATGAAATTTTGATTTGTCGGATTCGTTGGAAAGATATTATCAATTAGATTCTAATGTTTTCAGTTTCACTAAAATCCGGATTGTTCTGCACCCGGTACATCCAATTGAAGTTTGAAATCGATTTATCGAACTACCGCGCCATTTTCAATTCTATTTATAATTATATATAAATATTTATATTCTAACGACGGCGTATATAATATATACGTTCTAATTATATTCAAAATAAATTTCTCATCGATATTATTTAAAATAATCTATTTTAAATATTCAAAATTTGCTAAAATAGCCAAAATAAAAATTTTAAACTGGCTCAGAATTTCCGGGTTATTACAATCTCCTCCACTTAAAACTTTTCTTCCCCGAAAAGGAACAAAGTCGAAAGTGGTTTGATTATTCAACTCTACGTTCGATCTGGCTTCCATTCTCCAACTTTTCAGTTTCTGAGAATTTCCAAATTTTCAAAAATTTGGCTAACACCCTAAATTTTCGAAAAATTTCGCCATAACCTCCCCTGCACCGGGAGCATCGGGGAATTTCAAATAGCTTCCCCGGTCCTTCTAATCTCAAAAAGAAAAGGAAAAAGCCAAGCGGCTAGCCAATAGGCTCATAAAATCATCATCACCCAAACAAAACAGTAAATTATGTAGTAAACATGTACCTATTTGTCGGGCAAACAAATTTTATTCTTTGCTCTAGCCTCCTTGCTATGACCTGTTCAATGTAAGTACAAGTATATGCAAGCAAACGCAACCAATTTTCAATATAATTCAATATGTGATTCAATTAGGCTAAATGGCTAAGAATTAGCAAACAAATAAACAAACAACCCAAACATCAATCAATTAGTGAATTAGAGTTTCAAATTCATAATTTTGATACATATACAAAAATCATGTTTTTGATGCCAAATCACAACAATAAACCCTATCTAGTTTCGGTTCTCACACCAGTCAGTTGGAAATATATAGAAATCCCACTTTCGAAACTCGAACATAAATGTTGATGATGCGATCGCTATCATCAATATCATCTCTGGGCGACTAGATTGTGATGCTATATCTATCCAATATATTAAAACTTTGAATATACGTTTGCAAGGCGTATATGCAAATTCTTTATATACTGAATTGTCCGAAATCAATATAAACAAATAATCAAATACGAATAGTTGATTTAAATTTTCAAAACAAAATTTGTTTTCACTTTAAAAATATACTCTTCACACTCGTTCTAGGATACTACTGATCCCATCTCTAACGAGTCTTTTTAATTGGATATTACTAATCCAATATCTGATGAGTTCTTTCGTATGGTTCTAATGTGTCTTGTTCTCGAGCTCTGTAAACCAAAGCTCTAATACCAACTGTAAAAATCCGACGCTTTCCTTTACGGGGAAGTTACGGGTTTTTACACCTAGACACAAATCCCCACTATAAAAATCATTAAATAAATTCACTAAATCAGATTTCAAAACCTCCCAAAACTGTTTGTAAAATAGAATAGGGAACCCATCAGGCCCCGGAGCTTTGTCACTAGGCATATCACAAATTGCCTTCCAAATCTCCTGTTCAGAAAAAGGTTTATCTAAATCTAATAACTCTCCTTTATCTTCATTAGGATAGATTTCCTTCCAATTGACATTAATTCTTCTCTTGATCCTAGTCCCAAAAATTTGTTTATAATAATTAGTGAAAGCTTCATTTAAATCACGCTGAACTGTCAGTTCCTCATTATTCAAGAAAATAGAATGAATTAAGTTATCACGCCTCCTCTTATTAGCCATACTGTGAAAAAATTTCGTGTTGTTATCCCCTTCCTTAATCCATTGAACACGTGATCTTTGCTTCCACATTATTTCTTCTTTTTCCAAAATCAATTTGAAATCATTTCTAAGATTGCAAAGCCTATCTTTCTCACCTAGATAAAGAATCCTAGATTCACTTAGCTTATCTAAGTCTAACATCTCACATAAAATTCTATCTTTCTTAACTCTAACATTACCAAAAACAAATTTATTCCACCTCTTAAGAAAAAATCTTAATTTACCAAGTTTTGACACAAAAATCTTTGCCGAATTGCCATTATACAAATTATTAAAATAGAAAAGCGAATTCCACTTAACATTAACAAGATTAATAAAACTGGAATCTAGTAGCCACATTTTTTCAAATTTGAAACTGTTACTAATTATCATATTCGAATCACACGAAAGGATTAAAGGACAATGATCCGAATATAAAAAAGGTAACCCTTTTACTTTACAAATTGGAAATCTTTCATCAACCTCCGTACTTATAAAAAATCTATCTAGTAAGGCGAAAGACGGGCTGTCACTAATATTAGAACTAGTCCAAGTAAAAGATATATTGTTAAGCGGAATCTCGATCAAATTACTATCAAGAATAAAATCATTAAATTCTTGCATATCAGAGAAATCTCCTTCTCGAGGAGATCTCTCTCCTAAAAACCTGGTAACATTAAAATCCCCCCTACAATCCAAAGATTTGGGGCAAGATCCCTAAATTCAGAACATTCATCCCATAACTGTCTCCTTTCAATCTTATTGTGAGGGCCATACACATTTGTAATGCGCAATAAAGAATTATCACTGAGTGAAGATAATATAATGTATAACGAATGTAACTTAGAATATTCATGCACAAGTCTATATTGGTTTTCCTTCCAACCGATCATAAGCCCTCCTGCACTGCCAATTGACGGTAAACAGGCCCAATTACGGAAATGGGATCCACCTAATCTAACGAAAAAACTAAAGTCCGGCCTTTCAATTTTAGTCTCTTGAAGCAAAGCAATATCAATATGAAAATCTATAAAGAAAGTCCTTACCTTAGCACATTTTTTAGGTTCATTTAAGCCCTTAATATTCCAACTAACGATCCTCATCGACATAAAGAAGAGACTCTCTCTAATTCCTTACTCCTAGTGAAGTCGGCATCTAACTCAATATCTGAAAAAATAAAGGCTGTATCATTTGCAAGCTGAATCATCTGACCAGTCGAAAGGCTACTCAACGCATAAGGAGAATAATCACTACCATAGACAGAAGACGTACCTGAGCCCCGATCCGAAGTACTACTACTAGCATCCGGACACGGGGACTTACCTCGAAATGAAGATGAGCTAGCTCTGATCCTAGCACTGCGACGAATCAAACCAGTACTGGGTACCACTCTCCTACGCCTCCCTCTTCTAGATGAAGATGTGGGGGTCCCACCACTCTGCACCAATGTCCCACCAGTTACCTTCTCACCATCGCTTCTCCAGGAACTGGAAATGACATCCGTAGATAAATCCGAATGCAATAAGTCATCATCCCCACTAAAAAAATCAGTACTCGGTCTCAGATACAAGTAAAGAAGCTTCGAAAACTTCTCACACATAACCACCGAACATGAATTATCGTTCGAAGACAAAGTGAAGGCATACATATTGCGGTTAAAATTAGGATCAAACACTGTAAAACCATTAACCCATAATGTCCAATCTACTCTGGTCGACAAGTGTGCACCTGAACCAGACCCACAGAATTGTTTAACCACCTTGCCAAATTGTCTATCCCGACTGTACATCATTACCTCATCAATGAGTTCATTATCCGCCTGCTTACTGTCCCCTAAATTATCCTCAGCGTAACAGCTAATACCCACCTTCTTTTGAGCCACCCTACCCCATTTAACTCTTCCAACTCTAAACCCCCTCTTCGTTAATGGTCTACAAATCGGGACAGCCTCTTCGTTAGAGCCATCTAACCTCTCCAGTCTCGTATTCAAATTTTCATCACTTAGCAATTCAAAACTATTCGAAAGGAAAATATCCTTTGCCACAACACAGTTCCTCTCCTCCACCATATCAGTCCCATTTTCCGATTCATTCTCGGTGACACAAACAGCAACAAAGTCACCCATATCCTCAGCGTCAACACCCGACATCACTTCCCTCGCATTCACTTTAACATCCAACTTACCAACCTTGAAACCATCATTAAATCCACCATTGAACCAATCATCAACGCCATGACCCAAGCAATGCAACACATACGGGTCCAGTAACATCGGATCACTCCACACAAAACAAAAACAATCAACTTCAGCCGTCACCTCACCTTTTACACACTCCCCTTCCTTCACTGTTTGCCTTTCCAACCCCTCGGTGACTGAAATATAACTTTCGGTTTTGTACTGTAGATCCTCTTCACTGTACATACAATTTATAGCTGTATTTATAGTATCAAAATGCTCGAGAATTTTATCCAAACCTCTAAAATCCATCCTCTTGTTCCTTGCCATCAAATCTGTGTATAATCTTCTAAGCTTAACGAGATTCAAGCAAAACGCAAAGGCATGTTCTTTTCTAGTCTTTGGCAAAGGTAACGGAGGATGGATTTTCTCAACATCCACATTTTTATTCCAAAGAGTCCCTTCCACCAGACCTTCCAAGCTCCATCCCAATAATAAGAACAGATAAGCCCGTTCTTCCTTGCTTGATGTAGAATCCATAGAACAAAAATTCAACAAGTCAGTCATTCTCAAGCATATCATCAAACAATTATGGTGCAATATCTCCTTTACTGTTTTGCCAGTGAACCTCACAGGACAACTAATTTTTCGATGTCCTACTCCACCACAATTGAAACATCGCAGTCCGTTTCTACACTCCTTCGCTATATGGTATAATTCACCACATCGAAAACACATTCGTTCACCTACATTTTTCCTTAATCGAGGATTTTTAGAAACCGTCGAATACCATGTAGGCATACTAGATACAGGCTGCATAACCACATCAGCAAAGGAACGAGTCTGATTCGCATTGCTTGCATGACTCACCTCTTCCCTTTTCTTATCACATTGTCTGAATGTCAAGTTTAGTCTACCCTCTTTCATACTGGTCTTCTTCCTAAGCAACTCCGGAGCCGATTGTTTGTGGATACCTGTAATGCCATGGAAGATACCCCTTGCTTTACCTCCGAATATGAGAACATCTCCAGATTCAAGAATTATTTTCCTATCTGAACCATTACGCTCTTCTCTGAAAACAAAATCAGCCGAATCACCTATGGAAAAAGAAACAACCGGAAGGCCAAGCGATAGACTTTCAATACTTTCATCCTTGTCTTGATGAACGCCCAATTTACCATCTAGATTATAGTAATTAACTATACATACATCAGGAAACATGAATGGTAATTCATCAGCTTTTCCCCCACTGTTCATTATTTCTTTGTGTGCAGCCATCATAGAATTGCTTACCATCTTCTTGAATTCTAATGGAATTGCTGGAGGGACAGCACCATCATTTTTTCTCCTATCTTCATATGGTCTGGATTGTGGATTCCAATTTTTTCCCAAACACATCATTAGAAGATTAAACACAGCACCATTGTCATAACCCGGTCTATTGAATCCACCATCCCCAGATCCTAGTTCTTGGCACTTATTTACAATTTGAATCTGATCCTCGATGCTAATAAAATTCTTTAATAAAATCATACCCGTACTCAAAATACGATGTTGTACATCTTTAATCTCTGTCTGTTTCCTCCAAGAACTTGAAGAAACCGAGCAATAATCACTACGACGTCCCAAATTACCACATATAAAGCATCTGATTTGGTTTCCACACTTCCTCGCCAAATGATTAACGCCACCACACCGAAAACAAATACCTCGGCGGACCTGTGAATTTGTCAAAGTTCTATCTGGACGAACCTCTTCATTCGATTGAGAATAACTCCAATTGGATTGAGAAAATAGAGAACTAGTACGAGAATTATTCAACGAGAAAGAGAAAGAATTTCCAGCCGCCATGTTTTTTTTCTCACTTTCTTGTTTCAATTTGTATTATAAAATTTCGATTTGATTCATTTTTATCATATTGTTTTATATATGATAATTGTTATGAGTATCGTATTGCTTTATGTATGATACTCTGTGTTGTTTTATTATTATCATATTGTTTTATCTATGATAATTGTTATGAGTATCCTATTTCTTTATATATGATAATCTTTGTTGATTTATTATTATCATATTGTTTACATACGATAATTGTTATCAAATTGTTTTTATACATGATTGATTAGTATGGATTTTATATGGTTTTATATATGATATTTGTACGGGTATCATATTGAATTATATATGATACTCTGTGTTGATTTACTTCTTTCATATTGTTGTTATATAAGAATTGTTATGAGTATTGTATTAGTTTATACACGATACTCTGACTTGATTTGTTATCATCATATTGTTTTATATATTATAATTGTTATGATATCCTATTGGTTTTTATAGGATATTCAAACTTGATTAATTGTCATGTTGGTTTATATATGATATTTATTATGAGTATTATGTTGATTTATATATAATACTTTGAGTTGATTTACCATTACCATTTTGTTTTATAAATAATATTTGTTACGTATATCATTTTGGTTTGTATAAAATGCTCTGCATAGATTTATTCTTAACATTTTTTTGGTAATTGTGTTAGTATCGTATTGATTTATATACAATATCATGCCTTAATTTACTTTTTTCATGTTGGCAAACTGATGGTATCATATTGACTTATACATGATACCATGATTGGATTTATTTATTGATCTACTCTTTTATATATGATTATTTGAATTACATGTCATATTGATTTATATAATCGACACTTGGTTTCATTCTTTTCTATCATGTTCTTCAACATGAAAAGCATTATTTTTCACTATCTATAGATTCTACTTTACTCACATTAGACATAGTTTGACCCGTGTGATTTGTTTTACAATCCTCGGGTTAGGTTGAGGATCGTTTGTAGGTTAGGTTTGTTAGAGACTACGGAATGGATCGTTCAGGCAATGCAAACACTAGAGGAGGGGGGTGAATAGCGTTTGTAGGAATTTAAACAAAACTTAAAACTAATGAGAATTATGGAATGAATCAAACAACACAAACACAATCACAGACACAGATTCAAACACAAATGCAAAATAAACAGAAATAAAAAAGCAAAAAAGGAAAGAACACACCAGATTTTATTGTAACACCCCACGTCCATTAATGTCACTCATGAAGGGAATGCATTAACTTCCATGGAGGTTATAAGTGAATATAGAATAGAAAAATTACAACAAGACAGATAGTAAATAGTACTTGGAAATCTAAAACTTCATTTTATTGCAGCGGAAATTAAACATGTTTGTTACATCATAAAACCATAGATCATAACCAAGTACAATCCATCTTTATAAAAACAAAATACATAATCCCATTACATAAATAGCCATTAAAAAGATAACAAGCTGGACTTTACTTCAACGGTCCAAGCTTTCCAAAGAGAGATGAAGCAATTCAATCAAACTCCACTGGAGCTGGGCCCAACCTGAGGACCTGGAGGGGGAAAAAGGATAGAAATAGAGGGGGTCAGACATAAAGTCTGGCGAGTATCATAATTCTAACAATACTATTATCAAAATAACTAGACTAAGGCATAAGCTGGAAGACAAGTAAATGTCTATGAACTCTTAGGAAGATAAAGATAGCGTTTAAGATAACGTTAAAGATAATGGTAAAGGCACACCTAATTACTAACGAATGATTACTACACTGCACCGCACATTACTACACTGCACCACACCAGTCACCCTATTGTTTGATCCCACTTGCTTTACACAGAAACTTTATAAATAGCCTTACGTACCCCTAGCTGACTACATAGGTGCCGTCTGCCCCTATCTCCACTAGGTGTACCCAACTACCCACTTTCGATCGGCTCCCTACTCGTAGATACCCGTGCTGGCCCCACAATGGGGTGTATCACTCCCCTAAAGTTGCAACCCGATACAACTTGAGAATGCACGGCTTATACCTACACGATGCAACAACGTCTTATCTACCAGCCCGGGTCCACACACGCATATGAAACCCGTTGGACTTGCGTTGCCACCGCTCCCCGTTTTGGCCTCTTACAGTCAAACCCAACATGCGTGTCTCATCCTCGACTTGGGTCGAGCCCACAAAGATACGTTTGGGATACTGGTCGAAATGGGCCCCCACAAGCTACCCATCTAAGCTTGTCACTAGTATATCCCACTTAACCCTCTTAGTCATGTTCATTTACATGTGTGTTTGGTTAAGTCTTACTAATCGTATTTCACATGCCACTAAGGGCACCCCCTAGATTCCTCATGCCACCCAAGGCACCTACTCCGACCTTACATGTTTATCTGCTTAAGTATTTCTTAATTCATTCAGGCCATAACCTCATAAAGACTTCTCACATTAGACTGGCATTTATGGCAGCTGGATTTGTCGGGCGAGTCCGGGCAGTCTTACACCATAAAAGAGTCTAACCTCGTGTCTTTACAACCGTTATGCTTTAGTTTAGGCATAGGACCTCTCACATTGGGCTGACATTTGTGACCACTGGATTTGCCGGGCGGGTCCGGGCAGGTTTACATCACAAACGAGTCCAACCTCGTGTCCTAAGCATTGATTAACACTTAAAATCTTTTACCCCAGTTTTAATAATTCCCTATTCAAATTATTAATTAAGTCAACTTTTAATGATGTCCATAATTGACTCAATTATGGCCATCCACTTATGGCATGCAAAATCATATCAATTGCACCCCAACTTTTTAATATTAAATCCTTAATATTACCCCTACCCCACGGTTATACGTTCACTTATTCAACGCATAATATAGGCTAGACTTGTATAGTCTAACACCTAGCACAAAGATAAATTATCACAACATATAGACAATTAAAATGAATCTAATCATAATAGGGGTGAAACTTGCATAAACTACACATGTTAAGGATCAAAAGGTGTCAACTTGTTAAATGTCTCAATTTATATGATATGATCATAGCCCAAATCTATACATAAACTTGCATATGGGGTTTTTAGGCAACATAATGATGGTGTGAACTAGCATAGGATATCACATATGTCATAGCATAATTCTAGATGTCATAATAGATGTCTTGGTATATGTTCATAACTTTTCTAATCAATCTAACTTGCATATGTGACTTGTCATATAGATCAACATAACCCAAACATGATGATTTAATTAATATGAACTAACTAGCATAGATGGTAACATCATAGCCTTTTTAACATGTATGATTCATCACAACTTAACATAGAAACTTTCAACATACATAACATCATCATAGCATGATTTATAACACGTAAGATATCATCATCACATAACATTGGATTTACAATATACATGATAGAAAAAGGGGTTTACAACAACATATATGATAATTCACATCATCTACTCATAATCCATTCATAACTCAACCTAATTAAAATGATAATAATCTTGTTAAGATCATCATACTCACAATTTAGAGAAGAAAAGAGAGAGTTTTGCTTTGCTTTGCTTTAGGGTTGAGAGAATTAGAATTGAATTTGCTTTTCTTCTTTCTTATTTAGCGGCGGCTCCATTGATTTCCATGGCGATGGTATGACGGTAACTATTCTATTTTAATTAGGTTTAGGGTTAGCATTAGGATGTATTTATAGGTGTAGGAAGTTATTTAGGACCATTAGATTAACCCTGAACCATGAGAACCAATCAAATGCAAAATCTGCATTTGAGCGAATCGGCCCACGGGTTGATAGCTAAACACCCTGGATTAACCACTAGTCGACCCAGCGGGGCTTCGGTCAACCTCAAAAATGGGCCGGTTCGGTTATTTCCCCTCCCAATTCGTTGTTTTGAACTTTTTCGCATATTTATTTTTTAATTTTTTTTTTTTTATATATATATCAATATATATATATTTCTCTGCGCAACCCATTTCACTTAATTCTTTTCTAAAAATTAAGTATACTTTAATTTGTGAATTTTAATGTTATAAAATTACGGGGTGTTACATTCTCCCCTCCTTAAAGGATTTCGTCCCCGAAATCTCCAAGTCAAGAAGAATGTATATCCTACCATCTAATCGTCCATCTACTCAACCATCAAACACCAGCATCCATTGTCCTTAAAAGACTTCTAATGCTTTAATGTTTATATGCACAGTGTGTGTATATGTCCATATCTAATGCAAAATTAGGCGGTCTACTGATTCAGTCGACCTCCTTAGTGCAATTCATGATAGTACCATGCATCCAATATGTATGCAAAAGATTCCTAATGATACATATTAATTCTATATGTATGCACAACCATCCACCCGAATGCAGCAACTATATGATAATACAACCATTATACATCCATTTTACTAAATACATCCATATATATGCAATATGCAATATGAAGTGACTGAGCCGATCTGGTGCCTAATAGTGTGTGTATATGCATCCACGAGCAACCACTAGCAAACACTTGCATCCACTTTGCATCCACCATACATAACATGTCTCAAACACATGTTTCAACCATAGGATTATCCTAACTAAAGGTCAAAGATACTAGCGAGAGGATATACTAAAGATAAGATAAGTACAAGCTAAGCGATAAAGGAGAAATTAAAAGACATACCCTCAAAAAGAAAAGGGTATCGTGAACGCATCTTCTCTTCTGTCTCCCAAGTAGCGTTGCTCTCATCATCTCCCCATTGCACTTTGACTAGTCTGACCTCACGATTCCTCAACCTCTTGATCTCCGACCCAAGAATGTGCGTAGGAGCTCGTCGAATTGTCGCATCACGCTCTATCTCCACCTCTCTAAGAAAGCTCGGCTCTACCACTTCCGCGGTCTCGTGCAAGCACTTCCTTAAATGTGACACATGGAATACGTCGTGTACACCACTAAGTCTCTCGGGCAACCCCACTCTATACGCCATCCGTCCAATCCTCTCCTTAATAGGAAACGACCCTACAAACCTTGGTGCTAATTTCCCAACGGACCCAAAGCGAACAACGTTTCGTAATGGAGACACTTTGACAAAGACCATGTCCCCCACTTCAAACTCGAGATCTGTCCTCCTCTTATCCGCATAAGATTTCTGCCTATCTTGCGCTGCTTTCATCCTCCTTCGAATCAAGTCGATCTTCTCCGAAGTCTCCCTAATCATATCGGGCCCAAGTAAGATCTTATCCGTAGATTCCCACCAACATGTAGGTGAACGACAAGGTCGTCCATATAGAGCTTCGAATGGTGCCATACCAATGCTGGACTGAAAGCTATTATTATATGCGAACTCAACCAATGGAAGATGCTCTTCCCATGTACCCCCAAAGTCTAGGATACATAGCCTCAACAGATCCTCTAGAATGCGATTCACCCTCTCAGTCTGGCCGTCCGTCTGAGGATGATATGCGGTGCTCAAACATAACTGAGTCCCTACCGCCTCTTGTAAGCTTCTCCAAAATTCGCTAGTGAAAATAGGATCGCGGTCGCTCACTATGCTAGAAGAAACACCGTGCAAACGAACTATTTCTCGAACGTATACGGAGGCTAACCATGGAGCAGTCCTCTTACTCTTTACGGGAATGAAATGGGCGCTTTTAGTAAGTCTATCTAATATAACCCAAATTCCCGTATTACCCTTCCTTGATCGCGGTAACCCATCCACAAAATCCATCGAGACACTTTCCCACTTCCATAATGGAACCTCCAATGGGTGAAGCAACCCACCGGGTTTCTTTTGCTCCGCTTTTACTTGTTGGAACACCAAGCATCTAGCGACATACTCGACCACGTCTTTCTTCATGCCGACCCAAAAGTAAACTCTCTTCATGTCTTTGTACATCTTGTCCCCGCCGGGATGAATGGTCATCTTCGAATGATGTACTTCGTCAAGAATAGTCTTCCTTAGGTCATCGTCTTTTGGTACACAAAGTCTACCGTCCCTACGTAACCAACCATTATCATCTAGGGTATACCTACGGAGATGGCTTGATGACTCCCCTCCTTTGAGTTTTTCTACTAACTCAACCAACTGCGGGTCGTCTCGCTGTGCCTCGCCAATCCGTCCCAAAAGCGTAGGTCTGACCTCCAAGGATGCTAGCAAACCGGGTACGAAGTCAACGGAAGGTCTAAAATCAAACATAGAGATGAACTCTAAATTTCGCCGCTCAACAAACAAAGGACTTAAGGATAATCTTTTTCTACTTAAGGCATCGACCACCACGTTACCCTTGCCAGGGGTATATGCTATCAAAATCGTAGGACGCTAAGAACTCCATCCACCTTTGCTGCCTTAAGTTCAAGTCCTTTTGAGAGAATAGGTATTTTAAAGATTTGTGGTCAGTGAATAGTTCGAATTTCTCGCCAAGAAGATAATGATGCCAAGACTTAAGCGCGAAAACAATAGCGGCCAACTCTAGGTCATGTGTGGGGTAATTCTTCTCATGCGCTCTCAACTGCCTTCCACCATAGGCTATTACCCTGCCCTCTTGCATTAAGACTGCGCCTAGTCCTGTCCCACAAGCGTCAGTATAAACGGTAAACGGCTTACTCCCGTCTGGCAATACTAAGACTGGGGCTGAAGTCAAAGCTCTCTTCAAACATTGGAACGCATCATCACAATCTACGTCCCATGTGAAAACTAGGTTCTTCTTCGTCAAGCGTGTCAATGGAGCTGATATCTTTGCGAAGTCTTTGATAAACTTCCTATAGTAGCCAGCCAACCCCAAGAAACTTCTCACTTCAGTAGCCTTTTTAGGGACCTTCCAATCTTGGATGGCCACCACCTTCGCAGGATCCACAGCTATCCCTTCTTTGGAAACCACGTGCCCCAAGAACCGTACTTCCTTCCTCCAGAAGTGACACTTAGAAAATTTAGCCTTAAGGCTATGCGCTCGTAGGGTCTCCAACACTTCCCTAAGATGTAGGGCATGCTCTTCTTCATCCTTAGAAAAGATCAAGATGTCATCTACAAAGACTACCATGAATTTGTTAAGGTACTCCCTAAACACCCTACTCATCAAATTAACAAAATATGCTGGGGCGTTTGTCAAACCGAAGGGCATCACTAGCCATTCATAGAAACCGTCCGGAGTCCTAAAGGCAGTCATGTCTATGCTATCCTCAGCCACTCTCAACTGATGGAACCCAGTGGCTAAGTCCAACTGCGAAAACACTGAGGCGCCAACTAACTGATCGAAGAGATCGTCAATCCTCGGCAGTGGGTGTTTGTTCTTCTTAGTAAGCTTATTAAGTTCTCTATAGTCCACACAAAGTCTAAGGGACCCATCCGCCTTCGTGGCAAATACTACTGGAGCACCCCACTCCGATATACTTCGTCTTATGAACCCCTTCTCAAGCAACTCCTTCACTTGCTTACCGAGTTCCCTCCTTTCACGTGGAGCCATGTGGCGTACTGGCAAAGATACTGGTTTCACATTATCCACAAGATATATTCGAAAATCTATCTCCCGCTTCGGAGGCAAGCCCTTCACCTCCTCAAACACATCCGAATATTCTCGAACCACTCTAACAGATCGTAGATTTTCCTCAGACGCGTCAAGCGATTCTAGATAACTTAGCATAACCGAATTTATGGGATTACAAAAGATTTCGAGAGTGTTGCCAAGGCGAGTCACGAGCCTAACTACTCTCCTTTCACAATCAAGAACGGCCCCATTTATGGATAACCAATCCATTCCTAAAATTAGCCCATAGCCCGTGAAGCCCAACACATAAGCATCACATCTAAATTCAACGCTAAGTATGGAAATTTTCAAATCCAAACACATCATAGACAAATAAGCTGAGCCCCCAATTGGATTCGAAACAACTAAGGGATCCTCTATTAAACTGGTGTTTAAGTGCAGTGATTCAACTAATGATGTAGAGATAAACGAATGTGATGCGCCCGAATCGAATAAGGTATGGACAGGATGATCAAACAGAAAAACTAAGCTTTCAACAGAAATGGGTCTACCTCGTTCTTGCAGCGGTGGGACCGCGAGAGCCTGAACTTTTCCCCTTGCCTGCCCTGGTGCCATAAGAGCCTGCACCTATCCTCCCGAGGTAGCTCCTGCCCTCTGCCCCTTCTTTGGGCAGTCCTTCACTAAATGTCCCGCATCGCTACAATGAAAACAGCCTGTCTTCTTTTTCTTTCGGCAATCCTTGCTGAGATGGCCTGGGGTTCCATAGTTAAAGCACTTCTTCTTTCCTTTGCCATTATTGTCTTTTCCACCCTTCTTGTTTTGCTGTTGTGGTTTCTTATGATCCCCCTTTTTCTCGGGTGCCTTATCAGCTTTAGCGCTTTTCTCCTCATGCATGAGCGCCATTTCTACTAACTTCTCAAAGGTGGCCCCCATCGGGATGTGGGTCATAGCCAACCCTTGCAATGGTTCATTCAAGCCATTCACGAATCTTAGAGCCTTCTTCTCCGGCGTGTTTACTAAGTCCAAGCCAAACCTTGCTAACTGATTAAATTTATTGACATATTCTTTCACTGATGAGCTTCCTTGCTTCAATGTCAAGAACCTTTCCATATATAGATTTTCTTCCGCCCTTGAGAGAAACTTCGCCTCGAACCTACGTCTGAAATCCGCCCAAGAGTCAACAGGACGCTCCCCATTAGTGACCTCCCACCAAAACGAGGCCTCTCCCTTCATCAACCAAGCTGCTAAACGAACTCTCCTCCCCTCTTCTACTTCAAAGATTTCTAGCAATTCTTCCACCTCCTTAAGCCAATCTCTAGCTTCCACAAACGTTTCTGACCCTTGAAATGGTTTTCCACCCATAGCCTTGAATTCCTTGCACATCTTTGCAAAAGTATCTACGCGAGGAGGAGGAGGAACGGGTGCAACTGGTGGTGGAGGAACATTGGCTGGATCTGCAGCGGCCCTAGCCTCTAATAACCTCCTATACCATCCTGGTATCGTTACACCGTCCGGTAGATTAAGATTTTCAGCCATGCTGAAATGAAAAAGGAAAGATTCAAAATGGAGAATTCGAAAGATAAAGATATGTGCTATTGGGGATTATGTTTTTTTCTTAAAAACTTTTCTCTTTAAATTTCTCATTAAAACATGTTTTTGAAAGCACTTCTTCCAAAAATAACTATTTTTCTATAGTATTTTTATCTGTTCTGGTAACCTTAAGCTCTGATACCACGTGTAACACTACACGTCCATTAATGTCACTCACGAAGGGAATGCATTAACTTCCATGGAGGTTATAAGTGAATATAGAACAGAAAAATTACAACAAGACATATATTAAATAGTACTTGGAAATCTAAAACTTCATTTTATTGCAGCGGAAATTAAACATGTTTGTTACATCATAAAACCATAGATCATAACCAAGTACAATCCATCTTCATAAAAAAAATACATAATCCCATTACATAAATAGCCATTAAAAAGATAATAAGCTGGACTTTACTTCAACGGTCCAAGCTTTCCAAAGAGAGATGAAGCAATTCAATCAAACTCCACTGGAGTTGGGCCCAACCTGAGGACCTGGAGGGGGAAAAGGATAGAAATAGAGGGGGTCAGACATAAAGTCTGGCGAGTATGATAATTCTAACAATACTATTATCAAAATAACTAGACTAAGGCATAAGCTGGAAGACAAGTAAATGTCTATGAACTCTTAGGAAGATAAAGATAGCGTTTAAGATAACGTTAAAGATAACGGTAAAGGCACACCTAATTACTAACGAATGATTACTACACTGCACCGCACATTACTACACTGCACCACACCAGTCACCCTATTGTTTGATCCCACTTGCTTCACACAGAAACTTTATAAATAGCCTTACGTACCCCTAGCTGACTACATAGGTGCCGTCTGCCCTTATCTCCACTAGGTGTACCCCACTATCCACTTTCGATCGGCTCCCTACTCGTAGATACCCGTGCTGGCCCCACAGTTGGGTGTATCACTCCCCTAAAGTGGCAACCCGATACAACTTGAGAATGCACGACTTATACCTACACGATGCAACAACGTCTTATCTACCAGCCCGGGTCCACACACGCATATGAAATCCGTTGGACTTGCGTTGCCACCGCTCCCCATTTTGGCCTCTTACAGTCAAACCCAGCATGCGTGTCTCGTCCTCGACTTGGGTCGAGCCCACAAAGATACGTTTGGGATACTGGTCGAAATGGGCCCCCACAAGCTACCCACCTAAGCTTGTCACTAGTATATCCCACTTAACCCTCTTAGTCATGTTCATTTACATGTGTGTTTGGTTAAGTCTTACTAATCGTATTTCACATGCCACTAAGGGCACCCCCTAGATTCCTCATGCCACCCAAGGCACCTACTTAACCCCCATGTCCCACCTTACATGTTTATCTGCTTAAGTATTTCTTAATTCATTCAGGCCATAACCTCATAAAGACCTCTCACATTAGACTGGCATTTATGGCAGCTGGATTTGCCGGGCGGGTCCGGGCAGTCTTACACCATAAAAGAGTCTAACATCGTGTCTTTACAACCGTTATGCTTTAGTTTAGGCCTAGGACCTCTCACATTGGGCTGACATTTGTGACCACTGGATTTGCCTGGCGGGTCCGGGCAGGTTTACGTCACAAACGAGTCCAACCTTGTGTCCTAAGCATTGATCAACACTTAAAATCTTTTACCCTAGTTTTAATAATTCCCTATTCAAATTATTAATTAAGTCAACTTTTAATGATGTCCATAATTGACTCAATTATGGCCATCCACTCATGGCATGGAAAATCATATCAGTTGCACCCCAACTTTTTAATATTAAATCCTTAATATTACCCCTACCCCACGGTTATACGTTCGCTTATTCAACGCATAATATAGGCTAGACTTGTATAGTCTAACACCTAGCACAAAGATAAATTATCACAACATATAGACAATTAAAGTCTTGTACTCTAAGCTTTGTAAAACTCGCTCTGATACCAACTGTAAAGACCCGTAACTTCCCCGTAAAGGAAAGCGGCGGATAGTTCGAGAACAAGCCACAACAGAATGCATACAAAAGAACATTTCATTGTATTTACAACAATGCATCAGATCACAAGAATATACAGAGTATGAATAAATATTACACAGAAATATCAGAGATTTAAATTACATTTAAATACATCGCAGCGGAAAATAATACAATACACAACTAGAAGGAGATATACGGATACAAAGCTTTCCGGATATCGTTCCAGCTGTAAACCAGGATCCTGTGAATATAAATCTGCAAAACCAAAACTACTAGCTGCCCGTGTCAAAATAAGGGCACCCAGAGTTTAGGTCAAAACAATAAATTCCAGGTCAGTCATGTGACTGGTGTGAGAACTAAAACAGTTATTAATCTTTATTTTAAAGTTCGGTAAATCAAGGGACCACGCCGTATAACACGGAACGGGTTTCCTCCCAAGAATACCAGTGCATAAAACAAACAGCGCAATGCTAAATAAAGAAAAATGAAGCTGTTATAAGACCAAGGTCCTATCACACAATGCAAGGCAAGCTGGGGGATAGGGTTTTCCCTTATAACAGCCAAAGAATGCTTGATACGTTTGAAACAAATCATTTGATACTATAATAAGTGCATAGTGTATAAAATAACTTCAAATCATAAGTATCAATCATAGGCGGCATGAATGACCCATACCACTATGTCGCCATATATAAGTTTACAATCAAAACCGCAATGTCGTATTGGAAGTTGGGTTATCATTTATGGTATGAACCGAGGCTAGGGGCAAGATCCTCACCGATTCGAGACTGTCTAGTCCGAGCCTCAGGAACAGCCGCAACTGCCCCTTGGATCGTCAGGGCCGGTCCACCGATGTGCATTATAATGCCTGAACAATACGTTTCTCCGCCCTTTGGGGCGTAAGCCTGGCCCGTCGGCCGACTAGAAGCATCGGCCGAAACCGATATCACGAGGCGCCTCGCTTTTCAGCAAGTAATAATAAGCAACATCCACATGAGTCAAACTCGTCAGCTAGTTCAAGCACTGACGCCACTCCTAACTAGAAATAAAACGCATGTCCCCCCTGAGGTCCGTCTCCCGTTTTTGGTTCATACCGGGTGTGATACTCGCGAATCAACGTTACACAAAGCTACGCCACAAAGGCCGTGCTTCGATCATCAACCACAAGACTTTGCTTTTCAACAGAAGCCTTGATCATTTGCCACTTAGGCATGCCACACAGGCAATTCACTCCATGTGATTGATATCCATCAATATATAACCCCTGAGCTCGTATGTCTCAGAGAAGGGCGTTAAGAAAGAGAATAAATTCTCCACCGCCAAACCGATATATATTTAATAGAGATCAATCACACTGACTAAAATCCAATGTCAGACACACAGTCCATTTACAAGTCCGTTCTGGGGCTGAACGAAACCGGAGGCACCTAGTACCTCGCATATCCATCGATCTCCAAGTACGTCTGGACGATCACCAACTGTTTCCATCTTCTTGGGTGTACAGCCCAATCAAGATCATCAGTAATCACCCAAACAACGTGAAGACTTCCGGTCTTCGACCACCGTCTTCATCTTCGACTTATCGTCGTATCAGTTATTCAGAATGGGATAAACCCGGTCTTTCCGAATAACTCGCGTATATTTTAAATAAGTGTTACACAAACACAACATACGCCTCATTCCAATTCATCAGTCACTAACCGTAAATTAATCAAGAGAATAATTCCCCAAATATTAACCCCGAAGGCCGAAACCAACATCAGATCAATATCCAGAAAACCATTCTGCTTAGCTAACCGACAGTTAGTTTCTAAATTTCACATTCATAGGGAAAGGTTCCCATTAATTTTATCCAAGATAAATTTCTTGAATTTATTCTTTAATCTATTTTTGAATATCAATTCAAACTAGTTGGGATTAGCGAACCTTACCGAAGTAATCATTTGTTTTAATTTCCCAATCCCAACCTATTCATCCCATGAAGTAAAACTGGTTATACTTCATATCTAACACCACAGTGTTATCGGTAAATTCAATTACCATTTCACGTTCAAATCTAATTAAAGATTTAACTATCGCCTGGAGCAAAACTGGTGGTACTCCATTTTCGATCTTTTCAATCTAATTAAAGATTCATTAAAACTCCACTTAGTTTTAATCTTTGACTGGGTTAAAGAATCAGTGTCATTTAAAACACGGTTCACGATAAACCCAAAATCACGTTTATTAATTATCGGGTTAAAGAACGAGTGTTATTTAAAACACCGTCCACGATAAACCCAAAAATCAATATCGATTCAATTCCAATTAAATATTATTTAATTGGTACACTTCATTAAATCTAAATAAAAAGATTTAATCTTTTCTCAACTGGGTTCAAGAACAGTGTTAATGAAGACACCATTCACGACAGACCCAAATCACATTTGATATTCAATACAAGGCTCTGAATAGAAAATATATCGGCTTATATTCAATATCAAATTCTACGATTAACAAATGTCGTATTGGAAATAACGATATAAATATATATCTTTCAAATTTCCATAACAACATCCGTATAATCACGAATTCCAACATCGAAATATTTCGAAGACAATTTCGATTCAAATCCACTCCAATGCAATCATTGGAAATTCTGGTTATTTTTAAAACCCTTTTCAATTTAAATTTATTTATTTAAAAAATAAATAGAATTATAATTCTAGTTCAAAACTAGTTCATTTCGATAAAAATCTATTTTTATCTTTTCAAACATGGAGTTTTTCATCCCAATTCTTTCTAAATCATTTCTTATGATTTTACACAAATTATTACTATTTTTAATAATTTTATCAAGGCCTGTACAGTCGATTTCCATCAACGGCCATCGAACTGCACTTACAGCGACCTTTTTCAAATTTGATTTGGACGTATCTCCAAATCCAACTGTTAGATTTCAAATTTCTAATACTCGTTAGAAAGCTCTTTTCGATACGAACCCAACGGTTCCGGTTTTAGGAGAATCCGACGGTCGGATCTCCCGTAATGTCCGTTTGAAATAAATGGTCGAAATTCACAAACTGTCGCGGCGCGTTCTATTCAGGCCATTATATTATATATATAATATATATAATATATATTTCGTCGATTTCTATTTAAAACGAATTATATAAATAGTTTTAAATTCGTTTCAAAAGCAATTTCAACTTCCATTTCAATTCAAATCAAAATTGAATTCTTCTTTATAAATTCGTTTTAAAATTCATTTCTATTCAATTCAAATTTCAGTTCAATTTGAATTCATTTCAATTCGCTTTCAATTCAATTTGAATTCGTTTTCAATTTAATTCAATTCCAAAGTCGTTTTCTACTCGATTCAATTCAAATTGGTTTTCTATTCGATTCAATTCAAATTGGTTTTCTATTCGATTCAATTCAAATTGGTTTTCTATTCGATTCAATTCAAATTGGTTTTCTATTCGATTCAATTCAAATTGGTTTTCTATTCGATTCAATTCAAATTGGTTTTCTATTCGATTCAATTCAAATTGGTTTTCTATTCGATTCAATTCAAATTGGTTTTCTATTCGATTCAATTCAAATTGGTTTTCTTTTCGATTCAATTCAAATTGGTTTTCTATTCGATTCAATTCAAATTGGTTTTCTATTTGAATCAAATTCATTATAAATTCAATTGAAATCAAATTCGTTATATATTCAATTCGAATTCGTTTCCTATTCAATTTAATTCAAATTTCATTTCAAAATATGCGATTTCGAAATCACTTTTCAATATTCATTTTAAAATGAGTAAAATCGATATAAACATCGTTCACGTCAAAATGGCGCATCTCTAATCAACACGGCTTCATATCATTCTATTTTCAACTATTCTATTTCAAATATTTCTTTTTCAAATATTTCCTATTCAAATATTTCTATATTAAAATATTCCGTTCAACACATGACTTATCTCAACGGATGAGTACAGTCAACACATGAACCTTTATTTTATATTGATAAAGATGTAAATTTTATTATTAAAATATTTCGTTCAACACATGACTTATCTCAACGGATGAGTACAGTCAACACATGAACCTTTATTTTATAATATTCTTTATCTTCTAAATTGGAATGAGGCCCAATCAATCACCATATAATGTTAATTATATGGATTTTCCTACATCACACGTATATAATAGCATTGCAAAATAATCAACCATCAACCAAAGTGCACTACACTGTATAAGCATCAAATATAGATATCTAACGCTTATAACAGCCTGTCAATCAATCGATCGACATATTTAATCAATCAGGATGAGTGAACTTCAAATTTCATCCCAACACCCGTGTGGGGTTTCAAACAATCAAACACAGATTTTAGTTGTGCAGTTGGGCGATGTGTAAAATCTATCGACCCAATCAATGTCCTTCAAATAGGTGTACATAAACAAACCGTCCGGTTTGTAAATGAATATTTATTTTATTCACTTCCACGTTAAAACTATATTTTTAACGATAAAATATTTTATTTAACTTATGAATGTTCTATTCAGTTCATTCATTCAATAAAATGATATTTTTATTTTTCTAACATATTTTAGAAAATTTCGGCGGCATAACGGCACGATACTAGAAACGGGACAAGGCCTAGCCTTATCTCCGGTCCAGTGAAGGCCCACGCCATTCACACATCAATCAATCCAATTTCATTTCATCAAACAACCAAATTTCAATCAAATTCTCTAACTAATTTTTGCAATCAAACAAACAAGTCCATGGTCTGTGGACGATTGTGTCGGGTGCTACTAAACACCGTCTGCATCCTAGTATATATATAACTAGAAATAGAAATTGAAGAGTGAGAAATTATCACCGATTAGCTATCCCAACTTCACGACACTTCATTTAGAAATCTTCGCCGTTCTCGCCTTTCGTCACCTTCTTTGCCCGTATTCTCTACATATGTAAAAATCGAATTTTCACTTCGCTATTCAATATATAAAAATCATATTTTTACTTCGATGTTCAATATATAAAAATCACATTTTTACTTCGATGTTCAATATATAAAAATCACATTTTTACTTCGATGTTCAATATATAAAAATCACATTTTTACTTCGATGTTCAATATATAAAAATCACATTTTTACTTCGATGTTCAATATATAAAAATCGAATTAATTTTATCGCTTCATATATAATAAAAATCATATTTTGAAAACGATGTTTTCTATATAAAGATCATATTTTCATAACGCTAATTTCTATATGAAGATTATATTTTTACATTGCTATTTTATATTTTCCAAATCCAATTCTATTTTATATTTTCAAATCTCATATCTTTATAACCAGACTATTTTTATTATTAAAATCCACGCTATTTTTATATTTTTAAAACAATTCAAATTTATATTTTTAAAACAATTCAAATTTATATTTTTAGAATTTAACTTACTGCTATTTACTAATTCAATTAATCTAGTAGAATAAATAAAGAAGAAGAAAAAAACTTACCCTAATCCCTCTGTTAAACTGACTGACGTCGAATCCCCTTTTGCTCGCAACTAGGGTTTCGGTTTTTGCACAAATTTCGAGAGGCTTGGCGTAGATCTGGTGGCGCCGCGACCTCAGCCTTCGCAAGAGCTTCCTGCCGGTGTGCTCGACGTCGAATTCGAGCTGCTAGGGAGGGCAGATTCCGGCGCGAGACGACGTCACTTTGGAGGCGGGCGGTTCTAGGGTTTAGGTGGCTGGCGTTCGATTAACGGTGTGGGGGTTTCTGCGAGTTGGGGGAAGAGAGGCGGAGGGGCTATGGAGGGGGACGACGATGTGGAGAGGGGAGCGGTGACAGGGAACTGGCGCGGTGGTGGAAGGGGAAGCGTAGGCGGCGGCTTCAGATCGTCCATCGCAGGCTTTTTTATTTTTTTTATTTCTGATTCGATTCTTTTGAAAAGGGGGGGGGGGGGCTGATAGTATAAAGGAGGAAGGGGAGGTTTATTATTTTATTTTATTTTATTTTAAAAAGTTGACTTTCACGTATGACCTCTAAATGAGGCCCACCGCCTGTCGTCCATAGCGTTTTACCCCCATTCCGAACACAATGGGATACGTATCGTAGGCTGATTTGATCATTTCGATCAGTTTCCGTTAAAATCAACATATAACTCTATATATTGAATTTGAACGCGCATATCAATTTACCGGGGTCACATACGAACTTTATAAATCCCAGAAAAAATATTTTCTACCATCGTATTGACGATACGGTCCTAACAAAGCTAATTTCGTCGAATTCTGAGACCGCTTGAAAAATGGCCAATTTCCAGTCGATTAAATTCAACTGAAACTGGTCAAACGCGTTTAACTGTGCCACGCTCACATATTGATTCAGAAAATTATGAAATTTGGAATCTAGCAATAATTTGACACTGCGGCCCCAACAAAACTGGTTTCGTCGAGATCCGAGGTCATTTGCAAAATGTCCATTTTTTAAGGGCCTGAATTCCATAGCGACTATTCAAAATTTTCAACTGGACATATCTTTTGATTCCCGCTATGAAATTTCGATTGGTCGAATTCGCTGGAAAGATATTATCAATTAGATCCTAATGTTTTTGGTTTCACTAAAATCCGGATTGTTTTGCACCCGGTACATTCAATTGAAGTTTGAAATCGAATTATCGAACTACCGCGCCATTTTCAAGTCTATTTATAATTATATATAAATATTTATATTCTAACGACGACGTATATAATATATACGTCGAATTCTATTCAAAGTAAATTTCTCGATGATATTATTTAAAATAATTCATTTTAAATAATCAAAATTCGCTAAAATTGCCAAAAATAAAAATTTTAAACTGGCCCAGATTTTCGGGTTGTTACAATCTCCCCCACTTAAAACTTTTCGTCCCCGAAAAGGAACAAAGTCGAAAGTGGTTTGATTAATCAACTCTACGTTCGATCTGGCTTCCATTCTCCAACTTTTCAGTTTCTGAGAATTTTCAAAAATTTCAAAAATTTGGCTAACACCCTAAATTTTTGAAAAATTTCGCCATAACCTCCCCTGTAATGGGAGCATCGGGAAATCTCAAATAGCTTCCCCGGTCCTTCAGATCTCAAAAAGAAAAAGAAAAAGCCAAGCGGCTAGCCAATAGGCTTATAAAATCATCATCACCCAAACAAAACAGTAAATTATGTAGTAAACATGTACCTATTTGTCGGGCAAACAAATTTTATTCTCTGCTCTAGCCTCCTTGCTATGACCTGTTCAATGTAAGTATATGTATATATGCAAGCAAATGCGACCAATTTTCAATACAGTTCAATATTTGGTTCAATTAGGCTAAATGGCTAAAAATTAGCAAACAAATAAACAAACAACTCAAACATCAATCAATTAGTTGATTAGCTTTTCAAATTCATAACTTTGATACATAGTCAAAAATCAGATTTTTGATGCCAAATCACAACAATAGGCCCTATCTAATTTTGGTTCTCACACCAGTCAATAGGAAATATATAGATATCCCACCTTCGAAACACGAATACCAATTCTGATGATGTTCGAACTATCATCAGAATCATCTCCGGGCGACTAGAGTGTGATTCTATATCTATCCAGTATATTAAAACTTCAAATACACGTTTGCAAGGCGTATATGCAAAATCTTTATATACTAGACTGTCCTAATCAATATGAAATAAATAATCAAATACGAATAGTTGATTTAGATTTTCAAAAGAAAAATTGTTTTCATTTTAAAAATATACTCTTCACACTCGTTCTAGGATACTACTGATCCCATCTCTAACGAGTCATTCCCATTGGATATTACTAATCCAATATCTGATGAATTCTTTCGTATGGTTCTAATGTGTCTTGTACTCTAAGCTTTGTAAACCTCGCTCTGATACCAACTGTAAAGACCCGTAACTTCCCCGTAAAGGAAAGCGGCGGATAGTTCGAGAACAAGCCACAACAGAATGCATACAAAAGAACATTTCATTGTATTTACAACAATGCATCAGATCACAAGAATATACAGAGTATGAATAAATATTACACAGAAATATCAGAGATTTAAATTACATTTAAATACATCGCAGCGGAAAATAATACAATACACAACTAGAAGGAGATATACGGATACAAAGCTTTCCGGATATCGTTCCAGCTGTAAACCAGGATCCTGTGAATATAAATCTGCAAAACCAAAACTACTAGCTGCCCGTGTCAAAATAAAAGCACCCAGAGTTTAGGTCAAAACAATAAATTCCAGGTCAGTCATGTGACTGGTGTGAGAACTAAAACAGTTATTAATCTTTATTTTAAAGTTCGGTAAATCAAGGGACCACGCCGTATAACACGGAACGGGTTTCCTCCCAAGAATACCAGTGCATAAAACAAACAGCGCAATGCTAAATAAAGAAAAATGAAGCTGTTATAAGACCCAGGTCCTATCACACAATGCAACGCAAGCCGGGGGATAGGGTTTTCCCTTATAACAGCCAAAGAATGCTTGATACGTTTGAAACAAATCATTTGATACTATAATAAGTGCATAGTGTATAAAACAACTTCAAATCATAAGTATCAATCATAGGCGGCATGAATGACCCATACCACTATGTCGCCATATATAAGTTTACAATCAAAACCGCAATGTCGTATTGGAAGTTGGGTTATCATTTATGGTATGAACCGAGGCTAGGGGCAAGATCCTCACCGATTCGAGACTGTCTAGTCCGAGCCTCAGGAACAGCCGCAACTGCCCCTTGGATCGTCAGGGCCGGTCCACCGATGTGGATTATAACGCCTGAACAATACGTTTCTCCGCCCTTTGGGGCGTAAGCCTGGCCCGTCAGCCGACCAGAAGCATCGGCCGAAACCGATATCACGAGGCGCCTCGCTTTTCAGCAAGTAATAATAAGCAACATCCACAAGAGTCAAACTCGTCAGCCAGTTCAAGCACTGACGCCACTCCTAACTAGAAAGAAAATGCATGTCCCCCCTGAGGTCCGTCTCCCGTTTTTGGTTCATACCGGGTGTGATACTCGCGAATCAACGTTACACAAAGCTACGCTACAAAGGCCGTGCTTCGATCATCAACCACAAGACTTTGCTTTTCAACAGAAGCCTTGATCATTTGCCACTTAGGCATGCCACACTGGCAATTCACTCCATGCGATTGATATCCATCAATATATAACCCCTGAGCTCGTACGTCTCAGAGAAGGGCGTTAAGCAAGAGAATAAATTCTCCGTCGCCAAACCGATATATATTTAATAGAGATCAATCACACTGACTAAAATCCAATGTCAGACACACAGTCCATTTACAAGTCCGTTCTGGGGCTGAACGAAACCGGAGGCACCTAGTACCTCGCATATCCATCGATCTCCAAGTACGTCTGGACGATCACCAACTGTTTCCATCTTCTTGGGTGTACAGCCCAATCAAGATCATCAGTAATCACCCAAACAACGTGAAGACTTCCGGTCTTCGACCACCGTCTTCATCTTCGACTTATCGTCGTATCAGTTATTCAGAATGGGATAAACCCGGTCTTTCCGAACAACTCGCGTATATTTTAAATAAGTGTTACACAAACACAACATACGCCTCATTCCAATTCATCAGTCACTAACCGTAAATTAATCAAGAGAATAATTCCCCAAATATTAACCCCGAAGGCCGAAACCAACATCAGATCAATATCCAGAAAACCATTCTACTTAGCTAACCGACAGTTAGTTTCTAAATTTCACATTCATAGGGAAAGGTTCCCATTAATTTTATCCAAGATAAATTTCTTGAATTTATTCTTTAATCTATTTTTGAATATCAATTCAAACTAGTCGGGATTAGCGAACCTTACCGAAGTAATCATTTGTTTTAATTTCCCAATCCCAACCTATTCATCCCATGAAGTAAAACTGGTTATACTTCATATCTAACACCACAGTGTTATCGGTAAATTCAATTACCATTTCACGTTCAAATCTAATTAAAGATTTAACTATCGCCTGGAGCAAAACTGGTGGTACTCCATTTTCGATCTTTTCAATCTAATTAAAGATTCATTAAAACTCCACTTAGTTTTAATCTTTGACTGGGTTAAAGAATCAGTGTCATTTAAAACACGGTTCACGATAAACCCAAAATCACGTTTATTAATTATCGGGTTAAAGAACGAGTGTTATTTAAAACACCGTCCACGATAAACCCAAAAATCAATATCGATTCAATTCCAATTAAATATTATTTAATTGGTACACTTCATTAAATCTAAATAAAAAGATTTAATCTTTTCTCAACTGGGTTCAAGAACAGTGTTAATGAAGACACCATTCACGACAGACCCAAATCACATTTGATATTCAATACAAGGCTCTGAATAGAAAATATATCGGCTTATATTCAATATCAAATTCTATGATTAACAAATGTTGTATTGGAAATAATGATATAAATATATATCTTTCAAATTTCCATAACAACATCCGTATAATCACGAATTCCAACATCGAAATATTCTGAAGACAATTTCGATTCAAATCCACTCCAATGCAATCATTGGAAATTCTGGTTATTTTAAAAACCCTTTTCAATTTCAATTTATTTATTTATTTAAAAAATAAATAGAATTATAATTCTAGTTCAAAACTAGTTCATTTCGATAAAAATCTATTTTTATCTTTTCAAACATGGAGTTTTTCATCCCAATTCTTTCTAAATCATTTCTTATGATTTTACACAAATTATTACTATTTTTAATAATTTTATCAAGGCCTGTACAGTCGATTTCCATCAACGGCCATCGAACTGCACTTACAGCGACCTTTTTCAAATTTGATTTGGACGTATCTCCAAATACAACCGTTAGATTTCAAATTTCTAATATTCGTTAGAAAGCTCTTTTCAATACGAACCCAACGGTTCCGGTTTTAGGAGAATCCGACGGTCGGATCTCCCGTAATGTCCGTTTGAAATAAATGGTCGAAATTCACGAACTGTCGCGGCGCGGCACGTTCTATTCAGGCCATTATATTATATATATATAATATATATTTCATCGATTTCTATTTAAAACGAATTATATAAATAGTTTTAAATTCGTTTCAAAAGCAATTTCAACTTCCATTTCAATTCAAATCAAAATTGAATTCTTCTTTATAAATTCGTTTTAAAATTCATTTCTATTCAATTCAAATTGGTTTTCCATTCGATTCAATTCAAATTGGTTTTCTATTCGATTCAATTCAAATTGGTTTTCTATTCGATTCAATTCAAATTGGTTTTCTATTTGAATCAAATTCATTATAAATTCAATTGAAATCAAATTCGTTATATATTCAATTCGAATTTGTTTCCTATTCAATTTAATTCAAATTTCATTTCAAAATATGCGATTTCGAAATCACTTTTCAATATTCATTTTAAAATGAGTAAAATCGATATAAACATCGTTCACGTCAAAATGGCGCATCTCTAATCAACACGGCTTCATATCATTCTATTTTCAACTATTCTATTTCAAATATTTCTTTTTCAAATATTTCCTATTCAAATATTTCTATATTAAAATATTTCGTTCAACACATGACTTATCTCAACGGATGAGTACAGTCAACACATGAACCTTTATTTTATATTGATAAAGATGTAAATTTTATTATTAAAATATTTCGTTCAACACATGACTTATCTCAACGGATGAGTACAGTCAACACATGAACCTTTATTTTATAATATTCTTTATCTTCTAAATTGGAATGAGGCCCAATCAATCACCATATAATGTTAATTATATGGATTTTCCTACATCACACGTATATAATAGCATTGCAAAATAATCAACCATCAACCAAAGTGCACTACACTGTATAAGCATCAAATATAGATATCTAACGCTTATAACAGCCTGTCAATCAATCGATCGACATATTTAATCAATCAGGATGAGTGAACTTCAAATTTCATCCCAACACCCATGTGGGGTTTCAAACAATCAAACACAGATTTTAGTTGTGCAGTTGGGCGATGTGTAAAATCTATCGACCCAATCAATGTCCTTCAAATAGGTGTACATAAACAAACCGTCCGGTTTGTAAATGAATATTTATTTTATTCACTTCCACGTTAAAACTATATTTTTAACGATAAAATATTTTATTTAACTTATGAATGTTCTATTCAGTTCATTCATTCAATAAAATGATATTTTTATTTTTCTAACATATTTTAGAAAAATTCGGCGGCATAACGGCACGATACTAGAAACGGGACAAGGCCTGGCCTTATCCCCTGTCCAGTGAAGGCCCACGCCATTCACACATCAATCAATCCAATTTCATTTCATCAAACAACCAAATTTCAATCAAATACTCTAACTAATTTTTGCAATCAAACAAACAAGTCCATGGTCTGTGGACGATTGTGTCGGGTGCTACTAAACACCGTCTGCATCCTAGTATATATATATAACTAGAAATCGAAATTGAAGAGTGAGAAATTCTCACCGATTAGCTATCCCAACTTCACGACACTTCATTTAGAAATCTTCGCCGTTCTCGCCTTTCGTCACCTACTTTGCCCGTATTCTCTACATATGTAAAAATCGAATTTTCACTTCGCTATTCAATATATAAAAATCATATTTTTACTTCGATGTTCAATATATAAAAATCACATTTTTACTTCGATGTTCAATATATAAAAATCACATTTTTACTTCGATGTTCAATATATAAAAATCACATTTTTACTTCGATGTTCAATATATAAAAATCACATTTTTACTTCGATGTTCAATATATAAAAATCGAATTAATTTTATCGCTTCATATATAATAAAAATCATATTTTGAAAACGATGTTTTCTATATAAAGATCATATTTTCATAACGCTAATTTCTATATGAAGATTATATTTTTACATTGCTATTTTATATTTTCCAAATACAATTCTATTTTATATTTTCAAATCTCATATCTTTATAACCAGACTATTTTTATTATTAAAATCCACGCTATTTTTATATTTTTAAAACAATTCAAATTTATATTTTTAAAACAATTCAAATTTATATTTTTAGAATTTCACTTACTGCTATTTACTAATTCAATTAATCTAGTAGAATAAATAAAGAAGAAAAAAAAACTTACCCTAATCCCTCTGTTAAACCGACTGACATCGAATCCCCTTTTGCTCGCAACTAGGGTTTCGGTTTTTGCACAAATTTCGAGAGGCTTGGCGTAGATCTGGTGGCGCCGCGACCTCAGCCTTCGCAAGAGCTTCCTGCCGGTGTGCTCGACGTCGAATTCGAGCTGCTAGGGAGGGCGGATTCCGGCGCGAGACGACGTCACTTTGGAGGCGGGCGGTTCTAGGGTTTGGGTGGCTGGCGTTCGATTAACGGTGCGGGGGTTTCTGCGAGTTGGGGGAAGAGAGGCGGAGGAGCTATGGAGGGGGACGACGATGTGGAGAGGGGAGCGGTGACAGGGAACTGGCGCGGTGGTGGAAGGGGAAGCGTAGGCGGCGGCTTCAGATCGTCCATCGCAGGCTTTTTTTTTTAATTTTTGATTCGATTCTTTTGAAAAGGGGGGGGCCTGATAGTATAAAGGAGGAAGGGGAGGTTTATTATTTTATTTTATTTTATTTTAAAAAGTTGACTTTCACATATGACCTCTAAATGAGGCCCACCGCCTGTCGTCCATAGCGTTTTACCCCCATTCTGAACACAATGGGATACGTATCGTAGGCTGATTTGATCGTTTCGATCAGTTTCCATTAAAATCAACATATAACTCTATATATTGAATTTGAACGCGCATTTCAATTTACCGGGGTCACATACTAACTCTATAAATCCCAGAAAAAATATTTTCTACCATCGTATTGACGATACGGTCCTAACAAAGCTAATTTCGTCGAATTCTGAGACCGCTTGAAAAATAGCCAATTTCCAGTCAATTAAATTCAACTGAAACTGGTCAAACGCGTTTAACTGTGCCACGCTCACATATTGATTCAGAAAATTATGAAATTTGGAATCTAGCAATAATTTGACACTACGGCCCCAACAAAACTGGTTTCGTCGAGATCCGAGGTCATTTGCAAAATGTCCATTTTTTAAGGGCCTGAATTCCATAGCGACTATTCAGAATTTTCAACTGGACATATCTTTTGATTCCCGCTATGAAATTTCGATTGGTCGAATTCGCTGGAAAGATATTATCAATTAGATCCTAATGTTTTTGGTTTCACTAAAATCCGGATTGTTTTGCACCCGGTACATTCAATTGAAGTTTGAAATCGAATTATCGAACTATCGCGCCATTTTCAATTCTATTTATAATTATATATAAATATTTATATTCTAACGACGACGTATATAATATATACGTCGAATTCTATTCAAAATAAATTTCTCGATGATATTATTTAAAATAATTCATTTTAAATAATCAAAATTCGCTAAAATTGCCAAAAATAAAAATTTTAAACTGGCCCAGATTTTTGGGTTGTTACATGAAACTTGCATAAACTACACATGTTAAGGATCAAAAGGTGTCAACTTGTTAAATGTCTCAATTTATATGATATGATCATAGCCCAAATCTATACATAAACTTGCATATGGGGTTTTTAGGCAACATAATGATGGTGTGAACTAGCATAGGATATCACATATGTCATAGCATAATTCTAGATGTCATAATAGATGTCTTGGTATATGTTCATAACTTTTCTAATCAATCTAACTTGCATATGTGACTTGTCATATAGATCAACATAACCCAAACATGATGATTTAATTAATATGAACTAACTAGCATAGACGGTAACATCATGGCCTTTTTAACATGTATGATTCATCACAACTTAACATAGAAACTTTCAACATACATAACATCATCATAGCATGATTTACAACATGTAAGATATCATCATCACATAACATTGGATTTACAATATACATGATAGCAAAAGGGGTTTACAACAACATATATGATAATTCACATCATCTACTCATAATCCATTCATAACTCAACCTAATTAAAATGATAATAATCTTGTTAAGATCATCATACTCACAATTTAGAGAAGAAAAGAGAGAGTTTTGCTTTGCTTTAGGGTTGAGAGAATTAGAATTGAATTTGCTTTTCTTCTTTCTTAGTTGGCGGCGACTCCATTGATTTCCATGGCGATGGTATGACGGTAACTATTCTATTTTAATTAGGTTTAGGGTTAGCATTAGGATGTATTTATAGGTGTAGGAAGTTATTTAGGACCATTAGATTAACCCTGAACCATGAGAACCAATCAAATGCAAAATCTGCATTTGAGCGAATCGGCCCACGGGTTGACAGCCAAACACCCTGGATTAACCCCTAGTCGACCCAGCGGGGCTTGGGTCGACCTCAAAAATGGGCCGGTTCGGTTATTTCCCCTCCCAATTCGTTGTTTTGAACTTTTTCGCATATTTATTTTTTTATTTTTATATATATATATCAATATATATATATTTCTCTGCGCAACCCATTTCACTTAATTCTTTTCTAAAAATTAAGTATACTTTAATTTGTGAATTTTAATGTTATAAAATTACGGGGTGTTACATTTATACTGGTTCGGATCACTCCTACATCCAGTCCCGCACTACGCTGGATTGTGCAAAATTTTATTACTATTTCCAATAGTCAAATACACCCTCCTTGATTTCACGGGTCAACAAGGAAACACCCACTACTATTCCTTGATTTCACGGCTCAACAAGGACACATCAACTCCTATTCCTTGATTTCATGGCTACCAAGGTACACCGATTCCTCTTTGACTCACAAACAAGGTTTATTCAACCCAAACAATTACAAAAAATTCCTATAACTCTTCAATAGCACTTGATTCAGAGAGTGTAGAGAGAAGAAGTTTGATCAAAATAGAATTGAATTCGGCAGAGTAAGAGTGTAAGAATCATAAACATGATTAAGAATACTGATGGAGTAAAAGAGAATGAAGTTAGGGAAGAAGATATGTTAAAAAATTCGGTTTTAACCTCTTTTTATAGAGTATGAAGGTTTGCAATGGTTCTGAAGTGTTTCAAATAGTGAAAAGACACTTCCCTTCAAAATTAGAAAAAATAGCAGTTATATGTCGACATACACTTTTTGCTATGTCGACATACTCATGTGTATTTTTGATTTGCAAAGCATTTTCAAGTGTTTTGATATAAAAATAATTCTGGAAATTCTTGAGTAAAATTCTAGTGTTGTAAATTAATATTATATGATAGAAAATCATACGAAAACATATTTTTAAACTATATAAATATAATTATAAAATTATAAGGTTTTAAACTATATAAAGTATATAAAAAAATTTATGTTTTGAAAACAAATTAAAGAAGAATAAATATAGAAAGAAATATAAAAATAAAATAGAGAGGATTGAGGATAGAATTGAAAATCAGAATTTGAAAATTAGAATTTTGAACCTGGAGTGCTATTTAGAGTCTTAAAAAATCAAGACTCTATAACTATATTGATCTTGAACCCTTGAAATCTTGATTACTCATGAGTCTTGAAATTTCTCTGATCTTTTAATCTCTATCATCTTTATAACTGTACAGCCTTCGGTAATATTTCCTGTATATAATTCCTGCACACACACACACACACACATATATATATTCTATACAAAAAGTGTTAGTATATATTTTATAATCAATGATAATTGAAATAAGATTGTTGTCATCAAAACTCCATTCTCCAACAATCTCCCCCTTTTTGAGGATGACAACCTTATTTTATAAAATGTCAAACCTGTTTGATGATGTTCCTTTTGTACTCCCCCTGTCTGTAAGAATCCTAAAAACTATGCCTAAATTTTATAATTTCTCCCCCTTTGGCATTATCAAAAAGAAATCCTAAAGATACTCCCCCGTAAGTTATACAACTCTAGGACCTAAGTAATATTCCTAAAAATAACCCCCCTAAATTGTACAATTCTCTGAATAGAACATAAGTAGTTATCCCTAAAAAATACTCCCCGTTAATTTGATATTTATATATATTTATGTTTTAGAAGTTTATAACTATATAAACCATAAATGACAATTTTATTAAGCAATCACGCGTACATATACATGGGTCTATACATATACGACTTATCATAAGAACGTAATAGAACGAAATCTAGAAAACCTTAAACACATGGGAGATTTGTGAATTGAACAATATGGATAATGGAAACATAATTCTCCATTCTTTTCAATCACATTCCCTTTTCCATCAAATAGAACTTCTCCTACGCATTCAACTTTATCATCTTCGTCCGTAACCATTGGTTGAATCTCTTGTTCTTCTTCTTCCATCATTTCTTCTTCCTCTTCTGGTTCTTCTTCAGGTTCTTCCTCTTCTTCCATCGATTGATTATCATCATTGATGATAATCGGATTAGTCTCGTTATTCATTATGAACTTTAAGAAACTTCTCATTACTTTTCCTTGTCTGTTTTTCTCTTGACTTGGTCTAATTTGAAGTACTTGCATCTCAGCCACCATTTGCAGTAAATACTTCATTTTTTCTTCGATTTTGATCACTCTAGAAAGCGTAGATCGTTGAAATGGACCCTTGGATGGTCCAACGTATGAAACAGAGTTGTTTTGAATATTTGGATTAGTGGAAGCCATTGTAATTTTTAATTTAGAGTTTTTACAGAGAAGAAGAATGAAAATGAAGAAGAAAAGTCGAATTAATAGATTTATATAGTTGAAATAACTAAACTTTTGGTTGGAATTAATTTAAAAAAAATCAGTTATATGTCGACATAACAGAAACTTCATGTCGACATAGAATTGTTTTAAGTTTCATTATTTTAATTAATTATTTTATTATATATATATTATTACTTAATTTTTCTAATTCACTTAATGAACATATACCTAATTGTCTCCTAAATTTAGTGAATGTTGCTTTATTTAATGGTTTGGTTAATATATCAGCTATTTGTTTATCTGTTTCTATAAATTCAAGTGAATTCCTTTCTTTACTTACATTGTCTCTTAGAAAATGATGTCGCACATCAATATGTTTAGTTCTCGAATGATGAGTAGGATTTTTAGAAATATTTATAGCACTTGTATTATTGTAGTATATAGGTGATTTACTTATACTTAAACCAAAATCGTTTAAAGTTTATTGCATATAAATTACTTGTGAACACGCCAAAGTAGCAGATATATATTATGCTTCAGTTATTGACAAAGATACAGTATTTTGTTTTTTTTACTAAACCAAGATACAAGGGAATGTCCTAGAAAATGACATGTTCCACTAGTACTTTTCCGATCAGATTTACATCCAGCGTAGTCAGCGTCACAGTACGAAGTTAAATCGAATGAATCATTTTTAGAATAAAATAATCCAAAATCTGATGTATGCTTTACATATCTCAGAATAGGTTTTACGGCTGTTAAATGAGTTTCCTTAGGTTGTGATTGATATCTTGCACAGAGACATACACTATGCATTATATCTGGTCTACTAGCGTTATATATAATAACGATCCTATCATTCCACTGTATAGTTTTTGATCAACGTCTTTTGATGTATCATCTTTACTTAAAGAAATATTAGTTGCCATTGGTATTGGCCTACCATTTGTTGTTGTTAGATTGTATTTATTAATTAAATCTCTCGCAAATTTTCTTGATTAATAAATATTCCATTCTTCAGTTGTCAAATTTGTAAACCTAAATGGAATGATAATTCTCCCATATGGATCATTTCAAACTCTTTGGTCATAATATCTGAAAATTCTTTATTCATTTTATTCATTTGTTGACCCAAAGATTATGTCATCAACATATATTTGTACTAATTGTATATCTTTGTTATTTTTCTTGATAAACATATTATCTAATTTTCCTATTTCAAAGTTTGATTGTAATAAATAATTTCGTAATCGATCATACCAAGCTCTTAGGAGCCTTTTTAATCTATATAACGCTTTCTTCAATTTATATACGTGATCTATTAATTTTTCATCTTCAAATACGGGTGGTTGCTCCACATATACGTCTTCTTTGACAAATCCATTTAGAAACACACTTTTAATGTAACACCCCACGTCCGTCAATGTCACTCACAAAGGGAATGCATTAAGTTTTGTGGAGTATTATAAGTAAACAGAATGGAATATTACAAGACAGAGAAAGTAGTACTTGAAAATTTTTATAACTTTATTGCAGCGGAAACAAAAATAAGTTTGATTACATTTCCAAATACCAAAACCAAGTACATAATATCAGTCTTGTACAAAACCTTCATAGTACTTAATATTAAAACTGTAATCTCTAACAGAAAATGCCATAGATAAGCTGAATCAAAGCCAAACAATTCATCTTTCAACTTTAAGCTGGAAGGAGGGATATCCGAACTAAGCTTGAGTATTCCCTCCCTAAAAACCTAGGGAGAGGGGGGGGGGGAGGAAGAAAAGAGGCGAAAACAAATTAGGTCAGACATAAGTCTGATGAGTCTAATGACTTTAACAATATAATCATTAAAGTAACAGGATAAGAACATAAACTGGAAAGTAAGAAATGACTATACATAAATATGCATGACAAGGTAATCAGGATGAATAAGATAAACGTTGATCGCACTTCTGATCACCAAAGGATAATTACTACACTGCACCAATGCTAATTTCACCGCACCGTTACTAGTTCCATACTGAAAGTTGATCCCCATCTTGTAATTGGTAGTCCTCAGGCGTAATATCTAGTAAGAGGTATTCACCCCATACAATCCTTACTTGTCCACACTAAATACTAGATGTCCCCACACTACCCCCTTATCGCTTAATCGATCGACTCCCTAACTCGCATGTATTTATTACTTGTGTCATTCGGCCCCGCTTGTTTACTTGTGTCATTCGGCCCCGCTTGTTTACTTGTGTCATTCAGCCCCGCTTGTATGTAGATACATGTGCTGGTCCCACCATAGGGTGTATCAATCCCTATGTCTGCAACCCGACACAATTCAAGATGCACAGTGTATACTACTGGTGCCCAGTGCCTGCCTTTTTCCACTCTGGAGTACGTGCACGCCCATACTCCGCCGAAACCTACACTGCCGCACCACCCGCCGCTATTTTGACCGCTTATAATCGGCCCAGCAATCGTGCCCCACCCTGCCTAGTTCAGGGTACCATGATACATCTATGTGGGTTACTGCTGAAATGGGTCCCCCTTACTAGGATTTCCTACTGGTTAAGTTTTGTGGGCCTATATATGCAAATATTACCCACCTACACGAGATGTACTTAACCCTCCCACTGATTCAAACATGTTTATTTAACGGTTAAGTTTGTTGGCCTATATACACTAATATTACCCACCTACCCAAGGTTTACTTAACCCTCCTACTTATCAGGTCAATATGTATTATTGGTTAATCTTGCCTTAACCCTATCCCCTTTGTTCATGCAATATTGGTTAAGTGCTGTCCATTCATGTTAACTTAACCCAACCACACATCATGTTGTATTGGTTAAGTGTTTCTTATTAACTTAACGTTGTTCATTCATCATGTTATATTGGTTAAGTGTTTTAAATTTACTTAACCCCACCCACTTGTCTAATTAACATGTTGTATTGGTTAAGTGTTCTCAATTTACTTAACCCCACCTACTTATCTAATTAACATGTTGTATTGGTTAAGTGTTCTCAATTTACTTAACCCCACCCTCTTGTCTAATTAACATGTTGTATTGGTTAAGTGTCTCCTATTCATATGTTACTTAACCCTTCCGTTCTAAGCATGTCCGTTCATTGGCATTAATTAATTTATTAATGCACCAACTTCTCACATTAGAACTGTTGTTTGCGGTTGCTGGATGTGCCGGGCAGTTCCGGGCAGACTTCTACCGCAAACTCATTCTAACCTCGGGTTTTGGGCTTAATGCGCTAACCTCTCACATTAGGTCTGTGTTGTTGAGGTCGCTGGATATGCCGTGCGGTTCCAGACAGTCTTACACCGCAACTCAATCTAACCTTGGGTTAGGCATGTTCATCTTTTAACCAATTTACATATTTACCATTTATGTCCAAGTCTAGATTTATATGTAAATTATCCATAAGTGTGGTCAATTCAAGTTATGCCACATTTACTAGATATGCAAAAATTAATTATATGATTACAACCCATTTTATGCCAATTACATAATGTCCAATATTTAATGTTTCCCAACTGTTTCCCAACGTCAATCATTCATATGATTCATATAATACGTTAGGCTCACCATTAGCCTAACTCATAAGAAAAAGGGTAAGAAAGAGACGTATAACATCCAAACTGGAATAAAACAATATAGATCCAATTATGAACATGACTAGCATATAACAAAGATCCCATTTATGAACTTGCATAACAAAATAAATCTAAATTAACATATGAACTTGCATAACAAGTTAGATCTAAATTAACATATGAACTTGCATAACAAATTAGATCTAAATTATCATATGAACTTCCATAACAAATAAGATCTAAATTAAGATATGGACTTGCATAACAAATTAGATCTAAATTAACATATGGACTTGCACAACAAATTAGATCTAAATTAACATATGAACTTGCATAACAAATTAGATCTAAATTAACATATGGACTTGCATAACAAATTAGATCTAAATTAACATATGGACTTGCATAACAAATTAGATTTAAATTAGTATATGGACTTGAATAACAAATTAGATCTAAATTAACTATAACGACCCGAACTCCCCCGGTAAGGAAAGCACGGATTGTGATGAGAACAACACACATCGGAACGCAAAAAGAAGAACATTTCATTGTATATTACAACAATTCCATCAGATATAAGAATATACAGAGTATGAATAAATATACATTCGATAATTATCAGAGATTACAATAAATTACATAGCAGCGGAAAAACAATACAAAACACTACTGAAAGTAATACACGGATACAGAGCTTTCCGAGCATCGTTCCAGCTGTAAATCAGGATCCTGTGAATATAAATCTGCAAAACCAAAACTACTAGCTGCCCGTGTCGAAAATAAGGGGACCCAGAGTTTAGGTTAAAACAATAAACTCCAGGTCAGTCATGTGACTGGTGTGATAACTAAAACAGTTATTAATCTTTATTTTAAAGTTCGGTAAATCAAGGGACCACGCCGTATAACACGGAACGGGTTTCCTCCCAAGAATACCAGTGCATAAAACAAACAGCGCAATGCTAAATAAAGAAAAATGAAGCTATTATAAGACCCGTGCATAAAACAAACGGGTGTCGGGTGCTGCTAAACACCGTCTGCATCCTAGTATATATTTTAACTAGAAAAACAAAATTTAAAGTGAGAAGTTCTCACCCAAGCTAATCCAATACCACGACTTTTTATATGTAGAAATCTTCGTCGTGCTCGCCTTTCTGTCACTCTCATTGCCCGTAGCCACCACATATATAAAAATCACATTTTTATATTGTTGCAATGTATATAAAAATCACATTTTTATAATCACGCTATATGGGTAAAAATTCTATTTTTAAACCGCTACTATATAGATAAAAATTCTATTTTTACATCGCTACTATATAGATAAAAAATTCTATTTTTACACCGCTACTATATAGATAAAAATTCTATTTTTACACCGCTACTATTTAGATAAAAATTCTATTTTTACATCGCTACTATATAGATAAAAAATTCTATTTTTACATCGCTACTATATAGATAAAAAATTCTATTTTTACATCGATGTTCATATAATAAAGATTATATTTTTATCATGCTATTCTTCATATAAAGATTTCGCCTTTTCAAATATAAAGATTTCGCCTTTTCAAATATAAAATTTCGCCTTTTCAATTCATCACTATATAAAAAAAATCACATTCTTATTTCAACATATGTATAATAAAGATCAGATTTTTATTATGCTACTTATATAAAGATGATATTTTTACTATCTATATAATATAAAAATCGTATTTTTATACTTTCTATACTATAAAAATCATATCTTTACATTGCTACTACTATAAAGATCACATCTTTGTTACTCTACTGTTTGCGAACAAATTATGCAGTTGTAAACAACTGTAAAATCCGTTCGGCTTTCCTAAACAACAAGGATTGTTGTAGAGGGTGTCGAACTCTGGGACCAAAAATTTTTAAACTAGTAAATCCAATCAAGTTATTCCCGAATTTTGATTGATTGCAAATTAACAGAAAATAAACAAAAAGCGAGTTTTTAACAATAAAGAAAGTAATTAGGGGATAATGACATAGATTAGATTAATATTCATCAATAACCAATCGAATAAATACAGATCTAATTCATGTTTCTGTCACAAACATGAATCAACTATAATTAGGTTTCTAGAAACAAATATGTACATAACAACAAGTATAGCCTATGCAGGAGCTCAGCTCTCAAACAACCATAGGCTATCAGGACAGATTCACTATTTTATTTCTAAAACCCTAAATATTAAATCTAAATCTGATAAGTGTTAGATCGAACACGAATATACCCTGTGAAGGAGCACAGCTCTTAAACGACACAGGGTATGAAGGTTCAGATCTAACCCTTAGTTCAAATCTAGATCTACATACATGAAGTTCTAATCTTTTGGCTATGTGATTCATATTGAATCATATCTATTAGCGTCATCACCCCCTAATCAAAGAGGATTAGCTAGACATAGCTAAAAGAAAAGAAAATAAAAAGAAAATAACAGACATGAACATAAATAAAATGCAAATAAAAACTAAATAGAAGAGAGAAAGAAGAGTTTTATTCCAAGAAAAGGATTACAGAATAAAACTGAGTGTGTTTTACAATGAATGAGATACAATGTACTTATAGCTGATATTACAAAGGCTACTTGGCAAATTCCATAATGTGGGACTAAAGAATTAGCCCAAATGACATATAAGCTAGTGTGAACGGGGTTATAGAGTAAGAGGCCTTGTAAGTGAGCCAGTGTGAACGCGTATAGTGCATGAATTAGAAGCCTTGCAAAGGAGCTAATGTGAACGCTACATGAGTGAAATGGTCTGCAATTGAGCCAATGCGAACACAATATGAGTCTTTAGTGAGCCAAATCTACCCAACTAAACTCTATTTGCAACCGTTCTTCAAGCTTTAAACTCTTCAAGCTTAAGTAATTTTAACTTCACTCTTTTTCAGCAAATTCTTCATGCTTTATTCATCAAATGCTCTAAACCATGATTCTTGTCAACAATCTGAAAACACAGCTATAAATACACAATATCAATTATTTATAAGATAAAATAAGATAAATATGTGGATAAAATATACACATTTACGTGTATATCAAATACCCCCACACTTATCTTTTTATTCGTCCTCGAATAAACTAAACTAAGATATGTCACACTTTCGTAGGAAACACGATTGCATTTAGCGTATGCAACAAGCCATTAAACCTCTGGGTGTCCCCAGTAGGACGAGTGTTGTCTCGTGAGGAGTTTTAGCGGATACTACCCACAAAATCCAAAGCGTCTTATGTACGCAGATTAATCAAACAATATATTTAAGGTCTTTCACATTCCAAGGATTTTACCTAACTTCAATAATAACGGTTTAGCCCCAAATTGTCCATCCCATAATTAGTGCAAAAATGAATAAAAAATTTCAAGCTGAATCGTAATTCCTTGATAATACTGTAATTGTCTTAAAGGTTAAGAGCGTGGTGTCAACCAAAGTTCTACACATCGACAATGTACACCCAATCATCTATTCAACTTTTTTTTTTGAATAATTTTGCACCAATGTAACTGTAACGTATTGGATGTGAGTTATGCATAGATGATGGAGAATTTTGTAAGTTCTAAAAAAATTATAGATAAGAGGGCAAGTGTATTAGTTGAATTTCAAGATAGAAAAGATAAAGTAATACTAAGGCACATATAGACGTTTTGTTTCCTTTTATCTCCTCTACTACAATCCTCACTTCCAAGTACGGTATAATTGATGTGGATGGAATGGATTTGAATGCTTTATAGTCAAGAATGATGAATGACTATTTTATTCAGAGAGACTCTCTCTTTATTTCATTTTTTTTCTTTTCTTTTTTTTCTTCTTTTGCATGATGAATGATGAATGGAAATGGAATGGAATGATGCCGTACATTATTTCATTTGATTTCTCCTCTACTAAACCAACACTTCATGAAAGGAAAGTTTTGTGCCCTAGTCACTCTACTTCTATAACCTTAATTCAACACACAAGTCTGGATTGATGTTATACATAAAGCTGAAAGGAATGATAAACAAAGTTTCGTAAGATAGATAACCCATATAAAATAAGATGTGGTATATGGTTATCCTACCTTAAAACAAGTACGGAGTGGGTGGCGTAATATTGGTATAAAAAGTGACGTTTTTGACCTTTAAACAAAGGTTCTTGAGTATACCAATATAAGATAAACTTGTCGAAACATGGATGTAAATCGACTAAAACTTGGGTTTGAATAATGTGGGGTATCGAAGAAGAACGCTACAATGAGTCATTTCTCCTTAACTGGGCCAAGTGGATTTTAGAACTTACGATTTTGAAAATTTGAGTGGAAAAGAAAATATTATGCATGAAAACGAACTCAGAAAATCCAATGTAAGTGCAAAATCATTATTTTTTGACTTTTTTTTTTGATTATTTTTCCTTGCATGTATAACAAAGGTTGACACGCTTACTCCAGATTACGACTAACGTCTGCACAGTCTCAAGCTAGCATCTTAAAAAGACACATTACGATTCAATGAATAAATAATGTTCATTCTCATCACCCAACAATTCAACTTATCAAACAAGAACCAAGGTGTTATTTATGAAATTTAAGTTAATCCTTGTTCAATGAATGACCTACTTCATAAAATTTGATTGCTGATGTAATGTAAATCCCCCCACACTTGAGTGTGACTGTGTCCTCACAGTCGTTAATCAGACATATCTTAGGAAAAATAAAATAAGAGACTATTTACATATGTACAAAAGAGGGTTAGTGCGTCTTACCGAAGTTAATGTGGCTCATGGAGGACCATGGGCTCTTCCTCTTGGTTGGGTATTGGTTCCAAGTAAGGTTTAAGGCGTTGACCATTGACCTTAAAGGATGATCCATCAGTTGGATTCTCAATTTCTACCGCACCATACGGAAAAACAGTCCGTACAGTGTAAGGTCCTGTCCATCTAGATTTTAGCTTACCCGGAAATAGATGCAGTTTTGAGTCATACAACAGAACTTTTTGACCTGGCATGAAAGTTTTACGTAAAATTGATTTATCATGAAAAACTTTTGTTCTGTCCTTGTAAATTCGTTCATTTTCATAGGCATCATTTCGAATTTCATCAAGTTCGTTAAGTTGAAGCTTCCTATGTTCACCTGTTTACTCTAAATCAAGATTCAAAGTTTTTATTGCCCATAACGCCCTATGTTCTAGTTCAACTGGCAAGTGACATGGCTTACCAAAAATCAACCGATAAGGGGACATGCCCAAGTTAGTTTTGAAAGCAGTGCGGTAAGCCCAAAGAGCGTCGATTAACTTTTGGGACCAATCTTTATGATTTCGATTCACAGTTTTCTCAAGAATTTGTTTAATCTGCCTATTCGATACTTCAACTTGCCCACAAGTTTGAGGATGGTAAGGAGTAGAAAACTTGTGGGTTATCGAATACTTTCTCATGAGAGCTTCAAAAGAACGATTACAGAAGTGTGTACCATTATCACTGATTATTGTGCGAGGTGTGCCAAACCTAGAAAAGATGTTTTCTTTCAAGAAGTGCACAACAACCTTGTTATCGTTTGTTTTGCATGGTACAGCTTCGACCCATTTGGAAACATAATCAATAGCTAAGAGAATGTAAAGGTTCCCAAAAGAATTAGGGAAGGGTCCCATGAAGTCTATACCCCACACATCAAAAATTTCGACCTCTAGAATGGGGTTTAGGGGCATCATATTCCGTTTAGAAATTTTCTGTAACACCCCGCCTCCGCTAGGGTCACTCGTAAAGGAATGCACTAGCTTTAGAGGGGCATTATTGGTAAACATGCACAGAAATATCACAAGACAGAACATATAAAATAGCGGAAGTAAAATCGAACTTTCATAAACATTAATAATTAAGGTCTAAAGCCTTTTACATCAGAGTACATCAAAACCTGTCTTGCAATAATAAAGAAGCATAAAAACCTTTTCATAAATTATTCCCCAAAGTAAAGCGGTGAGGCAGCCATATCCAAGAGAAGGCCAAGCTATACATCAAGCCATACATGATGACCTTCAACAGAAGAAGTCCGAACTAAACAACATCATTTCCTCCCTGAAACCTGAGGGGGAAACGGAAGACAAAGAGGCGAAAGAAAACAGGGTCAGTCATAAAGACTGGTAAGTCCTATCTACTTCCAGTATAAAAACAGGTAAAGGTAACATGACATGCATAAACTGAAAGTAAACATAAGGATGACTACAAGATAGATAAACTAAACCAGGGTAACAGGCTGAACTACTGTAGCAAGCTAAACTAAGGTATCGTGGTAAACCACGGTGTCATGATAAATCAAGGTATCACATCGTCAGGTTTCTATCAAGTATACTATCCCAAGGTATCTACCCCGTCTAATATCCCACGGTATCTATTATGTATATTTTTCCTGGTTCTAACATGTATATCTGCTCTGCACCTCTCGTACTAGTATCCCAACCCGCGTCACGTGTTAACCATGAATGTCCCTTGCCCAATGTCATGTAATGGTCCATGTCAACCTAATATATCGCATATATAGGTTACTCAAATCATATGTTTCTTTCCATGTATATAAGTTCAGTCCTTTGCCGTACCTCGTACGGGCTTCCTCATGTCGTATTATCCTTGAAATCGTTTGGACTGTCACCCTTATTCTAGCTAGGCTCTTCCATATGAATCATCGTTTGAACTACTAGGACTTACGCCACCTAGCACCACTAGGGATTACGCTTACCTATTGCACGCTTTCGTATTTCGGTTTGGGTTAAACCACCTAGGCCACTAGGGATTACGCTAACCCTCAACCGCGCCCTTTTTCCCACGCATTCATCGTGAATCGTTTTTCTATAACTGTATGCACATGTATCACATCGTGCCATCCGAGTCCTGTCACAGGGCAAAACAAGAAATACAAGACTCGGTCGGGAGCTTTAGATTTATCTGCCGATGCAGATACTAAGGTCTGCTTTTCTACACGTGGCTATGGTCCCACGAGACCCCTCCCTCAACTAGTGAAAGGCAACACAAGAGAAAATCTTGCATGAGAACTACACTCCGGCCAGCCCACATCCTACGGCCTACCTCACCCATAATTAGATAGCAATTATGGTCTGTTGGGTGTTCCCTGCCTTTCCGTACGTACACGCTTGACTCAAGATGGTAGATGATCGACGAACTTGCTATGTCGGGCACCTTATGTATTCGTCGACTCACTGCTATCCACCCCAGTCTTTAGGTCGCTCGCATAGCAACCAAGGCATATTCTTGGTTCTTCTACCGCAGACCTCAACCTCTCGTGAGCCTAGTATATTGACCTGGCAGCTCACAGAGGGATCCCAAGAATATCCTCACGTTCCCCGAAGCCGCTGCTTCGTTACCCAGTTCGTTGGAGACTTTATCTAAATCAGATAGCCTGCTCCTACACGCATACTTAAACGTTGACCTAACGTATCGGGTTACTAATCTATCTAAGAAATGGTCCAAATTTCCTTGACTAAGAATTATTACTTAGTTTCCCTTAACTAAGGTTTACCACTTAGCCTTATTTCCATAATCCTTGTTAACTATGGTTATTTACCTAATCCTCCGCATTAGGGTTTATCTAATGGGTTAAGTGTCACTTAAGTTCATAACTTAGCCCGTCTACAAACCATGTCAAAATTGGCTAAGTATCCAAGTCCAAGACTTAACCCTACAAACCATGTGTCAAGTTGGCTAAGTATATTAAGCAATCCACAACTTAACCTCGTCTAATTATCATTTTAGATTGGTTAATTATATAAATTAACTTGACCTTGTCAAATTACCGAGTCAAACCGGTCAAGCGTATTCAAGTGATTCGTGACTTAGCCTTATCATGTTTTCACATTAGATTGGTTAAGTATAGGTCACTTAACCACATCAAACTAACGAGTTGGATTAGTTAAGTGTAAATTAACTTAACCCCGTCCAATTACCATGTTTAGATTAGTTAGGTCTGAGTTGACTTAACCCCATCCATTAACTGTATTAAACGGTTAAGTGTTACTAAGAAAATTTACTTAACCTTATCAAGTTATCGTGTTGGATTGATTAAGTGTTGGTTAACTTAATCCCGTCCCCTTGTCGTATAAAAATGGTCAAGTGTCGTTAGGTAAATCAAGTTACTTAACCTACCCAACCCTGTCATGTTTTGTTAAGTATCATTAGCCTAATCAAATTACTTAACCCATTTGTCCATGTCATATTTGGTTAAGCCTCATTAATCAAATTAACTTAACCCTATTATGTGGCATTAATTATTTAATGCACCCCAACCTCTCACATTAGACCTTGTTGTGGTTACTAGTTAAGCCGGGCGGGTCCGGGTAGATTTACACCACAACCTAATCTAACCTCGGGTCTTAAGCGCGACATGACCAACTTCTCACATTGGGTCCTATTGTTTGCAACTACTAGTTAGGCCGGTCGGTTCCGGGTAGTTTTACGTTGCAAACTCAACCCAACCTCGAGTTGGCCACACTTATATTATCTAAGTTCATCATGTTTCCAAAACATGTTACAAGTTTTCAAGCATTTGGGTAGACCTAACTTAATAGGTAAATTCCCAAAGGGTAGTCCTAACTTAATAGGTAAATTCCCAAGCTCATGTTTTTATGCATACTTACATGCCAACTTCCATGTTATCTTTCAAGTCATATTTTCAAGTATAAACACATGTCATAATCAAGTTAAGATTTCGCGACATGTTCATGTTTTTCTAACTACCCAAAATCGTGTTTTCCCAACGCAAGCAAAGCGAGTCAACACAGTAGGTATACTATGGCTACATGTAGACCCCAAAACATGCATGATGCCACAAAAGGGATTGGCTCCAAACATGCATGGCGTCATAAGGGGGTTTGGCCTTAAAACATGCATGATAGAGTCATATAGGGATTGACCATAAGCATGCATACTATCATATAGGATTTGGCCACAAACTTGCATAATATCATAAGGAGGTTTTGCCACAAACATGCATGAAACATAAGGGGTTTGTGTTCATATGCATGCATAAGCCCCAAGGTCAAGTATTTGCCTATGTTTCACAAGTCAAATGGTTCCCAAAGGTTCATGCAAATCTTCCATAGACAAAGATCCAAACTTGCAAGATAAACTAGGCTAAACATAACATGAGTGACATGATTAAGTTGCTACATCTTAGTCTAAGGTCATAGATCATAGAAAAGGGACAAAGTTAGGTTCACATACATGCATACTTATGCTTTATCTCATTTTATCCCATGTCAACATTAAAAATACCGTTTTGATCCAAAAGTAGCTAGAACTTACTTAGGCAAGGCTTAGAAAAGGGGTCATGCATCATCTTGACGAAGAAAGGTGGCTCCTTTGAAGAAGAACCTTCATGAAACTCAAATAGCAATGTTGATTTGGCCTCTATTTGGTGTAGCAAGCTTGCACCTTTTGATTTGAACCCGATTTGAATGCATAGGCTCTAGGGATTTGAGATGGAGGCCATGAGAGTAGAAATTTGGCCATAGTTTAGTTACATGAGTGAATAATGAGGGTTTAGGAGTAGGTTTAGGGTCTTTTTATAGAGATTAGGATAGTTTTAGGCCCTTAGATTAACCCTAGGACCAACCTGAACCGTCAGATTTCAAACCAGGCCCAAAAACCTAGCCAAGATAGAAAATAGGTGCACCAGACCAGAATCAGCCGACAGGGCAAGTCGACAGCCCTGTCGACTTGCCTGTCGACATGCCTGTCGACTTGCAAGTCGACAGCCCTGTCGACAGCCCAGTCGACTTGTCTGGGCGGGAATTTTCCCGCCTGGCCCCATTTCTGCATGTTTCGAAATTCAAATTTCCCGAAAACTTCTTTGGGCCTTAACCGGGTCATACGGACTCCGATTCTCGAAAACTCGGACTCTATTTCGCGTATTTTTCCGAGACGAACGCAATGGCACAGACCGTTTCACTTGATTCAGAATTTATAATTTAATTCTGTCTTGATTCTTGATTTAACGTGTTGTAAAAATTCGGGTTGTTACATTCTCCCCTTCTTAAAGGATTTCGTCCCCGAAATCTCAAAGTTAGGAAGAACATATCCTACCATCCATCATCCATCTACTCAAACCATCATCCACAAGCAACCATTGTCCTTAGATGACTCCTAATGCTTTATGAATGTATGCAAAACGTGTGTGTACATGTTCCTTAGGTAATGCTAATGATCAGGCCTGAAAAATCTTTTGAATGCAAAAATATGTTTAGTGCTATGAATCCATCATGTATGCAAATAGTCCTAGTCATATACACTATATGCGTGCACAAACATTCAACCATATGCAACATCCGCATGATAACACATTCAATTTCATCCATAAACAAGTATAAATACTCGTGCATATGCAATATGAAATGTGACCGAGTCGAGCTAATATCTAATGTAAATTCGTGCATCCACGAGCAACCACTTGCAACCATTTGCAACCATATCAACCATAACATGTTTCAAATACATGTTTACATCCATAGGGTTCTACCTAAGATTCCCTGAAACAGGGTCGAGAAGATAAACAAAACAAACTCCGTACGGGGTTTGTAACAGAGACAGGACTGAGAGGATATCCATAAAAGATAGCCTACAAGCAAGCTCAACAGAAAAACAGGGATCGAGGATATATTCCCAAAAGAGATATCATGCACGTATTTAGTCTTCAGTCTCCTGAGTCGCATTACCTTGAGCTTAATTCCATCGTGCCTTGACCGCCTTTGACTTCATGATTTCGTAGTTCCTTGCTTCCTATTTCCAAGGTGTGAGTGGAACTCATTTCACTGTCGCCTCTCGTTTCACTTTCACTTATTCTTCCCCTATTATACTTAGCTCAACCCTATCTACGTACTCATGCAAGCTCTCCAAAAATTCACTAGTGAATTCTGGATCTCGTTTTCCGATGCCAATCCATGTTGCCAAGAGTTCTTACTAGGGTGATTCCCATAACTCATGCATAATCGAACGAACCATCCGCCTTAGCGGTGAATTCTATTCGAACGGATTTCCAACACTGCATCCCGGGATTCTTGGTAACTAACCATGACAGAACCCCAAAAAGGTTACACGAGACTTCGAGGGTATCACCAAGATGAGTCGAGAGTCTAACTACCCTCTTTCCAAAACCGAGAATGGCACCCCTTATTGGGTGACCACTTTATCCTTAGAATCCCTCCGTAGTCGAGACATGTCATTCTCAAATCCAACAAGTCATGAAGGAATGGACCAACTCTCCAACCAGATTTTTGGGACAAAACTGGGATCCTCTACCATGCTAGTACTAAGGTGCAGAGACTCAACTATCCAAGCAGACTTAAATGATACGATGATCAAGACAAAGTCTGGACGGGATGATAGAAAAGAACAACTAAACCTTTACCAGAAACGGCACCATTTCTTTTAGGTATCCTAGAAATGGGAGCGTACTATTTCCCTCTCTGCTGATCTTGTCCTTGTCTTCCTTGATGGACTAAGCCATAACAACAGTTGCTTATCCTTAACCTGGTATCCTTTACCCTTACTCTTATTATCCTTTCTTGTAACACGACAATGGGTCTCTCGAGAACCACCTCCATCGTACGGAAAACACCTACGTGGCTAGACAAAGATTAGTCACAGTTAGAACTACTGTGACCACGGATGGAGGAAAGAAAGGAAACGAGATTAAATCAAGGAATCAAAGGATGGTGCTAATGGCTTTTGGGGAATAGCCTTTAAAAACTTTTCTTGAAAATTGCTTCTTTGTAAACGGTTTTTCAAATAGTTTTCAGAAGGTTTTAAAAACTTTTGCCCAGTCTGGTAACCTTCTGCTCTGATACCAAATGTAACACCCCGCCTCCGCTAGGGTCACTCGTAAAGGAATGCACTAGCTTTAGAGGGGCATTATTGGTAAACATGCACAGAAATATCACAAGACATAACATATAAAATAGCGGAAGTAAAATCGAACTTTCATAAACATTAATAATTAAGGTCTAAAGCCTTTTACATCAGAGTACATCAAAACCTGTCTTGCAATAATAAAGAAGCATAAAAACCTTTTCATAAATTATTCCCCAAAGTAAAGCGGTGAGGCGGCCATATCCAAGAGAAGGCCAAGCTATACATCAAGCCATACATGATGACCTTCAACAGAAGAAGTCCGAACTAAACAACATCATTTCCTCCCTGAAACCTGAGGGGGAAACGGAAGACAAAGAGGCGAAAGAAAACGGGGTCAGTCATAAAGACTGGTAAGTCCTATCTACTTCCAGTATAAAAACAGGTAAAGGTAACATGACATGCATAAACTGAAAGTAAACATAAGGATGACTACAAGATAGATAAACTAAACCAGGGTAACAGGCTGAACTACTGTAGCAAGCTAAACTAAGGTATCGTGGTAAACCACGGTGTCATGATAAATCAAGGTATCACATCGTCAGGTTTCTATCAAGTATACTATCCCAAGGTATCTACCCCGTCTAATATCCCACGGTATCTATTATGTATATTTTTCCTGGTTCTAACATGTATATCTGCTCTGCACCTCTCGTACTAGTATCCCAACCCGCGTCACGTGTTAACCATGAATGTCCCTTGCCCAATGTCATGTAATGGTCCATGTCAACCTAATATATCGCATATATAGGTTACTCAAATCATATGTTTCTTTCCATGTATATAAGTTCAGTCCTTTGCCGTACCTCGTACGGGCTTCCTCATGTCGTATTATCCTTGAAATCGTTTGGACTGTCACCCTTGTTCTAGCTAGGCTCTTCCATATGAATCATCGTTTGAACTACTAGGACTTACGCCACCTAGCACCACTAGGGATTACACTTACCTATTGCACGCTTTCGTATTTCGGTTTGGGTTAAACCACCTAGGCCACTAGGGATTACGCTAACCCTCAACCGCGCCCTTTTTCCCACGCATTCATCGTGAATCGTTTTTCTATAACTGTATGCACATGTATCACATCGTGCCATCTGAGTCCTGTCACAGGGCAAAACAAGAAATACAAGACTCGGTCGGGAGCTTTAGATTTATCTGCCGATGCAGATACTAAGGTCTGCTTTTCTACACGTGGCTATGGTCCCACGAGACCCCTCCCTCAACTAGTGAAAGGCAACACAAGAGAAAATCTTGCATGAGAACTACACTCCGGCCAGCCCACATCCTACGGCCTACCTCACCCATAATTAGATAGCAATTATGGTCTGTTGGGTGTTCCCTGCCTTTCCGTACGTACACGCTTGACTCAAGATGGTAGATGATCGACGAACTTGCTATCTCGGGCACCTTATGTATTCGTCGACTCACTGCTATCCACCCCAGTCTTTAGGTCGCTCGCATAGCAACCAAGGCATATTCTTGGTTCTTCTACCGCAGACCTCAACCTCTCGTGAGCCTAGTATATTGACCTGGCAGCTCACAGAGGGATCCCAAGAATATCCTCACGTTCCCCGAAGCCGCTGCTTCGTTACCCAGTTCGTTGGAGCCTTTATCTAAATCAGATAGCCTGCTCCTACACGCATACTTAAACGTTGACCTAACGTATCGGGTTACTAATCTATCTAAGAAATGGTCCAAATTTCCTTGACTAAGAATTATTACTTAGTTTCCCTTAACTAAGGTTTACCACTTAGCCTTATTTCCATAATCCTTGTTAACTATTGTTATTTACCTAATCCTCCGCATTAGGGTTTATCTAATGGGTTAAGTGTCACTTAAGTTCATAACTTAGCCCGTCTACAAACCATGTCAAAATTGGCTAAGTATCCAAGTCCAAGACTTAACCCTACAAACCATGTGTCAAGTTGGCTAAGTATATTAAGCAATCCATAACTTAACCTCGTCTAATTATCATTTTAGATTGGTTAATTATATAAATTAACTTGACCTTGTCAAATTACCGAGTCAAATCGGTCAAGCGTATTCAAGTGATTCGTGACTTAGCCTTATCATGTTTTCACGTTAGATTGGTTAAGTATAGGTCACTTAACCACATCAAACTAACGAGTTGGATTAGTTAAGTGTAAATTAACTTAACCCCGTCCAATTACCATGTTTAGATTAGTTAGGTCTGAGTTGACTTAACCCCATCCATTAACTGTATTAAACGGTTAAGTGTTACTAAGAAAATTTACTTAACCTTATCAAGTTATCGTGTTGGATTGATTAAGTGTTGGTTAACTTAATCCCGTCCCCTCGTCGTATAAAAATGGTCAAGTGTCGTTAGGAAAATCAAGTTACTTAACCTACCCAACCCTGTCATGTTTTGTTAAGTATCATTAGCCTAATCAAATTACTTAACCCATTTGTCCATGTCATATTTGGTTAAGCCTCATTAATCAAATTAACTTAACCCTATTATGTGGCATTAATTATTTAATGCACCCCAACCTCTCACATTAGACCTTGTTGTGGTTACTAGTTAAGCCGGGCGGGTCCGGGTAGATTTACACCACAACCTAATCTAACCTCGGGTCTTAAGCGCGACATGACCAACTTCTCACATTGGGTCCTATTGTTTGCAACTACTAGTTAGGCCGGTCGGTTCCGGGTAGTTTTACGTTGCAAACTCAACCCAACCTCGAGTTGGCCACACTTATATTATCTAAGTTCATCATGTTTCCAAAACATGTTACAAGTTTTCAAGCATTTGGGTAGACCTAACTTAATAGGTAAATTCCCAAAGGGTAGACCTAACTTAATAGGTAAATTCCCAAGCTCATGTTTTTATGCATACTTACATGCCAACTTCCATGTTATCTTTCAAGTCATATTTTCAAGTATAAACACATGTCATAATCAAGTTAAGATTTCGCGACATGTTCATGTTTTTCTAACTACCCAAAATCGTGTTTTCCCAACGCAAGCAAAGCGAGTCAACATAGTAGGTATACTATGGCTACATGTAGACCCCAAAACATGCACGATGCCACAAAAGGGATTGGCTCCAAACATGCATGGCGTCATAAGGGGGTTTGGCCTTAAAACATGCATGATAGAGTCATATAGGGATTGACCATAAGCATGCATACTATCATATAGGATTTGGCCACAAACTTGCATAATATCATAAGGAGGTTTTGCCACAAACATGCATGAAACATAAGGGGTTTGTGTTCATATGCATGCATAAGCCCCAAGGTCAAGTATTTGCCTATGTTTCACAAGTCAAATGGTTCCCAAAGGTTCATGCAAATCTTCCATAGACAAAGATCCAAACTTGCAAGATAAACTAGGCTAAACATAACATGAGTGACATGATTAAGTTGCTACATCTTAGTCTAAGGTCATAGATCATAGAAAAGGGACAAAGTTAGGTTCACATACATGCATACTTATGCTTTATCTCATTTTATCCCATGTCAACATTAAAAATACCGTTTTGATCCAAAAGTAGCTAGAACTTACTTAGGCAAGGCTTAGAAAAGGGGTCATGCATCATCTTGACGAAGAAAGGTGGCTCCTTTGAAGAAGAACCTTCATGAAACTCGCATAGCAATGTTGATTTGGCCTCTATTTGGTGTAGCAAGCTTGCACCTTTTGATTTGAACCCGATTTGAATGCATAGGCTCTAGGGATTTGAGATGGAGGCCATGAGAGTAGAAATTTGGCCATAGTTTAGTTACATGAGTGAATAATGAGGGTTTAGGGGTAGGTTTAGGGTCTTTTTATAGAGATTAGGATAGTTTTAGGCCCTTAGATTAACCCTAGGACCAACCTGAACCGTCAGATTTCAAACCAGGCCCAAAAACCTAGCCAAGATAGAAAATAGGTGCACCAGACCAGAATCAGCCGATAGGGCAAGTCGACAGCCCTGTCGACTTGCCTGTCGACATGCCTGTCGACTTGAAAGTCAAAAGCCCTGTCGACTTGTCTGGGCGGGAATTTTCCCGCCTGGCCCCATTTCTGCATGTTTCGAAATTCAAATTTCCCGAAAACTTCTTTGGGCCTTAACCGGGTCATACGGACTCCGATTCTCGAAAACTCGGACTCTATTTCGCGTATTTTTCTGAGACGAACGCAATGGCACAGACCATTTCACTTGATTCAGAATTTATAATTTAATTCTGTCTTGATTCTTGATTTAACGTGTTGTAAAAATTCGGGTTGTTACATTTTCCCTAAGAATTGACATCGATCACAAGTTTTGCAAAATTCGTACGCGTCTTTGAAAAGGGTGGGCCAGTAGAACCCCGATTGGAGAACCTTTTCGGCTGTCTTTTTGGGACCGAAGTGACCACCGCATGCTTGGTCATGACAGAAAGAGAGGACACTGTGAATTTCAGTGTCAGGAACACATCTTCGAATGATTTGGTCGGGACAATACTTGAAAAGATAGGGGTCGTCCCAATAAAAATGTTTCACTTGGGAAATGAATTTGTGTTTATCCTGCTTAGACCAAAAAGAAGGGGTCCGCTTGGTGACTAAGTAGTTGACAATGTCAGCAAACCAAGGATCAGTGGATAGAGAAAACAGCTGTTCATCAGGGAAATTCTCGTTGATCGGAAGAGAAGAAGACGGGGCATTTGGAAGACGAGACAAGTGGTCCGCAATAACATTGTCAGATCCTTTTTTATCCTTAATGTTAAGGTCAAATTCTTGAAGTAGAAGGATCCAACGAATGAGACGAGCCTTAGCATCCTTTTTAGAGAAAAGATACCTAAGTGTGGAATGATCAGTATGAACAGTGATGTGTGAGCCAACTAGATAAGGCCTGAATTTTTCTAAAGCGAAAACGACTACCAAGAGTTCCTTTTCAGTGGTAGTATAATTGATTTGAGCGTCGTTCAGAGTTTTACTCGCGTAGTAAATGACGTGAAGAATCTTATCGATACGTTGTCCTAAGACAGCGCCAACAGCGAAATTCGAGGCATCATACATGATTTCAAAAGGCAGCTTCCAGTTGGGAGAGCAGATGATCGGAGCAGAGACAAGTTCATTTTTAAGATGCTCAAAAGATGAAATGCAATCAGAATTGAAGTCGAAAGGAACATTCTTACCAAGAAGATTGGTCAAAGGTCGAGTGATTTTGCTGAAATCTTTTATAAAGCGACGGTAAAAACCAGCATGACCTAAAAAGGATCGGATGTCCTTAACGGATTTGGGAATGGGAAGATTCGAGATAACCTCAATTTTGGCTTAGTCTACTTCAATTCCTTTGTTAGAGATGACATGTCCTAAAACAATGCCATGTTTGACCATGAAGTGACACTTTTCCCAATTAAGCGTTAAATGTTTATCTTTGCAACGGTTAAGAACAAGATCCAGGTGATGTAAACACTCAGTGTATGAATCCCCAAAGATGGAAAAATCATCCATGAATACTTCCAAAAATTGCTCGATCATATCAGAAAAAATGCTAATCATGCACCTCTGAAAGGTTGTAGGTGCATTACAGAGACCAAAAGGCATACGTCGGTACGCAAATGTACCAAATGGACACGTGAAAGTGGTTTTCTCTTGGTCCTCAGGAGCGATAGGGATTTGATTATATCCCGAGTACCCATCAAGGAAACAATAGTACTCGTGACCGGCTAGTCGTTCTAACATTTGATCGATAAATGGCAGAGGGAAATGATCCTTACGTGTTGCAGCGTTAAGTTTCCTATAGTCAATGCAAACACGCCAACCGGTCTGGGTGCGGGTTGGGATAAGCTCGTTAGCTTCATTTTGGATCACGGTAATCCCTGATTTCTTAGGTACAACATGAATCGGACTAACCCATTGACTATCAGAAATCGGGTAGATGATTCCATTGTCAAGGCATTTAAGGATTTCAGCACGAACTGCTTCTTCATGATGGGGTTTAGTCGACGCTGGAGATCCCGAGTTGGTTTGGCATCATCTATAAGGTGGATTCGATGTTGGACTATCGAAGGACTAATCCCCTTAATATCATCCATGGACCAACCAATTGCTTCCTTATTTTTCTTAAGGATGGGAAGGAGCAATTGTTCCTGCTCTAAAGTATGGTCAGAAGCAATAATGACAGGAAAAGTTTCATTGTCTCCTAAGTAAGCGTACTTAAGATGACTGGGCAGCACTTTGAGGTCAGATTTTGGGGGCGACTCAACCGAAGAAATTGGTTGAGGGATAGACTCATTTGTGAGAGGCTCGACAGGATTCGAATCAGAGACATTTTCGGGAGTATCTTGAAACAAAGTTTCGTAATCTGATTCAATTTCGTTATTCAGATGGTCGAGCTCAGATTCATTATCGTGGACAGCATGGATTTCAGGAAACTGGTCCACATAAGAGTTAGGAGAGTTTTCAGTTCTGAAGATGTTTAGCTCGACAGTCATGTTACCGAAAGAAAGTTTCATAGACCCATTTCTACAGTTGATGAGAGCATTAGAGGTTGCTAAGAAGGGTCGTCCTAGAATCAAAGGGATCTGGTTTGCAGGATTGCTAACCTGTTGAGTTTCTAAGACAATGAAATCAACTGGAAAGATGAATTCGCCAATTTTGATCAACACATCCTCGATTTCGCCCACAGGTTTCTTAATTGAACGGTCAGCAAGCTGAAGGGTAACCTTGGTGGGTTTCAGTTCTCCTAGCCCTAATTGGCGATAGACGGAATATGGAAGCAAGTTAACACTAGCACCTAAGTCTAGCAGGCATCTATTGATTTTCTTGTCCCCAATAGTACATGATGTTGTGGGGCAGCCAGGATCTTTGTATTTCACTGGCATCGATTGGGACAAGACTTCGCTTAAAGTTGCCACCAGAAACACTTTCTTAGGTACATGTGTATGACGTTTTTGAGTGCACAAATCTTTTAGAAATTTCGCGTATTGTGGAACTTGTTGTATAATATCTAAAAGAGGAATGTTCACTTTAACTTGCTTAAATATTTCAAGCGTCTTTTCTAGTTGATCCGTCTTTTTCCTAGGTCGGAGTCTATGAGGAAATGGAGCAGACAACTCAGTAGGTTGGGCTGCTTGAGTTTGAGGATGGTCCTTGTCAGAAATTGGCTCAATGTTTTGATCTGAGTTGGTCGAATTTTCGATAGGGTTTGGAAGATCGTCCGGTAAAGCATTTGAGTTGACCACATGGTTGTCAATCTTTTTGCCGGATCTAAGAGTCGTGACCGCATTCAAGTGACTAACGTTTGAATCTTGAATGATGTGAATTTGGTTGGAGTTAGGATTTTGACGGTTGGGGTTTCGAATGGGTTGACTCGGGAAAGTGCCTCTTTCCCGTTCGCTCACCTAAGTGGCTAACTGACTCATTTGCATTTCAAGTTTAGCGATCGATTGACTCGTGTTTTGCATGTGCGAAGTCAATAAATTTTGAAGATTGGTATTTGATTGGAGATTTTGAGTCGTCGCTTTAGTCAATTCTTCGAGATTTTTCTCCAGTGATGTCAATCGTTTATCGTCTTGGGGAATAAAAGATTGTTGCGCTTGGTTTTGAGAAGGTGGCACAGGATGTTGGAATTGAGTTTGTTGAAAGGGAGGTTTCGAAGGATTATTCGAAAATGATTGAAAAGGAGATCTAACCGCACTCAAATTTGCATTGTTTTGGGTCCAAGAGAAGTTAGGATGGTTTCTCCAACCTGGATTGTATGTTGGGGAGAATGGGTCATTCCTAGCTTTGTTAAATGCGTTGAGTTGTTCCAATGAATGTGGGCATTGATCAGATATGTGGTTAGGATTGTTACATTTGTAACATGAGGTCTGAGACGCTTGAGCTTGATTTATTTGAGTTGATGAAAGGACATTATCGAATTTGGATATCATCGCGTCTATTATTGCTTCTAAGGCTACTGATGATCCTACCGAATGAGCGTTAGATCGGGAATAAATCGATTTCTCGTTAGATCTTTCCCATTGAGCTGATTTTTCGGCCAAATTTTCGAGAAATTGCCAATCGGCATTGTGATCTTGGGCTAGAAAATTTCCTTGGCACATTGATTCGAGCATGGTTCGAGAGTTATTTTCAAGTCCATCGTATAAAATTTGACAAAGAGTCCATTTTTCGAAATTGTGATGTGGACATTTGACTAGAAGCTCTTTAAATCTTTCAAAATATTTTGCAAAGGATTCACCCCCAAATTGACGAAAATTGACGATTTCATTTCGAATTTTGGATGTTTTTTCCAGAGGGTAAAATTTCTTTAGAAAAATGTTTACAAATTCACCCCAAGTTCCAATCGTATTTGAAGGCAAGCTATACGACCATTTCTCAGCATAATCGGTAAGTGCAAATGGAATTAACCTAAGTTTGATTCCATCGTCACTTAATTGTTGAAATTTCATGGTTGCACAAACTTGTTCAAATTTGGTCAAAAAAATATACGGATCATCACATTCTAAATTGCCGAACTTTGGAAGAGTATTTATGTGATTCGAATGAATTTCAAAGTGGTTACCCGTTGGGGCGGGTAATATGATGCAAGAAGGAATAGAAACCCGATCGGGGAAGTATCTATCCATAAGAGATCGAGGGGGATTTTCTTCGGCCATGGTTAAAGAAATGTTTGTTCGAACTAAACGATTATCTGAAGGATCACGAGTCCAATGACGCATGCACCAGCGAGAATAATAAGGGAGGACGAGAAAAAACAAATTTGAGCGATTTTTTTTTTTTACAAAACGAGAATTTTTTTTTTCTTTTTTTAGAGAAAAAGAATTAGACACAAAAGAATTTTTTTTAAATGAACTTAATGCAATTTACAATTTCTAGAATTATATAATGACGGTTTGATTTATTTCAACAAAAGACTTCTCATCCAGTTAACGGACAGGAGTTATCGGTGCACCAGGAATCACCCTAGCAATGCAGCCGAAGGTTTAAGTACCTTCAAAGGAACAACTGATATAATATTTACGAATCACCGTAATATTTACAAACAGTTATTACTCTGCCGTAGTCTAGACACCGAGAAATAATCCGTTAGAACTAAACCAATTTGTCAAAATATAATGAAGTCCCTAGAAAATTAAAACAAAACTAAGATGAATGCAATTTTTTTTTAATCAGTCACAGAATGAACAGTCTTAGGACAGTCACAGAATAGTCAATTGCAGAAATAAATAAAAAACAATTTTTTTACAAGCAATTTGATGCCCTGCAGAAGATTTTTACAAGCAATGTCTATATATTTTTTTTTATTTGCAGCAGCGGTCCCTGTAGAGTTAGAAAATACTCAACTTGATCGGTAGTCCGTCCAGTGCAATTGAGTCGCGCTAGCGCGTTCACACCCCACTTGGTGTGCAACCGCTCCAACCCGTCTGAATCGTCTGTAGATTAATTGTTGTTTCGCCTTCAATTAATTGTTCGATTGGATTTTTTTAGGCCCTTTTCTAATTTCCACCGTACCTGCTTTCAAAAAAAAATCTCCCTTTTTTTTAACTAAAACAATATTATAAGGAAAATAAACTAGGAAAGAGAGAAAGAAAAAAAAATTAAACTAACTAACCTAAACACATTACTCAAAGTAAGAAACCAGAGTTGTAAAGAAACTCACCAATCCTAACATGTACAAGCCAGGAAAGAAACAAAGACTAGAAAAAAATATATTAAAACACCACACGCCTCCAATTTCCAAGTCCCCAACAAAACAAAAAGGTCGCCGCCTTCCAGAAACTTCAGTAAGTCCTTAAAAAATATATAAACATGTCTCCATTTTATTTCCTTCAGGAAAAATTTGATTTCAACAAAATAAATCAAACTCGAATCCTACTTTTTTTTCCTTTCAGAATTCAATAACGGTCTCAAACTAGGGATACGAACAGGGTCTTCGAATCACGATTCAAGGTTAGGTTTTTGCTTGAATTTGGGGGCGAATCGGGAGGATTTCGAGAATCGATTGGGATAAAGATATATGATGGATCCCGGTTATGAATTGTGAATTGGGTTTTGCTGATTTGAACTGCGGTGGGTCATGATTTGTGGCGCTGATGAGAATAGCGGCGACAAGAGGTATTTGCGTGGCTTCTTCCTGGTATTTTCCTTCGGTGATTTGAACTTTCGAAGCTGATTTCGAATTGAACCAAGGTTCGTTTGAGGTTGTGAAGAGTGGTGCAGTACTGCGGTTGAAGCGACTGTGAAGGGGGTGTGTAGTAAGCAGGAAAGATGATGGAGGGTGGTCTTGTGTTGGTTTGAAGTGGGTATACCTGAAGAGGCTTCATGAAAAGGGGGTGGTGAGGGTTTTTGGTAAACGTGGGTTAGCAGTGGGGTTTCGATCTGAGTTTCTGGTTTTTGGTTAGTGTACTGTGATGCGGGAGTTCGTATTGGTGCTGAGTATTGTATGTTGTAGGTGGTCGATGAGGGGTTATGTTGATGGTCAGAGCAGTTTGGGATGATTTTCTGGTGGTTTGTATGACAATGGGTTCAGGTAGATGGTAACTGATTAAAGAAAGGATTGTGTTAATGGAAGTAGGGGTTGAAGGCAGGACGTGGAGTATGAAAAGCAATGAACATAGGGTGATGGAGATGAATTTTTGAATTGTGACGGGGTTGCATGGATTGTGTAAGAACTGGATTAGCTGGATGGCATGGGTTTGTGGTATGACTATGGAGTTGTGGTGTGGAGAGAAGTGAGGTATGTGAGGAAGAAGTAACGGTGGTTTGTTTTGGTCTGTGGTTCGTAGTTAGGTGGAGGAGGTTTTCAGATGTACTGATGAAAGAGGGGATGTTGTGTAGTTTTTGAAAGGGGATTTAGGATTTGCGTGAGGCAAGAACGTGGGAGTAGTGAAGAATGGCAGAGGGGGTTTATGATCTGTGGGTGGTATTGGAAGGTGTATTGAGTTTCAGGGTGCGGAAATTGTTTGATTGTGGAAAGGAGATGTGTTGTTGGCAGTAATGGTTGGTGGTCTAGACTATGTTATGGTAATGGAGGATGGCGATGGATGAATTTGATGTGAGAAGGGTGGTTTTGTTCTTGAAACAGAGGGCGTGTATGAATTTCTGAGGAAGAAAAGTAGATGATCGGCAGGACTAAATAAAAGCAGAAGAGATAGAAAAGGAAAACAGGAAACAAAAGGCAGAGAACAGAAAGAGAAAAAGGACTTTTTTTTACTTGTAAAAGGAAAGAAATTGTAAAGAAATTTGTAAAGAAAGGAAAGAAACTGAATAAAAATTAGCAATTTTTTTTCTTCCTGTTTAGTTGACGGTATCAATGGAATTGAATAACCAAATCACTAAACAAGATTTTTTTTTTCATACATATATATATAAAAAGAAATAGAAATAAAAATATTTTTGTACTTTTTTTTTAATAATAAGATAGAAATAAAACTATAACCCTAAGGATTTAAAAATGTAGGAAAGAAATCGGAAAAGGGATGGCACTAAGCACACAAGAAGGAAAAAACCCAAATTTTGACAGAATTGCAGAGGATTTTTTTTTAAAAAAAGGAAAAATAAATGGAAAAAATAAAAATACAACTCGAAGGATTTAAAAATAAAAATTATTTTGGTCCCGGCAACGGCGCCAAAATTTGTTTGCGAACAAATTATGCAGTTGTAAACAACTGTAAAATCCGTTCGGCTTTCCTAAACAACAAGGATTGTTGTACAGGGTGTCGAACTCTGGGACCAAAATATTTTAAACTAGTAAATCCAATCAATTTATTCCCGAATTTTGATTGATTGCAAATTAACAGAAAATAAACAAAAAGCGAGCTTTTAACAATAAAGAAAGTAATTAGGGGATAATGACATAGATTAGATTAATATTCATCAATAACCAATCGAATAAATACAGATCTAATTCATGTTTCTGTCACAAACATGAATCAACTATAATTAGGTTTCTAGAAACAAATATGTAAATAACAACAAGTATAGCCTATGCAGGAGCTCAGCTCTCAAACAACCATAGGCTATCAGGACAGATTCACTATTTTATTTCTAAAACCCTAAATATTAAATCTAAATCTGATAAGTGTTAGATCGAACTCGAATATACCCTGTGAAGGAGCACAACTCTTAAACGGCACAGGGTATGAAGGTTCAGATCTAACCCTTAGTTCAAATCTAGATCTACATACATGAAGTTCTAATCTTTTGGCTATGTGATTCATATTGAATCATATCTATTAGCGTCATCACCCCCTAATCAAAGAGGAATAGCTAGACATAGCTAAAAGAAAAGAAAATAAAAAGAAAATAACAGACATGAACTTAAATAAAATGCAAATAAAAACTAAATAGAAGAGAGAAAGAAGAGTTTTATTCCAAGAAAAGGATTACAGAATAAAACTGAGTGTGTTTTACAATGAATGAGATACAATGTACTTATAGCTGATATTACAAAGGCTACTTGGCAAATTCCACAATGTGGGACTAAAGAATTAGCCCAAATGACATATAAGCTAGTGTGAACGGGGTTATAGAGTAAGAGGTCTTGTAAGTGAGCCAGTGAGAATGCGTATAGTGCATGAATTAGAAGCCTTGCAAAGGAGCTAATGTGAACGCTACATGAGTGAAATGGTCTGCAATTGAGCCAATGTGAACACAATATGAGTCTTTAGTGAGCCAAATCTACCCAACTAAACTCTATTTGCAACCGTTCTTCAAGCTTTAAACTCTTCAAGCTTATGTAATTTTAACTTCACTCTTTTTCAGCAAATTCTTCATGCTTTATTCATCAAATGCTCTAACCCATGATTCTTGTCAACAATCTGAAAACACAGCTATAAATACACAATATCAATTATTTAAAAGATAAAATAAGATAAATATGCGGATAAAATATACACATTTACGTGTATATCATCTACATTATATAAAATCATATTTTTATTCTTCTAAAAATATAAAAATCATATTTTTAAATCTTCACATCTAATAAAAATATCGCCTTTCTATTTTAAAATATAATCTCTTTGTCAATAAAAATCTAATCTTTTACCATGTTAATATATGTATATATATATAAAAAATCTAATTTTTATTTACATACATATATAAAAATCCTATATTTACTTACATACATAAAGGTCAAATTTTTATAAACTAAAAACCTTAACTTTTCCACTTAAAAATCACGATTTTACTTTCATACAAATCTACTCTTTTTATTTATAAAAACCCATATAAAACTGATTTTAAAAGAATATATATTTTTAACATATAAAAACTGTTTTAAAATTAAAAGTAAAAACTTACAGTGTTGTTGAATGGAGGGGGGGGGGATCTCGCTGGCCAGTCGCAGGAGGGGGGGTCGTCGGTTGATCAGAGAAGGGAGGAGGAGGGCGTGGAGGGGAGTGGCGTACGAGGTGGGGCGTTGCGGTTTGGGGGGCGCGGTCGGTTGAAGAACGAAGGGAAGGAGAAGAAGAGGAGGGTGTAGAGGAAGTGGAGGGGAGGACGGCGCCGGAGCTGGTGGGGCGCGCGCCTCCTGTGGTGGCGGCTAGGGCATCCGTCGCCCTCTTTTTTTTCTTTATTTCTTTTTTTTATTTCTTCTTTACTGAGCGGGAGGGAGAAAGTAAGGGGGGCTTTATATATTATTATTTTATTTATTTATCTTTTCACCAAAAAGTTGACTTTTCTTATGATCTCTAAACGAGGTCCAACGACTATCGCCCCTAGCTAATTACCCCCATTCCGAACACAATGGGAATGTATCGTAAGCTGATTCGATCGTTATGATCAGTTTTCGTCAAAATCAACATATAACTCTATATATTGAATTTGAACACACATTTCAATTTACTGGGGTCACATACTAACACTAAAAATTCCCGAAAAATATTTTCTAGCTTCGTATTGACGATACAGTCCTAACAAAACTAATTTCGTCGAATTCTGAGACCGTTTGAAAAATGGCCATTTTCCAGTTGATTAAAATCAACTAAAACTGGTCAAACGCGTTTTACTTCGCCACGCTCACATATTGATTTGAAAAATTACGAAATTTGAAATCTAGCAATAACTTGACATCACGGATCCAATAAAAGTGGTTTCGTCGAAATCCGAGGTCGTTTGCAAAATTTCCATTTTTAAGGGCCAGAATTCCATAGCGACTATTCTGAAATTTCAACTGGACATATCTTTTGATTCCCGCTATGAAATTTCGATTTCTCGGATTCGTTGGAAAGATATTCTCAAATAGATTCTAGTATTTTTGGTTTCGCTAAATTCCGGTTTGTTTTGCACCCGGTACATTCATTTGAAGTTTGAAATCGAATTATCGAACTACCGCGCCATTTTCAGTTCCTTTTATAATTTAAAATAAATATTTATATTCTAACGATGACGTATATAAATATATACGTTCTAATTCTATTCAAAATAAATTTCTCGTCGATATTATTTAAAATAATTCATTTTAAATATTCAAAATTCGCTAAAATTGCCAAAATAAAATTTTTAAACTAGCTCAGATTTTACGGGTTGTTACATTAACATATGAAAATAGACTAGCATGGATCATAAACTTGCATGATCATAATTTACATTGCCATAAATTTTCATAATCAATGACTTGCATAAGCAATAGACATATAAAATATGAATTTGCATAAACATATAAACTAGCATGGATCTAATCATATAAAATATGACTTGCATAAATCTAAACATATAAATAGGAACTTACATGTATGAATATGATTTTCACATAAACTTGCATATGATTTGCATACAAACTTGCATATGTAATTAGACATGTAGACTAATATCACATGATTTACATATAAACTTGCATATGATTTGCATATAAACTTGCATACAACAACATCATAAAATGAATCTAATCGAGCATACACAATTACACATATGAATTAACATCATAAAATGGACTTAATCAAGTATATGTAATTAGTCATATTCATATAGTCCAACTTATAAACCCATCACAATTACGTTCAACAATTATCTTGTTAAAGGAGCTGTACTCACTATGAACGGATTAAAGAAGAGAATAGATTAAGCGTAGAATACTTTTTCCACCATCCTAAGTTTTAATACGTTGAATAAGAGAAGCTTGCTCAGTCTATATTGCAGCAGCATGGCGGCTTGAGTATGATTTTTATTTTGATTTAGGGTTTAGGTTAGATGTGATTATATAAGAGTGTAGGATTAATTCTAGCCTTTAAATCAGTCTAAGAGTAAATCAGAGCCATCCAAACCAAAGAGATGTGTCACTCAGCCAATCACAGCACGACACATAAGCCATAATACCTCAGAATTTGTTACCAGGCCAATCAGAGAAGGCCATGTTAAAAAAAAATCCTTGACCAACAAAAATGCGCCACGTGCGCCGCGTGATGCGTATACTTCATATATATATATATATTATATTATATATATATTTCTTTTTAATACACATTACTTTGCGACTCTTTTTTTTTGCGCTCCTTTTTTTATTGTCAATTAACATAAGTGACAAATTATCATATTCTCTTTAATGTTAATTGACATAAGTGACAAATTAGCATAAGTATTCATACAAATTAAGATTAATTACATGGTTTCCTAAATTATCATCAATAAACATAAATGACAATCAATCGAACATAAATGACAAATTACTTGTTTTCTAATCAATATCATATTAAACATATCTACAAATCAATGTTGCAATCAATTTATTGCATGTATTGATTCCTTCTGTACTCACACAATTTTAAATTTGTATCTTTATAACATAATTGCACATATATGCATCTATTTATTTAATACTTTTACCGTATGCATTATTGCGTTAAATCTCCTTATTTAACGCACGTACTAATATGTTAATCTTCTTACCTTTAATTTGTCACATGCATTTCTTTACAATAATGCTTTTCTACATTTTCTTGCACACTTTTGAATTTTCCTCCTTAATTAATTAATCCATAAATTAATTATATAAAAATTTGGGTTATTACATTCTCCCCTTCTTAAAGGATTTCGTCACCGAAATCTCCAAGTTAAGAAGAATGTTACCATCCTACCATCCATCATCCATCTACTCATCCATCAATCACAGACATCCATTGTCCTTAAAAGATTTCTAATGCTTTAATGAACATATGCAAAAGTGTGTGTATATGTTCCTACTCTAATGCAAAATCAGGCGGTCTACTGACTCAGTCGACCTCCTTAATGCAATTCATGATAGTGCCATGCATCCATTATGTATGCCAAAGAATCCTAATGATACATATCATTTTTACATGCGTGCACAATCATTCATTCAAATGCAACATCCATATGATAACACATTCAATATACATCCATCAAATTAATTATGCACATTTATTCATATGCAATATTAAAGTGATTGAGCCGATCTTAGTGCCTAATGTGTGTGTAAATGCATCCACAATCAACCACTAGCAAACACTTGCATCCATTTGCATCCACCAAACATAACATGTCTCAAACATATGTTTACAACCATAGGATTTTCCTACCTAAAGATCGAAGATGTAATCGAGGGACATACTGAATGATAGAACAAGTATAAACAAAGCGATAGAAAACGGAGAAGTTAAGAATATACCCTCCAAAAGGAAAGGGTACAGCGTACGCATCATGTCTTCCGTCTCCCAAGCCGCGTCTCCTTGATCATCTCCCCATTGAACTTTAACCACTTGACCTCTCGGTTGTGTAACTTCTTGACCTCCGATCCAAGGATGCATGTAGGAGCTCGTCTAATCGTGGCATCTTGCTCCACTTCCACTTCCCTAAGCATGCTCGACTCCACTACTTCCGCGGTATCATGTAAACGCTTCTTTAAGAATTGTATTCCTCAAACTCTTGTCTCGTGATATGCAAAGTCTATCGCGCGCCTCGGGGGTAAACCCCGAACTTCATCAAAGACGTCATCAAACTCACAGACACAACGAAAAAAATTTCAAATCATCGATGAATGCGTTAAGAGATTCTAGGTAGCTAAGCATCACTGAACCCCTAGGGTCACATGAAATATCAAGGGTCTTTCCACAACGAGTCAACAGTCTAACTACCCACTTTTCACAGTCTAGGATGGCACCATGCCTGGCTAGCCAATCCATTCCTAGAATCAAGCTATAGCCCGTGAAACTAAGAACGAAGGCGTTGCATTCAAGCCCAACGCCCAAGATAGACACTCTCAAATCCCGACAAACCATAGATAAGTGAGCCGAACCACCGATAGGATTTAAGACTACAGTGGGATCCATAACTAGGCTAATATTTAGGTGCAGTGTTTCAACTATCGAAGCAGATACAAATGAGTGCGAAGCGCAAAAGTCGAAAAGAGTTCTAGGAAAAAGAAATCAAATCTTCAATCAAAACTTCCTATCTCTTTCCGATATACTGACCACGAGAACACAACCTGCCCTTCCGAAGATCTTGTACTTTGTCCTTACCCTTGCCCTTGCCTCTTTGGATAATCCTAATAAGATGTCCTATCTCTCCGTAATGATAACAACTAGTCTTCTTCTTCTTTCTAACGTCTTTCTTTAAGTGGCCAGGTATTTCACAATTATGGTACTTTCTTTTTCTCTTGGCCCTTGTTATCCTTACCTCCTTTCTTTGGATCCACTTTCTTATCCTGTGTCCTATCCATGTCTCCCCTGCACGTTCTCCATTCGTGACCTCCCACCAAAATGAAGCTTCATCCTTCATTAACCAAGCAGTTGGTTGAACCTTCCTCCCATCGTCTATATCAAAGGTACCAACAAGTCCTCCACTTTGTTGAGCCAACTTCTAGCCTCGACAAACGTCTCAGTCCCATGAAGCGGTTTTCTGAACGGAAGTCCTTACACATCTTAGAAAAAGCATCTATACGCGGAGGAAGAGATTCAAAAGGGAAAGAGGAAGGAACTCGAAAAAAAGAATCGGAAGAAAGATATATGGCTTTTGGGGATTATGTTTTTCAAAATAAACTTTCCTTTTAAAACCTTTTTGAAAATAGTTTTCAAAAACTTTTATCTAATCTGGTAACCTTCAGCTCTGATACCAAGTGTAACACCCTACGTCCGTTAATGTCACTCACAAAGGGAATGCATTAAGTTTCGTGGAGTATTATAAGTAAACATAACGGAATATTACAAGACATAGAAAGTAGTACTTGAGTTTTTTTTATAACTTTATTGTAGCGGAAACAGAAATAAGTTTGATTACATTTCCAAATACCAAAACCAAGTACATTATATCAGTCTTGTACAAAACCTTCAGAGTACGTAATATTAAAACTGTAATCCCCAATAGAAAATGCCATAGATAAGCTAAATCAAATCCAAGCAATTCATCTTTCAACTTCAACCTGGAAGAAGGGATATCCGAACTAAGCTTGAGTATTTCCTCCCTAAAAACCTGGGGGGTGGGGCGGAGGGAACGGAAGAAAAGAGGCGAAAACAAACTAGGTCAGACATAAGTCTAGTGAGTCCAGTGAATTTAACAATATAGTCATTAAAGTAATAGGATAAGAACATAAACTAGAAATTAAGAAATGACTATACATAAATATGCATGACAAGGTAAGCAGGATGAATAAGATAAACGTTGATCGCGCTTCTAATAACTAAAGTATAATTACTACACTGCACCAATGCTAATTTCACCGCACCGTTACTAGTTCCATACTGAAAGTTGATCCCCATCTTGTAATTGGTAGTCCTCAGGCGTAACATCTAGTAAGAGGTATTCACCCCATACAATCCTTACTTGCCTATACTAAATACTAGATGTCCCCACACTACCCCCTTATCGCTTAATCGATCGGCTCCCTAACCCGCATGTATTTATTACTTGTGTCATTCGGCCCCGCTTGTTTACTTGTGTCATTCAACCCCGCTTGTTTGCTTGTGTCATTCGGTCCCGTTTGTATGTAGATACATGTGCTGGTCCCAGCATAGGGTGTATCAATCTCTATGCTGGCAACCCGACACAATTCAAGATGCACAGTGTATACTACTGATGCCCAGTGCTTGCCTTGTTCCACTCCGGAGCACGTGCACACCCATACTCCGCCGGAACCTACACTGCCGCACCACCCGCCGCTATTTTGACCGCTTATAATTAGCCCAGTAATCGTGCCCCACCCTGGCTAGTTTAGGGTACCATGATACATCTATGTGGGTTACTGCTGAAATGGGTCCCCATTACTAGGGTTTCCTACTGGTTAAGTTTTATGGGCCTATATATGCAAATATTACCCACCTACACGAGATGTACTTAACCCTCCCACTGATTCAAACATGTTTATTTAACGGTTAAGTTTGTGGGCCTATATACACTAATATTACCCACCTACCCAAGGTTTACTTAACCCTCCTACTTATCAAGTTAATATGTATTATTGGTTAAGCTTGCCTTAACCCTATCCCCTTTGTTCATGTAATATTGGTTAAGTGTTGTCCATTCATGTTAACTTAACCCACCCACACATCATGTTGTATTGGTTAAGTGTTTCTTATTAACTTAACCTTGTTCATTCACCATGTTGTATTGGTTAAGTGTTTTAAATTTACTTAACCCCACCCACTTGTCTAATTAACATGTTGTATTGGTTAAGTATTCTCAATTTACTTAACCCCACCCACTTATCTAATTAACATGTTGTACTGGTTAAGTGTTCTCAATTTACATAACCCCACCCACTTGTCTAATTAACATGTTGTATTGGTTAAGTGTCGCCTATTCATATGTTACTTAACCCTTCCGTTCTAAGCATGTCTGTTCATTAGCATTAATTAATTTATTAATGCATCAACCTCTCACATTAGAACTGTTGTTTGCGGTTGCTGGATGTGCCGAGCGGTTCCGTGCAAACTTCTACCGCAAACTCGTTCTAACCTCGGGTTTTGGCCTTAATGCGCTAACCTCTCACATTAGATCTGTGTTGTTGCGGTCGCTGGATGTGCCGGGCTGTTCCGGGCAGTCTTACACCACAACTTAATCTAACCTCGGGTTAGGCATGTTCATCTTTTAACCAATTTACATATTTACCATTTATATCCAAGTCTAGATTTATATGTAAATTATCCATAAGTGTGGTCAATTCAAGTTATGCCACATTTACTAGATATGCCAAAATTAATTATATGGTTACAACCCATTTTATGCCAATTACATAATGTCCAATATTTAATGTTTCCCAACTGTTTCCCAACGTCAATTGTTCATATGATTCATATAATACGTTAGGCTCGCCATTTGCCTAACTCATAAGAAAAAGGGAAAGAAAGAGACGTATAACATCCAAACTGGCATAAAACAATATAGATCCGATTATGAACATAACTAGCATATAACAAAGATCCCATTTATGAACTTGCATAACAAAATAGATCTAAATTAACATATGAACTTGCATAACAAGTTAGATCTAAATTAACATATGAACTTGCATAACAAATTAGATCTAAAGTAACATATGAACTTCCATAACAAATTAGATCTAAATTAACATATGGACTTGCATAACAAATTAGATCTAAATTAACATATGGACTTGCATAACAAATTAGATCTAAATTAACATATGGACTTGCATAACAAATTAGATCTAAATTAACATATGAAAATAGACTAGCATGGATCACAAACTTGCATGATCATAATTTACATTGCCATAAATTTGCATAATCAATGACTTGCATAAGCAATAGACATATAAAATATGAATTTGCATAAACATATAAACTGGCATGGATCTAATCATATAAAATATGACTTGCATAGATCTAAACATATAAATAGGAACTTGCATGTATGAATTTTCATAAACATATAAACTGGCATGGATCTAATCATGTAAAATATGACTTGCATAGATCTAAACATATAAATAGGAACTTGCATGTATGAATATGATTTTCACATAAACTTTCATATGATTTGCATACAAACTTGCATATGTAATTAGACATGTAGACTAATATCACATGATTTACATATGAACTTGCATATGATTTGCATACGAACTTGCATATAACAACATCATAAAATGAATCTAATCGAGCATACACAATTAGATACATGAATTAACATCATAAAATGGACTTAATCAAGTATATATAATTAGTCATATTCATATAGTCCAACTTATAAACCCATCACAATTACGTTCAACAATTATCTTGTTAAAGGAGCTGTACTCACTATGAACGAATTAGAGAAGAGAATAGATTAAGAAGAATCCTTTTTCCACCTTCCTAAGTTTTAATTCATTGAATAAGAGAGGCTTCCTCAATCTATGTTGCAGCAACATGGCGGCTTGAGAATGATTTATGTTTTGATTTAGGGTTTAGGTTAGATGTGATTATATAAGAGTGTAGGATTAATTCTAGCCTTCAGATTTGTCTAGGAGTAAATCAGTGCCATCCAAACCAAAGAGATGTGTCACTCAGCCATTCACAGCACGACACATAAGCCTTAATGCCTCAGAATTCGTTACCAGGCCAATCAGAGAAGGCCACGTTAAAAAAACAATCCTTGACCAACAAAAATGCGCCACGTGCGCCACATGATATACTTCATATATATATGTATATATATATATTATATATATATATTTTTAATACACACATTACTTTGCGAATCTTTTTTTTGCGCTCCTTTTTATTATTATTGTCAATTAACATAAGTGACAAATTATCATATTCTCTTTAATGTTAATTGACATAAGTGAAAAATTAGCATAAGTATTCATACAAATTAAGATTAATTACATGGTTTCCTAAATTATCATAAAATAAACATAAATGAAAATCAATCGAACATAAATGACAAATTACTTGTTTTCTAATCAATGTCATATTGAACATTTCTACAAATCAATATTGCAATCAATTTATTGCATGTATTGATTCCTTCTGTACTCACACATTTTTAAATTTGTATCTTTATAACATAATTGCACATATTCACATATATGCATCTATTTATTTAATACTTTTACCGTATGCATTATTACGTTAAATCTCCTTATTTAACGCACGTACTAATATGTTAATCTTCTTAGCTTTAATTTGTCACATGCATTTCTTTACATTAATGCTTTTCTACATTTTCTTGCGCACTTTTGAATTTTCTTCCTTAATTAATTAATCAATAAATTAATTATATAAAAATTTGGGTTATTACATTTAACATCCATTTGATATAATTTGAAATTATTATAGTTTGCAAAGGCTAGTAAAATTCTAATAGCTTCTAGTCTTGGTACGGGCGAAAAAGTTTCATTGTAATCTATTCCTTCCTCTTGAGTATATCCCTGTGCTACTAGTCGTGCCTTATTTCTTACTACCACACCGTTTTCATTCATTTTATTTTTATAGACCCATTTGGTTCCTATAATTGTTTTATCCTCTGGTCTATGAACAAGTTCCCATACGTCATTCCTAGTAAATTGATTTAATTCTTCTTGCATAACAAGTATCCATGAATCATCGGAAGAAGCTTCCTTTGGATTTTTGGGTTCAATAGTTGATATAAATGCAGTACTACTCATATTATTTAATTGATTACGAGTTCTAACAATGGATTCAATATCCCCTAAGATATTTTCTATAGGATGGTCTCTAAGTAATCTAAATCTTTTATTTGGTTAGTTGTCTTCATTATTTATTTCATTATTTTCATCCTCACGATCGTCTTTATTGTTTTGAGTTATACTTTTATAGTTTTCATCAAAAGATACGGTTAATATTTTTTCTATAATGTTGGTTCGAGTATTAAAAACTCTATAAGCCTTGCTTCTTTCTGAATATCCAATAAAAATTCCTTAATCTGATTTTGAATCAAATTTGTCTAAATTATCCTTTGTATTAAGTATAAAACATTTACTTTTAAATATTTTAAAATATGATACTTTTGGTTTCTTGTTATATAAAAGTTCATAAGGAGTTTTATGAGTCAAAGGTCCAATTAAAGTTCTATTAATAATATAACAAGCTGTTGCTACTGCCCCCCAGCCCAAAAATTCCTTGGTAAGTTACTATCGGATAACATAGTTCTTGCACATTATTGTATCGTTCTATTTTTATGTTTAGCTACTCCGTTTTGTTGAGGAGTTCTTGGAATTGAAAATTTGTGGGTTATTCCCTTTTTATTATAATATTTTTCAAAATTCTCATTTTCGAATTCTCCACCATGATCGCTACGTATTATTTTAATTTTTAGTGAAAATAAATTGATTGAAAGCATCACTTTTAGTTTTAAGAAACAAAGTCCAAGTGTATCTAGAAAAATCGTCAACTATTACATACACATATCTGTTATGATTTATTGATTGAATTTGAGATGGACCAAATAGATCCATGTGTATTAACTCTAATGGTTTTGAAGTAGTAATTTCTTCTTTTGATTTAAATGCTCTCTACTTTAATTTTTTGAATTAACAAGCATCACATAAGTTATTAACTTTGAATTTCATTTTGTGTAATCCTCTAACTGAATCTAATTTAAAAACTCTATAAATATGTTTGAAATTTATATGACCGAATCTCTTATGCCAAATCCAGGGATCACTTGTCGTGGCCATAAGACATAAATTATCATTGGAAATTTTCATACTTAATACATAAATATTTTTTCTTTCTATCTCCTTCGAATATAACTTTTGAAATCCAATATTCTATGAAACATTTATTCTTTTCAAATTTTATTTTATATCCTTTATCGCAAAGTTGATTTATACTTAGTAAATTGTGTTTTAAATTCCTAACTAATAAAACATCAGAAATAGTAGGAGTTTCAGAATTACCGACATTGCCGGTTCCAATGATGTATCCTTTAGAATTATCTCCGAAGTTTACCAATCCACCATCTTCATACTTCATATTATTGAGTAGTCCTGAATTTCCAGTCATATGTCTCGAACAGCCACTACCCAGTATCCATTTGTCCTTTTTCATTTCCTCCAATTGCTTTCCAGAATTTGAATTTTCAATAGCCATGTAACACACCAGTTCAAGATTTGAATTTCCAATATCCGCCTTTTTAGAATTTGAATTTCCAATAGCCACTTTACCCATCTTTTCAACTTTTAATTTTTCAAAAGTCATAGAACTCATCCATTTCTGTATTGAACAAATTTCAGTAGATCATATGTTTCTTTAACATTAATATATGCAGACTCTTTTAACATTGATGTAATGCATAAATTGATACTATTATTATCAGAGATTCCAAAATTTGCCATTTTACCAAATTTTCAAAAATCAGATTATGAACTTTTTGAAAGACCTTACTCTGATACCAATTGTTAGGGACTGCGGAATGGATCGTTCAGGCAAAGCAAACACTAGAGGGGGGGGGGGGTAAATAGTGTTTGTAGAAATTTAAACAAAACTTAAAACTAAAGAGAATTATGGAATGAATCAAACAACACAAACACAGATTCAAACACAAATGCAAAATAAATATAAATGAAAATGTAGAAAAGGAAAGAACACACTGGATTTTATACTGGTTCAAATCACTCGTACATCCAATCGCGCACAACGCTGGATTGTAAAGAGTTTTATTACTATTTCCAATAGTCAAATACACTCTCCTTGATTTCACGGCTCGACAAGGAGACACCGACTCCTATTCCTTGATTTCATGACTCAACAAGGATATACTGGCTCTTATTCCTTGATTTCATGGCTACAAGGTTACATCGATTCCTCTTTGACTCACAAACAAGGTTTATTCAACCCAAACAATTACAAAACAGTCCTATAACTCTTCAATAACACTTGATTCAGAGAGTAGAGAGTGTAGAGAGAAGAAGTTTGATCAAAATAGAATTGAATTCGACAGAGTATTAGTGTAAAAATCATAAAAATGATTAATTATAACGATGGACTGAAAGGGAATGAAGTTAGGGAAGAAGATATGTTAAAAAATTCATTTTAAACTTTTTTTATAGAGTATGAAGGGTTGCAATGGTTTTGAAGTGTTTCAAATAGTGAAAAGACACTTCCCTTCAAAATTAGAAAAAATGGCAGTTATATGTTGGCATTAACTTTTTGCTATGTCGACAAACTCATGTGTATTTTTTATTTTCAAGCGTTTTGATATAAAACTAATTCTGGAAATTGTTGAGTAAAATTCTAGTGTTGTAAATTAATATTATATGATAGAAAATCATACGAAAACATATTTTTAAACAATATAAATATATTTATAAAATTACAAAGTTTTAAACTATATAAAGTATATAAAAAAATTAAGTTTTGAAAACAAAGAAGAATAAAAATAGAAACAAATAGAAAAACAAAATAGAGAGGATTGAGGATAGAACTGAAAATCAGAATTTGAAAATTAGAATTTGAATTTTGAACCTGGAGTGCTATTTAGAGTCTTACAAATTCTAGACTCTATAACTATATTGATCTTGAACTCTTGAACTCTTGAAATCTTGATTACTCATGAGTCTTTAAATTCTCTGATCTTTGAATCTCTATCATCTTTATAACTGTACAGTCTTCAGTAATATTTCCTGTATATAATTCCTACACACACACACACACACGTATATAGATATTATATACAAAAAGTGTTAGTATATATTTTATAATCAATGATAATTGAAATAAGGTTGTTGTCATCAAAACTCCATTCTCCAACAAGGTTTGTAGGGACTGTAGCATCACTCCTATCATTTTCCATGTTTTGGGGTTTTGGACTATGCAACTTTGGACCTACTAGTATCTAATAGTTTATTATGGTATGTATGCTATTATGTATTTTGGGAGTTATATTATGCATTATGCATGATGGACTATGTATTATGGACATAACTGTTATGATATGTATTATGAATTCTGCTGTTACTATTGTGATGTAACCGATTCGATTATGTTTTGTACTATGCAACTTGGGAAATTTTCTTGTACCATTACTTTGAACCTAGACTAAACAAGAATGGTAAGTTGAGAAGTTTTAAACTTACGTGTCAGTGTTCGTTCAAAGGAATAGAATACATTATTTAGCCCTATTGAGTCCAATTCTCCATGCTTTCCGACAGTAATACTTTGTTACTCTTGGTTAGCTTGGGTCTAGGGGCCGGACGTTACATTTTTGGTACCATAGCATGATAGGATATAGTACAAAATATAATTGGAATATCGTTAGTACAAGACAGTAGAAACATTTTACATGTCAGTATATCTTAAGTATCACTCCTGTAATACAATAATAGTTATGCATACCTAAACCAAAACCCCGAGTCATTAATGTAACACCCCACGTCCGTTAATGACACTCACAAAGCGAATGCATTAAGTTTCATGGAGCATTATAAGTGTATAGAACAGAAATCATTAGACAGATATATATAAAATGGTACTTCAAAATTTAAAGCAACTTTATTGCAGTGGAAAAGCAAAACATAGTTGGTTACATCATCAAAAACACTAAGTACACTAATATCCATCTTGGACAAATTATTTCCTGAGTACATAAAATAAAAGCATAACCCCAACATAAATAGCCATAAAAGGAGATAAGCTGAACTTTACTTTCAGCAATCCAAGCACTCCCAAAAGAGAGAGAAATAGATCCAAATCGAGCTCCACTAGCCCACCCTGAGAACCTGGGAAAGGGGGGAGAACGGAAAGAAAAGAGGCGAAACAAACTAGACCAGTCATAAGTCTGGTGAGTTCAGTGACTTTAACAATATAATCATTAAAGTAACAGGATAAGTACATAAGATGGAAAGTAAGAAATGACTGTACATAAGCATGCATGACAAGGTAGGCAAGATGAATAAGATAAACGTTGATTGCGCTTCTAATCACTACGGGATAATTACTACACCGCACCAATGCTAAATACACCGCACCAATAATAAATACACCGCACCAATACTAAATACACCGCACCATTACTAGTCCCATACTGAAAGTTGATCCCTATCTTGTAATTGGTAGTCCTCAGGCGTAACATCTAGTAAGAGGTATCCACCCTATACAATCCTTGACAGCCTACTTGCCCATACTAAATACTAGATATCCCTACACTACCTCCTTATCGCTTAATCGATGGGCTCCTTAACTTGCATGTATTTATTAGTTGTGTCATTTGGCCCCGCTTGTTTGTAGATACCTGTGCTGGTCCCACCATGGGGTGTATCAATCCCTATGATGGAAACTCGATACAATTCAAGATGCACAGTGTATAACTACTAATGCCCAGTGCCTGCTTTTTCCACTCCGGAGCACGTGCACAGCCGTACTCCATTGGAACCTACACTGACGCACCACCCGCCGCTATTTTGACCGCTTATAATCAGCCCAGTAATCGTGCCCCACCCTGCCTAGTATGGGTACCATGATACATCTATGTGGGTTACTGCTGAAATGGGCCCCCGTTACTAGGGTTTCCTAACCAACATGTTATAACGGTTAAGTGTTCTCAGTTTAACCTAACCCTACCCATTTGCTTAATTAACATGTTATATAGGTTAAGTGTCGCCTATCCATATGTCACTTAACCTTCCCACTGATTCACGCATGTTTATTTAACGGTTAAGTTTGTGGGCCTATATATGCTAATATTACCCACCTACCCAAGGTTTACTTAATCCTTCCATTTATCAAGTCCATATGTATTATTGGTTAAGCTTGCCTTAACCCTATCCACTTTATTTATGTAATATTGGTTAAGTTGTCTTCTTACTCATGTTAACTTAACCCCACCCACCTAACTCATTTAGGTATCATATTAATCTTTGATCAGCATTAATTAGTTATTACTGCATAGATCTCTTACATTAAGTCGATCACTTGTGGCCGCTGGATATGCCGGGCAGTTCCGGGTAGACTTCCACCACAAGCCAGACTTAACCTCGTTTCTAAGCATCTAATTTATGCCTTTGACCTCTCACATTAGACTGTCGTTTGCAGTTGCTGGATATGTCGGGCAGTTCCGGGCAGTCTTATACCACAAACCAAGTCTAACCTCGTGTCTTAGGCGTTCATTAACTCATTTTATTATTCAAACCCAATTTGAATTAAAACCCTTATTTCAAATTGTCCATAATTTCCAATTCAAGCTATGTTCATAATTATTATCTAAATTATGTCCATAATTTCCATGCATATAAGCTATGCCAATTTATGTCTCAAGTTAATTACATGTCTTCTAGCCAATTTATGCCAATTTCACAATATCCAATATTTAACATTTTTCCCAATGTCCCCACGTCGTTGTATGTATAATTCATGGAATGCGTTAGGCTTGCAATTAGCCCAATTCATAAGAGAAAGGAAAAGAAAGAGACATACAACATTCAAATTGGCATAAAATAATATAGATATAACTTAGCATATGAAAATAGACTAGCATAGATCATGAAATTGCATAGGTCTAAATGATCATAATTTGCATAGACCTAAACTTGCATAAACAATAACTTGCATAGAAAATAAACTTGCATAGATCTAACCATATAAAATATGAACTTGCATAGATCTAAACATATAAAATATGAACTTGCATATATGAACATGACTTGCATATAAACTTTCATAACTTGCATAGATCGAGTAAACTTGCATAGATGAACATAACTTGCATATGTAATTAGGCATATGAACTAACATCATGAAATGAATCCACTTACATATAATAACAAAACTGACATAAAAAAACAGATGACAACAGAACTGGCTGATAGCATAAGATTCAACATGCATATTTATACAATCCAGATCACAACTTATCATAATTAATCCAATTAATTATCTTGTGAAAGCAACTGTACTCACAGAGATAGGATTAAGGATAGAGAATAATTCAGAGTTCTGATTTCTGAAGTTTATAAGCTAAAATGGTTGATGTAGGATTTGATCTCTATCTTTAACCTTGAATTTGATTTATTATGGTGGAGGCTAGATTAGTTTAGATTCAGCAGCATATAGGCTCATGAACGAATTTAGTTTAGCTTAGGGTTTAGCTTAGATGTGATTATATAGAAGTATAGGATTAATATGAGCCTTTAGATCAACCTAGGAGTCATCAGAGCCATCCAAACCAAAGAGATACATCACCCAGCCAACCACAGCGCGACACATAAGACCTAATACCTCAGAATTCGTCACTGTCCAGAACAGTCAGCAGGGGTCGACCCCTACAGGGGGGTCGACACCTGTGTCGACACCCCTTAAGGGGGGTCGACACCCTCTGGTGGGAATTTTCCCGCCCACTGCTTTTCACTGGTTTGAATTCGAAATTAGATTTATTAATTATTTATTTAATTTTGATATAAACTTGAAATCTTCTAAGCTCCATAACTTCTTCATACGGAGCCCGATTTATGCAAACTCGGACTCTATCTCAAGCAAAATTCTGAGACGAACGCAATGGCATAACCTGTTTCCCTTATTTCTTCTTCTAAAAATTAAGTGTTCTTAAATTTGTTAATTTTAATATTTAAAATAATGGGGTGTTACAATTAATTTATCCAATGTGAAAATTAAGTTAAGTCGCCTAACCAACAACTTAAATCTTGGCCAATAAATAATATAATCACCCGTTGATCATTGAAAATTCGTATTATATTTACTCATTAGTACTTTTGGATTGGTAATATTTTTATGTATAACATAAACTGTTGCGCTCCGAAATCCCATGATCTCCGAAAAGACGGAAAAGCACGGATTGTGAGAAGACGACGCATCGGAACACAAAACAATGGAACTGTTCATTGTTTTCACAACAATTTACATCAAGGTACAAGAATATCAGAGTGTGGAAAATAATTATACTGCAGAAGTACAATAATCAGAGAATAAAATTGAATTACATAACAACGGAAATGTTATATAAATAAATACAAAGTAGCGGAAAATCATTAACTAACACAACGGGAACCAATACACAGATACAAAGCTTTCCGAATATAGATCCAGCTGTAATCTAGGATCCTGGAAAAAATAAAGAATCCGTAAAACCAAAACTACTAGCTACCCATGTGGAAAATATGGGCACCCGGATTTTAGGTGGAAATAATAAACTCTGAGTTAGTGATGGGACTGGTGTGAGAGCTAAAACAATTATTAAAACTTTACTCTAAAATAAGGTAATTCACGGGACCATGCTGTATAACACGGAACGGGTTTTCTCCCATGAATACTCTGAAATAAGAAAATTTATAAATAACACAATGATTTTTGAAAAAAATGAAGCTATTATAAGACTCAGGTCCCATCACACAATGCAACACAAGCCTACAATGATGATTCTTTGAACTCCTTATATATAAGTGATTATGACATGAAGTATAGATATACGTAATCTCATCACATCTTATAGTAGCATGATGTTTATCCTAACTAGAGTAGATTGTGGGTTCATAGATGAAACCATGAACCTGCACTAGGCCTACAAAGTGGATTTAAGCTGGATAAAGCACAATATACATGCATGACTGACCAAACCCAAAGCTACATGTGAGACATTAAAAAATTTGATGCATTGTAAGTTTTATTACACAACCAAACCAAACCCTAATACCCGTTCCACTCGGGTTCGTATTTTGAAAATGCATATCTAAATGTGACAAAACTTGATCCACCAGAGAAAAATCCTATTGTATATGGGTTGAGCCTGTGTCCTCTAGTCTGGTTGGCACAACCTAATAACAGATCATTGTTACAACTATAGTTTGTTTTTAGTTTCACTTCTGGAACTAAGAACTTCTAAGTATGTCTTTGTCTCTGTGTATTTTCTTTTCTAAAGGGTTGCCCACTCCTCCCATGTTTTATTTCTCTTTTTTGGTTGGAACATAATCCTGGTTCAGAAAGCTCTAACTATTACTTCCTTTCCTCTTGCAGATGCAATTCTCGAAGATTGCTTCAGCCCTGAAAAGGCTAGGATGCCAGCAATCCACTTATATTTCTTATAAAATCTAAATCATCAGCTCCTAAGCAAGATCAAACCTAAATATGAGAAGACAAATAAAAACATAGCATGATTAAAGAGAATTAACTTCACATAATCGATTTCCTTGCTTTAAGAAAAACTGAAATGGAAACCCAGATTATCATATACGTCATGACTATTGCAATTTTGGATTCATCAATTTAAACTTCTTGATTAATTCAGGAATTTTCGACAAGACTCAACTTTTTTTGGAGTCAAATTATGTATTTAAGTTTGATTTTTTGTAATATATGAATGAATATGATTTTGTATTTTCCTTTTTAGTCTCACATCATGGGATAAGTTTAGTCACTAGCTCCAAGACTTATATATAAAGAAGTCAATGTAATAGGAATAGATAACTAATACCCTGAACGAATCAAACAATACTAGGGAACAATGTATTCCAACACTGGTTTTCCAACAGCTTTAACGGTTAAATTAAAAAATTTGGCGGCCATTGGAAACCGATTGAATAATTGTTGTTGGTGACCGTTAGTAGCCGTTGGAAATTTTCCTGCATATTTTCCAAAACCCACGACTTGCTGCTCATTTCTTATTTCCACCTTCCCCAATTCGATTTCTCCTCCAATTCCACCATTTCCTCCCCTTCAATTTCCACTACCCCAAGCACCTCCGACGCCATCTGGAAGCTTCTCCAACCCGTCTCCGCCATTGTTTCTCTCCAAATTAGGTAATTTCCCTATACCTAATTTTTAGGTTTTCATTGATTTCAGGTTTAATTTGAAGTTTGCTTAATTACTAGTTGTTTGTATATGTATACTACAACATACTACACCGTAATTGCTATTATTATCACCATCATGATCAAATTGTTAGGAGTTTTACAATCTTTTATGTTGTCTATTGTGTATGTTTAGGTAGTTTTGGTTAGCGAGCGATATGTGTGTCATAGAGTTTGCTAATAATATAATTTATGCAGACCCGAAGTATATATTATGTTGATTGATCGTAGTTTTGAAAAATTTGTGCGAAAATGAATTTTGTGCTTATGCGAAATGATTTTGGTGTATGAATGATTTTAATAGTAGTCGTCGTAGTTATAATTCAATAAATTATAAAATATATAATTTAGTATACATGTAAGAAAACAGTAAAATATAAACAAATTGTATATTTAAATTTAATATAGGAAAATATTTAAACCCTAAGATATTATTCGACCCAGTCTGACAAGTGGTGTATATGATCATATGGATATTTGTTTTTTTTTCTATAAAACGGAAATCTCTATTCATTTGATACATCGTTTGTCGGATTTGTCCCTGTATTGGGCAAGTTACAAACACTACAATTAATTATATTTCGTAGATCATATCACTTTAAACGAATCAAAAAATTTAAACGGCATTTCCTTTACGTTCCTTGTGTACGCACATATGTGTACAATACAAGGAACACGGGTGAATTGCTGCTGAATTTTGTGAAATCATTTAAAATGGTATGATTTACGACATATTATTACAATTGTGTTTGCAATGGGAAGTAGGATGACCGACCATCAAAGAAGACACATAAGCGTCAATGAACCAATAGTTGTTTATTTAAAATAAAGTTTTAAAAAACTGTAAAATTAATTAGTACACGTTTACTGAATTAGTAAATAAAATTTAAACAACATATAAAATTAACGATTTTTTTTTATTTCATCATAGGTTTTAAAGTAGAAAAAATGGTCAATTACTTAATTGATCGCAGATGGATGTATCGAAGAAGGGAAATTAGTGATGCAATAAGTGAACATTTTGAAAATGGGGTAAAAGTGTTCATCGAATTTGCGATAAGTAATATTGGAAACAATACAAAATTCATTGTCCATGTAGTAGGTGCAAATTGTTGATCTATTTAATACCGAATATGGCTAAGATTCATTTAGGCCAATATGGTTTCCTACCTAATTATTTGATGTGGGATTGTCATAGAGAAATTGTAGCCCCTAATAATGAAGAACAGCTGATGGAGGTCAATAGTGTTGATGTTAGTACGAATCTCGTAGAAAATGTGGTCGAAGATGATGCACGATCAATGTTACCTACCGTTGAAATTAGTAACGACGATATTAACGTCGAAAAGGAACCAAATGTTGAAGCAATAAAATATATGATTTATTGAATAATGCTAGTAAAACCCTTTGGAATGGATGTGAAAGTGGCACTTAATTATCGGTAATTGCAGAATACATTGCAATGAAGTCAAAATATAACCTTACGGAAGTTGGATTTACGGTTGTTGTTCAAGCTGCTAAACGTCATATGCCATCTAATAATTTAATGAGCGGAAATTATTATAAAGTGAAAAAACTTATATCATCTTTTGGTTTGCCATATCAGAAAATAGATACATGTTTAAAGGGTTGCATGTTGTATTGGAAAGAAGACATCAATCTTAGAAAATGTAAATATGTAATCAAGAAAAATACAAACCAAGGAAAAAGAAAGGAAAAGAAGTTCCGTACAGGCATATGCATTATTTACCCATCACCCTTAGACTTCAAAGATTATATGCATCATTTGTAACAGCGCATCATATGATATGACACAGTGTGAGAACACCTCAAGAAGATACATTGACACACCCATCGGATGGATAAGCATGAAAACATTTTGATAAGAAATATCCTGATTTCACAGCGGAAAGCCGCAACGTTTTACTCGCTTTATGTACATATGGCTTCTCACTGTTTTCTCGGTTTGGTTCAAAATATTCGTCTTATCATATAGTAATCACACTTTACAATCTACCCCCTGGATGTGTATGAAAACTCCATATATATTTTTTACAATTGTTGTCTCTGGCCCTGATGATCCAACATAGGGCATTGATATTTACTTACAATCGTTAATCGAAGAGTTGAAAAATTATGGTACGAAGGAGTTGAAACATACGAAGTATAAAATAATGGAAAATTTCAGATATTCACTTCTTTGTTATGGACCATTAGTGATTTTCCTGCATATGCAATGCTTTCGGGTTAGAGTATGGTTGGTTGTCTTACTTGTCCTTAATGCATGGAAGGAACAGGAGCATTTTCGTTACCGCATAGGAAGAAAGTTTCATGGTTTGATTGTCATTGATGTTTTATTCATATTAATCATCCTTTTAGAAGAGACCAAAAAAACTTCACGGCTAATAGGCATAAGACTCTACGACCACCAACGGTTTGGTCAAGCGAGGATATATATGAACTTGTAAAAGATCATCCAAAGATACATGTAAGTGGGAAACAAATTGAAATTCAAGGAAAATCGACGAGTCATAATTAGTACAAATAGAGTATATTCGGAGAATTGCCTTATTGGAAAAATCTCTTAATCCGTCATAACATTGACGTGATGCATAACAAGAAAAACATATTTGATAATGTGTTTAATATAGTTCTGAATGTGAAGGGCAAGACTAAGGACGATCTAAAGTATAGACGTGATATAAAGGAAATATGTAATCGTCCTGAACTTCATATGAAGCCCAATGACAGTAAAAAAAAAACCAAAACATTTTATGAACTAGACAACAACCAAGTTAAAGTACAACTAAAATGGGTGGAAGAATTACGTTTTCTCGATGGAATTTCCTCTAATCTTCGTAGATGTGTCGGCTATAAAAACGGAAGGCTGAGTGGAATGAAAAGCCATGATCGTCATGTAATGATGGAAAATTTGTTACTCATCGCATTCAAAGAATTGTTACCTGTATAAATTTGGAAGGTAATAACAGAACTTAGCTTATTTTACAAGGAGATTTTTTCAACTACGTTAAAAGTTGATCGACTTAAACTTGAAGAAGAAACCCCTGTATTTCTCTGCAAACCGGAGAAAATATTTCCTTTGGGTTTCTTTAATGTAATGGAGCATTTACCTGTTCATCTTCCATATGAAACACGTCTTCGAGGTCCTGTGCAATATGGATGGACGTATCCATTCGAAAGGTATGTTATTATAATAAGTATTTCAAATGTTAATTTAATTATAAATAGAAGTTAATATTGAACTGAACTATTTTTATTGGGTACTTAAATCATTTAAAGAAAAAAGTTAGACAAAAAGCTCGAGTTGAAGGTTCTATTTGCAAATCATATATCGAAGAAGAAGCTTCTTTTTTTCTCTCATTATTTTAATGATAATGTGAACTCATCGTTTGAAAGTGTTCCGCGTAATGATGAGGGCATTGAACAAGATTCTTCTTCTGAAGCAATATTATCTATTTTTTAACAACATGACCGAGATTTTGAAAAATATGTGAAAATATGGCAAGATGATAAAGATTTCCATATAACACAAAGATATATTCTTCTTAATTGTCTTGAAGTTGCTCCTTTTGTTATGTATTGATTTTTTTAGAAGATTTGTTAAATTCAAGTTACACGTGTTAATAATAATCTAACATATCATATTTGTGTTTGCAGTTATGAATCACAAAATCCAAGCAACGATTTAAGCAAAGATTTCTGTAGTTGGTTTAGGAACTACGTTTCTAATTCCACAAATCATGTGCTCGACGAAGGACGGAAACATTTAGCCTTTGGACCGAAAAGAAAAGTTAAAACGTATCCAATATTTTTTGTTAATGGGTATAATTAAACACCAAAGAAAACAATGTTGAAAAATTAACAAACAATACTGGTGTGTTTGTTAAAGGAAGTGAAGATCCTAATAATTATATAAATGATTTTTATGGCGTGTTATGTATTGATTTTTTTAGAAGTTTTGATAAATTCATGTTACACATGTTAATAATAATCTAACATATCATATTTGTGTTTGTAGTTATGAATGAAAAAATCCAAGTGGCGATTTAAGCAAAGATTTCTGTAGTTGGTTTAGGAACTACGTTTCCAATTCCACAAATCATATGCTCGATGAAGGACGGAAACATTTGGCCTTTGGACCGAAAAGAAAAGTTAAAACATATCCAATATTTTTGGTTAATGGGTATAATTAAACACCAAAGAAAACGGTGTTGAAAAATTAACAAACAATACTGGTGTGTTTGTTAAAGGCGGTGAAGATCCTAATAATAATATAAATGATTTTTATGTCGTGTTAACTCAGATTTTGCAATTGACATTTTTTACAAGGCCCGTAGAGGATGTTTATTTGTTTAGATGCAACTGGTTCAGTAATGTTTAAGGATCTGGTATTAACATGCATCCAAATTATAATCTTATAGAAATTTAACATACCTCGCGTTATCTAAAGTACGACCCGTTTGTACTGGCCAAACAAGCCCTACAAGCTTATTATTCTTCTTATCCGTCTCTTAAAGGGATAAAGCAGTTTTGACACGACCCGAACTTCCCCGTAAAGGAAAGCCTGGATTGAGTTGAGAACACGACAAATTAGAACACAAACAGAAGAACATTTCATTGCTTATTACAACAATTTACATCAGAGTACAAGAATATACAAAGTATGAACAAATAATATACATTTGATAAATATCAGAGATTTACAAATAAAAATGCAGTGGAAAATAATACAAAAACACAACTGAAAGAGATAAACGGATACAGAGCTTTCCGAATATCGTTCCAGCTGTAAACCAGGATCCCGTGAATATAAATCTACAAAACCAAAACTACTAGCTGCCCGTGTGGAAAATAGGGGCACCCAGAGTTTAGGTTAAAACAATAAACTCAAGGTCAGTCATGTAACTGGTGTGAGAACAAAAACAATTATTTAAAACTTCACTTTAAAATTTGGTAAATCAAGGGACTACGCCGTATAACACTGAATGGGTTTCCTCCCTAGAGTACCAGTGCATAAACAGTTATAAACAGCGCAAAGTATTTTGAAAAATGAAGCTATTATAAGACTCAGGTCCCATCACATAATGCAACGCAAGCTAGAGGATAGAATTTTTCCTCATAATAGCCAAACATGCTTGGTACGTTTAAAACAAATCATTTTGATACTATTAAAGTGTAACACCCCGTATTTTCTGTGAATATTAAAAGTAACGAATTAAAGAATACTTAATTTTTAGAAGAGGAATTAAGGGAAACGGGTTACGCCATTGCGTTCGTCTCGGAATTCTGCTTGAGATAGAGTCCGAGTTTGCGTAAATCAGGCTCCGTATGAAGAAGTTACGGAGTTCAGAAGATTTCAAGTTTAAATAGAAATTAAATTTAAATAATAATTAAAAGTCAAAACTGTTCAAAATTCGAAATTCGGTCAGAGCGGGTTGAGCGGGAAATTTCCCGCTCAGAGGTGTTGACCCCCCCTGTAGGGAGTCGATCCCTTTGAGATCCAATTCCTGTGACGAATTTTTGTAGCCGTCAGCTGATGTTGCTTTCTCTGATTGGCCTAATGACAAATTCTGAGGTATTTGGGCTTATGTGTCATGCTGTGGTTGACTGGATGTCACATCTCTTTGGTTTGATGGCTCTGATTTGTAACAACCCGGAAATTCTGAGCCAATTTAAAATTTTTATTTTGGCAATTTTAATGAATTTTGAATATTTAAAATGAATTATTTTAAATAATAATGACGAGAAATTTATTTTGGATAGAATTAGAACGTATATATTTATATAGATCATCGTTAGAATATAATTATTTTATTTTATTTATAAAAGGAATTGAAAATGGCGCGGTAGTTTGAAATATCGATTTTGAAGTTCAAATGAATGTACATGATTCAAAATAAATCGGATTTTAGAGAAACCAAAAATATTAGAATCTATTTGAAAATATCTTTCCAACGAATCCGAAAAATTGAAATTTCATAGCGGGAATCAAAAGTTACGTCCAGTTGAAAATTCAGAATAGTCGCTATGGAATTCTGGCCCTTAAAAATGGAAATTTTGCAAACGACCTCGGTTTTCGACGAAACCACTTTTGTTGGATCCGTGATGTCAACTTATTGCTAGGTTTCAAAATTCATAATTTTCTGAATCAATATATGAGCGTGGCAAGGGAAAACGTGTTTGACCAGTTTCAGTTGATTTTAATCGACTGGAAAATAGCCATTTTTCAAACGGTCTCAGAATTTGACGAAATTAGTTTTTTTAGGATCGTATCGTCAATACGAAGCTAGAAAATATTTTTCGGGAATTTTTAGAGTATGTATGTGGACCCGGTAAATTGAAATGCACGTTCAAATTCAATATATAGAGTTATATTTTGATTTTGACGAAAACTGATCGGAACGATCGAATCAGCTTACGATACATATCCCATTGTGTTCAGAATGGGGGTAATTAGTTATGGACGACAGTCGGTGGGTTCGATTCTGAGTTCAAAATAAAAAGTTACCTTTTTGGGGAATTAAATATAAAATAAATTAATTAATAAACCTCTCCCTCTCTCTATACTCTCTCAGCCCCCCCCCCCCCCCCCCGTTCGTTTTTAAAATAAAAAAAAACCCATAAAACTATCACGTCGCCCCCCTCCAGGCACCACCGCCGTCGAGCGCACCCCCTCTCCTCCGACAGTCCCTTCGATCCTCCTCCCTCCGATCGACCACCAACCGCGCCCCAAAAGCCGTAACGTCGCCTGAAAGCCCCAACCGCCACCACTGCGAACATCAGCCCCCCTCCCGACGCCTCAGCAAACCACCGCACCCCCTGACCCTCTCCGAAGAACCCTAGCAACCCTCCTTCCTATTTTGAAGGTGAGTTTTCTGATTTTATTTCATTTTATTTTATAAAAATCGGATTTTTACACGATAGAAGTTATGATTTTTTAAACGATGAAAGTTATGATTTTTATATATATAATAGTGGGATAAAAATGCGATTTTTATATATGTTATAGCTTCATAAAAATTTGATTTTTAAACATGAAGCGTAGTGATAAAAATATAATTTTATCATATAAGTGGCAACGTAAAAATATGATTTTTATATTAGAGAAAAAATAAAAATATGATTTTTTATATGATAGAGAATATAAAGATGCGATTTTTACATGTGTAGTTGAAATATAAAAGTACGACCGTTATATATAAAATGTGATTTCTATGTAAAAAAGGAGAGATAAAAATATAATTTTTATATAAAAAGAAGCATTGTAAAAATGTAACGGCGCGATTTTCGACCCTCCGAAAACCGTGTCATTATTGAAAGAAATTAGAAGATGGGATAGAAAAGATAGAACTAATAGAATAGAAGAATAAGAAGTTATCAGAAATCTCACAGTGGAATTTAAAAATTCAAATACATTACATAATAGGGTCTGATACATCATAATACATCAACAACTTACATCATCATAGTACATTCACATAATAATACATCATGATATGGAAATAAAAATCTAACTGGATACATAGGTGTAGTAAACTACTAGACTTGTCCTGCAACTTGAACTTCGTAAGGTTCCATTTGCCAACCTGAATTACTTGCCTACTCATAATAAATATTATGAGTACCCAAGAGTTTAGGGAAAACACAGAAAATAAACTCCGGGTCAGTCAGGGGACTGGTGTGAGTAAACATAGTTAAATAGATGTAAACAGGGAAATAAGGAATAAGGTGTTCCGTTATTAATTGATTCAATTACTTTAGAAATCTTAAGCCCAATCCATAACTAATATATGGAAAACGACCCTTGTATTTTAAATATCAAAACGTTTGATATTTATGATAGTATTTATCAAATAAATAATCATCTAGTGAATCGCTTGCATCTCACGTTCACGTACATAGAATAAAATCTAAAACCGTCGAGCGCTTATTGGAATTTGGTTTCTAACTGACAGGGTATGGGAGCACCCACCGATCAGTGTACTCTAGAGAGGATACACTGGGGTTCAACAAGAACATCCTGCAACCCGGCCACACATGACCGTCCACTCATTTAGCTTGAGTGTAACGAATATATTACCACCTCCACGGTTGGGAATGACCCACCGATTACCGAAGGTAACAGAGGTGAATATAGATTTAGAAACAAAAGGAATTACTCTAGATGGTGATAATATACCCTGCTTGGGTATGACCCAACTAGCCATGCTGCCTAGCCCAACTATTGTCTTTCCGGGTTGTGAGGTTTGAAGTCACGTTTACCGTTTCACGGATTATTCTTCAACGACTTTGAATGTCACACCGTCCTATCGGACAGATCACTCATTTGTTTCCACAAATATATTTTGGGTATAAGGCTAAAGAAACGAATCTCTCTGCCACCAACACAACACACTTATGTAAAGTCGATGTGTAAAATCTGATCGATATACGTTGTCAGAAATCCGACTGTTCGGATCTGTTCTGGGATTGAACAGACCGAGGATACTATTTTGGAATAGTCCTTGCATCCTTCATTTTTATCGATTTCCGGTATACGTCGTATAAATTTGAGTCGAAGTGGAATGTAGATTCCGGACTCTTCGAAACGGTGTACGAAATATCTTTTATAGTCGATAATTGATTATCAGCTTAACTGTCTTTATTTCAGTTGCTCGTTCTGTTATTTAGAGTTTATATACAGTATATATTTCTCTGGTTCATATCTGGATGTCTTAAATATCTTTTACAATTGTATAGTTAAAGTGTGTGCGTCGCACACAAGATGTTATACAGTTTTTATCAATATTTGGATGTGTATAGAAAAAGCCCGTGCTTCGCACACGGTATCTTTCTTTGCTTATCATCAATGTTTAGACGATGTTCTATACTCCGGTTTGCTTTGTAAAATATTTATTACGTTTATTTTAACTTAAATAAATTGTTAAATAATTTATTTAAATTTAATTATCTTAATATCTTAAGTTTCCAACTCGTCGATCTCCTTCGGACAACTTCGATTCTTTGACCTCACTGTCACTTTCATTGTTCCACTTGCCTAAGACGAATTAAATAAACATTCTATTTTTATTTATTTATTTAATTAATAGTTAATTATATTTTATTTACTAATTTAATTAAAATGGTTTTTAATTAAATTCTTGGATTTGAAAACCGTTTTCTTTCTTTCATTGCCAAGTCGAACTCGGCATTTCAAAACTGATGATCAACATGGGTTGATCACCAATTTTCCCTTGCCAATCTCGACTGGATCACCATCTTCAGCTTGCCAAACTTCCTGCCTTGCCAAGCCTCCCGATCAGCTCCATTTCCCTTGCTAAGACCTTCTGCCTTGATCCAGCTACACCGTGCACAGCTGTGCACGTGTACACCGCCACTGGCCAACTACAGACCTCCGATCCCCCTCCGACAAGTCGCCTTGCCTTCTCCGATCATCTATGACCAGTCACCACCGTCACCAGTCACCTCCTTCTCCAAAACCCCCTTCAACATTTTCAAACCGAAACCGCTTCTTCGATACCCCCCACCGACATCGACCTCGTTCGACACCCTCCGACCCCCTGGAGACCTCGCACCGCCGCCGATAGCTGCCCCAACTTCAGACGCCGCTCCTCCCCAAGTTCTGGCCCACTCGATCCATCGTGGACCCCACACGACCTTTGGAAATGCTCGAACCCATTTCGCTTCTCAGAACATAAATCAAGCTCGTTAGCTCAATCCACTTGCTGGAAAAATTATCTGATATTTTTCCCATGATCCCCGAAGTCTCAGCCTCCTCCATGCTCCACGCCTTGGCGTTCAACGACGTTGATCATCGGATTTTGGCGAAAATGCCATTTTCGTCCATCTCGACTTATCTACCCAGTCCCAACGTTTAAAATCTTGAAAACACTTTTAAAAATCATCATTTGCTTTGTTGATTACATCTATAACTCTGTAATTAAGTTTCACGACGTTTGAAATTTCAGATTGAAATGTAGATGACAGAGTACTGCTGTTTTCTTGAATTCTTGGTTTTTAAAACAAAGGTAGTTTAGTTTTGTTCTTGCTGATATATGTATATATATTCTCGTATATAAGTATAACATATATATAGGCTGGTATAACTTATGTTTGTGAGATCAACAAGGTATATTTCATTTTACAAAGGTTTTATTTTTGACAGTAAACAAAACTGTCTTGGTTTCTTTGAACAAGTAGTTGATGAACTCATTTTTATTTCAGACAATACTTGCATACATAGATGAATGAAGATATAACTTGTTATACTTGCATAAATACTAGTGTTAAAACTTGGTATACTTGCATCTATGACATGAATATGAAAACACAAAACATTTTACAGTGAGCATTTAAAATCGAACATGACTTGTGTGAGGTTTACTCACTTGTAAATGCTCCTGAAAATTCTAGCTTGTGTATGGATTAAACTCAGCAAACTTCTTGTATTTGTAAAAGATAAAGCATGCAATATGGAGTGGTATTTATAGGAAAAGTTCCCAAAAGTTTTCTATAGAAAACTCTCTTTTGCTTTCTTACCTACCCCCTTTCTCTCTCTTCGAATGGCTCACATATGTTACAGCAAACATGTAAGTACCCTTCACAAGAGATGATTCCTACCAACCCTTATTTCCCTCTTCAAAGTACATGAGACTATGTTTGTATTTAATGCAAAGCTTACTTTCATTTAATGCCAAGCTCAAACCTTCAAATCAATATACAAGAGAATGGGTTTCCTCTCTTTGATATTTGTTTTGCATTCTTACAAATGCGCAGATATTATGTATGAGGTGATTAGGTGATGTTTAAGTCCAAATCTACTACTAAATGATGGAGTTTGCACTTTCTTTTGTTTTGGTTTAAACTCTCTTGTTTGTTGCTAATTGAAATGGTGTATACATGCATATATACATGCATATTTGGCCGTAACATATATATGTATGAATATATATATATATATATATATATATACACACACACATATACTTTTTCATGTTATACTCTTATATATATATATATATATATATATAAGCGTTAATCTCCTTAAACTTGTTTGCCTTTATTTGCTTTTGATTTAAATCTCTATATTAAAATAGATATCAGAGGCTTGAAAAATCCCGCCATTACAGACTACCCCACTTAAAAGAATTTCGCCCCGAAATTACACAAGGAAGGTAGAAAGTTTCCAAAAGAAAATATTTCATAAACTGGTTGTTTTAGTACACATACACATACGACTAGTTCTTTACTAGCACTAGTCTTGATACATACCATAATACTAGACTTGACTACTCAAGTTCTAAACTGCCCCAAAATATACATACGTAACTATCCTCCTCCAGTCCCTGTCCTACTACTCGTCGTCAGAGATATCTATTATCCCTACGACCTCCTCGTCATCAGATATATTAAGGACCTCAACTACGTCTTCTGCATCAGTCTCCTCCTCATCATCCTCTATATAAATCAGACCCACTGGTGGTATTAAATATAGCCTCACCACGGGGTATCCATACTCACCGGATACTTGTACTCCTCCTCCTGCTATGCGAAACTCGACGAGAACTTGTTCCAATCTATTCCATATCGCTGTCCTTTGGGCTACTTGCTCTTCTTGCTGGTTTCCCGTAGCAATGACTGGGGTTCCCGGAACAACTTGGTCTTCTTCTTCTTCATATTCTTCTTCATATTCTTCCTCATATTCTTCTTCATATTCTTCCTCTTCTTCGCCACCCTCATCTCCTTCACCATAACCGTCAACACTTCCTTCATCTCCTATCACTTCATCCTTATCAGTAAAGTCTTGGTGTCCTCCATCTTGTTCTATTGGTTCGTTCCTGCCAAGCACTGATCCTTTTGATGATATGTGTGTACCTTCGTCGTCGATGGGTGATCTGTCTCGGTTGTTGTCGGAATCTCCTACTCTTTGTCTCTTTGCTCGTAGCATAAGAAACTGGAGTGGTGTCACCCTCTTTCTTGCCGTGGTCTTCCACACTGGAGCCATCTAACTCGTAGGAAAATCTGGGTATAATTTCTTTATCTGCTTCTCGGTCTCCCACGTACAGTCTTTCGGGTTTTCGCTCCACTGGATCATTAGTAGCCTCACCACTTTGTTGCGAAGTTGCTTTCCCTCTCGGTCAATAATACTGAATGGATGTCTAATCACTGTCAAGTCTGGCTCAATCTCTATCTCTTGCTGAACAGAGGGTTCCAGAATTAATGATGGATTGTGCATACATTTTCTCAAGTGTGATACGTGAAATACGTTGTGAATTCCCGCCATATATTCTGGTAATTCAACTTTATATGCTTGAAAACCAATTCTTTCTAAGACGCGGAAAGGTCCAACATACCTTGGTGCTAACTTTCCATATTTTCCAAATCTTACTAATCCCTTCATTGGTGAGATCTTCACAAAAACTAGATCTTCTATTTCGAATACTAAATCTCTTCGCCTTTGATCGACATAACTTTTCTGGCGATCCTGGGCTTCTTTCATTCTCAATTTCACTAATTCCACTTTCGCTGTCGCTTCTAGTATCATATCCGGACCAAGTACCAATTTGTTTCCGGACTCTACCCAACATGCTGGCGCTTTACAAGGTCTTCCATATAATGCTTCATATAGTGCCATCTGTATACTCGCCTGGTAACTGTTATTATATGAAAATTCTACTAGGTGTAAATGATCTTCCCACGACCCTCCAAACTCTAAAATACACACTCTTAGAAGATCCTCCAATATACGATTAACTCTTTCCGTCTGACCGTCCGTTTGAGGATGGTAAGTTGTACTGAAATTTAATCTTGTTCCCAACGTTCTCTGCAAAGCTTCCCAAAATCTACTTGTGAAAATGGTATCTCTATCGCTTACAATGCTCATTGGAATACCGTGCAGTCGTACTATCTCTTTCATGAATACTTCGGCTAATGTTATGGCAGTGCGCGTTGGTTTCACTGGAATAAAGTGCGCACTCTTAGTTAACCGATCTACGATTACCCAAATCCCTTCGTAGCCTCTCCTTGTTCTTGGCAAACCATCGATGAAGTCCATTGATATCATTTCCCACTTCCAGTTGGGAATCTCTAATGGCCGTAATAGTCCAGCAGTCTTTTGATGGTCTCCCTTGACTTGCTGACAACATAGACATTCATTTACGAAAGTAATGATATCTTTATTCATTCCTGACCACCAGAATACTCGTCTCATATCGTGATTCATTTTATGAATTCCTGGATGGATGCTCAACTTTGATGCATGGCATTCTTTTAAAACCTCCTGTCTTATCCCATCCACGTTAGGTACGCATAATCTGCCGTTTATTCTTAATACTCCTTGATTGTCCAACTCGAAGTCAGTCTCTTTTCCGTTTGTGACTCCTCGAATAATCTTTTCCAGTTTGGGATCCCTTTTCTGATTACTCATTATCCTTTCTTGGAGAGTCGGTGTGACTTCCAAAAGTGATAATATCACATTTCTACTCAAGGCATCTGTCACTACGTTCGCTTTTCCCGGTGTATAAATGATATCTAGGTCATATGATGCAAGAAATTCCAACCACCGCTGTTGTCTTAGATTTAAATCTTTTTGAGTGAACAGATACTTCAATGGTTTATGATCGGTGAAAAGTTCGAATCTCTCACCTAACAGATAATGTCTCCACATTCTCAATGCGAAAACAACTGCCAATAACTCTAGGTTGTGAGTTGCGTAATTCTTCTCGTGAATCTTTAACTGCTTACTTGCATATGCAATCACTTGTCCCTTCTGCATTAACACCGCTCCTACTCCCTTTCCACAAGCATCGGTGTAAACCGCAAATCCGCTCGTTCCATCGGGAACAGCTAATACTGGTGCTTCCGTTAATCTTTTCTTTAGTTCTTGAAACGATTCTTCACACTTTGGGTCCCAAATAAACTTTTGGCCCTTCTTTGTTAACTTGGTCAGATGTGACGATATTTTGGAGTAGTCTCGGATAAATCTTCGATAGTATCCCGCCAGTCCTAGGAATCTACGAATATCTGTTGGTGTTTGAGGTTGTTTCCATAGTTGTACTGCATCTACTTTAACTGGGTCTACTGATATCCCATCTCCGTTTACTATGTGCCCCAAAAATCTCACTTTCGATTTCCAAAAGTTACATTTTGAAAACTTTGCCTTCAACACGTGTTTCCTTAGAGTTTCTAGCACTACTCTAAGATGACCACGGTGCTCTTCTTCGGTTTTTGAAAAGATTAAGATATCGTCAATGAAAACGAGAACGAATTTATTAAGAATTTTCCTAAAGACTTTGTTCATCAGATCTACGAAGAAAGCTGGTGCGTTGGTTAATCCGAACGGCATAACCAACCATTCATAAAAGAAATCTGGGCCTCTGAATGCTGTTAATGGAATACAATCTTCAGAGATTCTCAATTGGTGAAATCCTGTTGCTAAATCCATCTGGGAGAATACCGTTGCTCCATGCAATTGGTCGAAAAGGTCATCAATTCTAGGTAATGGATATCTATTTCGGATGGTTACTTTATTCAACTCTCTATAGTCTACACACAGTCGCAAAGATCCATCCGACTTCACTACAAAAACTACCGCAGAGCCCCAACTAGAAAAACTTGGTCGGATTAAGCCTTTACTCAGCAAATCCCGAGTTTGTTTCTCTAATTCCTGAACTTCCTTGGGAGCCATCCGTCTCTTTGGTTGAATCATTTGTCTTGCTCCTGGGACTAAATCAATTCGGAATTCGATCTCTCGATGCGGAGGTAAACTTCCGACTTCCTCGAATACGTCCTTGAATTCTCTTACTACTTCCAAAGTGTCGAGACTTTCTTGAGGTGCTTCTAAAGCGTATAGAAAACTACAGGTGTGAATTCCCGGTTTCCCACAAGTTATTCTAGCATTTCGCTCTAAGCTAGTTATAAGGGTTATGATTTCTTTATCACATTTTATCTTGGCTTGGAACTTGCTTAACCAGTCTAATCCAAGTATAAAATTGAAACTTTTGAAGTCTAGAACATAGAGGTCAAATCGAAAAGAGTGTGAGAGATATAAGAGAGTTATATCCTCACAACACATTTTAAGCTCAGTTTTTCCCCCTATGGGGTTTGATACGCAAATGGGGTTTGGTGATATAATTGGTTTAAGGTCAAACTGATCTATGGTTTCGGTTGAAATAAAACTGTGTGAAGCGCCAGTATCAAAAAAAACACGAAGGTAAATTCCATTAAACTGTAAAGTACCTTCCAGCACTCCCTTCCCTTTCACATTCTGAGAAGTAGACGGTTCATCTTTGATTGTAAAAACCCTAGGCTGTGGTGCCCTCTTCATCAATGGACAGTCTTTCACCATGTGTCCTGGCTGATGACAGTTGAAACACAGATTCTTCACTACCATCTCGTTCCTCTGATTCTGGTTCTGGTTCTGATTCTGTTGCTGAGGTTTCTGTTGCTGTCTCGGGTATTGCTGGGGTTTCTGTTGCTATTGTGGGTATTGCTGGGGTTTCTAGTTCCCCTTTTGTTTACAGAATCGTGCAATGTGTCCCTTTTTCTTGCAGTTGTGACACACCACATTCTTAAATTTACCTTCCACAGTCTGTTGCCCCGTCTTAGCTTGGCCCTGATTATCATTCCAATCCGGGTTGACCTTTCTTTTCATGACATTCACCCCACTCGTCTCCCCAGTCTGGATCCTCGCTCCTGGTTTCTTTGTATCTAGTGCTTTATATCTGAGTGCTAGGTCTACTAGTTCCACAAATGGATCCTTCAAATGTCCCATCATCCTTCCTTGCAGATTATCTCTAAGACCAGCAACAAACATCTCGTTCTTTTTCAAAAGAGTATTTGTCAGCTCCGGTCCAAATATTGAAAATGCGTTGAACTGGTTTTCGTACTCAGCGACAGACATGCTTTCCTGCTTTAAGTCAATGAAGTCTCGGTACATCCTTGTCCTTCCAGTAGCAGGTAGATACTGACCTTCAAAAGCTTCTTTGAACATGGGCCAAGTAAAGTTTTCCTCAGGAGTGTTAGCAGTCTGGGCATCCCACCATATTGCTGCGGCTCCTTCCAGATTCCATGAAGCTAAGAGACGCTTATGCTCGTCATCCAACCTCAGTCCTTTAAAAATCTTCTCACATGATCTAATCCATGCTTGGACTCCGACCAGTGATTCAGTACCTCTGAAAATCTTTCCTCCTAGAGTTGTGTAATTCTTACAGACCATAGCAAAGTTAGGCTGAGTTGGTGCTCGGATTACTTCAGTAGTATCCACTTGGGTCTGGTTAACAGTGTGTCCGTTTGTCGTAGTTGCTCTGCTTGCTCCTCGGCCTCTTCCTCCACGAGAACTCATTTTCAACTCCCTGAGTACACAGATTGAAAATAAATGACTCCTCGGAAAAATATGTCAAGGGATTACCTAAGTAACTACGATCTACCTATACTAAAATATAGTTTTTAGTAGAAATACGCTCACTCTCTATTCCAAAGCCTAAATGTTTCCGAAGAACATAGGCTCTGATACCAACTGTAACGGCGCGATTTTCGACCCTCCGAAAACCGTGTCATTATTGAAAGAAATTAGAAGATGGGATAGAAAAGATAGAACTAATAGAATAGAAGAATAAGAAGTTATCAGAAATCTCACAGCGGAATTTAAAAATACAAATACATTACATCATAGGGTATGATACATCATAATACATCAACAACTTACATCATCATAGTACATTCACATAATAATACATCATGATATGGAAATAAAAATCTAACTGGATACATAGGTGTAGTGAACTACTAGACCTGTCCTGCAACTTGAACTTCGTAAGGTTCCATTTGCCAACCTGAATTACTTGCCTACTCATAATAAATATTATGAGTACCCAAGAGTTTAGGGAAAACACAGAAAATAAACTCCGGGTCAGTCAGGGGACTGGTGTGAGTAAACACAGTTAAATAGATGTAAACAGGGAAATAAGGAATAAGGTGTTCCGTTATTAATAGATTCAATTACTTTAGAAATCTTAAGCCCAATCCATAACTAATATATGGAAAACGACCCTTGTATTTTAAATATCAAAATGTTTGATATTTATGATAGTTTTATCAAATAAATAATCATCTAGTGAATCGCTTGCATCTCACGTTCACGTACATAGAATAAAATCTAAAACCGTCGAGCGCTTATTGGAATTTGGTTTCTAACTGAAAGGGTATGGGAGCACCCACCGATCAGTGTACTCTAGAGAGGATACACTGGGGTTCAACAAGAACATCCTGCAACCCGGCCACACATGACCGTCCACTCATTTAGCTTGAGTGTAACGAATATATTACCACCTCCACGGTCGGGAATGACCCACCGATTACCGAAGGTAACAGAGGTGAATATAGATTTAGAAACAAAAGGAATTACTCTAGATGGTGATAATATACCCTGCTTGGGTATGACCCAACTAGCCATGCTGCCTAGCCCAACTATTGTCTTTCCGGGTTGTGAGGTTTGAAGTCACGTTTACCGTTTCACGGATTATTCTTCAACGACTTTGAATGTCACACCGTCCTATCGGACAGATCACTCATTTGTTTCCACAAATATATTTTGGGTATAAGGCTAAAGAAACGAATCTCTCCGCCACCAACATAACACACTTATGTAAAGTCGATGTGTAAAATCTGATCGATATACGTTGTCAGACATCCGACTGTTCGGATCTGTTCTGGGATTGAACAGACCGAGGATACTATTTTGGAATAGTCCTTGCATCCTTCATTTTTATCGATTTCCGGTATACGTCGTATAAATTCGAGTCGAAGTGGAATGTAGATTCCGGACTCTTCGAAACGGTGTACGAAATATCTTTTATAGTCGATAATTGATTATCAGCTTAACTGTCTTTATTTCAGTTGCACGTTCTGTTATTTAGAGTTTATATACAGTATATATTTCTCTGGTTCATATCTGGATGTCTTAAATATCTTTTACAATTGTATAGTTAAAGTGTGTGCGTCGCACACAAGATGTTATACAGTTTTTATCATTATTTGGATGTGTATAGAAAAAGCCCGTGCTTCGCACACGGTATCTTTCTTTGCTTATCATCGATGTTTAGACGATGTTCTATACTATAGTTTGCTTTGTAAAATATTTATTACGTTTATTTTAACTTAAATAAATTGTTAAATAATTTATTTAAATTTAATTATCTTAATATCTTAAGTTTCCAACTCGTCGATCTCCTTCGGACAACTTCGATTCTTTGACCTCACTTTCACTTTCATTGTTCCACTTTCCTAAGACGAATTAAATAAACATTCTATTTTTATTTATTTAATTAATTATTAGTTAATTATATTTTATTTACTAATTTAATTAAAACGGTTTTTAATTAAATTCTTGGATTTGAAAACCGTTTCTTTCTTTCATTGTCAAGTCAAACTCGGCATTTCAAAACTGATGATCAACATGGGTTGATCACCAATTTTCCCTTGCCAAACTCGACTGGATCACCATCTTCAGCTTGCCAAACTTCCTGCCTTGCCAAGCCTCCCGATCAGCTCCATTTCCCTTGCCAAGACCTGCTGCCTTGATCCAGCTACACCGTGCATAGCTGTGCACGTGTACACCGCCACTGGCCAACTGCAGACCTCCAATCACCCTCCGACAAGTCGCCTTGCCTTCTCCGATCATCTATGACCAGTCACCACCATCACCAGTCACCTCCTTCTCCAAAACTCCCTTCAACATTTTCAAACCGAAACTGCTTCTTCGATACCCCCCACCGACATCGACCTCGTCCGACACCCTCCGACCCCCTGGAGACCTCGCACCGCCGCCGATAGCTGCCCCAACTTCCGATGCTGCTCCTCCCCAAGTTCTGGCCCACTCGATCCATCGTAGACCCCACACGACCTCTGGAAATGCTCGAACCCATTTCGCTTCTCAGAACATAAATCGAGCTCGTTAGCTCAATCCACTTGCTGGAAAAATTATCTGATATTTTTCCCATGATCCCCGAAGTCTCAGCCTCCTCCACGCTCCACGCCTTGGCGTTCAACGACGTTGATCATCGGATTTTGGCGAAAATGCCATTTTCGTCCATCTCGACTTATCTACCCAGTCCCAACGTTTAAAATCTTGAAAACACTTTTAAAAATCATCATTTGCTTTGTTGATTACATCTATAACTCTGTAATTAAGTTTCACGACGTTTGAAATTTCGGATTGAAATGTATATGACAGAGTACTGCTGTTTTCTTGAATTCTTGGTTTTTAAAACAAAGGTAGTTTAGTTTTGTTCTTGCTGATATATGTATGTATATTCTCGTATATAAGTATAACATATATATAGGCTGGTATAACTTATGTTTGTGAGATCAACAAGGTATATTTCATTTTACAAAGGTTTTGTTTTTGACAGTAAACAAAACTGTCTTGGTTTCTTTGATCAAGTAGTTGATGAACTCATTTTTATTTCAGACAATACTTGCATACATAGACGAATGAAGATATAACTTGTTATACTTGAATAAATACTGGTGTTAAAACTTGGTATACTTGCATCTATGACATGAATATGAAAACACAAAACATTTTACAGTGAACATTTAAAATCAAACATGACTTGTGTGAGGTTTACTCACTTGTAAATGCTCCTGAAAATTCTAGCTTGTGTATGGATTAAACTCAGCAAACTTCTTGTATTTGTAAAAGAGAAAGCATGCAATATGGAGTGGTATTTATAGGAAAAGTTCTCTAAAGTTTTCTACAGCAAACTCTCTTTTGCTTTCTTGCCTACCCCCCTTTCTCTCTCTTCGAATGGCTCACATATGTTACAGCAAACATGTAAGTACCCTTCACAAGAGATGATTCCTACCAACCCTTATTTCCCTCTTCAAAGTACATGAGACTATGTTTGCATTTAATGCAAAGCTTACTTTCATTTAATGCCAAGCTCAACCCTTCAAATCAATATACAAGAGAATGGGTTTCCTCTCTTTGATATTTGTTTTGCATTCTTACAAATGCGCAGATATTATGTATGAGGTGATTAGGTGATGTTTAAGTCCAAATCTACTACTAAATGATGGAGTTTGCACTTTCTTTTGTTTTGGTTTAAACTCTCTTGTTTGTTGCTAATTGAAATGGTGTATACATGCATATATACATGCATATTTGGCCATAACATATATATGTATGAATATATATATATATATATATATATATATACACATATACTTTTTCATGTTATACTCTTATATATATAAGCGTTAATCTCCTTAAACTTGTTTGCCTTTATTTGCTTTTGATTTAAATCTCTATATTAAAATAGATATCAGAGGCTTGAAAAATCCCGCCATTACAAAAAAAATATATAATAAAAATATGATTTTTATTTATTGGAATGAAGTAATAAAAATATAATTTTTATTATGAACAACGTAGAGAAGACAGCATTGGCATTGCAGATAAATCCAAACGGTTCAGAAATTCAGAATAGAATGGCGGAGTGGAACCCATGTTGAGAACTTCTCACTTTAAATCTTGTTTTCTAGTTAAAAATATATAGTAGGATACAGACGGTGCTTAGAAGCACCCGACACCCGTTGTCCACAGACCATGGACGACTTGTATGCTTGTTTGATGTGTTGTGAAGTTTGTTTGTGATGTTGATGTGAAATGGATAATAAAATATTTATGTGTTGAAATAAATTAATTATCGTTAAAAATATAAATTTTAACGTGAATGTGAATAAATAAATATTTATTTACAAATCGGACGGTTTGTTTATGTACACCTATTTGAAGGATATGGATTGGGACGATAAATTTTACACATCGCCCAACTGCACAAATAATATTCAGTGTTTGTGGATTGAAACCCCACACGGGTGTTGGGATGATATTTGGCGTACACTAATCCCAATTGTTTAGTTGTATGTCAATCGATAGGTTGACAGACTGTGTAAGCATTAATTATTTATGTTTAATGCTTATGCAGTTGTGTGGTGCACTTTGGATGATGGTTGATTATTTATCGTTGCTATTATATGCATGTGTTTTATGGAATCCATATAATTAACATTATATGCTAATTGATTGGGCCTTATTCCAATTGGGAAAATAAAGAATATTATAAAATATATATTCATGTGTTGAATAAAATAAAGAATATTCATGTGTTGAAAATATTCATGTTTTGAATAAAATATTTTAAACAATAAAATTTACATCTTTATCATAATTTTATAAAATATATTAAATAACAAAAATAGTCAAGTGTTGACGATACTCATGTGTTGAGAATATTCATGTGTTGAAAGAATTATAGATTCATGTGTTGAATAGAATAAATATTCATTTGTTGAATAGAATACAAAGTTATTGAAATATATAAAGCCGTGTTGATTAGAGATGCGTCATTTTGACGCGAACGATATTTATATCGATTATATTCGTTTTTATAATGATTGTAGAAAAGGAAGTGATTTCAAAATATAACGTTTTGAAAATATTATCATTTGTATATCGATGATGTGGAATATTCAATTTTGATTCGAAATTGAATATGAAGTTGGAATCGTTTCGAAAACGAATTTAAAACGATTTATAAAATACATTTTAATTTGAAATCGACGAAATATATATAATACATATATTATATATATATTAAATGGCCTGAATAGAACGCGCCGCGCCGTGGCAGTTCGCGAATTTCGACCATTGACTTCGAGTTGACGTTACGGGAGATCCGACAGTCGGATTCTCCTGAAACAGGAACCGTTGGGTTCGTATCAAAAAGAGCTTTCCAATGAATATTAGAAATTTGAAATCTAACGGTTGGTTTTGGAATTATGTCCAAATCAAATTTGGAAAAGATCGTTGTAAGTGCAGTTCGGTGGCCGTTATTGAAAACCAATTGTACGGGCCTTGATAAAATTATTAAAAATATTAATAATTTGTGTGAGATCATAATATATGAATTGGAAAGAACTGGGATGCAAAATTCCACATTTGTAAGGATAAAAATATATTTTTATCGAAATGAACTAGTTATGAACTAGAATTATAATCCAATATTTTTGAATAAATTGGATTTGAAGTGGTTTTAAAAATAATCAGAATTTCCAATACGTGAATTGGAATGGAATTGAATCGAAATTATCTTCAGAATATCTCACTGTTGGATTTCATGATTATACAGATATGGTTGTGGAAATTTGAAAGATATATTTATATCGTTATTTCCAATACGATATTTGTTGGTTTCAGAATTTGATATTGAATATAAGTCGATATATTTTCTATTTAGAGCCTTGTATTTAATATCAAATGGGATTTTGGGTTTGTCGTGAAAGGTGTCTTAAATAACACTGTTCTCGAACCCAATTTAGAAAAATAATAAATCTTTTAATTAAGATTTAGTGAAATTGTCCAGTTAATTATATTTAATTGGAATTGAATTTAAATTGGTTTTTGGGTTTATCGTGAATTGTGTTTTAGATGACATTGGTTCTTTAACCCATTTAAAGACAGGATATTGATTTTTGGGAAGATTAAAACTTAGTGGAGATTTAATGAATCTTTAATTAGATTAAAGTGATCGAGAATGGAGTATCACCAGTTTTGCTCCAAACGATAGTTAAATCTTTAATTAGATTTGAACGTGAAATGGTAATTAATATTTACCGATAACACTGTAGTGTTAGATATGGAGTATTAACAGTTTTGCTCCATGGGATGAATAGGTTAGGATTGGGAAATAAAATAAATAATTACTTTGGTGTGGTTCGCTAATCCCGACTAGTTTGGAAAACCTTAACATGGTTTGAAATGATATCCAAAGGAAAATTAAAGAATAAATTTAGAAGAATTTATCTTTGATAAAATTAATGGGAACCTTTCCCTAAGAATGTGAAAATTTGAATAAAAGAATATTCTGAATTGGAATGAGGTGTATGTTGCGTTTGTGTAACACTTATTTATCATATATGCGGGTTATTTGGAAAGGCCGGGTTTTTACCCATTCTGAATAACCGATTCGACGATAAGTCGAAGATGAAGACGGTGGTTGAAGACCGGAGGTCTTCACGTCGTTTGGATGATTATTGATGATCTTGATTGGGCTGTACACCCAAGAGGAGGGAATTAGTTGGTGATCGTCCAGACGTACTTGGAGATCGAAGGATATGCGAGGAATAAGGTTCCTCCGGTTTCGTTCAGATCCAGAACGAACTTGTAAATGGACTGTGTGTCTAACATTGGATTTTATTCTGTGTGATTGATTTCTCTTAAATATATATCTGTTTGGCGGCGGAGAATTTATTCTCTTGCTTAACGCCCTTCTCTGAGACATACGAGCTTAGAGGTTATATATCGATAGATATCAATCGCATGGAGTGAATTTCCTGTGTGGCACGCCAAAGTGGCAAATGATCAAGGCTTCTGTTGAAAAGAAAAGTCTTGTGGTTGATGATCAAAGCACGGCCTGTGTGGCATAGCTTTGTGTATAACGTTAATTCGCGAGCCTCACACCTCGGTATGAGTCAAAAATGGGATAAGGACCGTTGGGAGAACACGGCGTTTCTTTCTAGCTATGGGTGATGTCAGTGACCTACCAGCCCTGACATTTATATATTTTTTACCTGTGTGGTTGTTGGAATGCGAGGCTCCTCGAATATATGGTCGATAACTGACACTATGTGATCCGACGTACAAACCATTATATAGGTCCTATAGGACCGGGAAACGTGTGTTCAGGAATAACTAATCCTCAAAAGTAAGAGAGGACCGGCCCAACCGATTCCAAGGATCGCTGTGTGTGGTCGTGAGACATTTGCTAGAGTGTCTCGAACGGAGAGGAGCTTGCCCTTTGCCTCAACTCATGACGGAAATCCAATTTCCAATACGTGACATTAGGTTTTATTTGTAGAGCCTAGTATGGCGACATGATATATGGTACCCATGCCGTCTATGATCGATATTTATGATTGAAATTGTTTTGACACTATAAACTTATAATAGTATCAAATGATTTGTTTTAAATGTACCAAGCATTATTTGGCTATTATAAGGGAAAACCCTATCCTCCGGCTTGCGTTGCATTGTGTGATGGGACTTGGGTCTTATAATAGCTTCATTTTCCAAAAAGCATTGCGCTGTTTTGTTTTATGCACTAGTGTTCTTGGGAGGAAACCCGTTCCGTGTTATATGGCGTGGTCCCTTAAATTACTCTCTTTTAAAGTAAAGTTTTAAATAACTGTTTTAGTTCTCACACCAGTCACATGACTGACCTGGAGTTTATTGTTTTAACCTAAACTCTGGGTGCCCTTATTTTCGACATGGGCAGCTAGTAGTTTTGGTTTTGCCGATTTATATTCACAGGATCATGGTTTACAGCTGGAATGATATTCGAAAAGCTCTGTATCCGTATACCTCCTTTCAGTTGTGTGTTGTATTATTTTTCCGCTGCTATGTATTTAAATGTAATTTAAATCTCTGATATTTGTGAAATGTGTAATATTTGTTCATACTCTTTATATTCTCGTATTCTGATGGAATTGTTGTAATAAGCAATGAAATATTCTTCTGTTTGTGTTCCAATGTGTTTTGTTCTCAAAGAAATTCGTGCTTTCCTTACCGGGGAAGTAACGGGTTCTTACATGATTACTCCTAGACTAATCTAAAGGCTAGAATTAATCCTAGACATCTATATATACGTAGCTAAACCTAAACCCTAACCTCATAACCCAAAAACTATGGTGCCGTCATGCTGTTCGTCTACAAGCTAGCCTAGCCTCCTTCATCTTCTCCAAACTAGAAAATCAAATCCAAACTAGAGAATCAAAAGTCTACATCAAAGGATTAGCTTAACAAATTCAGAAATCAGATCGCAGAATACAAAATCCGTCCTTTTTCTGTAAGTTCAGTTATTATTTAGATTTAAACATCTAATAGAAATCATGACTGTAATAATCGAATCTAGAACGATGCTTAATTCTGATTCATACCTATCCTTTTGTCAAATCTGAATTGCCTATGCCTATGAGACTATTGTGATTGATGTAAAGACATCTATTGTAACACCCCGTATTTTCTACGAACATAAAGTAACAAAACAAAGTATACTTGATTTTTAAAAGAAGAATTAAGGAATACAGGTTACGCCATTGCGTTCGTCTCTAAATTCTTCTTGAGATAGAATCCGAGTTTGCGTAAATCGAACTTCGTATAAAGAAGTTATGGCACTTAGAAGTTTCAGGAATTTAAAATAAAAACCAGCCCGAATTCAAATTTAAAGTTTCGAAATTCAAATCACACACCCAAACTGGGCGGGAATTTTCCCGCCTAGGACCCAGGTCGACTAGGGGGGTCGACCTGGGTAGAACAGGTCGACCTCCCCCCTTTTCCAGATCCGTGGACAGATTCGTTTTTCTGCATTTAGGCGCCCGTTCTGACCAGATTTGTTGCTCCTAAGCTATTTAAACACCCCCAAACCTCACTTTCTCTCCACACAATTTCATTACGCCTACACTCTACCCTAATCCTTATAAAATAAATCAATGGCGTCGCTACTCTGCTGAAACCTAAGCAAGAAACAAGTACTCCTTCTTCTTCCAATCTGAATAGGATTAAAAGAGAACAACTACAACCCTTTTTCTTTTAGAATCCAACCAAGGTGAGTACAGTTATTTTCAGATATGAAATTTAATTATGATCTTGACATGGTTATAAATTTGAATTGGAGATTATGCATATTCTTGTTTATCAGATCTGTTTTTCTGTGTAGATCTATTTTATTTTTGTTTATCAGATCTATTTTTCTGTGTAAATCTATCTTATTCCTGTTTATCAGATCTGTTTTTCTGTGTAAATCTATCTTATTAATATTATTGTAACTATTCTGTATCTCTTCCTTCCTTCTGTTCTACAGCCAGGCTGCCATGAGCCTGAGCCAAATATCTTAAGAGATTGACGCACAAATGCTAAATTAAGGGAAAATAATGAATGATGCATAATTGGACATAACTGATTTGTGACTGATTTAAGAAAAGGGTATATGTTGTAATTTAAGATTTAGATCTAGGCATACTATATATGACGGTTTATGATTTGGAAGAAGGAGAATTATTGTATGACAACATATGACTTGTAATTTGGGGACATAATACATGTTGTAATTTAAGATCTAGATTTGGGGCATATTTTGTATGACGATCTTTGACTTGGAAGAAAAGGATATGTGACTTAGGCCTGAAAAACCTATATTATAATAGGGAAATTATAAATGTGAATACGCCTAATTCGAACTTTTGGATATTTGACATACGCGGTAATCAACGGCTATAATTTGGCATAATTTAATATTGTGCATCATGATTTGGGTTTTTTAGAGAATATTCTGTACGATCCAAATTTAACTAAAATTTGGGACGTATGTTATATTGTGAATTATGACCATAATTTGGGCATGTAAAGTTAGGCTTAATTTTATGATTAGGCGAGGTATGTCAAGGGAATTTTAAGGGAGGATTAAATATGTTAAATTGCCTAATCTGCTGAATCTGTTGAAACTGAATGTGGTAATTTGCGGTATGAAAATCTGTAGACTCGATCTAAAATTGGGCAAAACATGTTAATAGAACTTTGGATAATCTACTGTAACTTGTAAAGAAGTTAATTTGTTGAATTGGAAAAATTAGTCTGATATTGGCATAATCTGTGAATGAATATTGTAGCTAAAATAAGAATGCTGAGACACGAGGCTAGACTCTGTTTGCGGTAGAAGCCTGCCCGGACCCAGCCGGCTTAACCAGCAACCGCAAACTGTCAGTCTAATGTGAGAGGTCGAAGGCATAAAGTGCTTAGACACGAGGTTAGGTCTGTCTTATGGAAGAAGTCTGCCCGGAACCGCCCGGCACATCCAGCGGCCACAAGCTACCGACCTAATGTGAGAGGTCTGTGCATTAATATTTAATTAATGCAAATCTAAGATAAATCTGATACCTAAAACGTGTTGGGTGGATAGGGTTAAAACAACTGGACTGATGAATCTAGTAAACCCATTTCGTAAATTTGTAGGCCCAATACAAGTTTAGGTGAAACAATCTATAAGTCTGTTAATCTATATATTAGTCTGAAAACTTGTTAATCTGTATATCTGATCCGTTAGTCTGAAAACTTGTTAATCTGTATATCTGACCCATTAGTCTAAAAACTTGTTAACCTGTATGTCTGATCTGAGAACTAGTTAACCTGAACTTTGTACATCTGAAATCTATAAGCAAGTTAATCTGAAATCTGTTAGTCTGGGGACACAAGGTTAGGAGGGGTAATTAATTGTGTTATCTGTTGTTTGGGACCCATATTAGTCAGTAACCCTTTCTGGTATCAAAACTATGACCCAACACTAGGTAGGGGTCCAGGGCATGCTTACTGAACAAATTATAAGAGGTTCACTCTGATAATGGCGAGGGGCGTTGATGGTGCATTCCAACCGGTTCATGTGCGTGCATGGATCCGGTCTGCTCTGAGGATGTAAGACACCGTGACATCTGTAAATAGGTCTGTGTCTATAGGTTGCCACTTTAGGGAATGATACACCCTTCTGTGGGACCGACACAGGGTATTTATGTATTAGGGAGCCGATCGCTTGGGGTAGAAGTTAGGGTATACTTAGTTCTCTCATCCAGTTTTATTTTCATGTCATGATACTGTTATCTGTTTATATGCTGAAAGTCACTGGGCTCACTAGACTTATGTCTGACCTAGTTTGTTTCGCCTCTTTTCTTCCGTTCCCCCCTCCCCAGGTTCTCAGGGTGGAAACATAGGAGCTTGATTAAGGTTCCATCTGCTTGAAGTGTTAGATGTGCTTGAAATATTGCTTGGCTTTGATTCTACCTATTTATGGCATTCTCTGTTGGGAATTATGGCTTCAAAATTATGCATTCTAAAGGATTTTGTATAAGACTGATATTTGTGTACTTGGGTTTTGGCATTGTGATGTAACCAAAATTACTTATGTTTCTGCTGTAATAAAATTATAAAATTTTCAAGTACTACTTTACACATCTGTCTTGTAAATTTATGTTCTGTTTACTTATAATGTTCCACCAAAGTTAAGGCATTCCCTTTGTGAGTGACCTTAACGGAAGTGGGGTGTTACACCTATCATGCCTATGAGACTGTTGTGACTGACATAATGAAACCTATCATGCCTATGAGACTGTTGTGATTGACATAATGGATCCTATCATGCCTATGAGACTATTGGGATTGATATGATGAAACATATCATGTTGTACATCCTATGCCTATGAGACTATTATGATTGATATAATGGGACTTATTATGTTGTACATCAAAATTAATGATTCTCTTAAGTCCAATTCTATCTAATCTTTATACCTATGGTGTAAATTGTTTAGCTTGTCCATGCTTATTGTTAATGTACAACATTGAAACATGATTCTTGAATTGGGTACATCTTCACATGCTTATTTCTCCTTATGTCAATTCTTATGCTCCTTCTCTATTTTTCCCTTTTTACTTGCTTATGTGAATACTAAGTTCATTCGGAACTTATGCTGAATCTTGTTGTACGTGCGATTATAACGCGGGGAAAATTGGGTATAATTTAATTGACAAAATTTTGGGCATAGCATGTGAATGTGGCATAAAACTTGTACTGACTACACTTGGGAAATATTGGCATAAAAAGACATAAACTTTGACACATATGACAAATATGTAAATTGGCTAAAGATGAACATGCCTAACCCGAGGTTTAATTGAGTTGCGGTGTAAGACTGCCCGGAACTGCCCGGCACATCCAGCGACCGCAACAATATAGATCTAATGTGAGTGGTTAGCGCATTAAGCCCAAAAACCCGAGGTTAGATTGAGTTGCAGTGTAAGACTGCACGGAACCGCCTGGCACATCCAGCGACCGCAACAATATAGATCTAATGTGAGAGGTTGGTGCTTTAATGAATAAATTAAAGCTAAGGGACAGATAGGCTAAGAATGGTAGGGTTAAGTTAATTAAGGCAACACTTAACCAATACAACATGTTAATTAAACAGAGGAGTGGGGTTAGGTTAATTTGAGAACACTTAACCGTTGTAATATGTTGATTAGAAAACCCTAGTACGGGGACCCATTTCAGCAATAACCCACATAGATGCATCACGGTACCCTGAGCTAGGCAGGGTGGGGCACGATTACTGGGCTGATTATAAGCGGTCAAAATAGCAACGGGTGGTGCAGTAGTGTAGGTTTTGGTGGAGTATGGGCGTGCACATACTCCGGAGTGGATAAAGCAGGCACTGGGCATCAGTAGTATACACTGTGCATCTAGAATTTGTGTCGGATTGCCACCATAGGAATTGATACACCCTATGGCGGGACCAGCACAGGTATCTACAATCAAGCGGGGCCGAATGACACAAGTAAGAAATGCATGCGAGTAGAAGCCGATCGGAAAAGGGATCACTTTGTTATGAACACACGATGGTAGTTGAAACATTCGTTAGTAGGTGGAGAGAAAAGGAAATGAGTGCGATAGTATATTCAGTTTATCTTGCCTTATCTTATGTTATCTTATTTCTATGGTATTATCCTATGTTCAGTTTATTCATGTCATGATCCTTTTACCTTTTTACATACTGAATAATCGCTGGACTTACCAGGCTTATGTCTGACCCATTTTCTTTCACCTTCTTTTCTTTCGTTCCCCCCCAGATCCGCAGAGAGGGAATACTTCAGCTTAGTACAGACCTTTTACAGCTTGAAGAGAGTAGATGTATTACTTGGATTCTCTTTTCTTGGGCTATGGCTGTGGTTACACTTTTATTGGGGATTTATGTTGCTTTACTACTGTTTTATGCTTCTTTACACACTTGGAGTTTTAAATCAAGATAGATGTTTTATTGTAATAATTTAGAAGTTGGTTTTTGAGATAATGCTTGTAATGTTTTGACTGAACCACGCTATTTATGAAATGATTTCAGTTTTCCGCTGTTTATATGTCTGTCTTGTAAATTATCTGTGTCTTTTACCTAAAATGCTTCACCAAAGTTAATGAATTCCCTTTGTGAGTGACCTTAATAGAGGTGGGGTGTTTCACTTGGTATCAGAGCGATGGTTTACTAGATAAAATAAAAAATTTTGAAAACTAATTTTCAAAAAGGAATTTAAAGAAGCATTTTCAAGAAAACTGTTGTTTTATTTTAAAGGCATAATCCCCAAAGCCATATGCACTATGTTTCTATCCTTTGTTTTGAACCTTTTCTTTTTGTTTCAGCATGTCTGGGGATCTTAATCTTCCCGAGGGCATACCGATACCTGGCCGGTTCAAAAGGTATCTGGAGGCTAGGACTAATGGCGTAGGCCCAACAGACGTTCCTCCTCCCCCAGCTGCAGCCGTTCCTCCTCCTTCTACTCCGCGTGTGAATTCTTTCTCGAAGATATGTAGAGACTTTCGAGCTATGGGTGGAAATAACTTTAATGGGACTGAGTCGTTTGTGGAAGCAAGAAACTGGCTTAAGGAAACATAAGATTTGTTTGTTATCTTCGAAGTGGACGATAGGCTGAAGATACAATTGGCTGTATGGTTACTTAAGGACGAAGCCTCTTACTTGTGGGAAGTTACTGATGCTAAGAGACCAGTTGAAACCTAAGAGGATTTCAGAAGGAGATTTGAAATGAAGTTCCTCTCGCAAGCTGAACGAAGCCTACAGATGGAGAAGTTCTTAGCACTCAAACAGGAAGCCTATAAGTTAAGGAATACGTCAACCAATTCAACCAGCTGGCTAGATTCGGACTAGAGTTGGTAAACACTCCATATAAAAAGGCTCTCCATTTCGTGAAAGGGTTGAATGAGCCATTGCACAGCCTAGTTATGTCCCATATACCTATGGGTGCGACTTTTGAGAGACTGGTGGACATGGCACTGTTACAGGAGGAAGACAAGAATGACAAGAAAGAGGGAAAGGTGGAAGAACCTCTAGACAAGAAAGTGGAAGGATCGCAGAATAAGAAGACGGATTCAAAGAAAGGCGGGAAGAATAACAAACCCCGTGATAAGAGGAATTGTAAATTTTGTGGCATACCTGGACATCTGATTAAGGACTTCAGAAAGAAGAAAAGGAAGATGGGTGGTTGCTTTTAATGCGACAAGACAGGGCATATGGCTAAGGATTGCCCAAAAAGGAAAGGGAAAGGGTAGAGGGATGGACCCACTTCTGGAGGACAAATTCATGCTCTCATGGCACCTCCACGAGAAAGAGGTAGAAATATTTCTATTGAGAGTTTAGTTTATCTTTCTGATCATCTAGTTCATACACTTTTTTATTCTGGCGCATCGCACTCTTTCATATCTACTGCTTTAGTTGAATCTCTGCACCTAGATACCAGTATAGTAGAGGATCCCATGGTTGTTTCAAATCCAATTGGGGGCTCGGCTTATTTTTCCATGATTTGTTTGGATTTGGAAATTTTTATACTAAGCGTCGGGTTTAGATGTTATGCTTATGTTTTGGGTTTCACGGGCTATGGATTGATTCTAGGCATGGATTAGTTATCCAGTAATGGTGCCATCCTCGATTGTGAAAAGAGGGTAGTTAGACTTATGACTAGCCTCGGTAACACTCTCGAAATCTCTTGTAATCCCATGAATTCTTTTATGCTTAGCTACCTAGAGTCTCTTGATGCGTCTGTTGAAAACTTGCAATCTGTTAGAGTAGTCCATGAATACTCGGATGTCTTTGAAGAGGTGAAGGGCTTACCTCCAAAGCGAGAGTTAGGTTTCCACATATACCTTGTTAATAATGCAAAACCTGTTGCTTTACCCGTTAGACACATGGCTCCAAGGGAAAGGAAAGAGCTCAGCAAGCAAGTTAAAGAGTTGCTTGAAAAGGGGTTCATAAGGTGGAGTATTTCTGAATGGGGTGCTCCATTGGTGTTTGCAACCAAAGCGGACGGTTCACTTTGCCTCTGTGTGGACTATAGGGAGCTAAACAAGTTGACCAAGAAGAATAGGGACCCACTTCCTAGAATAGACGACTTTTTTGACCAGCTCGTAGGTGCCTCGGTTTTTTCCCAACTGGATCTGGCCACCGGATTTCATCAGCTAAGAGTGGCTGAAGACAGCATAGATAAGACCGCGTTCAGGACCCCGGATGGTTTCTTCGAATGGCTTGTCATGCCTTTCAGTTTGACAAATGCAACTGCCTATTTCATAGAATTGATGAGTAGGGTGTTCAGAGAGTTCCTTAATAAATTTGTAGTGGTCTTCGTGGACGACATTTTGATTTTCTCAAAAAGTGAGGAATAACATGCTTTGCATTTAACGGAAGTTATGGATACTCTTCATGCACATCAGCTTAAAGCAAAATTCTCCAAATGCCATTTTTGGAGAGATGAAGTAAGGTTTCTTGGACATGTGGTGTCCAAAGAGGGAATAGCTGTGGATCCTGCAAAAGTAGTTGCGGTGCAAGATTGGAAGATTCCATGGAATGCAACCGAAGTACGAAGTTTTCTCGGGCTAACGGGCTTTTACAGAAAGTTCATTAAGGACTTTGCGAAGATCTCAGCCCCACTTACTAGGTTGATAAAGAAAAACCTAACTTTTGCTTGGGATTTGGATTGCGATGTTGCTTTCCAACGATTGAAAAGAGCTCTAACAACAACCCTGGTTCTGACATTGCCTGATGGGAGTAAGATGTTTACTATATACACAGACGCATGTAATACAGGATTGGGCGCTGTCTTGATGCAAGAGGGAAGAGTAGTTTGTTATAGAGTAAGGCAGTTGAAGGTACATGAGAAAAACTACCCAACTCATGATTTAGAACTAGCTGCCATTGTTTTCGCTCTTAAGTCATGGCGTCATTACCTGCTAGGAGAAAGGTTTGAATTGTTTACTGACCATAAATCATTAAAGTACCTTTTCTCATAGAAAGATCTTAACTTAAGACAACAAAAGTGGATGGAATTTCTTGCCTCATTCGATTTTGATATTGCTTATACCCCTGGCAAGGGCAATGTGGTAGCAGACGCCTTAAGTAGGGAAAATCTTACCTTAAGTCCTCTCTTTGTAGAAAGGCAAAGCTTGGAGTACATAGCAAACTTTGACTTTAGACCCACCTTTGAATTTATACCTGGTTTGTTAGCATCGCTAGAAGTGCGGCCTACTCTTTTAGACTCAATAGGAACAGCGCAACGTGAAGACACTCAGTTAGTTGATGTGATGGATAAGCTAATTAGAGGTGGGACTTCTAGTCACCTCAATAGATACTCCATCGATGACAAGGGTTGGTTGAGACGGGATGGAAGACTATGCATCCCACAAGCAAGGGATTTGGTGAAAATAGTTCTCGAAGAAGCACATCATTCTAAGTTGACCATACACCCAGGTGGGGACAAGATGTATAAAGACATAAAAAGGGTTTTCTTTTGGAACAGCATGAAGAAGGATGTAGCTGAGTTTGTCTCTAAATGTTTGATATGCCAGCAAGTCAAGGCAAAGCAGAAGAAGCCTGGTGGTCTTCTTCATCCTCTAGAGGTCCCACAGTGGAAATGGGATAGCATTTCGATGGACTTTATTGATGGGTTGCCTAGGTCAAGAAGGGGCAACACCAGTATTTGGGTAATGGTGGACAGGCTCACTAAAAGCGCTTACTTTATACCTGTTAAAAGTAGGAGGACTGCCTCATCGTTAGCATCCATTTATCTTAAAGAGGTGGTTCAACTGCATGGAATACCCTCCAGCATAGTAAGTGATTGAGATCCTATCTTTACGAGCGAGTTTTGGAAGAGTTTGCAAGAGGCTGTAGGCACACAGCTATGCTTAAGCACTGCCTATCACCCTTAAACCGATGGTCAGATGGAAAGGGTGAATAGAGTATTAGAAGATCTTTTGAGATCGTGCATTCTTGATTTTGGAGGAACATGGGAAGGTCATCTTCCTTTGGTGGAGTTCGCCTACAACAATAACTACCAAGCCACCATAGGCATGGCACCCTTTGAGGCTTAATATGGAAGACTATGCCGATCACCAACTTGTTGGTGGGAGTCTACAGGCAAGCTCATACTTGGGCCTGACATGATTAGAGAAACTTCAGAGAAGGTGGAATTGATACGAAGACGAATGAAGACCGCACAAGATAGATAGAAGTCCTACGCTGATAAAAGAAGGACCGACTTTGGGTTTGAGGTTGGAGACAAAGTTTTCCTTAAAGTATCTCCTTTGAAGAATGTCGTTCGCTTTGGATCCATAGGAAAATTGGCACCAAGATTTGTAGGGCCATTTCCTATCATTGAGAGGATTGGGAAGATGGCTTATAAAGTAGAGATGCTTAAAAGATTGGCTGGAGTACATAATGTCTTTCATGTCTCTCATCTACGAAAGTGCTCCCATGAGTCTGTGGAAGTTGTGGAGCCAAGCATACTAGAGGAAATGGAAGTGGAACAAGAAGCAACGGTGAGAAGAGTTCCAACTCGTATTTTGGGTACAGAAGTTAAAAAGCTACGAAATCGTGAGGTCAAGCTAGTTAAAGTACATTGGAGTGATTCTGAAGGAGACGCGACTTGGGAGACTGAAGACAAGATACGTGCATCCTATCCTTGTCTATTTGAGGGTACATCCTTGATCTCTTTTTCCATAAGTTTATGCATGCTTGTATCTATCTCTTAAGTATATCTCCTCGGTCCTATTTGTTAATCCTTAGGTAGAAACCAATGGATGTAAACATGTATTTGAAAACATGTTATGGTTGATGGTTGCAAGTGGTTGCTAGCTCGTGGATGCATATACACACAAACTAGGTACTAGATCGGCTCAGTTACTTTCGTATTGCATATGAATATATGTATTTATATATGGATTGAAACTTGATGTATTATCATGTGGACGTTGCATTTGTATAAATAATTGTGCACTCATGTAGAAGTTACAAAATACAATTAGGAATAATTGCATCCATGATGGAATCATAGCACCGACATGATTCGCATCAAGGAGCTCAACTGAATCAGTAGACCGCCTGATTTTGCATTAGATAAGGACATATACACACACTATGCATATGATCATGAAAGCATTAGAAATCTTTTTAAGGACAATCGATGCCTGTGTTTGATGGTTAAGTAGATGGATGTTGGATATTAGGATACATTCTTCGTAACTTAGAGATTTCGGGGACCAAATCCTTTAAGGAGGGGAGAATGTAACACCCCATATTTTCTGTGAATATTAAAAGTAACGAATTAAAGAATACTTAATTTTTAGAAGAGGAATTATGGGAAACGGGTTATGCCATTGCGTTCGTCTCGGAATTCTGCTTGAGATAGAGTCTGAGTTTGCGTAAATCGGGCTCTGTATGAAGAAGTTATGGAGTTCAGAAGATTTCAAGTTTAAACAGAAATTAAATTAAAATAATAATTAAATGTCAAAACTGTTCAAAATTCGAAATTCGGTCTGAGCGGGAAATTTTCCGCTCAGAGGTGTCGATCCGCTCAGGGGGAGTCGACACAGGTGTCAACCCCATATGGGGTGTCGTCATAGGTGTCGACCCCTTTGAAATCCAATTCCTGTGACGAATTTTTATAGCCTTGACTGATATGGCCTTCTCTGATTGGCCTGATGACAAATTCTGGGGTATTAGGGCTTATGTGTTAGGCTGTGGTTGGCTGGATGACACATCTCTTTGGTTTGATCGCTCTGATTACTCCTAGACTAATCTAAAGGCTAGAATTAATCCTAGACATCTATATATACGTAGCTAAACCTAAACTCAAAACCCTAAAACTATGGTGCCGTCATGCTGTTCATCTGCAAACTAGCCTAGCCTCCTTCATCTTCTCCAAACTAGAAAATCAAATCCAAACTAGAGAATCAAAAGTCTACATCAAAGGATTAGCTTAACAAATTCAGAAATCAGATCCCAAAATACAAGATCTGTCCTTTATCTGTAAGTTCAGTTATTATTTAGATTTAAACATCTAATATAAATCATGATTGTAATAATCGGATCTAGAACGATGCCTAATTCTAATTCATGCCTATCCTTTTGTCAAATCTGAATTGCCTATGCCTATGAGACTATTGTGATTGATGTAAAGACACTTATCATGCCTATGAGACTGACATAATGAAACCTATCATGCCTATGAGACTGTTGTGATTGACATAATGGAAGCTATCATGCCTATGAGACTATTGGGATTAATATGATGAAACCTATCATGTTGTACATCCTATGCCTATAAGACTATTATGATTGATATAATGGGACTTATTATGTTGTGCATCAAAATTAGTGATTCTCTTAAGTCCAATTCTATCTAATCTTTATATCTATGGTGTAAATTTCTTAGCTTGTCCACACTTATTGTTAATGTACAACATTGAAACATGATTCTTGAATTGGGTACATCTTCACATGCTTATTTCTCCTTATGTCAATTCTTATGCTCCTTCTCTATTTTTTCCTTTTTACATGCTTTTTTGAATACTAATTTCATTCGTAACTTAGATTGAATCTCGTTGTACGTGCGATTATAACGCGGTGAAAATTGGGTATAATTTAATTGACAAAATTTTGGGCATAGCATGTGAATGTGGCATAAAACTTGTACTGACTACACTGGGAAATATTGGCATAAAAAGACATAAACTTTGACACATATGACAAATATGTAAATTGGCTAAAGATGAACATGCCTAACCCGAGGTTAGATTGAGTTGCGGTGTAAGACGGCCCGGAACCGCCAGGTACATCCAGCGACTGCAACAATATAGATCTAATGTGAGAGGTTAGTGCATTAAGCCCAAAAACCCAAGGTTAGATTGAGTTGCGGTGTGAGACTGCCCGGAACCGCCCGACACATCCAGCGACCGCAACAATATAGATATAATGTTGGAGGTTGTTGCTTTAATGAATAAAGTAAAGCTAAGGGACAGACATGCTAAAAATGGTAGGGTTAAGTTAATTAAGGCAACACTTAACCAATACAACATGTTAAGTAAACAGATGAGTCGGGTTAGGTCAATTTGAGAACACTTAACCATTATAACACGTTGATTAGAAAACCCTAGTAATGGGGACCCATTTCAGCAGTAACCCACATAGATGTATCATGGTACCCTGAACTAGGCAGGGTGGGGCACGATTACTGGGCTGATTATTAGCGGTCAAAATAGCGGCGGGTGGTGCTGTAGTGTAGGTTCCGGCGGAGTATGGGCGTGCACGTACTCCGGAGTGGATAAAGCAGGCACTGGGCATCAGTAGTATACACTGTGCATCTAGAATTTGTGTCGGGTTGCCACCATAAGAATTGAGACACCCTATGGCGGGACTAGCACAGGTATCTACAATCAAGCGGGGCCGAATGACACAAGTAAGAAATTCATGCGAGTAGAAGCCGATCGGAAAAGGGATCACTTTGTTATGAACACATGATGGTAGTTGAAACATTCATTATTAGGTGCAAAGAAAAGGAAATGAGTGCGATAGTATATTCAGTTTATCTTGCCTTATCTTATGTTATCTTATTTCTATGGTATTGTCCTATGTTCAGTTTATTCATGTCATGGTCCTTTTACCTGTTTACATACTGAATAATCACTGGACTTACCAGGCTTATGTCTGACCCGTTTTCTTTTGCCTTTTTTTCTTCCGTTCCCCCCCCCCCAAGGTCTGCAGGGAGGGAATACTTCAGCTTAGTACAGACCTTTTCCAGCTAGAAGAGAGTAGATGTATTGCTTGGATTCTCTTTTCTTAGGCTATGGATGTGGTTACACTTTTATTGGGGATTTATGCTGCTTTACTACTGTTTTATGCTTCTTTATGTACTTGGAGTTTTAAATCAAGACAGATGTTTTATTGTAATAATTTAGAAGTTGGTTTTTGAGACAATGCTTGTAATTTTTTGACTGAACCACACTATTTATGAAATGATTTCAGTTTTCCGCTGTTTGTATGTCTGTCTTGTAAATTATCTGTCTTTTACCTAAAATGCTACACCAAAGTTAATGCATTCCCTTTGTGAGTGACCTTAATGGAGGTGGGGTGTTTCATATAGTGTAAAGTGTATGAAAACAACTTCATATATAAATGTATCAATCATAGACGACATAGTGCGCCATCCCACTATGTCGTCGTACTAGGCTCTATAAATAAAACCGAAATGTCACGTATTGGAAATTGGATTTCCGTCATGAGTCTAGGCAAGGGATGTACTCCTTTCCGATTTGAGACACTCTAGCAAATGCCTCGGGACTACACACTATGGGTAACCCCTAGATCTTGTAGGGTCGGTCCTCTCTTACGTTTGAGGATTGGCAATTCCTGAACACACGTGTCCCAGTCCTATAGGACCTATCCATCGGCTCTGTAGTAACCGATATATCCGAGGTGCCTCGCATTCCAACAACCACATAGGTAAAAATATAAAAATGTCTGGGCTTACAATACCCTGACACCACCCATAGCTAGAAAGAAACGTCATGCGCTCCCTGTTGTCCCTTATCCCGTTTTTGACTCATACCGAGTTGTGAGACTCGCGAATTAACGCTACACACAAAACTATGCTATATTAAAGCCGTGCTTTGATAATCTACCACAAGACTCTGCTTTTCAACAAAAGCCTTGATCATTTGCATCTCAGCATGCCAAACAAGCAATTCACGCCATGCGACTGATGTCTATCAATATATAACCTCTGAGCTCGTACGTCTCAGACAAGGGTGTTAAGCAAGAGAATAAATTCTCTACCGCCAAATAGATATATATTTAATAGAGATCAATCAACATAGAATAAAATCCAATGTCAGACACACATCCATTTACAAGTTCATTCATGGTCTGAACGAAACTTGAGGCACCTTATTCCTCGTCCCATATGTCTAATACAGGAAAGAGGTCCTCGCATATCCGGTCGATCTCCAAGCACGTCTGGACGACCACCACTTATTACCTCGTCTTGGGTGTACAGCCAAATCAAGACATCAGTAATCATCCAAACGATGAGAAGACCTCCGGTTTTCAACCACCGTCTTCATCGTCGACTTATCGTCGAATCAGTTATTCAGAATGGGTATAAACCCGGCCTTTCTGAATAACTCGCATTTATAATAAACAAGTGCTATAAAAACACAACATATGCCTCATTCCAATTCGGGATATTCTTTTATTTAAATATTCATATCCTTTGCGAAAGGTTCCCATCAATTTTATCACAGATAAATTCTTTAAATTTATTCTTTAATCTTCCTTTGGATATCAATTCAAACCAAATTAAGGTTTATCCAAACTAGTCGGGATTAGCTCACCTTACCGAAGTAATCATTTGCTTAATTTCCCAATCCCAACCTGTTCATCCCATGGAGAAAAACTGGTAATACTCCATAACTAACACCACAGTGTTATCGGTAAAATTAATTACCATTTCCCGTTCAAATCTAATTAAATATTTAACTATAGCTAGGAGCAAAACTGGCGATACTCCATTCTCGATCATTTCCCAAATTTGATAATTTAAATTATCAATTCCCATTTCAATCTAATTAAAGATTCATTAAAACTCCACTTAGTTTTATTCTTCCCAAAAATCAATATTAATGATTATTTAACTTTGGAAACACAAACATGCCGCATCGGCAATCTAGATCGTACTATTGATTTCTGCCTATAAATAACCTCTAGGCTCGTACGTCTTAGAGAAGGGTGTTAAGCAAGAGAATAAATTGTCCGCCACCAAACAGATATATATTTAGCAGAGATCAACCATACAGTTCGAAATACAATGTTAGAGATGTTATCCTGTCTTTAACCGGGTTAAAGAACTAATGTCACTTAAAACATAGTTCACGATAAACCCAAATCACATTCCATTAATTATATAATCTTCATGGAAAAAAAATTAATATATAATCGATATCAATTTCCGTATCCGACTAATAATATAAATGGAATAATGGCAAAGCCTTTTAAATTCCATATATATTAATAGTCTTCCTCCACAGAAGCTCATTTCGATTATTACCAAATCGAATTCCTTTCAATTCCAATTAAATATATTAAATTGGAAAACATTACTTTGGAAAATTCCCGTTAAATCTTAATAAAAAGATTTATAAATTCCAAATCCCATTTCATTGTAAATTGGGTTAAAGAACGAATGTCATTAATAACAAAGTTCACAATAAATCCAATTCACATCCCATTTTATTCCAATTAAATGTTAATTAACTGGAAACACTAATAATCTTAATTAAAAGATCTATTCTTTTCACATGGGGTTCAAGAACAGTTTATTTAAGACACCATTCACGACAAACCCAAAATCCCATTTGATATAAAATATAAGGCTTTGAATAGAAATTATATCGACTTATATTCAATATCAAATTCTGAAACCAACAAATATCGTTTTGGAAATAACAATATAAAATATATCTTCCAAATTTCCATAACAATATCCGTATAATCCCGAATCCAACATCGAAATACTCCGATGATAATTTCGATTCAAATCCATTCCAATTCATATATTGGAAATTCTGGTTATTTTTAAAACCACTTCAAATCCAATTTATTTATTTAAAAATATTGGATTTATAATTCTTGTTCATAACTAGTTCATTTTGATAAAAAATATTTTTATCTTTTCAAATATGGAATTTTTCATCCCAATTCTTTCCAAATCATTTATTATGATTTTACACAAATTATTGATATTTTTAATAATTTTATCAAGGCCCGTACAGTCGATTTCCATAAACGGTCATCGAACTGCACTTATAGCGACCTTTTCCAAATTTGATTTGGACATAATTCCAAATACAACAATTTGATTTGGACATAATTCCAAATCGGACATCAAAATCATATTTTGATCCATTAATGAATATTTTTTTAAAATATTTGTTAATTTAAAATATTCATTATTCGTCATTTAAAATATTCGTTAATTTAAAATATTCGTTCTTTTCGAATTGGAATCAAACACAGCCAATTACCATATAATTTTATTTATATGGATTTCATACGCACATGTACACAACAATAATCAAACACAGTCAACCATCATCCCGAGTGCATTACACAACTGCATAAGCGTTAAATATGAATAATTAGCGCTTACAACAGCCTGTCAACCAATCGATTGACATATAACTAAACATTGGGATTAGTGTATGTCCAATATCATCCCAATACCCGTGTGGGGTTTTCAAACAACAAACACTGATTATTATTTGTGTAGTTGGGCGATGTGTAAAATATATCGTCCCAATCAAAATCAACAAAATGTGTATACATAAACAAATCGTCCGATTTATAAATGAATATTTATTTTATTCATATACATGTTAAAATTATATTTTTAACTAAAATATTTATTTCATCTCATGAATATTTTATACATTTCATTTATACAATAAAAATGATATTTTTATTGTTTTAATATTTTAAGAAAATTTCGGCAGCATAACGGCGCGATACTAGAACTGGAATAAGGTCTAGCCTTATCCCTCGCCTACTAATGGCTCGCGCCATGTACATACCAATTCTAATCAATTAATTTCATTTCCCAAACCAAATTCAGCCAAGTAATTTAATCAACCAAACAAACATGGTTTCAAACAAAGTTGTTGGGTGCTACTAAGCACCGTCTGCATCCTAGTATATATTTCTAACTATAAAATAAATTAAAGTGAGAAGTTCTCACCTTTGGGATCCACTCCTCCATTTTATTTCTGAATAGTTGGGATTTGCCCGAAATTCAATGCAGTCTTTTCCGCGCTGTTCGTATTGAAAATCACATTCTCAATATGATGTTTATATATTTTTATCAAGCTAAAAATCATATTTTTCCATTGATGCTTATATTTTTAAAATCCCATTAATTTTATCGCTTCATGTATAATAAAAACCATATTTTTACAATTCAGTTTTCTATATAAAAACCATATATTTATTACGATGTTTGTAATACAAAAATTATATTTTGATGTTGCTATACATATAATAAAAATCATATTTTTACTTCGCTAACTTCATAATAAAAATTATATTTTTATTCCGCTACTTCATGTATAAAAATCAAATTTGTATATCGCTATTCAAATAATAAAAATTGAATTTTTATTTCGATATTCAAATAATAAAAATCGAATTTTTATTTCAAATCTATGTAGATAAAAATCATATTTTTATTCTTTGTTTTCATATATGGAAATCACATTTTTATTTCAGAGTCAATCATATAAAAATCAAACCTTTATTTCAAAATCATTTATATAAAAATCAAATCTTTATTTCAAAATTATTAATATAAAAATCAAATCTTTCTTTCAAAATTATTAATATAAAAATCTAATCTTTCTTTCAAAATTATTAATTAAAAATCAAAACATTTCAAATTAAAAATCAAAGCATTTCAAATTAAAAATCAGAAAACATACAGGTTTTTTTAGGGTTTCAATTCGGAGTGAGCTCAATCCAATAGATCTTCGTTCTAGAGGGGCTGCGGTTTCATCTGGAGGTAGAGGGAGGCGCGCGCAGGTGATGGTTGTCGGCGGTGGGCCCCATTTGGTCGGAGGCTGCGGTTCTGTGCGGTTTAGGGTTTTTAGAAGGCGGAGAGAGAGAGAGGAGCGGGTAGGAGAGCGAGAGGCGGAGACTAGAGGAGGGTGCCGGAGTTGGGAGGGTGCGGTGGAGGTCCGGCGAGGGGCGGTAGTCCCAAGGAGGAACAACGCAAGGGTTTTTTTATATTTTATTTTTTTCTTTTTCGATATGAGTCAACAAGGGAGGGGAGAGAGATAAAGGGGAGGGAAATACATAAAATTATTATTATATTATTTTTTTCTAAAAAGTTGAAATTTCGTCCGAACTCCAAACAAGACCCAACGACTGTTATCCCTAACCAATTATCCCCATTCCGAACGCAATGGGATATGTTTCGTATCCCAATTCGGCTATTACGATCAATTTTTCTTTAAATTAAAATATAAATAAATATATATTTAATTTAAATGCACATTTTAAATTACTGGGGCCACATACTGACTCCAAAAATTCCAGAAAAATAAATCTTGCTATGTTTTGACGATATGGTGCTAACAAAACTAATTTCGTCGAATTTGGAGATCGTTTGAAAAACGGTCATTCTCCAGTCGATTAAATTCAAATTGAAATTACCAAACACATTTAAATTCACCACGCTCATATATTGATTCCAAAAATTATGAAAATTGGAATCAAGCAATAATTTGACATTCCGGATCCAACAAAAGTGGTCTCGTCAAAAACGGAGGTCGTTTGCAAAATCTCCATTTTTAAGGGCTATATTTCCATAGCGACTATTCTGAATTTTCAACTGGACATAACTTTTTATCCCCGTTATGAAATTTGAATTTTTCACATTCGTTGGAAAGATATTTTCAAACAGATTCAAATATTTTTGGTTCTACTAAAATCCGATTCATTTTAAATCCTGTACATTCATTTGAAATTTGAAATCGAATTTTCAAACTTCACCACCTTTTCCAATTCCTTTTATAATTAAAATAAATATTTATATTCTAACTTCGATTTAAATAAATTTATACGTTCTAATTCGGTTCAAAATAAATTTCTAGTCGTAATTATTTAAAATAAATCATTTTAAATATTCTAAATTCATTAAAATTACCAAAATAAAAATTTTAAATTGATTCTGATTTTCTGGGTTGTTACAATCTCCCCCACTTAAAATCTTTTCGTCCTCGAAAAGGAACGGAGCTAAAAGTTGTTTAACTAATCAACTCAACTTTCAGTTTGGCTTTCATTCTTCAACTTTTCATTTTATAAGAATTTTCAAATTCTTCAAAAGTTTGACTAACATCCTAAATTTTTGAAAAAATTCGCCATAACCTCCTTTATACGGGAAGACATTTAAAACCTCAACTAGCCACGCAGGGCCCTCACCATCCAAAAAGAAAAAGAAAAAGAAAAAGCCAAGCGGCTAGCCAATCGGCTCATAAAATCATCCAAACCCAATAAATTTGTAAACATGTACCTATTTTTTGGGCATACAATTTTATTCCTCTTCTCTAGCCTCCTTGCTATGACCTGATCACACATATATATGTACATGCATGCACTTTCAAGCAATTTTCAATTTCGTTAAATATTTGACTAAATTTACTTTCCTTCACATGTTGGTTTAAATGAATAATTACATAACACTATCAACAATCAGCAATCAATTAGTCGATTAACGTTTCAAACTCATAAATTTACTACATAGTCAAAAATCATATTTTTGATGCCAATTCACAAACAATAAATCCTATCTAGTTTTGGTTCTCACACTAGTCTATTGGAAATATATAGACAACCCACTTTCGAAACTCGAACACAAATGCTGATGATGTCTAGACTATCATCAGAATCATCTCTTGGCGAATAGAGTGTGATTCTATATCTATCCAGTATATTAAACTTTGAATCCACGTTTGCAAGGCATATATGCAAAAAAATTATATACTCGATTGTCCAAAATCAATTTAAATATAATATTCAAATACTTTGAATAAGGTTTAAATTTTCAAAACAAAATTCGTTTTCATTTTTATTTTCAAAACACTACTCTTCACACTTGTTCTTGGATACTACTAATCCTATCTCTAAGAGAGCCATTCTTATTGGATATTACTAATCCAATCTCTAATGAATTCTTTCATTTGGTTCTAATGTGTCATGTTCTCGAGCTCTGTAAACCAAAGCTCTGATACCAAGCTGACATGACCCGAACATCCCCATAAAGGAAAGCCTGGATTGAGTTGAGAACATGACAAATCAGAACACAAATAGAAGAACATTTCATTGCTTATTACAACAATTTACATCAGAGTACAAGAATATACAGAGTATGAACAAATAATATACATTTGAAAAATACCAGAGATATACAAATTACAATGCAGCGGAAAATAATACAAAAACACAAATGAAAGAGATAAACGGATACAGACTTTCCGAATATCATTCTAGCTGTAAACCAGGATCCTGTGAATATAAATCTGCAAAACCAAAACTACTAGCTGCCCATGTGGAAAATAGGGGCACCCAGAGTTTAGGTTAAAACAATAAACTCCAGGTCGGTCATGTGACTGGTGTGAGAACTAAAACAGTTATTTAAAACTTTACTTTAAAATTTGGTAAATCAAGGGACCATGCCATATAACACGGAACGAGTTTCCTCCCAAGAGTACCAGTGCATAAATAGTTATAAATAGCGCAATGCATTTTGAAAAATGAAGCTACTATAAGACTCAGGTCCCATCACACAATGCAACGCAAGCCGGAGGATAGAGTTTTTCCATATAATAGCCATACATGCATAGTACGTTTAAATCATTTTGATACTATTATAGTATAAAGTGTATGAAAACAACTTCAAATATAAATGTATCAATCATAGACGTCATAGTGCCCCATCCCACTATGTCGCCATACTAGGCTCTACAAATAAAACCGAAATGTCACGTATTGGAAATTGGATTTCCATCATGAGTCTAGGCAAGGATGTACTCCTTTCCTCTTCAAGACACTCTAGCAAATGCCTCGGGACTACACACTCTGGGTAACCTCTGGATCTTGCAGGGCTGGTCTTCTCTTACGTTTGAGGATTGGAAATTACTGAACACACGTTTCTCGGTCCTATAGGACCTATCCATCAGCTTCGTAGTAACCGATATAACCGAGGTGCCTCGCATTCTAAAAACCACATAGGTAAAAATATAAAAATGTCTGGGCTTGCAAAACCCTGACACCACCCATAGCTAGAATGAAACTTCATGCACTCCCTACTGTCCCTTATCCCGTTTTTGACTCATACCGAGGTGTGAGGCTCGCGAATTAACGCTATACACAAAGCTATACTATATTAAAGTCGTGCTTTGATCATCAACCACAAGACTCTGCTTTTCAACAGAAGCCTTGATCATTTGCATCTCAACATGCCACATAGGCAATTCACGCCATGCGACTAATGTCTATCGATATATAACCTCTGAGCTCGTACATCTCAGAGAAGGGAGTTAAGCAAGAGAATAAATTCTCCGCCGCCAAACAGATATATATTTAATAGAGATCAATCAACGCAGAATAAAATCTAATGTCAGACACACATCCATTTACAAGTTGGTTCTGGGTCTGAACGAAACCGGAGGCACCTTATTCCTCGTCCCATATGTTTAATACAGGAGAGGGGTCCTCGCATATTCGGTCGATCTTCAAGTACGTCTGGACGACCACCACTTATTAGCTCGTCTGGGGTGTACAGCCCAATTAAGACATCAGTAATCGTCCAAACGATGTGAAGACCTCAGGTCTTCTATCACCGTCTTCATCGTCGACTTATCGTCGAATCAGTTATTCAGAATGGGTATAAACCCGGCCTTTCTGAATAACTCGCATATATAATAAACAACTGCTATAAAAACACAACATACGCCTCATTCCAATTCTGAATATTCATTTATTTAAATATTCATATCCTTTGGGAAAGGTTCCCATTAATTTTATCAAAGATAAATTCTTTGAATTTATTCTTAATCATCCTTTGGATATCAATTCAAACCAAATTAAGGTTTATCCAAACCAGTCGGGATTAGTGCACCTTACCGAAGTATCATTTGTTTAATTTCCCAATCCCAACAAATTCATCCCATAGAGCAAAACTGGTAATACTCAAAAACTAACACCACAGTGTTATCAGTAAAATTAATTACCATTTCCCATTTTAATCTAACTAAAGATTTAACTATCGCTAGGAGCAAAACTGGCGATATTCCATTCTCGATCATTTCCCAAATTTGATAATTTAAATTATCAATTCCCATTTCAATCTAACCAAAGATTCATTAAAACTCCACTTAGTTTTAATCTTCCCAAAAATCGATATTAATGATTATTTAACTTTGGAAACACAAACATGCCGCATCGAAAATCTACACTGTACTATTGATTTCTGTCTATATATAACCTCTAAGCTCATACATCTTAGAGAATGGTGTTAAGCAAGTGAATAAATTCTCCGCCACCAAACAGATATATATTTAGCAGAGATCAACCATACAGTTCAAAATACAATGTTATACATGTTATCCTGTCCTTAAATGGGTTAAAGAACTAATGTTATTTAAAACACAGTTCACGATAAACCCTAATCACATTCCATTAATTATGGGATCTTCACAGAAAAACAAATCAATATATAATCGATATCAATTTTCGTATCCGACTAATACTATAAATGGAATAACGGAAAAGCCTTTTAAATTCCATATATATTAATAATCTTCCTCCACAGAAGCTCATTTCGATAGCCTTTTAAATTATTAGTATATATATCTGTGGAGAAATGCTATTAATATAATTGGAATTTAAAAGGCTTTGTCATTATTCCATTTATATTATTAGTCAGATACGGAAATTGATATCGATTATATATTGATTTGTTTTTGAATGAAGATTCCATAATTAATGGAATGTTATTTGGGTTTGTCGTGAACTGTGTTTTAAATGACATTAGTTCTTTAACCCAGTTAAAGATAGGATAATATGTCTAACATTGTATTTCTAACTGTATGGTTGATCTCTGCTAAACATATATTTGTTTGGTGGTGGATAATTTATGCTCTTGGTTAACACCCTTCTCTAAGACGTACGAGCTTAGAGGTTATATATAGGCAGAAATCAATAGTACGGTGTAGATTATCGATGCGGCATGTTTGTGTTTCCAAAGTTAAACAATCATTAATATTGATTTTTGAGAAGATTATAACTAAGTGGAGTTTTAATGAATCATTAATTAGATTGAAATGGGAATTGATAATTTAAATTATCAAATTTGGGAAATGATCGAGAATGGAATATCGCCAGTTTTGCTCCTAGCGATAGTTAAATCTTTAATTAGATTTGAATGGGAAATGGTAATTAATTTTACAGATAACACCGTGGTGTTAGTTATTGAGTATTACCAGTTTTCTCTATGGCATGAATTGGTTGGGATATTAAACAAATGATACTTCGGTAAGGTGCGCTAATCCCGACTGGTTTGGATAAACCTTAATTTGGTTTGAATTGATATCCAAAGGATGATTAAGAATAAATTCAAAGAATTTATCTTTGATAAAATTAATGGGAACCTTTCCCAAAGGATATGAATATTTAAATAAGTGAATATTCAGAATTGGAATGAGGCGTATGTTGTGTTTTTATAGCACTTGTTTAATATATATGCGAGTTATTCGGAAAGGCCGGGTTTATACCCATTCTGAATAACTGATTCGACAATGAAGACGGTGGTAGAAGACTGGAGGTCTTCACATCGTTTGGACGATTACTGATGTCTTAATTGGGCTGTACACCCAAGACGAGCTAATAGGTGGTGGTCATCCAGACGTACTTGAAGATCGACCGGATATGCGAGGACCTCTCTCCTGTATTAAACATATGGGACGAGGAATAAGGTGCCTCCGGTTTCGCTCAGACCTAGAACGAACTTGTAAATGGATGTATGTCTGACATTAGATTTTATTTTGTGTTCATTGATCTCTATTAAATATATATCTGTTTGGCGACGGAGAATTTATTCTCTTGCTTAATGCTCTTCTCTGAGACATACGAGCTCATAGGTTATATACCGATAGATATCAGTCGCATGGCGTGAATTTCCTGTGTGGCATGCTGAGATGCAAATGATCAAGGCTTCTGTTGAAAAGCAGAGTCTTGTGGTTGATGATCAAAGCACGGCTTTAATATAGCATATGTTTGTGTATATCATTAATTCGCGAGCCTCATACCTTGGTATGAGTCAAAAACGGGATAAGGGACAGTGGGGAGTGCATGACGTTTCTTTCTAGCTATGGGTGGTGTCAGGGATTTGCAAGCCCAGACATTTTTATATTTTTACCTATGTGGTAGTTGGAATGCGAGGCGCCTCGGATATATCGGTTACTACTGAGCCGATGGATAGGTCTTATAGGACCGGGAAACGTGTGTTCAGGAATTACCAATCCTCAAATGTAAGAGAGGACCGACCCTGCAATATCCCGGGGTTACCCAGAGTGTGTAGTCCCGAGGCATTTGCTAGAGTGTCTCGAAGTGGAAAGGAGTACATCCCTTGCCTAGACTCATGAAAGAAATCCAATTTCCAATACGTGACATTTCGGTTTTATTTGTAGAGCCTAGTATGGCGACATAGTGGGATGGGGCACTATGTCGTCTATGATTGATACATTTATATTTGAAGTTGTTTTCATACACTTTACACTATAATAGTATCAAAATGATTTGTTTTAAATGTACCAAGCATTTTTGGCTATTATAAGGAAAAACTCTATCCTCCGGCTTGCGTTGCATTGCGTGATGGGACCTGAGTCTTATAATATCTTCATTTTTCAAAATGCATTGCGCTGTTTATGCACTGGTACTCTTGGGAGGAAACCCGTTCCGTGTTATACGGCGTAGTCCATCGATTTACCAAATTTTAAAGTAAAGTTTTAAATAAATGTTTTAGTTCTCACACCAGTCACATGACTGACCTAGAGTTTATTGTTTTAACCTAAACTCTGGTTGCCCCTATTTTCCATACGGGCAGCTAATAGTTTTGGTTTTGCAGATTTATATTCACAGGATCATGGTTTACAGCTGGAACGATATTCAGAAAGCTCTGTATCCGTTTATCTCTTTCAGTTGTGTTTTTGTATTATTTTCCGCTGCATTATAATTTCTAAATCTCTGATATTTATCAAATGTATATTATTTGTTCATACTCTGTATATTCTTGTACTTTGATGTAAATTGTTGTAATAAGCAATGAAATGTCCTTCTGTTTGTGTTCTGATTTGTCGTGTTCTCAACTCAATCTAGGCTTTCATTTATGGGGAAGCTCGGGTCGTGTCAAGTTTGGTCTGCGGTTTTTAAAACCATGGCAAGGTTTACGTTCGATAGAAAGAATATTCCTGGTGGACAAGCCTATCAAGCAGTTCTAGAGGAAAATGTTGAAATAACAATTGTAGACGATCAAACTGATTTTGGACCTTTAAATGATGAGACAAACGTATTAGTCAAAGCATTTGAGAGTGTAGAGGAAAACGACACAGAACACGAAATCGAGTCTGAATCAGAAGACGATGAAGATTGAGTAAAATCTGGTAATTTTCAGAACTATTCACCTTACATTTAGCTATGTTTAATATTGCATTTATCCAATTTTAATGACAATTAGTGTATAATCACACACACACAACATGACAAATGTGTTACATGCATTACTTTTTTTAACAGTTCATCATATCATAATTATTATGAATTGTACATGTATCTATGTGGCAGGTATATTATGTCTGGCTCTGGATTTGGCTCTAGCTCTCGATGACATGGCGGTGAGAGTAGTGGTGCACCACTAGGTCATCTAGTTGCGTACTTGCAGCCTAAGGCTGACCATACGTAAGTATCAATTAAATTATCATAACAATTTAATTATTTGTACATGATATATCTATAATTGTCTAAAGTTCTAATTTATATTTAACACAAGCATTTTGAGTTAAATACATCTTAGATGGTGGTGAATATTTCTAAGGATGCTTACATGGCTAAAATGAATGATTTCTGGCCTAAATGGAGCAGGATGCTTAAGGATGTAAAAGAGACCATCTGGCAAGATTTTCTGGTAAGTTTACACCGCTTTACAAAATGATTAAATACAAATAAATAATTAGTAATATTTTTTCTCTTATAGTAAAGGGGGCAGTAGATGTGCAGGACGCTGACCTCAAACAGGTTCAACAACACTGCAACTCGAAGGTGACTAAGAATTACTAGGGAAAAATGAATGAGATCAAAAAATGTGGGAACAAACCTAGGTAGATGAGCGATGAAGTATTTTATAAGATGGTAAATTGGTGGGACACAGATGAGTTCATGTTAAATTTATAGCGAATCTCATTTATTTTTTGCCGATTATTAAATAATTTGTAACGTCCCACTTTTTCGTAAAATTTAAGCCGACATATAACTCCCACAGTCAACCCAAATTATACAGAAAAGAAGAAGGTTAAGAGAAAGAAGTTAGAGGATGAGAAAAGAAAGAAAGAAATATTAGAATAGAAGAATAAGAAGAAGAACTAACCCCGAATCAGAGTCCCACATCGCAACGGAATAAAATATAATACAGAGATATTTTTATTGAGAGCCTGGAAAATAAAACTTACATTTTATCAGAGTACAACAATACATCAAGACATTTATAATGATCTGTCACTAGATACAATACATAGCAGAATAATTTCATCTATATCATACGTCTGTACTCCGTTAGCTCGTCTATGAACTTCGCAGCTTCTGATAACCTGAACCTATACTCGGGCTAACCCGAGACGTTACAAACGCCACGGATCAGTATGGTGAACCAGCGTGAGTAAAAATCACTAAATTATAGATAACATCCATATTGCTTAACTTTGAAAACCTTTTGAAAGAAAAGGTAATAGTAAGACCAGTCCATACATAAACACAGACGGTTTTTACCTTAATATAACCAAACCATTTTTGATACGAAAATCCGGTGATATTATATTAGTGTCTATATCAAATAAATAACCAAATAGTAGAACGTTTGCATCTCATGCTCTACATATATAGTGTAATGTCCTGACTTTTTCCGACTATTGATATTTGATTTTAATGAGGAGATTTAAAATGAAATATGCCACTTTAACAAACTAAAGTGATTTTTAATATATGTGTAAACATATGTATGGATAAATAAAACAAATAATGTACATATTTATGGTTGTGATTAAACTTGATTAACGTAATACAAATATGTAACATTTATGGGAAACATATTAGAAGTGTATATATATATATGCATATAGGTGTATACTTAAAATACATATATAGGATAAAATGTAATGCATATGAAAAGAAAGTATTTTATCACTTTAGAAATACTAAGGATCTTGCAACAAATGACAACAAAACAAATATACATGGACAAGAACAATTCGGCCATATATATGTTAACATAGAAAAGAAATGTGTACACAACATGTTGACTCATTTGACTAGATAGTAAAAATCAAATATAAGTATAGATAAGACAAGACAAATGCAAGTCATGAATAGCCAATACCCATTTATGTGATGTTACCAAAAATAGTAAGACTAAGGTAGGAGAACATCACCTAGAAACACCTAAATACAAGTTACATGAATATACAAATATTCTTTAGCAAAATATCTCAAATTCTTAAGGATGAAGAAACCATTTTTATAATGCAAGAAGTGATAGGCATTTAATGAAATCATGGGTGAAAGGGACATGTTTCTAGAAACATAACATAGGACAAAGGGATTGGAGGATATCTAGATATACAAATAGATTGCTTCATGTATTGTCTCCTTGAAACATAGAGTAGGGGCTAAACAAGAGGAGTAAGGCTATTAGGAAAATCACTGTAGAACCATGTGAAGGAAATTGTTTTAAAACTCTTGAGCTTAGCTATAAATACCATCACAAACTCTCTACATTTCCTTCACAAACAACTCTAACTTTACACAAAATACTAAAGTGAAATCTCTGGAATTTGGAAAGCTTTGATGTGAGTAAACCTTGATTTAAAATTTCCTGTTTAATATTTTGTGTAAAACAATTTTGTATGTTTAGTTTACTGCAAGTCCATGTTATGAAAACTCCACCATCTTGCTAGACAACAACTCATGATTGATGCCAGAACCTTGCTTAGTTCTGTTACGTTCACATATACTGGTGTAAACATAGTTTGTGTAAGTGCTGCGTTTAAGAACCTGTTAGTGTAACATAGAACATAAAAATTCTAGAATAGAACCTTACCATTAACTCACACTTGGTTGATGTATAAGAAAATATAATGTATACATGTATACATTAAAAAATACAAACAAGAAAAACTTGGATTAAAAACGTATGCAAGAAACAGTTTAACAGTAGCATCCTCTGTAAACTCTCTGTAAACCCGAAATCTCAAACCTCGTAAAATCAAGATCAATGTATACGAATTTAAGCACCATACAAAATGATGATTTTTTAAAGGTAGTTTCATGATTTTAAACCTTGTATCAAATGAAAAATTCTAAAATGATCAGAAAATGCATTTCGACCAATTTCCGACGATCGACGCAGGCGAACTCTGAGGCGCGAGGCGTAGAGGATCGTAGGGGCTCATAGAGTGTAGGAAAAATACTAAAAGATTTTTTGAATACTTAGTTTTTGAAAATGATCTAAAAATAGGGTTTAAGCTCATTTTTATGTACATCGTTTTCTCGTCGGAACTGCTCATCGTCGATGCTGACTGGGGGTTGCGCATGGGGGGGAGGGCAGGATCTGGAGGACGTCGGCGTATGGTGGGTGGAGTTGGAGGTGGTACGGTGGTCAATGGACGTGTCAATAGGGTTTTTCTCCGATGACATCCAATTCGGTGATGAAGGAAGCACACAGTAAAATCACTATGCATGGTGAGATGGACGGATCTGAGGGCATCGACGTGATCTAGTGGTGAGGGGTGACTTGTGGAGGTGACTAGAGGCGGTCGATGGTGGTCTTTGTAAGTGTGCACGTGCACAGGTGTGTGTACTGGTGGATGAGGAAATGTGGTGATCGGGCAAGATTTTCGGTGTGATCAGGCGTGGTGATCATGGGGTTTTGGCTTGCCAAAGGAGCTGATCCGGCAAATGGATTTGGCAAGGCTGGAGCACGAGATCTGGGGTGATCAGCACGAGTGTAACAGGTGATCGGGCAAGTGGATATTGGGTTTGGCAAGTGGAATTTGGCGAAGTGATCGGGCAAGGCTGGAGTGCGGGAATGGCAAGTAATCCATCGGTCGTGGCAAGGTCTGGTACCTGGTACTTTGGCAAGTACGAGGGTGGTACTTTGGCATTTGAAGAAATCACGGTCGTGGCATCATTTTTGGAGGAGAAATCATGGGAGTTGAGAGGTTGTACTTTGGTACTTCCGATAATCTGGTACTTCCGGTAATCTGGTACTTCCGGTAATCTAGTACTTCCGATAATCTGGTATTTCCGATAATCTAGTACTTCCGATAATCTGCTGCTTTGGTACTTTCGATAATGTGGTACTTTGGCATTTAAAGAAATCAGGGTCGTGGCAAGCGATTGGAGGTGATCAGCACAGTCGTGGCAAGGTATGGTTCCTGGTACTTTGGCAAGTACTAGAGTGGCACTTTGGCAAAGAAGAAAACACAGTCGTGGCAGTGTATTTTTGAAGATAGCACCTGGTACTTTGGCAAGTACCAGGGTGGCACTCTGGCAAACACGGAAAACACAGTTGTGGCAAGGATTTTTTGAGGGAAATCACAGTGTTTTGAAAAGTGGCACTGGTACTTTGGTAAAATCGCTATTAAATGAATTACTGAACGAGATTTTAAATTCAAAACAGTTTATTTTGAAATATGAAATTAAATAAATTATAAAAGTAAATAAATAATTAAATAAAAATAAAAATTTTATGTAATGTGTCATAGTCAAGTGGAATGAAGGAAAATGGCAGGAAGATCAAGTGTAGAAGTTGACAAGAGAAATTCAACGAGTTTGAAAGTTAGAAATTTAAAGGAAATAAAATAAATAAGTTATTAAATTAATTTATTTAATATAAATTAGAAGTAATTAAATAATTTACCTGAAGAACTGAAGTATTAAACATCGTCTAAACATCGATGATAAACGAAGCAAAATACCGTGTGCGACGCACACACATTAACTGTTCATTTATAAAAGATATTTAAATTATCTCGATATGAACAAGATAACATATACTGTTGTTGATCATAAATGTATAAACTGAATTATGATCAGATTAAGCTGATAATTATTTATTGACTATAAAAGACATCTCGTAGATTGTTTCGAAGAGTCCGGGATAAACATCCCACTTGGACTCGATTTATATGACGCATACTGAAGACGACAATATGCAAAGGCTATAGTATCTTCGGTATGTTCAGTCCCTGGACAAAACCAGAATGGACGAGTGTCCGACAACGTATATCAGTTAGATTCTACACATCGTATTTACGTAAGTATGTTACGTTGGTGGCAGAGAAATTCGTTTCTCTTAGCTTTATTTCCCGTAATATATTTGGGTAATCGAATGAGTGTTTCTGACGGATATGACGATGTGGCATTCAAAGTAATTAAAGAAATGATCTGTCAGAAGGAGAAACGTGACCTCAAAACCTCACAACCAGTAAGTAACAAAAGTTGGGCTAGGAAACATGGCTAGTTGGGTCATACCCAAGCAGGGTATATTATCACCATCTAGAGAATATTCATATTTGTTACTTCTTTTCGATTCTGTATCTCCCGGGAATGGTTATGTTGGTACCAACCGTAGAGGTGGTAATATATTCGTTACACTCAAGCTAAATGAGTGGACAGTCATGTGTGGCCGGGTTGCAAGATGTTCTTGTTGAACCCCAGTGTATCCTCCCTAGAGTACACTGATCGGCAGGTGCTCCCATACCTTGTTTGTTGGAATCCAATCTCCAATAAGCACTCTACGACTTTTGATTTTATACTATATACGTGAACGTGAGATGCAAGCATTTCACTAGATGATTATTTATTTGATAAAAACTATCGTAATATCAAACGTTTTGATATAAAGTACTTGGGTCATTATCCATATATTAGTTATGGACTGGTCTAAAGATTTCTAAAGTAAATAAATCTGTCAAAATGGACAAACTTATCCTTTACTTCCCTGTTTACATCTTTTAACTTTGTTTACTCACACCAGTCCCCTGAATGACCCAGAGTTTATTTTCTGTGTTTCCTAAACTCTTGGGTACTCATAATATTTATTATGAGTAGACAAGTAATTCAGGTAGGCAAGTGGAAACCTACGAAGTTCAATTTCAAGACTAGTCTAGTAGCATATCCATACCTATGTATCCAGTTCAGTTATCTGTATTATCTTAGTCATGATGTATAATTATGCTGTTGTATTATGATAATGTATTATGATGATGTACTATGATATAGCAGACCCAGTATTGTAATATATTATGTATTTGTGTAATTCCGTTGTGAGATTCTAATGTTTTCTTATTCTTATATTCTATTAGTTCTATCTTTTCTATCTCATCTTCTAAATTCTTTCAATAATGATACGACTTTCGAGGCATCGAAAATCGCGCCGTTACAGTTGGTGTCAGAGCTTAGGTTTTTCGAAAACCTAGGCTTTAGATTGGTGTTGAGAGAGCGTATTTTTACTAAAAACTATTTTAGTATAGGACGACCCTAGTTATTGACTTAAGTTATCCCTAAGACATCTTATGATTGAGTATTAACTTTCAAATCATATACTCATAAAGTTGATAAGGAGTTCTCAAGGAAGACGAGGCCGAGGAGCAAGCAGGGCAACCACGAGAAATGGGCACACTGTTAATCAAACCCAAGTGAATACAACTGAAGTGGTCCAAGCTCCAACGCTGCCAAACTTTGCTATGATTTGCAAGAATTACACTACTCTGGGAGGAAAGGTTTTTAAGGGAACTGAATCACTGATTGAAGTCCAATCATGGATTAGATCATGTGAAAAGATTTTTAAGGACTGAAGTTGGATGACGAGTTTAAACGTCTCTTAGCTTCATGGAATCTGGAGGGAGCTGCAGCAATCTGGTGGGAAGCTCAGACTGCAAACACTCCTGAGGAGAATTTTACTTGGGCCTTGTTCAAAGAAGCATTTGAAGGCCAGTATCTGCCAGCTACTGGGAAAATAAGGATGTACCGAGGCGTACTTGACTTGAAGCAAAGAGACCTATCAGTGACTGAGTATGAAAACAAGTTCAATGCACTGTCAAGTTTTGGACCGGAGTTGGTCAATACTTCACTAAAGAAGAACGAGATGTTTGTAGCTGGACTGAAGGATAGTCTGCAAGGACGTATGATGGGACATCTGAAAGACCCATTTGTGGAATTAATGGATTTTAGCACTTAGGTATGAAGCCTTGGATGCTAAGAAACCAACAGCAGAAAAGGCACAGACTGGAGAAATCAGTGGAGAGAATCCCCGGAAAAGGAAATTCAATCCAAATGGGGAGAACAAGGAAAAAGGAGATACAGTGGAAGAGAAGTATGAAAATCATTTCAAGAATTTTCTGTGTCACAATTGCAAACAAAAGGGACATATTGCTAGATTTTGTAAGGAGTCAAAGGAAAAGGAACCAGAACAACCCCAACAGCAACAAAAACCTCAGCAGCAGTAGAATCAAAGGGATGAATTAGTGGTGAAGAATCTCTGTTTTAACTGCCATCAGCCTGGACATATGATCAAGAACTACTCATTGATGAAGAAGGCACCACAGACTAATGTTTATGCTATCATGAATGAGCCGTCAACTTCTGGGGACATAAAGGGAAAAGGAATCGTGAAAGGTACCTACACAGTGTTAGAGGAGTAGGATGGAGAGATATGATGGACTATATATATAAATATTATATGGTAGCTTAAAACTTGAATTAGTCAAGTGTAACCCTAAGTATGGTAGTATATTATGTATGACTAGTGCGAGTATAGAACTAGAGTATGATTATAATGTACTAAGTAGTTATGATATGAAGTATTATCTTTTGGGAAAATCTTTCTATCTTTCTTACTTTAATTTCGGGGATGAAATTCTTTTAAGGGGGGTGGAATGTAATGTCTCGACTTTTTCCGACTATTGATATTTGATTTTAATGAGGAGATTAAAATGAAATATGCCACTTTAACAAACTAAAGTGATTTTTAATATATGTGTAAACATATGTATGCATAAATAAAACAAATAATGTACATATTTAAGGTTATGATTAAACTTGATTAACATAATACAAATATGTAACATTTATGGGAAACATATTAGAAGTATATATATATATATATATATATATATATATATATATATATATATATATATGCATATAGGTGTATACTTAAAATACATATATAGGATAACATGTAATGCATATGAAAAGAAAGTATTTTGTCACTTTATAAATACCAAGGATCTTGCAACAAAAGACAACAAAACAAATATACATAGACAAGAACAATTCGGCCATATATATGTTAACATAGAAAAGAAATGTGTACACAACATGTTGACTCATTTGACTAGATAGTAAAAATTAAATATAAGTATAGATAAGACAAGACAAATGCAAGTCATGAAAAGTCAATACCCATTTATGTGATGTTACCAAAAATAGTAAGACTAATTTAGGAGAACATCACCTAGAAACACCTAAATACAAGTTGTATGAATATACAAATATTCTTTAGCAAAATATCTCAAATTCTTAAGGATGAAGAAACCATTTTTATAATGCAGGAAGTGATAGGCATTTAATGAAATCATGGGTGAAAGGGACATGTTTCTACAAAAATAACATAAGACGAAGGGATTGGAGGATATCTAGATATATAAATAGATGGCTTCATGTATTGTCTCCTTGAAACATGGAGTAGGGGCTAAACAAGAGGAGTAAGGCTATTAGGAAAATCATTGTAGAACCATGTGAAGGAAATTGTTTTAAAACTCTTGAGCTTGGCTATAAATACCATAACAAACTCTCTACATTTCCTTCACAAACAACTCTAAGTTTACACAAAATACTAAAGTGAAATCTCTGGAATTTGGAAAGCTTTGATGTGAGTAAACCTTGATTTAAAATTTCCTGTTTAATGTTTTGTGTAAAACAGTTTTGTATGTTTAGTTTACTGCAAGTCCATGTTATGAAAAATCCATCATCTTGCTAGACTACAACTCATGATTGATGCTAGAAACCTTTCTTAGATCTGTTACGTTCACATATACTAGTGTAAACATAGTTTGTGTAAGTGTTGTGTTTAAGAACCTATTAGTGTAACACATAACATAAAATTATAGAATAGAACCTTACCATTAACTCACACTTGGTTGATGTATAAGAAAATATAATGTATACATGTATACATTAACAAATACAAACAAGAAGAATTTGGATTGAAAACTTATGCAAGAAACAGTTTAACAGTAGCATCCTCTGTTAACTCTCTGTAAACCCGAAATCTCAAACCTCGTAAAATCAAGATCTATGTATACGAATGTAATCACCATACAAAATGATGATTTTTAAAGGTAGTTTCATGATTTTAAACTTTGTATCAAATGAAAAATACTAAAATGATCAGAAAATGCATTTCGACCAATTTCCGACGATCGACGCAGGCGAACTCTGAGGCGCGATGCGTGGAGGAGCGTAGGGGCTCATAGAGTGTAGGAAAAATACTAAAAGATTTTTTGAATACTTAGTTTTTGAAAACGATCTGAAAATAGGGTTTAAGCTCATTTTTATGTACATCGTTTTCTTGCCGGAACTTCTCACCGTCGATGGCGACTGGGGGTTGCGCGTGGAGGGGGGGACAGGAGCTGGAGGACGTCGGCGTATGGTGGGTGGAGTCGGAGGTGGAATGGTAGTCAATGGACATGTCAGTAGGGTTTTTCTCCGATGACATCCAATTCGGTGATGAAGGAAGCACATAGTAAAATCACTGTGCATGATGAGATGGACGGATCTAAGGGCATCAACGTGATCTGGTTGTGAGGGATGACTTGCGGAGGTGGTCGGAGGCGGTCGATGGTGGTCGGTGTAAGTGTGCACATGCACAGGTGTGTGTACAGGTGGATGAGGAAATGTGGTGATCGGGCAAGATTTTCGGTGTGATCAGGCGTGATGATCACGGGGTTTTGGTTTGCCAAAGGAGATGATCTGGCAAATCGATTTGGCAAGGCTGGAGCACGAGATCTGGCGTGATCAGCACGAGTGTAACAAGTGATCGAGCAAGTGGAGATTGGGTTTGGCAAGTGGAATTTGGCGAAGTGATCGGGCAAGGCTGGAGTGTGGGAATGGCAAGTAATCCATCGGTCGTGGCAAGGTTTGGTACCTGGTACTTTGGCAAGTACCAGGGTGGTACTTTGGCATTTGAAGAAATCATGGTCGTGGCATCGGTTTTGGAGGAGAAATCACAGGAGCTAAGAGGTGGTACTTTTGTACTTCCGATAATCTGGTACTTCCGATAATCTGGTACTTCCGGTAATCTAGTACTTCCAATAATCTGGTACTTCCAATAATCTGGTACTTTGGTACTTCCGATAATGTGGTACTTTGGCATTTGAAGAAATCATGGTCGTGGCAAGCGATTGGAGGTGATCAGCACGGTCGTGGCAAGGTATGGTACCTGCTACTTTGGCAAGTACCATAGTGGCACTTTGGCAAAGAAGAAAACGCAGTCGTGGTAGGGTTTTTTTGAAGATAGCACCTGGTACTTTGGCAAGTACCAGTGTGGCACTCTGGCAAACACGGGAAACACAGTCGTGGCAAGGATTTTTTGAGGGAAATCACAGTGTTTTGAAAAGTGGCACTGGTACTTTGGTAAAATCGCTATTAAATGAATTGCTGAATATGATTTTAAATTCAAAATAGTTTTAATTTAAAATCTGAAATCAAATAAATTATAAAAATAAATAAATAATTAAAAAAATAGAATTTTTATTTAATGTGTCATAGGCAAGTGGAAGGAAGGAAAATGGCAGGAAGATCAAGTGCAGAAGTTGACAGGAGAAATACAACGAGTTTGAAAGTTAGAAATTTAAAGGAAATAAATTAAATAAATTATTAAATAAATTTATTTAAGATAAATTAGAAGTAATTAAATAATTTACCAGAAGAATTGAAGTATTAAACATCGTCTAAACATCGATGATAAACGAAGCAAAATACCGTGTGCGATGCACACACTTTAACTGTTCATTTATAAAAGATAATTAAATTATCCAGATATGAACAAGATAACATATACTGTTGTTGATCGTAAATGTATAAACTGAATTATGATCAGATTAAGCTGATAATTATTTATCGACTATAAAAGACATCTCGTACATCGTTTTGAAGAGTCTGGGATAAACATCCCTCTTCGACTCGATTTATACGACGCATACTGAAGATGACGATATGCAAAGGCTATAGTATCTTCGGTCTGTTCAGTCCCAGGACAAAACCCGAATGGACGAGTGTCTGACAACATATATCAGTTAGATTCTACACATCGAGTTTACGTAAGTATGTTACGTTGTTGGCAGAGAAATTCGTTTCTCTTAGCTTTATTGGCCATAATATATTTGGGTAATCGAATGAGTGTTTATGACGGATAGGACGATGTGGCATTCAAAGTAATTAAAGAAATGATCTGTCAGAAGGAGAAACGTGACCTCAAAACCTCACAACCAGTAAGTAACAAAAGTTGGGCTAGGCAGCATGGCTAGTTGGGTCATACCCAAGAAGGTTATATTATCACCATCTAGAGAATATTCATATTTGTTACTTCTTTTCGATTATGTATCCTCCGGGAATGGTTATGTTGGTACCAACCGTAGAGGTGGTAATATATTTGTTACACTCAAGCTAAATGAGTGGACAGTCATGTGTGGCCGGGTTGCAAGACGTTCTTGTTGAACCCCAGTGTATCCTCTCTAGAGTACACTGATCGGCAGGTGCTCCCATACCTTGTTTGTTGGAATCCAATCTCCAATAAGCACTCTGCGACTTTTGATTTTATACTATATACGTGAACGTGAGATGCAAGCGTTTCACTAGATGATTATTTATTTGATAAAAACTATCGTAATATCAAACGTTTTGATATAAAGTGCTTGGGTCATTATCCATATATTAGTTATGGATTGGTCTAAAGATTTCTAAAGTAAATAAATCTATCAAAATGGACAACCTTATCCTTTACTTCCCTGTTTACATCTTTTAATTGTGTTTACTCACACCAGTCCCCTGACTGACCCAGAGTTTTTTTTCTGTGTTTACTAAACTCTTGGGTACTCATAATATTTATTATAAGTAGACAAGTAATTCAGGTAGGCAAGTGGAAACCTATGAAGTTCAAGTTCAAGACCAATCTAGTAGCATATCCATACCTATGTATCCAGTTCAGTTATCTGTATTATCTTAGTCATGATGTATAATTATGCTGTTGTACTATGATAATGTATTATGACGATGTACTATGATATAGCAGACCCAGTATTGTAATATATTATGTATTTGTGTAATTCCGCCGTGAGATTCTAATGTTTTCTTATTCTTCTATTCTATTAGTTCTATCTTTTCTATCTCATCTTCTAAATTCTTTCAATAATGACACGACTTTCGAGGCATTGAAAATCGCGCCGTTACATATAGTATAAAATCAAAAACCACGGGGCTCTTATTGGAGATTCGATTCCAACTATGACAAGGTATGGGATCACCTTTAGATCAGTATACTCTAGAGGGGATACACTGGGGTTCAATAAGAACGTCTTGCAACCCGGCCACACATGAACGCCCACTCATTTAGCTTGAGTGTAACGAATGTATTATCACCCTGAGGTTTTAAGGGCCCACCTCACATCTGCCGAGATACAGAATCGAAAGAAGAACAAATAAGTAATTTCTCTAGATGTGCTAATACACCCTGCTTGGGTATGACCCACCTAGCCATGCTGCCTGCCCGATTTTTGTCATTTCCCGGTTGATGAGGCTTGAGGCTACGTTTATTTTCTAGAACCGCACTTCACTTTAAATGTCACATCGCATCCATACGAGTCATCTAGGAACATGATGAACCGAAGGAACCCTCCTACTGCATCTAGGGAATCACTCAACAGATCAGCAGCGAGAAGTCCTTGCAAATCCGTAGACTCCATCCACGACAGAATCACAGTATATCTCTGGTTAAAACATTTTAAAAATATATTCTTTTATAAATCATTTTAAAACCAGGGGGAGGGGGTAGGGGGGAGTTTACTAGAGATTTTATGTAATCCTTCCGCTTATGAAGATCCACGTTCTTCAATTGCTCCATCTTCTACATTCAACGCTACATATTTGCTGGTCGGAATGGTTTTCGAATATAAATTCGATCCCTGTCTTTCCATACCAATAACGGCTTGGCCAAATTTTGATAGTCAGTTATTAACTATCAAAAATTAACAATCATTCATCCATAAAAATAAAATGGACTCACTGGTTCAATACACAGCATCACTTGGCCTCTTAAATTACCATTTGTAAATCAACTTATAAATCTTTAAATATATGGAATACAACATTCAAATTCTTATTATAAAATACAAATATTCACAACATATCAAGCTTAACTAATAAACCTTGAAATTTAATGATTATAATTATCCTTGATGAAAATAATAGATTTGTTTCCCCTCGTCTACCCTCGATACCAAACTAGTATTATTCTTTAGGTAATCACAAAGTCATCCAAGTTGGGGTATTTTAATACCTCTCAGACCTTGGGTTGACGACATTCTTACCATCAGAATGAACATAAGTTTGTTAACAAAAACCCCACCTTCAATAAATATCATGGAAATTTTATATGCTATTCGATTTAAACATGGTTTTAAAATCCATACCCATTCCCTTTGGAAAACCTTATTTCAATATCAACATGTTTACAAAATTTAAAATCGTATTTATTTCTTTCTAAAATACCTTTCAACATTTTATACGAGCCTTAATAGATAGAATCCCTTACAAAATATCTTATAAGTTCAATTCAAACTCTTTTTGGTTTCATCTCAACAAAGTTTCCTTTTGGATATAAATTATTCGATTTTAAATAGATTTACCAAACTAAACTTACATTTTTGATTCAATCCATTTTAGATTCCTATCTTAACTTCATTTCATACTTATCACTTATAACTTTCAAACTCCATTTAGCCTTCCTTAGGTTTATAACAAAATTTAAACTTGTTTTGATTTCTTGAAATTTTTTTACAACATTGATCCATTCTCAAGCTTGGCATTATACTTTACTTATTTAAAACCGCTTTATAACCACTTATAAAATTTGATAATAAATATTCGTTCTTCCAAAGTAAAACTTTTATTTAAAATAAATCATATAAATAGATTTAAAAATCTAATTTCATTTATTAAATAAATTCGATAACTTTATTTCAATCGGTCTACTTGACCGTAAATCAATATTTGTAAAACGATTCATTATTTAGCCATCCGCTTCCAATTACTCAACCAATACTATCCATTGGTTTATCCCAACAATAAACAATCGGTTTAACCATTCAACAGTTCATAATATGATAATAAAAAACATTCAGTATATTTGAGGAATCTAGTTGGATCCCTCCAATCTGTCCTTCCCTACATCAAAACAATTTATTCATCATAGACATAAAAAATTGTTTAACAATCAACAATTAATTAATAACATCCAAACTAAACATCCAATTATTTATCTAATACATTTATATTATTAAAAACATAATCAACAAGGTAAGTTACCATGTTTGGGATTTAAATGTTAAAATAACGATTTATTCCAATTAACTTAGACAAAAATTTAATTAAATCAATTAAATATTCAGCATCCATGCAAACAGTTATCAAATCAACAATCATTAGCAAACATTGCACACAAACTAAAAACCCGACTTATAAAAATATAAGTGGGATAGAACTGAGTGAGTTGTACTCACCTTGGATCCATCTGTCGTTGAAACAATTTATTTGAATTAAATTAAACAAGTCTTAATTTAATTAAAACTCACGGCTATGCTCCACACTGTCCAAACCAACTCCAAAATATTATGTTTGTCGATACGGTCCCAACATCCTTTGGTTTGGTTTGATTCTGTGTATGTGGGCATGAGTTATAAACAATATACGTATACGATATAATTAAGATTAACTAATATTTAATTAATCATTATTTTATTAACTAACAATTATAGGTTTGATAGAGCAGATTGATCATGGAACTAACTATGACAGACCTTAATAGCGCTTGATGGAATAACCTATTTTAGATAATTGGAGGTTGGTTCGAAGATGTAGTAGAAGAATTTTATAACAAATTTATGGTTTACTGATCAGTGAGGACATGGTATCAATAGAATTAGACATTATCGATAAATTAAAATTCACCTCAAACAATAACTTATAATTAACGACAATCCGATATTGTTAAGCACATTGGTGGTTAGTGGAATAAAAATCATGACATTGATTAGGCTGGATTAATGGTTTGAAATTTTCTCCTATTGGGTCTCCTGATTATGCGGATATATAAATGGGCCATGTTTAACAAAAAAGGGTTTGGCATATTTAAATGTTATTCGGCAGATTATAAGATAACATTAGGCACAAATAACTCTTCTACCTGCTATACTCTCGAACGCCACTTTCACTTCTCTATTTTTTTCCCTTTTACTGTCGAATACCCATGAACTCACATTTTATAAAACAAGGCCCACCTCCTTATTCTTCCCAACATCTTTGTTCTACTTCTCACCATGCCTCACTCCTCCCATCAGACCCAGCTTCCCACTGTCCTCCTAAAACCGTTCCTCCCACATGAAAAATGAACACTGCTCCTTCCATGTTGCCATATACGAAAACATCTTCTCAACACAACCGCACGTCCCCCATCCTCACTCCACTGTCCTTCACGGCAGTCCTACCTCCTCCAGTATCATGCGAGCCTCTCCATGACCCTATGAACTCCCCATGTCCTACGTTTTAACCAACTCCATGCTGTTGTTTTTGAATACCATAACTTTCCCCATGCTCAAAACAAACACTCCGGAATGTTATCCCACATCCACGTCCCTGCTTTCTCCCCTAAAGGAATATGCCCACACCATGCATAGGGCCGGTCCTGGCCTAGTGCGAGCCGTGCGACCGCACAGGGCCCATTAGGTCAGAGGGCCAAAAAAAAAAACTGTATTACCTTTACTACAGCTGCTTTTTCTTATCATTGATAGTAATTTATCTATGCAAAAGTAGATATAATTGTATGCTTTGTTGACATCAATAAATATATTAAAATGGAGATGTGGCTTGTGTGGACCTCTATTTGACAGATTGAAAATGTGGGTAAAAATTTTATGAATTTGCTGAAATACACAATTTTCTCAATGGAGATGCACAGTAGAAAAAGCACATTTTCACTTAAGTTCAATTTCATAAAAAAAAAATTAAGGGCCCAAAATTTTGGGCTCGCACTAGGCCCATAAACACTCAGGACCGGCCCTGACCATGCATCTCTGCATAGTACTACTCACATACACACCGACCTCATCATCTAACCACTCGCATAGCTCATTTTAGCTCCATCGACTCCATCTGAGTCCACCACTTTGCGCACCCTGCTGATCTCTACTTCCGACCGGTGCGGTAACTTGTCTAGCATTGCCACTTGATTTCCCTCAAGTACACACGCCTTGATCCAGGCATTTAAATTTAAATTGTTAACGGGACTCACGTCATACTTGTCATTAGGGGCCTGCATTTAAATGATCGGGTTTGATTTCGAAACAACGTGAAATGGAAGTTAAGATGTATATTGGGTAAGAGAGGTTGGATGGCTTTCAAGAGAAGACAAGAGTTGCTTATTTTGGGCTTTCCCCTTGTTAACTGGAAAGAAATAAAGTTTCATTTGTTTTTCAGTAAGTAATGAAGTAACAATGAAGAATAACGTATATAGGGGAACAGACTAATGATAAGAACAATGTCGATTTTCATTTCGTACGACGTAGGTCTGCTAATTTTCTTTTCATTAGGTGTCTGCTGAAACAAAAACACATAGCTGAAATGAAAGAACAAGTCGGCTTGCATACATCTTGTTTGCGTGAGATATTTGAGTACACAGTGGATGTGCTGTGCTTATTTTTGTCTGCGTTTATTTTACTTTTTAGGGTAGTCTTCGTTTAAATGCTAATATGGTACCGCTATTTACGCAATCGTCAAATATACGCACTGCTAAATACCAACTCTAAATTCAATGAAAATAAATACACCGCTATGCCTTTATGTTCCGGTCTCAACGAAATTAATTTCATTGAAAACGGACTACGTTTGCACAACGACATTATCTTAATTTATCGGTTCACTTTTAAATTGCCTCAGCAAAAAAAAAAAACTCGGACTGGCTCCAAATTTGAAATATAGCAATCGATAATTATATGTATTCCATTAAAACTTGTTTCGTCGAAAACGGAGGTCATTTGAAAAGAAAGCTATTTTAAGGCTTTTATAATAACGATTAAATATAATTAAATCTAAACCAATAATAATAATAAATTATTACCATCGTTTAATTCTAAATGTAATATTATACAGCTTCAGACTTAAACAATATAGAATTATAACTCATCCTTACTATTTTCGCGTTAAACGATATTCAAATCTATTTGAAAATCCTTATACTTATTAAGTAACGTTATTGTTTATTAACGAATTCCATACCGACTATTTTAAAATTTGAATTGGACATAACTTAAAATCTATAATATAAAATCTTCATTTATCTCTTTCGTTGGGAAATTATTATCCAATAGATTCAAACGGTTCTTGTTTCACAGAATTCCGACTTATATTGGATCCTGTATATTTAGTTAAAGTTCAAAACTCAATATTACGAACTACCGCATCGTTTCAAGCTCATTTTAATTATATTATAAATTTAAATATTAGAAATTCATTTTACTAAATAAATTCGATATAAAATTTGTTTAATTAATATCTAAACAAAATTAAATATTTGTAATTAACGTTCAAAAATCTGGGACGTTACATTCTCCTCCCTTAAAAGAATTTCGTCCCCGAAATTACAAGGTAAGAAGAATGCCCCGAACCCAGTTATTTTAAAATAAATATAAACAAAACAAATTCAGATTCTTAAAATTTTTGAAAATTTCACCAGCACTTCCTCAGCACAACTCGATCAGAGTAACTACAACTGCCACTCCGGGCCTCCAATATCCAAAAGAAAACCAATGCCAAATGACTACCCAACTCCAGGAAAAATCAGTTACCAATAATATTAAGGCTTACCTACTTGTTGGGAAATTAAATTCTAATTTCGAAGCAAATCCACCAATAGCTCTTTATCTTCTAACTTTTACTCCCATCTCTGTAATCAAATCAATTCTCATAGCCTTCTGGTGGTCTGTTCTAAATTTACAATGGTAGTAACAAATACCAGGTTAAATCTTTTAGTTTCCATCCAAGCTCATTATACTATAATTCTTTTCCTTCCAATTTATTCAACCTTTCATTAATCTGTCAATGAATTCTATTCCACCAAACTAAAATCCAATCAATCAACTTAACCACAAATTATTCTATTTAATTCAGTTGGTTTGGTTCAATTCAATTAATATTCAAAATTAATCGTCACTGGGATCTGACATACTTTAATATTCATCGATTAATATTTGATTACGCATTTGATTTTCAACTCCCAAATCTATTTGATCTAATTTCATTACTATATTTCCTTTTAAACTACTCCACTTAACCAGGTTAAGTCATATTTCCATATTTAATTACTTACCGATTTAATAATTGGTTCACTTTCATTTCATACTTCAAATTGGAATTTCATTCCAACCAATCAAACAATACTACTATAATTTAGGAAAATTATACTCTTTCTTTATAAAAATAATTAGGCAAAATTATTTCATTTACCCTCTTTATGAAAACAATATTGTGTCAATTCATCGTGTTCGAATGTTTAGAAAAACCTATCGACATTTTGGTGCCCTACCGTCGACTAGAATTCATAACCCACTCAACCAATAAGCCAATACAATATAAAATAGTTTTGTATTACAAGTATGCTCTCTCATATGTATACTCTCAAACTCAATCTAGGGTATTATTAACCCCATCTCTATCGAGTTACGTCACAGAGCCAAGGTTACTACTCAACCTTTAGCTTTGATACCAAGTTGTAACGTCCCACTTTTTCGTACAATTTAAGCCGACATATAACTACCACAGTCAACCCAAATTATATAGAAAAGTAGAAGTTTAAGAGAAAGAAGTTAGAGGATGAGAAAAGAAAGAAATATTAGAATAGAAGAATAAGAAGAAGAACTAATCCCGAATCAGGGTCTCACATCGCAACGGAATAAAATATAATACAGAGATATTTTTATTGACAGCTTGGAAAATAAAACTTACATTTTATCAGATTACAACAATACATCAGGACATTTATAATGATCTGTCCCTGGATACAATACACAGTGGGATAATATCATCTATATCATACGTCTGTACTCCTTTAGCTCGTCTTTGAACTTCACAGCTTTTGATAACCTGGACCTGTACTCGGGCTGACCCGAGACATTACAAACGCCACGAACCATTCTGGTGAGCCAGCGTGAGCAAAACTCACTAAGTTATAGATAACATCCATATTGCTTAACTTTGAAAACCTTTTGAAAGAAAAGGTAATAGTAAGACCAGTCCACACATAAACACGGACGGTTTTTTCCTTACTATAACCAAACCATTTTTGATACGAAAATCCGGTGATATTATAATAGTGTCTATATGAAATAAATAACCAAATAGCAGAACGCTTGCATCTCACACTCTACATATATTTTATAAAATCAAAAACCGTGGGGCTCTTATTGGAGATTGGATTCCAACTATGACAAGGTATGGGATCACCTTCCGATCAGTATACTCTAGAAGGGATACACTAGGGTTCAACAAGAACGTCTTGCAACCCGGTTACATATGACCGCCCACTCATTTAGCTTGAGTGTAGCGAATGTATTATCACCCTGGGGTTTTAAGGGCCCACCTCACATCTGAAAAGATATAGAACTGAAAGAAGAACAAAAAAGAAATTTCTCTAGATGTGATAATACACCCTTCTTGGGTATGGCCACCTAGCCATGTTGCCTGCCCGATTTTTGTCATTTCCCGATTGAAGAGGCTTGAGGCTACATTTATCCTCTAGAATAGCACATCACTTTGAATGTCACATCGTCCATACAAGTCATTCAGGAATAGGATGAACCGAAGTCACACTCCTACTACATCCAAGGAATCACCCAATAGATCAGTAGCGAGAAGTCCTTGCAAATTTGTAGACTCCATCCACGACAGAATCACAGTATATCTCTGGTTAAAACATTTTAAAAATATATTCTTTTATAAATCATTTTAAAACCAGGGAGGGGGAAGGGGTAGTTTACCAGGGATTTTAAGTAATCCTTCCGCTTATGAAGATCCACGGTCTTCAATTGCTCCGTCTTCTACCTCTAACGTTACGTATTTGCTAGTCGGAATGGTTTTCGAATATGAATTTGATCCCGGTCTTTCCATACCAACAACGGCTTGGCTAGATTTTGATAGTCGGTTATTTAACTATCAAAAATAAATAATGATTCATCCATAAAAATAAAATGGACTCACTAGTTCAATACACAACGTCACTTGGCCTCTTAAATTTCCATTTGTAAATCAACTTCTAAATCTTTAAATAACTAGAATACAGCTTTCAACTTCTTATTATAAAATACAAATATTCACAACATATCCAGTTAAACTAATAAACCTTGAAATTTAATGATTATAATAATCCTTGATGAAAATAATAGATTTGTTTCCCCTAGTCTACCCTCATTACCAAACTAATATTATTCTTTGGGTAATCATGAAGTTATCCAAGTTGGGGTATTTTTAATTACATCTTAGACTTTGGGTTGACGACATTCTTACCTTCAGAATGAACACAAGTTTGTTAACAAAGGCCCTACCTTCAATAAATATCATGGAAATTCTATATGCTATTTGATTTAAACATGGTTTTAAAATTCATACCCTTTCCCTGTGGAAAACCTTATTTTAATCTCAACATGTTTACAAAATTTAAAATCATATCTATTTCTTTCTAAAATACCTTTCAACATTTTATATGAGCCTTAATACATAGAATCCCTTACAAAATATCTTATAAGTTCAATTCAAACTCTTTTTGGTTTCATCTCAACAAAGTTTCCTTTTGGATATAAATTATTCGATTTTAAACCGATTTACTAAACTTAACTTACATTTTTGATTCAATCCATTTTAGATTCCTATCTTAACTTCATTTCATACTTATCGCTTTTAAACTTTTAAATTCCATTTAGCCTTCCTTAGATTTATACCCGAATTATAAACTTGCTTTGATTTCTTGAAAATTGTTTACAACATTGATCCATTCTCAAGCTTGGCATTATACTTTGCTTATTTAAAACCACTTAAAAAATTTGATAATAAACGATAAATATTCATTCTTCCTCAGTAAAACTTCTATTTAAAATAAATCATATAAATATTTTAAAAATCTAATTTCATTTATAAAATAAATTCGATAACTTTATTTCAGTCGATCTGCTTGATGGTAAATCAATATTTGTAAATCGTTTCACTATTTAGCCATCCGCTTCCAATTACTCAACCAATACTATTTATTGGTTTATACCAACAATCAACAATCAGTTTAACCATTCAACATTTCATAATATGATAATAAAAAACATTCAATATATTTGAAGAATCTGGTTGGATCCCTCCAATCTGTTCTTCCCTGCATCAAAATAATTTATTCATCATAGGCGAAAATAAACAGTTTAACAATCAACAATTAATTAATAACATCCAAACTAAACATCCAATTATTTATCTAATACATTTATATTGTTAAAAACATAATCAACAAGGTAAGTTACCTTGTTTGGAATTTAATTGCTAAAATAACGATTTATTCCAATTAAATTAAACAAACGTTTAATTAAATCAATTAAATATTCAGCATCCATGCAAACAGTTATCAAATCAACAATCATTAGCAAACAATGCACACAAGTTAAAAACTCGACTTATAAAAATATAAGTGGGATAGAACTGAGTGAGTTGTACTCACCTTGGATCCTTCTGTCGTTGAAACAGTTTATTTTAATTAAATTAAACAAGTGTTTAGTTTAATTAAAACTCATGGCTATGCTCCACTCTGTCCAAACCGGCTCCAAAATATTACGTCTGTCGATATGGTCCTAATGTCCTTTGGTTTGGTTTGATTCTGTGTACGTAGGCATGAGTTATAAACAATATATGTATACGATATAATTTAGAATAACTAATATTTAATTAATCATTATTTTATTAATATTAATTACAGGTTTGATAGAGCAGATTGATCATGGAACTAACTATGACAGACCCAAACAGTGCTTGACGGAATAACCTATTTTAGATAACTGGAGGTTGGTTCGAAGATGTACTAGAAGAATTTTATAACAAATTTATGGTTTACTGATCAGTGAGGACCGGATATCGATAGAATTAGACATTATTGATAAATTAAAATTCACCTTAAACAATCACTTATAATTAACTACAATCCGGTACTGTTAAGCACATTGGTGGCTATTGGAATAAAAATCATGACACTGATTGGGTTGGATTAATGGTTTGAAATTTTCTCCTATCGGGTCTCCTGATTATGCGGATATATAAATGGGCCATGTTCAACAAAAAGGGTTTGGCATATTTAAATGTTATTCGGCAGATTATAAGATAACATTAGGCATAAATAACTCTTCTACATGCTATACTCTCGAATGCCACTTTCACTTCTCTATTTTTTTCACTTTTACTGTCGAAGGCCCATGAACTCACGTTTTATAAAACAAGGCCCACCTCCTTATTCTTCCCAACGTCTCTTTTTTACTTCTCACCATGCCTCACTCCTCCTACCAGACCCTGCTTCCCACTGTCCTCCTAAAACCGTTCTTCCCACATGAAAAATGAACACCGCTCCTTCCATGTTGCCATAGACGAAAACATCTTCTCAACACAACCGCACGTCCCCCTTCCTTACTCAACTGTCCGTCACGGCAGTCCTACCTCCTCCAATATCACGCGAGCCTCTCCATCACGCTATGAAACTCCCCACATCCTACATTTTAACCAACTCGATGCTGTTGTTTTCGAATATTATAACTTTCCCCATGATCAAAACAAACACTCCAGAATTCCATCCCATCTCAACGTCCCTGCTTTCTCCCCCAAAGGAATATGCCCACACCATGTAGCTCTCCGCACAGTGCTCCTCACATACACACCGACCTCATCATTTAACCACTCGCATAGCTCATTTTAGCTCCATCGACTCCGTCTAAGTCCACCACTTCGTGCACCCAACTGATCTCTACTTCCGACCGGTGCGAAAACTCGTCCAGCGTTGCTACTTCATTTCCCTCAAGTACACATGCCTTGATCCAGGCATTTAAATTTAAATTGTTAACGGGGCTCACGGTCATACTAGTCACTAGATTCCTGCGTTTAAATGAGCGGGTTTGATTTCGAAATGAAGCGAAATGGCAGTTAAGATGTATATTAGGTAAGAGAGGTTGGTTGGCTTTCAAGAGAAGACAGGAGTTGGTTATTTAGGGCTTTCTCCTTATTTACTAGAAAGAAATAAAGTTTCATATATTTTCAGTATGTAATGAAGTAACAACGAAGAAGAATTGTTGGAAAAATGATTCATTTTTTATAAAGATGAATTATTTAAAAAAAATGGATAATTGTGAGGTGACTCATATATGAATAGTCCCACATCATGAGACTATATGAAATAAACAGTTTATTTATTTGACTTGGTAAAAAATTGAGATCCTTTTTTTTTGGATCTGAACCGACTTCCTCTACAAGTGTTACCACGTTTATTTTTTGCCGAACTACTCAGAAAAAAGTAACTTTTTATTCTTATCTCTCTCTTCTTCTTCCTCCACCATTAAAAGTTCTTCAAAAACAAAATCAGAACGAGTAGTTAAATTTAAATCGAAAGTGCAAATCTGAATTGGTTTGTTGTGTAAGCAAATCAATTATTTTTCTCAGAAGGTTCTTTTATCCCAGAGGCGGCGGCGACAAGTACGAACTGGTTTGCACCACCGACCAGATCGCCGAATCGTCTTCAAGAGAGTGACCTAGTCTGCAACTCAACCATTGTTTCTCATCAGTTTGGACACGAATTTCGAAACAATGGCAGCAACCCTATCTTCCCTATGTCACGATTTACATCATCCACGAGAGGCTAAAAATTGAATCTAAGGTGGGGAGACCTATTGGATCCGAACCCCAAAAAAATTGTGGCTATAAGAACAAAGAAGGATCCCCGTCCTTCAGCTGAAGAAATGAAGGAGAATTATGTTCAGTCCGCCGCTAAAGTGTTTGGCAGTTCGAATTAGGACACAACCGCAAGTTGAAGAGCGGATTGCAGACTTTACGGATCCAGATTTGAGTTTAAAATTGGAGAACAATATGCTTCAATCAAAGATCTTTTCGTTAGAAAGAGGGCTTCCAGTTGCAAGGATGTATGATGACAAGAGACTGCGTTGGCCAATTGAATTAAATTTGGACATGCAGATGAAAATGGTATGTACAATGGTCAGTTTACCACTTTTGCGCTCTATGGAATCAAGGTAATTTTCCTCTTATGTGTTTGGCTTATGCTATTCTAATGAAAATTCCACAAACAGATCAGTACTGTCTGTAACTTGAAAATATGATTTACTAAATGTCTAGTGGGAAATGAGAAAATTAAACCGTTTACGACTTTTAGTATATGAACCTTGATGCACTTTAGAAACATGTATAGGAATCTATAGATTCAGTTTGCAACTTTAAAGGTTTGGTGATAAAGGATGATTAAATAAAAAAAGAAGTAACTATAATTTTATGTATGGGTTTGTTGAAAGATGCAAGGTTCCTGTAGGTAATTATTTGACATTGATTCTCTGTCTGTTCAAATTATACTTGATGGCATAATGTTGTCTGGTGAAACTGCACTTGGGAAGTAAGTTTCCTAATTTGTATATCTCTTTATGATATTTGTACAGCAAATAATCTACAAATATCATTCATGCCACTTTTGATCATATATTGTGACAGTAATCTTGATTACACTTTACACTATTCCTTTATCAGAGATGCATGATCAAATGTATTTTATTGCACAGATGCAAATAATTAGCAATTTCCTTTATGTACCAATAATACATGTACTCTATGGTATTTGTGTGCACAAATGTGAATATTTCACTGAAATTCAGTGTTACAGTTGTGATGTAGACAAGGAAATTGACCTATTGGATCCTAGAATAAGAGTGTTAAATACATTTATTTGTTTAAGCTCCATGACAATTATTTTAAGTTGACAGCTGAAATCATCTATAGAATTAATTTCACATGTAATGGAAATTGTTTAATTCAAATTTGTGACTCCTTGAGTCAAACCAAAAGAACATGCTGAATTGTCGAAAATGCAGAAAATAATATTTTCTTTGATTAACTTATGCTAGTCTCTGAGTTTAAGTATAAAATTTCAAACATATTAACATCTTAAACAATAGTAAGCCTCCACAACCGGTTAGTAGAGAACAGAATGGGAATCCGCAAGGAAACCATAAAGGACAACAACGACCAACCTAAAAAGAATGATTCTGGACAGTTGTTTCAATGTTACAACTGTGGAAAACCAGGTCATATGGCACGACAATGTCGGAACAGACTAAGCCCTGGACCGCCGGCAAACCTGACTAAGAAGCCTTTAACGGCTACGACTACTGAGATTCACATTGATGGTGGATCAGAGGGTTGGTGGGTAAACACTGGTGTTTCTCGCCATGTCTGCTATGATCGTGATATATTCACAATATATACGGCTGCTGATAATCAGAAAGTGTTGTTGGGAGATCCTTACACCACTAAAACTGTAGAGATTGGTAATGTGAAAATAAAGCTTACAATTAGAAAGACAGTGTTTCTTAAAGTTGTGATGCATTTGACATGTTTGAAACATTAAAAACTAAAATTGAGTAATAAGAAAATTAAGAGAATTCATAGTGATAGAGGAACATAATATGAATCTAGTTTATTCTGATTTTTTTATAAATTACATGGTATAGTACATGAGAGAACTGCACCATATTCACTTGAAATGAACGGTAAAGCTGGAAAAAAATAGGACCTTTACCGAATCAGTAATTGCCATTTTATTAAATTTTTATGCAGCAAAACATTGGTGGGGGGATATTTTAATTGACTGCATGCTATGTTTTGAATAGAATCTCCTAATCTAAGAATAAAATTTCACCTTATGAAATTTTAAAGAATTATAAATCCAATGTGTCATACTTTAGAACTTGGGGTTGTTTAGCATATGTTCGCATTCCAGACCCTAAGAGAATAAAATCGGCAAGTAGAGCATATGAATATGTATTTATGGGCTATGCTATTAATAGCAAAGCATACAGATTTTATGACCTAAATACACATAATATAATTGAAACAAATGATGCCGATTGTTATGAAACAAAATTTTCTTTTAAATTAAGGAATAGTGGGGGCACTTCAAGTATGCCTATTAGAACAGAATTTAATGAAAATTATAAAGCTGAACCTAGAAGAAGTAACAGAGCAAGAACCGCAAAAGACTTTGGTTTAGATTTTTGTGCTTTTATTATAGAGGAGGATCCCTTGAACCTCCGAGAGGCCTTATCTTCTTTAGATGCCGATTTTTGGCAAGAGGCTATAAATGATGAGATGGATTCTCTGGAATCCAATAAGACTTGACATTTGGTAGATTTACCCCAGGTTGTAAATCTATAGGCTGTAAATGGGTACTTAAAAATAAATTAAAACCTAATGGCACTATTGATAAATATAAAGCACGACTAGTAGCTAAAGGTTTTAAGCAAAAAGAAAATATAGCTTTCTTTGACACTTTTTCACCTGTAACTAGAATCACATTCATTCGGGTATTAATATCACTTGCTTCTATTTGTTATTTATTAATACACCAAATGGATGTTAAAACCACATTTTTTAAATGGTGAATTAGAAGAAGAATTTATATGGACCTGCCTGAAGGATTTGTAGTACATGGTCAAGAACATAAAGTATGCAAATTAGATAAATCATTATATGGTTTAAAACAAGAACCTAAACAATGGCATGGAAATTTTTGATAAATTAATCATTTCTTATGGTTTTAAAGTTAACAAAAGTGACAAATGCATTTATTACAAATCTGAGAATGACATTTGCACTATTATATGTCTTTATGTAGATGACCTTCTCATCGTTGGGTCAAATATTCATGTCGTAAACTCAGTCAAATCCTTATTAAGTGCCATTTTTGATATGAAAGATCTAGGTAAGGTGAGTGTAATCCCTGATATTAAGATTACTAGGTAAAAAGTGGGATTTTCTTTGGATCAATCTCATTAAATTGAGAAGACTCTAAAGAAATACGATTACTTTGACTGTAAACTTGCATGTACACCATATGATCCCAGTGTAAAGTTATTTAAGAACACTGGTGAATGTATAAGATAGTCTATTTAAGCGAGCATCATTGGCAGCCTTCGGATGCCATTGATTGTACTAGACCCGACATTACCTATGTCGTGGGATTATTATGCATGTTTTTCAGTGGACCTAGTATAGAGCATTAACATGGTAATGAGATACCTATAATAAACTATGAACCTTTTAATACATTATGAAAAGTTTTCAGTTGTACTTGAAGGATATTCTGATACAAGCTGAAATACTTATCTGATGATTCTAAAGGACCAGTGGTTATATATTTAGCATCGCTGAAGAAGCTGTCTCTTGGAAAACCAAGAAACAAACTATTTTGACTCAGTCTATTATAGAGACTGAGATAATAGCACTAGCCACAACTAGTTAAGAAGCAGAGAACTAAAGAAATCTGCTATTTGAGATCCCCATAAGGGAAAAACCGACAACAGTGGTGTAATTGATTGCGATAGTACCGTGGCTATTGCAAAAAGTATAGAACCGTTTTTAAAACGGTAAAAGACGACGTCGTAAGTACAATACTGTAAGGGAACATCACATACATAGTGATGAAAATTTGACGATTATTGAAAGAAGGACAGAACCGATATTACAACGGTAAGAAATGACAGTCCTATGCACAGTATTGTTAGAGAACATCACATATGAAGTGATGACAATTTGGCAGATCCTTTGACAAAAGGACTGACCAGAAAGAAAGTACTTAATGATTCTAAAAGAATGGGACTATTGCCCAGAGATTTTGGAATCACAAACGATGGTAACCCGACCTAAATGACTGGAGATCCCAAGAACTAGGTTCAATGGGTAAAAACAAGTTGTGTAGTGATAGTAGATGAACATGCTAAATTTTAGTATTAAGAAGCATGTATTCCTAAAGTGATTAGAGGATGAGTTGATAGAAACTCTTAATGAGATCTATACTCTAATTGGAGTGGAGTACCTACCTTCAGGAGTACTCTTGATAGACTCACCTATGTGAATGTGGAAATGTGGCTGTTTCCTATGGAGTTTTGGGCAAGATTCCTAGAGCGTTCACTAAACTGGGATAGACATGCATGGCCATTAATGCATGGGCTTATTTGATTGCACTATAGAAATGGTTGTGTGTGGTCTGATGTCAGGAATAGAGTTCAAGACTACGTGTCACTCTAGTAAAAACTGAATCTTATTCACTATGCAAAGGTTCAAGTTGGATGACACCTTTGTTTATGCACAATCTTATGTTTCTAGAAATTGCTCGAAATATTTTTAAAAAAAATCAAGTGGGGGATTGTTGGAAAAATGATTCATTTTTTATAAAGATGAATTATTTAAAAAATTGGATAATTGTGAGGTGACTCATATATGAATAGTCCCACATCATGAAACTATATGAAAAAAAAACAGTTTTTTTTATTTGACTTGGTAAAAAAATTGAGATCCATTTTTTTTGGATCTGAACCGACTTCCTCTACAAGTGTTACCACGTTTATTTTTTGCCGAAGTACTCAGAAAAAATAACTTTTTATTCTTATCTCTCTCTTCTTCTTCCTCCACCATTAAAAGTTCTTCAAAAACAAAATCAGAACGAGCAGTTAAATTTAAATCGAAAGTGCAAATCTGAATTGGTTTGTTGTGTAAGCAAATCAATTATTTTTCTCATAAGGCTGTTTTATCCCAGAGGCGGCGGCGACAAGTACGAACTGGTTTGCACCACCGACCAGATCGCCGAATCGTCTTCAAGAGAGCGACCTAGTCCGCGACTCAGCCATTGTTTCTATTCAAGAATATATATAGGGGAACGATCTAAAGATAAGAGCAGTGTCGATTTTCATTTCGTACAACGTTGGTTTGCTAATTTTCTTTTCATTAGGAGTCTGCTGAAACAATAACATGTAGCTAAAATGAAAGAACAATTCGGCTTGCATACATCTTGTTTGCGTGAGCTATTTGAGTACACGGTGGATGTGATGTGCTTATTTTTGTCTGCGTTTATTTTACTTTTTAGGGTAGTCTTCGTTTAAATGTTAATATGGTACCGCTATTTATGTAATCATCAAATATACGCACTGCTAAATACTAACTCTAATGTTACAATCCGAAAAATCTGAGCCAGTTATAAATTTTTACTTTGGCAATTTTGACGAATTTTGACTATTTAAAATGAATTATTTTAAATAATAACGACGAAAAATTTATTTTGAATAGAATTCGAATGTATATATTTATATACATCGTCGTTAGAATATAAATATTTATTTATATATATAAAAGGAATTGAAAATGGCGCGGTAGTTCAATAATTTGATTTCGAATTTCAATTGAACATACAGGGTGCAAAATAAACCGGATTTTAGTGAAACCAAAAATATTTGAATTTGATGGAGATTATCTTTCCAACGAATCCGAAAAATCAAAATTTCATAGCAGGAATCTAAAGATATGTCCAGTTGAAATTTCAGAATAGTCGCTATGGAATTCTGGCCTTTAAAAATCGCCATTTTGCAAACGACCTCGTATTTCGACGAAACTACTTTTGTTGGATCCGTGATGTCAAATTATAGCTAGGTTTCAATTTTCATAATTTTTCGAATCAATATGTGAGCGTGGCAAAGGAAAACGCGTTTGACCAGTTTCAGTTGATTTTAATCGACTGGAAAATGGCCATATTTCAAATGGTCTCAGAATTTGACGAAACTAGTTTTGTTAGGACCGTATCGTCAATACGAAGCTAGAAATAATTTTTCTGGAATTTTTCGAGTTACTATGTGGCCCCGGTAAATTGAAATGTACGTTTAAAATACAATATAATGATTTAAATGTAAATTTGATGAAAACTGATCGAAACGATCGAATTGGCCTATGTGGCATATCCCATTGTGTTCAAAATGGGAGTAATTAGCTAGGGACGACAGGCGGTGGGTCTCGTTTTGAGGTCGAAATAAAAAGTTACTTTTTGGAATTTAATTTAATTAAATATATATATAACCATTCTTAGTCAACACACTCACTCCCTCTCTCTCGCTCTCTTCACAAACTCGATCAGAAGAAAAAAAAACCGAACTAAATTTCGCTCGAACCCCTACCTTCGTCGATGCCTCCTTGCCCATCGCCCCTCCCTTACCTCCGCCGTCGTTCGCCCAAGGCCCCCCCCCCCTCACAGCCGCCATCTCCAGTGATACACCCTCCCCCCTTTTCTTCCCTAATTCGAGCAGCAAGGAAACCTAGCCCCAAATAAAACCGACGCCGCCTGAAACCCCCAAACCCCACCGCCGGAGCTTCTCCGCCCCCTTGCCACGTCAGGCGCTCGTTTCCCCCCTCCACGTTAAGCAACAGTGAGTCTTCCAACATTTATTTTATTTTATTTTATTCTATGTTTATTTATTTTCAGTTTTTATTTATGAAAATAACATGAAGCATTGATTAGAAAAAAAAAGAGGATAAAAGGAAGCACTGATTTCTTTTTTAACAACAAGAAGTATAGATTTTTATTTCTAAAGAAAGATTATATTTTTATTTATAAAAATATGATTTTTATCATATGTGAAATATAACAATATAATTTTTATATAGGTATGATAATAAAAATATGATTTTTATTATATGTGAAGAATAAAAATATGATTTTTATATTAGTAGAAGAATAAAAATACGATTTTTATATTATATAGAGAGTAAAAATTTGGTCTTTATATATGTAGCAAAATAAAAATCTGATTTTTATTATATATACGTTGAAATAAAAATGTGAATTTTATAGCTATGATATAAAAATTCGATCTTTATATTAGAAGTAGAAATATAAAAATATAATTTTTATATAGAGAGTAGCGTTATAAAAATATAATCTTTATAATGAAAACATCGAGTTAAAAATGCTATCTTTATCATTTTGAAAGCGTTGTAAAAATATATGAAGTAGAAATAAAAATACGATTTTTATTTATTGAAAAGAAGTAATAAAAATATAATTTTTATTATAAACAGCAGGAAAAGAACTGCATTGGAATGTCATACAGATCCAGACGGTTCAACAATTCAGAAAGCAAAGCACGGCGGAGTGGAACCCTCTGTGAGAACTTCTCACCTTCAATTTAATTTTTCTAGTTAAAATATATACTAGGATGCAGACGGTGTTTAGTAGCACCCGACACCCGTCGTCTACAGACCATGGACGGCTTGTATGCTTGTTTGTTTGATTTTGATGTGTAGTTGATTGTGTGATGTGATGTGAAATGAAATAAAATATTTTATAGTGCAAAATATTTTATAGTTGAAAATATAATTTTTAACATGGATGTGAAAAAATAAATATAAACAAATAGGACGATTTGTTTATATACACACATTTGACTGATAATGATTGGGACGATAAATTTTACACATCGCCCAACTGCACAAATAAAATCTGTGTTTGATTGTTTGAAACCCCACACGGTTATTGGGATGATATATGACATACACTAATCCCAATAATTAGTTGTATGTCGATCGATTGATTGACAGGCTGTTATAAGCGTTAAATATTTATATTTGATGCTTATACAGTGTAGAACACACTCTGGATGATGGTTGATTATTTATCGTTGTTATTTTGTACATGTGTTGTAGAAAATCCATATAACTAACATTATATGGTAATTGATTGGGCCTCATTCCAGTTTTGAAATAGAAATATTTGAAAAAGAAATATTTGAAATAGAATATTTGAAAATAGAAATATATGAAGTCGTGTTGATTAGATTGACGCCGTTTTGACGTGAACGATATTTATATCGATTTTATTCAATTTTCAATGTATATTGAAAGTGATTTCGAAATTTGAATTATATTGAAAATAATCGAAATTCGAATTAAATTGAATAGAATTGAATTCAAATTGAAATTGAAAAGAATTGAATTCAAATGGAAATTGAAATTCGAATTAAATTGAAATGAATTGAAATTCGAATTAAATTGAAACTAAATTGAATTGAATTGAAATCGATTTGAAATGAATTTAAAACGAATTTATATTGGAATATTCAATTTTGACTTGAAATTGAATATGAAGTTGAAACCGTTTTGAAAATGAATTTTAAAACGATTTATAAAGCACGTTTTGAATTGAAATCGACAAAGTATATATTATATATATATATAATATAATGGCCTGAATAGAACGCGTCGCGCTGCGGCAGTTCATGAATTTCAATCATTGACTTCGAATGGATATTGCGGGAGATCCGACCGTCGGGTTCTCCTAAAACCGGAACCGTTGGGTTCGTATCGAAAAGAACTTTAAAACGAATATTAGAAATTAGAAATCTAATGGTTGGATTTGGAATTATGTCCAAATCAAATTTGGAAAAGGTCGCTGTAAGTGCAGTTCGATGGCCGTAGATGGAAATCGACAGTACGGGCCTTGATAAAATTATTAAAAATATCGATAATTTGTGTAAAATTATAAGAAGTGATTTGGGAAGAATTGGGATGAAAAAATCCATATTTAAAAAGATAAAAATAGATTTTTATCGAAATGAACTAGTTTTGAACTAGAATTATAATTCTATTTATTTTTAAATAAATAAATTGGATTTGAAAAGGTTTTTAAAAGTAACCAGAATTTCCAGTAATTGAATTGGAATGGATTTGAATCGAAATTGTCTTTGGAATATTTCGATGTTGGATTTCGTGATTATACAGATGTTGTTATGGAAATTTGAAAGATATATATATCGTTATTTCCAATATGATATTTGTTGGTCGTAGAATTTGATATTGAATATAAGCCGATATATTTTCTATTCAGAGCCTTGTATTTAATATCAAATGTGATTTGGGTTTGTCGTGAATGGTGTCTTCATTAACACTTTTCTTAAACCCAGTTGAGAAAAAGATTAAATCTTTTTATTTAGATTTAATGAAGTGTGCCAATTAAATGATATTTAATTGGAGTTGAATTGGTATTGATTTTTGGGTTTATCTTGAACAGTGTTTTAAATAACATTTGTTCTTTAACCCGATAATTAATGGAATGTGATTTTGGGGTTTATCGTGAACCGTGTTTTAAATGACACTGATTCTTTAACTCAGTTAAAGATTAAAACTAAGTGGAGTTTTAATGAATCTTTAATTAGATTGAAAAGATCGAGAATGGAGTATCACCAGTTTTACTCCAGGCGATAGTTAAATCTTTAATTAGATTTGAACGTGAAATGGTAATTGAATTTACCGATAACACCGTGGTGTTAGATATGAAGTATTACCAGTTTTACTTCATGGGATGAATAGGTTGGGATTGGGAAATTAAAATAAATGATTACTTCGGTGTGGTTCGCTAATCCCGACTAGTTTGAATTGATATTCAAAGGAGATTAAAGAATAAATTTGAAGAATTTATCTTTGATAAAATTAATGGGAACCTTTCCCAAAGTATAAGAATATTTGAATGAAAGAATATTCTGAATTGGAATGAGGCGTATGTTGGGTTTCTGTAACACTTGTTTATAATATACGCGAGTTATTCGGAAAGACCGGGTTCATCCCATTCTGAATAACCGATTCGACGTGGTGTCGAAGATGAAGACGGTGGTTGAAGACCGGAGGTCTTCAAGTCGTTTGGGTGATTACTGATGATCTTGATTGGGTCGTACACCCAAGAGGAGGAAATCAGTTGGTGATCGTCCAGACGTACTTGGAGATCAATGGATATGCGGGGTACTAGGTGCCTCCGTGTAACAACCCGTATTTTTAAATAACATGTTATAGCATAAACCAAGGCAGAATTAAATGATAAAATCCGAATCAAGGGAAACGGGCTATGCCATTGCGTTCGCCTCGGAAAAATACGCAAAATAGAGTCCGAGTTTTCGAAAATCGGAATCCGTATGACCAAGTTATGGCCCGTCAAAGTTTTCAGAAAATTTCAAGTTCAAAAACAGTTCAAATTTGAATTCAGAATTCAAATTCAGCCAAGCAGAAAAGGCGGGAAAAATTCCCGCCACCCCAAGTCGACTGGGGAGTCGACTTGGGAGTCGACACACCCCAGGTGGTGTCGACTGCCCAGTCGACACCCCTATCGACTTGGGTGGTCGGCCAGTTTGGCCTGGGTGCACCTGACTTGTTCCTCAAGACATATTTGGAGGCTTGTGACGGATTTTAATGGCTTAGATCTGAACTAGGGTTAATCCTATGGCCTAAACTAACCTAATCTTCTATAAAAAGACCCTAAGACCTAGCCTAAACCCTCATTAATCATTCCTATAACTAAACTATGCCAAAATGTTTCTTGATCATGGCCTCCATCTTCATAACATGGCCTCCATCCTCTTCATGAAAATTTGAGTGTCCTAAGCTAGTAAAAGAGCCACCTTTCTTCATCAAAACAAGGATCTTTCTTCATACAAATCAAAGGAGCTTATTGTTTCTCAAAACAACTTGAAGCTTATATGCGATTGGGGTTTTTAGAGTTGCTAGTGGCTTCGTCTCAATCTTATTTTATTTCATAGGTCTTCATAGCATTGTAAGCCCGATTCTACTCTTAGATTCTAACTATGAAGTTAAATATGACATGTTGCAAGTTTGAGTTTGGGCCTAAGTATGATTTGAGCTTTGATCCTATCATGTTATGCATAGATTTATTCTATGCATGTTTGTAAAGCTATCTCCTTGACTTTGTGCATAGGAAGCTATGAACTTTGATTTGAAATGTTGCATAAAGCAACATAGAAACTCTCATAAACCTTATGTTAACTTGCATATGATGTTATATGCGAATCACTTGCTATCATCCCATGTTATTTATGGCCATGTTTCACCTATTTTGCTAAAGTTGATATCATGCATGTTATGAGGCTTATAATGTAATATGCAAGTTTATGAACACATTTGCCTCATATGCCACCATGTTTAACTTGTGACCAAACCTTAACCCCTCATGTTCCTTAATATGCTATTATGCATGCTTGTGGCCAAATCACCCTTATGCTATTATGCATGCTTGTGGACAAATCACCCTTATGCTATTATGCATGCTTGTGGCCAAATCACCCTTATGCTATTATGCATGCTTGTGGCCAAATCACCCTTATGCTATTATGCATGCTTGTGGTCAAATCACCCTTATGTTATTTGATATATTTGAGGCCAAGTCACTTTTTATGCTATCATACATGTTGAGGCCATATGCTAGTATGTTGAACCCCCTTTGGCCTCAAATATCACCATGTTTAACTTGTGATGGACTTTGCCACCTTACGCCCACCTTGTCATATTGTCATGTTCCCTCTTTGATCTATTTGCATGGTGCGAATTTACGTGCGATGGGAATACGTTAGGGGTAGTTGGGCAAACTTAAATAACATGAAAACATGACTTAAAAATGTGACATGAAGGTTTGACATGTGGTTATGCTTGAAAACATGAACGTGGACATGACATGTAGAAAACATGAAAGTGGCCAACTCGAGGTTGGGTTGAGTTTGTAGCATAAATCTACCCGGAACCGACCGGCTTAACTAGTGGCTACAAACAATAGGACCCAATGTGAGTAGTTGGTCATATCGCACTTAAAACCCGAGGTTAGACTAGGTTGTGGTGTAAAGCTACCCGGACCCGCCCGGCTTAACTAGTAACCACAACAAAGTCTAATGTGAGAGGTTGGGGTGCATTAAGTTAATTAATGCCACATGGTAGGGTTAAGTCATGGACTACTTGAATACTTAACCAATTAAACACGATGGATTGGTAGGGTTAAGTCATGGACTATTTGAATATACTTAACCAATTAAACACGATGGATTGGTAGGGTTAAGTCATGGACTACTTGAATATACTTAACCAATTAAACCCGATGTATTGATAGGGTTAAGTCTTGAACTGCTTGAATACACTTGACCAACTCAATACATGGTTAGGATAGGGTTAACCACACTTAACCCGCTTGAAATCCTAGTTACGTGGTCCTTTTCAGTAGTAAACCACTTGGAAGTATCACGGGTACCCTGGACTAGGCTAGGGTGGGGCACGATTACTGGACTGATTGTAAGAGACCAAAAGAGACGGCTGAAGGGTGCACCGGTTGTTCAGGCGGACCATGGTCGTACACATTAAGTCCGGAGTTGAACATGGGCACCAGTAGGTTTAGACTGTGCGTGCTTGAATTATGTCTGTGGTTTACACCTTAAGGCTGGATACACCCTGGGGTGGACCTTGCACAGTTAACTACATTCCACGATTAAGCCGTATGACACCGATACACAACGAGTTAGGCTTATAGGGAGCCTATCGACTAGACCGAGTAGTTGGACCTTGATTTAGGTCACCTCATGATATTGGGCCAGCTTTGGGCCAAGGGATCATTTCTTGTTTATACTTGACATGGATTGGAATACTAGTACACACCTGGTGCAACCTAACCTTGTATATGCGATGCTACACTTGATCTATCTTGTTAACTTTTAACCATGTCAGTTATCATCCTATGTTTCATCTCTGTTTTACATGTCCAGTTAACTTTACTAGTTTTTATACTAATAGTAGGTAGGACTTACCAGTCTTTTTGACTGACCCGTTTTCTTTCGCCTCTTTTCTTCCGTTCCCCCCCCCCCCCCCCCAGGTTCTCAGGGTGGGAACACTAGCACCTAGCTGGATCCTTAGCTGTTTTGCTGGATAGCTCATGTATGGTTTAGACTTGAACATGCTATGGCTTTATTCTACTTTGGGGATAGTTACTTTATGTTATTTCCAGTTTTCAGTTTATGTTTTCTAGACTTGTAGTAGTTGGAAAATAATGACAGTACTTTGATGTAACTTGACTATGGTTTTGAAATAGTAGTTTTATCTGCTGCTTTATTTACTCTGTTTTACTTATATGTTCTGTCTTGTGATATCTGCATGCATGTTTACCTCGTTTAACGCCCCTCCAATGCTAGTGTGCTTGCAAGCGTGGCAGTGGCGAAGGTGGGGTGTTACATTTGGTATCAGAGCATAAGGTTTACAAGATTTGAGCAAAAGTGTTTTTAAAACTTACCTTTCGAGAAACTATTTTCAAAACCAATTAAGTATTTTCCAAGAAAAGTCTAGTTTATTTTAAAAGGGCTATTCCCCAAAAGCCATTAGCGCTATCCTTTGTTTCCTCGTTCTCAATCTATCTTTTTCTTCGTTTCAGTATGGCCGATAATTTTGCCATTCTGGAGGGCATACCAGTACCTATTTGGTTTAGAAGGTACATGGAGGCAAGGGCGAATGAAGCCGGCCCCGCGGACATTCCTCCTCCTTCCCCCGTGGCTAACCTTCCTCCCCCTCCCGTAGCTGAGGTTCCTCCTCCTCCTCAAACAAGAGCAAAAATCCGGTTATGATATTTTAAATTCTGTTAAATTCTGTTACTCACGTTGAAAAGTTTATTAATTACTAGCTAATGTAAAATATAATTGCATTATAGGCAAGGTTTCAGGAGGCACAAACTCATTCGCTTGAGGAGTCTGGTTATGATGAGTTGACACTTGAGGAGGAAGACAACATATTTGACGCTGTCCTGGATCCATCGCAGTGGAGCAGACATTATGGCTTTGGTAACCTAATGGTAATAAATCCTTTTGCATACATACAGTAAATTAACGTTTAAATATGTAGTGTTATAATATTTTATATGCTGACATAACCTTTTTGTTATACATTCTATTTGCAGGCAAAACAAGCTAAGAAGGCTCAAGACAAAGAAAAAATTAAAGTGCTTAGAACCATGATTGAGCAACTGCAGGAGCAGAATCGTCTTTAGGATATGGAGATGTAGCAGCTAAATCAGAATCTTGTGGAGTATGTGCACAATCATGGTACTTTTCCTTCGTCGTCTGGTGCTTCAGGAGGCGACGAAGATGATGCTTGAGGTATGTGTTTTCTATGACTTAGAGATGGTGACATTTTGTTTGAATATTGTATATATTGGAACGGAGCGGGTGAGGATGATACTTTTGATATGTTTTGATGGTTCGTGGGCATGTAACTTTGATGTATTTGATTTATGGACATGTATTTGTTGGTTTTCTAGATGTTTGGATGGTTTGTTTTGTATATATTGATCTTTCTTTGGTTAATTTTGGTTGTTTATATTGTTATTGGTATATATGTGTTGTATATATGTGGAATTAGACTGAAAATGGATTGGAAATGGAATGGATTGGAAATGGGGGTGGCTAGAAGGCTATTTGCTTACTACTATAAAAAAAATAACCCAGTTTTTCCAATGGTTACCAATGACAAATTGGCCCTTGTTTTCAAACGGTTTCTGAAACACCCCACCTCCGTTAAGGTCACTCACAGACAGAAAAATAAAGCAGCAGAAAATAAAGTCATTTTATAAATAACTTAATTCATTCAAGCTTTTACAACAATTTCCTCAATCATACTTAAATGTAATACATAGAACTTCTATCTTGATTTAAAAACTTCCAAGAATAAAAGAAGCATAAAAACAAGGATATTCCCCGATAAAGCATGAACCGGCCATAGCAGTGGAAGAGAGAGAGTCCAAAGCGATACACCAACTAATCTTCAAGCTTGGAAAGAGAAGAGGTCCAAGTTAGGCTGAGCTATTCCCTCCCTGACTACCTGGGGGGAAACGGAAGAAAAGAGGCGAAAAACAAACTAGGTTAGACATAAGTCTGGTAAGTCCAGTGATCTTTTAGCATGCAAACAAGATAAAGGATCATGACATGAATAAACCGAAAATAGGACAATACCATAAACAAGGTAACTAAAGACAAGATAAGTGCAAGGTGAACTGAATGCGCTTCTACTTTTTCTCTGCTTCGCTACTACTCTGTTAATCTGATTTCTATATCTACCTCTGCACCACCTATGTAACAACCCGCACCTCCGTTCACGTAAGATATTGTCCCCAACTTAGCCACCATATAGGTGTGGGGTTTTGTTCCTCAAAAGGCCTCGGCTAAATTTTGAGATTCGCCAACACATGGCGTTGCCACATAAGCTGAGCCAACCTCCCTACTAACACCGATATTGTCCCTACTTTGCCACCTCTCAGGTGTAGCGTTTTCCATCACTAGGCCTCGGCATTAGTAAGAGATAGGCTCTACTATATAAGTACCCACTTTATATAGGCTTCCACGATGTGGGACTTAGGGGTGTTACATTCTCCCCTCCTACAGAGCCCAACGTCCCCGTTGGCTCACAAACACCTCACCCAAGCGTTGTGGTCCACACAGGAGCCACAATTCCGGCTGGGTATTGGCTCTGATACCAACTGTAACAACCCGCACCTCCGTTCACGTAAGATATTGTCCCCAACTTAGCCACCATATAGGTGTGGGGTTTATTCCTCAAAAGGCCTCGGTTAATTTTCGAGATTTGCCAACACATGGCGTTGCCATATAGGCTGAGCCAACCTCCCTACTAACACCGATATTGTCCCTACTTTGCCACCTCTCAGGTGTAGGGTTTTCCATCACTAGGCCTCGGCGTTAGTAAGAGATAGGCTCTACTATATAAGTACCCACTTTATACAGGCTTCCACGATGTGGGACTTAGGGGTGTTACAACCTAACTAGTGTCCCAACTAGTAATCGGTATAAAATGATAACGTGATCCCAATCCACATAATTGTGGTAGCCTTCAGGCGTACATCTATCATGAGGATTCCACCTCAATCAGCCTAATTGCCATGAACATGTTAGATGTACCCTTACTACCCTATCGATTGGCTCCCTACTTGTATTCATGTTCCATGTGTCTGTGTTAATCGGCCCTCTCTTGCGTGTAGATACCATGTGCTGGTCCCACCATAAAGTGTATCAATCCTTATGATAGCGACCCGACACGATTCAAGATGCGTAGTGTATAACTACTGGTACCCAGTGCCTGCTTTTTCCCACTCCGTAGTACGTGCATGCCCGTAAACCGTCGGAACCTACACTGATGTACCCCCTGCCGCTGCTTTGACTACGTATAATCACCCCTGTAATTATGCCCCACCCTTCCTATTTCAGGGTACCGTGATACATCCATGTGGGTTACTGCTGAAACGGGTCCCCGTTACTAGGGTTTCCTATTGGTTAAGTTTGTGGGCCAATATTTACTAATATTACCCACCAACCCGATATGTACTTAACCCTCCCATCGATTCAAGCATTTTTAATAAACAGTTAAGTTTTGTGAGCCTATATGTACTAATATTACCCACTTACACGAGATGTACTTAACCCTTCTATCGATTCAAGCATGTTTATTTAATAGTTAAGTTTTGTGGGCCTATATTTACTAATATTACCCACCAACCCGATATGTACTTAACCCTTCCACTAATTCAAGCATGTTTATTTAATGGTTAAGTTTTGTGGGCCTATATTTACTAATATTACCCACCAACCCAATATGTACTTAACCCTTCTACTGATTCAAGCATATTTATTTAATGGTTAAGTTTTATGGGCCTATATTTACTAATATTATCCACCAACCCGATATGTACTTAACCCTTCCACTGATTCAAGCATATATATTTAATGGTTAAGTTTTGTGGGCTTATATTTACTAATATTACCCACCAACCCGATATGTACTTAACCCTTCCACTGATTCAAGCATGTTTATTTAATGGTTAAGTTTTGTGGGCCTATATTTACTAATATTACCCACCAACCCGATATGTACTTAACCCTCCCGCACATTACGCCATATTAGTTAAGTGTTGTCCACTCATATTAACTTAACCCACTCATTCATCATGTCATGTTGGTTAAGCATTTCTTATTAACTTGACCCTCCTTACTTATCGTGTTGGATCAGTTAAGTGTTTCCTATTAACTTAACCCCGTTCGTTCATCAAGTTATATTGGTCAAGTGTTTCTTGTTAACTTAACCCCACGTATTCATCTTGTTGTATTGGTTAAGTGTCATCAATCAATTCAAGTTAAATTAACCCACCTACGTGTCATGCTACTTTGGTTAAGTGTTGCCTTCTTGTGTTAACTTAACCCTACTACAAATCAAGTTATATTGGTTAAGTGTTGCCCTCTTATTTTAACTTACCTTTCCATAAATCAAGTTATATTGGTTAAGTGTTTCTAAATTTACTTAACCTCACCCACTTGTCTAATTAACATGTTATAACGGTTAAGTGTTCTAAATTTACTTAACCTCACCTACTTGTCAAATTAACATGTTATAAAGGTTAAGTGTTCTAAATTTACTTAACCTCACCCACTTGTCTAATTGACATGTTATAACGGTTAAGTGTTCTAAATTTACTTAACCTCACCCACTTGTCTAATTAACATGTTATAACGGTTAAGTGTTCTAAATTTACTTAACCTCACCTATCAGTTTAATTAACATGTTGAATTGGTTAAGTGTTTCCTTAATTGACTTAACCCTACCAATCTTGACTTAGCTTTATTAAAGCACCAACCACTCACATTAGATAGGTATTGCTGTGGTCACTGGATGTGCTGGTCGGTTCCGGGCAGTTTTACACCACAACTCAGTCTAAGCTTGGGTCCTTTTTGGGATCAATGCACTAGCCACCCACATTAGACAGGTATTGTTGTGGTCACTGGATGCGCCGGTCAGTTCCGGGCAGTTTTACACCATAACTCAGTCTAACCTCGGGTTAGGCATATTCATCTTTTCTTAATTTACATATTTATCCTTTTATGCTTATATGTAAATTTGTCAACAATTTATTGTCATGGCCCACTTTCCCTCTAAATCAAGTTCATAATTTTTAGGTATAAAAATTATACCATTTTTATGCCATTTATCATAATTATGCCAAACATGCCAATTTCATGTAATTTCAAGTTTTCCCCAATGTTACCCCCGTTGTACGTTTGCAAAATTACATAGGATGTTAGGCTCGATATTTTAGCCTAACCTATAAAACAAAAAGGGGAAAAGAAGAACTTTGCAATATTCCAACATCATACAAAAAGTATGGATCTAACTACATATATGTCACATGAATTTGGCATAGAACAATATACTTTTAACTATGAACTTGTAAATTTGATCTATGCAACATGAACCACAAGCATATGAGTTTACATAAACTATACAAATTAAACTTGGCATGTAGTGGTGAACTTGCAAATTATGTCTATGCAATAGGAACCACAAGCATATGAATTTACAAAAAACTATACAAATTAAACTTGGCATGTAGTGGTGAACTTGCATAGGGGTTGAATCAAGTTAACATAGATCTAACATAAAGGCATATGGATCTAACATACAAAGTTGCAGATCTAATCATACAAGGTCGTAGATCTAACATAAAGGAATATGGATCTAACACATAAAGTTGTAGATCTAAACATGTATGCATAATGGATTTAAACAATTAGGCGTAAACGACATGACTTAGCCTAAAACTTGTATGTATCATAAGATCACCAAACTTGCATATGATAATTTGATTCCCAAATTCCTATACAACATCATAGGTTTATTCTCCAATTTCCACATAACATGATAGGTTCGATAGACCACAATAGTTCATAGGCATATATGATAGAATAGACATGAATAAACATAAATCAGCATCACATACAATTTGATACAATTCTATTTTACAATTCCTTACAAACCATGTCTTTAATTTATTCACATCTAAAATATAACTACAGTTACAAACAAAAAGGAATTCTTGGGTTCTGGGATTTGTATTCTGAAATTGAATTGCTCGCATTTGATGTAGATCGTTGAATTCTCTTAGTTGAATTAGATTAGATTTAATTTTATTTTGGTTTTAGTGGCGGCTAGGTTTAGATGAGAGTGAATAATAGAATTAGGTTTTAGGTTTAGTGTCCTTATATAGTTGTAGAGAGTGTTTTAGGACCATTAACCATGAGAACCAATCAGATGCCACATCTACCTTAGAGCGAATCGCCCCATGGGTTTACAGCCAAACACCCTGAATCAACTCCTAGTCGACCCAGCGGAGCTCGGGTCGACCTCAAAAATGGGCCGGTTCGGTTATTCCCCCCTCCCGATTCGTTGTTTTGAACTTTTTTGCATATTTATTTATTTAATTTATATTTATATATATATATATATTTCTCATATGCATACATACTTCAAGGCTTAATAACTTCTTCATAAGGTATCCATTTTATGCAACCCAAATGTCTATCTTGACCAAAATTTTGAGATGAACGTAATAGTGCAACCCATTTCATTTAATTCTTCTTCTAAAAATTAAGTGTTCTTGAATTTGTTAATTTTAATATTCTCAGAAAACTCGGGGTGTTACACTCTCTCCTCCTTAAAGGATTTCGTCCCCGAAATCTTCAAGTTAAGAAGAATGCATCCTAACATTCAATCATCCATCTACTCATCCATCATTCACAAGCATCCATTGTCCTTAAAAGACTTCTAATGCCATATGAACATATGCAGAGTGTGTGTATATGTCTCTTATCTAGTGCAAAATCAGGTGGTCTACTGATCGAGTTGACCTCCTTAATGCGAATCATGAGAGTGTCATGCGTTCAATATGTATGCAAATATCCCTAATCATGTAAATACTATATGTGTGCATATTCACTCATCCATATGCAACATCCATATGATAACACATGAAGTTTCAATCCATATACAAATACATTCATATGCATATGCAATATGAAAGTGACTGAGCCAATCTAGTGCCTAATGTGTGTATATGCATCCACGAGCAACCACTAGCAAACACTTACAACCACTTGCAACCATCAATCATAACATGTCTCAAACAAATGTTTTCATCCATTGGCTTCTACCTAAGGATCGAGGATAGGACCGAGAGGATATACTTAAAAGATAAAGACTAGCACTCAAGTAAATATTACAGAAAAAGGAGGAATCAAGGATATAACCTCAAAAAGGGTATGATGCGTGTATCTAGTCTTCAGTCTTCTAAGTCGCATCTTCTTTGAGCTTCACTCCACTGTACCTTAACTAATTTAACTTCACGATTGTGAAGCTTCTTGACCTCCATTTCCAAAACCCACTAGTAAAGATAGGACCTCGATCACTTACTATGCTAGAGGGTATCCAATGTAGTCGAACTATCTTTCCAAGATAAACATATGTTAACCATGATACCAAGTGTATATACTAAGATGATTATAGGTCTCTCCTCTACTTAGCTTATCCATCATGTCACAAATCTGAGGGTTGATATCTCTCACGCAAACCATCCTAATCGAACTTGACATCCCTCAAGTACAAGCTACAAAGGCCTAAACCAATATCAGACAAGCACCCAAGGAATACCTCCTCCGAATTTGGACGATCAATGTGAGATGATACTAGTAAAACAACCAAACAATTGAGCACTTAATCGACTCTGGCCATCCTCGCCAATCTTGCTCCAAAACTATCGTTGATCGCATAACGGGCTTTGCATTGTCAACTAGATATATGCAGAAGTCTATCTCGAGTTTTTAGGGGGAAAACTCCTAACCTTAATAAAAAAAGATCTACATACTCATGGACTACTCTAACGGATCGAAAATCGTCAATAAATACATAAAGTGATTCTAGGTAGCTAAGACAAACTGATCCCTTAGGATCGCACGAAATTTCGAGGGTATTCCCGAGGCAAGCCGAAAGTCTAACTTCTCTCCTTTCACAATTACTAGCTAACCAATCCATGCCTAAAATCAACCCATAGCCCATGAAACCAAAAACATAAGTATCTCAAATCCTTACAAACTAAAGATAAATGAGCCGAACCACAAATCAGATTTGAGACAATAATGGGGTCTTCTACTATACAAGTACTAAGGTGCAGAGACTCAACTATGGAAGCAGATATAAACGAATGTGAAGCGCTAAAATCAAAAATGGTACTAATAGGATGATCAAAAAGGAAAAACCTTACTACCTCTCTCTCTCAGGTACGCTAGTGGTGAGAGCATGCACTTTCCCTCCAGAAAATCCTGTCCTTAGTTCTTGCCCTTGTCCTCCGGGCAATCCTTTATAAGATGCCCTGCCTCACCATGCTGAAAACAACCACTTGTCTTTTACTTCCTACAATTAAATGACCAGTTATACCGCAGAAAAGATACTTCCACTTGTTGCGGGATCTATTATTTCCTCCGCCCTTCTTATATTCCAATCCCTTGTTTGTGATTCTTCCCCTTTGGCCTCTTTCTCTTTACCTCCTTTGTGAACCATGTTGACAAGCCTTTCGAATGTTGCCTCCATCGCACGGGAAACCCTACAAAGCTTGGAAGAGAATTAGCTGTAGGTGAAACTATTACGACTATGGATGGAGGTTGGGCACTTCTTCGCCCTTTGACAGGTGTCGTAGTCTCATCGAGCCTACGGAACCATGCCGCGATGAGGTTACCTCCCAAAAAGCCAGGAGCCCCGGAGACTCAGGAAAGAAGAAAACAAGGATTCAAATAGAGGATCTAAAGATAGTGCTTATGGCTTTGGGGAATATGCCTTTTAAAAAAACTTTTCTTTTGAAAATGCTTCTTTTAAAACCGTTTTGAAAATAATTTTTCAAATCTTTTATCTGATCCTGTAACCTTCAGCTTTGATACCAAGTGAAACACCCCACCTTCGTTAAGGTCACTCATAGGGGGAATGCCTTAACTTCGGTGGAGCATTATAGGTAAAAGATGCAGATAAATTACAAGACAGACAAATAAAGCAGCGGAAAATAAAGTCATTTTATAAACAACTTAATTCAGTCAAGCTTTTACAACAATTTCCTCAATCATACTTAAATGTAATACATAGAACTTCTGTCTTGATTTAAAACTACCAAGAATAAAAGAAGCATAAAAACAATGATATTCCCCGATAAAGCATGAACTAGCCATATCAGTGGAAGAGAGAGAGTCCAAAGCGATACACCAAATAATCTTCAAGCTTGGAAAGAGAAGAAGTCCAAGTTAGGCTGAGTTATTCCCTCCCTGACTACCTTGGGGGGAACGGAAGAAAAGACGTGAAAAACAAACTAGGTCAGACATAAGTCTGGTAAGTCCAGTGATCTTTCAGCATGCAAACAAGATAAAGGATCATGACATGAATAAACCGAAAATAGGACAATACCATAAAAACAAGGTAACTAAAGACAAGATAAGTGCAAGGTGAACTGAATGCGCTTCTTCTTTTTCTCTGCTTCGCTACTACTCTGTTAATCTGATTTCTATATCTATCTCTGCACCACCTAACTAGTGTCCCAACTAGTAATCTATATAAAATTATAACGTTATCCCAATCCCCGTAATTGTGGTAGCCTACAGGCGCACATCTATCGTGAGGATTCCACCTCAATCATCCTAATTGCCATGAACATATTAGATGTACCCTTACTACCATATCGATCGGCTCCCTACTTGTATTCATGTTCCATGTGTCTGTGTCAATCGGTCCTCACTTGCGTGTAGATACCCTATGCTGGTCCCACCATAAGGTGTATCAATCCTTATGATAGCGACCTGACACGATTCAAGATGCACAGTGTATAACTACTGGTACCCAGTGCCTGCTTTTTTCCACTCCGGAGTACGTGCACACCAATAAACTGTCGGAACCTACACTGACGTACCCCCTGCCGCTGCTTTGACCGCTTATAATCAGCCCAGTAATCGTACCCCACCCTACCTAGTTCAGGGTACCGTGCTACATCCATGTGGGTTACTGCTGAAATGGGTCCCCGTTACTAGGGGTTCCTATTGGTTAAGTTTGTGGGCCTATATTTACTAATATTACCCACTAACCTAATATGTACTTAACCCTCCCATCGATTCAAGCATTTTTAATAAACGGTTAAGTTTTGTGGGCCTATATGTACTAATATTACCCACCTACACGAGATGTACTTAACCCTCCCATCGATTCAAGCATGTTTATTTAATAGTTAAGTTTTGTGGGCCTATATTTACTAATATTACCCACTAACCTGATAAGTAATTAACCCTTCCACCGATTCAAGAATGTTTATTTAATGGTTAAGTTTTGTGGCCCTATATTTACTAATATTACCCACCAACCCGATATGTACTTAACCCTTCCACTGATTCAAGCATGTTTATTTAATGGTTAAGTTTTGTGGGCCTATATTTACTAATATTACACACTAACCCGATATGTACCTAACCCTTCCACTGATTCAATCATGTTTATTTAATGGTTAAGTTTTGTGGGCCTATATTTACTAATATTACCCACCAACCCGATATGTACTTAACCCTCCCGCACATTACGCCATATTAGTTAAGTGTTGTCCGCTCATGTTAAATTAACCCACTTATTCATCATGTCATGTTGGTCAAGCATTTCTTATTAACTTGACCCTCCTTACTTATCATGTTGGATCGGTTAAGTGTTTCCTATTAACTTAACCCCGTTCGTTCATCAAGTTATATTGGTCAAGTGTTTCTTGTTAACTTAACCCCACGTATTCATCTTGTTGTATTGGTTAAGTGTCATCAATCAATTCAAGTTAACTTAACCCACCTACGTGTCATGTTACTTTGGTTAAGTGTTGCCTTCTTGTGTTAACTTAACCCTACTACAAATCAAGTTATATTGGTTAAGTGTTGCCCTCTTAATTTAACTTAACCTTTCCATAAATCAAGTTATATTGGTTAAGTGTTTCTAAATTTACATAACCTCACCCACTTGTCTAATTAACATGTTATAACGGTTAAGTGCTCTAAATTTACTTAACCTCACCCACTTGTCTAATTAACATGTTATAACGGTTAAGTGTTCTAAATTTACTTAACCTCGCCCACTTGTCTAATTAACATGTTATAACGGTTAAGTGTTCTAAATTTACTTAACCTCGCCCACTTGTCTAATTAACATGTTATAACTGTTAAGTGTTCTAAATTTACTTAACCTCACCCATCAGTTTAGTTAACATGTTGAATTGGTTAAGTGTTTCCTTAATTGACTTAACCCTATCAATCTTGACTTAGCTTTATTAAAGCACCAACCACTCACATTAGACAGGTATTGTTGTGGTCACTGGATGTGTCGGTCGGTTCTGGGCAGTTTTACACCACAACTTAGTCTAACCTCGGGTCCTTTTTGGGCTCAATGCACTAACCACCCACATTAGACAGGTATTGTTGTGGTCACTGGATGTGCCGGTTGGTTTCGGGCAGTTTTACACCACAACTCAGTCTAACCTCGAGTTAGGCATCTTCGTCATTTCTAAATTTACATATTTATCCTTTTATGCTTAAATGTAAATTTGTCAACAATTTATTGTCATGGCCCACTTTCCCTCTAAATTAAGTTCATAATTTTTAGGTATAAAAATTATACCATTTTTATGCCATTTATCATGATTATGCCAAACATGCCAATTTCATGTAATTTCAAGTTTTCCACAAAGTTACCCCCGTTGTACGTTCGCAAAATTACATAGGATGTTAGGCTCAAAATTTTAGCCTAACTTATAAAACAAAAAGGGGAAAAGAGGAACTTTGCAACATTCCAACATCATACAAAACGTATGGATCTAACTACACGTATGTCTCATGAATTTGGCATAGAATAATATACTTTTAACTATGAACTTGCAAATTTGATCTATGCAACATGAACCACAAGCATATGAGTTTTCATAAACTATACAAATTAAACTTGGCATGTAGTGGTGAACTTTCAAATTAGATCTATGCAACAGGAACCACAAGCATATGAATTTACATAAAACTATACAAATTAAACTTGGCATGTAGTGGTGAACTTGCATAGGGGTTGAATCAAGTTAACATAGATCTAACATAAAGACATATGGATCTAACATACAAAGTTGCAGATCTAATCATACAAGGTCGTAGATATAACATAAAGGCGTATGGATCTAACATATAAAGTTGTAGATCTAAACATGTATGCATAATGGATCTAAACAATTAGGCGTAAACGACATGACTTAGCCTAAAACTTGTATGTATCATAAGATCACCAAACTTACATATGATAATTTCATTCCCAAATTCCTATACAACATCATAGGTTTATTCACCAATTTCCACATAACATGATAGGTTCGATAGACCACGATAGTTCATAGGCATATATGATAGAATAGACATGAATAAATATAAATCGGCATCACATACAACTTGATACAATTCTATTTTACAATTCATTACAAACCATGTCTTTAATTTATTCACATCTAAAAGATAACTACACTTACGAACAAAAAGGAATTCTTGAGCTCTGGGATCTGTATTCTGAAATTGATTGCTCGCGTTTGATGTAGATCGTTGAATTCTCTTAGTTGAATTAGATTAGATTTAATTTGATTTTGATTTTAGTGGCAGCTAGGTTTAGATGAGAGTGAATAATAGAATTAGGTTTTCGGTTTAGGGTCCTTATATAGTTGTAAAGAGTGTTTTAGGACCATTAGATTAACCCTGAACCATGAGAACCAATCAGATGCCACATCTGCCTTAGAGTGAATCGGCCCACGGGTTGACAGCCAAATACCCTGAATCAACCCCTAGTCGACCCAGTGGAGCTCGGGTCGATCTCAAAAATGGGCCGGTTCGGTTATTCCCCCTCCCGATTCTCTGTTTTGAACTTTTTTGCATATTTATTTAATTTTTATATATATCTATATTTTTTTCCTCATTTGCATACAAACTTCAAGGCTTAATAACTTCTTCATAAGGTATCTGTTTTATGCAATCCAAATGTCTATCTTGACCAAAATTTTGAGATGAACGTAATAGCGCAACCCATTTCACTTAATTCTTCTTCTAAAAATTAAGTGTTCTTGAATTTGTTAATTTTAATATTCTCAGAAAATTCGGGGTGTTACAGTTTCCACTGGCAAATAACCTTTTCAAGACGTTGGAACAGCTGTTGGAAAGAGCCTGTCGGATCTGTTGGAAGTCATTGAAAAGCGTTAACATTATTCCAACAACTATTCCAACGGCTTCAAATGGCCGCCAACCACTGTGAGCCGTTGGAATAGCCATGTATTCTTATAGCAAAAGTCTCTTTCTTTTCTTCTCTAAAATAGATTCTAATTTCTTTATTTTATAACACACGATAACTACAAGATAACCTAGTTATTCCAACGGCTTCTAACGGCAAATAGTTGTTGGTAAATGTTGTACTCGTTAAGGAGGTATGGCCAATAAGCCGTTTGAAGCCGTTGCAAAATGATGACCAAAAAGCCATTGCAATCCATTGAAAATCTAAGTATTTTTTATATAATAGCAAGTCATTATCCCTCCAGCCCCGCGTATATTCATTTCCATTCCATTTCACATATATATAACATCCAAACATCTCAATATATACAAAATAAATCATCCAAACATCTCAAGCCAAATTCCGAACCTCGCATTAACATACAAGTGTATACAATCAAAATACATCCAAAATAGCATCTGCACCAACTCCAAACCAATATATATAAAATATCAAAACACAATCCTCACCGACTACAAACAATATTTACATTATGCAAGCAAAAACGCAATAAAACATGCCTTTCAATCGTCTTCGTCGCCTCCTCTGGAAGTAGTAGACGATGAAGGAAAGGAACCATTACACATATTCCGCTAGTATTTTATTCAGCTGCTACATTTGTATGGATCGAAGACGATTCTCCTCCTACAGCTTCTCGACCATTGCTCAAGCAATTTTATTTCGGCTTTGTCCTGAGCTTTTTCATATGTCTTTTGGACTGCTCGAGCATGCAAATAGAATGAATGATATCCAGAAAAATGAAAGATGATAGCCTAATTTAAAATCACAAACAAATATTTATACGTACAAAAAATAAAAGATAGAAAATTGCAAAAGGTTACATGTTGACATTTATTTCTAATTGGGTTGCCAACACACACACACACACACACACACACTCACGCACACACACACATACACACACATATATATATATATATATATATCATAATACTCTGCATCCTCACATGCTTTAACTAGTTCATTTGCCTCGTTATTATTTATAATTGGGTTCCCAACAAATATTTACATAGTTTAAATGATTTGATAACCTACAGTAATATTTTCTATATGTCTGTCTACATAGAAAACGAATAAGATATGAATTATTGTTTTCATATCTAAGGCTGCATAATAGTCAACTTTGTATATATTCACGTTAAATATAATATTGCAATGTTTATAAGATTACTTTTTTCTTTCCATAGCTGTAACGTCTATTGCACTGCGTCGGAACCATGACAGAGTTGAAAATATCATCTTCTTCCTCCCGCTTAACTCATCATGATGGCACACCACAAGCAGTTGTGACCATGCCTCCTGAAACTTTGCCTATAATGCAAAGTTAATTACAATTGAAATATAGTAGAACATTGTTTTTATTTTACATAGTTAGTTATTAAACTTATCGATATTAATAAATTAGGATTTAAATTATGCATACATATACACTTGTTGCTCTATCCTCATCACCATACTGATATGTAATTGCCAGCATCATCTATTTTCTTTAGTGCGTGATTGTGAGCAAATACGTCCATGTATGACACCGGTGTCCGCGAGCTCTTTCCTATAGTAAATAATTTTTATATTTTAACTACATAGCTTATTACTAAATTGATCAATATAAAAATGTAATAACCGTTTAGAGCCGTAATTGATAAATTTACCCAGCCCATGCGGTGATGATGAAAAAACTTTGATCCACCACGATGAGTCGCCGGATTCTTGCTTATATCTGCTGAGTTTCTCTTCGACTCCACTTGTAAATCTACATTGAATAATATATGTAATAATCGCAAAATTATTAATGAGATACTTGATAGACTTATTTTGAAATTGTCACTATTCCACCAGCTAATCCATTTATCCCTTACAGCCACGCCCGTCCAGCTTGTTTTCTTACCCGATTTTTTCATCCATTACATTATGTCTTTGTAATTTCTAGTAACCTTTGAATTCAAGTGGCACTAAATTAGGGCGACATCAACCTCCTGTAGATCTACTGCCTCCTGTACAATGAGAAAATTCTACTAATTGTTCATTTATACTTAATTATATTGTAAAATGGTATAAACTCACAAGAAAATCTTGTTAGATGGCCTCCTGGATGGGATCAGGGATCTTACTCCACCATAGCCAGCAATCTGACATCCTGCTTGTATAGGCCTGCTTAGAAATGTCAAGAACCACTCCTGATGGCTCCAACTTGAATCCCACGTGTAAAATATAAAACAGAATTTTAGACAATTATACATATGTATATCGTGTAAAAAAATACTGCTATGCTATTAATTTTGATACTTACGCTCCATCTGCCTTAGGCTGCAAATATACAACTGGATGAGCTGGTGGCTCACCATTACTCTCACCAACCGAGCGGGAAGATCTACGACATTGGGAACCTGGCATATTACCTCTCACATACATATATATCGTCTTATTATTTTAGGACTTATGTATAATTCATAATAATTATGATATGATGAATGATTAAAAACTATAATATGTGTCATGTTGTGTGTGCGCTATTTGCTTGAGTTTACACTTATTTGTGACTGAGTGTTTTAAACCACTATTGATGAGAAAATATATATAACGTGAATAATTGCAAAAACTACAGGATATTACTCAGTCTTCGTCATTTTCTGACTCAGACTCGGCCTTATATTCTATATTATTTTCCTTTACACTCTCAAATGTTTAGACTAATACATTTGCTTCATCATTTAAAGGTCCAAAGTCATTTTTGATCGTCAGTAATTGTTATTTCAACATTTTCCTCAATATATGCTTGATAGGCTTGTCCGTTTAGAATATTCTTTCCATCCAACGTAAATATTGCCTTAGTTTTAAAAATTGCAGACCAATCTGTTTTATCTCTTTTTAGAGATGGAAAAGTGGTGTAGTAAACTTGTAGGGCTTGTTTGGCTAGTACAAAAGGATTATACTTTTGATAACGTGTGGCGTGTTTTATTTCTATAAGATTATAATTTGGATGCACATTAATACCATAACGTGGAACATTGCCGAATGAGTGCATCTAAACAGAAGAACTTCCTCCGTTGTTCTTGTAAAGTATGTCAATTGCAACACCTAGGTTAACATACCATAAAAAAATCATTTATATGATTATTATGATCGCCACCGTTTTTAACTAATACACTGCTATTGTTTGTTAATTTTTCAGCACCGTATTCTTTGGTGTTGAATTTATATCCATTAATGAAAAATAGTGGATACATGTTAACTTTTCATTTCGGTCCCAATGCCAAATGTTCAAGTCCTTTATCGACCACATGATTTGTTGGGCCACAAACGTAGTTTGAAAACCAAGTAGCAAAATATTTGCTTAAATCGCCGGTTGGATTTTGTGATTCATAAAATCTACAAACATAAACATAATATACTGCATTATTATCAATTTACACATGCAGTATTAAATTAAATTTAACAAATTTTTTTAATTAATCTGCTATTTACCTAACAAATAGTGCAACTTCGGGATTATTAAGAAGAATATATATGTGCTACATGGTAATCTCTATCATCTAACCATACTTCCACACATTTTCCAGCATGTTGACCATGTTGTTTAGACATCGATAACATTGCTTCAGAAGAGGAATCTTGTTCAATGATCTCACTATTGCACGTAACACTTACAAATGATAAGTTCAGATGATCATTGAAATAATGAGAGAAAACGAATGAAGTTGCTTCTTCGATATAAGATTTACAAATCGAACCTTCCACTCAAGCTTTTTGTCTCACTTTTTTCTTTAAATTATTCAAGTATCTAATAAAAAATATTTCAGTCCAGTATTAACTTTTATTTATAATTAAATTAACATTTCTATACTCAATATTAATAACATACCTTTCGAATGGATACATCCAACCATACTGCACAGAACCTCGAAGACGTGCTTCATATGAAAGATGAACACGTAAATACTCTATTACATTAAAGAAACCTGGAGAAAAATATTTTATCCGAATTGTAGAGTAGTATACGGATTTCTTACTCAAGTTTATGCAAACAGTTAACTTTTAATGTAGTTGAACAAAGCGCCCTATAAAATGAACTAAGTTCTGTTATAACCTTCCAAATATTTACGGGTAACATTTCTTTGAAAGCGACGGGTAACAAATTTACCATCATTACTCTACAATCATGGCTTTTCATCTCACTTAGTTTTCCATCCTTATAGTCGGAACATCTACGAAGATCAGAGGAAATTCCGTTAAGAAATCGCAACCCATTCACCCATCTTAATAGTACTTTACCTTGTCTAGTTCATAGCATGCTTTGGTTTTTTACCATCAATGTCTTCATATCAAGCCCAGGACAACTGCATATTTCTTCTATATCGTGTCTTGATTTCAGATCGTCCATAGTCTTTCCTTTAATTTTCAAAACTGTGTTAAACACATTATCAAATATGTTTTCTCATTATGCATCATGCCAATGTTATGACAGATTAAGATATTTTTCCAATAAGGCATTTCCCTAAATATACTCTGTCTGCACTAATTATGAACCGTCGATTTATCTTGGATTTCAATTTGTTGCTAGTTTCATGAATCTTTGGATAATTTTTTACTAGTTTATATATATACTGGATTGACCAAATCGTTGGAGCCCATGAAGTCTCATATCTATTGGTCGTGAAGTTTTATTTGTTTCTTTTGAAAAGATGATTATATATGGAGAAAACATTGATGACAATCAAAACGTGATTGTTTTTCATGCGGTAAAGAAAATACTCTTGTTTCTTTCATACAACAAGGACAAGCAAAATGACTGGTCGTACTCCAACCCGAAAGCATTGCATATGCAAGGAAATCACAAATAGTTTATAACAAAGAATTAAACATCCAATTTTTTTTGATACGTCGTAAGTTTCAACTCCCTCATACCACAATGTTTTAAACTCTTTGATTAACGGTTACAAGTAAACATTAATGCCTTGAGTTGGATCATCAGAGCCGGGAATGACAATTATGAGAAACATATATGGAGTTCTCATACACATCCACATGGGTAGATTGCAAGATGTAATGATTATAGGTTAAGATGAATATTTAGAACCAAATTGAGAAAAACGGTGAGGATCCATCCATACATAAAGCTAGTCGAACATTATAGCTCTCCACTTCGAAATTAGGATATTTTTATAATTTTACAATTTCTAAGATTGATATCTTTTAATACAACTATTTAAACATGTATCTATTTTTGATATGACAAATCGAAAGATGACATTAGTTTTTTGACTTCATAATAATTTTCACACATTAAATTATTGGATGACATATGGCGTTTAGTAGCTTGAACAAAAGCTGTAAATCAGACTTCTGTATGGTTTTATTTTGGTTTCATTGTAATGTACTCTGCAGTGACTGATAATTGAGTGCCACTTGTACATCCATTTCAAAAGTATTTCTTAGCAGCAACTAATAAATCGTATTTTTTTTCTTCAACATTTGATTCCTTTTCGATGTTAACATCATTGTTATCAATTTCGACAGTAGGGAACACTAATTGTACTGTATCTTTAACCATATGTTATATGAGATTCGTCATACTAACTTTATAATCAACGACCTCCGTTGACTGTTCTTGATTAGGGGATATAATTTGTCCACGACCATCCCACACCAAATAATTGGGTACAAAACCGTATTTGCGCAAATGAACCCTAACCATATCTGGTATTAAATTCTTCAACAATTTGCACCTACTATATGGACAACAAATTCTACATCCTTTCCAATATTACTTAAAGCAAATTCGATAAACCCATTTAACCATCAACAAAATATTCACTAATTGTGCCTCTCATTTCCCTTCTGTGATACATCTAGATCCGATCAATAAAATAATTGATCATTTTTCCTACTTTAAAATCCACGATAAAAAATAATGTTTTATTAATTATTCATTTTATATTTTATTATTTCAGTAAACACATACTAAATTATATATGATTTTTACAACTTTGCAAATTATAAAAATATATAAACAATTAAGTTTTCACTGACATTTTTTTACCCTCTCTGATGGTCGGTCATCTTGCTTTCCTTTACAAATGCAATAGTAATTACATTCCTTAAATCATATCATTTTAAATGATTTCCCAAAATTTCGGCAGCACTTCCTTTATGTTAATTGTATCGTACACAAATGCGTATACATAAAGAATGAAAAGGAAGTACCATCAAAATTTCATGAACCATTTAAAATGACATGATTTACGAAACCGAATTACTTTATAGTGTTTGTAACTTGTCCAATATAAGGATAAATCTGACAAATGGTGTATTAATGAATAGGGATGCACGTTTTGTAAAAAAAAATCCATATAAAGATCATATACAATACTTGTCAGATGGGGCCAAATAATATCTAAGGGTTTTAATATTAATTTATATTAATTATATAATTTATTTATATTTTAACATTTTATTACATATGTACTGCATTATATATTTGTTGACCAATTTTTTGGCAAAAAGCCATCCCAATCCAATGTTGAAGCTTGCTACCAGATATCGACTTGTTCCAGACCTTCAGGAATGATTTTCATCTTAGATCGACCGATCATGGGTGGACCCGAAGCAAAGTCGCAACGAATAAAGGCTCTCCCTCAAAAGACAAGTCAATCGTTCGGATCATCAATCGGTCGGGTTATTCCTGAAGAATCGGGTAAAACCTAGAATATCGGATCGAGAATTCCAGATTAATTTTATTTGCTAAAATATGGAGTCCTATTCTCGAGGCTACAGAACCAGTTAGCTTAATCAAGCACAACTTTTTATACATCAAGTTTCGAGCTTTACATAGGCCATGATTCTCAAGAAGAATTGTTCATCAATGGTAAAACCAGTCCCGCCGCCTACAACCACTCTAACGGATCGAGCAACACGTGTCCAAGCCTGAAAAAAGATATGCCACACGGCATACCACCTCAGCACGGATCTTTGCCTATAAATACAACTCTTCTCCGAAATGGAAAGATATCCAAAATATGCTACTCAACGTTTTATACTCGACATCCCAAAAAAGCATGTAATATATTCTAAGTACAACATAAGGATTTTTTGTTTAGATCTCTTCTTTCTCTACTTTCTTCCACTGAACAATCACTGTAACCTGTAATCGATAGTATAAACAAAGATTATAAGTGGACATAGGCTTGGATTAAGCCGAACCAATATAAAATGTTGTCTCTTCTGTGTTTGTTTACTCTTTTCTCACATTTCTATGAATATTCTCGTGTCTGATTGACATACATTGTGGGTTAATCGTCACTAGACCAACTTTTGATGTCAACACTTTGACGCGCCTGGAAGGGGTCGAACCTTCGGCAACTCTTAATTAAGCAATGGAAGAAGGATTCAATGCCTTCTCATAATCAATCTGTACCTGTCGATGCAGCAGGAACAGCAGCAGCCGGGATAAGCCAGTAGGCTTCCTCCCATGAAGAATTGTCCCAATACCTCACAAGGGTCGAGATGGATAGAGTTTTGGCTGAGTTCAAAAATCAGATGGCACACCAAGATGAACTTCCTAAACATCAGTAAGAAATAATGAACAACTTCATCGCTCGGATGGAAAAGGGACCTCACATTCGAGTATCGTTTCCTGCATCGGGCGGAGCTAGGGCAGCAACCGATTTTCGGTCTGCAACGACCCAAGCCACAGATAGGTCCACACCTTTGCTTCCTCCTGGCTCAAACTCACTTCCCGATCGACCAATGTTAAGATCATCGCTTCCAGCATCAGGTGGAGCTTTGGTAGCAGCAAATTCTCAGATCGGCAATGGCCAAGTTCCGGACCAGTCAACCAATTTGCCTGCGGTCCAAGTCCCAACACAACTCCTAGGACAAACATCTCCTAAACTAGTGCAACCTCTGGGTCGACCAGGACATGGATCAGTGCAACCTCCGATTCGACCCAACGTCTTACTGCAAACCCGTCTAATGCAACCACCTCCACAGCCTTCCCAGCTTGTCGATTCAAGAAGGGCTGGGGGCAGTAAACCTCCGTGTCACCAAGACCAAACTGGTCCCCAATGTGATGGAGGTAAACGCTACTGTAAACCACTCTAAAGTCGCCCCAGGAGGGGGCAATACCGAGTCCCGGATGGATACTACTTACCTGGATCGGTCTGATTTTACAACCATAGGTATGGTTCAGACGAACACCCAATTTAACCAAGCGGCTCAAGTTACTCCCGAATCAATGCCTGAGGCGGAGGACCACCTTCACTTAATCTCGTAAGTCGAGCCCAACCCACATCAGGACATACTTCTACCCGGTCCTAGTACTGGGGTTCTTACAGATTGTCCCTAATGCAGAATTGGATTCGTGACAACAACTCCTTGGGGATGGGAGTCAGATTGCAAGCATCATCAAACACTCCACCAGAGGCACGTCTTCTCAATAGGATGTGGATAACATCCATCGCAGTCTATTCACATGGGAGATTCGAAACTCATGAAATCCACCAGACTTAAAGCTTCTAGTCCTGGAGCCCTACAACGGCAGGACCGACCCGACCATACATCTCATGCGATACATGCGTCACATGGAAGTACTTTCAATCTAAGTACAACCCCTTTATTTCACGGCTATAAGGTAAACACCACTCCAAACACCCTTGATTTCATAGCTATAAGGTTAACACCACTCCCTTTCCTTGATTTCAAGGTTACAAGGAACACACCCTTTCCCAAACAATTCCCAAATGATTACAACACTACAACAAAAACCACTTTTCACAACAGGCAATATCTGTTGCAGTAGACCAATTGCAACAGGCCTACGCCTGTTGGTATAGCCGAAGTTGCAAAAAGTCTACAATGTTTTTTGCCTGTTGCAATAAAACGTTGCAATATACTTTTTTGCAACTGGCCTTTGTTGTTGCAGCAGACCATTTTGCAACAGTATATGGCTGTTGCAATTGATTCATAAATCTAGAAAAAAAATTATAGCTTATAGATATTACATATTAAATGTATTTGTTTTAGTAATAGTGTATATCACAGAATGAAATAAATAAATAAATATTTTATTTTAACAAAGTTTTAATAGTACAAACAATTACAATAAATGTTTCTACAATTTTCATACACCATTCATGTGTAACAATTTCTTCTCTCACACAACACATTTTTCGAAGAGAGTATTTTCTACTCATATTTCTACCCTATCATACGTATACTATAATAAGAGAATAAACTTGGGCCATTGAGGGTCTTCTTTGAGCTGCTTGAGCGCAAAAGGGTGCAACTTTTGCGTATCTTAATACTTCTTTTTTGGGGTATCCTTCTAGATTTGAATCCATTATCTCTTTCAATCTCCCTTCTTCGTCGTAGTTGCCATGCCTTTGGAAAATGTAAATACACAAATACTCAGAGGCAAATGAATGAAACCATAAAAACAAAGGTTCAGTTAGAACAAGAATGAGTTTACAAAGGCTTTATATCGTTGGTCCATATGTATAGATTTGGCATCAAGTGACCAACGTCAAAAAAAGGGAAAATGAATGAGTGTCCTTAAATCATCGACACTGACAAATATAATATCATGCAGTCATTAATAAGGGTAGTAAAATGATTGGAGGCCAAAAAGGAAGGATAGCCAGAGCTTGTATTAGGTAAAGAAGTTATTGTTGTGTCATTGCATGCTCAACATATGTAGCATGAACTACTCATTCAGGTGGAGGATGACTTACCTAACGTAAACAACATCAAGGTGGTCAACGACAGGAGCGAATGAATTCTGGCCAACTATGTCACCCATGAAGAAACCTGAGAAGCCATTTCCTCCATTGGCTATGACACATGCCCCGGTCCTGATGGACTGAATTCTATCTTCTTCATAAAACACTGGCAATACCTGGCCAGAAATAGACATCATGAAAATTTGATAGCCAAACTAGAAACCATTGCCATTAAATTTGTTATTTGCGCCATTTAAAAGGAGAGGAATTCGCGGATTTTCCATCAATAGATTGATAAATTGAAGTGATCCGTGATTAAAATAAATATGCAACATTACAACAAGATATCATTAAAATGAGAAAACATAAGCATCACAACTAAGACAAACATTTAAAACATGAGAGGACAAGATATGTTGCCTCGATATGGAGTATTTTGGTTAAATACCATCAATAAGGATCCAATGTGAATATTTCCACTGCCTCGATATGGAGTATTTCTGGTTGAGTACCATCAATAAGGATCCAATGTGAATATTTCCACCCATTCCTGCCGAAATGACAGCAATAATATTTGCCTTAGCCACAACAGACTGAAACTGATCTATCCATTTGACCTACAATTTAAAAATAAATTTCAATTTTAAATAAAAGGTCTGTTTATGAGTACAAAAAGAGGTGAAAACTAAGAAAGTGCTAACTAGATCCATTAACCCATCAACCAAAGCAAGTGAATTCTACTACACATAGGCCAGAAATTCTTAAAGCATCAACATGAGTATGCTTGTCACCAATTTTTTGACATACTATAAATAATCTAGAATAATATACAGGTCTAAAATATTCTAAATTTGGCTTCAGCAATTTTAGCAGCAGGTAAAAGTCACCAAGTAATCCAAACTTGTCCAAGGCCAAGTCCATAAAGAAACGATCCAAAGGCTAATAAACATGCATAAGAAAACACATACGTATAAAAAAAATTGCAGAGCATTTTACTTTCAAAATTAAAAATTATTCTACTAAACTACTACATGCTCAAACTGAATTGATGCAGTTTACTAACATGTTGGTTATCAAGCCTAACAATTAATAAAAGTCAATAAAAGCACATCTGAAATGCTTTTGGAGTGGGATGTTGAAGTAATGTTGGTAAGTCGAAATTGAAAGAGAAAACTAAACAAGTAGAAATTAAATACTTGTATACTTACATTAGCTTCGAAGTGGATCTTGAAATGAATCATCTGATAAATCACTGACGGAACTTTTCTTTGGCGTTTTAAACTACATCCGACCACCAATTTCGCAATTTACTCTTCTATCCTATCAACTCTTTAACCAACTCCACCTTAAAAAATCAAGAAAAATCTACTAACAATACTGTCAATCGCGCTAATTTTAGTTTCCGATTTACGAAAACTTCATACTCGTCCAGGTCTGAGAATGGAAATCCGACATTTCAAGTGAAAGAAGGCGCAACTAGGTTGTTTTCTTTGGATTTATCTGATTATTTTAGGAAATGAATGAGTGGGGAAGAATTGTCGGTGCTGGTATGGAGAACAAAAACAAAAGAAGTGTGGATATGTGGAACGACCCGATGGAAATGAGTAGGTGCTGGTGATGGACATATGGAAGTTGTTGCGTGAAGGTCGAGGACGGGACGATGGGAGAGAAGGAGATAGGTTAGGGAAATATAATTTAGGGTTACGCAGCTGAAAAGTGAATCGAAGGGATTAATTTAGGGGCAAACATAACCTCCGAGGTTAAAGTAAAAAGTTTGGAGCGATTAATTTAGGGTTGTGTTAAGTGGGAAAATGAAATTGCAGCAGGAAAGTCATTTGGAGCGAAAATTTTTGAGGTTAAACTGAATCGTTTGGATTGGAGCCATTTTATAATTTATAGTTTTTGGGTTACACAGAATTGCAAAATTCATATTACATTTTATAATAAATTTTGTTTCTAAATTTTATGAATATGCTTAAATGTTTTATAGAAAAACCGTTTTTTTTATTTACTGCAAATCTTTATATTATTGTAGAAAATTTATAAATTACTGAGTGTTAAATAATATTATTAAGTATTAAATATTAAATATTTAAGAATAAATAGTACTCTCTACTGTTAAATATTATTTACTGATTGGTTATATATTACCTTGATTATTGATTATTTAGTAATAAATACCAATTAATTATTTAATAATAGATCTTTATTACAACTATTTAAATTAAATAGTTGTTAACTATATGTTTAAAGCAACCGATGAAAAATGCAAATATTAAAAATATTTTTATTTCAACCGGGTAGAAAAATGCAACTGCTAACAACTAGTAGAAAAGCATAACTAATAAAATTTAAAAAAAAATATGTTTATTATTTAGTAATTATTAACAATTACTTTTTTAAATGTTAATATTATACATAATTACAAACTACTATTATTAAATCATAATTATTAAACTCACATGAAAGTATGTTTATGTCATTGTTATTTTAACTCTTTCAGATTAACATTTTAACTTGTTTTCTTTCTTTATAATTATTATTTCTTAATACTTCTTATATTGTAACTAAATATTACTTATTACTTTGTACTTTTGTATTTAATAGTAATTATGTTTACCAAAGATGGGGAAAAAATAATTTTTAAAAGTTTGTTTTTGGCAACTAGCTTTACCAGTAAGTATAGTTACCACAAGTGGCAACACCAGTTGTTAAAGATATTTTTTTGCAACAATTTTAGAAGCGTAGTTGCAAATAATATGTTTGTTGCAACTGTTACGGATGTGTAGTTGCTAAAAGTATGTTTTTGCAACTAGTAAGGAAGCACAGTTGCTAAAAATACGTTTTTCGCAATAGGAAAAAAAGGTCTATTGTTAAATCTTATCTATTGCAACTGCTACAAAAGGCCTATTGCAAATTATCATTTACTGCAAGTGACGTTTGACCCCAATTGCAAATAGTTAGTTGCAATAGGGTATTTTTCTTGTAGTGTAACAACCATATATCTCTTCAACAGCACTTCAATTTAGAGAGTATTTGATAGAGATAGAGAAGAGAAGAAGTTTGATATAATTTGAGTAGACATGTAACAACCCGAAAATCTGGGCCAGTTTAAAATTTTTATTTTGGCAATTTTAGCGAGTTTTGATTATTTAAAATGAATTATTTTAAATAATATCGACGTGAAATTTATTTTGAATATAATTCGAACGTATATATTATACGCGTCGTCGTTAGAATATAAATATTTATATATAATTATAAATAGAATTGAAAATGGCGCGGTAGTTCGATAATTCGATTTCAAACTTCAATTGAATGTACCGGGTGCAAAACAATCCGGATTTTAGTGAAACCAAAAATGATGGGATCTAATTGTGAATATCTTTCCAACGAATCCGAAAAATCAAGATTTCATATCGGGAATCAAAAGATATGTCCAGTTTAAATTTAGAAATAGTCGCTGTGGAATTTATATATATTTATATATATATAAGGCCCTTAAAAATAGCAATTTTGCAAACGACCTCGGATTTCGACGAAACCAGTTTTGTTGGGTCCGTGATGTTAAGTTATTGCTAGATTCCAAATTTCATAATTTTTCGAATCAGTATGTGAGCGTGGCGAAGGAAAACGCGTTTGACCAGTTTCAGTTGATTTTAATCAACTGGAAAATGGCCATTTTTCAAACGATCTCAGAATTCGACGAAACTAGTTTTGTTAGGACCGTATCGTCAATACGAAGCTGGAAAATATTTTTCTGGAATTTTTCGTGTTCGTATGTGGCCCCGTTAATTTGAAAGGTACGTTTAAAATTCAATATAAAGATTTAAATGTAAATTCAACGGAAACTGATTCAAACGATCGAATTAACCTACGAAACATATCCCATTGTGTTCGGAATGGGGGTAAAACGCTATGGACCACAGGCGGTGGGCCTCGTTTCGAGGTCGTATGAAAAAGTCAACTTTAGATTGAATTAAATAATTAAATAATAAAAAAATTCCTTTCTCCCCCTTATTTCCCTCTGCCCCCCCCCCCCCCCCCTGTTCGTTTCATTTCAAAACAAAATCGAAAGAATAAAAAAAAAAAAAAAAGAAGCAGCGTCAGCTGCCGACGCGCCGCCGCCAGAGGTGCCGAGCCTCCCCTGCTCCGCCCCGTCTTCTTCTTCCTGCTCCCCTCTTCCTCCCATCGACCGATTAGAGGTCGCACCCCCCCCGCCCCCCCAGCTAGATCGACGCACGAGAGCCCCTTTTTTTTTCCTCCCCTGCGCCGAGCAGCTGAAGCCCTCCCCTACCCTGTAACGCCCCTCCCCTTGCTCCGCCTCCGGTAGCGCAGAAACCCCCCCCCCTCTGTAAGTCGGTTTTTTAAATTTATTTGTTTTATTTTTATTTTATATAAGTGGAAAAGTAAAACTGATTTTTTTAGAATTTTAAACTGTTTTTTAAAAAGATTGAAAACTGTTTTTTTAAAAAGATTGAAAATTGTTTTTTTAAAAAGACTGAAAACTGTTTTTTTAAAAAGATTGAAAACTGTTTTTTTTAAAAGATTGAAAACTGTTTTTTAAAAAGATTGAAAACTGTTTTTTTTAAAAGATTGAAAACTGATTTTTAAAAAGATTGAAAACTGATTTTTAAAAAGATTGAAAACTGATTTTTAAAAAAGATTTGAAAAGAAAAATATAATCTTTTATATTGTCGAAATAAAAATATGATTTTTATATATTGAATAGCGAACTAAAAATTCGATTTTTATATATTGAATAGCGAACTAAAAATTCGATTTTTATATATTGAATAGCAAACTAAAAATATGATTTTTATATATTGAATAGCGAACTAAAAATTCGATTTTTATATATTGAATAGCGAACTAAAAATATGATTTTTATATATTGAATAGCGAACTAAAAATTCGATTTTTATATATTGAATAGCGAACTAAAAATTCGATTTTTATATATTGAATAGCGAAGTAAAAACTCGATTTTTACATATGTAGTGAAAGCGGACAACGAAGGTGACAAAAAGGCGAAACGACGAAGACTTCTGCAAATGGAGTGTCGTGAAGTGGGGATAGCTTTCGGTGAGAACTTCTCACTCTTCAAATTCTTTTTCTAGTTATATATATATACTAGGATGCAGACGGTGCTTAGTAGCACCCGACACAATCGTCCACAGACCATGGACTTGTTTGTTTGATTGCAAAAATTAGTTAGATTATTTGATTGAAATTGAATTGTGTGGTGAATTGAAATTGATTTGATTGATGTGTGAATGGCGTGGGCCTTCACTAGACCGGGGATAAGGCTAGGCCTTGTCCCGTTTCTAGTATCGTGCCGTTATGCCGCCGAAATTTTCTAAAATAAGTTAGAAAAATAAAAATATCATTTTATTTAAAGAATGAACTGAATAGAAATTCATATGTTGAAATAAAATGTTTTGTCGTTAAAAATATAATTTTTAACGTGAATGTGAATAAAATAAAATATTCATTTACAAACCGGACGGTTTGTTTGTGTACACCTATTTGAAAGACATTGATTGGGACGATAAATTTCGCACATCGCCCAACTGCACAAATAAAATCTGTGTTTGATTGTTTGAAACCCCACACGGGTGTTGGGATGAAATTTGAAGTTCACTCATCCTGATTGATTAAATATGTCGATCGATGGATTGACAGGCTGTTATAAGCGTTAGATATTTATATTTGTTGCTTATACAGTGTAGTGCACTTTGGTTGATGGTTGATTATTTTGCAATGCTATTATATGGGTGTAATGTATGAAAATCCATATAATTAACATTATATGGAAATTGATTGGGCCTCATTCCAGTTTTAAAATAGAAATATTTGAAATAGAGATATTCGAAATGGAATATTTGAAAATATCAATATATGAAGCCGTGTTGATTAGATTGACGCCATTTTGACGTGAACGATATTTATATCGATTTTATTCATTTTATAATGAATATCGAAAGTGATTTCAAAATCTGATATTTTGAAAAGAATTGATTGTAAATGAATTCGAATTGGAATTGAATTGAAAACGATTTCGAAATGAATTGAATTGAAAACGATTTCGAAATGAGTTGAATTGAAAACGATTTCGAAATGAAATGGATTGAAAACGATTTCGAAATGAATTGAATTGAAATTGAATTGAATTCAAATTGAATTGAAATTTGAATTGAATAGAAGTGAAATTTAAAACGAATTTATAAAGAAGAATTCAATTTTGATTTGAATTGAAATGGAAGTTGAGATTGTTTTGAAACGAATATTAAAACTATTTATATAATTCGTTTTAAATAGAAATCGACGAAGTATATATTATATATATTATATATATAATATAATGGCCTGAATTGAACGCGCCGCGCCGCGGCAGTTCGTGAATTTCGACCATTTATTTCAAACGGACATTACGGGAGATCCGACCGTCGGATTCTCCTAAAACCGGAACCGTTGGGTTCGTATCGAAAAGAGCTTTCTAGCGAATGTTAGAAATTTGAAATCTAACGGTTGGATTTGGAATTATGTCCAAATCAAATTTGAAAAAGGTCGATGTAAGTGCAGTTCGATGGCCATTGATGGAAATCGACTGTACGGGCCTTGATAAAATTATTAAAAATAGTAATAATTTGTGTAAAATCATAAGAAATGATTTGTGAAGATTTGGGATGAAAAACTCCATATTTGAAAAGATAAAAATAGATTTTTATCGAAATGAACTAGTTTTGAACTAGAAATATAATTCTATTTATTTTTAAATAAATAAATTGAATTTGAAAAGGGTTTTGAAAATAACCAGAATTTCCAATGATTGCATTGGAGTGGATTTGAATCGAAATTGTCTTCGGAATATTTCGATGTTGGAATTCGTGATTATACAGATGTTGTTATGGAAATTTGAAAGATATATATTTATATCGTTATTTCCAACACGACATTTGTTAGTCGTAGAATTTGATATTGAATATAAGCCGGTATATTTTCTATTCAGAGCCTTGTATTGAATATTAGATGTGATTTGGGTTTGTCGTGAATGGTGTCTTCACTAACACTGTTCTTGAACCCAGTTGAGAAAAGATTAAATCTTTTTATTTAGATTTAATGAAGTGTACCAATTAAATAATATTTAATTGGAATTGGATTGATATTGATTTTTGGGTTTATCGTGAACAGTGTTTTAAACAACACTCGTTCTTTAACCCGATAATTAATGGAATGTGATTTTGGGTTTATCGTGAACCGTGTTTTAAATGACACGGATTCTTTAACCCAGTTAAAGATTAAAACTAAGTGGAGTTTTAATGAATCTTTAATTAGATTGAAAAGATCGAGAATGGAGTATCACCAGTTTTACTTTAGGCGATAGTTAAATCTTTAATTAGATTTGAACGTTAAATGGTAATTGAATTTACCGATAACACCGTGGTGTTAGATATGAAGTATAACCAGTTTTACTTCATGGGATGAATAGGTTGGGATTGGGAAATAAAATAAATGATTACTTCGGTGTGGTTCGCTAATCCCGACTAGTTTGAATTGATATTCAAAGGAGATTAAAGAATAAATTTAAAGAATTTATCTTGTATAAAATTAATGGGAACTTTTCCCAAAGTATAGGAATATTTGAATAAAAGAATATTCTGAATTGGAATGAGGCGTATGTTGTGTTTGTGTAACACTTTTATAATATATACGCGAGTTATTCAGAAAGACCGGGTTTATCCCATTCTGAATAACTGATTCGGCGTGGTGTCGAAGATGAAGACGATGGTCGAAGACCGGAGGTCTTCACGTCGTTTGGGTGATTACTGATGATCTTGATTGGGCTGTACACCCAAGAAGATGGAAACAGTTAGTAATCGTCCAGACGTACTTGGAGATCGATGGATATGCGGGGTACTAGGTGCCTCCGGTTTCGTTCAGACCCAGAACGGACTTGTAAATGGACTGTGTGTCTGACATTGGATTTTAGTCTGTGTGATTGATTTCTATTAAATATATATTTGTTTGGCGGCGGAGAATTTATTCTCTTGCTTAACGCCCTTCTCTGAGACATACGAGCCCAGGGGTTATATACTGATGGATATCAAACACATAGAGTGAATTGCCTGTGTGGAGTGCCTAAGTGGCAATAGATCGAGGCTTCTGTTGAAAAGCAAAGTCTTGTGGTGATGATCAAAGCACAGCCTGTATGGCACAGCTTTGTGTAACGTGAATTCGCGAGTTTCACACCCGGTATGAACCAGAAACGGGAGACGGACCTCAGGGAGGGCATGCGTTTCCTTCTAGCTAAAAAGTGGCGTCAGTGGTTTTACACGCCCTGACGAGTTTGACTTATGTGGTTGTTGCTGTTGCGAGGCGCCTCGGTTTGATCGGACGATCCGGGTCCGATGGAGTCATTTGTTGGCTCATTTACGCCCCAAAGGACGGGGAAACGTAGTGTTCAGGCATTTTAATCCACATCGGTGGACCGGCCCTGTCGCTCCAAGGGTCACTCGAGCTCTGATCCTGAGACATGGGCTAGATTGTCTCGAATCGGTTGAGGACTATCTTTTGCCTCGGTTCATAGACGGAAATCCAATTTCCAAATACGTGACATTTGCGGTTTTATTTGTAGAACCTATATATGGCGACATAGTGGCATGGGACGCTCATGCCGCCTATGATTGATACTTATGATTTGAAGTTGGTTTATACACTATGCACTTATAATAGTATCAAATGATTTGTTTTAAACGTATCAAGCATTCTTCGGCTGTTATAAGGGAAAACCCTATCCCCCGGCTTGCGTTGCATTGTGTGATAGGACCTGGGTCTTATAACAGCTTCATTTTTCTTTACTTAGCATTGCGCTGTTGGTGTTATGCACTGGTATTCTTGGGAGGAAACCCGTTCCGTGTTATACGGCGTGGTCCCTTGATTTACCTAACTTTAAAATAAAGATTAATAACTGTTTTAGTTCTCACACCAGTCACATGACTGACCTGGAGTTTATTGTTTTAACCTAAACTCTGGGTGCCCTTATTTTGACACGGGCAGCTATTAGTTTTGGTTTTGCAGATTTATATTCACAGGATCATGGTTTACAGCTGGAAAGATATCCGGAAATCTTTGTATCCGTATATCTACTTCTAGTTGTGTATTATATTATTTTCCGCTGCTATGTATTTAAATGTAATTTAAATCTCTGATATTTCTGTGTAATATTCATTTTTACTCTGTATATTCTTGTAATCTGATGCACTGTTGCAATATACAATGATATGTTCTTCTGTATGCGTTTTGTTGTGGCTTGTTCTCGAACTATCCGCCGCTTTCCTTTACGGGGAAGTTGCGGGTCGTTATAAGACATTAGCAAAGTATAAGTGTAGAAATCAAAAAAAATGATGTATATTAATGGTGGCATGAAAAGGAGGCGAAGATGGAGAAGAAGAATATAAAAAATTTGAAATCAGCCCCTACTTATAGTGTCTCAATGGTTGCAACCTTTCAGAAATGTTACAAATAGTGAAAGGACACTTCCTTTGAAAGTTGAATTTATGACAGTTGTATGTCGACATAGCCAATTATTTTTGTCGACATATGTATAACATTTTGATTTCTAAAACTATTTTTCTAGTGTTTAAACATATCTATTATTTTGGAAATTCTTGAATCAAATCTCTTAGTAATTTAAATGAATATTCTATAAGTATAAAATCATATGGAAACATAGTAATATAATATATAAACATATTTGCAAAGTTATAAGTTTTAAAACTATATAACTATATATAAACTTATATATATATTAAAACTTCATAAATGTATGCTTGAAATCATATGTAAGATAATAGTTTGAAAATAATTTGAAATCAGGATTTGAATTATGAAAACAGAATTTGAACCTGGAGTGCTAATCATAGTCTTACATATAAACTGGACTTAGCTACTATATTTTTCTTGAACTCTTGAAATCTTGATATCTTGAAAACTTGATAACCCATGAGTCTTGAATCTCTTCTGAATTCTGGATCTATTGAAACTCTAAAACTGTACAGTCTTCAGTATTTAAGTCATGTACTCGAACCCTGCATAAATATGTATATATATTCTAGATAGAAATGTTAGTACATATTTTATAATCAATTAATAATAATTAAAATAAGGTTATTGTCATCATAACTCCATTCTTCAACAATCTTCCCCTTTTTGATGATGACAACCTTGATTTATAAAATATTCATACCTGTTCATACTTGTTGATACCTTTTTGATCTGGCCCTTTGATTACTCCCTCTGTCACTATGAATCCTACATACTCCCCCTTAAACTAAGCTTAACTAATCCTTATTTTATAATTTCACCCCCTTTGTCATCAATGAAAAGAAACTCTAAATATACTCCCCCTAAATCTATATTATATATAACTACAACCTATATCTATTTATATCTTATAATACTTGATTTTATACTAAAGTACTTAATACACATGACTCCCCCTAAATTCATGCCTATATTATCCTAATTCTAAAAGTATAAACAAATCTATCAATCCAAGTATTATAGTAAATATTTACAAATATTTCAATCCATACATATAAGTTTTAAATCCAAGCAATATTTACAAACAAGTTCAGTCAAATAAACCAATCAAATCATACCAAACCATTCAAATATCTCTTGGAACTTCCACCCGTTCGTGTCCTCCAAAGATTGGATCCTTCTTGATGACTTCCTAGTCTTCTTCTTCTTTTGTGGGTGGTGAGATTGTTACCTTCGTCTCTTAAAAGAGAAGATATTAGCCAATGCAAGGCATCAAAGTGCTTCTCTTGATGTTAAACCATCTTTATTTGACTCAATTCAAGATGACGTTGATTACGTAGTATTATAGATAGGATATTCTTGAATGAATTCAAAGTTTCTTCAAGATTCTCACTCAAATTAAGAATTCGATTTGCCATAATTTGATATTATAGAAAAGAAATAATTAGAGAAGAAGGAGAAAGGATAGAATAAATTTTTCTGAAAGAAATAGGTATTTATATGGTCTGGAATTTTTTCCTCTTCAAAAAGAGGTAGTTTTTCTATATATATGTTGTAATGACCCGGGGGATTTGTGACCTTGGTTATAGAAATAAACTCAATGTCGACTATCCAAGCATCGGAAATACCGCATAGTTAATAGAAAGAAGTTAGAGGGTGAGAATAGATAAGATAGAAAATTAGAATAGAAGAAGAAGAACATAACAACATAATCAGAGTAACACGAATCTCACAGCAGAACGAATAAATATATTATATAACATAATTCGGAAATAAAACAAATATTGTATACAATATCATTATCAGAGTACAACACTTACAACACAGTGGAAATAAACAATAGCTATAGAATCCTGAAGCCTCCTGCTCCAAGCTCTCAGTATATTTGTAAAATCCCGACTACTTGACTGCCCGTACAAAAATTGGGCACCCAAGATTTTAGGGAAAACAAAACAAAATAAACTCTGGGTCAGTCATGTGACTGGTGTGAATAAACTCCAACCATTTGTTTAACTTTTAAAATCCTTTTAAAAGAAAGAATAATAATAAGACCAATCCGCATATAAACACGGATGGTTTTTACCTTACGATAACCCAAAACATTCTTTTAAAATCCATACTCTTTTGATATTATAATAATGTAAAATTAAATAAACAGCAATATAGTGGAACGCTTTCATCTCACATTCTACATATATAATATACAATCAAAAACTATGGACTCTTATTGGGTAGTGGATTTCCAACTATGACAGGGTATGGAACCACCTTCCGATCAATGTACTCTAGAAACGATACACTGGAGTTCAACAAGAACATCTTGTAGCTCGGCAACACATAACCGGCCATTCATTTCGCTTGAATGTTCGAATATATTGTCACCTTACGGTTGGTATACCAACATAACCGTTCCCGAGAGATACAGAATTGCAAGAAGTAACAAATATGAATATTCTCTAAATGGTGACAATATACCCTAATTGGGTGCGACCCACTTAGCCATGCTGCCTGCCCTATTTCTATCATTTCCCAGTTAATGAGGCTTGAGGTCATAATGTATCTTTTAACAGATCACTCCTTCATTTACTTTGAATGCCACATCGTCATACCCGTCAAATCACAAATTGATTTCCCCAAAAATACCATGGGTATAATCTAAGAGAAACGAATTCCTCCGCCACTAATGTAAATACGTTTGAAATGATCAACTTACGCGATCTACCAGATATACTCTGTCAGACCTTCGTTCATTCAAGTTATCCTAGGATTGGACAACTCGAAGGCACTATTCTGTAAATCCATCTTAGGCAATTTCTACCTAGGATTTACTAAACATCTGTTGCATAACTCCATCTTCAATTATCTTCATCATATTTGATTCGCAACGCTGATGCCATACGGAGTGGTTTTCAGATAATATATCTGATCCCGGTCTCTCCGTATTGACAACGAAAATGGTCAAAATCTTTGATAGTCTGTGATTTAACTATCAAAGGAAAACATGTGTACAAACAACGGTCGTATTCCCAAATGGAAATCTTACCGATCAATCATCATTTCATTTCCCAATTTCCCATTTATCATTTCCATATATTCATAAATTCCTTATTTTCTAAAATTAGAAAATATACGTTATTAACTTTGGAAAACGTTTCCATTTCTGATTCACACATCAATATCTTCCTACCTTTATCAGTCTCTAATTGTAAACTGGTAAGAGAACAACTTCCCAAGTATAAACCCCGAAGGCCGAAACCAACATCAGATCGATAACCAGAAAGCCATTCAACTCAACTAATTTCCAATCAGTTTCTAATTTCAGTAATTCCATTTAAATTCCTAATTCCCCAAATTCCTTTATAATATTTTATTTGCAAAATATTACTTTAAATCAACATCATGTTACAACCGTGTGCAAAGCACGGGTCTAAACCTTCCTAATGTAAAATTCTCTTTTTATAAAATTCTATTCATTTTCCAAATATTTCCTTTTATAATTCTATTTACTTTCCAAATAAATATTCCTTTTATAATTATATTTATTTTCCAAATAAATATTCCATGTACAATATCCTATTTATTTCCTATAAATATTTCATTTTCAAAATACACTTTGAGAAATCCCTTTTTACATTCCAGTATTTCTTATGGTATTTTAAAATACCAATTACAAGACCAGTGTCATCATAATCAATCACAGATTATATATCACACCATATATGAAAACAAACAGTATTATAAATATTGAGGAATCTAGTTGGATCCCTCCAACCTGTTTCCCTGCATCCAAAGATGTTAAACAATATAATTAACATCAATTCCATTTCAATATGAAATATTCTGATAAACAGAATCAATATTTGATTAACGATATATATATATATATATATATATATATATATATATATATATATATATTGTTATCCATATTCTCAACCAATTAATTAGCAGTTCATCCAAACAGTCAACACACAACAATCAATCAGTGTTTATCAATTCTAAAAATATGTTATAAAAATATAAACTGATCAGAGTTAGTAAGATTTACTCACATTGGTCGGTTATCATTAAATAACGATAAGCGATCATTGATTTGTTTCAGGCATTTTATTTCGCCATAAATTGTAATGAGCTCCAATTCATTCCGAATTAATTTCATTTTGTAGTCGTCGTCCATACGATCCCAATGGATCCTATTTCGTTGGATTTCGATAAGGTATGAATAAGATACGATAATTTAAAGTTACTACATTATTTTATTTAAATTTAAACTTAATAAAATTCAATTTGGGCTATACCATTATTTTGTAGGCCCATTCAGAAATAATACCAGCCGCCCAAAAATCATTCTTCTTCCCAGACAAGGACCGCTCCAGTATTTAACACCATTTACACAATTTCAAACTCCATTTTCTCTCGTAACACATAGCTAATCCACGAACTACCGGCACCCTTGATCATCCCTTCATAAAATCTTCCACCCCGTCACTTTCATTTCAAATTCGACGCCATTTTGAAAGCTCTGACTTCAGCTTTGCACGCACAAATACACAGTACCAATCTTTGTTTCTATTCTTCCATTCCGTTACTCCTTTGAAAAACTAACAGCTAACCATTAATTATCATTAATGAATCCCACAATAAATCTTGATAGTCCATTTACCACTTGCTTCAATTCGTTTCTCGGATTTCCACACACACCGTGTCACCTTTCGATGTTTTGCAGCTTCCAACTTATTTATAAATACAAATCTTCCAATTGTTTTCTTTCTTAATCATTTTTCTTTTTACAAACCGATACGTCCTCCCAGTTATGCAAATCCAAGAACATCCATCTCCTTTACCCACTTCCGCTTCCCCCGATAAACAATTATGCCATTTTCGAAACCCATTTCTTTCTAAGCTTTCCACCACCTGTGCCTCACGTGGTACTTCTTCCTCTTCGTTACATTAGACCGCAAACTCCAGTTCATGTTCACCCACCATCACGTTTTACTTTTCCTCATTTCCAGTTCGAACAAAAACCCAACTTCAGTACAAACCATCACCGCGTCATTTCCATCTACCTCATATTACAACGTAATACCCCTCATACGCATGGGTTTGGAAGAGCCATTCACCAGTAAAGACACAGCTTCCGGTATAAACTTTATCTTCCCAACTTCGCATTCCTATGCATGCCACTCAGTCCGTCGGAACACTGCTAGAGTCCACCGCCGTCGGGTCGAACTCCTCCTCAACCCCACCCCTTCCAGTCCTAACTTCCTATGGCATTATTTTCTTCTCACCGCTTCCAACCCATTCACCAAAAGCTGCTTAAATCTCCATTTTGATCAATCGTAGCTCTCTTTGCAAATGTCAAGTTCAATAAATCGGTCATCGAGCCGCACGACAATGATATTATATTGGATTTCTTGTCTAAAGGTTGTAACGATATACTCTTAGCGATTTTAAGTGGATAGTTTTTTTTTTAGATAGTCCATTAAAAGAATATTGGCAAGAAAAGTTCGAACCCAGAAAATAGGAAATAGCATGCCTATTTAAAGTTGGAGAAACTTAAGCATTAAGGAAAAGTAGGATAGGATGGTCTCTGTGTTATCACTTCCTAGGTTTGCTGTTTGATTTGTGTAGCCATGTGCTTTTATTAAATGTTCAAGTGGTAGCCTGCAACTTTGATAACCAGTGTAGTCTGGCTTCAGATTTAACAGTGCATCTCGTGTCCAGTATGTACGGTTACTTCAAGGCTGAGGTAAAATATATATTGTAAAATATTTTTATATATATGTTTATATTGTGTATGATATCTTGACTGGGAAAACTGTAAACAATGTTTATATATTTCTATTTTATTTTTATTTAAATCCACCAAACTTTTGTTAAATACTTATATAAGTTGATGGTTACTTTCACGTACGTTAAACTACCAGTAGTGATTATCCCAAATGACATGAATCCTATTTTTCTTGTTAGAAAACTCATCTGCAACATAAGACTGTCCAGGTTTGGAATCATGTATAAGTATGTAGTTTATACCTTCTCTAGATAGCTTATAGTCAATTAACTCAATACCGAAGTGTTATATATATATATATATATATATATATATATATATATATATATATATATATATATATATATATATATATTGTATAAGGTTAGTTCTTTTAATTTAACGTTGTCTTATGGTTTCGTATGTAATGTGCTCAACGAAGTAGGCTTAGGAACTAGATGGATCGGTGATTATGTTTTGTTATGTGAAAAATAAAGATGGCGGAAATAAGTGCCTATGTACGAAATCAACGAAAAGTCTTTTTATTGTACATTTTAAAGATACAACGAAGTCCAATCATACATAAAAGACATACCTCCACGGGAGACTGAGTTTATTGACATCATTTTTATAAATGAACCATTTAAGCGTGTGCGTCGCACACGGTATTTTACTCCGTTTTGTCAGCTTGGCTTAAACAACATCCTATTTGCAAATTATACTGTTGTCTTATTTTATATTGTCTTTTTATTCTTAAATAATCATTAATAATTAAATTTCTATTTTATACTTATTAGATAATCAAAATTACTTAATTCAAAACATTAAAATGATTAAATAAATTAATTATTTAATCGCTAAAATTGCGGGACGTTACATTCCTTCCACCTTAAAAGAATTTCGTCCCCGAAATTACTAAGATGGAAAAATGCTACAAATTCAAATACAGGTCAAAAACTACTTGTTTTAATTTCATAACTTTAGTTTTAACTAAACGAACATATTTCGATTAAAATATTGATTAATTCTTATAAACAAAAAAATTTCTAACACTCTGAATCTCCGAAAAATTTCGCCAACGTCTCCTTTGCATGACTTAACCGACGCAACTCCAACTCGCCTTTCTAGGCCTTCTCCAATCCAAAAGAAAATCAAACAGCCAAGCGACTTACCAAACAGGCTCATAAAAATCTCAAACTCATATAGAATATAAACTTATACCTTTTTGTCAGGCATTCAACTCTATTTGCTATCATTTCAGCAAATACAACGTATTCCCAATTGATCTCCACTTAATTCATTCTCGAACCAAACTATTCGCTTATAACCAAGCCAAATTCCATTCAAACTCCAATTCCAAACTCTTAGCTTATCAATTCATTTTCATTCCAGATTATCTTTGATCCAGTCCAATTTTTATTAACTTAGTCAAGTTAAATTCCAATTTATTTATTCACTTTTACCATCCCAATCTATTTAACATCATAATTTGAATTTTAAATTTCCAAAATTCAATTTCCTAGGTTTTATTTCAAATCAATTTGAAATCATATATATTAATAACAATTCAAAACATTTGAATTTCTAAACAACTTATTCCCTCAAAACAATTCAGAACCAAATCTTTGGTAGTATTCCGTCACGTAGAAACTCGTAAATGACACTGATGATGCGGCCGTCATCATCAGAATTATTTCCCAGCGATCGAAGTGAGTTCAATATTGTACCACTTTCAAAACTTATTTTCAACGCTTCCATATTTAAATCACTTTCAAAATATCCTTTACCATTTTTGAAAAACATTTTCAAATCACCCAAGATCTCAAAATTTCCTTATATAACCCAAAATTCATTTCACATACTTTTCCAAGTTTTAGAATTTTAATTCCAATTCTATTTTTAAATTCAGATTTAATTCATCTGATTTCATATATTACACTTTTATGAATTCTAATTGGTTATTTATATAACTATTTCAATTTATAATCTCATCCGATTATAATAACAACCAACACATCCTATGTGTTATAATAATTCCAATATATAGATTCCTTTTATAACAAAATATATTTTGGGTAAAATTATTTCATTTACTTTCTTTTCAGAACATACCATGTCGGTTCATCTTGTTCAAGTGTTTAGAAACTCGTACCGATACAGTGGATCAAATTGATCGACCAGAATTCATAAACAACTCAACCAATAAATCTCTATAATATAAAACAATTTCTTTTGCTCAAATATATACGCTCAAACTCAATCTAGGGTATTACTAACCCCTTCTCTATTGAGTTACGCCATAGAGCCAAGGTAATCACTTAACCTTCAGCTCTGATACTACTGTAACGACCCGGGGGATTTGCGACCTTGATTATCAAAATAAACTCAATGTCGACTATCCAATCATCGGAAATACCAGATAGTTAATAGAAACAAGTTAGAGGGTGAGAATAGATAAGATAGAAAATTAGAATAGAAGAAGAAGAAGAACATAACAACAGAATCAGAGTAACACGAATCTCACAATGGAACGAATAAATATATTATATAACATAATTTGGAAATAAAACAAATACTGTATACAATATCATTATCGGGGTACAACACTTACAACACAGCGGAAATAATCAATACCTATAGAATCCTGAAGCCTCCAACTCCAAGCTCTCAGTATATTTGTAAAATCCCGACTACTTGACTGCCCATACAAAAATTGGGCACCCAAGAGTTTAGGGAAAACAAAACAAAATAAACTCTGGGTCAGTCATGTGACTGGTGTGAGTAAACTCCAACCATTTCTTTAAATTTTAAAATCCTTTTAAAAGAAAGAATAATCATAAGACCAATCCACATATAAACACAGATGGTTTTTACCTTATGATAACCCAAAACATTCTTTTAAAATCCATTCTCTTCTGATATTATAATAATGTCTAAATCAAATAAATAGCAATCTAGTGGAAAGCTTTCATCTCACGTTCCACATATATAATATACAATCAAAAACCATGGACTCTTATTGGGTAATGGATTTCCAACTATGACAAGGTATGGAACCACCTTCCGATCAATGTACTCTAGAAACGATACACTGGAGTTCAACAAGAACATCTTGTAACTCAGCCACACATACCCGGCCATTCATTTCGCTTGAGTGTTCCAAATATATTGTCACCTTACGGTTGGTATACCAACGTAACCGTTCCCGGGAGATACAGAATTGAAAGAAGTAACAAATATGAATATTCTCTAGATGGTGACAATATACCCTAATTGGGTGTGACCCCCTTAGCCATGCTGCCTGCCGATTTCTGTCATTTCCCAGTTGATGAGGCTTGAGGTCATAACGTATCTTCTAACAGATCACTCCTTCATTTACTTTGACTGCCACATCGTCATACCCATCAAATCACAAATTGATTTCCCTAAAAATACCATGGGTATAAGCTAAGAGAAACAAATTTCTCCGCCACCAACGTAAATACGTTTGAAACGATCAACTTACGCGATCTACCAGATATACTCTATCAGACCTTCGTCCATTCAAGTTGTCCTGGGACTGGACAACTCGAAGGCACTATTCTGTAAATCCATCTTAGGCAATTTCTACCTAGGATTTACTGAACAGCCCTTGCATAACTCCGTCTACAATTATCTTCATCATATTTGATTCGCAACACTGATGCCATATGGAGTGGTTTTCAGATAATATATCTGATTCCAGTCTCTCTGTATTGAAAACGAAAATGGTCAAAATCTTTGATAGTCTGTGATTTAACTATAAAAGGAAAACATATGTACAAACAACGGTCGTATTCCCAAATGGATATCTTACCGATCAATCAACATTTCATTTCCCAATTTCCCATTTATCATTTCCATATATTAATAAATTCCTTATTTTCTAAAATTAGAAAATATACGTTATTAACTTTGGAAAACGTTTCCATTTCTGATTCACGCATCAATATCTTCCCACCTTTATCAGTCTCTAATTGTAAACTGGTAAGAGAACAACTTCCCAAGTATAAACCCCGAAGGCCGAAACCAACATCAGATCGATACCCAGAAAGCCATTCAACTCAACTAATTTCCAATCAGTTTCTAATTTCAGTAATTCCATTTAAATTCCTAATTCATACCTCAAATTCCTTTATAGTATTTTATTTGCAAAATATTACTTTAAATCAATATCATGTTACAACCATGTGCAAAGTACGGGTCTAAACCTTCCTAATGTAAAATTCTCTTTTTATAAAATTCTATTCATTTTCCAAATATTTCCTTTTATAATTCTATTTACTTTCCAAATAAATATTCCTTTTATAATTATATTTATTTTCCAAATAAATATTCCATGTATAATATCCTATTTATTTCCTATAAATATTTCATTTATAATATCATATTTATTTCCTATAAATATTTCATTTTCAAAATACACTTTGAAAATTGCCTTTTTACATTCCAGTATTTCTTATGGTATTTTAAAATACCAATTACAAGACCAGTGTCATCATAATCAATCACAGATTATATATCACACCATATATGAGAACAAACAGTATTATAAATATTGAGGAATCCAGTTGGATCCCTCCAACCTGTTTCCCTACATCCAAAGATATTAAACAATATAATTAACATCAATTTCATTTCAATATGAAATATTCTGATAAACAGAATCAATATTTGATTAACGATATATATTTATATATCGTTATCAACATTCTCAACCAATTAATTAGCTGTTCACCCAAACAGTCAACACACAGCAATCAACCAGCATTTATCAATTCTAAAAATATGTTATAAAAATATAAACTGATCAGAGTTAGTGAGATTTACTCACATTGGTCGGTTATCGTTAAATAACGATAATCGATCTTTGATTTGATTCAGGCATTTTATTTCGCTATGAATTGTAACGAGCTCCAATTCATTCCGAAACAGTTTCATTGTGTAGTCGCTGTCCATTCGACCCCAACGAATGATTTCGATATGATATGAATAAGATACGATAATTTAAAGTTACTACATTATTTTATTTAAATTTAAACTTTATAAAATTCAATTTAGGCTATACCATTATTTTGTCAGCCCATTCAGAAATAATACCAGCCGCCCAAAAAATCATTCTTCTTCCCAAACAAGGACCGCTCCAGTATTTAACACCATTTACACAATTTCAAACTCCATTTTCTCCCATAACACGTAGCTAATCCATGAACTACCGGCACCCCTGATCATCCCTTCATAAAATCTTCCACCCCGTCACTTTCATTTCAAACTCGACGCCATTTTGAAAGCTCTGACTTCAGCTTTGCACGCACAAATACATAGTACCAATCTTTGTTTCTATTCTGTCGTTCCGTCACTCCTTTGCAAAACTAACAACTAACCATTAATTATCATTAATGAATCCCACAATAAATCTTGATAGTCCAATTTACCACTTGCTTCAATTCGATTCTCGGATTTCCACACACATCGTGTCACCTTTCCATGTTTTGCAGCTTCCAACTTATTTATAAATACACAGCTTCCTATTATTTTCTTTCTTAATCATTTTTCCTTTTACAAACCGATACGTCCTCCCAGCTATGCAAATCCAAGAACATCCATCTCCTTCACCCACTTCCGCTCCCTTCGGTAAACAATTATGCCATTTTCGAAACCCATTTCTCTCTAAGCTTTCCACCACCTGTGCCTCACGTGGTACTTCTTCCTCTTCGTTACATTAGACGGCAAGCTCCAGTTCATGTTCATGTTCACCTTCCATCACGTTTTACTTTTCCTCATTTCTAATTCGAACAAAAACCCAACTTCAATACAAACCATCACCGCGTCATTTCCATCTATCTCATACTACAATGTCATACCCCGCGCACGCATGGGTTTGGAAGCGCCATTCCCCAGTAAAAACACAGCTTCCAGTATAAACTTTATCTTTAAAACATCGCATTCCTATGCATGCCTCTCAGTCCATCGGAACACTGCCAGAGTCCACCGCCGTCGGGTCGAACTCCTACTCGACCCCACCCCTTCCAGTCCTAACTTCTTGTGGCATTATTTTATTCTCACCGCTTCCAACCCATCCGCCAAAAGCTGCTTAAATCTCCATTTTGATCAATCGTAGCTCACTGTTGCAAATGTCAAGTTCGATAAATCGGTCATCAAGCTGCGCGACAATGATATTATCTTGGATTTCTTGTCTAAAGGTTGTAACGATATACTCTTAGCGATTTTAAGTGGATAGTTTGTTTGTTTATTTTTTTAGATGGGCCATTAAAAGAGTATTGGCAAGGAAAGTTCGAACCCATAAAATAGGAAATAGTGTGCTTATTTAAAGTTGGAGAAACTTAAGCATTAAGGAAAAGTAGGATAGGATGGTCTCTGTGTTATCACTTCCTAGGTTTGATGTTTGATTTGTGTAGCCATGTGCTTTTATTAAATGTTCAAGTGGACTTTGATAACCAGGGTAGTCTGGTTTCAGATTTAAGAGTGCATCTCGTGTCCAGTATGTATGGTTACTTCAAGGCTAAGGAAAAATGTATACTATAAAATATATATATATATGTTTATATTGTGTACGATATCTTGATTGGGAAAACTGTAAACAGTGTTTATATATTTCTATTTTATTTTTATTTAAATCCACCAAACTTTTGTTAAATACTTATATAAGTTGATGGTTACTTTCATGTACATTAAACTACCAGTAGTGATTATCCCATATGACAAGAATCCTATTTTTCTTGTTAGAAAACTCATCTGCAACATAAGACTGTCGAAGTTTGGAATCATGCATAAGTATGTAGTTTATAACTTCTCTGGATGGCTTATGCTCAATTAACACAATACCGAAATGTTATATATATATATTGTATAAGGTTAGTTCTTTTAATTTAATGTTGTCTTATGGTTTCGTATGTAATGTGTTCAACGAAGTAGGCTTAGGAACTAGATGGATCGGCAATTTTGTTTTGTTATGTGAAAAATAAAGATGGCGGAAATAAGTGCCTATGTATGAAATCAATGAAAAGTCTTTTTATTGTACATTTTAAAGATACAACGAAGTCCAATCATACATAAAAGACATACCTCCATGGGAGACTGAGTTTATTGACATCACTTTTATAAATGAACCATTTAAGTGTGTGCGTTGCACACGGTATTTTACTCCGTTTTGTCAGGTTGGCTTAAACGACAACCTATTTGCAAATTATACTGTTGTCTTATTTTATATTGTCTTTTTATTCTTAAACAATCACTAATAATTAAATTTCTATTTTATATTTATTAGATAATCAAAATTACTTAATGCAAAACATTAAAATGACTAAATAAATTAATTATTTAATTGCTAAAATTGCGGGATGTTACGTATGTTTTCTTAACATATCCATTTAGAAAGCTCTTTTAACATCAATTTGATACAATTTGAAATTATTATGATTAGCAAAGGCTAATAATATCCTAATTGCTTCTAATCTTGCTACGGGGGCGAATGTTTCATCATAATCTATTCCTTCTTCTTGAGTATAACCTTGTGCTACTGATCGGGCCTTATTTCTTACGACCTTACCATGTTCATTCATTTTATTTTTATAAACCCATTTAGTTCCAATTAAAGTTTTATCCTCTGGTCTAGGAACAAGTTCCAATACATCAGTCCTGGTAAATTAATTCAATTCTTCTTGCATAGCAAGGATCCATGAATCATCGGATGATGCTTCCTTTGGATTCTTAGGTTCAATAGACGAAATAAACTTCGAATTACTCATATAATTTAATTGGTTTTGAGTCCTAACAACAGATTCAATATCTCCTAAGATATTCTCTACAGGGTGGTCTCTTAGTAATCTAGTTCTTTTATTCAGTTAATGAGTTTCAATATTTACTTCATCAATATCGTTTTCGCATCCATCTTCATTATTTTGTGTTGTTTTCTTATAATTTTATTCAAAAGATACATTTAAGATTTCTTCTATAGTATTGGTTCTTAAACTAAAAACTCTATAAGCTTTACTTCTCTCTGAATTTCCAATAAATATCCTTTATCGGATTTAGAGTCAAATTTGTCTAAATTTTTTTAGGGTTAAGAATAAAACATTTACTTCCAAATATTTCAAAATATTAAACTTTTGGTTTCTTATTATACAAAAGTTCATATGATGTTTTATGAGTCAAGGGTCTTATTAATATTTTATTTCATATTTAACAAGCTGTTGCAACTGTCTCTGCCCAAAAATTTCTAGTAAATTACTATCAGATAAAATAGTTCTCGCACACTCTTGAATTGATCTATTCTTATGTTCGACTACTCCGTTTTTTTGAGGGGTTTTCGGGAAAGAAAAATTATGGGTTATCCCTTTTTTATTACAAAACTTTTCAAAATTTTCATTTTCGAACTTTCCACAGTGGTCACTACGTATTGTTTTGATTTTTAAAGATAATAAATTTTGAATGCTTTTAACAATGATTTTAAATTGATCAAAAGCATCACTTTTATTTTGAAGAAACAAAGTGTAGGTAAATCTAGAAAAATCATCAATTATTACGTAAACATATCAATTGTGATTTATTGATTGAGTTCGGGATGGACCAAATAGATCCATGTGGATTAACTCTAATTGTTTCGAGGTTGTAATTTCCTCTTTTAATTTAAACGAACTTCTTTTTAATTTTCCAAACTGATAAGCGTCGCATAAATTATTTACTTTGAATTCCATTTTGGATAATCCCCTAATTGAATCTAACTTTGAAATCCTAGAGACGTGTTTGAAATTTATATGACCGAATATCTTATGCCAAATCCAAGAGTTACTTGTATTTGCCATAAGAAATAGATTATCATTGGAGATTTTCATACTTAATATATAAATATTTTTCTTTCAATCTCTTTTGAATATTATTTTTGAATTCCTATCTTCTATAAAGCATTTATCTTTTTCAAAGTTTATACTATAGCTTTATCGCAAAGTTGACTCATACTTAGTAAATTATGTTTTAGATTCCTAACTAATAAAACATCAGAAATAGTAAGAGTTTCAAAATTACCGACATTGCCGATGCCAACTATATATCCTTTAGAGTTATCACCGAAGTTAACCATTTCTCCATCTTCATATACTAGATTATTCAGTAATTCTAAATTTTCCGTCATATGACTTGAACAGCCACTATCCAATATCCATTTGTCCATCAAAATTTGATTTCTCAATAGCCATGTAGCAAACCATTTCAAAGTTTGAATTTTCAACAACCTTGTATTGCACCTTTTCCTATTTGAACAATAATTCAGTAGATCGCTTATATTTTCAACATAATTGAATGCAGACTTTTTTAACGATTGATGCAATGCATGGATTGAAACTAATGTTACAAATCATTTCAAAATTAGCCATTTAATATTTCCAAAAAATCATATTATGAACTTTTTGAAAACCCATGCTCCAATACCATTTGTTAGGGAATGCGGAATGCAGATCTTAAGGCAAAACAAACACTAGAGGGGGGTGAATAATGTTTATAAGAAATTTATGAAAACTTAAACTTATTTGATCTACAAAATGAATCACATAACGATTATCACACCATAGATGATCACAAACACGGACACAGGTATAAGTAAATATAAAATGCAGCAAAGGAAAAAACACAACGGATTTTATACTGGTCGGATTACGCCTACGTCCAGTCCCACACAACGATGGATTGCACAGAGTTTTATTAATATCAATATCCAAGTACAACCCCTTGATTTCATGGCTACAAAGTTAACACTGCTCCATACACCCTTGATTTCACGGCTATAAGGTTAACACCGCTCCCTTTCCTTGATTTTGGGGATACAAGGAACACACCCTCTGCTAAACAATTCCCAAATGATTCCAAGAGCCATATAACTTTTCAATAGCACTTCAATTCAGAGAGTATTTGATAGAGATAGAGAAAAGAAGATGTTTGATATAATTTGAGTAGAAATCGGCAAAGTATAAGTGCAGAAATCAAGAAAATAATGTATATTAATTGTAGTATGTAAAAGGGTAAAGATGGAGAAGAAGAAAAATAAAAAAAATCGAAATTAGCCCCTATTTGTAGTGTCTCAATGGTTGCAACGTTTCAGAAATGTTATAAATAGTGCAAAGACACTTCCTTTGAAAATTGAATTTATGACAGCTGTATGTCGACATATGTGTAGCATTTTCATTTTTCAAACTATTTTTCAAGTGTTTAAACATATATATTTTTCTAGAAATTCTTGAGTCAAATCTTAGCAATTTAAATTAATATTCTAAAGTATAAAATCGTATGGAAACATAATAATATCTATATAATAAAATTCCTTATTAGGACAAACCAAAAGACAAAGAATGGTTGGGATTTAAACAAAACAATGACTAACAGCGGCAGTCAATCATCCATGTAATCAAATAATTTACCCTGTTATTGGCTCTTCCACGGTGGTATTAACTTTGTCACCCGCATTAACTTCCCTTTCTACCCACGATAATTTTCTTCCCAGTAAGCCACGATTACCCATCACAGTTCGGTTTCCTTCTACCCCAATTTTTTCTTCCATTTATCTCACCTCCTCCCTCTTTCCTCTCCAAAACCAATTGTTTATCATAATAAAAACTTTTTATTTGGACGGAAGTTGAAAAGCTTTTAATAAGCACGGGAATGGCTAAATCAATCTGGGAAGAAGGAAGAAGGGAACAAAGAGGTCGAAGAAAATGGCAGACGAATTCATGTGGATCTAGATTTTTCTCAACGCCACAATCTTTTACCCGTTTGGAGTCAGCCATTTGATTTATCATCTTCGACCAAGGAAAATTAGCGTATTTTTGGAATAATTGATGTCAGAGATTGATTTTCATAAATTCTATTCAGCCGTTTGGTAATATAGTGTTGCTACATTAATACTCATTAACTTACATTTAGATCGGATTTTATTTCCCTTCTCTTCCTCCATAATATAACGTTCCTTTAATTTGTGTACTTTCATCAGTACTAATGTTTGCTTCCATTTGATTCCCTGGATGTTTGAATAGAGTACATTCCTTCTGATGTTTTATTCTTTACTTTTAGTTTTTCCTTCTTTCATATTGCAACTGCTGCTCACGTTCGAATGGAGTAAATTCCAGTCTACTGTGAAGACCGTTTCGAATTTGGTCATGTTTTGATTTATTTTTTTGGGATTTGCGGAATAGCATACTATGTTTGGTTTTCTTCTGTATGAGTTTCAATTCTTATCTTCTAACTATCTATGTCAAATCCAACTTTTTTGTCCATTATCTGAGGAGTTGGTATTGCGAACATGCTATTGTTTTTGTGTATCATGCTTATACTGTACATATCTGTTGTTAAGTGAAATATTATATTTTTTAGTATTACGAAAAGTTGTTATAAAGCTTATAAAATTCTGTAGGTGAATAGCTTTAACTGTTTACATGGATAGTTCACAAGCGTCAGATAAAAACTGGGTACAACTGGAAGGGGAGTTTCTCAGCAATGCTACTGTTTCAGATTCTTTCATTTCTATAGGAGGACCTCCACCTAGAAATGAAGTTGTTCTCAATAGCTTGGTTGTTAAACATGCTTACCAGATCATAAAACCAACTCCTCCCGACACTAAGGTTAGTGTAATATACAATGTTAACCATGTCTTTGATTTTTCAAATGGAAAACAAATCTGAGTATTATAAATTTATATAATCTTCTTCACGGATTCAGTGTAATCAGAAACAGCAATTTGATTGACAACCTAAATGGTTGGTTCCTTCTTAGTCCGTGCACATTGAAAGTTTCTGATGCCTCGCCTCATGAGCTTCTCCTATAGTAAGAGAATCCCTTGCCATGCATTTTGAAATATTGGATGGAAAATATATCAACATAACATATAGATCTCAACCATGGATGGGAGCTGCTCAAATTATCACTGAAAAACTCAAGTGACACAGATATACCAAGTATCTGCTTGGGTTTATTCATGTCCGTATTAAATGGTCATTGGAAAATAGATATGGTTGTAGGAGTCGATATCCAATTTGTCAATGGTGGAAAAGTTGAATTTGTTGATGAAAGAAGGTACAAAATTGCGGGTTCTACGACGGTGTAGACATAATGCTTGTTGGATTACACATATTTCCTTTTGATAGCAAGGCAAGATTCAGACATTTTACGAAGCAAACCGATGAGGTAAATTTTTGCCTGCAATACATCTGAAATAAGACTGTTAGTATATGTTGTGTTTGCTATTTAAAGTTATAAATTAAAAATGATTAGTGGAGGGTGGATGCATGCAGAACTTGTGAGCATGGACAAATCATTAGTGGAGGGTGGATTGGAGCTGTTGCATAGCGCAGTACTCTTAAATGTCTTTATTATTGATACAAGTGATATGCAAGGCCTAGAGCTATGCCATGAGGCACAACGCTAAAATTTTCTGATTATCCTGTGCTACTAAGGTGCTAATATGAAATACCATAAAGGAGCTCAGACAATGTGGTGCTGTTTGTGCTACAAGGGACTATGACCAACTGGTTGTACTACCTGAATTAACCACGTGTGTTCCAGATGCTTCAGATTATTTGGATTATGATCGAAATAATGAGGATTATTTAGTACTTATAAATGTATTTTCTTTTCATTCTAGCATTCCATAATTTTCATGGGGCCAGTGGAGGAGGGGAGAGCCACAAAGGAAATGGTGGATGTGAGGGAGAATTAAAAAGGACTGGAAGTGGGAGTGAACGTGATGAATATTGATCAGTACTCGGAATGATAACAGATGGGGAAGAGGGAAACAGATAATATGTTTTAACCTCTGAATTACTTTCACTCATTGTATATGACGATATTGTTTCCATGTTTGCATATTGTAATCGCAGTAACCAGCAAAAACCTTACTCAGATTGTCTGATTTTTCTTTTATTTACTGTTTCCATTTTTTATGATTTGATATTTCTTAATTTGTGATAAACTTAAAAGCCAAAATTGTGCATTTTGGTAAAATTGAATCTTGTGTGTTCCATCCTCTGTTAATGAACTCATCAACGGTATTACTATGTTAAAGAATAAACTTTAAATCGAGTTCGACTGAAGGTAAACCAGACCACGCGCGAAGCACGTCCCTTGATCACGCGCGAAGCGCGTACCGTCATCACGCGCGCCTCTACCCCATGTCCTGCCTACGACGACTCAAACGCCTCCTTCATCACCGGTGTCAACTGATGCGGTAACACGGATTTCCTTCCATCGAATCACAGGGTGAGTTGCTAGGATTCTTCTATCTTTTGGTTATAGATTATCGGTTTTCCCTAAGTTCTTGCTATCTATGATTGTTATGTTGCGTCTTTTCTTCGACTTTATTATCTGCTACCAATTTTTAACAATAAGTCCTTATTACCGCTTTAGTTGTTACCAAAAACGGTTGCATGCAAAATTTGTATCCAATTCATGTTTCCCTACAATGTTTGATCACTTATTTAACAGTACGGTTGCTGATCTGCCAGTAAGTCTATTCCAATAACTGGCTCTTATGGAAGATTGGAGATTTGCGATGAAGGCGTGTTAATCATGAACTGGTTGCACATTCATAATTCAACATGCTGGAAACATTCGATAATGGAATGGTAAATGTTACCAATTGGAGAGGACACCAGCTACTATATGGTTTTTTAAAGGTTAGTGTTATTAACATTGATTTGTTATACGTTTTTAGTATTTTTTCACTTTCTATTGGACAACCACTGAATATTCAATATCAGATTAAGGTTGTTTTAGACTTTGCAAAAGACAAAGTTTAGTTATACCATAATTGGGTTGTATGACAAAAAGCTCCACATACAAATCATCTCTACATTTACAGGTTTTTTTCAACCTTCACACCTGTTCATTTCGACCTTCAGGAAATATCCAAAGCCCTACCTCATCCAAGTTATAATCTGTTAAACACCACTTTCATTTTTTTACGTAATACACGTTATAAATCATGAATTTTTTTATAGTGCACCAATAATTAAACATCCATTTTCTTCATTTCTTGAGGTTGGGTGTAGTTTTGGAGGGTCAAGAGTTTGACTACAAAATCATGGAGATTAAAGTCGAAGAATACGAGGCAGTAGCATCATTGGGCAAGGATTGAAAGGATACGATGGAAACTATTTTGGTCATAGTTGCCAAGCATCTACCATTAGCAGATATGGCCAAAAAGGAATAGAATGAGAGCGCTTAACATGTTGAACTACATGCAAGTTTTGTGATCCACACAGTTTAGACAAAGAGATTGCTTAACTATTGATTGGGAACTTACTACTTTTGTTTTCACCTTAATACAACAGGTACTCCCTATTTAACTAAAGCACATTATGCCCAAAGTTGTTTATAAAGTTTGGTAGCTAAACTTATGTTTGGATATTTCTTATAATATGCCTATTAGTCTTACCCAATAAAAACATGAAAATAGTGATCATTAATTTCACTGTGTCTTTATATAATTGATATTAATCTTAAAATTTGCATGCCAGCACGATTACTTTTCTAAATTTACTATGTTATGTATTTCATGTCCGTCTGTTAAGAATATTTAATGAAGAGCACATTACATATTTGTATACATACAGAAATGTAATATCTTGGAATTTGGGTTGTTTACGTTTGGCATACAGATTTATAAGTTTAATCTATGACTATGACACGACCCGAACTTCCCCGTGAAGGAAAGCCCGGATTGCTTTGAGAACGACACACATCGGAATGCAAACAGAAGAACATTTCTTATGTTTATTACAACAATTCCATCAGAATACAAGAATATATAGAGTTTGAATAAATATACATTCGACAAATATCAGAGATTACAATAAATTACATAGCAGCGGAAAAACAATAAAAACACAACTGAAAGTAATGCACGGATACAGAGCTTTCCGAGCATCGTTCCAGCTGTAAATCAGGATCCTGTGAATATAAATCTGCAAAACCAAAACTACTAGCTGCCCGTGTGGAAAATAGGGGCACCCAGAGTTTAGGTTAAAACAATAAACTCCAGGTCAGTCATGTGACTGGTGTGAGAACTAAAACAATTATTAATCTTTATTTTTAAAGTTAGGTAAATCAAGGGACCACGCCGTATAACACGGAACGGGTTTTCTCCCAAGAATACCAGTGCATAAAACAAACAGCGCAATGCTAAATAAAGAAAAATGAAGCTATTATAAGACCCAGGTCCCATCACACAATGCAACACAAGCCGGAGGATAGGGTTTTCCCTTATAATAGCCAAAGAATGCTTGATACATTTAAAAACACATTATTTTGATATTACTATAAGTGTATAGTGTCAAAACAATTTCAATCATAAGTATCAATCATAGGCGGCATAGCTACCATCTACTATGTCGCCATACTAGGTTCTACAAATAAAACCGAATTATCACGTATTGGAAATTAGATTCCATCATGAGTCGAGGCAAGGGGCAAGCTCCTCTCCGTTCGAGACACTCTAGCAAATGCCTCAGGACCACACACAGCGATCCTGGATCTTCAGGGTCGGTCCTCTCTTACTTTTGAGGATTAGTTATTCCTAAACACACGTTTCCCGGTCCTAACAGACCTATATCTGAGGCGCCTCACATTCCAACAACCACAAAGGTGAAAAGTATAGAAATGTCAGCCAGTTTAAGCACTGACACCACCACTAGCTAGAAAGAAACGTCGTGCTCTCCCTGCAGTCACTATCCTGTTTTTGACTCATACCAAGGTGTGAGGCTCGCGAATTAACGCCATACACAAAGCTGCGCCACACAGGCCGTGCTTTGATCATCAACCACAAGACTTTGCTTTTCAACAGAAGCCTTGATCATTTTCCACTAAGGCGTGCCACACAGGCAATTCACTCCATGCGACTGATGTCCATCGATATACAACCTCTGAGCTCGTACGTCTCAGAGAAGGGCGTTAAGCAAGAGAATAAATTCTCCGCCGCCAAACAGATGTATATTTAATAGAGATCAATCAACACAAAATAAAATCCAATGTCTGACACACAGCTCATTTACAAGTTCGTTCTGGGTCTGAACGAAACCGGAGGCACTTTCCTTGCATATCCATCGATCTCCAAGTACGTCTGGATGATCACCAACTGATTCCCTCCTCCTATGTGTACAGGCCAATCAAGATCATCAGTAATCACCCAAACTATGTGAAGACTTCCGGTCTTCAACCACCGTCTTTATCTTCGACTTATCATCGAATCGGTTATTCAGAATGGGTATAAACCCGGCCTTTCCGAATAACCCACATATATAATACACAAATGTTATACAAACACAACATACGCCCCATTCCAATTCAAAATATTCTTTTATTCAAATTTTCACATTCTTAGGGAAAGGTTCCCATTAATTTTATCAAAGATAAATTCTTCTAAATTTATTCTTTAATCTTCCTTTGGATATCATTTCAAACCATTTTATGGTTTTCCAAACTAGTCGGGATTAGCGAACCACACTAAAGTAATTATTTATTTTATTTCCTAATCCCTACCTATTCATCCCATGGAGTAAAACTGGTAATACTCCATATCTAACACCACGGTGTTATCGGTAAAATTAATTACCATTTCACATTCAAATCTAATTAAAGATTTAACTATCGCTTTGGAGCAAAACTGGTGATACTCCATTCTCGATCACTTTCCAAATTTGATAATTTAAATTATCAATTCACATTTCAATCTAATTACAGATTCATTAAAACTCCACTTAGTTTTAATCTTCTCAAAAATCAATATCCTGTCTTTAACTGGGTTAAAGAACCAATGTCATCTAAAACACGGTTCACGATAAACCCAAAATCACTTTTCGTTGTTAATTGGGTTAAAGAACAGGTGTTATTCAAAACACCGCTCACGGTAAACCCAAAAGCCAACTTAAATCCAATTCCAATTAATATTATTTAATCGATTCACTTCATTAAATCTAAATAGAAAGATTTAATCTTTTTCTCTATTGGGTTTAAGAACAGTGTTAATGAAGACACCATTCGGACGGACCCAAATCACGATTGATATTAAATGCAAGGCTCTGAATAGAAAATATATCGGCTTATATTCAATATCAAATTCTACGACCAACAAATATCGTATTGGAAATAACGATATAAATATATCTTTCAAATTTCCACAACCATATCTGTATAATCACGAAATCCAACATCGAAATATTCCGAAGATAATTTCGATTCAAATCCCTCCCAATTCACGTATTGGAATTCTGATTATTTTTAAAACCACTTTCAATCCATTTTATTTATTTAAAAATAATTGGATTTTTATTTCTAGTTATAAACTAGTTCATTTCGATAAAAATCTATTTTTATCTTTTCAAATTTGGAAATTTTCATCCCAATTCATATATTATGATTTTACATAAATTATTAATATTTTTAATAATTTTATCAAGGCGCGTACAGTCGGTTTTCAATAACGGCCACCGAACTGCACTTACAACGACCTTTTCCAAATTTGATTTGGACATAATTCCAAATCCAACCATTAGATTTCAAATTTCTAATATTCATTGGAAAGCTCTTTTTGATACGAACCCAACGGTTTCGGTTTCAGGAGAATCCGACGGTCGGATCTCCCGTAATGTCCATTCGAAGTCAATGATCGAAATTCACGAACTGCCGCGGCACGGCGCGTTCTATTCAGGCCATTATATATATATAATATATATATATATATATACTAGGTTGGAACCCGTGCTATGCACACGGTGAAATGTGGAATTATGCCGTGGAGGGGTTGGAAGGAAGATAAAATCATGAGGGTAGGAGTGTTGTATTTGAATAGTTTTTGACCTAATGATTTACCTTTTTTTCTTCCTTGTATTAACTTTTTGTGAGTACAACTACTCGTGTTATCGTATTATTTCTGCATTATACCTTCGACCCGTTTAATCATCGGATTGCGTTGAGATTTTTTGTTAGGAAGATGTATTCTAATTACTATTATGTTAGGTTAAATAAGATTGTAATTTATTTATGTATAGTATTTTATATGTTCAAATTTTTCAGGGTAAATTAAATACTGAAAATGTTTATTCTTTATAAAAAGAGAAAATATTACGTGATTTGTAGCTGATGATCATTGGAAGTCATCACAATGACATATTAGTTTGAAAAAGTAATATGTAAGTTGATCATACTTATGAAATGTGAATGTTATTAAGCTTTGTTGCTTTATCTTCTTCAATTTTATATTACTTCTAGGTGCAACGTTTGATTGCCGAATATTCAATAAAGAACAAATGTGTACAATAAGCTGTCCGTCTGGTTTATGTCATGTGAATGCTGCATCATTTAATCTTGTTTCATAACGATTAACTTCTTTTTCATAATGGTTAATTTGATTTTTTTTAAACATTAATTGATGCTAGTAAAATTGGAATTTACCGCACCTAAGAGGACAAAGGAGGACGACAAAATACATATAGTTACCACAGAAGGAACATCCATAAGGGTTAATAATGACTTGTACGTTGGCTATCCACATATCCAACCCCCCTCCGTTTCTTTTGAGGTTAATGATGAAATAAGATCATTATTTGTACCCCCTTTTAGTGTAAAGGAGGAATTCAGGGGATCCATTGTCAATTCCTCTTTTACACTAAAAAATGTCTTTGTCCCTAAAATCCAAAGTTTCCATCATTTTAACCAACTTTTTTTAATAAGTTTGGTATTTTCCCTATTTTCCACTTTTGAATACCACTACTTGTCCAAATACAAATTTATCAAAAAATATAATAGTTTGTACCTTCGTCCACTATCACCAACAAATACATAAATATCAAGAAATAACATTTTATGCCTTAATCCACTATCAGCACAAAATTTAAAAAATAACGCCTAGTACCTTTGTCCAATATCAGCAAACTGAACACATGTACTATTTAGTAACGTCATCCATACAATACCGAACAAAAGAATCAGACCTGTTTAGAAAGAAAAGAAAACATATATATTGTTTATACATGTGAAATGCTGAGGATTCAAACATAATGCAAATATAATTTTATGTCAACTTAACAGTTACAAAAAAGGCATTTCGTTCGTACAATCTGGGACAAAATCAGAGAAGAAATCCATGTTATAACTTTGTGTGCATGCTACTTTCTCCATCCTTGAGTAGAGCGTGTCCAAAAGCCCATGACTCAAATGCTTGAGTAAAATAACAGTTCCTTTGTATTAAAGCTATGGCTTCATATTAGACGAAATCTAGCAATGTGGATTAATACTCCTAATTTGCATGCAATATCTCCATTCACTGAAAAATACTTGAACCTAAAAGAATTTGTAAATACTGTTATCTAATAAGATCATCATAATTTGTGAATTTTTCATTAAATAGTCATCGAGTACAACAGCATGAAGTAAACTACAAACAATATTTAATGATACTGGACTGAGTGTATGATGATGCTTAATAAAACTAACATGCAGAGTAATGCAATGAAATGCAGTTTCACCATTAATCTTAACTACTTAAGAACACCATACGAAAATCCTATAAATCATATAACTGTGAGTGGATTTTCCAAGTGCACAAAGTAAGCTTCAATACCATGTCAAAATAGTCTCATTTTGCCGATAGTATAAAGAGTACATGATTCTAGGTTAATTTTTGTAGCCCGATTTTCCCAAGCTTGTGGATTTGGTTCAAGAAAATTCATTTCATCCGCACAAAACATAGTGATAACATTATAAGTTGGCAAGGATAAATGAAACTGCAAACATTGTCCAAGGATCCACATCAAATGTAAAAAAATTGTTTATGAATGGTTTATATATATATATATATATATATATATATATATATATATATATTCAATGATCCTTTTGTACTTATTGCATCATCCAAAAAACATGGATCAAAAAAAACTTGTAGCTAAGACATACATAGTGAACAGAGTGATATTAAGACAAAAGTTTATGTTACAATTATTTCTAGAATACCCAAACCAAATCACTGTAATGCTATTAGTTAAGATGAGCTGATTTAAGATTCACGTTCAACTGGTAAAAGAGAGTTCTCCTTTTGGTTCTTGTCAAAAAACAACTTCATTCAATTTTAATCAGAGTTGAAGACTGTGGCGGCTTGTTATTTGGTAGATTGGTTCATAAAACCAACTATTGTCAAATGTCGCTTGCGCAATCATAACTATAACTATTCACCATGTACAATGTTGGTCTGCAATTTCTACACATTGTTATTTGAAAAGCTGGCTATATATATTACACGTAATACATTATATATAAAAAGTCAAGTAAGATATCGATTTAGATTAAGTACATATTTAGATGGTTAAATCTGTAGTTGATTAATCGTATAAAGCATAAAAAATTCTTTTGATGAAGATAAGCATTGTTACGTGACTTACTATAAACAAATTTCTAGATAAATACAAGCACCTATACAGTTATACTATTCTTTCCCCAAGCAACAAAGGCAAATAACAAATTTGGTAATTATTCTGGAATATTGCATCTATGTATTGCAGTAATACTGCAATTAGTAAGCCTGAAAATTACCATGGAACGGGCAGCATGCAAATCAAATCAATTATTTATTTAGTAAGATGCAACCAATCATGTAATAGAAACAAACCTAAGCCCCTCCCAAAAAAACAGGGAGTTTCATTTCTGAAAGTGTGGAATGAGGATAAATTGTGCGGTAAACTATAATTATACTACTCCATTTGTTGCTCCAACATCAAAAACTTTATATCACAAATACAATGTAGAAACTGATATAAACAATTTTCTCTTGGCTGTGTGAAAAAACATGGCAGGTCAGAGGAATCTCAACATTTTGTATCATTTGGCCCTGAATTTTGTTAACAGCGAAGCTAAAATTAAATGAAGCCCATATTAAAATTCAAAGATCCCAAAGGAAGGGAAAGAACAAATTTCGTTGTATGAAAAAAAGGCCAACCAAGGGTCCAAGAGTATCATAAATGGCCAACAATGATTCCATCATTATATTTCACCCCAATTGAATGATTCAAAACATTTTCTGCCAAGACTAAATTTGTAAATATTATTAAAAATATTGTAGGTATAGTTAAATCAAGATGAATAACAAATGTTGTAATTACAAAACGTAGGACTTAATATCATATGATAAGTTTAATTTTTTTTACCATAACAGAAAATTATACTAAAATAGAAGCTTTGATATTACTTTATAAGTAATGATCCGCAAAAGTTGAAAGACTAACAATGCTTAAAACAATATGCAAAATTTAGAAACTACATAGTATTGTTAGATAATAATTAACACTTACAAAATTTCACGTTAACCAGAAATTATAGATAAGCAATATATTGTTTCACATATGAAAGGATTTGGCATTGTCAATGGTTCAAAACTTATTAGTTTGACATTTAATTTTGAACTATAGCTTATTCAGTGATTTATTGATTTCATCATCTTTACTTTTCTTTTACTAAAGTAACCACAATCATGTGTTCATCTTTACTCCCTTTTCTGTTTCCACGTTCATGTATTCTTGTTTAGCGAAGAAATAAAAATATAATGATTGAATATGCCTAATAATGCAATAACCACGATAATTATTATTTTTGAGGCAAGAAAAGCTTAGTTTGGATGAGACCCTAGCGATAAAATCATAAAGTGTTGAATTTACGAACCTCTCAAATGTTGTAACGGGTTGACAACACGCACCATTATTCTTTGAACTATTTCAAAAGATATTTCATAACTACAGGGAGCAAAGGATTAATATAACGCCTTCCTAACGTAAGTGTTACTGGTTCATCCAGAATAGATATGTTGAGCATACTGCAAATAGATATGTCATGTTCCTAAATAACAAAATTGGTGGTAAAAATAAGAACAAATAACATAAATAAAAACACTGGTATAACCTTAGTGACACACAAAACTTTCTCTATGTGCTTAATTGTCATTCCTATAGCCAAGTAAAACATGTAATAAAATAGTAGATCAAAAATAATGAATAACTATGCAGCCAAAATTATGAGTAGATAAGAGAAACAATGCATATCAAACAAAGATGAATATGATAAATATTTGTCAATCCTTGTCCATTTTCAAAAGTAGGAGGGTACATGATGATGGCAGTTTGCGTAATGAAAGCATAATCAAGGAGATCATGAAGACTATGATGTAGGAATCAAAAAAAAAAAAAAAAAAAAAAGGAATTATCTAGGATGCACGCTTATTTTTCATTTGAGAAATTATCGCTTCAAAATTTATACAGTAAATCCCTATTAATTTATTATTTATGCCAATTTTGTAACAATTGCATGTTTTTGACAGCCAAGAATTTTCACAGAACAATAATGCTAAAAAATATATATTAAATTATCTTTTATTAGTTGTATGCAACATTGTTTCTGTTCTCCCATTCCCCATTTCTTCTTGCATTCCCATCTAAGGAGAAAGATATATAGCATCAGTGGAATGATTAAATCCCTATTAATTTATTATTTATCCCAATTTTGCAACAATTGCATGTTTTTGACGGCCAAGCATTTTCGCTGAACAATAATGCCGGAAAAAAAATATTGAATTACCTTTTATTAGTTGTAGGCAACATTGTTTCTGTTCTCCCATTCCTCATTTCTTCTTGCATTCTCATCTAAGGAGAAAGATATATAGCATCAACAGAATGAGTATGAAAAGGTCAAATTAATTATCACAAAAACGAATCCATAAAAAAAAGACAAAAATGAAACTGATTTTGCAAGGTAGAAAAATGGATTAGATCTATAGAGAGAAAACATAGGCCAAAAAAATAATATGTAATTTCAATATTCTTCGAGATGAAAACTGCTCAAATTTTTAAGGCCAGCAAGTGTTAACTTGTACATATTATGACCAAAGATTTTAGAGGCAAGGTGGTATAATTTTGTTGAATTAAGAACTAAATTGAGGTGAATGAGTGCATTAACGAACAGGCACAATTTGTGGATAAAAAATTTAAACACAATTTGCACAATGATAACATGTTAAAATCAGAATGTGACCATGGTGGCAATATCTCTCTCCTGCCCTTGATTAAAATGTTAAACTGAGCACACAATCAAACAAAAATGTTTTCTAAGGAAAATAACCTTGATACAAAGATACACTGGTATGGACCAAAATATGCATATTGTTAGATTTCATTACGTATCAAATGAGAAGTGATAACTTTATACCAGTAGAGATCAAATATGAAATTAACATGAAGTTAGTAACATAACAATTTAGTTAATTGCAAATTTGATCAGATTTATTCAAAAGTAACACTTGTTATTCATATATAAATTATAAGGAAACCAGTAAATCAAGTAACACGTAATATAAGGCATGAGTAACGATATCGAACGGAGTAATAAATGCTTAAAAGAATGATTATATGTTATAATAATGAACCTTTAATTTGTACAGCGAGGATGCACCTATCTGAGTCTTCCCTCTTCATGCCCTCAAGTTCTTTCAAAGCTGGGGCCTATATACATTGCCTAGTTATGCAGATAAAGATGACATGGTATGAATCATTTACACCAATATTTCTCATATTATGTTTGAAAGAGGCTTTGTCGCTGCTACCATGGATTGATGGCGAAACAACTAAACCTATATAAAAATAATGAAGCTTTATTAATGCGAAACAGGTTTATTGATCAAGCTTTATAGGGCAAGAAAAACAATGAAAAGTCTAATGGAATTGGATATATCCTGTCGAAAAGATAGTCATATAAAAATACCTTTTGAAGATATGTTAAACATAGCTTCAACTAAGGTTGTGTCTTTTATTAGTTGGAAAATCAACTTTTAAAAGAGAAAACGCATGAGACTTGCTAACTTATCAAGTATCAAATTTCACATTTCATGTAGAAATGACCATGTACATTATTTTGTGGAATGCGCAGATTCAGGTTTTTGTTTATTCGGCTAAACATGGCTTGCATAAATTAATATAATAAAAAATTGATATAAGTTTCTAACTACAAACAAAACTTGCAATATCTAACTATTTTTTTTGATAAGAAGGCAGTCATACTGCCTAAAATTACAAAAAAGAATTAAAAGTAATGGGATTGGAGAAAAAAAGACAGTAATGCATAAGATATAGTCAGTGAGAATTATATATATATATATATATATATATATATATATATATATATATATATATATATTCGTAGTTATCTTATGAAAATAATAGTACTAAATCCAAAAATTGTACCAAAATATGAATATTTTTACCCACTAAAAACACATGATTCATTTACGGCTTTTTTCATCAATTTGAATTGAGAAATAAATGTATAGTGTATTATTCTTCCATGCCTGCTGGGTTCATAACTCAAAATATAATAGCATGTTCAATAACTCCCTACTTATTCGCCTACAAATTCAGTCATTCATTTATTAGACATTGTATTATCATAAATACTTAATATATAAAAATTTAGTTGTAAGCTCAATAAATATCCAGGAAAATTGGATTTGATCAAATATTCTTGTGTGGCAAGGTTTTTGCTGTCATAGTCAACACACACAGATCGGTGTACAAAAATTAAAATAACAGTAATTTCAGTTCAGGTGAGGTTACAATTTTAAGCTTTATTTTTTTATTTGTTATTTATGAAGAAGTCTCCATATATTCAAAAAACAATTACGGATGTTATCCAAGATTTACAAAAGGAGACATTGAAGCGTTATTGTTTTTTCTTGGTTATTGCAGCGATCTTGGAGGGTAAAATTGAGAATCCAGAATGAAATTTAAGGATTGTTTATTAATTTATTTTTGAATTTTATGTAGTCGAAAAATATGAACATGTAAAACAATTGACTTGGATAAAAAATGTGGACTTAGCTCAAATTTTAGGTGAATCGAGTATCAAAATATTCTTAATCTGCTGAAACAATAAGTATGCAGAATAAATTGGGTTAAAAAACCGCTGACACATTAAAATTCCAATATAAGTATCTTATACCGTTAACCGCAAAACATCGAAATATTGTTTCTACATGAATCCTAACTTGGAGTAAATATGAAGTGAAAGGTTAACTGTAGAAACAACAATGTATGGTAGTTCAAAATGAAACAACTATCCTGACCTGTTTTTTTTCACATCTTATGATGGACACGTAATGGAGATTCAGGTTCATACCTGCACAAGCATACATGGCTTGCAAAAACTGATATAAGTTTCTAACTACAAACAAAACTTGCAATATCTAACTATTTTTTATTTATTTATTATTATTATTTTGCTAAGAAAGCAGTTATACTGCCCAAAATTACAAAAAAAAAAAAAAAAAAAAAAAGAAAAAAAATCTAAAGTAGTAGGATTGGAGAAAAGAAGACAGTAATGCATAAGATATAGTCAGTGAGAATTATATATATTTTTGTAGTTATCTTATGAAAATAATAGTACTAAATCCAAAAATTGTACCAAATTATGAATACTTTTACCCACTAAAAACACATGATTCATTTACGGCTTTTTTTTTTATCAATTTGAATTGAGAAATGAATGTAAAGTGTATTATTCTTCCATGCTTGCTAGGTTCATAACTCAAAATATAATAGCATGTTCAATAACTCCCTACTTACTCGCCTACAAATTCAGTCATTCATTTATTAGACATTGTATTATCATAAATACTTAATATATACAAATTTAGTTGCAAGCTCAATAAATATCCAGGAATATTGGATTTGATCAAATATTCTTGCGTGGCAAGGTTTTTGCCGTCATAGTCAACACACACAAATCGGTGTACAAAAATTAAAATAACAGTAATTTCAATTCAGGTGAGGTTACAATTTTAAGCTTTATTTTTTTGTTTGTTATTTATGAAAAAGACTCCATATATTCAAAAAACGATTATGGATGTTATCCAAGATTTACAAAGGGAGACGTTGAAGCATTATTGTTTTTTGTCGGTTATTGGAGCGATCTTGGAGGGTAAAATTGAGAACCCGGAAAGAAATTTAAGGATTGTTTATTAATTTATTTTTGAATTTTATGTAGTCGAAAAATATGAACATGTAAAACAATTGACTTGGATCAAAAATGTGGACTTAGCTCAAATTTTAGGTGAATCGAGCATCAAAATTTCCTTAATGTGCTGAGATAATAAGTATGTAGAATAAACTGGGTTTACATACCGCTGACACATTAAAATTCCAATATAAGTATCTTATACCGTTAACCACAAAACATTGAAATATTGTTTCTACATAAATCCTAATCTGGAGTAAATATGAAGTGAAAGATTAACTGTAGAAACAACAATGTATGGTAGTTCAAAATGAAACAACTATCCTGACCTGTTTTTTTCCACATCTTATGATGGACACGTAATGGAGATTCAGATTCATACCTGCACAAGCATACATGGCTTGCATAAATTAATATAATAAAAAATTGATATAAGTTTCTAACTACAAACAAAACTTGCAATATCTAACTATTTATTTATTTATTTTGCTAAGAAAGCGGTTATACTGCCCAAAATTACAAAAAAAAAAAAAAAAAAAATCTAATGTAATAGGATTGGAGAAAAAAAGACAGTAATGCATAAGATATAGTCAGTGAGAATTATATATATTTTTGTAGTATCTTATGAAAATAATAGTACTAAATCCAAAAATTGTATCAAAATATGAATATTTTTACCCACTAAAAATACATGATTCATTAACGGGTTTTTTTTTATCAATTTGAATTGAGAAATGAATGTAAAGTGTATTATTCTTCCATGCTTGTTGGGTTCATAACTCAAAATATAATAGCATGTTCAATAACTCCCTACTTACTCGCTTACAAATTAAGTCATTCATTTATTAGACATTGTATTATCATAAATACTTAATATATAAAAAAATTAGTTGCAAGCTCAATAAATATCCAGGAAAATTGGATTTGATCAAATATTCTTGCGTGGCAAGGTTTTTGCCGTCATAGTCAACACACATAGATCAGTGTACAAAAATTAAAATAACATTAATTTCAATTCAGGTGAGGTTACAATTTTAAGCTTTATTTTTTTGTTTGTTATTTATGAAGAAGTCTCCATATATTCAAAAAATGATTACGGATGTTATCCAAGATTTACAAAAGGAGACATTGAAGCGTAATTGTTTTTTCTTGGTTATTGCAGCGATCTTGGAGAGTAAAATTGAGAATCCGGAATGAAATTTATAAATTCAGGATTCATTCACGGCTTTTTTTTTTAATCAATTTGAATTGAGAAATGAATGTAAAGTGTATTATTCTTCCATGCTTGCTGGGTTCATAACTCAAAATATAATAGCATGTTCAATAACTCCCTACTTACTCGCCTACAAATTCAGTCATTCATTTATTAGACACTGTATTATCATAAATACTTAATATATAAAAATTTAGTTGCAAGCTCAATAAATATCCAGGAAAATTGGATTTGATCAAATGTTCTTACGTGGCAAGGTTTTTGCCATCATAGTCAACACACACAGATCAGTGTACAAAAATTAAAATAACAGTAATTTCAATTCAGGTGAGGTTACAATTTTAAGCTTTATGTTTTTGTTATTTATGAAGAAGTCTCCATATATTCAAAAAACGATTACGGATGTTATCCAAGATTTATAAAAGGAGACATTGAAGCGTTATTGTTTTTCCTTGGTTATTGCAGCGATCTTGGAGGGTAAAATTGAGAATCCAGAATAAAATTTAAGGATTGTTTACTACTTTATTTTTGAATTTTATGTAGTCGAAAAATATGAACATGTAAAACAATTGACTTGGATCAAAAATGTGGACTTAGCTCAAATTTTAGGTGAATTGAGCATCAACATTTTCTTAATGTGCTGAAATAATAAGTATGTAGAATAAATTGGGTTAACATACCGATGACACATTAAAATTCCAATATAAGTATCTTATACCGTTAACCGCAAAACATTGAAATATTGTTTCTACATGAATCCTAATTTGAAGTAAATATGAAGTGAAAGATTAACTGTAGAAACAACAATGTATGGTAGTTCAAAATGAAACAACTATCTTGACCTGTTTTTTTTTTCACATCTTATGATGGACACGTAAAGGAGATTCAGATTCATACCTACACAAGCATCAAACAAAATGCTCAATTCCACTTGGGATGACAAGTAATATTTTCCATTCCCTGTTTAAATGAAATGAAGTTACTGAACCGCTAAACAACATATACTTTAAACATAACATATGCCGATTGATCATAGAATTATCAAACTTTTGTTGCATTCCAAAATTAAAAGATAATTAAAATTAATTTTATGTGGATTTTTTTAATTACAAAGTGAAAACAGTTTGCGTGTCGATCTTAACCTTCCTGGATGATGGTATTTCAAAAGAAAATTCGGAATTCCTATTACCTACTGTGATTTAAATAGAACTTTGATTTGAAACAAAGGCAAAGAGATTCAGTTCAGCATTGCTATCTCAGTTGAGGAAATGCAAACAAAACAAAACAAAACAAAAAAATGATGAGCAAAAAGAAGCAGCATCATACCTGAATTGAAGCGCCTTATCTCTTCTGGTCTACGGTTTATACTCTTGTTTTTATCTTTGAGCACTAAGTTCCATTCCCAACTGACGGCATGATAAAGGGGTTGTCAGGTAAAACAACCAGTAGTCGATAGTAATTCAGCTGGAATTTTGATGACATCCAACAAGAATTGGGGATTGTAGATAAAGTTGGAATTTAAGAACTTCGTACCTTTTCAAATCTAATCTGTGGTGGTGGGTGGAAGACAACGCTGATTTACAAGGAGAAATCAATCAACTTCCAGCGACAATGACGTGCGTCGATGTTCTTGCAGCATCCATTGTTGTACTTGTCGGAAGCATCATCTTGGGCAGAACGTTGTGCCCATTTCAAGATCGGAGTCCGAAAAATAAAGATCGATTTGTTTTCAGCTGCTGAATTGGGAAAGTAGATCCTAATAACGGGCGAACGTGGGCCGCGTTGTTTTATTTTTATTTTGTTTGATTCTGCTGTTTTTAGTAAATGCGGTTAGCTAAAGTCAAGCTGGAGTGAGAATTTTAAAAACGCTGCATTTTGAAAGGCCACATAAGCATAATTGCAATTGTGCTTTTATGTTTAAGTAATAGATATTATATATTTCGTCGATTTCCTTTTAAAACGTATTTTATAAATCGTTTTAAATTCGTTTTCGAAACGATTTCAACTTCATATTCAATTTCGAATCAAAATTGAATATTCGACATCATCGATATACAAATGATAATATTTTCAAAACGTTATATTTTGAAATCACTTCCTTTTCTATAATTATTATAAAAACGAATATAATCGATTTAAATATCGTTTGCTTCAAAATGGAGCCAATCTAATCAACACGGCTTTATATATTTTAATAACTTTGTTATTCTATTCAACAAATGAATATTTATTCTATTCAACACATGAATCTATATTTCTTTCAACACATGAATATTCTCAACACATGAATATTTATGTTATTCAATATATTTTATAAAATTATGATAAAGGTGTAAATTTTATTGTTAAAATATTTTACTCAACACATGATAAGTTTCAACACATGAGCATCGTCAACACATGACTATTTTTTTCTATTCAACACGTGAATTTTCTTTTATAATATTCTTTATTTTCCCAATTGGAATAAGGCCCAATCAATTACCATATAATGTTAATTATATGGATTCCATACAACACATGTATATAATAGCAATGATAAATAATCAACCATCATCCAAAGTGCACCACACAACTGCATAAGCATTAAATACAACTAATTAACGCTCATATAGTCTGTCAATCGAACGATCGACATACCACTAAACAATTGGGATTAGTGTACGTCAAATATCATCCAAACACCCGTGTGGGGTTTCAAACCAACAAACACTGAATATTATTTGTGCAGTTGGACGACGTGTAAAATTTATCGTCCCAATCAATATCCTTCAAATAGGTGTACATAAACAAACCGTCTGGTTTGTAAATGAATATTTATTTATTCACATTCTCGTTAAAAATTATATTTTTAATGATAATTAATTTATTTCATCACATGAATATTTATTATCCATTTCACATCAACATCACAAACAAACTTCACAACACATCAAACAAGCATACAAGTCGTCCATGGTCTGTGGACAACGGGTGTCGGGTGCTGCTAAGCACCGTCTGCATCCTAGTATATATTTTTAACTAGAAAACAAGATTTAAAGTGAGAAGTTCTCACCGATAAGCTAAACCAACGCCATGACTCTTCATATGTAGGAATCTTCGTCGTTCTCGCCTTTTATCACTTTCGTTGCCCCGTATTCACTACATATATAAAAATCACATTTTTATATTGTTGCTATGTATATAAAAATCACATTTTTATAATCACTCGATATGGATAAAAATATCATTTTTATACCGCTACTATATAGATAAAAATTCTATTTTTACACCGCTACGATATCGATAAAAATTCTATTTTTACCCCGCTACTATATAGATAAAAATTCTATTTTTACACCGCTACTATATAGATAAAAAATTTATTTTTACATCGCTACTATATAGATAAAAATTCTATTTTTACACCGCCACTATATAGATAAAATTTCTATTTCTACACCGCTACTATATAGATAAAAATTCTATTTTTACACCGCCACTATATAGATAAAAATTATATTTTTACACCGCCACTATATAGATAAAAATTATATTTTTACACCGCCACTATATAGATAAAAAATATATTTTTACACCGCCACTATATAGATAAAAATTATATTTTTATTCTTCTTATATAATAAAAATCTCATCTTTCATTTCAAAATCAAATCTCATCTTTCCTTATATAAAAATCTCTACTTTCCTTATATAAAAATCTCATCTTTACTTATATAAAAATCTCAACTTCATCGCTATAAAAATACATACTTTATCACTATAAAAATATATACTTCTATATGATGAAAATCTATTCTTTTTGAAGTTAAAAATCAAATCTTTTTGTTTATAAAAATCAAATCTTGTTTTATCGCTACTCCTCAAAGATAAAAATCATATTTTTATCATCTCTTTACATAGATAAAAATCGTATATTTTTCTTCCTATATAAACAAATCAAAATCGAATTTAATTATCCTATGTAAACAAAAATAAAGATCGAATTTAAACCATACCGCTAAAGGGGGGGCTCGCTGACTTGCTAGGCTCACCGGGTTCGGGTTCATTTAGAGGAGGATGGAGGAGAGCGTCGGTTTTGGGCTAGGGCTTTTGCGGTTTGGGGATTCAAGGAGAAAGAGGAGAGAGAACGGCGCTGGGGGTATGGGGTGGTCGGATGACCTAGGTGGCAGCGGCGGGGTTTAAGTGGAAGGAGGGAAGAGAGGGCACGGAGGAGGAAGGAGGGAGGGGCGATCTTGAGGGCGGCGGCTTGGGGAAGCCTCGCCAGAGGCGGCGCCACCCATCGGAGGAGCGACGGCTCCTCCGTCTTCTTCTTTTTTTTTCTTTCATATATCGATTGAAATCGAAATGAACGGGGGGAGGGGGGCTGAAGGGTTAAGGAGATGAAGGGGGATTTTTATTATATATTATTTTATTATTTTATTTTAATTTTCTCCTAAAAGCACCCTTTTAATTCGAACTCAAAATTGAACCCACCGACTGTCGTCCATAGCTAATTACCCTCATTCTGAACACGATGGGATATGTATCGTAAGCTGATTCGATCGTTTCGATCAGTTTTCGTCAAAATCAAAATATAATTCTATATATTGAATTTGAACGCACATTTCAATTTACTGGGGCCACACACGGACTCTAAAAATTCCCGAAAAATATTTTCTAGCTTCGTATTGACGACGCGGTCCTAACAAAACTAATTTCGTCAAATTCTGAGATCGTTTGAAAAATGACCATTTTTAGGTCGATCGAAATTAACTGAAACTGTCAAAACACGTTTTCCTTTGCCACGCTCACATATTGATTCAAAAAATTACGAATTTTGAAACCTAGCAATAACTTGACATCACGGATCCAAAAAATGTGGTTTCGTCGAAAACCGAGGTCGTTTGCAAAATGGCTATTTTTAAGGGCCAGAATTCCATAGCGACTATTCTGAATTTTCAACTGGACGTATCTTTTGATTCCCGCTATGAAATTTTGATTTTTCGGATTCATTGGAAAGATATCCTCAATTAGATTCTAATATTTTTGGTTTCGCTAAAATCCGGTTTATTTTGAATCCTGTACATTCATTTGAACTTTGAAATCGAATTTTCGAACTACCGCGCCATTTTCAATTTCTTTAATAATATAAAATAAATTATTAATATTCTAACAACGATTCAAATAAATATATACATTCTAATTCTATTCGAATTAAATTTCTCGTCGATATCATTTAAAATAATTCATTTTAAATATTCAAAATTCATCAAAATTGCCAAAATAAAAATTTTAAATTGGCTCAGAATTTCCGGGTTGTTACAGACTACATCTATTAGTCAACTATGTAATGTGGATGTATCAGAATTGCTTGGGTAAAAAGTAAACCTAACACTATTTTGAGAACCCTATGGCTTTTATATGTAAATCAGGAATTGTATCCAATTAAATTTAACATATTTTTCTGCAAAGTATATATGTTGGGCATAATATTTGTCAAAGATTAGATCTAGCTGTTTTCTTACTTTAATCATGCCAGATAATTGAATTCTGATTTTCCTTTTTGAAACATCTCTCCTTTATTAAGTTTCTTCCAACTAAAGAAAATGTTAAATATTCTTCTATAGATTCAGTATTCATTTCAAGCCGTGTTCAGTATATTTGTTTATAACTTTATTTTAACATTTGGACAGTTTTAAAGGTAAACCATCATCATGTAATAATTTTGTTTTAAGCTCACTGCTTTTTTGTATTTTAAGCAGTTAATCTTTTTTTTCTTCCAATAATTATGCTCACTGCTATAAATTTAACTTTCTATATGAAGAGTATCAGAAGTCATTTTTGAAATTAACTGTAGTTGTATGAACCAATGATAGATAATGAGAGAAATAATAGCTAGGATTTAATTAAGGTGTACAAATCTAATGGTTATTTCCTTTGACCTGCAAGTAGATTATATGGTGACTTCTAAGTCCATGGGAAAAGTCCATCTGCAATTTACCCTGTCCCTGCTACTTTCCTTTTTCTTCTCATCAATTATAATAACCATTTTGGAATCATTACAGCTTTTGATGGATGATACAAGTTTTTGCGGAATATATTTACACAAAAATTGATTACATTTTCAAAACTGCAACTTTGTACATTATTGTTTTTGATGCGATTATTGGAATGAAATGAATATATGGAGTAAATAATGTCACCGTTGATTATCTGCTCTATTTTTATCGATTTAATTTCTTTTACACTTAATATATACTGCTTTATCCAGTTTTGCAAATTACTATTTGTGAAACATTTTTGATAGCAAATCTGAATTATACATAAACAAACTTAGAATTTGCCAACAATTAAAAACATTAAACTTCTATTTTTAAACACTAAATCAGTTATAATTCTTTGGTTGACTGAGGAACGTCTTAAATAAATGCCAATAATTAAGTCCATTCTCATTTTGCTTAATGTTATATAGGGATACAGTTGTATCAAATGCATTGATGTCATTACCATTTTTGGATGGTGTAATTATTTAACTCTATTCATTAATATATAGTGTAATCTTTAAATAAATTATAAATCAGTGCTTGCACTAATTGTTTTCCATTTACTAATTTCTTCCCTAGGAAAGCGTGTATGCATATAGTTTGAATTGCTTTGCTTATGTGCTCATTTAATTTCATTGGCACTGAACTCAAAATCCAATTTAGAGTTAAATTTTTTTACTTTTAATGTATAATCATGACAATTTCCTCAGTATGATCATTATCTGAATCAGTCGTTTGTTATGTTTCAGACATGCCAACATGCATTCATGTTAAGGCTTCTACAATTCAGACAGTTGAAAAAACTTCAAAATCATCATTAATAGTAGATGGGATAAAGTATCTGGTCTCCTTTAGTTTTTCAACGTACCTTCTTATGCTTCTCATGTCTACCTATATTAAATTTTTTCATAAGTTAGATCATTTTGTTTATTTGATTATTTATTTGCTTCCAACTTGGTCTTCTCTACTGCTGTGTATTTACCTGACTCAAACATACTAACAAATTTGAAATAAATCTCTTGGTTTTTGTGGTTTTAAGCTTCATTAACTATTCATTTCAGCATAAAGCCTGAGTTCAATATATATGGCAATAAAATTGGTTTTGTGAACTTTGTCAGGTCTGCAAGGTATTGGCTACATGGTTATAGTACATTTAAATTTTCATATTCCATCAAACCGTTTATTAACATATGTTTTTCCATATGTTGGTTTGTCTTCAACCTCTAGTTATCGATCCTGTGCCGCCAATGGCTTTGACTGAAGCCAACATTTTGATGAATATTAATATCCAACAACTTTCACCATTTCACATTGTTAAAGACTCGATGATGAATTTGTTGCAGCTGTATTGGAATGGGCAGAGAAGAATGAGTACTGATGATCAGTTTGGCTGCACTACTGTATTAGTTAGGATTTGTTGTTCAGTTAGTATTTGTTCATCTCTTTGGGTATGTTGTTTCTTCCAGTTGTGTGTTGTTGTTTTAGTTTGCTTGACTCATGTTTGTTTCAGTTATATGGATGGTTTGCTTTGTGTCTATTGTATTTGTTTGTAATGCATTAGTTGTCATGACTTTTTCCTTGCCTATGTTCTCTTTGTGTTTATTTGTTTATATTCAGATCTTTTTCTTGCATTAACTCTTTATTTACGTTGTTTATCAGAATATTTGCATTCACGTGCCTATTCTCCATCAGTTTCCATGTCTCTTCATGTTTACCTTCTCTGCTATTATTTATTACATATGTTACATTTATATTTGGATGCCTTACTTAAGTTCCTCTGTTGTTTATTACATATGCTACATTCATGTAATCTTATATTTTTATGCCTACTCTTTGCTGCTTCTACTTGGTATGATATAGTATCACAATATACTATAATAAATACCGCATGAGATTATTTCACTAGTTTCATGGACCAACTACAAATTTATGTTAAGGCTAATTCATATGAATGTTATATACAAAGCTTATCAATTTGCTATGAGAATATTGGCTAATTTCAGTAATTGTCATATGTATCACTTCTGTGTACTTAATGTTCTTCCTATTCTATCCTCCATATTTAATTTCACATTTTCCTATATACCAATTTGTAACAGCAGTAACCCATTTTTTCCCGTTGCTTGCATTAACCGCTCTTTCCCATTCAACATTCAAACAAAATAAGTATTCCATGATAAATTCAATTTCAATGATATATTAAATGTGTCCACTACTATATGCTAATATTTTTAATAACTGATTAGCTTCCACAAATAGCCAATATTGTATTATTTAGTCTTTATGCCTCATACAGTTTTATTCTACCCTTTATGCGTTAATATTTAAGTGCTGCATTATATATCACATCCTTCATACTCCATTTGCTTTATATAGTGGATAGCCTTAATTGGTGTAATATAGTGTCACTATGTTATGGTTGGTAATTACTGTTCACTCTGTTATGTTGTGGTCAATTTCATATGAAATAACTTTTCATTATGTGCGTGTTCTTTTTTCTATTATGTACTCATATTTTCTATCCTCATTGTGTTCAACCAATGCAGCATATCACATAATATGGTTGCTTAATTCATCATTTCATACAAATATATTTTCATCAACTCAATAGAGATACATGCATTATTTATTTCTTGCTGCAAAATTTAGTTTCTACATTAGAATCCTAACACATACATATATCACTTATAGTATATATCTTGCTGTTACAGAATATGTTCTCACCGCTTATTCGTAGATGCAAACTACAACACTCGAAAGTCTATACTTCCGTGCATCGCACGGGTTTCCGCTCGTAATATGTAAACATATTTATGAAGTTATAAGTTTTGAAACTATATAAATGTATAACACTATAACAAAACAGATCTATTACAACGGGCAATGCCTGTTGTGATAGAGGTTTTAAAACAAGCAGTCCGCTCACTGTATTAGGCCATGTTGTAATATGTCCTCTTTTACAACGGGCAATAGCCGTGGTAATCGCCGGTTGTAACATATTTTTTAGAATGGTCTTTTGTTGTTGTTGTATGTTCCTTCAGTAGAATAATAGACCGTTGTAATATTTTTTGCCATCGGTATTGACCATTGTAATATTTTATTACAACAGGCAATGCCCGTTGTAATACTTTTTACAACAATCGTTCACTTATTTAATATCTATTACAACTAGTTTTGCCAGTTGTTTAAAGGATGCAAAATAAATTAAAAAAACATTTATGCAACATATATACAAATTGTACTCACAATTATCAAAAACAAATACGAACTATATATTCACATTATTTACGAAGTTACACATTTATTTCCCTTTATACAGAAAGTTATACAATCAAGTTAATGCAAAAATGACATGTAACAAGTGCCAAGAGGAAGGAAAAAAAGGAAAAAACTTAGGTAATGTAACACGACTTAAAAAAAGGAAAAAAATGTAACAACAAAGAAAGAAACACCTTCAAGAAAAGGGTAATTCAACATGAATTCAAGGAAGACTGGAACTTCTAGTCATAAACCGAGTAGTTATTCTATGTCGCGCGTCACTTCAGATGTCACAATCTCTCAATCGCCAACCAGCAACTGTACCAGCATCTGCAATGATCAAGTGAACTCAATACAAACAATGGTTTAAACACAGATGATCATCAAAATCAAGACCTATTAACTGTTTGGCAACTCAACTGGGTTAATGTTTCACAAAATTTGATATCATTTATCTTTAAAACCAAAGTTTTATTTTGCCTTGCGCGAAAGATACACAATTGAAGCTCGTGCTTATATTGTATTTTATACTAATTATATAGTCGACCCATCATACACTACAAAAACTTACTGCAATTTCAAATGAGAATAAAAATGTTCAATCTAAAGCATTTAACAAAGAGAGCAATGTCAATGTCAGCATATATAATCAATGAAGATTATCTATGTGAGGCAAAATGAATCCATGTGCAGCTGGTTCAGGACTACAAGTCTACAATCGGGTCAAGCAAAATGAATCCATGTGCACAGATGAGTATTACTTTATCTCATTGATGCTTAATCTCATCAAAATTATCTAGGAAGCTTTCAAGAAAGTATAGCTGGTTCAAGACTACAATCGATGAAAATTTCATTGTTACATAAGAAATCTGTACTGCCATAAAATAATATAATGGTGACGGCCTACTTGGATAGCAAACACATTGTCCATAAACATCAGAACAGCGGTTCATTGAAGCAAGTTAAATGGTTTTACCAACAAACAAATTATAAAAGAATAAGCTCCTAAATGAGCTTAAACACCAAATTTATCATCTTTCCTCAAGAACAACTTGAATGATGTTGATAGGAGATAACTAATGTATAGCTCAGAAATGCAGTACTATTATGTCATTTTAGAAATTTAAAAATAAAGGCAGCAAATGTAAATGGAAGAATCATACCCATTTGGCATCACAAAATGAATACTATTTAGCATATTTACGGCATTTAGAAATCAGAAGCATCCCCCCTTTAGCTGTTATACACCTAAAATGATACAACATCGTTAACAATAACAAGGCGAATAGCAAAGAACATGGTTTTTTTAGTGAAAGCGATTCAGAAAGTGATGAGCCTAAAAACAGAGTATTGTGCAAACCCAAAGTCAAAGCTATGAAAGCTACTATTAAAATAGCAAACGCTGATCCTAAGAGAACCGTAAGATGTCCAGAACTTTATACCTAAATATATTAGATCTTTTGGACTAATAGTTAACAAATTTAAATGGAGTAATTTCTATGCTGCAGCTATTTTTTGATGACACCGTTCGCAATATTGCAGCAGGAAAGGAAGTAGCCCTCAAAACTGTAATTGTACATAGATGCCCAAATTAATTACAAGATGCAACCGTGCACAATAATTAGTTTTATAAAAACTATTACCGTACACTTAGAACATGAGTTAGATGCACTAAGCTGCAATATGCATTGTTAACAATTCACAATAATCAATTGATGCTTTGATCAGATAAATTTTAAGCTTTAACTGTCGCTAATCATCTGTAAATCGAGGGGTAATTTGAAAAACAAAACAAAAAATGATAACAAGGGTTTTATGCAAATTGCACATATATTTAAGGATAACCAACAACATAAAAGATAATTATCCAGTTTTTTAAAAAAGTCATGGCTGATATTTGTCATCGTTATCATCTAAACAAGTCTATTAGCTATTTTGTATAAATTGAATAACTTCAGTCTTATACACACATGCACATTAGCACACACATAATAAACACAGATTTTTACTTCTCCATAAAAGCTGAAATAGCATGGTAACCGATAATCATGAGTAAAATAATCATTGCTAGAGAGTATAAAATGTTCATTCGTGGTACCTTTTAATTCAGGTTGGAAGTTCTGTACTTGTGCCCAGAGCAGATGTAGCACTTGGAAGCATTCACAATATTAGAGAAGCAATACCTGAAATATGTCACAAAGAGCAGCAAGAATTTGAGGCTGCATGCCCATTGTATGCTGAGTAGTTACATTTCCAGACAAAATCCCATCTTTTTTTGTATTTGAAATAAATTGAATCGAGAAATCATAAGTCATTAGCGAGAGAGGGGAAAACATACATGGCTGTGTAATATCTTGAGTCATTAGCGAGAAACCATCCACATAATCACTCAACCGATCAAGATCTTGGGGTCCAAATTCATGTTGTGTAATATCTTGAGATGATGGAGGTGAGAGGACATATATTAAACTACAAATGTTGACTAGCATTTTGTACTGAGCTCACTGAATACAAAGCTATGCTCAACTCTTCATTGAACTTCAATGCCGTGTCGCACAGTTAATGAAAATGAAAATGAAAGAGGTGGAACTTCAAGCTTGGAAAATGAAAGAGGTGGAACTTCAAGCTTGGAAAATGAAAGGATAAAAGTGAATATTGATGCATCAAATGAAGAAGATGAATATGATGAATAATGACAAAGATAGATGCACATTGCATCAAATGAAGCTGCCTCTGCCTTTCAGCAAATGCATCAAATGTTAGGAAAAATCCAATAATAGATGTTCATACTTACGTATGGAAATCTGCAGAAAGGCAGAGGCATCAGGCATGCAGTTTTTAACAATACATGACGGAGGACGAGACACCAGGCGGCCTGTGCTACATGGAGTTCCCTGTACATCTGCACGTGCAAATTCAATCTAGAATGTCTCCTTAAAGCTTGATTCAGACATTTTGCATGCGCTGCTAGCATTGAGATGTAGATCCTATCCATTGTTGTATAGGTGTCAAATGAAAGTGCCTTCTTTACATTCCAATTAAGTTCAACCTGCCCCCTTGCAACATCATCTGTAAGTATATCGGATATCTTAATAATTACAAAATAAATAACTTAGTGGTGAATATAACATTGACTTAGACATAGATGTAGAAGGCATGGGATTCTGGGTTAATGCAGCATCATAAGGCATGCAGTTATCCACAACAACATTTTGTCAAACATTAGATGTGCACAAACTTATATTAGCTAAGTACCGAACCATGGACTCAGATACGACATACGTACTACATACCATCTTCTATGCCTATACGCACAAGTGACTAAGCAATGAGGCAGATATAAATACCAGCATTTAGGTGCTCACCTGATTCGAACAGAGGAGTAGTTGGCAAGTAGTAGGCAGGTAGAATCGAAAGCGCTGAAAGGCGAGATGTCGAGCAGTTAACTTAGAATCGGTTGGGGAGGAGACATGGAGTACGATTGGATTTGAGCTCCGAAGAACCAACAAGCCAAGATGGACAGGTCCATAATAGGCTGGAGAGGGGAAAACATACATGATTTCTTTGGCATGGTAAGAAAGAGGGAATTTCTAGCATAGTTGCTCCAAATGTGAAGGTGGAGAAACAGGATCTGAAATTTTCAAGGTAATATTCTGGAGATAGGGGTTGGGTTAAAAGCGACAAATGAAATTTTAAGGAAAAGGGAGCGGGAGCGGGAGCGGCGATGCCACGATTGAAAATTAGATGTTACTGTAGATTTGTTTGAAGCAAGAGCGTATTGGTTTGGAGCAAGACTATTAATATTAACTATTTTATAGTTTTTAACGTAGTTAATTAAGGGGAATGTCTATTTAAATTATAATTAAATTTTATTATTAATTAATAATTATATTAAATTGTAATCTTAATTGTTATGTAATTACTAATAGTTAATTATTATTAAAAACTTGGTTATTAAAAAAATATTTTAACAATGTTTAATTAGTAGTAGTTTTAATTCTTAATTATAATTGAATATTAATTGTTAATACAATATATTATGAATATTTTATTAATTATTTAATATTTGATGTTAATTATAATTATTAATTATTAAATGTTAATTATCAACTGCTAATTAATATGCATATATTATCATTTTTCTAATTTTCAACATTAATTTTTAATATAATTATGATTAGTGATTAATGTTATCGAATTAATAACATATAATATTGTTAATGATTAATATAATATTATAGTTAGTAATTGGCAACTATTACAAATGGAATCTTGTGACCGTTGTGAAATATTTGTGATCGTTGTAAAATAATCTATTACAACATGCAATGAAGAGAATGTTGTAAAATTGACATCTACAAGGGGCCTGAAACTGACCGTTGTAATAGGGCTCTATTACAACTGGGAGACAACGACCGTTGTAAAAATGGTATAGTACAAGACAACTATTACAACGGTCGTAATTTAACCGTTGTAATAGCTCTCTATTACAAGGGGCAGTTTAGGCCCGTTGTAAAATGGACGCTGCAATATGGTATTTTTGTTGTAGTGTAACTATATATATATATATATATATATATATATATATATATATATATATATATATATATATATATTAAAACTTTATACATGTATGTTTGAAATGATAAGTAAGATAATAGTTTGAAAATGATTTGAAATCACGATTTGAATTTTGACAACAAAATTTGAAATTTGAAAATCAGAATTTGAACGTGAAGTGCTATTCGGAGTCTTACTTATAAACTAGACTCAATTACTATATTTTTCTTGAACTCTTAAAGTCTTGATATCTTGAAAACTTGATAACTGTTGAATCTCTTCTGAATTTTGAATCTCTTGAAACTCTAAAACTGTACAGTCTTCAGTATTTAAGTCTTGTATTCAAACCCTATATATATATATATATATATATATATATATATATATATATATTCCAGATAGAATTGTTAGTATATATTTTATAATCAATTAATAATAATTGAAATAAGACTATAGTCATCAAAACTCCATTCTTTAACAGCATCAACCAATGTCATGGCCAAATGATTCCCTCTCTTCCTTACCAACATAGCTGGCATGTGGTTTCGACAGCTTACATCTGAGTTGATCAACAACTGGAATATTTTGGTCACCTGCTTCATCGAACAGTTCAGAATTCATATTTCCCGACCGAAGAGCGTCATGTTCCTTACATCCATCAAGCAGCAGTCCGGAGAGACCCTACTCTCCTTCTTGGAAAGATTCAACGTAGCCGTAGCATCAGTCAATTGACCCGAGCCATCGATGGTGCTTATGGCCGCCATAGCCGGTGTTCAAAGCCGATCTGAATTCAGGATCTCTTTAATCAAAGACCCCCCAATGACATTGAAGACTTCTATGCCAAAGCAGGCAGATTCCTCCGGTAATAGGATGCTAGCATCGAGATGGAAAATCTCGAAGTACTGGCTACCAAGGACGGAGGACCATCCAATACCACTGGCCAAAACAAGGGAAAAGGAAAGGCCTCGAAAAAGATCGATCGGAATGACTCCAGAGAGAGAACAAGTATGATCAATATACCGAGCTTAATTCCTCCCTACTAGGCATCTACCCGGATGTGCGGGGATCTCTACTTTTCCTAAAGCCTCCCAGGAGAGAGCCGACCCAAAGAGAGTTCAAATCAGGAAAGCACTACATGCATCATAACATGGCAGGTCACAGCACCAACGAATGCAGGCATTTATGCGATCTCAATGAAGACAGGGTTAGACGTGGAGAGCTACCCGAATATGTTAAGAAATTTACACTGGTCACGCTGCCACAATATTCTGCCCAAGCTCCTCAGTTCATTCCTCGAGCTCCTCGAAACGGAAAGGACTCTGAGCCTAGCAATCACAACATCATCATCAACTGATCTAGTTTAGATCATTGTGGATACATTTCATTTCTTAGGATATAAGAAATGTACTTTTATCTTTTATTTTTGAATAATATGGTTATGTTGAAGTACACACATATGGGGTTAGTATTTGATCCCTAGTCGTGCTATGGATTCAACTATAAACCTATTAGGATTTGTTTTAATTTTTGTAAAAGCTCATCAGCAGCAATAAACTTTATTTATCGAACATGTATTTTGTTTGATTGATCCAAGCATCTTGCCGAAATTTGGCAGGATCATCAATCTAAGCCGAGCATGGTTAATGCTCGCCAACCCGAGTATGGTCGGTGCTAGCCACTATCTCTAAACCGAGCATGGTCGACGCCTGCCACCTTCCCTACACAACTTTCTTAAGCCGAGTACAGTTAATGCTCGCCAATCTCTTTAAGCCGGGTGTGGTTAATGCTCACCAAACTCTTTAAGTCGAGTATGGTTAATGCACACCAATCTCTTTAAGCCAAGTATGGTTAATACTTGCCATCCCTTTTAAGCCAAGTATGGTTAATACTTGCCAACTTTACAAAACCGAGTATGGCTTATACCCATCCTCACAATCAAAGTCACGAGCATGGCTAATGCTCAAACCTCAAATTTTGCCGAGTATGGTTCATACTCCCCTTTACAAAAGTCGAGCATGGCTAATGCTCACCTTCCTTAAAAATTCTGGAGCTGGCTTGTATCTTACACCCCGAGTGGCATCGCCAGGATCTGGTATATCTACCTTAAAACCCTTTACAGGAACTATTTTACTTGGTAAGGATCTGGTTTTCCTGCACTTCTCTAAAGTTGACTTGGCATGGTCGATCAATTTTCTGGAATTCCCGAAGACACGGCCTTAATACGGTCAGTGATGATTGTCAGTTTCCCAGCCTTAATACGATCCTCAATGGTCATCGGTTTTCTGGCCTTAATACAATCATCAATGGTTGTCGGTTTTTTAGACCTTCTTATAATATGGTTCGGCATAACCATGGCTTCTCAGATCACAAAAAAAGAACTTCTACTCAACATTCTCACTAAACTCCAACACACATCTTCCTTTACTGAAAAAAGAAGAAGATGTGTTTTGAGGGGCAAAGTGTTGACCAACTTTTTGGCAAAAAGCCATCCCAACCCAAAGTTGAAGCTTACTACCAGATATCGGCTTGTTCGAAACCTTCAGGATTTATTTTCATCTTAGATCGACCGATCATGGGTCGACCGAAAGCAACGTCGCAACAAATAAAGGCTCTCCCTTAAAAGACAAGTCGATAGATCAAATCATCAGTCGATCGGTTGTGCTATTCCTAAAGAATCGGGTCAAATCTAGAATATAGGATCGAGAATTCTAGATTAAACTTATTTGCTAAACACGGAGTCCTATTCTCGAGGATACAAAACCGGTCATCTTTAATCAAGCACAAATTTTTATACACCAAGTTTCGAGCTTCACGTAGGTCACGATTCTCGAGAAGGACCGTTCATCAGCAGTAAAACCGGGCCCGCCGCCTACAACTATTCTAACGGATCGAGCTGCATGTGTCCAAGCCTGAAAAAAGATATGACATGGCGCTTAACACCTCAGCACGGATCTTCGCCTATAAATACAACTCTTCCCCGAAATGTAAAGATATCTGAAATCTGCCACTCAAAGTTTTATACTCGAGATCCCAAGATAGCATGCTATATATTCTAAGTACAACATAAGGATTTTGTGTTTAGATCACTTCTTTCTTCCATTGAAAAATCTCTGTAACTTGTAATCAATAGTATAAACAAAAATTATAAGTGGACATAAGTTTGGATTATGCCGAACCACTATAAAATATTGTGTCTTCTATGTTTGTTTACTTTTTTCTTGCATTTCTGTGAAAATTTTCAAGTGTGATTAACACATGTTAGGGATTGATCGTCACTAGACCAACTTTTGACATCAATAATATTTGTACTATTTCGCATAATATATAACTCATTTTTACTTATATACTACGTGTTATATATATATATATATATATATATGGAATTAAATATAAAAAAATTTAATATACTAAATTGTGCTATTTAAGGGATTCTAACTATGATCATTCTTAGAAAAATCATCGAAAACTTATTATACACCAAATCAATTCATGTGTTCGCATAAATATATACCTCATGCTCGCATAAACTATCCAAAACTACGATCAATTCCAACATAATATATGCTTCGTATTCACATAAATTGTACCATTTACAAAACTTATCATACACCTACGCTCAATCCTAACAAAATCATCATAAACATACACAATAGGCTAAATTAGAAAACCTAACTATCATTAATAATTTGAACGTTTTGATGATAATAACAACAATTAGCATGCAATATAATGTAATAAACATACACCAGCTATTAGGAACAAAACATAATGCAAAGTTAGACCCAAATTAAAATGCCTAAATAATTGGGGTTTAGACCCAAAAAACCCAGATTTTGGGAGGAATGGAGGGAGGAGAGGGGCTGTAGGTGCAAGTTGGCGGCGTTGGAGGTAGTTTGGAGGTGGGTTGGAGTGATGATAGCATTTGGGAAGGAGGAGGTATTGGGTTTTTGCTAAGGGAGGATGGTAATGAACAGGTCGTGGGTTGTTGGTAATGTATACAGGGTATTTGTAATGACTATAAACGGTCGTAAACCAAAAAAATAGCAATGGCTTTCAATGGCCTCAATGTTTAGTTTATTAAAATAACAATTTTACCCCAGAATCAACGGGACATTGCAAACCGCTGGTTTTACCATTGACAGCCGTTGCAAATACGGTAGTTATATACTGTAGTTCTAGTCATGTATCAACACGATAACAGGCTTATCAAATCTTTTGTGTTTATCCATGTTTATTTCTTCTCTTCTATGTAGATTTTAAATCTGATAATAGATCTTCAAAACTAAAAAAAATCTTGATCTGATTGATCAAATCTTTCAAATTTAATTTTGTTAACTTTATTTCTTTTACAGCTCATTATATTATTGATCTAATTATTCATATTTGATTCCATTTGTGCATCTTATTTTTTTGTCCCTATATTTTAGATCGTGTTTTGTTGTAGATTTTATTTTTTTAATAATGATTTATATTTCCAAAAGAAATTCTTAATTGTTTCTTGAAAGTACATATTAAGAATAATACGAATTTAGAAGATTGTATTAAGTTTTAATCCAATATTGATGTTGATTCAACACACCTAAAGCGACTGGAAATACATTGATTTCTAGCATTTGAATTAAAAGTCGAGAATGTGCACTTCCTATAATGCTAAAAGCGAGTTTTCGTAAATAATTAATTTTAAATTTCTTTTTAATAAAAGACTAGAAGTTGTAAGAAAAATTTAATAGAAATTCAAATAATTAGAGAGGAATATACGGGATCTATTATTCATATATATATATATATATATATATATATATACATGTGTATATGTATGTATATATATATATATGGGTGTGTGTTTGTGTGTGTACGTATGATTGGATAATGCTTAAAAGACTATAATTTCATTAGTCAAAATTCATTACCATGATTTCCTTATAGCTATATAGTATGGCATTTATTAAACATCTACAAAAAAAAAAAAAATTTGCATGTTATTCAACGCTTACAAGTTTGACTTTATTATTTATGTAAAATAAGAATAAAACTCAAGAAGAGTAAATTAAGTTAAACTGGATAACTAAATAGTATCTAAGAAAATCATTAGATGCAACGAATTTATATTAAAAATATGAAACAAAATTTTGACCGAAATCAAGTTAACGTTAAAGATGAGCATCAAAGATATCGTTAAAGTTATATAAAAATAATTGTTAATGCAATGGCTTAATTGGCCTGAAGATCAATGAATAATAAGATTTCCTGCTCCAATAATTAATTTGATTGAATTGAAATCAAAAAGATTGTATATTAAAATGGTTTATTGAAAAAATATTCTACTCAAAGCAGTCAATAAATAAATAAATAAATAAGAGAAAAAAATTGATGTTTTATGCTTATTTAAATCTCTAAAAGTGGCTTTTCTAAAGTTGAGAAAAATTTTCATTGAAATTAAAATCTTTACAAGTGATAAAAGGATTTATTCTCATGATTATTTACTCTTTGCATTATTATTATATATTCGTGACATGTATTAATTTGCTTTTATTTATTTATTTTGATAAGTAGTAAATATTATAGAAGATTAATTTATTTTTGTGCATTTAGCATTGATTACTTTAAACAAATATAATGATACACTAGATATTTATTTAGTTGTCATCTAAATCAAGGAAAAATCACTTGAAAATTGAGTTATTTATATTTGACATCTTTTCAATCAAGATGATAGGTGCAACCTTAAGTGAGTTAGTTGAGATTTGTATACAATCTTGGCAAAAAAAAAAGAGTGTCGTCATTGCTCTACAATACAAAAATTTCACAAATTCAAATGTACCCCAGGTCTGCCCCTTCTCAGCATTTGTATTCTTTGTTACATTATTGAATTTTTTTCATCGTATGCTTTTATTGTTAGAAACTTGGAACAATCAATTCCAAAAGTCATATTTTATTATTGCTTGATATTCTCTCATAGGAAATTTTTGCTTTTAAGACACATACACACACACACACATACATATATATATGTATATATATATGTATATATAATATGTCAGAAACATTATTCCCCAATGCTATGAATAATTTTATCAAAATTATTGAAAATTACAACAACATCTTATATAAGCAACTATCATAAGAATGTTGGCATTTTTTATTTATATCACAAAATTCAAAGATCCCAGAAGGGATGTTGTAGTATTTTTAACTACTGCAGTTCCTTAAAAAAAACTTTATGTCTGACGATCCCACCCCTAGTAGAGGAATAACAGGAACCGCTCTAAACCACTACTCCCAAGGGCAAAGAAAGTAAGCCAACAGCCTAGCGTGTGGTTCATTTATTACCGCAGTCCTGGAATGTGCAATCTGGTCCCTTGCGAACTAGTCACATTGGTCTCATCTCCCTAAACCTAGTTTTACGTAGAAAAATACGAATCGAAGTTTGAAGAAGGGGAAGGAGCCCTCGACCCGCAACAGATAAAGGAGGATTTATTCAATCACATAGTTTGGGTTCCTAAAATATGGCACCCTTGTTGTAGTCTATTTGATTGTATCGAAAGGTCCACTGAATTGGGATTTCCCTACTGGGCTAGGTTATTTCAGGGAAGCAGATCATTTATCATAAAAAGGATGAGCTTCAAGAGAATGATTAACATCATATGAAACCCTAGAGCAGTGATACTAACTTGACTTCAAAATAGAGAGTGTACTCCAATATCACACTCCTGAGGCAATGAGTTTTTGCTCACATCTAACTTTTATATAGCGCATCTATTTTTTTTACTATATTTAACCTTTGACATTTTATCTAAAAGGTAGTTACAATAAAAAAAATCTCTAGCAGGAATATTTTATGCTATAGTGAAAGTAGTAATTATGTAATTTTTATAAAAGAAATATTTTATATTGATATGATGTTCCAAAAGTTTGCATATATATATACATATATATATATATATATATATGTATATATCTGTGTGTGTGTGTGTGTGTGTGTGCGCGCATGTGTGGAAGAGATAAGTTCGCTCTAGAAGTGGTGATAGTAAAACAATTTCACATATATATTTGGAAATCATAACACATTCCAACAAGAGATTTGTTTACATATTTGGTAATTTTAATAAAACAAACAAATGCACAGAAATTTGAATATAAATGATTCCAACTTAGTTTATATTTTACTCTAAAAGTTTGAGAGTAGTGTGATGTATATCATATATTTTATTATTGTTATATCAAACCTTCTGAATAGGAAACAGATCAAATTATCTATAGAATATGTTATTCTATGTTCAAATTCCAGTTATATTGTAAAGATCATGTTCCTAATTATTATATCATAAGCAATACTATATGCATAATCATTTCTTAAAGAAAAAAAAAATTATCTTTGGATATTTTCCTGAAGAGATAGTTTATATGTCATATTATACATTTTAAGAAAGCTATAAATACCGACTTGAAGAGATATGTATTTTCAATAAATATAATTGCATGTTTTAATAAAATTCCAAGTATACAGAAGATACTCTCATTTTTTAAATATATTTTATTTATTTATTACACTCTCTAAAAGAGATGTATAGAAATGTCTATATTCAGTCATAAATTAATTTGTTATAAGTTATATCATAATTAATGTTCGAAAGTAATATCTAAGGTATAATGGAGGAATAAATTTTAACAACTTGAAGTTGTTTATATTTTTTATTTGAACCAGAAGTTTAGTGCAGTTTCAAACTAGATGTTTTGAACATTATTATGCAGTGTCAAAGGATTCACACTGACATATATATATATATATATATGTATGTATATAATTAATTAATAGTTTGTATCCTTGTAACATTTTGTTCTAAAAACTAAAAATCACTGACTCAAACGAGAAAGAATATGCAAAATTATAATTTATTTGTAATACGGGGATGCACGTATATATCCAGTATATATTCAACTAACAACCTTAAGTTTGTTATGAGCTCATCTTATTGATTATGCATAGATATTATTTAGTAATTCAAAAAGCTGATCGACATAAATATTAAAGACCTGTGAGTTATTAAGTTTTTAACATTAAGAAATATACCCTTGCCAATTGCCGCCTCCTCTTCCCCTAATTCTTCTTTCTTCGATTCTGCTTTCCCTCCCCTTCGTTCTCGACCTCCTGATCCACCTCCACCGCCTCATATCGATTCAGCCGCTGAAATTACATCTCTTGCCAATCGTGCCATTGATCAATCTCTTTCTTCGATTTGTCCTTTTGATCCATCTTGTAACACCCCGTGTATTCTATAGCTGTGAAATTAACAAATTAAAGTATAATTAATTCGAAATCAAAGAACTAAGGGAAACAGGTTACGCCATTGCGTTCTTCTTGAAATTCTGCTTGAGATAGAGTCTGAGTTTGCGTAAATTGGACTCCGTATGAAAAAGATATCCTTAAATTAAAAATTGCAGCAAAACATGAAAAAAGAGGAATGAGAAAAGAATAATGTTTAGCATTGTTCTAACTTTTATAAGCAAAAGACTTAGTAGCTCATTTGGTTGGAACACATGACTTGCATACAAGAGGTACAGAGTTCGATCCCCGCCAGCGCCTTATTTTTGTTTTAGGGGAATGGCTTAAAATAGCCTAGTGTGAATACAGTTCAAAAAGTGGTTTAGTGTGAAAATGGGTAATTGGGAAGATAGATAAAAAGAAAAAGAAAAAAGAAGAGAAATATATATATATATATATACATATACGTATACATACATATATATATATATGACATGTACGTATCATGAGGCGTATGTTGCGCATTTTTGCCTGCCAAGAATTGTTTTTTTTATAAGTGGCCTTCTCTAATTGGATTCATGACAAATTAAAGGAAAGAAATATTTAACATATTCGTACATATGTGCATTTATGTCATAAACATACAAATTAAATAAAAATGTGTGGATGCAAGCAGTGAAAAGAAAGGTTTATGCATAATATTTGTATGCAGTAAATGGGGATTTTCAAAGAGGAAGAATATGAATAGGTTAGACTTAATTTTCTATTAATAGGAATGTCATTTATAAACCTGCAATTGACATCAATGTGGCACTGAATAAGAAAAATATGGTATGTGATATTATTTTGTGAACATAACATGCAAACATATTAATATGACGAATATTTATCTGGCATTTAATTTAAAGATATGTCAATAGGGCATTGATTTGAAAACATGCTATTAACATTTATCTGTACATGTTAATTTGAGAAATATATAAATATGTTGAGAAATATATAAATATGCTAATTTACAATGAAAAGGATACATTAATATTGTCATTCTTGTTAATTGACATGTATATATGAATAATTAATGTATACGGTAAAAGGAAAGATGTATCTATTAAATACGTATTTATGTTTGATGGATTGGCAATAGATAATAAATGTTGATAATGTACATTAAGGGAGTAATTATGGCATAAGTGTGTTAGAAATTATTTATATATAGAATTTGTCCTAAATGAGAAATGTGTACATTGTAGGAAATATATATATATGCTAAAACATGGAATTGCATGTAATTGGAATAGTAATTATGCCATAATTCAAAATGGGGGTAATTTGCATGCATAGTAATTATGACATAATTTAAAATGGGAGTAATTTACAGTCCTTAATTGTGAACATAATTGGCCTCTTTTGAAATTGATGGCCTTGATTTACCCTAGCATCATCGGACGGCTCAAATTAACTTGCAACTCTATAAAAATGACCCTAGACTCTACCTAGGTTTCTTACACAATTCTCTAGCCTCCATTGCTCTCTTCTTCTAATAAAAATAAAAATAAAAATGGCGTCGCTGCTCTGCTGGAATTAAAACTAGAAGATAATCAACATCAGCCTAAGCAACTCAATTCAAACTAGAGGTTAAAGTTCTGCAAAGATTCTACAACAAGTTAAAGTTCTTTCTTTAATCCAATCAAGGCAAGTACAGTTATTCTCCGCTATAAACGTTAATTATAATTTTGATATGCATTTAAATCTGAGTTTGAGGTTGTATTCTCTTCTGTTAGATTTGTTTTCTGTGACTGTTCTATATTCCTTTCTTCTTTTCTGTTTCTATAGCCAGGCTACCACGAGCCTGTGCCTAATCTCATAAGAGATGAACGTATGAACGCAAGTTTTGGGATGAATGATGAGAAATTTGACAAAACCAAATTGAATGTATGACTTTAGGTCTGAGGCATAAAATATATTGGACATATGACTTGGGATTGGATGCATAAATTTGACTATGAACATATAATTTATGCATGTTGTATGCATAGTTATGTTGTAATTTAGACCTGTAATTAATTAGAAAAAAATAGCATATGTTATAAACTAGTTTTAGACCTATGCATATTTTGTGATAAAAGAAGAAGAGGAACCACTGTAAAGATTACATATGATTTGAGACTTTGGACAAAATGCATATAAAAAGGCAAGATCTGATTTTTAGAAGATATGGTTTAAAGATTTATATTATTGGGGATAGTTTGCATAATAATTCATGACATGAAAAGAAGGAAGATATGGAAACTTAAGATTTACATTAATTAGGATATCTATTATTGTAATTACACCTAATTAGGGATTTCTAGATATATGACATGCATTGAAATTAATGGTTATATTTGGTATAATCTATATTGGAACATATGTTATATGGCAAATTATGTCCATATTCTGCGCTTAAGCAAACATGGAATATATGTTGTGAATCATGAAAAAATTATGTAGGCATATGAATTTAGGCCTAATTTATGACTAGGCAAGGCATGTAAATAGAACCTTTAGAATTATTAGGTTTGCTAAATCTGCTAATTTGCTAAGTTGCCTAAACTGCTAGTTTTGTTATATTGCCTAGACTGCTAATTAGATTGAAATGCCAAATCTGTTAAATTTGTCTGTTGAGATGCCTAATCTGTTATATGCCAAAATCTGCTAAGTGCTAAATCGGTTAAATCTGTTAAGTCACCCAATCTGCTAAAATCTGTTATCTGCTATATCAGTTGAGTTGATGTGATCATTCTGTTGGGTGTGCGCATAAACGGTAAATAATTAATTAATTGGCCGCAAAGATGAATATGGCTAACTCGAGGTTAGAATGAGTTTGCGACGTAAATCTGCCCGGAACCGCCCGGCATATCCAGTGGCCGCAAACAATAGGTTCTAATGTGAGAAGTTAGTCATAACATGCGTAAGACACGAGGTTAGGTCTGGCTTGTGGCAGAAGTCTGCCCGGAACCGCCCGGCATATCCAGCGGCCACAAGCTACCGACCTAATGTGAGAGGTCTGTGCATTAATAATTAATTAATGCAAATCTAAGATAAGAATGACGTCTAAAACGTATTGGGGAAAATAGGGTAAAACCAAAGGGGATTAATAGATGTAGTAAAACCCGTCCATGAATCTGTAGGCCCAATACAAAGTTAGACAAATCTGAAAAATCTGTACATCTGACCCCTTAGTCTGAAAACTTGTTAACTTAATTTGTGAATTAGTAAATCTGTATTCTGTATGTCTGAACTTGTAAACAAGTTAATCTGAAATCTGTTAGTCTGGGGACACAAGTTTAGGAGGGGAATTACTTGTGTCATCTGTTGTTTGGGACCCATATTAGTCAGTAACCCTTTCTGGTATCAAAACTTTGACCCAACAGTAAGTAGGGTCCGGGCACGCTTACTGAACTAATTATAAGTGGTTCATTCTGATAATGGCGAGGGGTGTTGATGGTGCATTCCAACCGGGTCATGTGCGTGCATGGATCCCGGTCTGCCTTTGAGGATGTAAGACGCCGTGACATCTGTAAATAGGTCTGTGCCAATTGGTTGTCACTTTAGGGAGTGATACACCCTACTGTGGGGCCGACACATGATATTTATGTATTAGGGAGCCGATCGCTTGGGGTAGGGTTTTAGGGTACACTTAGTTCTGTCTGTTTCTGTTGGTACCGTCTGTTTCTGTTGGGTGGTAACACCTGTCTGTTTCTGTGTGGTACCGTCTGTTCGGGTGGTAAAGGCCCATTACTAGTGTACACCTAATTCTACATTCTGTTTCCGTAGGGATAAATCTGTTTCTTCTTCTGTCTGTTTCTGATCGGGTAGTAAAGGCCCATTATTAGCATTCTGTTTCTGTTAAAGTATTCTGTACCCGTTCCTGCTTCAATTTAGACATTAGGGAGACCCCTAATTCTGTTATACTAGTATTAGTGCAGAGAAGTGTAAAACAATAGTTTATATCATTCTGTTTTTCTGTTATATCTGCTACACCTGTTATAGTTATCTCACATCCAGTTTTACGTTCATATCATATTATTATTATCTGTTTATATGCTGAAAGTCACTGGACTTGCCAGACTTTTTATCTGACCCTTGTTGTTTGGCCTCCTTTCTTCCGTTTCCCCCCCCCCCAGGTTATCCAAGGAGGGAAATACTTTAGCTTGATCCGGACTTCTCTTTGCTTGAAGTGCTTAAAGTATGGCTTGGCTCTGTATAGCTTCCGTTCCATGGGGATTATGATTTTAAACTATGCATTTTGAAGGCTTTTGTACAAGACTGATATTTTGTACTTGAATTCTGAAATTGAAAGGATGTAACCATATTAATTTCTGTTTCCGCTGTAATAAAGTTAAATTTTTTTTCAAGTACTGTTTTATCTGTCTTGTAAGTTTCTGTTCTGTTTACTAAAATGCTCCACCAAAGTTAAGGCATTCCCTTAGTGAGTGACCTTAACGGAGGTGGAGTGTTACACTTGGTATCAGAGCTGAAGGTTACCGGATTTGATAAAGAATTTTTGAAAACTATTTTCAAAAAGGTTTTGAAAAGGAAGTATTTTCAAAAGTAAAGCTTATTTTGAAAAACATAGTCCCCTAAGCCATATATCTATCTTTTGATCCTCTGCTTGAATCCTTGTTTCCTTCTTTCTTGAGTCTCTGGGGCTCCCGGTTTTCTGGGGGGTAACCTCATCAAAGGGCAAAGTAGTGCCCGACTTCCATCGATAGCTGTAGTAGTTTCACCTGCGGCTAGTTTTCTTTAGAGCTTTGAAGGATTTTCCCGGGCGATGGAGGCAGCTTTCGAGGGATTGATCAACATGTTACACAAGGATAGTAAAGATGAGAATGATGAGGTTTGGCTAAGGAGCACAGCCCAAAAGGTGAGAAACTCGTATAGACTTAGTTCACAATGGAGGCAAAAGGGAAACACAAAAGAAGGAAGGAAAGATTGAAGATAAGGAGGAGGAAAGTGTTTTACTTATTGAAGCTCGACTCATCTGAATAAGGATTACCGAAAGAGGAAGGGGAGGGTGCTTGCTTCAACTATGGGGAGATGGGACACTTCACTAGGGACTGCCCGAAGAGACGAGGACAAGGAGGGTAGGCGAACACTCTTGAAGCTAGTGGCTAGGATAGGAATAGGGAAAAAATTTCTATAGTAGGTTTAATTTCTTTATCTGATTATGGAGTTAAGACTTTTTCTGATTCTGGTATTTTGGTTTTGTAATCGGTACTCTGCACTTTAATACTAGTATTATTTCTGAATTCCGCTATAGACTCAGACCCATAAGGGTTATGGATCATCTGTTTGAGATTGGGGTTTGAGGGATATATGTGTTAGGAGTCAAGTATGGCGCATACATTCTGAGTTTTCGTGGGGTATGATTTTATCAGGCTTAGCTTCCTAAGAATCATTAGGGAACCTGATCTGTACCAGTAGTCTGTAAATATCTAAATACTTTTTATAGGATTTCCAGTTTTGACATTGTCTAAAGAAGGTAATCCTCTGGGTGTCAATTTGATGTTGGTTTCGGTCTTTGGGGCCGATACTTAGGACCCATGTCTAATGGGAACCAAATTTTCGTTCTATCTGTACTCGCTTCCATCATTCGACTGTATCCTATCGATCGAATCTTCGAACTTTAGGTAGAAACTAATGGGTGTAAACATGTGTTTGAGACATGTTATGTTTGATGGTTGCAAGTGGATGCAAGTGGTTGCTAGTGGTTGCCCGTGGATGCATATACACACACTAGGCACTAGATCGGCTCGAAAACACTCTCATACTGCATATGGATGAGTGAGCATTTTTCAATTCTTGTGGATGCAAAATGGTTGATTCAGCACATGGATGTTGCATTTGAGTGAATGGTTGTGCACTCATATAGAAATAATATATATCATCAGAATTCTATTGCATACATGTTGGACTCATGGCACTGACATAATTCGCATTAAGGAGGTCAACTGAATCAGTAGACCGCCTGATTTTTGCATTAGGTAAGGAACATATACACACACTTTTGCATATGTTCATACAACATTAGAAGTTTTCTAAGGACAATGGATGCTTGTGGATGATGGTTGAGTAGATGGGTGATTGGATGGTAGGACACATTCTTCTTAACTTGAAGATTTCGGGGACGAAATCCTTTTAAGTGGGGGAGAATGTAACACCCCGTGTATTCTATAGCTGTGAAATTAACAAATTAAAGTATAATTAATTCGAAATCAAAGAACTAAGGGAAACAGGTTACGCCATTGCGTTCTTCTAGAAATTCTGCTTGAGATAGAGTCTGAGTTTGCGTAAATTGGACTCCGTATGAAAAAGATATCCTTAAATTAAAAATTGCAGCAAAACATGAAAAAAGAGGAATGAGAAAAGAATAATGTTTAGCATTGTTCTAACTTTTGTAAGCAAAAGACTTAGTAGCTCATTTGGTTGGAACACATGACTTGCATACAAGAGGTACAGAGTTTGATCCCCGCCAGCGCCTTATTTTTGTTTTAGGGGAATGGCTTAAAATAGCCTAGTGTGAATACAGTTCAAAAAGTGGTTTAGTGTGAAAATGGGTAATTGGGAAGATAGATAAAAAGAAAAAGAAAAAAGAAGAGAAATATATATATATATACATATACGTATACATACATATATATATATATATGACATGTACGTATCATGAGGCGTATGTTGCGCATTTTTGCCTGCCAAGAATTGTTTTTTTTATAAGTGGCCTTCTCTAATTGGATTCATGACAAATTAAAGGAAAGAAATATTTAACATATTCGTACATATGTGCATTTATGTCATAAACATACAAATTAAATAAAAATGTGTGGATGCAAGCAGTGAAAAGAAAGGTTTATGCATAATATTTGTATGCAGTAAATGGGGATTTTCAAAGAGGAAGAATATGAATAGGTTAGACTTAATTTTCTATTAATAGGAATGTCATTTATAAACCTGCAATTGACATCAATGTGGCACTGAATAAGAAAAATATGGTATGTGATATTATTTTGTGAACATAACATGCAAACATATTAATATGACGAATATTTATCTGGCATTTAATTTAAAGATATGTCAATAGGGCATTGATTTGAAAACATGCTATTAACATTTATCTGTACATGTTAATTTGAGAAATATATAAATATGTTGAGAAATATATAAATATGCTAATTTACAATGAAAAGGATACATTAATATTGTCATTCTTGTTAATTGACATGTATATATGAATAATTAATGTATACGGTAAAAGGAAAGATGTATCTATTAAATACGTATTTATGTTTGATGGATTGGCAATAGATAATAAATGTTGATAATGTACATTAAGGGAGTAATTATGGCATAAGTGTGTTAGGAATTATTTATATATAGAATTTGTCCTAAATGAGAAATGTGTACATTGTAGGAAATATATATATATGCTAAAACATGGAATTGCATGTAATTGGAATAGTAATTATGCCATAATTCAAAATGGGGGTAATTTGCATGCATAGTAATTATGACATAATTTAAAATGGGAGTAATTTACAGTCCTTAATTGTGAACATAATTGGCCTCTTTTGAAATTGATGGCCTTGATTTACCCTAGCATCATCGGACGGCTCAAATTAACTTGCAACTCTATAAAAATGACCCTAGACTCTACCTAGGTTTCTTACACAATTCTCTAGCCTCCATTGCTCTCTTCTTCTAATAAAAATAAAAATAAAAATGGCGTCGCTGCTCTGCTGGAATTAAAACTAGAAGATAATCAACATCAGCCTAAGCAACTCAATTCAAACTAGAGGTTAAAGTTATGCAAAGATTCTACAACAAGTTAAAGTTCTTTCTTTAATCCAATCAAGGCAAGTACAGTTATTCTCCGCTATAAACGTTAATTATAATTTTGATATGCATTTAAATCTGAGTTTGATGTTGTATTCTCTTCTGTTAGATCTGTTTTCTGTGACTGTTCTATATTCCTTTCTTCTTTTCTGTTTCTATAGCCAGGCTACCACGAGCCTGTGCCTAATCTCATAAGAGATGAACGTATGAACGCAAGTTTTGGGATGAATGATGAGAAATTTGACAAAACCAAATTGAATGTATGACTTTAGGTCTGAGGCATAAAATATATTGGACATATGACTTGGGATTGGATGCATAAATTTGACTATGAACATATAATTTATGCATGTTGTATGCATAGTTATGTTGTAATTTAGACCTGTAATTAATTAGAAAAAAATAGCATATGTTATAAACTAGTTTTAGACCTATGCATATTTTGTGATAAAAGAAGAAGAGGAACCACTGTAAAGATTACATATGATTTGAGACTTTGGACAAAATGCATATAAAAAGGCAAGATCTGATTTTTAGAAGATATGGTTTAAAGATTTATATTATTGGGGATAGTTTGCATAATAATTCATGACATGAAAAGAAGGAAGATATGGAAACTTAAGATTTACATTAATTAGGATATCTATTATTGTAATTACACCTAATTAGGGATTTCTGGATATATGACATGCATTGAAATTAATGGTTATATTTGGTATAATCTATATTGGAACATATGTTATATGGCAAATTATGTCCATATTCTGCGCTTAAGCAAACATGGAATATATGTTGTGAATCATGAAAAAATTATGTAGGCATATGAATTTAGGCCTAATTTATGACTAGGCAAGGCATGTAAATAGAACCTTTAGAATTATTAGGTTTGCTAAATCTGCTAATTTGCTAAGTTGCCTAAACTGCTAGTTTTGTTATATTGCCTAGACTGCTAATTAGATTGAAATGCCAAATCTGTTAAATTTGTCTGTTGAGATGCCTAATCTGTTATATGCCAAAATCTGCTAAGTGCTAAATCGGTTAAATCTGTTAAGTCACTCAATCTGCTAAAATCTGTTATCTGCTATATCAGTTGAGTTGATGTGATCATTCTGTTGGGTGTGCGCATAAACGGTAAATAATTAATTAATTGGCCGCAAAGATGAATATGGCTAACTCGAGGTTAGAATGAGTTTGCGACGTAAATCTGCCCGGAACCGCCCGGCATATCCAGTGGCCGCAAACAATAGGTTCTAATGTGAGAAGTTAGTCATAACATGCGTAAGACACGAGGTTAGGTCTGGCTTGTGGCAGAAGTCTGCCCGGAACCGCCCGGCATATCCAGCGGCCACAAGCTACCGACCTAATGTGAGAGGTCTGTGCATTAATAATTAATTAATGCAAATCTAAGATAAGAATGACGTCTAAAACGTATTGGGGAAAATAGGGTTAAACCAAAGGGGATTAATAGATGTAGTAAAACCCGTCCATGAATCTGTAGGCCCAATACAAAGTTAGACAAATCTGAAAAATCTGTACATCTGACCCCTTAGTCTGAAAACTTGTTAACTTAATTTGTGAATTAGTAAATCTGTATTCTGTATGTCTGAACTTGTAAACAAGTTAATCTGAAATCTGTTAGTCTGGGGACACAAGTTTAGGAGGGGAATTACTTGTGTCATCTGTTGTTTGGGACCCATATTAGTCAGTAACCCTTTCTGGTATCAAAACTTTGACCCAACAGTAAGTAGGGTCCGGGCACGCTTACTGAACTAATTATAAGTAGTTCATTCTGATAATGGCGAGGGGTGTTGATGGTGCGTTCCAACCGGGTCATGTGTGTGCATGGATCCCGGTCTGCCTTTGAGGATGTAAGACGCCGTGACATCTGTAAATAGGTCTGTGCCAATTGGTTGTCACTTTAGGGAGTGATACACCCTACTGTGGGGCCGACACAGGATATTTATGTATTAGGGAGCCGATCGCTTGGGGTAGGGTTTTAGGATACACTTAGTTCTGTCTGTTTCTGTTGGTACCGTCTGTTTCTGTTGGGTGGTAACACCTGTCTGTTTCTGTGTGGTACCGTCTGTTCGGGTGGTAAAGGCCCATTACTAGTGTACACCTAATTCTACATTCTGTTTCCGTAGGGATAAATCTGTTTCTTCTTCTGTCTGTTTCTGATCGGGTAGTAAAGGCCCATTATTAGCATTCTGTTTCTGTTAAAGTATTCTGTACCCGTTCCTGCTTCAATTTAGACATTAGGGAGACCCCTAATTCTGTTATACTAGTATTAGTGCAGAGAAGTGTAAAACAATAGTTTATATCATTCTGTTTTTCTGTTATATCTGCTACACCTGTTATAGTTATCTCACATCCAGTTTTACGTTCATATCATATTATTATTATCTGTTCATATGCTGAAAGTCACTGGACTTGCCAGACTTTTTGTCTGACCCTTGTTGTTTGGCCTCCTTTCTTCCGTTTCCCCCCCAGGTTATCCAAGGAGGGAAATACTTTAGCTTGATCCGGACTTCTCTTTGCTTGAAGTGCTTAAAGTATGGCTTGGCTCTGTATAGCTTCCGTTCCATGGGGATTATGATTTTAAACTATGCATTTTGAAGGCTTTTGTACAAGACTGATATTTTGTACTTGAATTCTGAAATTGAAAGGATGTAACCATATTAATTTCTGTTTCCGCTGTAATAAAGTTAAAAAAATTTTCAAGTACTGTTTTATCTGTCTTGTAAGTTTCTGTTCTGTTTACTAAAATGCTCCACCAAAGTTAAGGCATTCCCTTAGTGAGTGACCTTAACGGAGGTGGAGTGTTACACATCTGTTGAAACCATCAAGGCCATTCATATTGCATCTGAGCCCCTGGCTAATTCTAGTCTCAGATCTAATGTCGATCGAACTCTTACTATTTTTGGTGTCAGATCTAATGTTGATCGTGAATCTTATGCTGCTGATAACCCAGATTTGCCCTTACATGTGAAATTGCTCCCTGATCGGTCATTAAAGCCTGATATTCCACCCTCTTCCAATCCTGTTAATTTTCCATCTAATCCCGTTGATCATAACATAGTATAATCTGACTCTCCTTCTCTCAGAGACTTTCCATTAAACACCTCTCAACCTCCGAGAAAGCATGCATCCAACTCCATAAGTCAAAACCACTCAATTATGGAAACTGATTTTGCATCGCTGTTTAAATCGTTGCCACGTAATGCGGGCTCTTTCAAGCCTCTTCAATTTGAGATTCCAAAGGATGGAACAAAATCAAAAATTCCATAATTAGTCAAGCAGGTAGATATGAAATATTGGAATGATGTTTCAGTTGTTTTTTTCTTGGATGGTACTGCGTACAGTAGTAAATCATTTACGTAAAAAATGGAAATTTAATGGGGTGTTGATATCAAATCTGATGGGTTTTATTTCTTCTTTAAATTTATAGACGATCAAGATAGGGATAAAGTTTTGCATGCGGATCTGATTTTTATTCGTGGTCGAATGTTTAGTATTACTAGATGGGATCCTACCATAGGAAATTCGCAATCTCAGATTAATTAAGTCCCTATTTGGATACATCTACACAGAATCCTTCTCATTCTCTGGACTCTTTATGGTATCAATTGGTTAGTTTGCCATGTGCGTAAGCTTATTTGTTTTGATGAGAGAACTGAGAAAATGCAGTGTTTCGAGTATACAAAGGCTTTAGTTGAGATCAACCCTGATTGCGAATTACCTGATTCTATTATTGTGGATGAGCTAGGAGTCGACTGCCCTTCAGTGAAAGTTTCTTACCATTGGACACCTTCTATTTGCACCATCTGTAAAGTTTTTGGCCATAATACAGTTGAATGTGAGAATTTTACCAGTCATAATGAAAATGAGGAAGACCATCATTTTGCTCCTTGTACAACAACATAGAGGAATCAAAATATTAAGGACAGGCAGAACTGGAGAAGTGATAATATGAATCAACGCAATCATGGATGGAATGAGGTAGTTTCTAAGAGGAATAAGATTTGGGTTACGAAGGATCCTAAAGAGCAGCAAATTGAGGAAAACCATGTGCATGCTAATGATTAGAATAATGATGGAAGCACGACTAACCTTGAAAAGTATGTTGCTCATGATGCAGCGAATGTTCAGGATAAAGGTAATGAAGACCTTTTGAAAACTAAATCTGATGAAGTGCTTATTATTGATGGAAGTGGCAAATTATACAAGACTGTTAAAGAATCGGGTCATCAAAGGAAGAGCTCATCTTAAATCAAAGGCAAGCTGAAAGTTGTTGAGGAAAACACAATTGATCGTGAACTTCATTTCCATAATAATTTCCCTATTCTTTATAACTTGGCTAATGCGGATACTGTAATCAATATTCCCTCATCATTGTCTGCTAATGTTGATGCAACCACTTCATCTTCTACTCCAAAAATTCCACCGTCTTCCAGTGATAATTCTTTTACCTTTCAGGTTTCGCCAAATTCAATGTTTAGCTACAATATTAACTCTGAAACCTTCACTCACTCTCATTCTCCTTATGCTCATTTATCTACGCCCCCTTATATTATTTTACCACCTCCTTCACTTCCTTCCAACCAGAAAATTGGTAGCCCCTTCCATCATGGTAGCAAGAAAAAGAAAAAAGGTAGAAAGAAAAAGGTACATAACTCACCTTCCAATGACATTGAGGACTTGAATGAAGGAAAGGATTATGTTCCTAATGAAGTTATGCCTGTCGAAAGCAATAAAGTACCATCCAAGAGACATACCAGGAAGCACCCCACTTCTATTATTGATCCCTCTTTTCAGTGATGCTCCATAACATTGCTTTTTGGAATGTTAGAGGCTTACATTTGGCCTCTAAGCAATCTGATGTTAAAGAATTGATTAGATACAATAATATTCAACCCATTTGTTTGTCAGAAACTAAATTAGACTTTGCCTTGACTATAAGAGCCGCATATAACATGTGCCTTGGTTGGAGTGTAGATCATAATCTGGCTGACATTAATTATGATAGGCTCCTTACCATGTGGAATCCATCATTTTTTCATTTATCTAAGATCTCCTCATTTTATCATTTAATTCATTTCAATTGCTTTTATGTTCTCTCTAATGCCCATTTCTTCCTTGCTACTGTTTATGCCCACAACATTGTATCTTTGAGGCAAATCCTCCTTGATAATATTCCATCCTTGCTTTCTTCTTCTGATCCTTGGATTATTTGAGGAGATTTCAATTGTATGTTCTCCAGCACTTAAAGATCTGGTGGTTTCCCTCTTTCTATTAAAGAAATTGCTTCTTTGAGTCAAGTTTTGATTAACTCTAGTCTCTCTCCTATTAAGAGTTTTGGCTTTGATTTTACTTGGTTCGATTGTAGTAAATCTGGCTTTCCTACTCGTTACAAGCTCGATCAGATTTTTTCTAATATTCATTTTCTTAACCTATTTCCTTAATCCTTTTACCAAATCTTACCCTCATCTCTATCAGACCATAGCCCTTTACTTTTTCATTAGGGAAAGGATAATGCAGTTGGTAGGGGTAATTACTACTTTAAATTTTTTAATTTCTGGTTGAAACATGTAGACTTTTTTGGAATTTTGATGTAGGTCTAGTGTCGACATTACATTGGTAACCCCTTGCAAAATCTTTTGCACAAACTCAAGGCTCTTAAATTTCATTTGAAGGTTTGGTCTGCTTTGCATTTTGGAGCCGCTTCAAAACACTCTTTTCTGATAAGGCAGGACTTGCTAAAGTTCAAGAGGAAATCCAGGTGAATCTATACAATGTTGAGTTGCAGAATAATGAGCGATGTACAATTGATGTTGAATTAAATTCTTCGAGGCAGACATCCTTTTTGAGAAAGCAAAAGGAAGCTAATAAGAATACCAAATTTTTTCATAATTCTATCAAAGTTTGGAAATCTCAAGATTCTATTTTCATGACAAATGACATGCATGGCGCTACTATTTCTATTGAAGAGGATATCAATCTAGCATTTGTGGATTATCAATCATCAATTATAGCAATACCTGAGCCTCCCTTGATTGATGTTATGCAGCTATTCAATATAGGTTTACCCTCTCTTTCTGATGAACAATCCTTTTCCATGATTCAAGTAATTACTACAGAAGATATTAAATCTGCTGTCTTTAGTATGGATGCTAATAGTTATGGAGGTCTGGATGGATTTAATGCCTACTTTATTCAGCAATGTTGGCAAGTGATAGGTGACGATATAACTAGTGCTTTACAATTTTTCTTTCTGCATAACAAGTTGCCAACATGTCTTTCATCTACTGCCATTGCTCTTGTTCCTAAGATTAACAATCCTTGTCCAGTTTTCGACTTCAGACCCATTTCATGCTGTATTTTCTAAGATTATTGCTAATAGATTACAAAATGTGCTCCCTGATATAATTTCTAGCAATCAATATGCATATATCAAGGGAAGATCGATTAGTGATAACATCCTTATCTCTCAAGAACTGTTGTTTGGATACAATAGAAAAAACATTCCGCCTACGTGTATGCGTAAACTGGGCATAAAGAAAGCTTTTGACATGGCGTCTTAGCATTCAATCCTTGCTGTCATGGTACGTATGAACTTTCCTAAACCTTTCTTAGCATGCATTTGTACATGTATCTCTTCCCAATATTACTCAATATCTAGAAATGGAAGGTTACATGGCTTCTTTAAAGGTACTAGAGGCGTACGACAGGGAGATCCAATATCTGCTTATTTGTTTATTATTACGGTGGAATTACTTAATCCTTTGATCCTTGAACAAGTGCATTCTGGCAATTTAGAATTGCATCCAAAGTGTAAGAACCCAATTATCACTCATTTGCTTTTTTCTAATGAGCTAATCATCTTTACTAAGCCAACATATTAGAATATTAATTGTATCCATCAAATCGTTAAAAGTTTCAAAACCATTACTGGTCTTTAAATTAATTTTGATAAATCACATATAATGGTTGTTGGTTTGCCTTCGCATGATAAGATGGATATCATTCGTTATTCTGGTCTTGCTGAATTACCGCATAATGCATTCTGTTTGGGTATGCCACTTATCTGTTTTAGACTATCCAAACTTCAGTGCGTGCCCCTGTATGAGAAGATAATTAAGAAGCTTCAACAATGGCCAAATAGTAAGCTATCTCAGGCTGTTAGACTGACTATTGTTCAGTCCATTGCGTATGCTATTACTACATTTTGGTCAAGGCACTATTTTTTGCCTATTAAACTGATTGATATGATTACTAGTTCCTTGAATAAGTTTTTATGGCATGGTGACCCGTATTCGAGGAAAATGATTCCTTTTGCTTTTCACAAATTGTATGATGACAAGAAATATGGTGGCCTTGGTATCACCAATTTGTATCAGTGGAATGTGGCTGCCATTTCTGTATATTTTGAAAAGCTTTTTGCTGCTGAGAAGGGTCTTTGGTCACAATGGGTGCATTCTAATCTTATTGGAAGTAGAAATTTCTGGAAATTACCTATTCCTCAAAGTTGTAGTTGGAGCTAGAGGAATACTTTGAAGCTTAGGGATACCTTCAAGCCTTTTATTCAATGCAACTTCAGGTGTATAGAAAACTTGTCCTTTTGGCATGCCCCATGGGCTAAGTAGGGTCTGATTTTTGAGTGAGGTTATGGAAGCTAATGTCATGCTTAATTATGGAATTCCTCAATCTGCTATTGTAGCTGACTACTATCATGATGGTATGTTTGTTTTACCTCATTCTTGCTCTGCTACTTTGAGAGATTTACGGAGAGAAATTTCGGACAACTATTGCTTTAATGGAGATAAATCTTTGTTTTGGATGGGGAAATAGCATTCAATCAAGATGGTGTACAATTTGCTACATGCTCTTCGTCAAGTGTTTCCTTGGCACTCTAGGATCTGGAATACTGGTTGTTTTGCCAAAGAGAACTTGTTGCTCTGGAAGATTATGGCAAATGCTGTCAATACTAAGAGAAAGTTGTATTCATGTGGGATCATTCAGAATAACACTTGTGTGCTTTGTAATTGTGACACCCCACGTTCGTTAATGTCACTCACTAAGGGAATGCATTAAGTTCCGTGAAGTGTTATAGGTAAATAAGAACATAATAGCACAAGACAGACATGTAAAATAGCACGGAGTTGAACACTTAAAAAAAACTTTATTTAAATCAAAACATCATGGTCCCAAATACTGAGTTTACATCATATGTAACTAACTACATTAATAATATGTCTTGCCAAAAATATCAGAGTACAAAAGCATAAAACCATATTTCCCTGTGAAGCCATAAGAGAGTTGACCAGAAGTCAAAATGATACATCTATATCGAAAATCCCAGCTAAGCTGAAAGAATCCAAATCAACTCTAAGCACTTCCACCCTGAGAACCTGGAAGGGGGGGAAGGGGGGACGGAAGAGAGAGAAGAGGAAACAAAAAGGGTCAGACATAATGTCTGGCGAGTCCAGTTACTTTTAAATATAAATAAATAAAAGTATCATGACATGTATATATAAAACTAGAAGAACAAGATAACAGTAACAATAACAAGTGTGAACTGAGCAAGATAAGATGAACATGATATATTGCGCTTCTTAAATACATTTCTCTGGACCACGCAGATACTAGTATATCAAAAGTAGAATGATCCCTACTAATATTGTTCCATTACATTTTCTTGATTATTAGGTTACTTGGGCTAATAGCACTCAAGACTTATACACGCATCATACCCGTTTACTTTCCCATGGATATACCTAATACAATATATGTAGCTATCTCTCAACATTGAGATACACCCCATGGTACCCCACTCGCATGGTCTCCACCGTAAAGAACGCAGTCCTTCATCCTACGCCAGAGTGACGTACGGATCTCTGTATACCGATGTTATGTTCCGCATATATCTGTCATTACTATGCGACGCAAGTGTACGGACTGCCACCATCGATCGAATCAGACTCCATATCGGAATAATGCCCTCTGGTCTACGATACACCATCCAGAGCAGATATGCATGTATCTAGGTTGTCCCAAATATGTACTGTAATTGTAGCTTGATGCCTCAATCGCAAGTCCTCTAATGTGAACCAAATTCCATGGCAGGGCTAAACAAGAAACACGAAATTTAGTCGAGAGCTTTTCCATATCTGTACAAGCCGCCTTTAAGTGCCTCCAAATACAGATATTCCTCAGGTCTATTTTCCATGGTGGTTATGGCCCCACCTCGGCCCCTCCCTCAACTAGTAAAGACTACAAGAGCTAAGAGACTACCTTTAATACAACCAATCTAAACATCCATGTGGCGTCTACCCTTAACCCCGTACCTCGATACTGAAAGGTGAAATGATATCTTGGGTTTAGCTCTAGTCTTTTTGCATCCCGTTGGCTGTCGATGACGGATATATGACGGTCTACTATCCTTGTTGGTCGTGACCTTCTCTACCTTCTCGTGAGGCAACCATCAAATCATCCTGGTGTCACATTGTCATAGCATTCTGACTGCATAGCTACATCTGCAGTCAAGGCCCACCCACCTAGTAGTTACACGTAGACTCAACCTATGCGAGTACAACCTAAGACATCTGTCACCGCACAGAGGACTACTAGGAGCACCTTACATACTTCAGGAAGCCGCGTGCTTCCCCTTCCAGTCCTTTGGAGCCGTCATAACAATCAGATGAATGTGCGCTCCCCTCATGTCTTATAACACCTCGGTGATCTACCCCATTGGTTTATCCACCCTCAAACATACGGACTGGTCCAAGCGCCTTTCTTTAATATGTTGTTAGACCCTATGTCTAAACATTCTTTTACGTGCTTGCCTTACCTCACCCAGTTCCCATTTAACTTGGTTATTCCCGTTCATATTGAATTCTTATTCCAATTTCCAAGTTTCTGTTGCTTATTAATTTCAATCATATAACTTAATCCATTTAAGTTTATTAATAAGCCCCCAACATGTTATTCTCTAGATTGAGGCCCAAGGTTTGTAATCCACAATCTATTTTACATTCTTGCTTGGTTAAATCAGTACAATAACATGTTCTCCTTAATACGTTACGAAGTATATCTCAATTCACATATTTTCTAGTTAACATGTCACTTACAATTTATGATTAAATATAACTTACTTATTTTACAAGTTTTCCTCATTCTTTCTCATTTGATCATAAATTCAATTTACACCGTCACTACAACTTATCGTTGTTTACTTAGCAAATTATTACGCACATCTAATTCTATCATTTCTACAAGTTATGCTTACTCTACAAGGTGTTTTAATTACACAACTTTATTACATTTTCCACCGGTTACGTATACCACTAGGTGTCTTTAATTACATAACCTTATTGGGTTAAGTTCGTGGGCCTATATGTAAATATTACCCACCCCCTCTATTTTACTTAACCCACCCACTACCCATCCAATTTTATTTAACCCTAACTTAAGTTCATAATCATACAATTCTTATGGGTTAAATTAGGTTAAGTAGTCCAATTCATTACCATGTCCAATTATGGTTATAACGGGCTAGACCTCTCACATTAGGCCTACAACGTGTGGATGCTGGATATGTCGGTCGGGTCCGGCCAGTCTTATTCCACAGTTGGGTCTAACCTCATGTCTTAGCCCGATTCGTATCTGCACACTTAGACCTCTCACATTAGGTTCAACATTAGTGGCTGCTGGATATGCCGGTCGAATCCAGGCAGACTTCCACCACTAATTCAACCTAACCTTGTGTCATAAGTGCAATTACAGTTCCTAATTGTAATTACTATACATTCCATTTTTATCCAAATCTACCTATGTCATTGTAGGTGATTATTTCTCTTTTTCCCCATATTTAATTATATGCCCAATTCACTATTCAAATCATAAACTTTTACACTCCTTTTCAATTCACCTTTTAATTATGCACCATATGCTCTTTTTCCTAAGTTATAAGTCAGGGCATATATATATATATATATATATATATATATATATATATATATATATATATATATATATATATATGATGCACAAACCCAAAACTACACATTTTCCAATTTATGTCACTTGTCCATATTCACCTATTTCAATGCAAGTTATATCTGAATCCATATTTGCATATTTTCCAAAGTATGCCTAAAATTCATATTCACATACGTCCCAATTTATGTCCCAAAATAGTAATTACACATGTCCCAATTTATGCTCAAATTATATTTTTCAACATATGCCTAAATTCATATTATCCAACAAGACATATTCCCCCCAAACCCGTATTCGTATATTTCCAAATTTATGCCCAAATTTAGATCCATATTTTCCAATATCAATTATGCCCCAAATTATGTCTTGACCTATTATTCCTAATTTTGCACGTTCACATTTTTCAGCATTAGGCCTAGGCTCGAAGGTAGCCTGGCTATATAAAAATAAAAAGGGAAAAGAGGGAGAGAAGAGAATAGAGAACATGCATAATAATGAACCAATAATAAACTGAGAGAAATAGGCATAAACTGAATAGGCATATTATGGCAAGATTTAACATGGTGGCGGTATAAACATATAAAAGCAAATCTGATAATTATGTCATAATAGAACTGATTAGGCACCGATTCAAGATCCAATTTTTTACATATATATCAAGACTACTATTTAAATATTCAGATCTAAAAATAACATGAACTCACAGTGAATAGATCTAAGGAAATGGATCCAAATTAGTGCGAAGAACATGTTGAATAAGTTGTTGTAGCCATCGCTGAATTTGTTGTAACAATCTTCGAATATGTATAATCTTCTTTGAATTGATTCATAAGAAGAAAGGCCATTTTAATTTTCGTTGCAGCATAGCTTCGCCGTCAGCATTTTTTTATATGAATAAAACCTAGGTCTAGGGTCCTTTATATAGCCTAGGGTTCAATGAATCTTGCTCAGAAAGGTGTCCAAATACAAAATGAAGTATTTCCCCCAGATCTGTCAGGGGTAAGCCGACCCCCCTTTGAGTGGGTTGACCTACGGGTCAACTCCATTTGGGTAGGTCGACCTATGAGTCGACCCCTATTCGAGTGGGTAGACCCACCTGGGCGGGAAATCTGCCGCCTTCCCAAATTTCGAATTTTGAACCGAATTTCAAATATCTGGACCCATTTTTGAATTTCAGAACCTATTAAATGTATGTATATATATATATATTCTTTCTGTGTGTATACAAACTTCAAACCTTAATAACTTCTTCATACGATGTCTGATTTACGCAAACCAGGTGCCTATCTTGACCAGAATTTCGAGTGCCGTGGTCCATTTTACTTAATTCTAATTATTAAATTAAGTTTTCCTTAATTCATTATTAACAGTGTATTTCACATTGATTATCCTTTAATTCAACGTCTTAAGTGTTGTTAAAAATTTTGAGGTATTACATTCTCCCTACTCAAAGGATTTCGTCCTCGAAATTTGTATATCCTAACATCCAACAATCACTCATTCATTTAGCAATCACAGGCATCCATTGTCCTTAAGCAATTTCTAATGCTTTTATGTACATAATAGTGTGTGTGTATGTTCATAAACTAATGCGAAAGATCAGGCGGTCTACTGATTTAGTTGACCTCCTTAATGCAATGTATGTTTGTGCTATGCGATCAAAATGTATGGAAATCATCCTAGTATAACATGTTAGCTCTATATGTGTGCACAATCATCCATTCAAATGCAACATCAATACAACGATACACCCATTTTCATCCATATAATTTAAAATACACACACATCAATATGCATAATGTAAGTGATTGAGACGATCTAGTGCCTATTGTGTGTGTATATGCATCCACGAGCAATCACTAGCAACCACATGCATCCATCAAACATAACATGTCTCAAACACATGCTTACATTCATTAGTTTTCTACCTAAAACTCGATCGATATGAGATATTCAAAAGATAGATACAAGTATTAATTCAAAGTTTGGAAAAGAAGTTAAGAACATATTCTCGAAAAGGAAAGGATATGAAGCGCGAATCTTATCTTCAGCCTCCCAAGTAGCATCCTTGCGGCCCTTTCCCTATTGCACTCTTACTAGCTTCACTTCTTTATTGCACAATTTCTTAACCTCCAATCCAAGTATGCAAGTCGGAACTCATCCTATCATTGCTTCCTTCTCTACTTCCATTTCCTCTCACCAGTTTGGCTCCACTACCTCGAACTCTATACATTTTATCGCCGCTTAGATGAATATTCATCTTAGAATGTTGGGATTCCTCAAGGACTGTCTTTAATAGGTTTCCTATCGAGTTCCCTCTTTTCCTTTAGGATTCACATGTCGTAAATCATCGATAGATATATCAAAAGGTTCTAGGAGACTAATCATGACAGACCCCTTTGGGGTCATAAGAAATCTCGAGAGTCTTTCTATGGAAAGTCGGAAGTCTAACGACTCTCCTCTCACAATCTAGAATGGCTCCATATATGGTTAACCCATCCATCCTAGAATCAAAACATATCTTATGAAATCAAGAATGTATGTGTTGCAATTAAACTCGACACCTAACACAGAAATTCTCAAACCCCGACAAATCATCGATAAATGAGCCGTACCTCCACTAGGGTTTGAGGCAATAACGGGATCCAAAACCATACTAGTATCTAGGTGTAAAGACTCAACTAAAGGATCAAATATAAAAGAATGCGAAGCGACAGGAAAAGAATCCTAATAGGATGATCAGAAATATAAATCAATCCTTCGATGGAAACTTTCCTACCCGTATCTTGTCCACCAGCTATGAGAACATTAGCTTGCCCCCTAGAAGTTCCTACCCTCTGGCCTTTTCTTTGTCTCTTTCTACAATCCTTTTCCAGATGACCCACCATTCCAAAAATTATGGTATTTCCTATTTTCTTCTTTGGGTTGTGCTCCTTAGCCCCAACTCCCTTATTCTCCTTTTTACCATCCTTGTGCAACTTTCTAACAAGTCTCTTGAAAGCTGCCTCCATCACATAGAAATCCTTATGAGGCTTGAGAGAAAATAAGATGCAGGTGAAACCACTACGGCTAAAGATGGAGGTTGGGCACTTCTTTTCCCTTCGACATGTACCGTAGTTTTAACATGCCTACGGAACCATGCCGAAATAGGGATACCCTTTCGAGAGGAAATGATTCCCCGATCAAAAAGGAAAAGAAATCAAGTGGAGAATCGAGAAGATATTTATGGCTTTGGGAAATATGCTTTTCAAAAACAGACTTTTAATTTTAAAAACTTTGTTTTTGAAAACCATTTTCAAAATACTTTATCCGGTCTTATAACCATATGCTCTGATACCAAATATGACACCACACGTCCGTTAATGTCACTCACTAAGGGAATGCATTATGTTCCGTGAAGCGTTATAGGTAAATAAGAACATAATAGCACAAGACAGACATGTAAAATAGCCGCGGAATTGAAAACTTAAAAAAAGGAAAAGAGGGAGAGAAGAGAATAGAGAACATGGATAATAACGAATCAATAATAAACTGATAGAAATAGGCATAAACTGAATAGGCATATTACGACAAGATTTAACATGGCGGCGGTATGGACATATAAAAGCAGATCTGATAGTTATGTCATAATAGAACTGATTAGGCACCGATTCAAGATCCAATTTTTTACATACATATCAAGATTACTATTTAAATATTCAAATCTAAAAATAACATGAACTCACAGTGAATAAATGTAAGGAAATGGATCCAAGTTACTGTGAAGAACATGTTGATAAGTTATTGTAGCCATTGCTGAATTTGTTGTAGCAATCTTCAAACATGTATAATCTTCTTTGAATTGATTTAGAAGAATAAAAGCCATTTTAATTTTCGTTGCAGTAGAGCTTCGCCGTCAACATTATTTTTAGATGAATAAAACCTAGGTCTAGGGTCCTTTATATAGCCTAGGGTTGAACGAATCTTGCTCAGAAAGGTGACCAGATACAAAACGAAGTATTTCGCCCAGATCTGTCAGGGGTGGATCGAACCCCTTTGAGTGGGTAGACCCACCTAGGTGGGAAATCTGCCACCTACCCAAGTTTCGAATTTTGAACCGAATTTCAAATTTCTGGATCCATTTTTGAAGTTCTGCACCTATTATATATATATATATATATATATATATATTCTTTCTGTGCATATACAAACTTCAAACCTTAATAACTTCTTCATACGATGTCCGATTTACGCAAACCAGGTGTCTATCTTGACCAGAATTTCAAGACGGGCGCAATGACGCAGTCCGTCTTACTTATTCTGATTATTAAGTTAAGTTTTCCTTAATTCATTGTTAACAGTGTATTTGACATATATTATTCTTTAATTCATCATCTTAAGCGTTGTTAAAATTTTCGGGGTATTACAATAATAATGCTGAAGAAACTAATACTTATCTTTTCTCTGAATGCTCTTTTGTATATCATATTTGGACAAGGTTACTTGTAATTGGAGGTTACCATCGGCCTTCATCTTCTAGTCAGATTGAGTGGTTCAATATTATTAAGGCAACGAGGTGGAAAAATAGGAAATCTTGTGTGAAACTTCTAAAAAAGTGCATTTACGCAGTTTGGATGGAGCAAAATACAATAATTTTTGGAGGACCAATGCTTGTAGCTGATCAATTGTGCATACAAATTCATAGGACAATGCTGCAATCCTTCAAGACGTGAAGGTTTATTTGAGTTCCATTTTGGGAATTTTAGTAATAATTGGCTTCTTTTATGTACAAGCATTTTTAGTTCTTTGGCTATTGTTGTAAATATAAAAGTGTATCTCTTTGTTATGTGAATAATATATTCTCTTTTCCTTTCACAAAAAAAAGAGAGACCTGAAGTTATATGTGTATTCACTCCAAGTTACTAGATCAGTGAAATAGAATAAGTAATATAATATGAATGCATCTTATCAACTAATAAAAGCATTATCCTCCTACAATTGAAATACATAATGTATTTGCTAGTAACATGTGATAATCGATAAAAAAAATTAGAATTTGATGAGGGTTATTATTTAATGTGATAATGTTTTTCAACATTGAGGAGGAGAATAAAGGGATACAAGTTCATGCTGTCATCAATATTAAATATTTGTTAACATATACAATGGTGCGAAATATTAAGTAACTTGGATAAATTATCAAATATAGATCTGAATCCCTCAAGGATCAAAAGGTGTGAACAATAGATGAAATGTGGTATATTATTCATTTCAAAACACTTTTGGAGTAAGTCATAAAGAAGTTAAATAAATAGATGAGTGTTCCTGAATATACACTTAAGAGACCTATGATATGATTGTCAAGTAACCGAAGAAGCAGTTTAGGTACCTAATACATGAAGGGATCTCAATAAATCATATCGAGAACTAACAAAAGATAATCATCGATGATAAATTTGTAAATAATAAAATGATTATGTTAATTAATAAATTAAAACCTTGAATTAGTGAAGAACATGATTGGCCATCATGAATCCTATTTTAAATGAGAAATGTGGACCTGTAGTCCACAAAATATAATAGAAACATGTATATAAAATGGCAAAGTAAACTAAAATTACTGAAGCACCATACAATTTCAACATGTTATGCGCCATGAGAATTATACTTTCAGAGATAATTGAATTGATTAAAATAGTGTAAGTGTTTGAAATATTTAGAATACCCTGAAGTTATAAAGATGAAAGTATTCAAATTTTGAAAGAATGTAAACAACTTTGGTAGTGATAAAGAATGCAAGGACACGAATTGTAGATTCTAACATTCTTTTATATATTGCTGTGATGAAAATCTTGATATAATTCATGATGAGTAGATCACATCCAACTTTTAACAATTATTATAACGAAACTCTTAATATACATTGAAGTGGTAGTTGTGATATGCAAAATCTAGTAAAATATAGTAGTTTCTGAAGAACATAAATAAGGATTGTGGCTACAAAGAATGCCAAAGACATGGATGGTAGATTACAATATTCTTCATAGTATCTTTGTAATAACCCGCTCAGAATGGGCCTAAAATCCAACCTAGAAATTGTTGTGTCTAACAACTCTATGGTTTTTGTTTGATGATAACAAACATATATTTATTATTATAAACGTGTTTGTAATTGTACTGTTATACAACATCACAGACAGAAATAAATGTTTACATCTAAACAGAATACTACTGAACAAGAATTTAAATATTCAAATACCATTTTATTTAATATAATATTTTATTTAAATATAATATTTTATTTCAACAGTACAAATTTATAACTCCACTATTTGTACATCTTAGTGTAATACAATACATTTCATATTCATTTTCATATACACATCAGTTCCTCACTACAACATGTTGTCACTCATATACATTTACATACAGATTCTCTCTTATGATGAAAAGGAATTTTGCTCGATCCGAATCGATCGCTAAACCGACCAAGATCGTTTGAAACGCCTGATTGTTTTGAGAACACGACATATCAGAACGCAAACAGAAGTACATTTCATTGTATATTACAACAATTCCATCAAAATACAAGAATATTACAGAGTATGAATAAATATTACATAGAAAATATCAGAGATTTAAATTACATTTAAATACATCGCAGCGGAAAAATAAACAATACACAACTGAAAGGAATACGCGGATACAGAGCTTTCCGAGTATAATTCCAGCTGCAAATCAGGATCCTATGAATATAAATCTGCAAAACCAAAACTACTAGCTGCCCATGTCAAAATAAGGGCACCCAGAGTTTAGGTTAAAACAATAAACTCCAGGTCAGTCTTGTGACTGGTGTGAGAACTAAAACAGTTATTAATCTTTATTTTAAAGTTAGGTAAATCAAGGGACCACGCCGTATAACACGGAACGGGTTTCCTCTCAAGAATACCAGTGCATATAACAACAACGCAATGCTAAATAAAAAAAATGAAGCTATTATAAGACCCAGGTCCCATCACACAATGCAACGCAAGCCGAAGGACAGGGTTTTTACCTTATAATAGCCAAAGAATGCTTGATACGCTAAATTTCATGTTTTATTATTACTATAAGTGTATAGTGTCAAAACAATTTCAATCATAAGTATCAATCATAGACGGCATAAGTGCCCCATACTACTATGTCGCCATATATAGGTTTACAACTAAAAGCGCAAAGTCACATATTGGAAGCTGGATTTCCATCTGTGAATCAAGGCAAAAGATAGTCCTCACCGATTTCGAGACAATCTAGTCCATGTCTCAGGATCAGAGCTCGAGTGACCCTTGGATCGTCAGGGCCGGTCCACCGATGTGGATTAAAATGCCTTAACATTGCGTTTCCCCGCCCTTTGGTGCGTAAATGAGCCCAATGACTCCATCGGCTCCACATAGTCACCGATATATCTAAGGCGCCTCGCAACAGCAACAACCAAACAGGTGAAAATAATAAAATGTCAGGGCTGGTAGGTCACTGACACCACCCTAGCTAAAAGGAAACGCATGCCCTCCTTGATGTCCTCTCCCATTTCTGGTTCACAACCGGGGTGTGAGTCTCGCGAATCAACGCTACACAAAGCTATGCCACACAGGCCGTGCTTTGATCATCAACCACAAGACTCTGTTTTTTAACAAAAGCCTTGATCATTCGCCACTTAGGCATGCCACACAGGCAATTCACTCCATGCGATTGATATCCATCAATATTTAACCCCTGAGCTCGTACATCTCAGAGAAGGGCATTAAGCAAGAGAATAAATTCTCCGCCGCTGTGAAGATCCCAAAACCCCGTACCATGGTGTTGAGGATAATCATTGGAATATAACACATTAATCATCATTAGCAGAGTACAGATAATAGCATAAACAAGAAATAGAATAATTTACACAAATATGACAGCGGAATCATATATATATATATATATATCACCACATCAGAGAGCACAATGCAGGATACAACTTAGTGCATAATAGTACATAATCAGTCAACATCGCCAATAGCGGAATCATAATACATAAAGAGTACATAAACTAAACATCAGTCTACATAGTCTATGGCAGAATCATAATACATATACAATAATGGCGGAAAAGTCACAATCATCACAATGTAGTCAAGCCTCGCCATGAGCCAAAAGCGCACCTCTACTGCGGTGCCAAGCCAAAATATGTCAGCTACCTGTAACTAGGATGCCCATGTGAAAATAAGGGCACCCGAGTTTGCAAGGTGAAACAAACTACGAGTCAGTCATGGGACTGGTATGAGAAATCTACTTAACTTATTAAACAACAATAATAAGGCAAATCAAAGGACCACGCCACTTTCGCGGAACGGGTTTACTCCAATGAGTGCTAGTGCATGAAATAAAGTAAATGATTAAATCATCGCAATGCTTTTTATAAAAATGAAGCCATTATAAGACTCAGGTCCCATAACACAATGCAACGCAAGCCGGAGGATAAAGTTTTACCTTATAATGGCCAAAGATGCTTCATACGTATAAAACGAAAGTGTTTTATATTATTACTAGTGCATATATATTTCAAAAGCAATTTAAATCATAAATGTCAATCATAGACGGCATAAATGACCCATACGACTATGTCGCCATACTAGTAATACAATCACATCCGCATATTTCATATTGGAAATTGGATTCCATCACGAGTCGAGGCAAGGGGCAAGCTCCTCTCCGTTCGAGACACTCTAGCAAATGTCCCAGGACCGCACACAGCAATCCTTGGGTCTTCAGGGCCGGTCCTCTCTTACTTTTGAGGATTAGTTATTCCTGAACACACGTTTCCTAGTTCTTACAGACATATAATCGAGGCACCTCGTATTCCAACAACCACACAAGTGAAAAGTATATATATTGTCAGGGCTGGTAGGTCACTGACACCACCTTAGCTTGAAAGAAACGTCGTGCTCTCCCTACAGTCACTATCCCGTTTTTGACTCATACCGAGGTGTGAGGCTCACGAATCCACGCTATACACAAAGCTACGTCACACAGACCATGCTTTGATCATCAACCACAAGACTTTGCTTTGCAACAGAAGCCTTGATCATATGCAACTTAGGCGTGCCACACAGGCAATCCACTCCATGCGACTGATTTCTATCGATACATAACCTCCAAGCTCGTACATCTCAGAGAAGGGCGTTAAGCAAGAGAATAAATTCTCCGCCGCTAAACAGATATATATATATATATATATATATATTCAATAGAGATCAATCAGCACAGATCAAAATCCAATGTCAGACACACAGTCCATTTACAAGTTCGTTCTGGGTTTGAACGAAGCCGAAGGCACCAAATTCCTTGCTTATCCGCACAATCAACAATACGTTCGAATGGCTACTACTTCAACTCCTTCAAGGTAGCTACTCCCGTCACAAGCATCAGTAGCGCCCATCCAACCAATGTGAAGATCGTCGGTCTTCAACCGTCTTCAACTCTTCGACTTCTCACTGTCGATCGGTTCTTTGAAATGAGAATGAACTCGGTCTTTTCAAATAATCCACGTATATTTAGATTTTCAAAGCAATTTTTCACATGGTTAAATCACTCAACATTCACATTGCAGTTCCTTAGTATAAATTTCATGTTAATACATTCAACCGTCACATATCAAGCCAACCAAGCAAAATCGGTTTATTTCCATTCTATATCGTCAATAATATTTTATGACGATATATCCCATTTTTATTTATTTAAAAACGACCACATTTAATTAAACGGCATTTCAGGTCATGCCGAGGCACTAGCGCTGTTTTTCACTAAATTTGTTTTACACATATCTGAAAATCTAACCGTTGGATCTTCACAAATTTTATATCATTAGAAAGATCATTTCAAAATGAATCCAACGGTTTTAGTTTTGGGAAAATCCGACGGTCGGATCTCCCACACTAGTCATTTGAAATCACGGTTTCAAATTACGAACTGCAGCGTCGTTATTCGATTTAATTTAATTATATTTATATTTATATATAAATATAATCGATTCTGGCGCTGTTTTTCTTCAGATTTAAATTAAACATTCCAGATAATCCAACCATCGGATCTTCACAATGTTGGTGCCGTTGGAAAGATATTTCCAAGGCGAACCCAACGGTTGAGGTTTCGGGAAAATCCGATGGTCGGGTCTCCCGCACTAGTCGTTTGAAATCACGGTTTCAAAATACGAACTGCATGGCCACGATTCGTTTTAATTTTATATATATATATAAAAATATAGTTCATTCGACGATTTCAATATCGTTTTCACTTCAAATATTTCACTAACGCCTTTAAATTTTTGAAAATTTCGCCATAAACCTCCTTTGTACGGGAGGGGCTGGGAAAATTCCCAAATAGCCACACGGGCGTCTCATCTCAAAAAGAAAAAGAAAAGCCAAGCGGCTAGCCAATAGGCTCATAAAATCATCACCCAAGCAAAACAGTAAACATGTACCTATTTGTCGGGCATACAATTTTATTCCTCTTCTCTAGCCTCTTTGCTATAACCTGTTCAATAAATATGCATGTACATATATGCAATTTTTATCACTTATCATTTTCCATTCAATTTCATTTTCGATTCACTTCGGTTTAAAGTCACCATTCATTCTAATGTCGCATACATAAGCAAAAATCATATCATTAGCTAATTAATGAATATTTCAACTCATGCATATTTATTTGAACAAGTGGTTATTTTTATCACTTCACATTTTCAAAAATGATGTTTTTGGCGAACTAAAATATATTTTAACACATGACTATTTCATTTAGTTCCTTTACATGTTAAAAATAATATTCATAGCAAACAAATGTTTATTTCAACACTTGTATATTTTTGGCAAATCACATACATGATAAAAATGGTATTTTTATCATCCAATATAGTTATTCAACACATGAATGTTTTCACACACGCACTTCTCAACACATGAGCATTTTCCACATATGGATATTTTATATAGTTGGTTTATATAAGAAAGATGTAATTTTTATTGTTGAAACAATTTATTTTTAATGCGGATATTTTACATACTTCTTATATATATAATAAAAATGTGATTTTTATTGTTTACACACTTTATTCATTCAACACATGAATTTAATTTTCAACACATGACTTTTGTTTCAACACATGAAAATAATTCCAACATATGAAAATAATTCTAACACATGAATATTATTCAAAATTTCGGCAGCATAACGGCAGGGTAGTTAAAACCGGCACAGTCCCGAGTACGGCTCCTCGCTCTACCTTAAAACCTCGTGGTTTTTGACAATGGGGATTTCATGCATCTAGTTTGCACGCAGGCGACATGTTTTATTTTCATTTCCACAATTATTTCAAATTTGTTTCAATCACCAAAGGGTATTTTTCAATCACAACCAAACAACATCAAGCACAAACAATTATTTTCAACCATTTGCATTATTCACCAAATTTTTCACACCAATTCACAAGTAATAAATATCGTCCATGGTTTGTGGGCGAGGGGAGTGTGTATATATATATATATATATATATATATGTACATATTTTATTACCATTCAAACACACATATCATTTAAACAATGCATGTATAATTCATACTTCGCTCATACAACTTATACAACGCATGTATATGTGGTATACGACACGTATATAATTTATATTTCGCTTATATAATTTATACATGACATTTTCCATTCACTTTTCAGTGTAGAAATCTCACATTGGTTTCCGAAGTGCTACAAATTGTACATGGCTCAGAAAAATCCGCGGTCTCTTTTATGTGGTAGAGAGCCTCCTTGCGGTCAAGATGTTTCCTGTTTCATCAAATTTTGTCAACACACCATAAAGATATGATTTTTTTAAAGTTTGCAACACTTAAAAGTGTTTAAATCAGTTTAAATATAATAAAGCCGATACCTTTCACGATGGTTCAAAACTAGGTTTGTAGTTTTCGCGAAAACCGAGGCAAGATACGACGATCGGAGGATACAGCGTGGAAGAGGGAAGAGAGGGGAGTCGACGCAGGGGGGTTTCGTTGCGATCGGTGGTCGGATCTGGTCGGGGCGGCAGTGTGAAGTCGTGAACTTCGTGCGGCCCGTGCTCGACGATGCGGAGGAGGGAGAAGATGAGGGTGGGTCGGATTTGAAGAGGAGGGGAGGCGCTATCGATTGCAGGTGGTGTTGGCGCTTGGAGGTGGCTGAGGTGGCGACCATTGGGCTGGGAAGGGGCGAAGCGGGTTATCGTCGATCGCGAGGGAGGCGGCGAGGGTTTCTAGGGTTTTTTTTAATGAATGGAGAATTTTGATTGGCCCGTGGGTTTTATTAAATTTTAAAATATTGTTTCTCCACATGGACACCAATTCAAACCCAACGACTGTCGCCTCTAGCTAAATACCCCCATCCCGGACATAATGGGATATGTTTCGTAGGCCAATTCGACTGTTACAGTCAGTTATTTTACAAATTAAAGTATAAAACATTTTATATTCAATTTGAACGTACATTTCAATTTGCCAGGGCCATAAACTGATTCGAAAAATTCCATAAAAATAAATCTAGCTATGTTTTGATGCTGCGGTCCCAACAAAACTAGTCTCGTCAAATTCTAAGATTGTTTGAAAAATGGCACTTTTCTGATCGATCCTATTTAACAGAAATTGACCAAACACATTTTCTTTTGCCACGCTCTCATACTAGCTTCAAAAATTAAGAAATTTGAAACCTAGCAATAGTTTGACATCCCGAACCCAACAAAATTGGTTTCGTCGAATTCCGAGGTCATTTGCAAAATATCTATTTTCAAGGGCTATATATTCTATATAGCGACCTTTCTGAAAATTCATTTGGCCATAACTTTTGATTCCCGCTATGAAACTTCGATTTTTCCGATTCGTTAGAAAGATATTCATAAACAGATTTAAATATTTTTGGTTCCACTAAAATCCGTTATATTTTCCTCCCGGTACAGTCAGTCAAAGTTTGAATTCAAAATTTCAAACTGCCTCACTATTTCTAATACATTATTTTATTGAAATCTCCTAGTTCAATTGTTCAAATTGCTTTGAAACAACCAATTTAAAAATTTTAAATTGGCTCGTATTTTCCGGGTTGTTACAATCTCCCTCACTTAAAACTTTTCGTCTCCGAAAAGGAAACAACAGTAAAGTTGGAAACAAAATTTAAATGCAAAGTATTGTGAAGGTACCTTGCACCGGAGTTAGTCAGAGAGGTCCACTATGCATTTGGGGTAAGCTTGCTTAATGCTTTCCTCAGTCTCTCAAGTACAGTCTCTAGGATCACTACTCCACTGCACTTTAACTAAATGAACCTTTTTACTTCTTAGCTCTTTAGTTTCTTTGCCAACAATTTTTAATGGCTCTCTTCTGACTGCTAATTTTGGAGTAATTTCCAAGTCCTGTAGCGCTGCATCTTCTACAACAAATCCGGATCATGCACATGTCTCCTAAGTTGAGATACGTGAAATACATCATGCACTCCAGGCAACCAATCAGGTAATTGAACCCTATAAGCAAGAGTTCCAATTCGTTCAAGTATAGGAAAGGGACCAATAAACCTGGGTGCTAACTTCCCAGTTTTACCGAATCGGATCACTCCTCTCATCGGAGAAACTTTCAAATACACATGATCACCAACTGCAAATGTCAAATCTCTTCTTCTGGAATCTGCATAACTTTTCTGTCGGCTTTGTGCAGTTTTCAATCGCTTCTTAATGAAATCGACTTTATCAGATGCTTCTCTTATCATATCGGGCCCTAACACAAGTCTGTTGCCAGGTTCTACCCAACATGCTGGATATCTGCACGGTCTGCCATATAATGCTTCAAATGGCAACATTCCCAAACTTGATTGATAGCTATTATTATATGAGAATTCTGCCAAATGCAAGTGATCTTCCCATAACCCACCAAAATCAATAATACAAGCCCGCAGTAAATCTTCTAGAATTCTATTCACACGCTCAGTCTGGCCATCTGTCTGAGGGTGATAAGCGGTGCTTAGATTCAATTTGGTTCCCAATTCTGTCTGGAATGCCTCCCAGAATTTGCTATTCTACTTAGCTCATTCTAGGACATTACTAGTCCTATCTCTAATGAGCTACTGGCCTTAGAATACTACTGATTCTATTCTGACGAAGTGTTTAATGTGTTAAATTCCAGAACTAAGGTTAACCAAAGCTCCGATACCAGCTGTGACGATCCCAAAACCCCGTACCACAGTGTTGAGGATAATCATTGGAATATAACACATTAATCATCATTAGCAGAGTATAGATAATAGCATAAACAAGAAATAGAATAATTTACACAAATATGACAGCGGAATCATATACATATCACCACATCAGAGAGCACAGTGCAGGATACAACTTAGTGCATAATAGTACATAATCAGTCAACATCGCCAATGGCGGAATCATAATACATAAAGAGTACATAAACTAAACATCAGTCTACATTGCCTGTGGCGGAATCATAATACATATACAATAATGGCGGAAAAGTCGCAATCATCACAATGTAGTCAAGCCTCGCCATGAGCCAAAAGCGCACCTCTACTGCGGTGCCAAGCCAAAATATGTCAACTACCTATAACTAGGCTGCCCGTGTGAAAATAAGGTCACCCGAGTTTGCAAGGTGAAACAAACTGCGAGTCAGTCATGGGACTAGTATGAGAAATCTACTTAACTTATTAAACAACAACAATAAGGCAAATCAAAGGACCATGCCACTTTCGCAGAACGGGTTTACCCCAATGAGTGCTAGTGCATGAAATAAAGTAAATGATTAAATCATCGCAATGCTTTTTATAAAAATGAAGCAATTATAAGACTCAGGTCCCATGACACAATGCAACGCAAGCCGGAGGATAGAGTTTTACCTTGTAATGGCCAAAAATGCTTCATACGTATAAAACGAAAGTGTTTGATATTATTACTAGTGCATATATGTTTCAAAAGCAATTTAAATCATAAATATCAATCATAGACGGCATAAATGACTCATACCACTATGTTGCCATACTAGTAATACAATCACATCCGTATATTTCGTATTGGAAATTGGATTCCATCATGAGTCGAGGCAAGGGGCAAGCTCCTCTCCGTTCGAGACACTCTAGCAAATCTCCCAGGACCGCACACAACAATCCTTGGATCTTCAGGGCCGGTCCTCTCTTACTTTTGAGGATTACTTATTCCTGAACACATGTTTCCTGGTCCTTAAAGACCTATAATCGAGGCGCCTCGCATTCCAAAAACCACACAGGTGAAAAGTAGATATAAATGTCAGGGCAGGTAAGTCACTGACACCACCTTAGCTAGAAAGAAACGTCATGCTCTCCCTGTAGTCACTATCCCGTTTTTGACTCATACCGAGGTGTGAGGCTCGCGAATCCATGCTGTACACAAAGCTACGTCACATAGACCATGCTTTGATCATCAACCACAAGACTTTGCTTTGCAACAGAAGCCTTGATCATATGCCACTTAGGCGTGCCACACAGGCAATCCACTCCATGCCACTGATTTCTATCGATACATAACCTCTGAGCTCGTACGTCTCAGAGAAGGGCGTTAAGCAAGAGAATAAATTCTCCGCCGCCAAACAGATATATATTCAATAGAGATCAATCAGCACTGAACAAAATCCAATGTCAGACACACAGCCCATTTACAAGTTCGTTCTGGGTTTGAACGAAGCCGGAGGCACCAAATTCCTTACTTATCCGCACAATTAACAATACGTTCGGACAGCTACTACTTCAACTCTTTAAGGTTGCTACTCCCATCGTGAGCATCAGTAGCGCCCATCCAACCAATGTGAAGATCATCGGTCTTCAACCGTCTTCAACTCTTCGACTTCTCACCGTCGATCGATTATTTGAAATGAGAATGAACTCGGCCTTTTCAAATAATCCACGTATATTTAGATTTTCAAAGCAATTTTTCACATGGTTAAATCACTCAACATTCACATTTCAGTTCCTCAGTATAAATTTCATGTTAAATACATTCAACCATCACATATCAAGCAAACCAAGCAAAATCAGTTTATTTCCATTCTATATCGTCAATAATATTTTATGACGATATATCCCATTTTTATTTATTTAAAAACGGCCATATTTAATTAAACGGCATTTCAGGTCGTGCCGAGGCACTGGCGCTGTTTTTCACTAAATTTGTTTTACACATATCTGAAAATCTAACCATTGGATCTTCACAAATTTTATATCATTAGAAAGATCATTTCAAAACGAATCCAATGATTTTAGTTTTGGGAAAATCCGACGGTCGGATCTCCCACACCAGTCGTTTGAAATCACGGTTTCAAATTATGAACTGCAGCGTCGTTATTCGATTTAATTTAATTACATTTATATTTATATATAAATATAATCGATTCTGGCGCTGTTTTTCTTCAGATTTGAATTAAACATTCCAGATAGTCCAACCGTCGGATCTTCACAAAGTTGGTGCCGTTGGAAAGATATTTCCAAGGCGAACCCAACGGTTGAGGTTTCAGGAAAATCCGATGGTCGGGTCTCCCGCACTAGTCGTTTGAAATCACGGTTTCAAAATACGAACTACATGGCCACGATTCGTTTTAATTAATTAACTATATATATATATATATATATAAATATAGTTCATTCGACGATTTCAATATCGTTTTCACTTCAAATATTTCACTAACGCCTTTAAATTTCTGAAAATTTCGCCATAACCTCCTTTGTACGGGAGGGGCTGGGAAAATTCCCAAATAGCCACACGGGCGTCTCATCTCAAAAAGAAAAAGAAAAGCCAAGCGGGTAGCCAATAGGCTCATAAAATCATCACCCAAGCAAAACAGTAAACATGTACCTATTTGTCGGGCACACAATTTTATTCCTCTTCTCTAGCCTCTTTTCTATAACCTGTTCAATAAATATGTATGTACATATATGCAATTTTTATCACTTATCATTTTCCATTCAATTTCATTTTCGATTCACTTTGGTTTAAAGTCACCATTCATTCTAATGTCGCATACATAAGCAAAAATCATATCATTAGCTAATTAATGAATATTTCAACTCATGCATATTTATTTGAACAAGTGGTTATTTTTATCACTTCACATTTTCAAAAATGATGTTTTTGGCGAACTAAAATATATTTCAACACATGACTATTTCATTTAGTTCCTTTACATGTTAAAAATAATATTCATAGCAAACAAATGTTTATTTCAACACTCGTATATTTTTGGCAAATCACATACATGATAAAAATGGTATTTTTATCATCCAATATAGTTATTCAACACATGAATGTTTTCACACACGCACTTCTCAACACATGAGCATTTTCCACATATGGATATTTTATATAGTTGGTTTATATAAGAAAGATGTAATTTTTATTGTTGAAACAATTTATTTTTAATGCGGATATTTTACATACTTCTTATATATATAATAAAAATGTGATTTTTATTGTTTACACACTTTATTCATTCAACACATGAATTTAATTTTCAACACATGACTTTTGTTTCAACACATGAAAATAATTCCAACATATGAAAATAATTCTAACACATGAATATTATTCAAAATTTCGGCAGCATAACTGCAGGGTAGTTAAAACCGGCACAGTCCCGAGTACGGCTCCTCACTCTACCTTAAAACCTCGCGGTTTTTGACAATGGGGATTTCATGCATCTAGCTTGCACGCAGGCGGCATGTTTTATTTTCATTTCCACAATTATTTCAAATTTGTTTCAATCACCAATGGGTATTTTTCAACCACAACCAAACAACATCAACCACAAACAATTATTTTCAACCATTCGCATTATTCACCAAATTTTTCACACCAATTCACAAGCAATAAATATCGTCCATGGTTTGTGGACGAGGGGAGTATATATATATGTACATATTTTATTATCATTCAAACACACATATCATTTAAACAATGCATGTATAATTCATACTTCGCTCATACAACTTATACAACGCATGTATATGTGGTATACGACACGTATATAATTTATATTTCGCTTATATAATTTATACATGACATTTTCCATTCACTTTTCAGTGTAGAAATCTCACATTGGTTTCCGAAGTCTAAAAATCGTAGATGGCTCAGAAAAATCCGCGGTCTCTTCTATGTGGTAGAGAGCCTCCTTGCGGTCACGATGTTTCCTGTTTCATCAAATTTCGTCAACACACCATAAAAATATGATTTTTTTTAAAGTTTGCAACACTTAAAAGTGTTTAAATCAGTTTAAATATAATAAAGCCGATACCTTTCATGATGGTTCAAAACTAGGTTTGCAGTTTTCGCGAAAACCGAGGCATGATACGACGATCGGAGGGTACAGCGTGGAAGAGGGAAGAGAGGGGAGTCAGCGCAGGGGGGTTTCGTCGCGATCGGTTGTCGGATTTGGTCGGGGCGACGGCGTGAAGTCGTGAGCTTCGTGGGGCTCATGCTCGACGATGCGGAGGAGGGAGAAGACGAGAGTGGGTCGGATTTGAAGAGGAGGGGAGGCGCTGTCGATTGCAGGTGGTGGCGGCGCTTGGAGGTGGCTGAGGCGGCGACGATTGGGCTGGGAAGGGGCGAAGTGGGTTATCGTCGATCGTGAGGGAGGCGGCGAGGGTTTCTGAGGGATTTTTTTTATTTTAATGAATGGAGAATTTTGATTGGCCCGTGGGTTTTATTAAATTTTAAAATACTGTTTCTCCACACGGACACCAATTCGAACCCAACGACTGTCGCCCCCAGCTAAATACCCCCATCCCGGACACATTGGGATATGTTTCGTAGGCCAATTCGACTGTTACAGTCGGTTATTTTTCAAATTAAAGTATAAAACATTTTATATTCAATTTGAACGTACATTTCAATTTGCTAGGGCCATAAAATGATTCGAAAAATTCCAAAAAAATAAATCTAGCTATGTTTTGATGCTGCGGTCCCAACAAAACTAGTCTCGTCGAATTCAGAGATCGTTTGAAAAATGGCCCTTTTTTGGTCGATCCTATTTAACAGAAATTGACCAAACACAATTTCTTTTGCCATGCTCTCATACTAGCTTAAAAAATTATGAAATTTGAAACCTAGCAATAGTTTGACATCCCGGACCCAACAAAAGTGGTTTTGTCGAATTCCGAGGTCGTTTGCAAAATATCTATTTTCTAGGGCTATATATTCTATATAGCGACCTTTCTGAAAATTCGTTTGGCCATAACTTTTGATTCCCGCTATGAAACTTCGATTTTTAAGATTCGTTAGAAAGATATTCATAAACAGATTTAAATATTTTTGGTTTTACTAAAATCCGTTATATTTTCCACCCGGTACAGTCAGTCAAAGTTTGAATTCAAATTTTCAAACTGCCTCACTATTTCTAATACATTATTTTATTGAAATCTCCTATTTCAATTGTTCAAATTGCTTTGAAACAACCAATTAAAATTTTTTAAATTGGCTCGTATTTTCCGTGTTGTTACAGCCGCCAAACAGGTATATATATATATTTAATAGAAATCAATCACACAGAATAAAATCCAATGTCAGACACACAGTCCATTTACAAGTCCGGCGTGGGTCTGAACGAAACCGGAGGTACGTTGTACCTCGCATATCCATCGATCTCCAAGTACGTATGGACGATCACCAACTAATTCCCTCCTCTTGGGTGTATAGCCCAATCAAGATCATCAGTAATCACCCAAACGATGTGAAGACCTCCGGTCTTCAACCACCGTCTTCATCCTCGACACCACGTCGAATCAGTTATTCAGAATGGGATAAACCCGGTCTTTCTGAACAACTCGCGTATATAATAAACAAGAGTTACACAAACACAACATACTCCTCACTCCAATTCAGAATATTCTTTTATTCAAATATTCTTATACTTTGGGAAAGGTTCCCGTTAATTTTATCAAAGATAAATTCTATAAATTTATTCTTTAATTTTCTTTTGAATATCAATTCAAAGTAGCCGGGATTAGCAAACCACATCGAAGTAATCATTTATTTTATTTCCCAATCCCAACCTATTCATCCCATAAAGTAAAACTGGTCATACTTCATATCTAACACCACGGTGTTATTGGTAAATTCAATTACCATTTCATGTTCAAATCTAATTAAAGATTTAACTACCGCCTGGAGCAAAACTGGTGATACTCCATTCTCGATCACTTCAATCTAATTAAAGATTCATTAAAACTCCACTTGGTTTCAATCTTCCCAATAATCACTATCAATGATGGTTTAACTTGGGAAATCACATCCTGTCTTTAACTGAGTTAAAGAACCATTGTCATTTAAAACATGGTTCACTATAAACCCAAAATCACATTCCATTAATTATCGGGTTAAAGAACAAGTGTTATTTAAAACACCGTTCACGATAAACCCAAAAATCAATTCAAATTCAATTCCAATTAAATACCATTTAATTGGTACACTTTATTAAATCTAAATAAAAAGATTTAATCTTTTTCTCAACTAGTTTTAAGAACAGTGTTAATGAACACACCATTCACGACAAACCCAAAACCCATTTGATATTAAATAAAAGGCTCTGAATAGAAAATATATCGGCTTATATTCAATATCAAATTCTACGACCAAAAAATATCGTATTGGAAATAACGATATAAATATATCTTTCAAATTCCCATAACAATATCTGTATCATCACGAAATACAACATCGAAATATTCCAAAGACAATTTCGATTCAACTCCATTCCAATTCAATTATTGGAAATTCTGGTTACTTTTAAAACCATTTCAAATCCAATTTATTTGTTTTAAAAATAAATGGATCTTAATTCTAGCTCAAAACCAGTTCATTTCGATAAAAATCTATTTTTGTCTTTTCAAATTTGGAATTTTTCATCCCAATTTTTCACAAATCATTTCTTATGATTTTACACAAATTATTACTATTTTTAATAATTTTATCAAGGCCCGTACAGTCGATTTCCATCAACGGCCATCGAACTGCACTTACAGCGACCTTTTCCAAATTTGATTTGGACATAATTCCAAATCCAACCATTAGATTTCAAATCTTTATTACTGTTTAGAAAACTCTTTCCGATACGAACCTAACGGTTCTGGTTTTAGGAAAATTCGACGGTCGGATCTTCCGCAACGTCAATTCGAAGTGAATGGTCAAAATTCGCGAATTGCCGCAGCGCGGCGCGTTCTATTCAGGCCATTGAATATATATATAATATATATATTATATATATTTCGTCAATATCCTTTTTAAAACGTATTTTATAAATCATTTTAAATTCGTTTTCAAAACGATTTCATGTAATAACCCGGAAAATACGGGCCAATTTAAAATTTTTAAATTGATTATTTCAAAGGAATTTGAACCATTGAAATAGAATATTTCAATAAAATAGTGAATTAGAATAGTGAGTCAGTTTGAAAATTTGAATTCAAACTTTGACTGACTGTGCAGGGTGGAAAATATATCAGATTTTAGCGAAACCAAAAATATTTAAATCTGTTAGTCAATACCTTTCTAACGAATCTGAAAAATCGAAGTTTCATAACGGGAATCAAAAGTTATGGCCGAATGAATTTTCAGAAGAGTCGGTATATAGAATATATAGGCCTGGAAAATTGATATTTTGCATACGACCTCGGAATTCGACGAAACCACTTTTGTTGGGTCCGGGATGTCAAACTATTACTAGGTTTCAAATTTCATAATTTTTGAAGCTAGTATGTGAGCGTGGCAAAAGAAAATGTGTTTGGTCGATTTTTGTTAAATTAGATCGACCAGAAAATGGCCATTTTTCATACGACCTCAGAATTCGACGAAACTAGTTTTGTTGGGACCGTAGCGTCAAAACATAGCTAGATTTATTTTTCTGGAATTTTTCGAATCAGTTTGTGGCCCTGGCAAATTGAAATGTGCGTTTAGAGTTAAAAATTAAATGTTTTATACTTTAATTTGAAAAATAACTGACAGTAACGGTCGAATTGGCCTACGAAACATATCCCATTGTGTCCGAAATGGGGGTATTTAGCTAGGGGCGATAGTCGTTGGGTTTAAAAAGGAGTTCGTTTGAGAAAACACTATTTAAAAATTTAATATAATCCTCGGCCAATCATATTTCTCCATTCATAATTAAAAAAAATAATAATAATAAAAGAAACCCCCCCGTTCAACGGCGACCCGAGCTCCCCACCTTCTCTCCTCAATCGCCGCCGCCTCAGGCGCTTCCAGACTTCGCCACCCCCTACCTCGACGCACCTCAGCCCCCTCTCCAAATCCGACTAAGCCTCGCCGCCCCTCATCGCCTGTGCCGCCCGTACCGATGCCTCAAAGTCCCGACCTTCCCAGCGCCGCCGCCGCTCCGATCTGCCACCGCACCCCCTCAAACCACTACCGATTTAAAGCCCTCTCTCCCCTCTTCCACGTCCAACTCCCTGATCGTCCCCACGTGCCACGAATTTCTCGAAAATTGTAAACCTAGTTTTGAAGCTCGTGAAAGTGCGTTTTTCTTTGATCTTTACACTTTGAAAAATCATATCTTTTTGGTATGTTGACGAAATTCGATGAAACAGGAAACATCGAGACCGCAAGGAAGCTCTCTACCTAATAGAAGAAGCTGCGGATTTTTCTGACTTCGTATCGACTTTTAGCGCTCAGAAAACCAAGGTGAGAAATCTAAATTAACGTGAAATTGAATGGAAAATGTCGTGTATAATTTATATAAGCGAAATATAAATTACATACATGTTGTATACCTCATGTACATGCGTAGTGTAAGCTATATGAGCGAAGTATGAATTTTTTTCATGCATAGAATAATTGATATATGTGTTGAAATGCAAGTGATATATATATATTATATATATATATATATATATATATATATATATATATACTCCCCTCGTCCACAAACCATGGACGATATTTATTGTGGTGAATTGGTGTGAAATATTGGGTGAAAAATACGAATGGTTGAATAATTGTTTGTGGTTGATATTGTTTGGTTGTGGTTGAAAAATACCCATTGGTGATTGAAATGAATTGGAAATATTTGTGGAAATAAAAATAAACATGCCGCCTGCGTGCGAATTAGATGCATGAATCCCCATTGTCAAAAACCGCGAGGTTTTAAGGTAGAGCGAGGAGCCGTACTAGAGACGGTGCCGGTTTTAACTACCCTGCCGTTATGCTGCCGAAATTTTGAATAATCTTTATGTGTTAGAATTATTTTCATATGTTGAAATTATTTTACATGCATTGAAATTAAAGCCATATATTGAAACTATATCCATGTGTGGAAATTGTTCATGTGTTGAAAAGAGTTGTGTGAAAATTAAATTCATTTGTGAATGAATGAAGTGGTTAAACAATAAAAATCACATTTTTATATATATATATATGAAGTCTGCAAAATATTCGCTTTATATAAATAGTTTCAACAATCAAAATTTCATCTTTCTAATATGAACAACATAAATAAATTGTCCATGTGTGGAAATGCTCATTTGTTGAGAAGTGTGTGTAGTGGAAATATTCATGTGTTGAATAAAAAGATCGAACAATAAAAATTACATTTTTATTGAAACTATGAAGTGTTGAAACGTCTATTTGTTGAATAAATATTATAAATGATAAAAATATCAATTTTTATCATATGTGTGATATGCTAAAGATATGCGGACGTTGAAATAAATATTTGTGATAGAAATATTATTTTTAACATGCATAGGAACTAAATAAAATAGTCATGTGTTGAAATCTATTTTAGTTCGCCAAAATTATCATCTTTGAAATGTGAAGTGTTAAAAATAGCCACTTGTTCAAATAAACGTGCATGAGTTGAAATATACATTAACTAGCTAATGATATGATTTTAGCCTATGCATGCAACATTCGAATGAATGGTGTTTTTAAACCAAAGCAAATCAAATATGAAATTGAATGGAAAATGATAAATGTTAGAAATTGTATATATGTACATGCATATCTATTGAACAGGTTAAAGCAAAAGGGGCTAGAGAAGAGAAATAGAATTTTGTGCCCGACAAATAGGTACATATTTACCGCTTTGTTTGGGTGATGATTTTATGAGCCTGTTGGCTAGCTGCTTGGCTTTTTCTTTTTCTTTTTGATATGAGACGCCCGTGTGGCTATTTGGGAATTTTCCCAGACCCTCCCGTACAAAGGAGGTTATGGCGAAATTTTCCAAAATTTAAAGGCGTTAGTGAAATAATTGAAATGGAAACGATATAGGAATTTTTGAATGAACTATATTTATATAAATATATAAATATAAATAGAATTAAAACGAAACGTGGCCGTGCAGTTCATATTTTGAAACCGTGATTTCGAACGACTAGTGCGGGAAATCCAACCATTGGATTTTCCCGAAACCTCAACCGTTGGGTTCGCCTTGGAAATATCTTTCTAACGGCACCAACTTTGTGAAGATCCGACGGTTGGATTGTTTGGAATGTTTAATTCAAAACTGAAGAAAAACAACGCCAGAAACGATTATATTTATATATATATATAAATATAATTAAATTAAATCGAATAACGACGCTGCAGTTCGTAAATTGAAATCGTAACTATAAATGGTTGGTGTGGAAAATCCGACCGTCGGATTTTCCCAAAACTGAAACCATTGGATTCGTTTTGAAATGACCTTCCTAATGATGTAAAATTTGTGAAGATCCAACGGTTAGATTTTCAGATATGTGTAAAACAAAAATAGTGGAAAGCAGCGCCAGTGCATCGACATGACCTGAAACGTCGTTTAATTAAATATGGTCGTTTTAAATTAAATAAAAATGGCGATATGTCGTTATAAAGTGCTATAGACGATATAGAGTGAAAATGAACCAATTTTGTTGTGTTTGCTTGAGATGTGATGGCTGAATGTATTTGACATGAAAATTTTAACTAAATAACTGAAATGTGAATGTTGAATAGTTCAACCATGTGATTAATTGGTTTGAAAATCTAAATATACGTGGATTATTTGAAAAGGCCGAGTTTATCTCATTTCAAATAATCGATCGATGTTGAGAAGTCGAAGAGTCAAAGATGGTTGAAGACCGACGATCTCCACATTAGATGGATGGGCGCTACTGATGCTCGTGATTGGTGTAGCTACCATGAAGGAATTGAAGTAGTAGCCGTCCAAACATATTGTTGATTGTACGGATATGCGAGGAATTGGTGCCTCCGGTTTCGTTCAGACCCAGAACGGACTTGTAAATGGACTGTGTGTCTGACATTGGATTTTGTTCTGTGTTGATTGATCTCTGTTAAATATATATCTGTTTGGCGGCGGAGAATTTATTCTCTTGCTTAACGCCCTTCTCTGAGACGTACGAGCTCGAGGTTATGTATTGACAGAAATCAGTCGCATGGAGTGGATTGCCTATGTGGCACGCCTAAGTGGCATATGATCAAGGCTTCTGTTGCAAAGCAAAGTCTTGTGGTTGATGATTAAAGCATGGTCTGTGTGACGTAGCTTTGTGTATAACGTGAATTCGCGAGCCTCACACCTCGGTATGAGTCAAAAACGGGAGACGGACCGCTGGGAGTGCACGACGTTTCTTTCTAGCTATGGTGGTGTCAGTGACCTACCAGCACTGACATTATATATACTTTTCACCTGTGTGGTTGTTGGAATGCGAGGCGCCTCGATTATAGGTCTGTAAGGACCGGGAAACGTGTGTTCAGGAATTGCCAATCCTCAAAAGTAAGAGAGGACCGGCCCAGCCGATTCCAAGGATCATAGTGGGGTCCTGGGACATTTGCTAGAGTGTCTCGAACGGAGAGGAGCTTGCCCCTTGCCTCGACTCATGAAGGAATCCAATTTCCAATACGAAATATGCGGATGTGGTTGTATTACTAGTATGGCGACATAGTAGATGGTAGCTATGCCGCCTAGGATTAATATTTATGATTGAATTGCTTTTGAAACATATATGCACTACTAATAATATCAAACTCTTTTGTTTTATTCGTATGAAACATCTTTGGCCATTATAAGGTAAAAACTCTATCCTCCGGCTTGCGTTGCATTGTGTGATGGGACCTGAGTCTTATAATGGCTTCATTTCATAAAAAGCATTGCGTTGATTTAATCATTTATTTTATTTCATGCACTAGCACTCATTGGAGTAAACCCGTTCCGCGAAAGTGGCGTGGTCCTTTGATTTGCCATATTATTGTTGTTAACAAGTTGAGTAGATTTCTCATACCAGTCCCATGACTGACTCGTAGTTTGTTTCACCTTGCAAACTCGGGTGCCCTCATTTTCACACGGGCAGCCTAGTTACAGGTTTCTGACGCACCTTTTGGCTCATGGCGAGGCTTGACTACACCGTGCTGACTTGGATTTTCTCCGCCATTATTGTATCTATATTATGATTCCGCCACTGGCGATGTAGACTGATATTCCTTTTGTGTACTCTTTATGTATGATTCCACCTCGGGCGATGGTGACTGATTACTTATCATTATGCACTAAGTTGTATCCTGTACTGTGCTTCTCTGATGTGATGATATCTATATGATTATGCTGTCATATGTGTGTAAATTATTCTATTTTCTGTTTATGCTATTATCTGTGATATGCTAATGGTGATTGATGTGTTATATTCCAATGATTATCCTTAACACCGTGTCACGGGGTTTTGGGATCGTCACAGCTGGTATCAGAGCTTTGGTTAACCTTAGTTCTGGAGTCTAACACATTAAACACTTCGTCAAAATAGAATCAGTAGTATTCTAAGGCGAGTCGCTCATTAGAGATAGGACTAGTAAAGTCCTAGAATGAGCGGAGCGGAATAGCAAAAACAATTGATCAGTCCATCGTTATCTTTCCGTAAAGTTTTCTGCTTAATTATGCAATAGACTATCATTTCTGTTAGCTGATTTTTTTTTCGTTGCTTATACAGAATTTGACAAATGGCTACCAGAGCAGCCGCCGCTAGAGGAGGCCGTGCCGGCCGAGGCCGAGGTAGGGGAGAAATCCCAGCTCAAGAAGGACCTTTGATACAACCTCCTGCAGCTCAATACTTCGAGCTCGACCGTGTAGCTAAGAGATATAAGAACTTAGGAGGCAAGACCTTCTCGGGAACTGGCACCGTAATAGAGGCCCTGTAACACCCCACGCCCGCTATGGTCACTCTCTAAGGGAATGCCATAGCATCGGTGGAGTATTTTAGTGAATATAGAACAGAAAAATTACAACAGGACAGATATAAATAGTACTTGAAATTTAAAACATCATCTCATAACAGCGGAAATAAACATGTCTGGTTACATCATAAAACCACAATAAAAGTCAAGTACAATATCCATTAAAATAAAGAAGTACATAATCCCACTCTCTCATACAATAGCCAGGACAAAAGAAAAGATAACTGGGTAACTGGAGCTTTACATCTATCCAAGCTCCTAAAGACTGGAACAGCAATCCGATCAAGCTCCACTACTGCTAGGATCCACCGTAGGACCTGAGGGTTGGGAAAAAGATAAAAACAACGGGGTCAGACATAAGTCTGAGCGAGTCCTATAACTTTAACAGTACAATCATTAAGGTAACCAGAGAAGACATAAACTTGACATACGGTAATGTCTGGGGATGAATGGCTACACTAAGCAGCTTGGTAGACTTAGGATAAACTAAGATAACTGTAAAGACGCATCTACCCACCCAAGGATAATTACTAACTGCACCACACCAGTCATTCCTACTCAAAGATTGATCCCACCCAAGGACTTAAAAGAAAGATATAACTAGTAGTTTCATGTACCCCTAGCTGACCACATAGGTGCCGTCTGCCCCTATCTCCACTAGGTGTACCCCACTACTCCCCAATGATCGGCTCCCTACCGTAGATACCCGTGCTGGTCCCACAGTGGGGTGTATCACTCCCCTAAAGTGGCAACCCAATACTATCAACGGTGCACGGCTTATATCTACACGATGCAACAACGGCTTATCTACCAGCCCGGGCCCACACACGCATATGAAACCCGTTGGACTTGCGTTGCCACCGCTAACCCGTTTTGGCCTCTTATAATCAAGCCCAATATGCGTGTCCCGTCACTCGACTAGAGTCGAGCCCACAAAGATACGTTTGGGATATTGGTTGAAATGGGCCCCCACAAGCTACCCACCTAAGCTTGTCCCTTTATCTAGTGCATCCCACTTAACCCTTTAATCATGTTTAATTACATGTTTCCACTTGGTTAAGTATTCTAATCGTATTTTCTATTGCCACCCAAGGCAACCCACTAGATTTCCACATGCCACCCAAGGCACCCACTTAACCCCTCATGTCCCTCTACATGCTAATATGGTTAAGTGTTTCTTAATTAATTAATTAAGATCATGACCTCATAAAGACCTCCCACATTAGACCGTCTTTTATGACTGCTGGATATGCCGGTTGGTTCCGGGCAGACTTCTGTCATCAAAAGGGTCTAACCTCGTGTCTTTACTTTAATCACGTATTTAATTTATGACTAAGACCTCTCACATTGGGCCAATCATTTGTAGCCGCTGGATGGCCGGTCGGTTCCGGGCAGACTTCCGCTACAAAAGGGTCCAACCTCGTGTCTTAGTTGATTAATTACACCTAATTAATCACCCCCACAATTAATTATCTCTAATTAATTACACATTTTTCATAACATGGGTAGACCTAACTCAATAGGTAAATTCCCATGGGGTAGACCTAACTCAATAGGTAAATTCCCACTTATGTTAATTTATTTCTATGGTATGCTTAATCATACCCAATCATACTTTTATTAACATATTTATTACCCCATCGTTCCCCACGTAAATCGTTCTCATTTCACGACATAATAAAGGGAAAGATCCATCACAAATATCATGGGTTTAGCATATAACTTTGTCATGGGTTAAGAGGATGTCAACTTACATTTATGGACATATATTAACCCAACTACATTTAACCCAAACTTGCATATTATCATACACATATCTTGCATAGCATGTTGAACTTGCATATAAGCATTCTCATAACTTGCATAACATGCATTTAAGCATACACATAACTTGCATAAGCATTCACATACTTGCATAAGCATCCACATACTTGCATAAGCATGCATAACTTGCATATCATGTTAAACTTGCATTTAAGCATATACATAACTTGCATATGCATTCACATACTTGCATAAGCATCCACATACTTGCATAAGCATGCATAACTTGTATATCATGTTAAACTTGCATTTAAGCATATACATAACTTGCATAAGCATTCACATACTTGCATAAGCATGCATAACTTGCATATGAACTTGCATAACAACCTACACATAACTTCCATAACATCATACACATAACTTGCATATGAACTTGCATAACTCACTTTGTTAAACATGCATAAATCCACTTATTAAATATGCATAAACCCACTTATTAAACATGCATAAACCCACTTGTTAAACATGCATAAACCAACTTATTAAACATGCATATCATTACAAATGATTCAAACTCACTAATCCGCATTCAAGACCATAAGTCTCATTACACCCAATCTACTTACTTCAGCAATTGATGTTAAAGTGATAGAAACTCACCAAACCCAAGATTAGCAAACTTATGAAGTGGAATTAGTTGCTAAATATGAAGATGGTGATGATTAGAGATTGATTAGAGAGTGATTAGCTTGCAACTTCCTTCATAAACTAGTGGAGGCTCCTTCTAGGATTTAATTTGGCGGCATGAGGCCATCATTTCTATTTTTAGTATGGATTAGGGTAGGTTTAGGGTGTATTTATAGATTAGGTGAGTGTTTTAGGCCCTTAGATTAACCCTAGATTAGATTAGGTCCATTAGATTTAGGAAATCTCTAGAACCCAGCCCTCCAAGCCAGCCTAAAACCCAACCTGGTGCACCCAGGTTCTCTGGACGCCGCGCCCAGGTCGACAGGCAAGTCGACAGGCAAGTCGACTCCCCAGTCGACAGGCCTGTCGACAGCCCTGTCGACATGGGTAGGGCGGGAAGCTTCCCGCCTACCCCCTGCTGGCTCCATTTTGAAATCTGAATTTAAATTTTTAAATCTGTTTTTAGCTTTAATTTTTCTGCAAACTTCATTGGGCCTTAACTGGGCCATACGGACTCCGATTCTCGAAAACTCGGACTCTATTTCGCGTATTTTTCCGAGACGAACGCAATGACGCAGCCCGTTACCCCCAATTCCCACATCTGAGATTATTTATCCTGTAATTAGTGAATTTTAGTATTAACTAAAATTCGGGGTGTTACATTCTCCCCTCCTTAAAGGATTTCGTCCCCGAAATCTCTAAGCTAAGGAGAATGCATATCCTACCGTCCAAACAACCATCTACTCAAACCATCAACCACGGGCATCCATTGTCCTTAAACAGTTTTTAATGATGTATGAGCATATGCAAAAAGTGTGTGTATATGTTCCCTATCTAATGTATGAACATATGCAAACCATGATAGTGCCATGCATCCATTATGTATGCGAGAGAACCCTATTGACACATACAATATCTACATGAGTGCACAATCATTCACCCAAAATGCATCATCCATATGATAACACAATCATTATTCATCCATAAATATAGCTTCCTACACACAATTTTTATGCAATATGCAATATGAAGTGACTGAGCCGATCTAGTGCCTAGAGTGTGTGTATATGCGTCCACGAGCAACCACTAGCAAACACTTGCATCCACTTGCATCCATCAACCATAACATGTCTCAAACACATGTTTCAACCATAGGTTTACCCTATCTAAAGGTCAAACAGTACTAACGAGAGGACATACTAAAGATAAGATAAGTACCAGACAAGCGATAAAGGGGAAGTTAAAAGACATACCCTCAAAAAGAAATGGGTACAATGAACGCATCTTCGCTTCCGTCTCCCAAGTTGCGTTGCTCTCATCTTCTCCCCACTGCACTTTGACTAGTTGAACCTCTCTGTTTCTCAACTTCCTAGTCTCTGACCCAAGGATGCGAGTAGGAGCTCGTCGAACAGTCGCATCACGCTCTACTTCCACTTCTTTAAGCAAGCTCGGCTCTACCACCTCTGCCGTCTCATGTAAGCACTTCCTCAAATGGGACACATGGAATACATCATGTATACCACTAAGTCTGTCAGGCAACTCCACTCTATATGCCATCCGTCCGATCCTTTCCTTAATAGGAAACGGACCCACGAACCTTGGTGCTAGCTTCCCAACAGATCCAAAGCGAACCACATTTCGCAATGGAGACACTTTGACAAAGACCATGTCCCCAACTTCAAACTCAAGATCCGTCCTCCTCTTGTCCGCATAAGATTTTTGCCTATCCTGCGCTGCTTTCATCCTTCTTCGGATCAAGTCAATCTTCTCAGAAGTCTCCCTAATCATATCAGGCCCAAGCAAGATCTTATCCGTAGATTCCCACCAACATGTAGGTGATCGACAAGGCCTTCCATAGAGAGCTTCGAAAGGAGCCATACCAATACTGGACTGAAAGCTGTTATTATATGCGAACTCCACCAATGGAAGATGCTCTTCCCATGTACCTCCAAAATCTAAGATACAAAGCCTCAAAAGGTCTTCTAGAACACGATTCACCCTCTCAGTCTGGCCGTCCGTCTGAGGATGATATGCGGTGCTCAGACACAATTGAGTCCCCACTGCTTCTTGCAAACTTCTCCAGAACTCGCTAGTGAAGATAGGATCTCGATCACTCACTATGCTAGAGGGTACCCCATGCAATCGAACTATCTCTCGAAGATATACTGAAGCTAGCCATGGAGCGGTCCTCTTGCTCTTCACAGGTATGAAATGGGCGCTCTTAGTAAGTCTGTCTACCACCACCCAAATTCCCGTATTACTCTTTCTCGATCTGGGTAACCCGTCAACAAAATCCATCGAGACGCTATCCCACTTCCATTGCGGAACCTCCAATGGGTGAAGCAACCCACCTGGTTTCTTTTGCTCCGCCTTCACTTGTTGGCACACCAAGCATCGAGCGACATACTCGGCCACATCTTTCTTCATACCGGCCCAGAAGAAAACCCTCTTCATATCTTGGTACATCTTGTCCCCACCGGGATGAATAGTCATCCTAGAACGGTGTGCATCATCAAGAATAACCTTCCTCAAACCCTCGTCTTGCGGTACACAAAGTCTACCGTCTCTACGCAAGCACCCCCTATCGTCTAGGGTGTACCTACTCAAATGGCTGGACGACTCCCCCCTTATGAGCTTCTCCACCAACTCAACCAACCGTGGGTCGTCCCTCTGTGCTTCTCCAATCCGCCCCAAAAGAGTAGGTCTAACCTCCAAGGAGGCTAGCAAACCGGGTACATAATCAATGGAAGGTCTGAAATCAAACATCGAGATAAATTCCAAGCTTCTTCGTTCCACAAACAATGGACTCAAGGACAACCTCTTTCTGCTCAAGGCGTCCGCCACCACGTTACCCTTGCCAGGGGTATATGCTATCTCGAAATCATAGGAGGCTAAGAATTCCATCCACCTTTGCTGTCTCAGATTCAAATCCTTCTGAGAAAACAAGTACTTCAATGATTTGTGGTCAGTGAACAATTCGAATCTCTCACCAAGAAGTTAATGGCGCCAAATCTTAAGCGCAAAAACAATAGCGGCCAACTCTAAATCATGGGTAGGGTAATTTTTCTCATGCGCCCTCAACTGCCTTCCACCATAGGCTATCACCCTTCCCTCTTGCATTAAGACTGCGCCTAGTCCTGTCCCACAAGCATCGGTATAGACAACAAATGGCTTGCTCCCATCTGGCAATACTAAAACTGGAGCAGTGGTTAAAGCTCTCTTTAACCGTCGGAACGCATCATCACAATCTACGTCCCATGTGAAAACAAGATTCTTCTTCGTCAAGCGGGTTGATGGGGCTGATATCTTTGCGAAGTCTTTGATAAACTTCCTATAATAACCCGCCAACCCCAAGAAACTTCTTACTTCGGTAGCATTCTTCGGAACCTTCCAATCCTGAATTGATACTACCTTCGCGGGATCCACAACTATCCCTTCCTTGGAGACCACGTGCCCCAAGAACCGCACCTCCTTCCTCCAGAAGTGACATTTAGAGAATTTAGCCTTAAGGCTATGTGCTCGAAGAGTCTTCAATACCTCCCCAAGATGTAGGGCATGCTCTTCTTCACTCTTAGAAAATACTAAGATATCATCCACAAAGACCACCACGAATTTATTAAAGAACTCCCTGAACACCCTACTCATCAAATCAACAAAGTATGCAGGGGCGTTCGTCAACCCAAATGGCATCACCAGCCACTCATAGAAACCATCCGGAGTTCTAAAGGCAGTCTTGTCTATGCTATCCACAGCCACCCTCAACTGATGAAACCCCGTGGCTAAGTCCAACTGAGAAAATACTGAAGCGCCAACCAACTGATCGAAAAGATCATCAATCCTCGGCAATGGGTGTCTATTCTTCTTTGTGAGCTTGTTGAGTTCTCTATAGTCTACACAAAGTCTGAGGGACCCATCCGCCTTCGTAGCAAATACTACTGGAGCACCCCACTCCGATATACTTCGTCTTATGAACCCCTTCTCAAGCAACTCCCCTACTTGCTTATGGAGTTCCCTCCTCTCACGAGGAGCCATGTGGCGCACTGGTAAAGATACAGGTTTAGCATTATCCACCAGATATATTCGGAAGTCAATCTCCCGCTTCGGAGGTAAGCCCTTCACCTCCTCAAACACATCCGGATATTCCCGGACCACTTTAACAGATTGCAAATTCTCGACCGAAGCGTCAAGCGATTCAAGATAACTTAGCATAACAGAGTCCATGGGATTACAAGAAATCTCGAGAGTGTTACCCAAGCGGGTCATGAGCCTAACAACTCTCCTTTCGCAATCAAGAACGGCACCATTACTGGATAACCAGTCCATGCCCAAAATCAACCCATAGCCCGTGAAGCCCAACACAAAAGCATCACATCTAAACTCAATGCTAAGTATAGAAATCTTCAAACCTAGACATATCATGGACAAATAAGTGGAGCCCCCAATTGGGTTTGAAACAACCAAGGGATCATCTACCAGACTGGTGTCTAAGTGCAGTGACTCAACTAATGATGATGAGATAAACGAATGCGATGCGCCTGAATCAAACAATGTACGGATAGGATGATCAAATAGAAAAACCAGACTTTCAACGGAAATAGTTCTACCTCTCTCCTGAATCGGTGGGACTGCGAGAGCCTGTACTTGCCCCCTAACCTGACCCGGTGTCATAAGAGCTTGCACCTGTCCTCCTGAGGTAGACCCCGTCCTTTGCCCCTTCTTAGGACAGTCTTTCACTAGATGCCCTGCTTCGCCACAGTGGAAGCAGCCAGTCTTCTTCTTCTTGCGACAATCCTTGCTTAGGTGGCCAGGTGTCCCACAATTGAAACACTTCTTCTTCTTGCCCTTGCCACCGTTGCCTTTCCCACCTTTGTTTTGTTGTTGTTGCTGAGGTCTCTTTTGATCTCCCTTCTTCTCGGGTGCCTTATTAGCATTGGGACCCTTCTCTTCTTCATGCATGAGTGCCATGTCAACTAGCTTCTCAAAGGTGGCCCCCATAGGGATATGAGTCATAGCTAACCCATGCATTGGTTCATTCAAGCCTTTCACGAACCTCAAAGCCTTCTTCTCCGGTGTATTCACCATGTCTAGGCCAAACCTTGCTAATTGATTAAACTTGTTGACATATTCCTTCACTGAGAGATTTCCTTGCTTTAGAGTCTAGAATCTTTCCATATACAAGTTTTCCTCCGCCCTTGAGAGAAACTTTGCCACAAATCTCTGTCTAAAATCCGCCCAAGAGTCAACGGGGCGTTCTCCATTAGTGACCTCCCACCAGAATGAGGCCTCTCCTTTCATTAACCAAGCAGCTAACTTGACTTTCTTCCCTTCTTCCATCTCAAAGATATCTATCAATTCTTCCACCTCTTTAAGCCAATCTCTGGCCTCCACAAAAGTTTCAGATCCTTGAAAAGGTTTCCCTCCCATAGCTTTAAATTCCTTGCAAGTCTTAGCAAAAGTATCCGTGCGAGGAGGAGGGGGAGGAGGAAGATCGGGTGCTACGGTTGGTGGAGGAATATTTGCTGGACCCGCAGTGGTGGCCCTAGCCTCCATCAATCTCCTATACCATACTGGTACCGTCACACCCTCCGGAAAGTTAAGATCCTCAGCCATGCTGAAACGAAAAAGGAAAGATTCAAAACGGAGAATTCGAAGGATATAGATATGGCTATTGGGGATTATGCTTTTCTTTCAAAAACTTTTCTCTTAAAAGACATGTCCTTGAAAATATTTATTCCAAAAATGTTTTTAGAAAAATAGCTTTCTAAAAATTTTATCTGTTCCGGTAACCTGGCTCTGATACCACGTGTAACACCCCACGCCCGCTATGGTCACTCTCTAAGGGAATGCCATAGCATCGGTGGAGTATTTTAGTGAATATAGAACAGAAAAATTACAATAGGACAGATATAAATAGTACTTGAAATTTAAAACATCATCTCATAACAGCGGAAATAAACATGTCTGGTTACATCATAAAACCACAATAAAAGTCAAGTACAATATCCATTAAAATAAAGAAGTACATAATCCCACTCTCTCATACAATAGCTAGGACAAAAGAAAAGATAACTGGGTAACTGGAGCTTTACATCTATCCAAGCTCCTAAAGACTGGAACAGCAATCCGATCAAGCTCCACTACTGCTAGGATCCACCGTAGGACCTGAGGGTTCGGAAAAAGATAAAAACAACGGGGTCAGACATAAGTCTGAGCGAGTCCTATAACTTTAACAGTACAATCATTAAGGTAACCAGAGAAGACATAAACTTGACATACGGTAATGTCTGGGGATGAATGGCTACACTAAGCAGCTTGGTAGACTTAGGATAAACTAAGATAACTGTAAAGACGCATCTACCCACCCAAGGATAATTACTAACTGCACCACACCAGTCATTCCTACTCAAAGATTGATCCCACCCAAGGACTTAAAAGAAAGATATAACTAGTAGTTTCATGTACCCCTAGCTGACCACATAGGTGTCGTCTGCCCCTATCTCCACTAGGTGTACCCCACTACTCCCCAATGATCGGCTCCCTACCGTAGATACCCGTGCTGGTCCCACAGTGGGGTGTATCACTCCCCTAAAGTGGCAACCCAATACTATCAACGGTGCACGGCTTATATCTACACGATGCAACAACGGCTTATCTACCAGCCCGGGCCCACACACGCATATGAAACCCGTTGGACTTGCGTTGCCACCGCTAACCCGTTTTGGCCTCTTATAATCAAGCCCAATATGCGTGTCCCGTCACTCGACTAGAGTCGAGCCCACAAAGATACGTTTGGGATATTGGTTGAAATGGGCCCCCACAAGCTACCCACCTAAGCTTGTCCCTTTATCTAGTGCATCCCACTTAACCCTTTAATCATGTTTAATTACATGTTTCCACTTGGTTAAGTATTCTAATCGTATTTTCTATTGCCACCCAAGGCAACCCACTAGATTTCCACATGCCACCCAAGGCACCCACTTAACCCCTCATGTCCCTCTACATGCTAATATGGTTAAGTGTTTCTTAATTAATTAATTAAGATCATGACCTCATAAAGACCTCCCACATTAGACCGTCTTTTATGACTGCTGGATAAGCCGGTTGGTTCCGGGTAGACTTCTGTCATCAAAAGGGTCTAACCTCGTGTCTTTACTTTAATCACGTATTTAATTTATGACTAAGACCTCTCACATTGGGCCAATCATTTGTAGCCGCTGGATGGCCGGTCGGTTCCGGGCAGACTTCCGCTACAAAAGGGTCCAACCTCGTGTCTTAGTTGATTAATTACACCTAATTAATCACCCCCACAATTAATTATCCCTAATTAATTACACATTTTTCATAACATGGGTAGACCTAACTCAATAGGTAAATTCCCATGGGGTAGACCTAACTCAATAGGTAAATTCCCACTTATGTTAATTTATTTCTATGGTATGCTTAATCATACCCAATCATACTTTTATTAACATATTTATTACCCCATCGTTCCCCACGTAAATCGTTCTCATTTCACGACATAATAAAGGGAAAGATCCATCACAAATATCATGGGTTTAGCATATAACTTTGTCATGGGTTAAGAGGATGTCAACTTACATTTATGGACATATATTAACCCAACTACATTTAACCCAAACTTGCATATTATCATACACATATCTTGCATAACATGTTGAACTTGCATATAAGCATTCTCATAACTTGCATAACATGCATTTAAGCATACACATAACTTGCATAAGCATTCACATACTTGCATAAGCATCCACATACTTGCATAAGCATGCATAACTTGCATATCATGTTAAACTTGCATTTAAGCATATACATAACTTGCATAAGCATTCACATACTTGCATAAGCATCCACATACTTGCATAAGCATGCATAACTTGTATATCATGTTAAACTTGCATTTAAGCATATACATAACTTGCATAAGCATTCACATACTTGCATAAGCATGCATAACTTGCATATGAACTTGCATAACAACCTACACATAACTTCCATAACATCATACACATAACTTGCATATGAACTTGCATAACTCACTTTGTTAAACATGCATAAATCCACTTATTAAATATGCATAAACCCACTTATTAAACATGCATAAACCCACTTGTTAAACATGCATAAACCAACTTATTATACATGCATATCATTACAAATGATTCAAACTCACTAATCCGCATTCAAGACCATAAGTCTCATTACACCCAATCTACTTACTTCAGCAATTGATGTTAAAGTGATAGAAACTCACCAAACCCAAGATTAGCAAACTTATGAAGTGGAATTAGTTGTTAAATATGAAGATGGTGATGATTAGAGATTGATTAGAGAGTGATTAGCTTGCAACTTCCTTCATAAACTAGTGGAGGCTCCTTCTAGGATTTAATTTGGCGGCATGAGGCCATCATTTCTATTTTTAGTATGGATTAGGGTAGGTTTAGGGTGTATTTATAGATTAGGTGAGTGTTTTAGGCCCTTATATTAACCCTAGATTAGATTAGGTTCGTTAGATTTAGGAAATCTCTAGAACCCAGCCCTCCAAGCCAGCCTAAAACCCAACCTGGTGCACCCAGGTTCTCTGGACGCCGCGCCCAGGTCGACAGGCAAGTCGACAGGCAAGTCGACTCCCCAGTCGATAGGCCTGTCGACAGCCCTGTCGACACGGGTAGGGCGGGAAGCTTCCCGCCTGCCCCCTGCTGGCTCCATTTTGAAATCTGAATTTAAATTTTTAAATCTGTTTTTAGCTTTAATTTTTCTGCAAACTTCATTGGGCCTTAACTGGGCCATACGGACTCCGATTCTCGAAAACTCGGACTCTATTTCGCGTATTTTTCCGAGACGAACGCAATGACGCAGCCCGTTACCCCCAATTCCCACATCTGAGATTATTTATCCTGTAATTAGTGAATTTTAGTATTAACTAAAATTCGGGGTGTTACAGGCCCTTGCATGGCTCAAAACATGCGAGAAAATTCTTGAAGGCCTAAGGCTAGGAGACGAAGACAAAGCTGTTATGGGCGCTTGGCTTATGCAGGAACAAGCCGAATTATGGTGGGAATCTCTTACCGCCGGGAATAGAGAAGCTGGAAGAACATGGGATGGATTTAAAGAACTCTTCAAGGAGAAATATGTCCCAAAACAAGCTCTAGAAAGAATGCACGACGACTTCGCCAATCTCCAGCAAGGGGATCCTTCCGTGCAAGATTATCTGAACAAATTTACAATGCTGTCGCCCTATGCTCCAGAACTTGTCGCTACTGCGAAATCCAAAAATAAGAGGTTTATCTTTGGACTAAGACGACAATATCATGATAGAGCCATGGCCCATGTCAAGCTGGATTTCAACGAACTAGTGGAAATGACATGCAACTATGAAGACCTTGATCAAAGGCATCTGGATCAGGATCGCGCTAGAAGCCAAGCAGGAAACAAGCGCAAGCCTGCTGTAAATCAGGGCGAGTCAAGCCAAGAAACATCTTCAAAGCCTCAGACTGGCAAGCTGCCAAGAGGAAGTTGCTTTAACTGTGGTAAGCCGGGGCACTACTCAAACGTCTGCACAGCTCCGAAGAAACAGAAAACAAACTCTCAAGGCTCGAGCCAAGGCTCTCAGAACCCTCGCTCGTGCTTCAATTGTCGAAAGACCGATCATCTGGTCAAAGACTGTCCTTTGTTGAAGAAAGCTACTGTAGCTCATGTCTATGACGGGTCTAGCCCGCCAGCTGCTTCCGATGGAGCAGGTAAACCCGATGTTTTGGGAGGTACCCTTACAATTAAAAATATTCCTGTTTCTGTATTATTTGACACAGGTGCATCGCGTAGTTTTATTGCTAGAAACACAGTGCACAAATTAAAGTTAAAACAGCGAAAGCTTAAAGAATCGGTTGAAGTTCATAACCCGATAGGGGGTACTATTACTCTCGGTTCATATTGTAAAGTACCTATTTCTTTTTCTCGATACAAGTTTCCTTTTGATTTAATCGTTATGGATTTTCCCGAATTCGATATCATTCTCGGGCTAGATTGGTTGACAAAACATGAAGCTGAAGTGAATTGTGCGGAAAGAATCGTTAAAATTCGAACGAAGCTTGGATATATTTCGGTTCCTTGTCATGGTTCGAATCCGAATAGAGAAGAATTTTGGTCAGCATTGGAAATTATCCCCACTTCCATAGAAAAGATTCCGATTGTTAGAAACTTTGCGGATGTGTTTGAAGAAGTTGAAAACTTACCTCCGCAAAGAGAAATAGAATTCCGAATTGATCTAATTCCCAATGCCAGACCAGTGGTGCATCCAATCCGTAGAATGACTCCGAAAGAAAAAGAAGAATTAGGCGATCAAACTCGTCAACTATTGTGGAAGGGTCTAATCAGACCTAGTTTTTCTAATTGGGGTGCAGCTGTTGTGTTTGTCCCGAAGTCAGACGGTACTCTTAGATTATGTGTTGATTACCGAGACCTCAACAAACAGACGCTTAAAAATAAATATCCACTACCCCGCATTGATGATTTGCTAGACCAATTGAATGGGGCGAAAGTATTTTCCCGAATGGACCTAGCTACAGGTTTTCATCAATTGAGAATAGCAGAAGTGTGTGTTCCTTTGACCGCTTTCAGAGGTACAGACATATTTTATGAATGGTTAGTAATGCCGTTTGGCCTATGCAACGCTCCAGCATACTTTGTCGATCTAATGAATAGAGTGTTCAGGGGAGTTCTGAATAAATTTGTCCTCGTATTCATCGATGATATTTTAATTTACTCCAAATCAAAACCCGAGCATGAAAAACACTTAGAACAAGTATTGGAAATTCTAAGGAAGAACGTATTCAAAGCCAAATTCTCTAAATGTGTCTTCTGGCAAGAAGAAGTTAAATTTCTTGGCCATGTCGTGTCAGAGAAAGGAATTTCTGTTGACCCAAGCAAAATAACAGCGATTCAAGACTGGAAACAACCCACTACTCCCACAGAAGTTAGAAGTTTTATGGGGTTGGCTAGTTATTATCGAAAGTTCGTTAAGGATTTTTCGAAGATATCCGGTCCGTTAACGAAGCTCACAAAGAAACATGAGAAGTTTAAGTGGACTTCCGACTGTGAAGAAGCTTTCCAGGAATTGAAATCGAAGCTGACCACCGCTCCAGTGTTAACTATTATTGATGGCAATCAGGATTTAACGGTTTGGACAGATGCTTCTATTAGAGGTCTTGGGGCAGTGTTAATGCAGAGAGGCCAAGTAGTCGCTTATGCAAGCCGCCAATTGAAACCGCATGAGAAGAATTATATGACTCATGATCTTGAGTTGCTAGCCATCGTATTTGCCTTGAAAATCTGGAGGCATTACTTATTGGGCGAGAAATTTATACTGTACACAGATCATCAATCATTGAAGTATTTATATACCCAAAAAGATCTGAATCTGAGACAGCAGCGTTGGCTAGAGTTTCTTGCAGTGTATGATCTTGATATCCTGTATACGCCGGGGAAAGCTAACGTAGTAGCGGATGCACTTAGCAGAAAGACCGCAATCGTTGCCCATCTTATAATTACACCTGGATTGATTCATAGGATTTCAGCCCTTCAGAAAGATGATGAATTCATTCAGAGAATCAGTAAGAGAGTCAAGGAAGGTGAAACCACGAGTTTCCGTATTGACAATAAGGGGGTTCTCAGGTTAAATAATAGGATTTGCATCCCAAATATTCCAGGCCTTCGAAGAGAAGTGCTGGACGAATGCCATAAATCCAAATTTTGCATCCATCCTGGGGTGAGTAAAATGTACAACGATATCAAACGCACTTTCTGGTGGAAGGCAATGAAAAGAGATATTTCTTTGTATGTTAGCAGATGCCCTACTTGTCAATTGGTCAAGAGCGACCAACAGAAGCTAGCTGGATTGTTGCAACCGTTGGAAGTCCCAGGCTGGAAATGGGAACAGATTTCCATGGATTTCATAGATGGTTTGCCGCGAACCAAGAAAGGTAATGACAGCATTTGGGTAATCGTAGATCGCTTCACGAAGACTGCCCATTTTATACCTGTCAGGTCCAATAGAACTGCCCAAAGTCTAGCACAGATATATTTCAAAGAAATTGTTAAGCTGCATGGAATTCCCATCAGCATAGTCAGTGATAGAGATCCCCTATTTACTAGCAAATTCTGGGAGGCTTTCCAGACAGAATTGGGGACGAAACTGAATATGAGCACCGCTTATGACCCACAAACAGATGGCCAAACTGAGCGGGTGAATAGAATTCTAGAAGATTTATTGCGGGCTTGTATAATCGATTTTGGTGGGTCGTGGGAAGATCATTTGCACTTGGCAGAATTCTCATATAACAATAGCTATCAAGCAAGTTTGAAAATGTCACCATTTGAAGCATTATATGGCAGACCCTGCAGATCTCCAGCATGTTGGGTAGAACCTGGCAACAGACTTGTACTAGGACCCGATATGATTAGGGAAGCATCTGATAAAGTGGATTTCATCAAGAAGCGATTGAAAACCGCCCAAAGCCGACAGAAAAGTTATGCAGACTCTAGAAGGAGAGATTTGACATTTGCTGTTGGTGATCATGTTTATTTAAAGGTTTCTCCGATGAGAGGAGTAATCAGATTTGGAAAGACTGGGAAGTTGGCACCGAGATTTATTGGTCCCTTTCCTATACTTGAGCGAATTGGAACTCTTGCTTATAGGGTTCAATTGCCAGATTGGTTGCCTGGAGTGCACAATGTTTTTCACGTATCTCAACTTAGGAGACATGTGCATGATCCGGATCTTGTTGTAGAAGAAGCAGCGCAACAGGATGTGGAGATAACTCCAGAATTAGCACTCAAAAGAGAGCCATTAAAAATTGTTGGCAAAGAAACTAGAGAACTCAGAAGCAAAAAGGTTCATTTAGTTAAAGTGCAGTGGAGCAGTGATCCTAGAGACTGTACTTGGGAAACTGAGGAAAGCATTAAGCAAGCTTATCCCAAATGCAGAGTGGATATCTCTGACTAACTCCGGTGCAAGGTACCTTTTACAATACTTTGCATTTACATTTTATTTCCTACTTTACTGTTGTTTCCTTTTCGAGGACGAAAAGTTTTAAGTAGGGGAGATTGTAATAACCCGGAAAATACGGGCCAATTTAAAATTTTTAAATTGATTATTTCAAAGGAATTTGAACCATTGAAATAGAATATTTCAATAAAATAGTGAATTAGAATAGTGAGTCAGTTTAAAAATTTGAATTCAAACTTTGACTGACTGTGCAGGGTGGAAAATATATCGGATTTTAGCGAAACCAAAAATATTTAAATCTGTTAGTCAATACCTTTCTAACGAATCTGAAAATCGAAGTTTCATAACGGGAATCAAAAGTTATGGCCGAATGAATTTTCAGAAGAGTCGGTATATAGAATATATAGGCCTGGAAAATTGATATTTTGCATACGACCTCGGAATTCGACGAAACCACTTTTGTTGGGTCCGGGATGTCAAACTATTGCTAGGTTTCAAATTTCATAATTTTTGAAGCTAGTATGTGAGCGTGGCAAAAGAAAATGTGTTTGGTCGATTTCTGTTAAATTAGATCGACCAGAAAATGGCCATTTTTCATACGACCTCAGAATTCGACGAAACTAGTTTTGTTGGGACCGTAGCGTCAAAACATAGCTAGATTTATTTTTCTGGAATTTTTCGAATCAGTTTGTGGCCCTGGCAAATTGAAATGTGCGTTTAGAGTTAAAAATTAAATGCTTTATACTTTAATTTGAAAAATAACTGACTGTAACGGTCGAATTGGCCTACGAAATATATCCCATTGTGTCCGGAATGGGGGTATTTAGCTAGGGGCGACAGTCGTTGGGTTTAAAAAGGAGTTCGTTTGAGAAAACACTGTTTAAAAATTTAATATAATCCTCGGCCAATCATATTTCTCCATTCATAATTTTAAAAAAATAATAATAATAAAAGAACCCCCCCGTTCAACGGCGACCCGAGCTCCCCACCTTCTCTCCTCAATCGCCGCCGCCTCAGGCGCTTCCAGACTTCGACACCCCCCTACCTCGACGCGCCTCAGCCCCCTCTCCAAATCCGACTAAGCCTCGCCGCCCCTCATCGCCTGTGCCGCCCGTACCGACGCCTCAAAGTCCCGACCTTCCCAGCGTCGCCGCCGCTCCGATCTGCCACCGCACCCCCTCAAACCACTACCGATTTAAAGCCCTCTCTCCCCTCTTCCACGTCCAACTCCCTGATCGTCCCCACGTGCCACGAATTTCTCGAAAATTGTAAACCTAGTTTTGAAGCTCGTGAAAGTGCGTTTTTCTTTGATCTTTACACTTTGAAAAATCATATCTTTTTGGTATGTTGACGAAATTCGATGAAACAGGAAACATCGAGACCGCAAGGAAGCTCTCTACCCAATAGAAGAAGCTGCGGATTTTTCTGACTTCGTATCGACTTTTAGCGCTCAGAAAACCAAGGTGAGAAATCTAAATTAACGTGAAATTGAATGGAAAATGTCATGTATATTTTATATAAGCGAAATATAAATTACATACGTGTTGTATACCTCATGTACATGCGTAGTGTAAGCTATATGAGCGAAGTATGAATTTTTTTCATGCATAGAATAATTGATATATGTGTTGAAATGCAAGTGATATATTATATATATATATACTCCCCTCGTCCACAAACCATGGACGATATTTATTGTGGTGAATTGGTGTGAAATATTGGGTGAAAAATACGAATGGTTGAATAATTGTTTGTGGTTGATATTGTTTGGTTGTGGTTGAAAAATACCCATTGGTGATTGAAATGAATTGGAAATATTTGTGGAAATAAAAATAAACATGCCGCCTGCGTGCGAATTAGATGCATGAATCCCCATTGTCAAAAACCGCGAGGTTTTAAGGTAGAGCGAGGAGCCATACTAGGGACAGTGCCGGTTTTAACTACCCTGCCGTTATGCTGCCGAAATTTTGAATAATCTTTATGTGTTAGAATTATTTTCATATGTTGAAATTATTTTACATGCATTGAAATTAAAGCCATATATTGAAACTATATCCATGTGTGGAAATTGTTCATGTGTTGAAAAGAGTTGTGTGAAAATTAAATTCATTTGTGAATGAATGAAGTGGTTAAACAATAAAAATCACATTTTTATATATATATGAAGTCTGCAAAATATTCGCCTTACATAAATAGTTTCAACAATCAAAATTTCATCTTTCTAATATGAACAACATAAATAAAATGTCCATGTGTGGAAATGCTCATTTGTTGAGAAGTGTGTGTAGTGGAAATATTCATGTGTTGAATAAAAAGATCGAACAATAAAAATTACATTTTTATTGAAACTATGAAGTGTTGAAACGTCTATTTGTTGAATAAATATTATAAATGATAAAAATATCAATTTTTATCATATGCTAAAGATATGCGGACGTTGAAATAAATATTTGTGATAGAAATATTATTTTTAACAAGCATAGGAACTAAATAAAATAGTCATGTGTTGAAATCTATTTTAGTTCGCCAAAATTATCATCTTTGAAATGTGAAGTGTTAAAAATAGCCACTTGTTCAAATAAACGTGCATGAGTTGAAATATACATTAACTAGATAATGATATGATTTTAGCCTATGCATGCAACATTCGAATGAATGGTGTTTTTAAACCAAAGCAAATCAAATATGAAATTGAATGGAAAATGATAAATGTTAGAAATTGTATATATGTACATGCATATCTATTGAACAGGTTAAAGCAAAAGGGGCTAGAGAAGAGAAATAGAATTTTGTGCCCGACAAATAGGTACACATTTACCACTTTGTTTGGGTGATGATTTTATGAGCCTGTTGGCTAGCCGCTTGGCTTTTTCTTTTTCTTTTTGATATGAGACGCCCGTGTGGCTATTTGGGAATTTTCCTAGACCCTCCCGTACAAAGGAGGTTATGGCGAAATTTTCCAAAATTTAAAGGCGTTAGTGAAATAATTGAAATGGAAACGATATAGGAATTTTTGAATGAACTATATTTATATAAATATATAAATATAAATAGAATTAAAACGAAACGTGGCCGTGCAGTTCATATTTTGAAACCGTGATTTCGAACGACTAGTGCGGGAAATCCAACCATTGGATTTTCCCGAAACCTCAACCGTTGGGTTCGCCTTGGAAATATCTTTCTAACGGCACCAACTTTGTGAAGATCTCAAGCGATGGTGACTGATTACTTATCATTATGCACTAAGTTGTATCCTGTACTGTGCTTCTCTGATGTGATGACATCTATATGATTCCGCTGTCATATGTGTGTAAATTATTCTATTTTCTGTTTATGCTATTATCTGTGATCTGCTAATGGTGATTGATGTGTTATATTCCAATGATTATCCTTAACACCGTGTCACGGGGTTTTGGGATCGTCACATTTCAACTTCATATTCAATTTCTAATCAAAATTGAATATTCCATATCATTAATCTCTAAATGATAATATTTTCAAAACGTTATATTTTGAAATCACTTCCTTTTCTATATTCATTATAAAAATGAATAAAATCGATATAAATATCGTTCACGTCAAAATGGCGTTAATCTAATCAAAACGGCTTTTATTCAACACATGAATGTTTTCTTCTATTCAACGCATGAATATTTATTTTATTCAACACATGAGTATTTATTCTTTTCAACACATGAATGTTTTCTTCTATTCAACACATGAATATTTATTTTATTCAACACATGAATATTTTCTTCTATTCAACACATGAATATTTATTTTATTCAACACATGAATATTTTCTATAATATTCCTTATTTTCCAAATTGGAATGAGGCCCAATCAATTACCTTATAATGTTAATTATATGGATTCCCTACAACACATGTATATAATAGCAACGATAAATCATCAACCATCATCCAGAGTGCACCACACAACTGCATAAGCATTGAATATAAATAATTAACGCTTACACAGTCTGTCAACCCATTGATTGACATACAACTAAACAATTGGGATTAGTGTACGTCAAATATCATCCAAATACCCGTGTGGGGTTTCAAATCAACAAACACAGATTTTATTTGTGCAGTTGGGCGATGTGTAAAATTTATCGTCCCGATCAATATCAGTCAAATCAGTGTATATAAACAAATCAGCCGATTTGTTTATTACTATTTATTTTATATACACGTTAAAAATCACATTTTTAACTATAAAATATTTTCCACTATAAAATATTTTATTTCATTCCACATCACACAATCAAATTTCATTACAAAGCAACCAAACAAACAAGTCATCCATGGTCTGTGGACGACGGGTGTCGGGTGCTACTAAACACCGTCTACATACTAGTATATATTTCAACTAGAAAACAAATTAAAAGCGAGGAGTTCTCACTGACTAACTAAACCAAACACCACGACTCTTCATATGTAGAAAATCTTCGTCGTGCTCGCCTTTTGTCAATTTCATTGTCGGTAGCCACTACACATATAAAAATCACATTTTTATATTGTTGCTATGTATATGAAAATCACATTTTTATAATCACTCTATATGGATAAAAATGACTATTTTTATACCACTACTATATAGATAAAAAATCTATTTTTACACCGCTACTATATATATAAAAATTCTATTTTTACACCGCTACTATATAGATAAAAATTCTATTTTTACACCGCTACTATATAGATAAAAATTCTATTTTTATAACGGTATTCATATAATAAAGTTCATATTTTTATCACGCTATTCTCTATATAAAAATTATATTTTTATATCGCTCTTCTTCCAATAAAGATTATATTTTTATAACACTCCTTCCTATATAAAAATTATATTTTTATATCTACTTCTAATATGAAGATCGAATTTTTATATCATCGCTATAAAAATCACATTTTTATTTCAACATATATATAATAAAAATCAGATTTTTATTTCGCTACATATATAAAGATCAAATTTTTACTATCTATATAATATAAAAATCGTATATTGTAACGAGTCGGATATTGCCCAGCCTTAATCGATCGCAAAATCGACCAAGACCGTTCAAATCCTGCCTATGTTAACTTTGGGTATACAACAACATCAGAACAATAACAGCAGACTTTTATAACATCAATAATAAATGTTACATCAGAGTACAGAATATCAGAGTATATTGACTAATAATTACAGCGGAAGATAATTTTACATGATTTTAATACATTGCAGCGGAAACAAAATAACTAAGGCAGCGGAAGACTTCCAATGTTCTGGACACAGCTTTAAGCTTCAATCCAGGATCCTGCTAAAGAGATAAACCTGTACACAAACTGCTCGACTGCCCGTGTGGAAAAGAGGGCACCCGAGTTTGCAAAGGTGGAAACAAACAACGGGTCAGTCATGGGACTGGTGTGAGAATTCTTAACTAATTTAACTAATGGTAATAAGGCAAATCCAAGGACCACGCCGCTAACGCGGAACGTGTTGCTCTAATGGATTACCGTGCATAAAAGTGTCAAAAACAACTAATAAGTAAATCTTACAACAACGTTATGCTTTTTAGAAAAATGGAATCACCATAAGACCCAGGTCCCATCACACAATGCAACACAAACCAAAGGATAGGTTTTTACCTTATAGTGATTAAACATGCTAAATACGGCAAATACGAATTTAATATTATTATTAGTATATATCAAAACATTTCAAAGTAAATGTATAAATCCTAGGAAGAATAGTATCCCATACTACTATGCCTCCATACTAGTAATACAATCAAATCCGAATGGGGTTGTATTGGGAATTGGTTTCCATCATGAGTCAAGGCTAGGGAGGAGCACCTACCGATTCGAGACACTCTAGCTAATGTCTTAGGATCCCCCACAGTGAACCCTTGGAAAGCTGCAGGGCCGGTCCACCATACGAGTTGCGGATTAGTTATTCCTGAACACACGTTTCCCAGTCCTATAGGACCTATCATCCGAGGTGCCTCATTCCATCATCCACTTAAGTAAAATGTCGGGCTGTATTAAAGTCCAAACACCACTTCTAGCTAGAAAGAAACATGTTGCTCTCCGTTCGTTCCCTTCTCCCGTTTTAGACTCCGCCGGCGTGTGAGGCTCGCGAAGTCACGCTATACACAAAGCTATGCCTAAACAGGCTATGCTTTGATCATCCACAAGGTCTGCTTTTCAACAAAAGCCTTGATCATATGCATCTTAGCATGCCACATCGTCACTCCATATCACACTAACAATCCTTTGCCGAAATATATGAACGGGTGTTAAGCAAGAGAATAAATTCTCCGCCACCAAACATCAATACATTCGACAGAAGATTAATAACACAATATTTAATGGAGTACGACGTCAGACACACAATCCATTTATAAGCTCATGCTCTGGGTCTGAGCGAAAGCCAAATCCGTACAAATCAACACTACGTCCGGACGGCCACCACTGTAGCCCCTTCAAGGTAGCTACTCCAATCACGGGCATCAGCAGTTGTCGTCCATTCGATGTGAAGATCGCCGGTCTTCAATCGCCGTCTTCAACTCTTGAATTTTAAACGTCGTTCAAATTATTTGGAATGAGATAGACTCGGATTTTCCAAATAATTCTCGTATATATAAGTTAGAAATCATTTCATATCGTTATTAGTAATTTGTAACTATTTATCTTTATTTTTTTTATATATAAAGATAACTAAATTCCATTTCATTAACGTAATTACATAACAAGTAGTGAATATTTTGCTTCACAACCTATCGAAATGTTTTATAATGTGTAATGAAATTTATTTTATTTCATTACATTTTGCTAACGGAAACATTCCTATTCGTATATACAATATTAATGCACAATGTACACACCATAATGTTTATCTTAATTTTCATACACATACACATCTTATACATAACAATGTACATTTTCTTGTTTCATCTTTCGAATTACACAAAATGTATTTTGCGTATCATACCAATTCCAACAAAAATAGCATTTTTGTGTTTCATTGCAATTTAAACAAACGAATATTTTTGTTCATCCACTTTTACTTCTACAAAAATGAGTATTTTTGTTTGTTTATTTCAATGTAACAAAATTGATAATTTTATTATCTTTTCAATGCAAAACACAAAAATAATAATTTTACAATACAAACAAAAAGATATTTTTGTGTACTAATCTATTTACATGAAAATGAAATTTCCATATCTTAAATCTTTTTAATGAAAATCTAATTCATTAAAATATAAATTTCATATCCTTATTCTTTTTAGTTAAAATCCAATTACATAAAAATGTAATTTCACACTTTTAATCTATATGCATGAAAGAATGAAATTTCCCCCTTTTTACATTAAAATGTAAACTTTTCTTTATTTATATCAATTACATAAAAAAATGTAACTTTTACCTTTAATCTTAATTTCGCAAAAAAAATGTAAATTTCTTACTTTTTGTTTTAATTACATAAAGATGCAATTTTCTTTCTTTCTTTTTTTAAAAAAAATAAATTTCTTCTTTTAATCTAATTACATAAAAAAAATGTAATTTTCTCTTTCTTTAATCTAATTACGTAAAAATGAAATTTTTTATTCTTTAAAACACGACGGTGAAAATAATGTTCATTTTCTATTTAACTATTTGTATTTTAATACGGGCCAAACCTCTCACATTAGGCCTGCAACTTGTGGATGCTGGATAGGCCGGTCGGTTCCGGGCAGACTTATCCCACAAGTTGGGCTCAACCTCGTGTCTTGGCCCAATTTGTATTTGCGCACTTGGACCTCTCACATTAGGCCCAACATTTGTGGCTGCTGGATATGCCGGTCAGGTCCGGGCAGACTTCCACCACAAATGTGACCTAACCTCGGGTCCAAGTACAATTTTAATTAACCATTATAATATTATTTTAAAATGTTTCTCATTTCAAAATATCTTAATTTTGGAATATTCCATATTTCCAAAATAACTCGATTTCAAACACTATAACTTACCCTTTCAAATCCTAGTAAAGTTGGGACTTCTCAATTTCTATAGTTACATATAAAAATGTAAATTTTGTTCGCTTGCCAAATTTCATATCATAGCTATATTGGGAAATGTATATAACATTTATATTTTCCAAAAATGTTATAATAGAATTTCATATCATAGTTACAAATAAAAATAAAATTTTCATTTTCAACGCCAATTGCATATCATAGTTTCAAATAAAAATGTAATTTTGATTTGCATAGCAAATATTATATCTTTAGTTCAAATAAAAAAAATGTAATTTCTATTTGCAATGCAAGTTCTTATTCTAAGTTACAAAATAAAAATGTAATCTTTATTATCAATGCACATTCCTACTTTTATTTACATATAAAAATGTAAATTTTATTTACAATGCAAGTTCATACTTTTGTTTACACAATAAAAATGTAAATCTCATTTACAATGCAAGTTCATTCTTTTACTTACATAATAAAAAGATGTAAATTCGTTTACAATGCAAGTTCATACTTTTATTTACAAAATAAGAAAATATAAATTCGTTTACAATGCAAGTTCATACTTTTATTTACATAATAAAAAAAAATGTAAATTCGTTTACTACCATTTTACATTGACAAAAATATGATTTTTGTCGCTACTACTTTACATTGGCAAAAATGTTCATTTCTACCTGACATAACGTGACGGTAAAAATATTGTTTTTCTAATTAACACAACATAACGGTGGAATTATTCATTTCTAAATAACATAACATGACGGTGAAATTATTCATTTCTAAATAACATAACATGACGTTATTATCTAATGCAACATTTTATATTAAAAATGTACTTTTTCTCTACACAAAAATATTCTAACTAAATTGTGATTTTTGTGTTGACGGTTCTACCATAACATAAAATGAATATTTTACGTTGACATTTCATAAAATGATAATTCTATTATATCAACCTTAAAATGATCAATTCTACTGTGTCAACATTAACATGATAATTCTAACATGTCGACATAAAAATGATATTCTAACATGTTGACATAAAAATGATATTCTAACATGTTGACATAAAAATAATATTCTCATATGACGCTACCAACAAAATGTGCATTTTTATTCTCATATGACGTTACTAACAAAATGAATATTTTTTTATTCTCATATGATGCTACTAACAAAATGAATATTTTTTTATGTCCTAACATACTTTTATATATGTTTTCTTTTCCTCTTTTTTAGTATGTTAAGAATAATGTTTTCAACATATAGATATTGCTAACATTACAAGCAAACAATAAAAGGAATATTTTTAATGTCTCGCAATTCTAACGATTCCTAATAACCTAAAAAGAATACTTTTATGTTCTAACATTTCATGTTATCTAACGTAAATGGCATTTAATTTACATGACATGTTTTCTAACAAATGGTAATGTTTTGAATAAACAAAACATAATGCAACCTTAAAATTCTATCTTTCTATTGCCTCTAAAAAGATAATAAAAATATAACATAAAAATTATTTTATTTTTCCTTTTACTGCATCCAAAACAACAGTAAAATATGAATTAGCAAATCTGTCATTTTAATGCTTCTAAAATGACGGTGAAATATGACATTCCAAAATGTAACCAAAAATGACATTTATAGATAAATGACAAATTCCTTTAACATGACATTATTATATGTAAAAGATATTTCCTCTAACATGAATATCTTATATTAACATGGCATATTTAACTGACATTACATTTTTACCTATACTGACAGTTTTTATATTACATAATAGAATCTGACTAATATGATGTTTTATATTACATAACATAATCTAACTAAGATGATGCTTTTATATTCTAACTGAAATTGTGATTTTTGTTTAGACAAAAATATTTTAACTAAATATGATATGTTTGTCTAACATTCATTCTAAAATAAAAATGATATTTTAATCCTTACATAACATTTCATAACAAACTATTATTTTAACAGTTTAATGTCAATGAAATAAACATGACAAAATATGATATTTTATTTGGATTAAAGATTCTAATCCAATCAAATCCACAACCAAGGTAATATTTTTTATTTATTTATTCGTAACATGAGCATCCCTTTTGGTACCTAACAATAAAAAATATAAATTCCCTTTCTAACATGTAACATCTCAGTTATATATATAAATAATAAAAATATATGATTTTTATTGCTTGCCCAAATTTTGAAAACATGAATATTGTGCATCTCATATATTATATAAAATGTTTGTCTTCGTCGTACACACAAAATCATGTCAACATGAATACACACAATTCATCACAAAACAATCAACATGGAAATAATTATATATGCAGCAACAACATGAAATTCATACTGAATGAATACAATAACATAAATGATCAATTTTAATTTTTAATTATTAAAGAGGAAATAGAATTCTCACCAATAGCTTTCCAATTTTTCAAAATTTAGATGAGCTTTAAATTAGGTCCTGTCAGTTCCATCGTGTAGATCGCGGAAATACGATTCCAACGCATCGAAAAACGCTCGATTTCGTCGCTGTGTGAATGAGTTATGCTTTAATTTATATAAATAACCTTTTAAAATAAATTATTAAAAGAATAAGAAGGGAATATAGCCTCTTCTTCCCCAAATTGCATCGGCCGTTAGTATCCCGATAAGGTTCAACTCTAGGGTTCCTCTTTGCGATCAAAAGGTGTAGAGGTCTGACGATCGGAGAGTGGCACATCAGAGAGGGGGGATCTTGCGCCTAGGAGGGGGTAGGGTGCGGTGGGGCCTAGGGGGCGTGGTGGGGCTGTTTGGTCGTGGGTTTGGGTGCGTGTGTCTTGGTCCTCGAGCCATGTGAAGTTGATCCAACCGTATAAAAACGTAGAGGAGGAAGAGAGCTTCAATATGGTGTAGAGATTGGAGTTTAATTCAGAAAGAAGAAGGAGATGTTATTGGAAGAAGGAGGGAGTATTTCGGCCATGGATTTCAGTAGATGATGGCTGGTTCAAAATGAGATTAGGGTTTAGGATTTGATTAAACTAGTATTTATAATATTATAATGTTCACTAATTACCCACTAAGGCCCGTTTTGGCCCGAACTCAGAATTAGGCATGCTTACTGTCGTTCTTAAGGTTTTGACGTCTTCTGTACGCGATGGGACATGTTTCAAAGCCCAATTTCGAAGTTTACAGCATTTTTTATTTATTTTTAATATAAATCCTTTAAATTTTTTTATTTAACCGTACATGAAAATTCACCGGGGTCACAAATTAACTTTGAAAATTCCCAAAAAATATATTTGGCTATGTTTTGATGCTGTGGACCTAGGAAAATTAGTTCCGTTCAGTTCTGAGCCCGTATGAATTTTTAAAGTCAAAAATTGTCCGTTTACACTGAAAAATCAATTATAATTATATATTAATTCTAAAAATTACCCAAAAAAAATCATTTTTAGCTTTGTTTTGACGATATGAACCCAACAAAATTATTTTCGTTGAATTCTGAGTCTATTTGAAAAATGGCTATTTTCAAGGCGTATATATTTAATATTAAAAATACATTTTTAAACAAATAATTTCTGAAACTCGAAATATATAAATGTTTACTGTTTTTCAATGTAGAAACATCATTCTGAACTCAATGGAAGTGGTTCCGAGTCCAAATTCCTTCATACGCAAAAAGTAACATTTTGACCTTTATAAATTTCATAGCGACCTTTCTAAATTTTAAACTGGGCATAACTTTTGATTCCCACTATGAAAATTCAATTTTTCAGATTTCTTAGAAAGATATTTTTAAATAAATTCTAATATTTTTGGTTTCACTAAAATCCGATTTATTTGGCATCGTGTACGATCAGTCAAAGTTCAAGTTTGACTTTTCAAACTACCGCGCTATTTCTAACTCTTTTTATAATTAAAATTAAATTATTCATTCTAACTTCGATTTAAAACAACTTTCAATCATTTTTATTTTAAATAAATTATTTTAAATATCAAAAACTCATTAAAATCACTTAAAATAAAATTTTAAATTGGCCCCAAAAATCAGGGTTGTTACATATTTTTTTTCTTTCTATACTATAAAAATCATATTTTCACATTGCTACTTCTATAAAGATCACATCCTACATTATATAAAATCATATTTTTATTCTTCACATCTAATAAAAATCGTATTTTTATATATGCTATACATGTATAAAAAATCAAATCTTTCTTGTTACTTCATATGAAATAAAATCAAATCTTTCTATTATATATATATATATAAACAAAAATCTAATCTTTTCACTTTTAAAAATCTCACCTTTCCTTATAAAAATCATTTCTATTTGCCTTTCATGTAGATAAAAAATCGCATCTTTGACATCATTTCATATAAATAAAAATATAAGCTTTTCATACATTAAAAATCGTTCTTTTATATATTACACTTCATATATACTAACTAATTAAATCATGTAAATAAAAATAAATATAAATTTAAAAACATACCTTTACAATTAGAGGAAGGGGTGGGGGTTTCATCATCGTCGCCAGGGGGTGGAGGAGGCGTGGGGCTGGGCGGTTCAGGCGATGTGGGGCTCGATTGGGGGAGGCTCGAACGGGTTAGGGTTTTTGAGGGCTGTGGTGGCGCGAACGGAGGAGGGTGACTGGGGTGGAGGCGACGTCGGAATGAGGTGGAAGCGGGCCAAGCGAAGGAGGGGGTGCGCCTGTAGCGGCGATGGCGAGGGCCGCCATCGATTTGAGGAGTCGGATTTTTTTTCTTTTTAATTTTTTTTTCTTCGATCAAAACTGAAGGGGGTGGGGGGGGGGGTGTTTGAGGAGAGAGAGAGAGAGGATTAAAGGGAGGGTTGAATTTCTCTTTTTTTTAATTATTTAATTTCAAAAAGCAACTTTTTATTTCGACCTCGAAATCAAGCCTACCGACTGTCGTCCATAGATAATTACCCCCATTCCGAACACAATGGGATATGTTTCGTAGGCTGATTCGCTCGTTTTCGATCAGTTTCCATCAAAATCAAAATATACATCTATATATTGATTTTGAACGCACATTTCAATTCACCGGGGACACATACGGACTTTAAAAAATTCCCGAAAAATATTTTCTAGCTTCGTATTGACGATACGGTCCTAACAAAACCAATTTCGTCAAATTCCGAGACCGTCTGAAAAATGGACATTTTCCAGTCGACTAAAATCAAATGAAACTGGTCAAATGCGTTTTCCTTTGCCACACTCACATATTGATTCGAAAAATTACGAATTTTGGAATCTAGCGATAACTTGACATCGCGGATCCAACAAAAGTGGTTTCGTCGAAATCCGAGGTCGTTTGCAAAATTTCCATTTTTATGGGCCAGAATATTATAGCGACTATTCTGAATTTTCAACTGGGCATAACTTTTGATTCCCGCTATGAAATTTCAATTTTTCGGATTCATTGGAAAGATATTCTTAAATAGATTCTAATATTTTTGGTTTCACTAAAATCCTGTTTATTTTGAATCCTGCACGTTCATTTGAACTTTGAAATCGAAATTTTAAACTACCGCGCCATTTTCAATTCCTTTTATAATTAAAAATAAATATTTGTATTTTAACGACGATCTATATAAATATGTACGTTCTAATTCTATTCAAAATAAATTTCTCTCATTATTATTTAAAATAAATCATTTTAAATGTTCAAAATTCACTAAAATTGCCAAAATAAAAAATTTAAATTGGCTCAGAATTTCCGGGTTGTTACAATCTCCCCCACTTAAAACTTTTCGTCCCCGAAAAGGAACGAAGCTGGAAGTTTTTTTATTAACCAACTCAACTTCCAGTATTTTCATTATGGCTTAAGTTCTTCAACTTTTCAGTATATAAGAACTTTTCAAATTTTTCAAAAATTTGGCTAACACCCTAAATTTTTGATTTTTTTTGCCATAACCTCCCCTGCGCCGGGGACTTCGGGATATTTCAAATAGCCTCCCATGGCCCTCATCAATCCAAAAAGAAAAAGAAACAGCCAAGCGGCTCATAAAATCAACAAAAACCTAAGAAATACAATAAAAATGTACCTATTTGTCGGGCAAACAATTTTATTCCTCTTCTCTAGCCTCCATGCTATGACCTGTTCAATGTAAGTACATGTATACTATGCAAATGCGACAAATTTTCAATACAATTCACTATTTGGTTCAATTTGGCTAAAGGTTCAACATTCAATTAATCAAAACAGTAATCAAACAACTCAACTGGCAATCAATTAGTTGATTATCATTTCAAATTCATAACTTTGATACATAATTCAAAAATCAGATTTTTGATGCCAAATCACAACAATAGCCCTATCTAGTTTTGGTTCTCACACCAGTCAGTTGGAAATATATAGAAATCCCACTTTCGAAACTCGAACACTAATGCTGATGATGTCTAGACCATCATCAGAATCGTCTCCGGGCGACTAGAGTGTGATTCTCTATATATCCAGCATATTAAAACTTCAAATACACACGAATCAGACGCATACGCAAAATCTTTATATACTTGATTGCCCAAATCAATACAAATAAATATTCAAATACGAATAATTAATTTAAATTTTCAAAACAAAATTTGTTTTCACTTTTATTTTTCAAAACAACACTCTTTACACTCGTTCTAGGATACTACTGATCCTATTTCTAATGAGTCATTCACATTGGATATTACTAATCCAATTTCTGGTGAATTATTTCGTATGATTCTAATGTGTCTTATTCTCTGAGCTCAGTAAACCAACGCTCTGATACCAACTAGGACGAAAAGGAATTTCGCTCGACCCGAATCGATCGCTAAACCGACCAAGATCGTTCGAAACGCCTGATTGCTTTGAGAACACGACAGATCAGAACGTAAACAGAAGAACATTTCATTGTATATTACAACAATTCCATCAAAATACAAGAATATTACAGAGTATGAATAAATATTACATAGAAAATATCAGAGATTTAAATTACATTTAAATACATCGCAGCGGAAAAATAATACAATACACAATTGAAAGGAATACGCGGATACAGAGCTTTTCGAGTATAATTCCAGCTGTAAATCAGGATCCTGTGAATATAAATCTGCAAAACCGAAACTACTAGCTGCCCGTGTCAAAATAAGGGCACCCAGAGTTTAGGTTAAAACAATAAACTCCAGGTTAGTCATGTGACTGGTGTGAGAACAAAAACAGTTATTAATCTTTATTTTAAAGTTAGGTAAATCAAGGGACCACGCCGTATAACACGGAACGGGTTTCTTCCCACGAATACCAGTGCATATAACAACAGCGCAATGCTAAATAAAGAAAAATGAAGCTATTATAAGACCCAGGTCCCATCACACAATGCAACGCAAGCCGGAGGATAGGGTTTTTACCTTATAATAGCCAAAGAATGCTTGATACGCTAAATTTCATGTTTTATTATCACTATAAGTGTATAGTGTCAAAACAATTTCAATCATAAGTATCAATCATAGACGACATAAGTGTCGCATACCACTATGTCGCCATATATAGGTTTACAACAAAAACCGCAAAGTCACGTATTGGAAGCTGGATTTCCATCTGTGAACTGTGGCAAAAGATAGTCCTCATCGAATTCGAGACAATCTAGCCCATGTCTCAGGATCAGAGCTCGAGTGACCCTTGGATCATCAAGGTCGGTCCACCAATGTGGATTAAAATGTCTGAACACTGTGTTTCCCCTCCCTTTGGGGCGTAAATGAGCACAATGACTCCATCGGCTCCACATAGTCACCGATATATCCGAGGCGTCTCGCAACAGCAACAACCACACAGGTGAAAATAATATAAATGTCAGGGCTGGTAGGTCACTGACACCACCCTAGCTAGAAGGAAACACACGCCCTCCCTGATGTCCTCTCCCGTTTCTGGTTCACAACTGGGGTGTGAGGCTCATGAATCAATGCTACACGAAGCTATGCCACACAGGCCGTGCTTTGATCATCAACCACAAGACTCTGTTTTTCAACAAAAGCCTTGATCATTTGCCACTTAGGCATGCCACACAGGCAATTCACTCCATTCGATTGATATCCATCAATATATAACCCCTGAGCTTGTACGTCTCAGAGAAGGGCGTTAAGCAAGAGAATAAATTCTCCGCCGCCAAATAGATATATATTTAATAGAAATCAATCACACATAATAAAATCTAATGTCAGACACACAGTCCATTTACAAGTCCGTTCTGGGTCTGAACGAAACCGGAGGTACCTTGTACCTCGCATATCCATTGATCTACAAGTACGTCTGGACGATTACCAACTGATTCCCTCCTCTTGGTGTATAGCCCAATCAAGATCATCAGTAATCACCCAAACGATGTGAAGACCTCAGGTCTTCAACCACCGTCTTCATCCTCGACACCACGTCAAATCAGTTATTCAGAATGGGATAAACCCGGTCTTTCTGAACAACTCACGTATATAGTAAACAAGTGTTACACAAACACAACATACGCTTCATTCCAATTTAGAATATTCTTTTATTCAAATATTCTTATACTTTGGGAAAGGTTCCCATTAATTTTATCAAAGATAAATTCTTTAAATTTATTCTTTAATCTTATTTTGAATATCAATTCAAAGTAGTCGGGATTAGCGAACCACAACGAAGTAATCATTTATTTTATTTCCCAATCTCAACCTATTCATCCCATGAAGTAAAACTGGTCATATTTCATATCTAACACCAAGGCGTTATCCGTAAATTCAATTACCATTTCACGTTCAAATCAAATTAAAGATTTAACTATCGCCTGGAGCAAAACTGGGATACTCCATTCTCGATCACTTCAACCTAATTAAAGATTCATTAAAACTCCACTTGGTTTCAATCTTCCCAATAATCACTATCAATGATTATTTAACTTCGTAAATCACATCCTGTCTTTAACTGGGTTTAAGAACCAATGTCATTTAAAACACAGTTCACTATAAACCCGAAATCACATTCCATTAATTATCGGGTTAAAGAACAAGTGTTATTTAAAACACCATTCACGATAAACCCAACAATCAATTCAAATTCAATTCCAATTAAATATCATTTAATTTGTGCACTTTATTAAATCTAAAATAAAGATTTAATCTTTTTCTCAACTGGGTTTAAGAACAGTGTTAATGAAGACACCATTCACGACAAACCTAAATCCCATTTATATTAAATACAAGGCTCTAAATAAAAAATATATCGGCTTATATTCAATATCAAATTCTACGACCAACAAATATCGTATTGGAAATAACGATATAAATATATCTTTCAAATTCCCATAACAATATCCGTATCATCACGAAATCCAACATCGAAATATTCCAAAGACAATTTCGATTCAAATCCATTTCAATTCAATTATTGGAAATTCTGGTTACTTTTAAAACCATTTCAAATCCAATTTATTTGTTTTAAAAATAAATGGATCTTAATTCTAGTTCAAAAACAGTTTATTTCGATAAAAATCTATTTTTATTTTTTCAAATTTGGAATTTTTCATCCCAATTCTTCACAAATCATTTCTTATTATTTTACACAAATTATTACTATTTTTAATAATTTTATCAAGGCCCGTACAGTCGATTTCCATCAACGGCCATCTAATTGCACTTACAGCGACCTTTTCCAAATTTGATTTGGACATAATTCCAAATCCAACGTTAGATTTCAAATCTCCAATATTCGTTAGAAATCTCTTTTCGATACGAACCCAAAGGTTCCGGTTTTAGGAGAATCCGACAGTCGGATCTCCCGCAAAGTCAATTCGAAGTCAATGGTCGAAATTCGCGAACTGCCGCAGCGCGGCGCGTTCTATTCAGGCCATTGAATATGTATATTATATATATTTCGTCGATATCCTTTTTAAAACATATTTCATAAATCGTTCTAAATTCATTTTCAAAACGATTTCAACTTCATATTCAATTTCTAATCGAAATTGAATATTCCATATCGTTAATCTCTAAATGATAATATTTTCAAAACGTTATATTTTGAAATCACTTCCTTTTCTATATTCATTATAAAAATGAATAAAATTGATATAAATATCGTTCACGTCAAAATGGCGTTAACCTAATCAACATGGCTTTTATTCAACACATGAATGTTTTCTTCTATTCAACACATGAATATTTATTTTATTCAACACATGAATATTTATTCTTTTCAACACATGAATGTTTTCTTCAATTCAACACATGAATATTTATTTTATTCAACACATGAATATTTTCTTCTATTCAACACATGAATATTTATTTTATGCAACACATGAATATTTTCTATAATATTCCTTATTTTCCAAATTGGAATGAGGCCCAATCAATTACCATATAATGTTCATTATATGGATTCCCTACAACACATGTATATAATAGCAACGATAAATCATCAACCATCATCCAGAGTGCACCACACAACTGCATAAGCATTGAATATAAATAATTAACGCTTACACAGTCTGTCAACCCATCGATTGACATACAACTAAACAATCGGGATTAGTGTACGATAAATATCATCCCAATACCCATGTGGGGTTTCAAATCAACAAACACAGATTTTATTTGTGCAGTTGAGCGATGTGTAAAATTTATCGTCCCGATCAATATCAGTCAAATCAATGTATATAAACAAATCGTCCAATTTGTTTATTACTATTTATTTTATATACACGTTAAAAATCATATTTTTAACTATAAAATATTTTCCACTATAAAATATTTTATTTCATTCCACATCACACAATCAAATTTCACTACATAGCAACCAAACAAACAAGTCATCCATGGTCTGTGAACGAAGGGTGTCGGGTGCCACTAAACACCGTCTGCATCCTAGTATATATTTCAACTAGAAAATAAATTAAAAGTGAGGAGTTCTCACCGACTTGCTAAACCAATCACCACGACTTTTCATATGTAGAAGATCTTCGTCGTGCTCGCCTTTTGTCAATTTCATTGTCCGTAGCCACTACATATATAAAAATCACATTTTTATATTGTTGCTATCTATATGAAAATCACATTTTTATAATCACTCTATATGGATAAAAATCACTATTTTTATACCACTACTATATAGATAAAAATTCTATTTTTACACCGCTACTATATAGATAAAAATTCTATTTTTACACCGCTACTATATAGATAAAAAATTTATTTTTACACCGCTACTATATAGATAAAAATTCTATTTTTACACCGCTACTATATAGATAAAAATTCTATTTTTACACCGCTACTATATAGATAAAAATTCTATTTTTATAACGGTGTTCATATAATAAAGATCATATTTTTATCACGCTATTCTCTATATAAAAATTATACTTTTATATCGCTTTTCTTCCAATAAAGATTTTATTTTTATAACGCTCCTTCCTATATAAAAATTATATTTTTATATCTACTTCTAATATAAAGATCGAATTTTTATATCATTGCTATAAAAATCACATTTTTATTTCAACATATATATAATAAAAATCAGATTTTTATTTCGCTACATATATAAAGATCAATTTTTTACTATATATATAATATAAAAATCGTATATTTATTCTTTCTTTACTATAAAAATCATATTTTTACATTGCTACTTCTATAAAGATCACATCTTTATTACTCTACATTATATAAAATTATATTTTTATTCTTCACATCTAATAAAAATCGTATTTTTATATACGCTATACATGTATAAAAAGTCAAATCTTACTTGTTACTTCATATGAAATAAAATCAAATCTTTCTATGCTATATATATAAATAAAAATCTAATCTTTTCACTTTTAAAATCTCACCTTTCCTTATAAAAATCATTTCTATTTGCCTTTCATGTAGATAAAAAATCGCATCTTTAACATCATTTCATATGAATAAAAATATAAACTTTTCATACATTAAAAATCGTTCTTTTATATATTACACTTCATATATACTAACTGATTAAATCATGTAAATAAAAATAAATAAAAATAAATTTAAAAACATACGCTTACAATTAGAGGAAGGGGGGTTTCATCATCGTCAGCAGGGGGTGGAGGAGGTGCGGCGCTGGGCGGTTCAGGCGATGTGGGGCTCGATTGGGGGAGGGTTGAACGGGTTAGGGTTTTTGAGGGCTGTGGTGGCGCGAACAGAGGAGGGTGACTGGGGTGGAGGCGGCGTCGGAATGAGGTGGAAGCGGGCCAAGCGAAGAGGGGGGGGGGGCGCTTGTGGCGGCGATGGCGAGGGCCGCCATCGATTTGAGGAGTCGGGGGGTTTTTTTTTTCTTTTTAAATTTTTTTCTTCGATCAAAACTGAACCGGGGGGGGGGGGGGGGGTGTTCGAGGAGAGAGAGAGGATTAAAGGGAGGGTTGACTTTCTCTTTTTTTAATTATTTAATTTCAAGAAGCAACTTTTTATTTCAACCTCGAAATCAAGCCCACCGACTATCGTCCATAGCTAATTACCCCCATTCCGAACACAATGGGATATGCTTCGTAGGCTGATTCGCTCGTTTCGATCAGTTTCCGTCAAAATCAAAATATACATCTATATATTGATTTTGAACGCACATTTCAATTTACCGGGGACACATACGGACTTTAAAAAATTCGCGAAAAATATTTTTTAGCTTCGTATTGACGATACGGTCCTAACAAAATCAATTTCGTCAAATTCCAAGGCCGTTTGAAAAATGGCCATTTTCCAGTTGATTAAAATCAACTGAAACTGATCAAACGCGTTTTCCTTTGCCACACTCACATATTTATTCGAAGAATTACAAATTTTGGAATCTAGCGATAACTTAACATCACGGATCCAACAAAAGTGGTTTCGTCGAAAACCGAGGTCGTTTGCAAAATTTCCATTTTTAAGGGCCAGAATTCCATAGCCACTATTCTGAATTTTCAACTGGGCATAACTTTTGATTCCCGCTATGAAATTTCAATTTTTCAGATTCATCGGAAAGATATTCTCAAATAGATTCTAATATTTTTGGTTTCACTAAAATCCGGTTTATTTTGAATCCTGCACATTCATTTGAACTTTGAAATCGAAATTTCAAACTACCGCGCCATTTTCAATTCATTTTATAATTAAAAATAATATTTATATTCTAACGACGATCTATATAAATATATACGTTCTGATTCTATTCAAAATAAATTTCTCGTCGTTATTATTTAAAATAAATCATTTTAAATGTTCAAAATTCAATAAAATTGCCAAAATAAAAAATATAAACTGGCTTAAAATATCCGGTTTGTTACATCTCACTCACATACACTAACACTATCACCCTTGTCTTCTGTCTTCTACCAGGATCACAGTCAGTCCAGTCTTTTGTTTACCTGTCACAGAAACACACATACAGTAATCTAAAACGAAAATATTTATAAATTCTAGCAAATTTAATTTTATTTTTAAAATTTATTTGCCCTAGAATTTTGGTATGTTTCTCATCATATTTCATGACTTGATCTGATTTATATGGACATCCATCTATGTCTATACAGCTTGTGATATTCACAGTGATATACTATAAATACCAAAAGGTAGACAATATTTCTATTGGTCACACACACACACATGTATATATATACATACATACTGCACGTGCACTATACGTGTATACACATACATATGTATGTATATACACATATTTTCTATGTAGGGGTAATCTGCCCAATCATAGAAATAGCAGGGACAAATATATCAAGTTGTGTTCAGGTGAAGCCCGACACACATGCATGGTGCATGGGTCAATTATCCATGAACACCCAAAATGACAACATGCAAATAAGCTAGTCAAAGTCTTTCTAGTGCACAAGGGCGGATTCACACATACATGTATATATATGGTGCATATACATGGACATGGTCCAGCAACAAAATACACATGACAACATGAACATGGACTAATAGTGATTTACACGTATATATGCACAAGTCAATGGTCAAGAAAAACACAAGCCACAAGCACAAATGCATTGAATCTGGGTGTACAAGTAGCTTATGTACAGAAGTAATATTAACAATATGGTCAAGTGAAAAAGCAAAGTATAACAACGCAGGGTTAAGCAAAATACTGCTATATTCATGCCAAAAGTACTCAAGAATCAATGCAATAGTCCTAAAGATATAATCATACAAACATTGTATGTATAAACACAATGGTGTACATGACATGGAGTCAAACAGCAAGAATGTCGGGGAAGTTTCAAACATATGCAAGACATGGAGAAGGATGATATCAAAAGCATACACGAGTGTGTAAATAAACACAAACTTATATGTATTTGTAATACATATTATGTAGATACATATACACACATGGAGCTCGACACGGAAATCAACATAAATGGTCACTGCACTAATACTCACAGCAAAAGGCGAGTTGTAGTTTCAGCATGCAAGAAAAATAGAAGTGAATTTTTAATGTGTATTTTTTGGCAACTTTTTAATCCTTGTAGAAATCAGCATGCAAATGGTTAACAGTGGAGTGTGACTGCTTTCTAGAATTGTACAAACAATTCTAGCCAAGAAAATCATACGAATACAGGTGAATCAAGCATGTGCAAAGCTCACAACAAAGCAACAACTCTAGTACAAGTGCAATAATATGGCAAGTGCTACAAACAACATGAATACACAGTGTACATCTGCAACTACATGAAGCAGCAAAAGGAGAGAAAATGAATTGATGGAAGATATGGTTTAAAATTATTGCACATGAAATCCATCTATCATGTTCGGCCAAATATTTCCTGATTTAAATTGGGCTAAAATTTAAATCTTTCTAGGTTTTGAAATCACTTTAAAGTTGCATGGCCAGTTCATGTTTTTGGCAAAAAGAACAATTTGTTTTGGTTTCCAGAATTTTTGACAACATATTTGGCAAGAATCAATTCATTTATTCTTGCAATCAAGTATGGACACTCAAGGCAACATATCAATGCAGTAGAAACAACATCACACAAGAACAATCTCGGTCGAATTCAATTTTACCAAGAATGTATTCCCAGAAATCACGCAATGGCCAAAACAGATTTTAGACAAGAATGTGTTTTTCCTGAAGATTATCTACAATAAAATCATGTGAAGTTTTACCATAAATAAACAAGTTTTTCACGGCATGTTTCCCAAATTTCCTCAATCATTCACAGCAACAAATCAAATCACGCAAGACCACAAACCAAGAAAACCAAAATCACTGAGCAATCGGATTAGTCATATATGGGAAATCAGAGTTATTATTAGGATTTAACAATCCTATAATCACCAAATCATCACAGGCAAACCTATTGAAAAAATAACCAGACAACAATTCAAGAAGATCAATTCAAAGAAACAAACACTTACGGGTTTTCGATCTTAAGCCTAGCCAAATCGGTTGGCCAAGAATCTTCAAAGATCAAACCCATCAACGAATCAGTCCCATCATTTCTAGGAACAACGATTTTGTTTAGAGAAAAACTCTAGCTTGGTTTTAGATCGACCACCGTCATTTTTGAGAGCAAGCTTTCAAGTGGAATAAAAAGAAAGGGGCCAGTTATATTTGTTAGTATAAAGGGAGGGTTTTAATTCTCATTTTATATTGTTTTATTTTATATTATTTGGTTTTTACTTTGTTTTATAAATCGTCGAGCAGTATTTACAGTGTTTGTAATAACTAGGGTTTACTAGCTACGGGTTTGTAGCTAGGGGAAAATCTGATTTCGGGGAAAGAAACCAGTTCAGGGCTTTGAGCGTAGGAATAGAGCAGGAGCAGGGATTGCGAGTTTATAGGGTTTTGTAAGCGGGATCTATTTTAATACCTAGTAAAAGTCTTGGGAATGCAGCAGTAAGCATGGATTGTCGAAGCTGAGTAAAAACCGTGTTATTTACTTTTGCACTTATATTATCTGTATAATCTGTGCTGTGATATTTTTGATACATCGAGTTAATTCAATAAACCCTATTCACCCACCTTTAGGGTTAGTCTAGATCCAACAAGTGGTATCAAAGTAGGTTTTCTATTAACTCTAGAGTCATGGTGTTCCCTAGTTGTCAGTCTAGTGAGGGCCAGTCCAGTCGTAATCCAACTATTTTTAATAGTACAGATTTTTCAAATTGGAAACCAAAAATGAAATTCTATTTAAAATATGTTAATATTAAATGTTGGGATATTATCGTTAATGGGTATGATATGGTCGACAGAAATGACATTGGATTTAATTCTCATGCTACTCATATTTTATGTTCTTATATTTATGATGACCAATATAACCATATCTCTCATAGTTTGTCTACACATAAAATCTGGAATACTCTCGATTCGAAGTATGGAAGAATTGACAATAGCAGCTCAAAACCCCGAAAGGTCAACTTAGATTCACATCTATGCTTGAAAGGAGAAACAGAGGATAATTTAAGTAGATTAAACGATGGAAACTTGAGTTGACCAGCGAAAATCATGATTTGGAATTAAAGCTTGAAAATTTTACGAAATTTGAAAATTTTGATTGTAAAAATTGTTTGAAATTGAAAACCGATATCGTTCATCTCAATAAAAATATTCAAAAGCTTGGGAATGAAATTTTGATCTTAAAAGAGAACGAGATTGAGTTATTAAGTTCGAATAATTTTATGCAAAAAGAATTGGATATTTTTAAAACATCTGAAAATTCCTAACTTGAAATTTTTGAAAAAGAAAGCGTGTTAAAAACTGATTTGATTTTAAAAGAGCTTGAAAATGGGATTGAAATATTCAAAGATTTTGAAAAACTTGAATTTGAAAAGCGGAAACATTTTGAATTTGAAATTTCTGAGACCGAAGTCAAAATCAAATTACTTGAATCTGAAATTTTGGTTCTGAAATTTTGGTTGTGAAACAATATGATGTTGAAATAAAGATCGCTAATAATCGGTGTTCAATTTAATCAAAGAAAACAGTGATCTTAAATCCAAAATTCAACAACTAGAATCAAATTTGGAAAAATTCTCTAATGGGGTAAAATCGTTGAATATGTTGTTACAAAATCAAATTTCTATTGGAAATAAATGTTGTAACACCCCACCTCCGTTAAGGTCACTCACAAAGGGAATACATTAACTTCAGTGGAGCGTCATAAGTGTATAGAACAGATAAACTACAAAATAGACAAAATTTTAAATAGCGGAAAATATATAAAACTTTACTTCATTGATAAAACAGCAACTTGGTAAAACAGCTTGTACAAAGATTTGTTTTCCAACACCAAAACACCCTTACCCATTACAATAAAGCATCTGTCTTGTTTAACAAAATAAAGAAGCAGAAAATAACAATGATATTCCCTAATAAAGCATGAGCCAGCCATAGCAGTGGAAAAGAGAGTCCAAAGCAATAAATCGACTATCCTCCAGCTTGGAAAGAAAACTGAGCTAAGTGGTAATATTTCCTCCCTGTGAACCTGGGTGGGGGGGGGGGGATGGAAGAAAAGAAGGCGAAGGAAAACGGGTCAGACATAAGTCTGGTAAGTCCAGTGATTATTTAGCATGTAAACAGGCAAAAGGATCATGACATGAATAAACTGAATACCAGACATAACCATGATGATAAGCATAGCAAGACAACAAATGATGATCGTTAGATATGACAAGGTAAGGTACACTGAATGCACTTCGGTTCTTTTTCTGATTTCTTTTCTCTACACCACCCAACTAGCATTCTAACTAGTGTCTTGTATGGAACGTTCCGTATCCCCTACTAGTGTCACAACTAGTATCTTGTGAAAAGGATCTGTATCCCCTACTAGTGTCCCAGCTAGTATCCTACGTCATATAATAAGGTAATCCCAACCCCGTAATCGTGGTAGCCTTCAGGTGTACATCTAGTATGAGGATCTTACCTCAATCAGCCCAATTGCCATGAAGATGTTAGATGTACCCTTACTACCCTATCGATTCGGCTCCCTACTTGTATTAATTTTTCTTGTGTTTGTGTCAATCGGCCCTCTATTACGTGTAGATACCATGTGTTGGTCCCACCATAAGGTGTATCAATCCGTATGATAGCGACCCGACATGATTCAAGATGCACAGTGTATACTATTGATGCCCAGTGCCTGCTTTTCCACTCCGGAGCACATGCACGCCCATACTCCATCAGAACTGCACTACTGCACCCACTGCCGCTATGTTGACCGCTTATAATCAACCCAGTAATCGTGCCCCACCCTTCCTAGTTCAGGGTACCATGATACATCTATGTGGGTTACTGCTGAAATGGGTCCCCATTACTAGGGTTTTCTAGGGTCTATTCGTATACCTCCCAAATTGGTTAAGTGTTATCCATCCATTCAAGTTAACTTAACCCATCCACACGCCATATCATGTTGGTTAAGTGTTTCTTATTAACTTAACCCTTCTCATTCAATCATGTTGTAATTGGTTAAGTGTTTCCCCTTATCTTAACCCCATTCGTTCATCATGTTATATTGGTTAAGTTTTTCCCATTAACTTAACCATGTTCATTCATCATATTATATTGGTTAAGTGTTTCCCATTAACTTAATCCCACTTCTTCATTGGTTAAGTGTTAACTTAACCCTACCACTGGTCATGTTACAATGGTTAAGTGTTGCCCTCTTGTGTTACTTAACCCTACCACTTGTCATGTTACATTGGTTAAGTGTTGCCCTCTTGTGTTACTTAAGCTTACCTGTAACACCCCGTATTTCTGTTAATACTAAAGTAACGAATTAAAGAATATTTAATTTTAAATGTGAGAATTAAGGGAAACGGGTTATGCCATTGCATTCGTCTTGGAATTCTGGTCGAGATAGAGTCCGAGTTTGCGTGAATTGGACTTCATATGAAGAAGTTATGGCGATCGGAAGTTTCAAAAAAATTCAAACAGATTTCAAAAATTCAAATTCAGACTCAGATTGGGCTAGGCGGGAAAATTCTTGCCAGGGGGTCAACCTACCCATACAGGTCGACCAGGGGGTCGACCTGCCCCCTGGGCAGATTTGAGTGATGACGATTTTCTGACTCTTGGCTGAGTCATTAGGGCTGACTTGTCACCCTATCTTGACTGAATGGCTGTGGTTAATTCTGGGCTGATCGGATGGCCTAAATTAATTCTAAACTCTATATAAACACATGTAGACTCAAACCCTAAAATCAAATAAAATCAGAACCAAGGCCGCCATGCTGTCACCGTGCAACCTAGAGTAGCCGCCACCATTTAGGAGAAAGAAAAGCTAATCAACTCAATTCTATTCAACACAAATCTAAACAACAACGAATTTGTCTTCTTCAAAGGAGAGCTAAATCAATTTCAGAACTCAGATTTCAGAACTCAAGACCTTCTTTGAGTTGTGAGTTCAATTTCTTTAATAAGATAATTAATATGTTAATTGGGTTGAGATATAAATTGGATTATATGGCTTTGTTTGTGAAGCATTGGAAAATGTAATATTGGGTGAATATATGCTAGTTGTTCATAATGATAGTTTTAGTTTATTTGTGTTGTGGATCCTTATCATATGCTCAATCACCTATGCTCAACTTGATTCATAGTTCTATATGCAAGTTTGGATGTTAACTTATATAGGAATCTGTAATAACCGGGAAAATCTGGGCCAGTTTAATTTTTTTTATTTTGGCTATTTTAGCGAATTCTGAATATTTAAAATGAATCATTTTAAATAAAAACGAAGGAAAATTTATTTTCAATATAATTCGACGTATATATTATACGCGCCGTCATTAGAATATATAATAATTATATATAATTATAAATTTAATTGAAAATGGCGCGGTAGTTCGATAATTCGATTTCAAACTTCAATTGAAGGTACCGGGTGCAAAACAATCCGGATTTTAGTGAAACCAAAAACAATAGGAACTAATTGATAATATCTTTCCAACGAATCTGAAAAATCGAAATTTTATAGCGGGAATCAAAAGATATGTCCAGTTGAAAATTCTGAATAGTCGCTATGGAATTTAGGCCCTTAAAAATGGACATTTTGCAAATGACCTCGGATTTCGACGAAACCAGTTTTGTTGGGTCCGTGGTGTCAAGTTATTGCTAGGTTTCAAATTTCATAATTTTTCGATTTAATATGTGAGCGTGGCAAAGGAAAACGTGTTTGACCAGTTTCAGTTGATTTTAATCGACTGGAAATTGGCCATTTTTCTAACGGTCTCAGAATTCGACAAAACTAGTTTTGTTAGGACCGTATCGTCAATACGAAACTAGAAAATATTTTTCAGAATTTTTCTAGTTAGTATGTGACCCCGGTAATTTGAAATATACGTTTAAAATTCAATATAGTGATTTAAATGTAAATTTAACGGAAACTAATTGTAACAGCCGAACCAACCTACGATCATATCCCATTGTGTTCGGAATAGGGGTAAAACGCTATAGACGACAGGCGGTGGGCCTCGTTTAGAGATCGTATGTAAAAGTCAACTTTTTGAAAAAAAAAAAAATCTCTCTCCCCTTTAACCCGAGGCCCCCCCTTTTCCCTCGTTATCATTTCAGAATGAAAAAAAAAACCAAATCGGAATCGCTCCCCGTCGCCCCTTCCTCCGCTCGTCCGCCGCCACCCAGGCATAGCGCCACAGCGCCCCCTCCCTCACCCCCTCCTCTTGCCGTACTTCCTCCCTCCTTCGCCCCCTTTCCCCGTTCGAACTTCCAGCCTAAACCCCCGACGCCCAACACGAAGCCACCTGTCCCCGCAGACCCCACGAGCCACCCCACGAACCCCTCCTCTCCGTCCTCCTCCACTAACCCGAACCCTAACCTCCACGCAGCCACTCCCAGGGCCACCGCCGACCACCTGGAGCACCCCACAACATCAGCGAACCTCGACCACCTGATTCCCCTCCTCCTTTGCTGACCGACACGCACAGATTCCCTTCCCCTTTTCTTGCTAACTAACTGTAAGTTTGTAAATTATTTATTTCTTTTATTTAATTATTCAAGGATTTTCGGTAGAAAGAAATATATTTTATTTTAGTTAGAAAATGATGATTGACAAAAATAGAAAGCTGTGATTTTTTATAAATAGAAAACTATGATTTTTATTTAGTTCAAGATATGATTTTTATATTGTAAAAACAATAAAGACTTGATTTTTAACTTTATAAAGACATGATTTTTAACTTTGAAAATATCGTATTTTTAAAAGTGAAAAGATCAGATTTTTAAATTAGAAAAGGCGAGATATTTATTTTAGAAAAGGCGAAATCTATATTTTTGAAATATAATTTTTATCTATATAGTAGCGGTGTAAAAATTCGATTTTTATATATTGAATAGCAAAGTAAAAATTCGATTTTTATATATTGAATAGCGGAGTAAAAATTCAATTTTTAAAGTGAATAAAAAAAATAGGATTTTTAAATTGATAGTGAATAAAAATATGATTTTTATTTTAAAGACATCAAAATATAAAAATGTGTGATTTTTATATATGTAGTGGCTACGGGCAACAAAGATGACAAAAAGGCGAGAACGTTGAAGATTTCTATCAATGAAGTGCCATGAAGTTAGGATAGCTATCGGTGAGAACTTCTCACCTTTCAATTTAATTTTCTAGTTATATATATATACTAGGATGTAGACGGTGTTTAGTAGCACCCGACACCCGTCATCCACAGACCATGGATGGCTTGTTTGTTAAATTGTTTGGTTGTGTAGTTGGTTAGATTATTTGGTTTTGGATTGAATTGTTTGGTGAAATGAAATTGATTTGATTGATGTGTGAATGGCGCGGGCCTTCACTAGACCGGGGATAAGGCTAGGCCTCGTCCCGTTTCTAGTATCGTGCCGTTATGCCGCCGAAATTTTCTAAAATAAGTTAGAAAATAAAAATATCATTTTATTTAAAGAATGAACTGAATAGAAATTCATATGTTAAACTAAAATGTTTTACCGTTAAAAAAATAAATTTTAACGTGAATATGAATATAGTGAAGGTGAATAAATAAAATATTCATTTACAAACCAGACAGTTTGTTTATGTACACCTATTTGAAGGACATTGATCGGGACGATAAATTTTACACATCGCCCAACTGCACAAATAAAATCTGTGTTTGATTGTTTGAAACCCCACACGGGTGTTGGGATGAAATTTGAAGTTCACTCATCCTGATTGATTAAATATGTCGATCGATTGATTGACAGGCTGTTATAAGCGTTAGATATCTATATTTGATGCTTATACAGTGTAGTGCACTTTGGTTGATGGTTGATTATTTTTCAATGCTATTATATACATGTGTTGTATGAAAATCCATATAATTAATATTATATGGTGATTGATTGGGCCTCATTCCAATTTAGAAAATAAAGCTTAATATAAAATAAAGGTTCATGTGTTGACCATACTCATCCGTTGAGATTAGTCATGTGTTGAACGAAATATTTTTATAATAAAATTTACATCTTTATCAATATAAAATAAAGGTTCATGTGTTGACCGTACTCATCCGTTGAGATTAGTCATGTGTTGAACGAAATATTTGAAGTAGAAATATTTGATAATAGAAATATTTGATAATAGAAGTATTTGAAATAGAAATATATGAAGCCGTGTTGATTAGATTGACGACATTTTGACGTGAACGATATTTATATCGATTTTACTCATTTTAAAATGAATATTGAAAAGTGATTTCGAAATCGAATATTTTGAAATGGAATTTGATTTGAATCGAATAGAAAACGAATTTGAATTGAATCGAATAGAAAACCAATTTGAATTGAATTGAATAGAAAACCAATTTGAATTGAATCGAATAGAAAACCAATTTGAATTGAATCGAATAGAAAACCAATTTGATTTGAATCGAATAGAAAACCAATTTGATTTGAATCGAATAGAAAACCAATTTGAATTGAATCGAATAGAAAACCAATTTGAATTTGATTCAAATAGCAAAACCAATTTGAATTGAATCGAATAGAAAACCAAATTGAAATTTGAATTGAATAGAAATGAATTTTAAAACGAATTTATAAAGAAGAATTCAATTTTGATTTGAGTTGAAATGGAAGTTGAAATTGCTTTTGAAATGAATTTAAAACTATTTATATAATTTGTTTTAAATAGAAATCGACGAAATATATATTATATATATAATATAATGGCCTGAATAGAACGCGCCGCGCCGTGGCAGTTCGTGAATTTCGACCATTTATTTCAAACGGACATTACGGGAGATTCGACCGTCGGATTCTCCTAAAACCGGAACCGTTGGGTTCGTATCGAAAAGAGATTTCTAACGAATGTTAGGAATTTGAAGTCTAACGGTTGGATTTGGAGATACGTCCAAATCAAATTCAGAAAAGATCGCTGTAATTTTCAGTTCGATGGCCGTTGATGGAAATCGACCGTACGGGCCTTGATAAAAATTATTAAAAATAGTAACAATTTGTGTAAAATCATAAGAAATGATTTGGGAAAATTTGGGATGAAAAAACTCCATATTTGAAAAGATAAAAATAGATTTTTATCGAAATAAACTAGTTTTGAACTAGAATTATAATTCTATTTATTTTTAAATAAATAAATTGAATTTGAAAAGGGTTTTTAAAATAACCATAATTTCCAATGATTGCATTGGAGTGGATTTGAATCGAAATTGTCTTCGGAATATTTCGATGTTGGAATTCGTGATTATACGGATGTTGTTATGGAAATTTGAAAGATATATATTTATATCGTTATTTCCAATACGACATTTGTTAATCGTAGAATTTGATATTGAATATAAGCCGATATATTTTCTATTCAGAGCCTTGTATTGAATATCAAATGTGATTTGGGTTTGTCGTGAATGGTGTCTTCACTAACACTGTTCTTGAACCCAGTTGAGAAAAGATTAAATCTTTTTATTTTAGATTTAATGAAGTGTACCAATTAAATAATATTTAATTGGAATTGAATTGATATTGATTTTTGGGTTTATCGTGGACAGTGTTTTAAATGACACTGATTCTTTAACCCGATAATTAATGAGATGTGATTTTGGGTTTATCGTGAACCGTGTTTTAAATGACACTGATTCTTCAACCCAGTCACAGATTAAAACTAAGTGGAGTTTTAATGAATCTTTAATTAGATTGAAAAGATCGAGAATGGAGTGTCACCAGTTTTACTCTAGGCGATAGTTAAATCTTTAATTAGATTTAAACGTGAAATGGTAATTGAATTTACCGATAACACCGTGGTGTTAGATATGAAGTATAACCAGTTTTACTTCATGGGATGAATAGGTTGGGATTGGGAAATTAAAACAAATGATTATTTCGGTAAAGTTCGTTAATCCCGACTAGTTTGAATTGATATTCAAAAATAGATTAAAGAATAAATTCAAGGAATTTATCTTGCATAAAATTAATGGGAACCTTTCCCTATGAATGTGAAATTTAGAAACTAACTGTCGGTTAGCCAAGCAGAATGGTTTTCTGGATATTGATCTGATGTTGGTTTCGGCCTTCGGGGTTAATATTTGGGAAATTATTCTCTTGATTAATTTACGATTAGTGACTGATGAATTGGAATGAGGCGTATGTTGTGTTTGTGTAACACTTATTTAAAATATACGCGAGTTATTCGGAAAGACCGGGTTTATCCCATTCTGAATAACTGATACGACGATAAGTCGAAGATGAAGACGGTGGTTGAAGACCGGAAGTCTTCGCGTCGTTTGGGTAATTACTGATGATCTTGATTGGGCTGTACACCCAAGAAGATGGAAACAGTTGGTGATCGTCCAGACGTACTTGGAGATCGATGGATATGCGGGGTACTAGGTGCCTCCGGTTTCGTTTAGACCCAGAACGGACTTGTAAATGGACTGTGTGTCTGACATTGGATTTTAGTCTGTGTGATTGATCTCTATTAAATATATATCTGTTTGGCGGCGGAGAATTTATTCTCTTGCTTAACGCCCTTCTCTGAGACGTACGAGCTCAGGGGTTATATATTGATGGATATCAAACGCATGGAGTGAATTGCCTATGTGGCATGCCTAAGTGGCAAATGATCAAGACTTCTGTTGAAAAGCAAAGTCTTGTGGTTGATGATCAAAGCACGGCCTTTGTGGCATAGCTTTGTGTAACGTTGATTCGCGAGTTTCACACCCGGTATGAACCAAAAACGGGAGAGGACGTCAGGGAGGGCATGCGTTTCTTTCTAGCTAGAAGTGGCGTCTGTGGTTTTACACGCCCTGACGAGTTTGACTTATGTGGTTGTTGCTGTTGCGAGGCGCCTCGGTTTGATCGGACGATCCGGGTCCGATGGAGTCATTCGTTGGCTCATTTACGCCCCATAGGGCGGGGAAATGCATGTTCAGGGTTTAAGTTTAATCCACATCGGTGGACTGGCCCTAAGGATCCAAGGGTCGATGCGCTCTGACCCTGAGGCTCGGGCTAGACAGTCTCGAAGTCGGTGAGGACTATCTTTTGCCTCGGTTCATAGACGGAAATCCAATTTCCAAATACGTGACATGTGCGGTTTTATTTGTAGAGCCTAGTACGGCGACATGGTATATGGTACCCATGCCGCCTATGATTGATACTTATGATTTGAAGTTGTTTTATACACTATACACTTATAATAGTATCAAATGAGTTGTTTTAAACGTATCAAGCATTCTTTGGCTGTTATAAGGGAAAACCCTATCCCCCGGCTTGCGTTGCATTGTGTGATAGGACCTGGGTCTTATAACAGCTTCATTTTTCTTTATTTAGCATTGCGCTGTTTGCTTTATGCACTGGTATTCTTGGGAGGAAACCCGTTCCGTGTTATACGGCGTGGTCCCTTGATTTACCTAACTTTCAAGTAAAGATTAATAACTGTTTTAGTTCTCATACCAGTCACATGACTGACCTGGAGTTTATTGTTTTAACCTAAACTCTGGGTGCCCCTATTTTGACACGGGCAGCTAGTAGTTTTGGTTTTGCAGATTTATATTCACAGGATCCTGGTTTACAGCTGGAATGATATCCGGAAAGCTTTGTATCCGTATATCTCTTCTAGTTCTGTATTGTATAATTTTCCGCTTCTATGTATTTAAATGTAATTTAAATCTTTGATATTTCTGTGTAATATTCATTTATACTCTGTATATTCTTGTAATCTGATGCATTGTTGTAATATACAATGAAATGTTCTTCCGTCTGCGTTCTGATTTGTCGTGTTCTCAAAACAATTCGTTCTTTCTCTCTCTCTTCGGAGACCGGGGAAGTTCGGGTCGTTTCAGAATCATATGCAAGTTGATGAGAATCATATACAATCCTTACATGTTTCATGACATCTATTTTATATGTAAGTTTGGATCTAAAGTTTAGGTTAAGACATGTGTGAGTTATATGCAAGTATGCATGTGGATTATACAAAATTTAATATGATAGTTTACATGTAGATCTTAATTTACATGTTTAGGTGTAATTTTACATCATTGTTTATGTTGCATAAATCACATATGTAAGTATATATATGTTTGGGGTATGAATCATGTAATGAAAGTTTGAGATTCCTATGCAAGTTCATACCTTTATGATAAAACTACATAAATTATGAAAGTACATGTGTTATACACCCATTTTCTATGCAAGTTTAGATGAAACACCTTATTCACACATGCAAGTTCACCCCTTATGTTTAGATCTATATGCCAATTCATGTTATGACTTTTATTCGTAAGTTAGATCTAATTTATATTCTATGCATGTTGTGATGTTTTCTCTTTATTCCATAAGTTAGACTATTCGAGTCTAACGTATATTTCACGTTAAACGAACGAACGTACAACGTGGGACAATGGGATAAGATCAAAATATTTAATATGGAGAATTGGCTTAAGTGCCTTAAAATGGCATATAATTAATTTGTGACGTTAATTGGTATAATTTTATATACCATAAATAGATGGACATAAATAAGGTGTCAATTATAGATATAGTTAAATTTGGAATTGATTAACAATTCAAATTAGGGATATTAATCCAATTTGGTGTTAAATGAAATATGTAATAATAAACCGCCTAAGACACGAGGTTAGACTCTTTTGTGGTGTAAGACTGCCCGGACCCACCTGGCAAATCCAGATGCCGCAAATGCCAGTCTAATGTGAGAGGTCAAAAGAATGAATTAGATGCATAACAGTTGTAGAGACACGAGGTTAGGCTCGTTTGTGGTGTAAGACTGCCCGGACCCGCCCGGAAAATCCAGCTGCCACAAATGCCAGTCTAATGTGAGAAGTCTTTACAAGGTTACGGTCTTAATGAATTAAGAAACACTTAACCAGATAAACATGTAGTGGGACATGAGGGGGTTAAGTGGGTGCTTGGGTGGCATGTGGAATTTAGTGGGTGCCTTGGGTGGCATTTGAAATACGATTAGATGCACTTAACCAAGATTGAAACATGTAAGAAGACATGAATAAGAATGGGGTTAAGTGGGGAAAAACCTAAGAGGGGACCAAGCATAGGTGGAAAGCTTGTGTCATGCATTGGGGCCCTTTTCAAACCAGTAACCCATCAAGTATCTTTGTGGGCTCGACCCAAGTCGAGGACGGGACATGCGTACTGGATTTGATTGTAAGAGGTCAAAACGGGTTAGCGGTGGCAACGTAAGTCCAACAGGTTCATATGCGTGTGTGGGCCCGGGCTGGTAGGTAAGACGTGTTGGATCTAGATTAACCCTAGAGGGGGGGGGTGAATAGGGTTTATCGCAGTTTTTATCATAATTAAAAATCTAACAAGATATATATAATAATAAACAGATCACTGAATATAGCAGAAACAGAAATGCAGAAAATAAATCACATACAGATATACCCAGCTTCGGCAAAACCCTGCCTACTACTGCATTTCTAAGGTTTCTACTAGGTGATAGAACAGATCCCGCATACAAGACCATGTACACTCCTAACCCTGCTCCTATTCTAACCCTACGCTCAAAACCCTAGACTGATCGATATCCCCTCGATCAGATTTCCCTTGATTACGACCCCGTAACCAATAACCCAGATTTTACAGACTCTGTGAACTGTCAGTCAACACCCTGATTGAAAACCCCCTAGATTTTACAGACTCTAGAACTGTTCAGACGGTTTACAGAAGAATTAAAAAAAATACAGAAATTAAAATAAAAACAAATTAAACAAAGAAAACCCTAGGCCTTGAGAAATTAAAATAAGACATATAGCTTTAGCCCCTTTTTAATTAATTAAACTCTAAGCCCAATGTTTTGAGTTTGGCCGGCCCACTTGTATGTTTGCACCCATTATTCTTTTCTCCGATTACTCCTCTCTGTGAAAAAGACTGGAGGCGGCACAAATGAAAATAGCTAGGGTTTCTCTTTGAATCCTCCCCAAATCAATTTGATGGTGTGATAAAGAGCTATGGATGTTAATCACTGAAGGCTCGAATGCTTTGTTGCTCTCGTTCTTCGATTTACTTGCTTGGTTCTCGATCGAAAATCTTGTAAGTAAATTCTGAAAATATTACTCTAATTTTGCTCTCGATTTTGGCTTGTTGTTTTCGATGCCTGCCAGTGATGAGATGGTGATAATTATATAGGATTACAAATCCTTAAACCTCTCTGATTTCTAGATATGACTCGATCTGATTTTATTGCGGTTTCTTCTTTTGTGATTTCTCGGCCAAAATTGATTTTCTGAAATCTTTTTGTTGCCTGATTTGAGTAGTTCCCCTTTTTGCTGGCCTCGATTTGAAAATGATATGCATGATACTAGCAGATTTGAATTTCTTGTCAAATATGGATTGTTTCTGCAACTTGTCTGAGATTAAAAACTTGCCCAAAAGTCTATGATTTAATGCCGAATATTTTGAGGATAAACATTGCCAATTTTGCTATAAAAAAAGGAAACATAAATTGAAAAACTGCCAATTTGAAAACTGATTTCGTTCACTTGCCAAAACTGGTTCTTCGAAAATGTTGCTGAAAGCTTCTAATTAAAACAGCCTTGAATTCACATTTGCACAATTTCCTCCTTTTGGATTTCCTGAATGAGTTCAGCCTGGATACTTGACTTGAATGCTGAATTTTATTGCTCGACCCTTGAAAATGATGAATATGCATTGTTGATGTATCACAATGCTTGTATTGTTACACCATCCATGAAAATGGGATTGCATGTATATTTGTTTTATTTGATCATTGAACACAACTGCCTTGTTGAACTATTTGTAGTTGCATTGATTCACTGTTGCCGAGACCATCTTGTTTCTGAAACAAGTGTATTTGACACCACCATGCTGAAATGCTTTTCGATTTGCTATGCTCTTTCCACTTTGCTATTTGTGTTGTGTAGTTGGGTACTGTGCATTCATGCATTTGTGCACCTTTGAACTGAACCATGCCGAAAAGTTCCATATGTAGCTCGACCATGTCTTGACTCACTTATTTGCATTAATAACTTGCTGTTGCATTTGTTTATCTATATGCTGCACTGTTTCTTGACTTGTTGCCTCGACCACTTGAATATGAAATGGTCTGCCATGCTTGCTTTAATGCTTGTGTACACTAACATGTTGAGTTTCACTTGCTGCCATGTTGTACTTTGTATTTTCATGTTGTGCTGAATAAACATGACTTCATTTTACTTTGCACTTGCCTCCACCACTTCAGTTGCATCACCTTGGACTTGTGTATGACTTGATCTCTTCCTTGTTTGTGCTTGAACCACCTTGCTTACATGCACCATTGTGTATATGTAATGTACCAATATGTTTCATTTACTTATACAAGAAAATTATGCTTGTCCCCTTACCTTTCATACTTCACCATGTTAAACCTGCTTTGATCACTTTGGCTATTCATGTATCCACTCGACTCATGCTGTTGCACCTGTAAACCATACATGTGATACTTTATGTAACATGCTGTCCTGATTTGGAATTGATGCACCCTGAACATATGAGTTTGCACCATGTCTTGAATTGTTTTGATGCACCATTTTGATGCTTGCTGCTATCATGCTTGAACATACTCGACCACTTCTGCCATATTTGCACTTGCACATGTATTCACCAATATGAACCATTTGTAGTTCAACAATTTGAATATGTTGCAATGTACTATTGTTTTAACCATACTCTCAAATACTGAAATTTGTTGCTGCCATACACTAAGTTTGTTGCAGCTTGCATGTCCACCCTATTTATTTGTGCTTGACACAGTCATTTGTTTGCTGCTTCTAAAGTCTTGAATATGCCGTGCTCCATGCTTTTTCATGCTGAACTGTCAACATGCCTGAACTTGTGCTTGACCTTTTGTTTTTGCTTGAATTCATTTTATGCTTTCCATGCGCTGAGTTGAGATGGTCCACGTGATAACTTCTTAGTTGCACACTGATTGGCGAGGCAGTGCACACATGTATATTTATACACGTGTGTATATGTAGCCATTCAGAAGATTTCCTGTCCCTGTACATATACAAACTATCTGCCTAGACACAAATGAATCAGATCGAGTCATGAAAAATGATGAGAAACACACCAGAAAACCGAGGCAAATAAAATTTTAAAAATAAAAATTTATATTCACATGAATCCAGTTTTATTCTTGTTGCAGTGTACTGTGTGTTTCTGTTTCATGTGACAGGTGATGATTACTGGACTAACTGTGCAGTGCTGTGAAGACTGAAGGCTGAAGTTAGAAGATTGAAGATGGAAAAATAGAAGAACAGAGTGTCAGTGTTTGTGAATGTATATAAGTCTGTATGTGTCAATGTGTAACTGAGTGAATGTATGTGTAGATGAATAATGTACTGAGTGTGAAAGTTGTAGTGAAGAGATTGTACTGTTTATTTGTAATAAACAAATTGTTTGAAATAAAATATTATTTTATAGTTGTCAAACAAAATTTGTTTATCGTATACTGTGTATTTACAAGTACAAGTTCTGTGAAGTGATTAAATAGTGGAGTTATAAATAATTGTACTGTTCGAGTGTTTGAAATATAATATTTAATTTAAATAAAATACTGTAAGAGAATATGAATATCTATACAGTCGTGTTCTATTTAAATATAAATATAATATTCCTGTATGTGATGTAGAATAACAGTACGATTTCAAACACATTAATTTTAATATTTATTTGGTTGTTATCATCAAACAAAAATCATATAATTGTGTATACAACACCGTTATATACAACAATCTCCCCCTTTTGATGATGACAAACAAATAAAAGATTTTCAGCACAATAAATGTGTTTGACAATGAATCTTGAACTCCCCCTATTTATTAGCTCCCCCTACAACAGAGAACTCCCCCTATAACTATGCAAGAGTGAAGTGAAGGCATAAATTTTTAAAATTAATTTTTTTAATAAAATATTCACTCATAAATATTCACTTAGAAATAAAAATCTAATTCATTCCCCCTTTTTGTTATCATCAAAAGGATACAGAGTTTAAAATAGAGATGAAAAACGACTAAAAATATAATTTCAGCTTAAGAGTAAGAACGGTCATCATAAATCTCATTCAGCCAAACAAAAATCATAATAAACTGAGAACTAGTGGCATATTTCACATTGTAGAGAATGACAGATTTACGATGAATTATATAATAATGAGGAGAGTTATAAAAAAATATGAATATTTCCCAATTATTTTCAAAAGAATTTTATAAATTGAAGCACATAAACAATGATGGATTTGGACTATTATTATAATTTCAACTCAAGTGACAATATTGTATAATCTCAAATCCCAATGCCTATCAATCAACAAATCATAATACGTCATAAGATTTCAACACATTTCACAGATTAGAAAGATGGATTGATAGGCTGATTTTTATACACCGAGGAGAATTTCAGAATAATTTCAATTTATAGCACAATATTTCCTTTTTCTTTTTATTTTATTTAAGAGCACACTGACCACGCATAACCAGAGCTTGGATTTTTAAATGAGGTCAGCCGCAGCTTAAATTATAAGTTATCTCTTAACCATGCATGACCAGAGCTTGGATTTTTAAATGAGGTTAGAGACACACTTATATATTTATTATATATTTATCATTTTCAGTTTTAAAATTAAAAACTCCTCAGAATATAAAACCAAAAAATGGATGATAGAAATGCGGTAGGTACAGAAATGGTCTGTGAAATAAATTTCTAAATTAATTATATTATGAAATATGCTCGACTGTACTGGGATTATTGAAAATTTTCGATTATCACTAATTCTGAATAATAATAACATAGCCATAATTCCATCACAAATATTTTCACTGTTTATTCAAGATTATCTTTTAAAAGATATCAACTCTCCATATTTATATAAAATCATAATGGATGGTAGAAGGATGATAGATAATGAAGATGGTTGTGAAATAATTACCAGTTCAAAGATATTATAATAAATATTCGACCATCAAGAAAATCCAGATAAAATCTCCTCTTGTTGTGAAATATATTGCAGTCACAACTCATCACAATCTCAAGATCTGATAATAATTTTGATGAATTATGAATACAGTTCAATTTTGGATATTTATTTCAATTTCTGAATGAATAACCAATAAATAAGTTTAAAATTGAAAATCAATTACAAGAGGAATATGAAGAGTTATACAAAGCAAGAGGGATAAGAAAAAAATATATATACATAAAAATTCAGCGCTTCTGATACCACTTGGTGTCTCTATTAACAAATTTTAATTACAAAGCCCAAACAGACAGAATTAACAAATTTGCACATTTTTTCAAAGCTGCAGATAAGAATTAGAAATTATTTGAAACAGTATCAGAGCAGCACAGAAAACAATATCACATCAGACTTGTTAGAGGATGGTCACATAAGATTGGAAGGGATAGCTGTGGGCATTTGGTTTCCAAAGAAGGGATAGCTGTGGATCCCGCGAAGGTGGTGGCCATCCAAGATTGGAAGGTACCTAAAAATGCTACCGAGGTGAGGAGTTTCTTGGGGTTGGCCGGCTAATATAGGAAGTTTATCAAGGACTTCACTAAGATATCAGCCACATTGACACGCTTGACGAAGAAGAACCTAGTTTTCAAGTGGGACGTAGATTGTGATGATGCGTTCCAACGTTTAAAGAGAGCTTTGACCACATCCCTAGTCTTAGTGTTGCCAGATGGGAGTAAGCCATTTACCGTTTATACCGATGCTTATGGGACAAGACTAGGCGCAGTCTTAATGCAAGAGGGGAGGGTAATAGCCTATGGAGGAAGGCAGCTGAGAGTGCATGAGAGAAATTACCCTACACATGACCTAGAGTTGGTCGCAATTTTTTTCGCGCTTAAGTCTTGGCGCCATTATCTTCTTGGCGAGAAATTCGAATTGTTCACAGACCACAAATCGCTAAAATACTTGTTTTCTCAGAAGGACTTGAACTTAAGGCAGCAAAGGTGGATGGAATTCTTAGCGTCCTACGATTTCGAGGTAGCATATACCCCTGGCAAGGGTAACGTGTTGGCAGACGCCTTAAGTAGGAAAAGGTTGTCCTTGAGTCCATTGTTTGTTGAGCGACAAAGCTTAGAGTTCATCTCTACGTTTTGACTTTATACCTTCCATTGACTTTGTACCCAGTTTGCTAGCATCCTTAGAGGTCAGACCTACGCTTTTGGGACGGATTGGTGAGGCGCAGCGAGATGACCCACAGTTGGTTGAGTTGGTAGAGAAGCTCATAAGGGGGGAGTCATCGAGCCATCTCAGTAAGTATACCCTAGATGATAAGGGTTGGTTACGTAGGGACGGTAGACTTTGTGTACCACGAGACGAGAACTTGAGGAAGACCATTCTTGATGATGCACATCGTTCGAAGATGACCATTCATCCCGGAGGGGACAAGATGCACATGGACATGAGACGAGTTTACTTTTGGGCCGGTATGAAGAGGGATGTGGCCAAGTTTATCGCTAGATGCTTAGTGTGTCAACAAGTAAAAGCAGAGCAAAAGAAGCCCGGTGGGTTGCTTCACCCATTGGAGGTCCCACAATGGAAGTGGGAGAGTGTCTCGATGGATTTTGTTAACGGGTTACAGAGATTGAGGAAGGGTAATACGGGGATTTGGTCGTGGTAGACAGGCTTACTAAGAGCACCCATTTCATTGCTATGAAGAGTAAGAGGATTGCTCCATGGTTAGCCTTCGTATACATTCGAGAGATAGTTCGTTTGCACGGTGTTCCTTCTAGCATAGTGAGCGATCGTGATCCTATCTTTACTAGCGAGTTTTGGAAGAGCTTGTAAGAGGCGATAGGGACTCAGTTATGTTTGAGCACCGCATATCATCCTCAGACGGACGGGCAGACCGAGAGGGTGAATCGTATTCTAGAGGACCTTTTGAGGCTATGTGTTTTAGACTTCGGAGGTACATGGGAGGAGCATCTTCCTTTGGTGGAGTTCGCGTATAATAATAGTTTTCAGTCTAGCATTGGCATGGCACCTTTCGAGGCTCTTTATGGAAGGCCTTGTTGTTCACCTACATGTTTGTGGGAATCTACGGATAAGATCTTACTTGGGCCCGATATGATTAGAGAGACTTCGGAAAAGATCGATTTGATTCGAAGGAGGATGAAGATGGCGCAAGATAGGCAGAAATCATATGCGGACAAGAGGAGGACAGATCTTGAATTTGATATTGGGGACATGGTCTTTATCAAGGTGTCTCCATTACGGAATGTTGTTCGCTTTGGGTCCGTTGGGAAGTTAGCACCAAGGTTCGAAGGGCCGTTTCCTATTAATAAGAGGATTGGACAGATGGCGTATAGAGTGGACTTTCCCGAGAGACTTAGTGGTGTACACGACGTATTCCATGTATCACATTTGAGGAAGTGCTTGTATGAGACCGCGGAAGTGGTAGAGCCGAGCTTGCTTAGAGAGGTGGAGATAGATCGTGATGCGACGATTCGACGAGCTCCTACGTGCATTCTTGGGTCGGAGATTAAGAAGTTGAGGAATCGAGAGGTCAAGCTAGTCAAAGTGCAATGTGGAGATGATGAGAGCGACGCTACTTGGGAGACGGAAGAGAAGATGCGTTCATTGTACCCTTTTCTTTTTGAGGGTATGTCTTTTAATTTCTCCTTTATCGCTTAGTTTGTACTTATTCTATCCTTAGTATGTCCTCTCGCTAGTATCTTTGACCTTTAGATAGGGTAGTCCTATGGTTGAAACATGTGTTTGAGACATGTTATGTATGGTGGATGCGTCTGGATGCAAGTGTTTGCTAGTGGTTGCTCGTGGATGCGTATACACACACTTTAGACACTAGATTGGCTCAGTCACTTTCATATTGCATATAAATGGATGTATTTAGTAAAATGAATGTACATTGAATGTGTGTATCATATGGATTTTTCATTTAAATGAATGGTTGTGCACACATGTAGTAATGATATGTATAGGGTTCTTTGCATACATGATGGAACATGGCACTATCATTATTTGCATTAAGGAGGTCGACTAAATCAGTGGACCGCCTGATTTTGCATTAGTATACAAACATGTACACACACTATGCATGTGTGAATGAAAAGCATTAAAAATTTTAAGGACAATGATTGCTTCTGGTTGATCGTTGAGTAGATGGATGATTGATTGGTAGGATACGTTCTTCTTGACTTAGAGATTTCGAGGACGAAATCCTTTAAGTAGGGGAGAATGTAACACCCCGTATTTCTGTTAACAAGTAACGAATTAAAGAATATTTAATTTTAAATGTGAGAATTAAGGGAAATGGGTTATGCCATTGTATTCGTCTCGGGATTCTTGTTGAGATAGAGCCCGAGTTTGCGTAAATTGGACTTCGTATGAAGAAGTTATGGCGATTGGAAGTTTCAGAAAAATCCAAACAGATTTCAAAAATTCAAATTCAGACTCAGATTGGGCTAGGCGGGAAAATTCCCATCAGGGGCCAGGTCGACCTACCCATACAGGTCGACCAAGGGGTCGACCTTCCCTCCCCCCTCCCCCCCCCCCCGGGGGGCAGATTTGAGTGATGATGATTTTCTGACTCTTGGCTGAGTCATTAGGGCTGACTTGTCACCCTATCTTGACTGAATGGCTGTGGTTAATTCTGGGTTGATAGGATGGCCTAAATTAATTCTAAACTCTATATAACCACATGTAGACTCAAACCCTAAAATCAAATAAAAATCAGAACCATGGCCGCCATGCTGTCACTGTGCAACCAAGAGTAGCCGCCACCATTTAGGGAAAAGAAAAGCTAATCAACTCAATTCTATTCAACACAAATATGAACAACAACGAATTTGTCTTCTTCAAAAGAGAGCTAAATCAATTTCAGAACTCATATTTCAGAATTCGAGACCTTCTTGGAGTTGTGAGTTCAATTTCTTTAATAAGATAATTAATATGTTAATTGGGTTGAGATATAAATTGGATTACATGGCTATGTTTGTGAAGCATTGGAAAATGTAATATTGGGTGAATATATGCTAGTTGTTCATAATGATAGTTTTAGTTTATTTGTGTTGTAGATCCTTATCGTATGCTCAATCACCTATGCTCAACTTGATTCATAGTTCTATATGCAAGTTTGGATGTTAACTTATATAGGAATCATATGCAAATTGATGAGAATCATATACAATCCTTACATGTTTCATGACACCTATTTTATGTGTAAGTTTGGATCTAAAGTTTAGGTTAAGACATGTGTGAGTTATATGCAAGTATGTATGCAGATTATACAAAGTTTAATATGATAGTTTACATGTAGATCTTAATTTACATGTTTAGGTGCAAGTTTACATCATAGTTTATGTTGTATAAATCACATATGTAAGTATATGTATGTTTGGGGGTATGAATCATGTAATGAAAGTTTGAGATTCCTATGCAAGTTCATACCTTTATGTTAAAACTACATAAATTATGAAAGTACATGTGTTATACACCCACTGTCTATGCAAGTTTAGATGAAACACCTTATTCACACATGCAAGTTCACCCCTTATGTTTAGATCTATATGCCAATTCATGTTATGACTTTTATTCGTAAGTTAGATCTAATTTATATTCTATGCATGTTGTGATGTTTTCTCTTTATTCCATAAGTTAGACTATTCGAGTCTAACGTATATTTCACGTTAAATGAACGAACGTACAACGTGGGACAATGGGATAAGATCAAAATATTTAATATGGAGAATTGGCTTAAGTGCCTTAAAATGGCATATAATTAATTTGTGACGTTAATTGGTATAATTTTATATACCATAAATAGATGGACATAAATAAGGTGTCAATTATGGACATAGTTAAATTTGGAATTGATTGACAATTTAAATTAGGGATATTAATCCAATTTGGGGTTAAATGAAATATGTAATAATAAACCGCCTAAGACACGAGGTTAGACTCTTTTGTGGTGTAAGACTGTCCGGACCCGCCCGGCAAATCCAGCTGCCACAAATGCCAGTCTAATGTGAGAGGTCAATGGCATGAATTAAATGCATAACAGTTGTAAAGAAACGAGGTTAGGCTCGTTTGTGGTGTAAGACTGCCCGGACCCGCCCGGCAAATCCAGCTGCCACAAATGGCAGTCTAATGTGGGAGGTCTTTACAAGGTTACGGTCTTAATGAATTAAGAAACACTTAACCAGAAAACATGTAGTGGGACATGAGGGGGTTAAGTGGGTTCCTTGGGTGGCATGTGGAATTTAGTGGGTGCCTTGGGTGGCATTTGAAATACGATTAGATGCACTTAACCAAGATTGAAACATGTAAGAAGACATGAATAAGAATAGGGTTAAGTGGGGAAAAACCTTAGAGGGGACCAAGCATAGGTGGAAAGCTTGTGTCATGCATGGGGGCCCTTTTCAAACCAGTAACCCATTAAGTATCTTTGTGGGCTCGACCCAAGTCGAGGACGAGACACGCATACTAGATTTGATTGTACGAGGTCAAAACGGGTTGGCGGTGGCAACACAAGTCCAACGGGTTTATATGCGTGTGTGGGCCCGGGCTAGTAGGTAAGACGTTGTGGTGTCGTGTAGATATAAGCCGTGCATTTTTGGTAGTATCGAGTTGCCAATTTGGGGAGTGATACACCCCACTGTGGGGCCAACACGGGTATCTACGAGTTAGGGAGCCGATCGAATGGGGGTAGTGGGTACACCTAGTGGAGATAGGGGCAGACGACACCTATGGAGGTAGCTAGGGGTACGTGAAACTACCATTAGCAGTATTAAGTTCTGTAGGCGGGATCAACCTTTAGGGTGACTAGTGGTGGTGCAGTATAGTAATTATCCTATAGTGATTAGGGGCGCCTTTAACGTTATCTTTGTTCGTCTTATTTCCTTGTTTGCTCTGTCATACCCAATTGTTCACAGTCATTTCCTTATTTTCCAGCTTATGCCTTATCCTAGTTACTTAATGATTATATTGTTAAAGTTATTGCACTCGCCAGACTTTATGTCTGACCCCCTTGTTTCCACCTCTTTTCTTCCCTTTCCCCTCCTCAGGTTTGCACGAAGGGAATACTACAGCTTAGTGCCGATTTCTTTCAGTTGCTTGAAAAGGGTAGATGTATCGCTTTGGAATCTCTCGTCTTTATGGTTTTGCTTATGCTCAGTGGGGATTTATGCATTTATGTTATTTAAGTATTTGCTTATTTATGTACTTTGAAGTTTTTGGAAAAACTATTGATCCTGTTGTAATGGTTTTGGAAACCACTTATGTAAGCTTGTTTTGAGTTATGATGCTATGAAATGAGTTTTATCATCCGCTGTGTTGTTTTATTTATTTATTCTTGTAATTTATCTATTCTATACAACAATAACGCTTCACGGACATTGATGCATTCCCTTTGTGAGTGACATTAATGGACATGGGGTGTTACACCCCGTATTTCTGTTAACACTACCATTTGTCATGTTACATTGGTTAAGTGTTGCCCTCTTGTGTTACTTAACCCTACCACTTGTCATGTTACATTAGTTAAGTGTTGCCCTCTTTTGTTACTTAACCCTATCACACATCATGTTATATTGGTTAAGTGTTGCTTTGATTAACTTAACCCTACCATTCTTAGCCTGTCTGTTTCTTAGCTTTGATTTATTCATTAAAGCACCAACCTCTCACATTAGATCCATATTGCTGCGGTCGCTGGATATGCCAGGCGGTTCCGGGCAGCCTTGCACCGCAACTTAATCTAACCTCGGGTTTTTGGGCTTAGATGCGCTAACCTCTCACATTAGATCTATATTGTTGCGGTCGCTGGATGTGCCGGGCGGTTCCGGGCAGTCTTACACCGCAACTCAATCTAACCTCGGGTAAGGCATGTTCATCTTTTAATTAATTTACATATTTACCATTCATGTTTATATGTAAATTATCCGCAAGTGTTGTCAAAATCAAGTCATGTCCCATTTACCCTCTAAATTATGCCATTTCATGCTACTAATCATTTACATGATTATGAGCCAATCTATGCCAATAGCATGTAATTTAATATTTTTCCCCGGCGTTTCCCCCGTTATTCGTTCGCATAATTCACATGGAACGTTAGGCTCGCAAATTAGCCTAACTTATAAACAAAAGGGAAAAAAAGGGACATGGACATTCCAAAAGGCATAAACAATATAGATCAACATGCGTAGTATAAATTTGGGATAGAACCACATAAACTTAATTAAGCACATGAACGTGATCTTACATTTAAATTCGATCCAAATAACATGCGAACTAGCATAGATCTAGTTGTATAAGCATGAAATTATATATATCTTAAACATTGGTACTAGCTTGGATCTAAACATGAAAGCATGTATGAACATAACTTATCATGTAATTTTCATATACAGCATGGTAGGTTCAATTGTGTCAGTCCAATAATCTCATAGGCATAGGATGTACAACAAGATAAATCAATCACAACAGTTTCATATGCATGATAGGTTCCATTTTGTCAATCCAACAGTCTCATAGGCATTTTAGGTTTCATTATGTCAATCACAATAGTCTTATAGGCACGATAGGTGTCATTACATCAATCACAATAGTCTCATAAGCATAGGCAATTCAGAATTGACAAAAAGGACAGGCACGAATAAAATTAGGCATAGTTCTAGATCTAGTTATAACTGTCATGATTTCTTATTAGGTGTTCACATCTAAACAATAACTGTACTTATAGAAAAAGGATGGATCTTGTATTCTGGGATCTGGTTTCTGAATTTGAAAAGCTGTCCTTTGATGTAGACGCTTTGTTTGATGTTCTTCGAATCGATTACTAGTTTGGATTTATTTTTCTAGTTAGGAGAAGATGAAGGAGGCTAGGCTAGCTTGTAGACGAACAGCATGACGATGCCATAGTCTTAGGGTTATGAGGTTAGGGTCTAGGTTTGGCTACGTATTTATAGATGTCTAGGATTAATTCTAGCCTTTAGATTAGTCTAGGAGAAATCAAAGCCATCAAACCAAAGAGATGTGTCATCCAGCCAATCATAGCATGACACATAAGCCCTAACACCTAATAAATTAGTCATTGGCCAATCAGGGAAGGCCACATCAGCTCAAAGCTACTAAAATTCGTCATAGGAAGCAGATCTGAAAAGGGGTCGACTCCCTACAGAGGGGGTCGACACCTATTTCGACTCCTCTATAGGGGGGTCGACACCTATGTCGACCCCCTTTGGGGGGGTCGACATCCCTGAGCGGGAAATTTCCTGCTCAGGCCGCTCTTACCAGATTTTGAAATTTGAACTGTTTTCTGATTTGATTTATTATTGTATTTAATTACTGTTTAAACTTGAAAACTTCTGAACTCCATAACTTCTTCATACGGAGTCCGATATACGCAAACTCGGACTTTATCTCAAGCAGAATTTCGAGACGAACGCAATGGTGTAACCCGTTTCACCCAATTCCTCTTTTAAAAATTAAGTGTTATTAGATTCGTTAATTGTAATATTCACAGAAAATACGGGGTGTTACAAATGTGGTATTAGCTTTGGGAAAATTAATGTTTTTGAAAAACGAAATTCAAATGGTTTTAAAAATCCTCCAAACTGCTTTAAGAAGAATTTATTTGAAAATATGGACTGTGATAATTTCAAAGGACATTTAAATCATAAACGACATGGAAACTGGTTGTGTAACAATCTATTCAAACCATCTTGGACCCCAAAAAGAAATAAAATGAATTCAACTAAATTTAAACAGATTTGGGTTTCTAAAGGTACAAAGATAAATTCGAATGGTGTGTTATACAAATAGATTTGGGCACCAAAAGTCATGAACATAATTCATAGGGGTGTTACAAATTTTGTTAGACCAATTGATCCCCTAAACTGTTAGGCACCAGAGGAGGCTGAGGAACTGCTGTGCAAAAGAGATTTAAATTCAATCTGTTATATGTTTCTTATCATTCAGAGTTCCTTAGCCAAGTTTGCTAAATTAGAGATTCATTTCCTCACATCAAATTCTGGTATGATCTCTAAAATCATCTTTATTAATATTATTTGTTTTTTCTTTGTTTGATCCTCCTTTTACCCCTTCTATTTTCATTTGATTATTCTGATTTGATTTAACACGGTCATATATTTCATTCTTCTTCCGAGCTTTCTTAACTTCAAATTGCAAAATTCATGATTTTTCTGGAAATTCACTTCATTTGATTAAAACTCTCATGTTTTAATCATTTCTAGATCTTGAATTTAAACCTGTAAATATCTGCAATTATTTTTTAAGTTTATTATATATTTTTGAATTCACAATAGTGCTGAAGCATTCTTGCCATATCTTGAACACTGTTAATTTGAATTTTAAATTTCTGAAGATCTGAAAAATCAATGAAATTTCATACATCCCTATTGTTTTGAATTTCTTCTAATTCATTTTGGAAAGGCTCAAAAGTTTATACTCATTACAACACACTATTTTTTTCAGATGTGATAATTTCAATGATTTTGGATTGGCTTGATTATTTCTGAATTGAAAACGTTCGGCTTGAATCATTGTGTTACATCTTGAAATTCATTATTATTCATGATCATCTGACTTAAATATTTGTTTGTTGAAATCTTTTGAAATTGTTGATATTTTGAATCTCGGACAGCTCTTAGATTTGAAATTATTAATCTTGAAAGATTGATTCCTTGTATCTCAAAATTTACATTTCATCAAGTGATTTCAAATATACTGCATTCGGATCATGAATATCTCTCAAAGCTTGGTGTAAGTATTCTAAAAATTTCTCTTGTGCTTGTCGAAAATAATTGTGAAAAATTCTTTGAAAATCTGGTCTTGAAACTCATTTTTACTTCATGATCATTTGGCTTGAATAATTGATTGTTTGAAATCATATTAAATTATTGATTTCTTGAATCTCACACACATCTTGGATTTGAAATTTATAATATGGTGTGACCAATTCATTGAATCTTGAAATTTTCATATTTCCTCAAATGATTTCAAATAAATTGTATTTTGGATCATGAATCATCTTTTGAGTCTATTAGAAATTCTCTTGACAATTCTGCTTTGAAATTGATTGTTGTGTTGCTCTAATAAAAGGAACCATTTTGAAAAAGTTTTGACGTTTTGTTGTCTTGGTAAATATAGATTGCTGCTCTGAGAAAATGGTTTGAATTGGATTATGATTTGTATTCTTGGACTTGTTGAAAATTGTTTAAGAACTTTTTTGTGAAACTTATTTTGATTATGTCTTGCTGCTCTAATCAATGGAACTGGATTGTTAGATTTAATTGCTTGGGATTTGTAATTGGATGTTGTCTGAGTTACCTCTATTAGCCATCAGTGGTATTAAAATTCTCGTTAATGGAGACAACAAGTGGTACCAGATTGGAAGTGCTGAATTTTTTTATTGATCTCATTCTCATCCTGTATATATTTTTATTCTCTTGCCTTGTATAAATCTTTTTAAATTCCCTCTTGTAATTGATTTTTTTAATTTTAGAATCATTTATTGATTATTTGTTCAGAAGTTGAAATCAATAACCAAAAAGAACAATATTTAGAACTCATCAAAAATATATTTTTGAAATTGTAATGAGTTTTAACTATAGTAAATTTCACAATAAAAGGAAATTTTTATTTAAATTTTCATAATGATTGAACAATTGTTATAATATCTTTGAATTGGCGTTTATTTCACGAATATCTTCTTAGTCTATCATCATTCTACCATCCATCATGATTTTAAATTAATGTGGGGAGTTTATTTTTTTAAATCATCTTGAATAAACAGTGGAAATATTTGTGATGGAATTGAGATTATATTATTTTTTTAGAATTAGTGATAATTGAAAATTTTCAATGATCCTGGCACAGTTGAGCATATTTCATAATATGATTAATTTAGAAATTTATTTCACAACCATTTCTGTACCTACCATATTTCTATTATCCATATTAGTTTTAAATACTGAGGAGTTTTTCTTTTGGAATGGGAAATAGTAAAAATATAATATTCATAAGTGTTTCTCTAACCTCATTTAAAAATCCAAGCTTTAGTTATGCATGGTTAGGAGATTGCTTATATTTAAGCTGCAACTGATCTCATTTAAAAATCTAAGATCTTGTTATGTGTGGTCAGTGCGCTCTTAAATAAAAAGAAAAAGGAATAATTTGCTATAAATAATTTTTTTATACAAATTTATCCTTGGTGTGTAAAAACCAGCATATCAATAATTTTTTCTAATTTGTGAAATGTTTTAATATTTTATGATATATTATGGTTTGTTGATTGATAGCTATTGCGATTTGAGAATATTTGATTGCGTCACTTAAATTGAATTTATAATTGTAGTCCAAATCCATCACTGTTTTGTGCTCATTTTTTAATAAAATTCTTTTGAAAATAATTGAAAATCATATTTTTAAAAACTCTCTCCATTTATATAAATTTCATCTTAAATCGATCATTCTACAATATGAAATTTGCCTCTAGTTCTTAGAATACTATGATTTTTGTTTGATTAATTGATATTTATGATGAACGTTCTTCCTCTAAAGCCGACATTATATTTTAATCAATTATTTCATCACTATTTTAATTTCTGTATCCTTTTGATGATAACAAAAGGGGGAGAATGAGTTAAGATTTTGATCGATGAGTGGATATACTTTGAATATTTAATATTGAAATTTCAATTATAGCTTTTCACTTATGCATATAACTATGGGGAGTTTTTGTTGTAGGGGGAGCATACAAATAGATAGAGTTCAATAATTCATTGCCAAATACATTTATTGTAATATTTTATTCGAAATCTTATTCTATGTTTGTCAACATCAAAAGGGGGAGATTGTTATATCTAACAATTCTATGATTTTTGTTTAATGATAACAAACATATATTTATTATTATAAATGTGTTTGTAATTGTACTATTATACTACATCATGAACAAAAATAAATGTTTACATTTAAATAGAATACTACTGCACAAGAATTTAAATATTCAAATAGTATTTTATTTAATATTTTATTTCAACAGTACAAATTTATAACTCCACTATTTGTACATCTCACTGTAATACAATACATTTCATATTCAGTTTCATATACATATCAGTTCCTCACTACAACACTCTGTCACTCATATACATTTACATTCAGATTCTCTCTCACATACAATAACACTATCACTCTTGTCTTATGTCTTCCGCCAGCATCACAGCCATTCCAACTTCTATTTACCTATCACAGAAACACACAAACAGTAATCTGGAACGAAAATATTTTTAAATTCTAGCAAATATAATTTATGACTCCTCATGTTCGTTAATGTCACTCATTAAGAGAATGCATTAAGTTTCGCCAAGCGTTATAGGTAAACAGAAACAAAAACATTACAAGATAGATATTAAATAGCAGCGAAATTTAAAACATTATTAATCATAAAACATCGTAGTTCAAAACATGGTTACATCATGTATCTGAAATACATAAAAACCAGTACATCACTAAAACTTCTGTCTTGTACTTAAAGCATCAGAGTACAATAATCAAAGAAGCATAATTCCCCAAAAACACAGCCATAGTAGAAAAGATAAGAACTCGAGCAATACATCTAAGCAGATCCAAGCAGAATGAAAGTAGAATCCTGATCAAGCTTGAGTACTCCCAACCTAAGAACGAGGGGGGTGACGGAAGAGAAAGAAGAGGAAAGAAAATGGGTCAGACATAAAGTCTGGTGAGTCCAGTTACTTTTATCACATAAATAAGTAAAAGTATCATGACAGCCATATAAAGTGAGAGATAACATCATAAAAGGCAGGTATGACAAAGTAAACAGGATAAACATGATGGAATATATTGCGCTTCTCTAATGATTTCTCTTTCTCTGCACCAATACTAGTATAACAGATATGTAACAGGATTACATACTCCTTAATTGCTTAACAGAAACAGGATGATCCTAATAGAAATATAATGTTAGTTTTAGGTGTACTCTAGTAACGGGTTTTTAACCCAAATAGAATTAACTGGTACCTAAACAGAAATAACGGGTATTAACCCAAACAGAAATATAGGTACCCCACAGAAATAGATAGGACTAGATGTACCCTAATTACTACCCTTCCCTAATCGATTGGCTCCCTATCCCGTAAATACCTTGTGTTGGCCCCATAGTAGGGTATATTACTTCCTAAAGAAGCAACCTACAGAAGGACACAGACCTATTTACTGGTGCTACAACGGCTTATTTTCCCTGATGCAGGCCGTACTCATGCACGCACATGAGTCCGTTGGAACATGCCAGTACACACCTCCTCTCAGATGAACCTCTTATAATCAGTTCAATTAGCATGCCCTGACCCCTGCCTAGTGTGGGGTCCCCCTTTAATACCAGAATGGGTTACTGACTAATACGGGTCCTACACAACAGATGACACAAGCCAACCCTTACAGATCTTATGTCCCCAATTAACTAGGATTTTGACAGGTTATGCCTAATAGATTTAACAGATTCACATAACCCCTAACAGATTTACGAGTTAAACTTTACAAGTTAACGGTCCATATAACCCCAACAGATTTAATAGGTTAAGTTTTCTGAATTAACAGGTTTGTATAACCCATACAGATTTAACAGATTTACTTAATCCCATAGATTTAACAGGTTTACTTAACCCCATGGATTTAGCAGGCTTACTTAAACCCACATACTTAACAGGTTTACTTAAACCCACATACTTAACAGGTTTACTCAACCCTATATACTTAACAGGTTTACTTAACCCCACAGATTTAACATGCTCATACAATCATTATGGATTCAAAAAGGTTAAGTATTACAAGTTCATTGCCATACATGCATTTATGGTTATAATGCGCTAGACCTCCTACATTAAGTCTACCACTTATGGATGTTGGATATGCCGGTTGGGTTCGGGAAGACTTCTTCCACAAGTCGGACTTAACCTCGTGTCTTGGCACCGTCACGTGTTTATGCACTTAGACTCCTCACATTAGATTCACCACTTGTGGTCGCTGGATATGCCGGGAGGGTCCGGGCAGACTTCTACTACAAATGTAATCTAACCTCGTGTCTAAGCGCGGTAACAGTTACCAATTACCGTAAATCTAGGCATTTCCATTATTAACCAATTATACCTATTTCATTATATGTTTTCATAACCCTTTCCCAAGTCATGTTCATCATGTACCACATGCCCCAAATTAGGATATAAATCACTATTTGATTTATGCCCAGATCCATATTCATATTTTCAATTCAAGTTATGCCCCAAATTTAACAGATTAAACAGGCTTTACAGATTCTTTACAGTTCCATTAACATGTTCCGCTTAATCTTAAATTAAGCCTATAGATTTACATGTCCCAAACCACAAGTCATAATTCACCATATAAATCATGCCACAATTTTTCGTCCAATTTCACAATATAATTTATGCCCCTAGATCCCAAACGTGATTCAAAGTACAAGTTATGCCCCCAAATTACCATTTCTAATCATTCCCAATTTAACCCAATTTCGTTCGTACGCATATTTCAACGTTATCAGCCAAGGCTCGAAAGTAGACTGGCTAAAAAAATAAAAAGGGAATGAGAGGACGTAATAGGCATAAAACCAACAGTAATAGAAATGGGCATACGATACCAGAAATAGTCATATAGGAACAGATCTGACGAATATAAATAGGCATATAAGAACAAATCTGATGAACATGTAATAACATGACTGATTATGCATAGTGTCATGATCATAAACAGGCATGATGAGATCTAATCAGTGAATTAGATACACAAATATAACAGATCTGATATGATTCCAATAGTCACAGGCTTAGATCTAATTCATAGGAATGTCAAGATCGCATTTTAATTATTTCTATCTAAAAATAATGTAGACTCACAGTGAATAGATCTAAGAGATAGAAGAATAGTTGCAGATGTTAAAGCACAGATCTCTGAATTTGTCTAATTTTTGTTGTTGTAGAAATATATGCTATTTTAATCTAGGCAGAGGCAATATCTAGTTCTCTATTGTTTTAGAATGAATAGAAACACAAAGAATGGGGGTCTTATTTATAGCTTAGGTTTCATGAATCTCGCTCAGAACTGTGTCTAGGTGTAGAAACTGAATTCTGCCTGGATCTGTATGGGGATCGACCCCCCTTTGGGTGTCGACCCCGGGGTCGACCCTTGTGTGGACCCCAAACACCCTGGGTCAACCCCTGGGTCGACCCACAAAATGGGGCGGTTCATCTATTCCCTTTCCCGATTCGCTGTTTTTATTTTTTTAATATTTTAATTTGTTTGTATATATATATATATATATTTCTCTTTTGTGTATACAAATTTCTAGGTTTAATAACTTCTTCATACGGTGTCCGTTTTACGCAAACTTGGTGTCTATCTTAAGCAGAATTCCGAGGCGAACGCAATGGCATAGTTTGTTTTACTTAATTCCCAATATTTAATTAAGTATTCCTTAGTTTATCATCTTAATGTGTTATGAAATTACGGGGTGTTACATTCTCCCTACTCAAAGGATTTCGTCCCCGAAACGTCTAAGTTAAGAAAAATATATATCCTTACATCCATCACCTATCTACTCATCCACCAATAACAGGCATCTATTGTCCTTAAATATTTCTAATGCTTGTATGAATATATGCAAAGGAGTGTGTATATGTCCCAATATTAATGCGAAGATCAGGCGGTCTACTGATTCAGTCAACCTCCTTAATGCAATGTATGTTAGTGCTATGAATCCAACATGTATGCAAATAATCCTATTATAACATGTAAGTTCTATATGCGTGCACAATCATCCATCCAAATGCAACATCTATACGATGATACACCCACTTTCATCCATTAAAAGAAGAAAAATGCATACACATCCATATCCAGTATGAAAGTGATTGAGCCGATCTAGTGCCTAATGTGTGTGTACATGTGTCCACGAGCAACCACTTGCATCCATCAAACATAACATGTCTCAAACACATGTTTAAAATCATGGGATTTCCTACCTATAGGTCAAAGAATCGATCGATAGGATACACTCATATGATAGAAGCAAGTGCAAATAAAAGCTTTGGAAAAGAAGTTAAGAACATTGTCCCGAAAAGGAAAGGGTAAGAAGCGTGATTCTTGTCTTTAGTCTCCTAAGTCGCATTCTCGCTATCTTTTCCCCATTACACTTTTATTAACTTAGCCTCCCTGTTGTGCAGTTTCTTAACCTCTAATCCAAGTATACGGGTAGGAACTCGTCTAACTGTCGCCTCCCGTTCTACCACTACTTCCTTAAGCATGCTCGGCTCAACTACCTCTGATGTATCGTGCAGACACTTCCATAAATAAGAAATGTGGAAAAACATCATGAATATCAACAAATAAGCGACGCGAGCTGTAAACCTTAGTTACAAAGACGGCCGGAACACCCCATTCTGATATGCTTCGCCTAACCAACACCTTTTCAAGTAGCTCCCCTACTTGCTTGCTGAGCTCCCTCCTTTCCCTAGGAGTTATGTGGTGCACAGGTAATGCGACTGGCTTCGCATTATCTGCCAAGTATATCCAGAAATCAATCTCATGCCTCGAAGATAAGCCCCGAACCTCCTCAAAACATCAGAATATTCATAGACTACTAGTACAGATCATAAATTATTGATAGATGCATCAAGAGACTCTAGGAAACCAAGCATGACAGACCCCTTAGGGCCATGAGAAATCTCAAGGGTCCTCCTATGGCAAGTCAAAAGTCTAATGACCCTCCTCTCACAATCTAGAATGGCACCATACGTGGCTAGCCAATCCATTCCTAGAATCAAACCATAGCCCAAGAAACAAGATATGCGCCGCACTCAAACTTGAAGCCCAAAACAGATATTCTTAAACCCCGACAAATCATAGACAGACGAGTCGTGTCCCCATTGGGGTTTGAGACAACTACGGGATCCAAAACCATACAAGTACTAAGGTGGAGAGACACAACCACAAAATTAGACATAAAAGAATACGAAGCGCCAAAACCCAAAAGAATTGTAACAGGATGATTGGAAAGGAAAAAAATCAAACCTTCAATAGAAACTTTCCAACCTCTATTCGGTACACCAGCCATGAGAGCATGCACCTGCCCTCCAGAAGATCCTGCCCATTGGTCCTGCCCTTGCTTCTTCGGGCACTCCCTAGTATAGTGTCCAACTTCACCACAGTTGAAGCAAGCATTCTTCCTTTTTCTGCAGTCTTTGACCAAATGACCCACGTTCGCGCAACCGTGACATTTCTTTTTCTCTTTAGCTTTGTCATTCTTTCCGCCCTCTTGTTGTTTTTTCTTGGGCCACACTTTCTTGTTTTGTGTTTCCTCAACCTTAACTTCTTTCTTTTTAGCTTTATCTTCTTCATGAATTAACGCCATATCAAAGAGCCTTTCAAAAGTAGCTCCCATTGGATTATGAGGCATAGCTGACCAATAAAGGGGTTCATTCAGTCCCTTAGCAAACCACAAAGCTTTCTTATGCGGGGTATCTACTAGCTCCAACCCAAGCCTTGCTAGTTGGTTAAATTTGTTAACATATTCTTTAATATTCATGCCTCCTTGTTTGAGAGCCAGAAACCTTTCCATTTCTATACTTTTCTCAGCTTAAGAAAGAAACTTCATTTCAAACCTTTGCCGAAATCATCCCAATCCACTGGACGCCCTGCTTGCGTCACTTCCCACCAGAATGAAGCCTCATCTTTCAGCAACCAAGCAGCTAAATGAATCTTCCTACGACCGTTCATTTCAAAATTCCAAACAGATCCTCCGTCTCTTTGAGCCAATTCCTTTCATCTACGAACGTCTCGGTTCCACGGAATGGCTTTCCTCCTATAGCACATAAATCATTGCATATCTTAGAAAAATTATCTGCTCGCGGAAGGAGGAGGAGGAGGAGGAACGACGGGTGCAGCCGAGGGAGGAACGTCTGCTTGGGCACCGACGGGCATCGTGGCCTCTAGATACCTATGAAACCAGCCCATTATCGTAACACCCTCAGGAATATTAGGTTCCCTAGACATGCTGAAAAGAAAAGGAAAAATGTTTCAAATAGAGGATCGAAAGATATTACATATGGCTTAGGGGAATATGTTTTTCAAAACAAACTTTTCTTTTGAAAATGCTTTCTTTTAAAACCTTTTTGAAATTAATTTTCAAAATCTTTTATCCGATCTGGTAACCTTCGGCTTTGATACCAAGTGTGACACCCCACGTCCATTAATGTCACTCATTAGGAGAATGCATTAAGTTTCATGAAGCATTATAGGTAAACAGAAACAGAAACATTACAAGACAGATATAAAATAACAGCGGAATTTAAAACTTTATTAATCATAAAGCATCGTAGTTCAAAACATGGTTACATCATGTGTCTGAAATACATAAAAACCAGTACATCACTAAAACTTCTGTCTTGTACTTTAAACATCAGAGTACAATGATAAAAGTAGCATAAGTCCCCAAAAACATAGCCATAGTAGAAAAGATAAGGACTCGAGCAGTACACCTAACCAGCTCCAAGCAGAATGAAAGTAGAATCATGATCAAGCTTGAGTATTCCCACCCTGAGTACCTGTGGGGAAACGGAAGAGAAAGAAGAGGAAACCAAATGGGTCAGACATAAAGTCTGGCGAGTCCAGTTACTTTTAGCATATAAATAAGTAAAAGTATCATGACAACCATATAAAGTGGATAAGAGAGATAACATCATAAAAGGCTTGTATGACAAAGTAAACAGGATAAACATGATGTGATATATTGTGCTTCTATAATGATTTCTCTTTCTCTGCACTAATACTAGTATAATAGATATGTAACAGAAAGACACACTCCCTAATTTCTTAACAAAAACAGGATGATCCCAACAGAAATATAATGGTAGTTTTAGGTGTACTCTAGTAATGGGTTTTAACCCAAACAGAATTAACCGGTACCTAAACAGAAATAACGGTGTTAACCCAAACAGAAATACAGGTACCCCACAGAAACAGCCAGGACTAGATGTACACTAATTACTACCCTTCCCCAATCGATCGGCTCCCTATCCCGTAAATACCATGTGTCGACCCCACAGTAGGGTGTATTACTTCCTAAGGTGGCAACCTATAGAAGGACACAGATCTATTTACTGGTGCTACAACGGCTTATTTTCCTAGATGCAGGTCGTACTCATGCACGCACGTGAGTCCTTTGGAACGCGCCAGTACACACCTCCTCTCAGATGAACCTCTTATAATCAGTTCAGTAAGCATCCCCTGACCCTTATCTAGTGCGGGCCCCCCCTTTAATACTAGAATGGGTTACCGACTAATATAGGTCCCACACAATAGATGACACAAGCCAACCCTTACATATCTCGTGTCCCCAATTAACTAGGATTTTGGTAGGTTATGCCTAACAGATTCACCTAACCCCCTACAGATTTACAGGTTAAACTTTACAAGTTAACGGGTCCATATAACCCCATTAGATTTAACAGGTTAAGTTTTCTAAATTAACAGGTTCGTATAACCCCCACAGATTTAACAGGTTTACTTAACCCCCATGTACTTAACAGGTTTACTTAACTCCACAGATTTAACAGGCTTACTTAACCACACACACTTAACAGGTTTACTTAACCCCACATATTTAACAGGTTTAATTAACCCCACTACTTAACGGGTTTACTTAATCCCGCAGATTTAATAGGCTCATACAATCCATATGGATTCAAACAGGTTAAATATTACAAGTTCATTGCCGTACATGAATTTATGGTTATGATGTGCTAGACCTCCCACATTAAGTATACCTCTTGTGGATGCTGGATATGCCGGTCGGGTCAGGCAGATTTCTTCCACAAGTCAGACTTAACCTCATGTATTGGGATTCTAGCGGGAATCTTATTAAAAATGGGAGCATATGGATTGACTCGTATCAATATGGAATTATTGCCACATGCTCATTCTATATTCTCTCCGTGGTTAGTGATAGTGGGGACAATACAAATAATTTATGCAGCTTCAACCTCGCTTGGTCAACGCAATCAACATCGTCACGTCTTCATGCACTTAGACCCCTCACATTAGATTCACCACTTGCGGTCGCTGGATATGCGAGGCGAGTCCGGACAGACTTCTACCACAAATGTAATCTAACCTCGTGTCAAAGTGCGGTTATAGTTACTTATTACTATAAACCTAGGCGTTTCCATTACTATCCAATTATACCTATTTCATTATAGGTTTTCATACCCCTTTCCCAAGTCATGTTCATCATGTACCGCATGCCACAAATTAGGATATAAATCACAATTTGATTTATGCCCAGATCTATGTTCATATTTTTAATTCAAGTTATGCCCCAAATTTGATGGATTAAACAGGCATTACAGATTCTTTGCAGTTCCATTAACATGTTTCGCTTAATCTTAAATTAAGCTTAAAGATTTACATGTCCCAAACCACAAGTCATAATTCACCGTATAAATCATGCCCTAATTTTTAGTCCAATTTCACAATATAGTTTATGCCCCCAAATCCCAATCGTGATTCAAAGTACAAGTTATGCCCCCAAATTACCATTTCCAGTCATTCCCAATTTAACCAATTTCGTTCGTACGCATATTTCAGCGATATCGGCCTAGGCTTGAAAGTAGCCTTGCAATAAAAATAAAAAGGGAAAGAGAGAGAAGGACAGAATAGGCATAAAACAAACAATAACAGAAAGGGGCATATGATAGCAGAAATAGGCATATAAGAACAGATCTGATAAACAAAATAGACATATAAGAACAGATCTGATGAACATGTATTAACAGGACTGGTTATGCATGGTGTCATGATCATAAACAGGCATGATGAGATCTAACCAGTGAATTAGATATACAAATATAACATATCTGATATGATTCCAATAGTCACAGGCTTAGATCTAATTCATAGGCATGTCAAGATTGCATTTTAATTATTTCTATCTAAAAATAATGTAGACTCACAGTGAATAGATCTAAGAAACAGAAGAATAGTTGCAGATGTTAAAGCATAGATCTCTAAATTTGTCTAACTCTTGTTGTTGTAAAAATATAGGTTATTTTAATCTAGGCAGAGGCAACATCAATTTCTCCATTGTTTTGGAATGAATAAAACACTGAGAATGGGGTCTTATTTATAGCCTAGGGATCACGAATCTCGCTCAGAATTATGTCCAGGTGCAGAAATCAAACTCTGCCCATATCTGTATGGGGGTCGACCCCCCTTGGGGTTTCGACCCCGGGGTCGACCCATGTGTCAACCCCAATCACCCTGGGTCGACCCCAGGGTCGACCCAGCGGGGCTTGGGGCTGGGTCGACCCCCAAAATGGGGGCGGTTTGGCTTTTCCCTCTCCCGATTCACTGTTTTGATTTCTTTTTATATTTTAATTTGTTTGTATATATATAATTCTCTTGTGTGTACACAAACTTCTAGGCTTAATAACTTCTTCATACGGTGTCCGTTTTATGCAAACTTGGTGTCTATCTTAAGTAGAATTCCGGGACGAACGCAATGGCGTAGTCTGTTTTACTTAATTCCAAATATTTAATTGAGTATTCCTTAGTTTATTGTTAAAATTATGGGGTGTTACATAATTTTATTTTTAAAATTTATTTTCCTTAGAATTTTGGTGTGTTTCTCATCATATTTCATGACTTTATTAGATTTATATGGACATCCGTCTGTGTCTAGACAGCTTATGATATTCATAGTGATACACTGTAAATACCACAAGGTAAACAATATTACTAGTGCTCTCTCACACACACATACATATACATATATATATGTATACTGCACGTGCACTTTACATGTATACACATACATGTGTCTGTATATACACATATTTTCTGTGTAGGGGCAATATGGTCAATCATTAAAATAGCAAGGACTAATATATCAAGTTTGTTCAGGTGAAGCCCGACACACAAGCATGGTGCATAGGTCAAGTATCTGTGAACTCCTAAAATGACAACATGCAAACAAGATAGTCCCAAGTCTTTCTAGTGCATAAGGGCATACTCACACATATATGTATATATATGGTGCATATACATGAAGATGGTCCAATAAAAAAATACACAAGGCAACATAAACATGGACTAACAGCGGTTTACATGTATATATACACAAGTCAATAGACAAGAAAAACACAAGCCACAAGCATAAATGCATTGAATCTAGGTGTACAAGTAGCTTATGTACACAAGTAATATTGATGGTATGGTCAAGTGAAAAAGCAAAGTATAACAACAAATGGTCAAGCTAAATACTTCCATAATCATGCCAAAAGTACTCAAGAATCAATGCAACAGTCCAGCAATGAAGATATAATCATACATACATTGTATGTGTAAACACAATGGTGTACATGACATGGAGCCAAAGAGCAAGAAAGACGGGGAAGTTTCAAGCATATGCAAGACATGGAGCAGGGTGATATCAAAAGCCTGGACAAGTGTGTACGCAAACACAAACTAATATGTATATGTAATACATGTTATGTAGATACATATACATACATGGAGGTCAACATGGCAACAAGCATAAATGGACACTGCACTAATACTCATAGCAAAAGGCGAGTAGCAATTTCAGCATGCAAGAAAAATAAAAGTGAATTTTAAATGTGTATTTTTTGGTATGTTTATAATCCTTTTAGAAATCAACATGCAAATGGTCAATAGTGGAGTGTGACCGCTTTCCAAATTGCACAAACCATTCCATCTAAGAAAATCATATGAATAGGTGAATCGAGCATATGCAAATCTCACAACAAAACAACAACGTGAGTACAAGTGCAACAATATGGCAAGTGCTACAAACAACATGAAAGCACAGTGTACAGCCGCAACTGCATAAAGAAGTAAAAGGAGAGGAAATGAAATGATGGAAAATATGGTTTAAAATCAATGCGCGTGAAATACATCTATCATGCTTGGCCAAATATTTCTTGATTTAAATTGGGATGAAATTTAAATCTTTCCATTTTTTAAATCACTTTAAAATTGCATGGCCAGTTCATGTTTTTGGCAAAAAGAACAATCTGTTTTGTTTTCCAAAAATTTTGACAACATGTTTGGCAAGAATCAATTCATTTATTCATGCAATCAAGTATAGGCACTCATGGAAACATATCAATGTAGTAAAAACAACATCACACAAGAGCAATCTTGGTCGAGTTTAATTTTACCAAGAATGTATTCCTAGAAATCATGCAATGGAAAAAAACAGATTTTAGGCAAGAATGTGTTTTTCCTAAAGACCATCTACAATAAAATCATGTGAAGTTTTTCCTAGAAATAAACAGGTTTTTCACGGCACGTTTCCCAAATTTCCTCAATCATTCACGGCAAGAAATCAAATCACACAAAACCACAAACCAAGACGACCAAAATCGTGCAACAATCAGATTAGTTATATATGGGAAATCAGAGTTATTTTTCGGATTTAACAATCCTATAAAATCATCGAATCATCATAGGCAAACCTATTGAAAAAATAACCAGACAATAATCCGAGAAGATCAATTCAAAGAAATAAACACTTACAGGTTTTCGATTTCAAGCCTAGCCAAATCGATCGGCCAAGGAGCTTTAAAGATCAAACCCATCAACAAATCAATCTCATCATGTCTAGGCCCAACGATTTGATTAAGAGAAAGCCCTAGTTTGGTTTTACATCGGCCACCATCATTTTTGAGAGTAAGCTTTCAAATGGAATTAAAAAGGGCTAGTTTTATTTGTTAGTATAATGGGAGGGTTTTAATTCTCAATTTATTTATTTTTGTTATATATTTTTTGGTTTTTGCTTTGTTTTGTAAATCGTCGAGCAGTTTTTCTAGTGTTTGTAATAACTACTAACTACAGATTTGTAGCTAGGAGAAAATCTGATTTCGAGGTCAGAAATCAGTTCAGGGTTTTGAGCGTAGAATTAGATTAGGAGATGGGATTGCGAGTTTATAGGGTTTTGTAAGCGGGATCTTGTTTAATACCTAGTAAAAATCTTGGAATGCAGCAGTATGCATTATTTTCTAAAGCTGGGTAAAAACCGTGTTATTTACTTCTGCATTTATATTATCTGTTATAATATGTGCTATGATTAATATATCCAATTAATTCAATAAACCCTATTCATCCCCCTCTAGGGTTAATCTAGATCCAACACGAAAAGCCAATCGGAACTTAGAGTCATTCTAAACGGATCATTGGTTCTTATAAGGAAATACTTAAAATAGATATACCTTTAATTAAAATCATAATAAATGTCAGTTACAACAATTCTCTATCAATAGTAGTAGGTACATCAATAATTATCCTAATACAATAATGATATTGCCATAAATAACTAAAAGCCTTCACCGTCGAGCTCCATCTCCAAAGCATCACTGATCATAACTGACCCCAAGCATCCTCACTTACTACCATGTTCATGCCATGAAGAGGAAGGTCGGAACATAAAGCTCTGGTGAATGAAACACATCAGTTTAGAAGTGATTATTTACTGTATTTGATAGTGTAAATTCTTCGTGTTATGACTACGCAAACAAACATACCCACAATAAACATATGTGGAGCACATCCTAACAGTCATTAAAGGCCTATATGTAAATCTAAAGGTGGACATCTTTATAGTCACTTAATACCTCAATCTCAGGGAAGACATACTTACAGTCACTTAATACCCCACGACGCGGGCTATACCTAGTCACTTAATACTCTATGGCGAACCCACAACCACTTAAGACCTCATCTTTAACATCAATGTCATAAATAATAACTCTCCCTGTAGGTCGAGAAATAGTAATGGGTGCTTACTACCAGGTTTTGGTCAGGAACACACTTCATTTTAAAAAAACTCTCCTGGAATACCTTTTCTTTACAATATAGGTGTCCCAACGGGTGAACTCCTAGTCACTTATTACTTCTCATAGATGGTGGTTCCTTAGGCCATATATGTAATCCATCCTTAGGTCATCCCTCATTGGCCACTAGATAAGAAGCAAACATTACTTGGAGAAATACCATACTCATGTTATTGTCTATTAAGACCATTTAATAACTTATAGGAGAAAGGTGGTCCCAAAAGACCACTTAAAACCTCGAAGGGTGAGTCCTATGACTTGGGTCCAGAACCAAGGAGTGAACCTTAGGAACAGACCTAGTCCTAACTGCTTAATACCCAACTATAGGCAGGTCAGCCGCTTAATACCTTTTCTTAAGGCAGGCCTACTTAACACATAATATATACACACACACACTAGGCATCTTACATTAGGCCGACCTCATATAGATGTTGGATTTGTCGGGCGGTTCCGGACATGCTTCTACAATTAGTTGGGCCTCACCTCGTATCATAGTGCAATGATTATAATGACCCATGGCACCTAAACCTCTCACATTAACCAGACTTACTTGTTGATGCTGGATATGCCTGACGCCTCCCCGCAGGCTTCTACTACAAGTAACGGTTAACCTCGTGTCTGTTTGTCATTAGTTGTAATTCAAATCCATTATCTCACATATATACATAAAATTCCCATGGGGACACACAAATTAAGTTTCCTAATTTAACGTATTTATCACACACTTAATACAAATTAATATTACATTTAATTACGCTATAAATATATATAAATAGACATAAATTATGCGAACGAGATTAGCATCCTTACCACGTTTGAAATGTGAACCTTAATAATCTTTGTTAAGGTATGCAAGTTATTTTCCCTCTTACTTCATATGGATCAACATGTATATTTTCACAAGTAAATAATAAAATGTGGAACAACCACATTAGCGTATAACTTGTAACCAAGGCATGAATGGTTATTTCAATAGTAGAATAAAGATAAGGTGCAAAATTCCTAAATACATAAGTAAAGTCCTTAATTTGGCATTAATACACTTTTATGTAATTTCATGTATAAAACCTTATTAATCCAATAATTGTTAGATAAAACGTTCAAACAATCCATTTTTGAAATAGACGTTTATACCTACTCAATTTGCAATATTCAAGTCTTTAAGCTATTGCAACCCAAATATGCGTATATATGAATATACATTTACAATACGAGAATTAGACCATATACAAAATCATACCAACACCCAAAAAGTCTTTTCTTCCATTACATCAATAACCCAAACCCAACTAAAATAACCATTTCTATGTAAGGACATAAATAATGGAAGATTTGAATGATTTGATATTGTTTTATTTTCGTATAAACTAAATCTTCCTAGGCACAGTTACCTAAATTTAAACTATCAAATCAAAGAAAATAGCAAACTTAAATGATTTCCACTCATATTGATTTGAGATAAAAAAAACAGTAGATGTTGATGCCAAAAGGTGGCAAAACACCCAAATCTAGAATATGAAGAGAATAAAAATGAAGAAATATAAATGAAAACGAGAGGAAAAATAATCACACACAAATTTATAGTGGTTCAACATTAGCGATCCTACACCCACTTTATATTCCCTTATATAACTTGAATGAAATGAATACAATACTGAATTTTCTATCAAACACTCGAATATAAGTCAGTAGCACATAGTATGGAAGAGAATAATGTCCAAAAAAAAAAAACTAGAGCTTTGAGGGACTATTTATTGATAAGTTCAAATCCGACTTGATATGTCATGTGGCGCCCATCATGGTTCTATAGGGAGGTAGTGTAATCAATCTTAAATCTGCTAGAGAGGTCTTATATGATTGGATATATAGCACATGTAGTGAGATCCGGAAAAGTAGGAGAAATATCAAGTGTTTGACCTTTAATATGGACAATTGAATAGGATTTGGGAGCTTGCAGAATCAGCGGTAGCATGGCTCAAGTTGGCATACCGATTCGAACCCACCTCATATCTCTATTGTTTGCATCTTTTGACTAGCTACATTAAGGGAGGTCGAGTCGGAAAGGGCCAAGCCAGAGAGTGCTGAGTCCAGGAGTGCTGATCCGGTGACAGAGAAGAGAACGAGCCACTTCCTTCGTCTTATTATCTTGGATAAGATCTCAAGTGTTTTTCCTATAAACTTTGATGACATTAACAAAAAGGTAGTCGACACTTTGCCCTCCAAAGTACATCATGTTGCTGACGGGATGTGCTTTGAGTCTGTTGCATCTCCGAAGTATCATCAGCCTTTGAAGAGAAATGTGGCTGAACAGTCGCAACTCTTTTGAGAAGTTGCGATACTTGCATGTTATTTTCTGTATAAATAGTCAGTTATTCCTCATGTTGTGTCCGATAGTGTTCGTTCGGTCGAAGTCGTCGATCAGAGTAATTGGGAGCATAGATAAATATTTGAACCCTGTCTAATTTAAGGGGTTAAATATGTTAGTCATATAGCTGATTCATATCAGATCGTTGGCTTCTATGTATGATGATTCACACATGGATCATTGCCAGACAATGTCGTCTTATCACGCAAGTCGAGCGCGAAATAAATCGAATCCTTGATCGCATGCGAGTCAGCACGTGTGATTGTAAAGTAAGTTAGAGAGAGCGAGTCTTTTAAACTTCCCATCCCTCTTCTTTTCTCTTTTTTTAATACCTGGTTTGGATTGGGATAGGTAGGGTGTTTAGGTCAGTATATCGATCTGAACCTTAGCCAGTTAATTACATCAGGGGAGATGAATAGTTTCCATCTTTTACTATATATAGTCTAGCCCATCACATTTCCATCCTTTACCTTCGTTAATACCGATACGAAAAGAAAAGATTTTAGGAATCGAAATTCTTGATGCCGAATTCGATCTCAAATCTTCCCAAACTTGAGGTTAAACAATTTAAGTGGGTTACAAGTTTAATCAATCTTCGATTTCACCCAAATAATTCTAGGTCTTGCATCATACCATTCTCAATTTGAAAACCGCACTCATGACCGTCGTTGATGCGACGGATGACGGTGGTAGTGGTGATGAGTTCATAGGTCCTCGATAAGGGAAATCATAGCTGCGATGTTACGTAGATTGGCCAGGCATGACGAATGAATCGAGGGAGTTGGCATTCTTCTTTTTCAGTTTAGGTCGCTTTTGGATTAGCCTGGAGCCACGAAGGATATGATAACAGAAGAGGGATAACGTAGGTCCGCAGCTGAATTGAGGAATGATCGGAGACGAAGAGTCGTTCGGGTCAATATGTAGGATGAACGAGCTAGGCTAAGGTGGAGCCAACCCGAAAGTTTCATTCCAATTTCACTAAGCTTCAGTAACTTCGTTTGGTACTAACGATTCGGATACCTTCATTGTGGTTGTCTCCCTGGATAATTCGACAGACTCCCATCCTTCTAGTATGGACACGCTAAAGTTGCAACGACTTTGTTCCAAACATATAATAACCTTTGAGCATGTTTGCTACCCACTCCAAGTGACACTACACACAATCCACCTAAGGGTTTTATGACAATTAGCCAAAGATGTGCTTATTAGGATGCATCCCGCCATTCAATTCTTTTATCATTGATTTTCTTCGCTGTATGGAGATCGCTTCCATGCAACAACACCCAACAAATTATACATATCTTCTCTACCCATACATCATTTACAAAGAACATATAGACCATGATCCTTCACTCTAGGATATTGTTTACCTCTTCAACTTCAAACATTGGAAAGACAGTTCATCCTTCCTATTCCTTGAATCTATCACGAAAAGACAAGTGGTGATCGAAGGGATAAGCAAAATGAGCAATATAAGGTTGAACTAGTTCTATGCTCCATAACAAGAAGGTAGTCCCCGTTGATGGATAGAATGTCGTAACTTCTTGATCCGCATCCACCTCTTGGAATCTCGATGATTAGATTCTAAGCCGATGCTTCTTTACAGGTGACAACCGGGATGAACCAACTGATGATGAATATCTCGCTAGCCTGACGACTTTGAGGAGCATCCCAACGAGTGCTCGAGTTATTAAGAGATGTATAACAGTTGAATATCTTCATTTGTTCAACTTGCTTAGTGCCAACCTCACTTTGGGAATAGGTGGTTCTCCTTCCCCGGCTGTTATTCTTCCAGTAAACGTGCCCGCAGTCGGAGATCCAGCGGCCTTGCCCTCAGTCGAGGGGCAGATAGTAACAGCATGGCCCCAAGGTTCGAAAAACAAACTATCACGAGAAAGGATGTTACTGGGCCCAGTTGGGGTCCAGAGGAGGAAGCGAAGGAGAAGTCACCTAAAAGGGCGGTCGAAGAGGGGCATAAGACTCCTTCTTCAGGAAAGTCCATAATAGAAAAGTCTCCTACTTCTCAAAAGGAAGGTGTGGAGTAGTCGATACACACTTCGTCTCTGCAAGAGACGTTAGTGTACCGACCTATTCAAGATGATGGACCACTCTCTTTGGAAGATCCCGTAAGGGCTTAGAAAACTTTCCTCTCCCATCTGAACAATACCATGTTCCAGATATGGATTCTCAAATATGCTTTCCCTCGCTCGTGAAAGAGCATACTATTATAACAACTGAGGAGGCTATGCCTACCTACAGGGCATCAATTACTAGTCTATTTGGGGGATACATTAGGACGCACATGACACCCGTACTACATGTCACAACACTCGTTTGTTATGTCATTTCCTAAATCTAATAATAGCTCATTTTGATTTGCATGAACCATGTCTCATCGAGGGTACGATCCCAAGAAACTCTGCAACAGCCTTTACAAGTCTTGTTCTGAGCCAGAGCGAGAGTATAAAGAGGATCATGACAGAGATGATTGAGAGAGGGAAAGAAGGCATCATTAATAAAGGTATCATCCTCACTCGTGCTCTTGTTCTTCGATCCTCTCTGACACTAATAAACATAAGGGATTTCATGGTCCCCGTAAAGGGGATAAATTTGTTACCAAGCTTCCTCTCCCTTCAAAAGAGTCACTGCTCCAAGATAAGGCACCAAAAAAACATTCGGATCCCAAAGACAAAATTAAGGATATGGATAGTACGGTAGTCTTTCCAAGGAATCACAAGTCCATTGAGACATCTACTTCAAAGCCTATTATACTCTATGCTTCTATTATGGAAAGGATGAAGACTTTGAAAGAACAGTTTCCCCAGTACCATTTCGGGCATCTTTAATTTGTTCCTAACCTCCAACTAGTTCTCGAAAATTGGTCCAACAACGTCAAAAAAGGAGATTGTTGACATGCTTTTTAGTCAAAGCTATCACACGTGAAATCTCTGGTTAACGATACATTCAAGTATTGAGAACACCGTCAGAAGACAGGAAGCGATTTGGTTAAAGTCGGATCACAATCAAAGAATGGCCCGAAACTCCTACTAGACGACCTCTTTTAGGCCTAGAAACTGCAAGTACGGTGCTTTGCACCGTAAAACCTGTGGCCCTCTGAATTAGCTTCTGGTGGAGCCTTCGTTAGCCTAATCAGACTTACGGTTCGGAAGTTACGCCCATTTCCATGAACGGGTGTAAACTAGAATCGAAAACTCAGATCATGGCACTGGTTCTCCCCCCTTGGACTCGCCCCCACTTCAGCTCGCGAGCTTGGCTTGGCTCGATCCCTTCGGCTCATTAGCCTTGCTTGAGTCGCCCTCATCACGACCTACGTGGCACCGTTCCACCGAAGCACTCCAGCTCGCAACTGGCTCGCACCACCGACCCATGACCAGCTCTGCACGAGCTTCACCACTTCACCACCACGTCGGTTTGCTCATGCATGAGCCAATCTACTTGGAGCTGGTTTTGGATAGCAAAGTTGACCTATTCTCATAGCTAATATCACTCCTATCAACCCAGATCTCATTACACATGGAATGGCACGACTTGAAGAGGATTTCTCCATGTTTTCCACCTCATTTCGCGATTTTTGGGATTCATGCTACGTCTCTCACGAACCGCTTGCTATAAATGGCTATAAATATGTTGTTTGAAGGATTTTCAAGGGATCTTTTGGCACTAACTCCTTACGGCTTCCACCATTGTTCCAAGCAAGGCCATTGCTGAATGAGAAGCTGAACTCCACAATATAACATGGGGATTTCGTGTATAATCTTCTTTATTTCTTACCTCTTTTCATTGTAAACACTAGGATTTCGTGTGTAAACCGAGCGAATTGTACTTGTAACTTCTTAGGATTTAAGAAGAGATAAAGTAGACGTAGGCTTGGTTTGAGCCGAACCACTATTAAAACTTCGTGTGTCTCTTGTTATTTACTGTTTTCTGCACTCTATGATATGTGATTTGTGATTGTGCAGACTTCACGCTGCATTTGGGTGTTAGTACCAAATTCTGGTCTAACAGAGATAGACTTCATGAACGGGTAGAACCAAAAAACATGTAAGAAAGCTCAGAAGCTGTCTGAAATCACCCAGGACTTCTAATTAGACTTAGTTCATCAGAAGAAGAAGTGGGATTGCAATAAACACACCTTGGAATCCGTCAATAGAAATAATTTACTGATGCCACAACCAAATTGAAAAAGGAAGAAGAGTAGGCTAAGAAATATAAGAAAAATGTGTAACAACCCGAATTTTTACAACACGTTAAATCAAGAATCAAGACAGAATTAAATTATAAATTCTGAATCAAGTGAATCGGGCTATGCCATTGCGTTCGTCTCGGAAAAATACGCGAAATAGAGTTCGAGTTTTCGAGAATCGGAGTCCGTATGACCCGTAAAAGGCCCAAAGAAGGTTTCTGGGAATTTGAATTTCGGAAACAGTTTTGGGAATCAGATCTGGGGGCTAGGCGGGAAGTTTCCCGCCTAGGCCATGTCGACAGGGCTGTCGACAGGCCTGTCGACTTAGGCCCAGACCAAGTCGACAGCCCTGTCGACTTGCCTGTCGACAGGGGGTGGCCGGGGCAAGTTGCCTGGCGCACCTGTTTGTCTCACCTGGTCTTGTTCTTGGGCTGGTTCTGGAAGCTTCCGAGATCTGATGGTCTTGATCTATCCTAGGGTTAATCTAAGGGCCTAAAACTATCCTAATCTCTATAAAAAGACCCTAAACCTAACCTAAATCCCTAAAAATCAAACCTAGCAACTAAGTGCTGCCAAAATCAATTTTGATCATGGCCTCCATCTCCAATCCCTAGAGCCTATGCATTCAAATCGGGTTCAAATCAAAAGATGCAAGCTTGCTACACCAAATAGAGGCCAAATCAACATTGCTATGCGAGTTTCATGATGGTTCTTCTTCAAAGGAGCCACCTTTCTTCTTCAAGATGATGCATGATCCCTTTCCTAAGCCTTGCCTATGTAAGTTCTAGCTACTTTTGGATCAAAACGGTAGTTTTAATGTTGGCATGGGATAAAATGAGATAAAACATAAGTATGCATGTATGTGAACCTAACTTTGTCCCTTTTCTATGATATATGACCTTAGACTAAGATGTAGCAACTTAATCATGTCACTCATGTTATGTTTAGCCTAGTTTATCTTGCAAGTTTGGATCTTTGTCTATGGAAGATTAGCATGAACCTTTGGGGAACCATTTGACTTGTGAAACATAGCCAAATACTTGACCTTGGGGCTTATGCATGCATATGAACACAAACCCCTTATGTTTCATGCATGTTTGTGGCAAAAACCTCCTTATGATATTATGCAAGTTTGTGGCCAAATCCTATATGATAGTATGCATGCTTATGGTCAATCCCTATATGACTCTATCATGCATGTTTTAAGGCCAAACCCCCTTATGACGCCATGCATGTTTGGAGCCAATCCCTTTTGTGGCATCGTGCATGTTTAGGGGTCTACATGTAGCCATAGTATACCTACTATGTTGACTCGCTTTGCTTGCGTTGGGAAAACACGATTTTGGGTAGTTAGATAAACATGAACATGTCGCGAAACCTTAACTTGATTATGACATGTGTTTATACTTGAAAATATGACTTGAAAGATAACATGGAAGTTGGCATGTAAGTATGCATAAAAACATGAGCTTGGGAATTTACCTATTAAGTTAGGTCTACCCTTTGGGAATTTACCTATTAAGTTAGGTCTACCCAAATGCTTGAAAACTTGTAACATGTTTTGGAAACATGATGAACTTAGATAATATAAGTGTGGCCAACTCGAGGTTGGGTTGAGTTTGCAACGTAAAACTACCCGGAACCGACCGGCCTAACTAGTAGTTGCAAACAATAGGACCCAATGTGAGAAGTTGGTCATGTCGCGCTTAAGACCCGAGGTTAGACTAGGTTGTGGTGTAAATCTACCCGGACCCGCCCGGCTTAACTAGTAACCACAACAAGGTCTAATGTGAGAGGTTAAGAGTGCATTAATTAAATTAATGCCACATGATAAGGTTAAGCAAATTTGACTAATGACACTTAACCGATATGACACGAATGGGTAGGTTAAGTGGGACCGGGCTTGATTTCCTTAATGACACTTAACCAATTCAGACTTGGTAATTAGATGAGGTTAAGTAATTAAGACTTAACTAACCTAAACACGGTAATTAGACGGGGTTAGGTAATTGATACTTAACTAACCTAACCACGGTAATTAGATGGGGTTAAGTAATCCACACTTAACTAATCTAAACACGGTAATTCGATGGGGTTACGTTAAACACTTAACGAATTTAAACTTGGTAATTCAATGAGGTTAAGTAACCAATACTTAACCAACTTAATGTGATAGTTTAATGGGGTTAAGCAACTTATACTTAACCAATTATACATGATGATTTGATGTGGTTAAGTGACCTAAACTTAACCAATCTAACCCGTTAATTTGATATGGTTAAGTGACATAAACTTAACCAATCTAACTCGTTAATTGGATGTGGTTAAGTGACCTATACTTAGCCAATCTAACTCGGGAATTTATGGAGGTTAAGTTAACCCATACTTAACCAATATAACGTGAAAACATGATAAGGCTAAGTCACGAATCACTTGAATACGCTTGACCGATTTGACTCGGTAATTTGACAAGGTCAAGTTAATTTATATAATTAACCAATCTAAAATGCTAATTAGACGAGGTTAAATTATGGATTGCTTAATATACTTAGCCAACTTGACACATGGTTTGTAGGGTTAAGTCTTGGACTTGGATACTTAGCCAATTTTGACATGGTTTGTAGACGGGCTAAGTTATGAACTTAAGTGACACTTAACCCATTAGATAAACCCTAATTCGGAGGATTAGGTAAATAACCATAGTTAACAAGGATTATAGAAATAAGGCTAAGTGGTAAACCTTAGTTAAGGGAAACTAAGTAATAATTCTTAGTCAAGGAAATTTGGACCATTTCTTAGATAGATTAGTAACCCGATACGTTAGGTCAACGTTTAAGTATGCGTGTAGGAGCAGGCTATCTGATTTAGATAAAGGCTCCAACGAACTGGGTAACGAAGCAGCGGCTTCGGGGAACGTGAGGATATTCTTTGGATCCCTCTGTGAGCTGCCAGGTCATTATACTAGGCTCACGAGAGGTTGAGGTCTGCGGTAGAAGGACCAAGAATATGCCTTGGTTGCTATGCGAGCGACCTAAAGACTGGGGTGGATAGCAGTGAGTCGACGAATACATAAGGTGCCCGAGATAGCAAGTTCGTCGATCATCTACCATCTTGAGTCAAGCGTGTACGTACGGAAAGGCAGGGAACACCCAACAGACCATAATTTCTATCTAATTATGGGTGAGGTAGGCCGTAGGATGTGGGCTGGCTGAAGTGTAGTTCTCATGCAAGATTGTCTCTTGTGTTGCCTTTCACTAGTTGTGGGAGGGGTCTCGTGGGACCATAGCCACGTGTAGAAAAGCAGACCTTAGTATCTACATCGGCAGATAAATCTAAAGCTTCCGACCGAGTCCTGTATTTCTTGTTTTGCCCTGTGACAGGACTCGGATGGCACGATGTGATACATGTGCATACAGTTATAGAAAAACGATTCACGATGAATGCGTGGGAAAAAGGGCGCGGTTGAGGGTTAGCATAATGCCTAGTGGCCTAGGTGGTTTAACCCAAACCGAAATACGAAAGCGTGCAATAGGTAAGCGTAATCCCTATTGGTGCTAGGTGGCGTAAGTCCTAGTAGTTCAAACGATGATTCATATGGAAGAGCCTAGCTAGAACAAGGGTGACAGTCCAAACGATTTCAAGGATAATACGACATGAGAAAGCCCGTACGAGGTACGGCAAAGGACTGAACTTATATACATGGAAAGAAACATATGATTTGAGTAACCTATATATGCGATATATTAGGTTGACATGGACCATTACACGACTTTGATCAAGGGACATTCATGGTTAACACATGACGCGGGTAGGGATACTAGTACGAGAGGTGCAGAGCAAATATACATGTTAAAACTAGGAAGAATATACATAATAGATACTGTGGGATGTTAGACGGGGTAGATACCTTGGGATAATATACTCGATAGAAATCTGACGATGTGATACCTTGACTTATCATAACACCGTAGTTTATCTTGATACCTTAGTTTACTTTGCCACAGTAGTTCAACCGGCTACCCTGGTTTATCTATCTTGTAGTTATCCTTATGTTTACTTTCAGTTTATGAATGTCATGTTACCTTTACCTGTTTTTATACTGGAAGTAGATAGGACTTACTCAGTCTTTTTGACTGACCCGTTTTGTTTCGCCTCTTTTCTTCCGTTCCCCCCCCCCCAGGTTTTAGGGAGGAAACAATGCTGTTTAGTTCGGACTTCTTCTGCTTGAAGGTCATCATGGATGGCTTGGACTTCTCTTGGCTATGGCTACTTTACTGTTTTTACTTAGGGAACAATTTATTAAAAAGTCTTTATGCTTCTTTACTATTGCAAGACAGGTTTTGATGTACTCTGATGTAAAAGGCTTTAGACCTTAATTATTGAATTTATGAAAGTTCGATTTTACTTCCGCTATTTTATATGTTCTGTCTTGTGATATTTCTGTGCATGTTTACCAATAATGCCCCTCTAAAGCTAGTGCATTCCTTTGCGAGTGACCCTAGCGGAGGCGGGGTGTTACATTTGGTATCAGAGCAGAAGGTTACTAGGCTGGGCAAAAGTTTTTAAAGACCTTCTGAAAATTATTTGAAAAACCGTTTACAAAGAAGCATTTTTCAAGAAAATTTTCTTTTAAAAAGAAAAAGGCTATTCCCCAAAGGCCATTAGCATTATCCTTGTTTCCTTGATTGAATCTCTTTTCCTTTCTTTCCTCCATCTGTAGTCACAGTGGTTTTGACTGCGACTAGTCTTTCTAGCTGCGTAAGTGTTTCCCGTACGATGGAGGTGGTTCTCGAGAGACCGTTGCAGAGTTATGCATGAAAGGATAGTAAGAACAAGGATAAAGGATATGAGCTCAGGGATAAGCAACATGTTGGTATGGCTGAGTCCTAAAGGGAGGGAGAAAGATGAACAATGAAACCCATGACGAGAGAGTACCTTTGGCATGGTGAAACGGGACGGATAGTTAAGTATCATGGAACATGGACAAGATCATTCGGAGGGCAATAGTATGCTCTCATTTCTAGGGTACCTCAGAAGGAGGGTAACGATCTTGTTAAAGGTTTAGCTTTTCTTCTCCATCATCCTGTCGGGACTTTGTTTTGATCACCGCATCTTTTAAGTCCGCTTCGATAGTTGAGTCTCTGCACCTTAGTACTGGCGTAGTAGAGGATCCCGTTTTTGTCTCAAGTCCTATTGGAAGATCGGTCCAGTTACTCATGGCTTGTTTGGATTTGAGAATGTCTATATCAAGTGTTGAGCTTGGAAAAAATGCTTATGTTTATAAGTTGCGGATGGATTGTAGGGATGAAGTGGTTATCCAGTAAGGGGTGCCACTCTCGGTTTTAGAAGGAGGGTAGTTAGACTCTTGGCTTGCTTTGGTAATACCCTTGAAGTATCGCGTAACCTTTTGGGTTCTGTCATGATTAGTTACTTAGAATCCCTAGATGCCTTTGTTGGAAATTAGAAACCCGATCGAATGGTGTTCGCTAATAAGACGGATGGTTTACTTCGATTATGTATGGGTTATGGGAATTACCCTAGTAAGTGCGCACGGTAACTTGTTTACTTTCAAGAGAAAGTTTTTCTACGTGGGATACCTTATGGTACAAGGTCCAGGATTCACTAGTGAATTTTGAGGGCTCGCATGGAATAATGTGTACGCAGTCCTGTTTGCGCCAAGTATTCTAGAAGGAGAATAAGTGCAAGTGGAACGAGAGGCGACGAGGAAATGAGTTCCAACTCATGTTATGGAAACAGGAAATAAGAAGCTGCGAAATCGGGAAGTAAAAGGGGCGGTCAAGGCACGATGGAACTAAGCTCAAGGTAATGCGACTCAGGAGACTGAAGACTAAATACGTGCATGATATCTCTTTTGGGAATATATCCTCGATCCCTGTTTTTCTGTTGAGCTTGCTTGTAGGCTATCTTTTATGGATATCCTCTCGGTCCTGTCTCTGTTACAAACCCCGTACGGAGTTTGTTTTGTTTATCTTCTCGACCCTGTTTCAGGGAATCTTAGGTAGAACCCTATGGACGTGAACATGTATTTGACACATGTTATGGTTGATATGGTTGCAAGTGGTTGCTCGTGGATGCGCGAATTTACATTAGATATTAGCTCGACTCGGTCACATTTCATATTGCATATGCACGAGTATTTATACTTGTTTATGGATGAAATTGAATGTGTTATCATGCGGATGTTGCATATGGTTGAATGTTTGTGCACGCATATAGTGTATATGACTAGGACTATTTGCATACATGATGGATTCATAGCACTAAACATATTTTTGCATTCAAAAGATTTTTCAGGCCTGATCATTAGCATTAGCTAAGGAACATGTACACACACGTTTTGCATACATTCATAAAGCATTAGGAGTCGTCTAAGGACAATGGTTGCTTGTGGATGATGGTTTCAGTAGATGGATGATGGATGGTAGGATATGTTCTTCCTAACTTTGAGATTTCGGGGACGAAATCCTTTAAGAAAGGGAGAATGTAACAACCCGAATTTTTACAACACGTTAAATAAAGAATCAAGACAGAATTAAATTATAAATTCTGAATCAAGTGAATCGGGCTATGCCATTGCGTTCGTCTCGGAAAAATACGCGAAATAGAATCCGAGTTTTCGAGAATCGGAGTCCGTATGACCCGTAAAAGGCCCAAAGAAGGTTTCTGGGAATTTGAATTTCGGAAACAGTTTTGGGAATCAGATCTGGGGGCTAGGCGGGAAGTTTCCCGCCTAGGCCATGTCGACAGGGCTGTCGACAGGCCTGTCGACTTGGGCCCAGACCAAGTCGACAGCCCTGTCGACTTGCCTGTCGACAGGGGGTGGCCGGGGCAAGTTGCCTGGCGCACCTGTTTGTCTCACCTGGTCTTGTTCTTGGGCTAGTTCTGGAAGCTTCCGAGATCTGATGGTCCTGATCTATCCTAGGGTTAATCTAAGGGCCTAAAACTATCCTAATCTCTATAAAAAGACCCTAAACCTAACCTAAATCCCTAAAAATCAAACCTAGCAACTAAGTGCTGCCAAAATCAATTTTGATCATGGCCTCCATCTCCAATCCCTAGAGCCTATGCATTCAAATCGGGTTCAAATCAAAAGATGCAAGCTTGCTACACCAAATAGAGGCCAAATCAACATTGCTATGCGAGTTTCATGATGGTTCTTCTTCAAAGGAGCCACCTTTCTTCTTCAAGATGATGCATGATCCCTTTCCTAAGCCTTGCCTATGTAAGTTCTAGCTACTTTTGGATCAAAACGGTAGTTTCAATGTTGGCATGGGATAAAATGAGATAAAACATAAGTATGCATGTATGTGAACCTAACTTTGTCCCTTTTCTATGATTTATGACCTTAGACTAAGATGTAGCAACTTAATCATGTCACTCATGTTATGTTTAGCCTAGTTTATCTTGCAAGTTTGGATCTTTGTCTATGGAAGATTAGCATGAACCTTTGGGGAACCATTTGACTTGTGAAACATAGCCAAATACTTGACCTTGGGGCTTATGCATGCATATGAACACAAACCCCTTATGTTTCATGCATGTTTGTGGCAAAAACCTCCTTATGATATTATGCAAGTTTGTGGCCAAATCCTATATGATAGTATGCATGCTTATGGTCAATCCCTATATGACTCTATCGTGCATGTTTAAGGCCAAACCCCCTTATGACGCCATGCATGTTTGGAGCCAATCCCTTTTATGGCATCGTGCATGTTTAGGGGTCTACATGTAGCCATAGTATACCTACTATGTTGACTCGCTTTGCTTGCGTTGGGAAAACACGATTTTGGGTAGTTAGATAAACATGAACATGTCGCGAAACCTTAACTTGATTATGACATGTGTTTATACTTGAAAATATGACTTGAAAGATAACATGGAAGTTGGCATGTAAGTATGCATAAAAACATGAGCTTGGGAATTTACCTATTAAGTTAGGTCTACCCTTTGGGAATTTACCTATTAAGTTAGGTCTACCCAAATGCTTGAAAACTTGTAACATGTTTTGGAAACATGATGAACTTAGATAATATAAGTGTGGCCAACTCGAGGTTGGGTTGAGTTTGCAACGTAAAACTACCCGGAACCGACCGGCCTAACTAGTAGTTGCAAACAATAGGACCCAATGTGAGAAGTTGGTCATGTCGCGCTTAAGACCCAAGGTTAGACTAGGTTGTGGTGTAAATCTACCCGGACCCGCCCGGCTTAACTAGTAACCACAACAAGGTCTAATGTGAGAGGTTAAGAGTGCATTAATTAAATTAATGCCACATGATAAGGTTAAGCAAATTTGACTAATGACACTTAACCGATATGACACGAATGGGTAGGTTAAGTGGGACCGGGCTTGATTTCCTTAATGACACTTAACCAATTCAGACTTGGTAATTAGATGAGGTTAAGTAATTAAGACTTAACTAACCTAAACACGGTAATTAGACGGGGTTAGGTAATTGATACTTAACTAACCTAACCACGGTAATTAGATGGGGTTAAGTAATCCACACTTAACTAATCTAAACACGGTAATTCGATGGGGTTACGTTAAACACTTAACCAATTTAAACTTGGTAATTCAATGAGGTTAAGTAACCAATACTTAACCAACTTAATGTGATAATTTAATGGGGTTAAGCAACTTATACTTAACCAATTATACATGATGATTTGATGTGGTTAAGTGACCTAAACTTAACCAATCTAACCCGTTAATTTGATGTGGTTAAGTGACCTAAACTTAACCAATCTAACTCGTTAATTGGATGTGGTTAAGTGACCTATACTTAGCCAATCTAACTCGGGAATTTATAGAGGTTAAGTTAACCCATACTTAACCAATATAACGTGAAAACATGATAAGGCTAAGTCACGAATCACTTGAATACGCTTGACCGATTTGACTCGGTAATTTGACAAGGTCAAGTTAATTTATATAATTAACCAATCTAAAATGCTAATTAGACGAGGTTAAGTTATGGATTGCTTAATATACTTAGCCAACTTGACACATGGTTTGTAGGGTTAAGTCTTGGACTTGGATACTTAGCCAATTTTGACATGGTTTGTAGACGGGCTAAGTTATGAACTTAAGTGACACTTAACCCATTAGATAAACCCTAATTCGGAGGATTAGGTAAATAACCATAGTTAACAAGGATTATAGAAATAAGGCTAAGTGGTAAACCTTAGTTAAGGGAAACTAAGTAATAATTCTTAGTCAAGGAAATTTGGACCATTTCTTAGATAGATTAGTAACCCGATACGTTAGGTCAACGTTTAAGTATGCGTGTAGGAGCAGGCTATCTGATTTAGATAAAGGCTCCAACGAACTGGGTAACGAAGCAGCGGCTTCGGGGAACGTGAGGATATTCTTGGGATCCCTCTGTGAGCTGCCAGGTCATTATACTAGGCTCACGAGAGGTTGAGGTCTACGGTAGAAGGACCAAGAATATGCCTTGGTTGCTATGCGAGTGACCTAAAGACTGGGGTGGATAGCAGTGAGTCGACGAATACATAAGGTGCCCGAGATAGCAAGTTCGTCGATCATCTACCATCTTGAGTCAAGCGTGTACGTACGGAAAGGCAGGGAACACCCAACAGACCATAATTGCTATCTAATTATGGGTGAGGTAGGCCGTAGGATGTGGGCTGGCCGGAGTGTAGTTCTCATGCAAGATTGTCTCTTGTGTTGCCTTTCACTAGTTAAGGGAGGGGTCTCGTGGGACCATAGCCACGTGTAGAAAAGCAGACCTTAGTATCTGCATCGGCAGATAAATCTAAAGCTCCCGACCGAGTCCTGTATTTCTTGTTTTGCCCTGTGACAGGACTCGGATGGCACGATGCGATACATGTGCATACAGTTATAGAAAAACGATTCACGATGAATGCGTGGGAAAAAGGGCGCGGTTGAGGGTTAGCATAATCCCTAGTGGCCTAGGTGGTTTAACCCAAACCGAAATACGAAAGCGTGCAATAGGTAAGCGTAATCCCTATTGGTGCTAGGTGGCGTAAGTCCTAGTAGTTCAAACGATGATTCATATGGAAGAGCCTAGCTAGAACAAGGGTGACAGTCCAAACGATTTCAAGGATAATACGACATGAGAAAGCCCGTACGAGGTACGGCAAAGGACTGAACTTATATATATGGAAAGAAACATATGATTTGAGTAACCTATATATGCGATATATTAGGTTGACATGGACCATTACACGACTTTGAGCAAGGGACATTCATGGTTAACACATGACGCGGGTAGGGATACTAGTACGAGAGGTGCAGAGCAAATATACATGTTAGAACTAGGAAGAATATACATAATAGATACTGTGGGATGTTAGACGGGGTAGATACCTTGGGATAATGTACTCGATAGAAATCTGACGATGTGATACCTTGACTTATCATAACACCATAGTTTATCATGATACCTTAGTTTACTTTGCCACAGTAGTTCAACCGGCTACCCTGGTTTATCTATCTTGTAGTTATCCTTATGTTTACTTTCAGTTTATGCATGTCATGTTACCTTTACCTGTTTTTATACTGGAAGTAGATAGGACTTACTCAGTCTTTTTGACTGCCCCGTTTTGTTTTGCCTCTTTTCTTCCGTTTCCCCCCCCCTAGGTTTCAGGGAGGAAACAATGCTGTTTAGTTCGGACTTCTTCTGCTTGAAGGTCATCATGGATGGCTTGGACTTCTCTTGGCTATGGCTACTTTACTGTTTTTACTTGGGGAATAATTTATTAAAAAGTCTTTATGCTTCTTTACTATTGCAAGACAGGTTTTGATGTACTCTGATGTAAAAGGCTTTAGACCTTAATTATTGAATTTATGAAAGTTCGATTTTACTTCCGCTATTTTATATGTTCTGTCTTGTGATATTTCTGTGCATGTTTACCAATAATGCCCCTCTAAAGCTTGTGCATTCCTTTGCGAGTGACCCTAGCGGAGGCGGGGTGTTACATTTGGTATCAGAGCAGAAGGTTACTAGACTGGGCAAAAGTTTTTAAAGACCTTCTGAAAATTATTTGAAAAACCGTTTACAAAGAAGCATTTTTCAAGAAAATTTTCTTTTAAAAAGAAAAAGGCTATTCCCCAAAGGCCATTAGCATTATCCTTGTTTCCTTGATTGAATCTCTTTTCCTTTCTTTCCTCCATCTGTAGTCACAGTGGTTTTGACTGCGACTAGTCTTTCTAGCTGCGTAAGTGTTTCCCGTACGATGGAGGTGGTTCTCGAGAGACCGTTGCAGAGTTATGCATGAAAGGATAGTAAGAACAAGGATAAAGGATATGAGCTCAGGGATAAGCAACATGTTGGTATGGCTGAGTCCTAAAGGGAGGGAGAAAGATGAACAATGAAACCCATGACGAGAGAGTACCTTTGGCATGGTGAAACGGGACGGATAGTTAAGTATCATGGAACAGGGACAAGATCATTCGGAGGGCAATAGTATGCTCTCATTTCTAGGGTACCTCAGAAGGAGGGTAACGATCTTGTTAAAGGTTTAGCTTTTCTTCTCTATCATACTGTCGGGACTTTGTTTTGATCACCGCATCTTTTAAGTCCGCTTCGATAGTTGAGTCTCTGCACCTTAGTACTAGCATAGTAGAGGATCCCGTTTTTGTCTCAAGTCCTATTGGAAGATCGTTCCAGTTACTCATGGCTTGTTTGGATTTGAGAATGTCTATATCAAGTGTTGAGCTTGGAAATAATGCTTATGTTTATAAGTTGTGGATGGATTCTAGGGATGAAGTGGTTATCCAGTAAGGGGTGCCACTCTCGGTTTTAGAAGGAGGGTAGTTAGACTCTTGGCTTGCTTTGGTAATACCCTTGAAGTATCGCGTAACCTTTTGGGTTCTGTCATGATTAGTTACTTAGAATCCCTAGATGCCTTTGGCGGAAATTAGAAACCCGATCGAATGGTGTTCGCTAATAAGACGGATGGTTTACTTCGATTATGTATGGGTTATGAGAATTACCCTAGTAAGTGCGCACGGTAACTTGTTTACTTTCAAGAGAAAGTTTTTCTACGTGGGATACCTTATGGTACAAGGTCCAGGATTCACTAGTGAATTTTGAGGGCTCGCATGGAATAATGTGTACGCAGTCCTGTTTGCGCCAAGTATTCTAGAAGGAGAATAAGTGCAAGTGGAACGAGAGGCGACGAGGAAATGAGTTCCAACTCATGTTATGGAAACAGGAAATAAGAAGCTACGAAATCGGGAAGTAAAAGGGGCGGTCAAGGCACGATGGAACTAAGCTCAAGGTAATGCGACTCAGGAGACTGAAGACTAAATACGTGCATGATATCTCTTTTGGGAATATATCCTCGATCCCTGTTTTTCTGTTGAGCTTGCTTGTAGGCTATCTTTTATGGATATCCTCTCGGTCCTGTCTCTGTTACAAACCCCGTACGGAGTTTGTTTTGTTTATCTTCTCGACCCTGTTTCAGGGAATCTTAGGTAGAACCCTATGGACGTGAACATGTATTTGAAACATGTTATGGTTGATATGGTTGCAAGTGGTTGCTCGTGGATGCGCGAATTTACATTAGATATTAGCTCGACTCGGTCACATTTCATATTGCATATGCACGAGTATTTATACTTGTTTATGGATGAAATTGAATGTGTTATCATGCGGATGTTGCATATGGTTGAATGTTTGTGCACGCATATAGTGTATATGACTAGCACTATTTGCATACATGATGGATTCATAGCACTAAACATATTTTTGCATTCAAAAGATTTTTCAGGCCTGATCATTAGCATTAGCTAAGGAACATGTACACACACGTTTTGCATACATTCATAAAGCATTAGGAGTCGTCTAAGGACAATGGTTGCTTGTGGATGATGGATTGAGTAGATGGATGATGGATGGTAGGATATGTTCTTCCTAACTTTGAGATTTCGGGGACGAAATCCTTTAAGAAGGGGAGAATTTAACAACCCGAATTTTTACAACACGTTAAATCAAGAATCAAGACAGAATTAAATTATAAATTCTGAATCAAGTGAATCGGGCTATGCCATTGCGTTCGTCTCGGAAAAATACGCGAAATAGAGTCCGAGTTTTCGAGAATCGGAGTCCGTATGACCCGTAAAAAGGCCCAAAGAAGGTTTCTGGGAATTTGAATTTCGGAAACAGTTTTGGGAATCAGATCTGGGGGCTAGGCGGGAAGTTTCCCGCCTAGGCCATGTCGACAGGGCTGTCGACAGGCCTGTCGACTTGGGCCCAGACCAAGTCGACAGCCCTGTCGACTTGCCTGTCGACAGGGGGTGGCCGGGGCAAGTTGCCTGGCGCACCTGTTTGTCTCACCTGGTCTTGTTCTTGGGCTGGTTCTGGAAGCTTCCGAGATCTGATGGTCCTGATCTATCCTAGGGTTAATCTAAGGGCCTAAAACTATCCTGATCTCTATAAAAAGACCCTAAACCTAACCTAAATCCCTAAAAATCAAACCTAGCAACTAAGTGCTGCCAAAATCAATTTTGATCATGGCCTCCATCTCCAATCCCTAGAGCATATGCATTCAAATCGGGTTCAAATCAAAAGATGCAAGCTTGCTACACCAAATAGAGGCCAAATCAACATTGCTATGCGAGTTTCATGATGGTTCTTCTTCAAAGGAGCCACCTTTCTTCTTCAAGATGATGCATGATCCCTTTCCTAAGCCTTGCCTATGTAAGTTCTAGCTACTTTTGGATCAAAACGGTAGTTTCAATGTTGGCATGGGATAAAATGAGATAAAACATAAGTATGCATGTATGTGAACCTAACTTTGTCCCTTTTCTATGATATATGACCTTAGACTAAGATGTAGCAACTTAATCATGTCACTCATGTTATGTTTAGCCTAGTTTATCTTGCAAGTTTGGATCTTTGTCTATGGAAGATTAGCATGAACCTTTGGGGAACCATTTGACTTGTGAAACATAGCCAAATACTTGACCTTGGGGCTTATGCATGCATATGAACACAAACCCCTTATGTTTCATGCATGTTTGTGGCAAAAACCTCCTTATGATATTATGCAAGTTTGTGGCCAAATCCTATATGATAGTATGCATGCTTATGGTCAATCCCTATATGACTCTATCATGCATGTTTTAAGGCCAAACCCCCTTATGACGCCATGCATGTTTGGAGCCAATCCCTTTTGTGGCATCGTGCATGTTTAGGGGTCTACATGTAGCCATAGTATACCTACTATGTTGACTCGCTTTGCTTGCGTTGGGAAAACATGATTTTGGGTAGTTAGATAAACATGAACATGTCGCGAAACCTTAACTTGATTATGACATGTGTTTATACTTGAAAATATGACTTGAAAGATAACATGGAAGTTGGCATGTAAGTATGCATAAAAACATGAGCTTGGGAATTTACCTATTAAGTTAGGTCTACCCTTTGGGAATTTACCTATTAAGTTAGGTCTACCCAAATGCTTGAAAACTTGTAACATGTTTTGGAAACATGATGAACTTAGATAATATAAGTGTGGCCAACTCGAGGTTGGGTTGAGTTTGCAACGTAAAACTACCCGGAACCGACCGGCCTAACTAGTAGTTGCAAACAATAGGACCCAATGTGAGAAGTTGGTCATGTCGCGCTTAAGACCCGAGGTTAGACTAGGTTGTGGTGTAAATCTACCCGGACCCGCCCGGCTTAACTAGTGACCACAACAAGGTCTAATGTGAGAGGTTAAGAGTGAATTAATTAAATTAATGCCACATGATAAGGTTAAGCAAATTTGACTAATGACACTTAACTGATATGACACGAATGGATAGGTTAAGTGGGACCGGACTTGATTTCCTTAATGACACTTAACCAATTCAGACTTGGTAATTAGATGAGGTTAAGTAATTAAGACTTAACTAACCTAAACACGGTAATTAGACGGGGTTAGGTAATTGATACTTAACTAACCTAACCACGGTAATTAGATGGGGTTAAGTAATCCACACTTAACTAATCTAAACTCGGTAATTCGATGGGGTTACGTTAAACACTTAACCAATTTAAACTTGGTAATTCAATGAGGTTAAGTAACCAATACTTAACCAACTTAATGTGATAATTTAATGGGGTTAAGCAACTTATACTTAACCAATTATACATGATGATTTGATGTGGTTAAGTGACCTAAACTTAACCAATCTAACCCGTTAATTTGATGTGGTTAAGTGACCTAAACTTAACCAATCTAACTCGTTAATTGGATGTGGTTAAGTGACCTATACTTAGCCAATCTAACTCGGGAATTTATGGAGGTTAAGTTAACCCATACTTAACCAATATAACGTGAAAACATGATAAGGCTAAGTCACGAATCACTTGAATACGCTTGACCAATTTGACTCGGTAATTTGACAAGGTCAAGTTAATTTATATAATTAACCAATCTAAAATGCTAATTAGACGAGGTTAAGTTATGGATTGCTTAATATACTTAGCCAACTTGACACATGGTTTGTAGGGTTAAGTCTTGGACTTGGATACTTAGCCAATTTTGACATGGTTTGTAAACGGGCTAAGTTATGAACTTAAGTGACACTTAACCCATTAGATAAACCCTAATTCGGAGGATTAGGTAAATAACCATAGTTAACAAGGATATAGAAACAAGGCTAAGTGGTAAACCTTAGTTAAGGGAAACTAAGTAATAATTCTTAGTCAAGGAAATTTGGACCATTTCTTAGATAGATTAGTAACCCGATACGTTAGGTCAACGTTTAAGTATGCGTGTAGGAGCAGGCTATCTGATTTAGATAAAGGCTCCAACGAACTGGGTAACGAAGCAGCGGCTTCGGGGAACGTGAGGATATTCTTGGGATCCCTCTGTGAGCTGCCAGGTCATTATACTAGGCTCACGAGAGGTTGAGGTCTGCGGTAGAAGGACCAAGAATATGCCTTGGTTGCTATGCGAGCGACCTAAAGACTGGGGTGGATAGCAGTGAGTCGACGAATACATAAGGTGCCCGAGATAGCAAGTTCGTCGATCATCTACCATCTTGAGTCAAGCGTGTACGTACGGAAAGGCAGGGAACACCCAACAGACCATAATTGCTATCTAATTATGGGTGAGGTAGCCCGTAGGATGTGGGCTGGCCGGAGTGTAGTTCTCATGCAAGATTGTCTCTTGTGTTGCCTTTCACTAGTTGAGGGAGGGGTCTCGTGGGACCATAGCCACGTGTGGAAAAGCAGACCTTAGTATCTGCATCGGCAGATAAATCTAAAGCTCCCGACCGAGTCCTGTATTTCTTGTTTTGCCCTGTGACAGGACTCGGATGGCACGATGTGATACATGTGCATACAGTTATAGAAAAACGATTCACGATGAATGCGTGGGAAAAAGGGCGCGGTTGAGGGTTAGCATAATCCCTAGTGGCCTAGGTGGTTTAACCCAAACCGAAATACGAAAGCGTGCAATAGGTAAGCGTAATCCCTATTGGTGCTAGGTGGCGTAAGTCCTAGTAGTTCAAACGATGATTCATATGGAAGAGCCTAGCTAGAACAAGGGTGACAGTCCAAACGATTTCAAGGATAATACGACATGAGAAAGCCCGTACGAGGTACGGCAAAGGACTGAACTTATATACATGGAAAGAAACATATGATTTGAGTAACCTATATATGCGATATATTAGGTTGACATGGACCATTACACGACTTTGAGCAAGGGACATTCATGGTTAACACATGACGCGGGTAGGGATACTAGTACGAGAGGTGCAGAGCAAATATACATGTTAGAACTAGGAAGAATATACATAATAGATACTGTGGGATGTTAGACGGGGTAGATACCTTGGGATAATGTACTCGATAGAAATCTGACGATGTGATACCTTGACTTATCATAACACCGTAGTTTATCATGATACCTTAGTTTACTTTGCCACAGTAGTTCAACCGGCTACCCTGGTTTATCTATCTTGTAGTTATCCTTATGTTTACTTTCAGTTTATGCATGTCATGTTACCTTTACCTGTTTTTATACTGGAAGTAGATAGGACTTACTCAGTCTTTTTGACTGACCCGTTTTGTTTCGCCTCTTTTCTTCCGTTTCCCCCCCAGGTTTCAGGGAGGAAACAATGCTGTTTAGTTTGGACTTCTTCTGCTTGAAGGTCATCATGGATGGCTTGGACTTCTCTTGGCTATGGCTACTTTACTATTTTTACTTGGGGAATAATTTATTAAAAAGTCTTTATGCTTCTTTACTATTGCAAGACAGGTTTTGATGTACTCTGATGTAAAAGGCTTTAGACCTTAATTATTGAATTTATGAAAGTTCGATTTTACTTCCGCTATTTTATATGTTCTGTCTTGTGATATTTCTATGCATGTTTACCAATAATGCCCCTCTAAAGCTAGTGCATTCCTTTGCGAGTGACCCTAGCGGAGGCGGGGTGTTACAAAATGTATAAGAAAATATAAGAAAATGTATGATAAAGAATTTACTGATCCCTTCCGCATTAAGGTTGATATCACAAATAAAGAAATAACGGCTCTTAAGGAGGAGTGTACAAATGTTACATCTGAGAACACCAGTCTAACTTTTACTTGTACTCGTTCACAATATGAGAAAACTTCCCTTGAGAAGGAGAATGCCATTCTGAAAACCAAGTTGGCCAAAGCCGAGGAAAAGGAAAAAAGGCTAAAGAAAATGCTAAAACTGCTTTAGAATCTACTTCCAACTCCAAAGAGCAATTAGAAGTTGATAAAGATTCGCTAGAGAAGCAGCTTGCTGAGGCCAAATAGGAGATGGAAGATGTCAGGCCTCTTATTTTATCTTTCTTTGCTCAAGAACTCTATTATCGTGACGCATCTTGGATGGAGGATTACCTTACTACTTTGGCCGATGATTGAAGTGAAGTAATCGCGGAGGAGAGGCATAGGCTAAAGCCAAGACTGTGAATAAGGAGGAGTTGATGAAAACATTTTAAAGTAATGTTAAGCTCGATCATCTGGCAGAAAGGAGAAGGCTGCAAAAGGAGGCAGAGGAAGTTGCAAAGCATTAGGCTATGGGCAAAGACACAATCGATGAATGGTCTGGTTCTTCTTTTGCAGACTCTGAGTTTGGAGGGGTAGAAAGGTATAATCTGGATTTCCCTGCTCCTAAGACACCAAAGCCATTGACACCAATCATTGGCATCAAGACTCCAAGACTTGCTAATGGAGACTCCACAAAAGGTATCTCTCTGACTTCACAGAAATTTGAGAGAGTCTACCAGATGTCAGTAGGATTGCCCGCTGTTCCCAAAGGCCTAACTATTATTGCTCTTTGTGCTGTAGTACAGCTCGGACACTTTCTAAAGCTCGATCTCAAGCCATTAATGAGCCAAATTTGCCTTTGATGATAATCTTGAGAAGGATGAGGGCATGATTAACACGCTAAAAGGCTTAGATGGAAAGGGCTCCCAAGGTACTGGGGAAAAAGATTTTATTTATACCAGAGAGTCTGGACCAAAGGGACAGTTAAGCATGGTGAAGATTCAAGTAAAGGAAACAGGGGAGGTTAAATTTTTTAAAGATGAGACCACAATAGTCGATACATCATTAACCCCTTGTCAATTCCTCCTCTCTAAATGCTTCCTCCCTCTGGTTTAATTTTTCCCATCAAGAAGACTCCACCTCCTGTTCCAATCAAGTGCCATAGGAAAAAGCATGATGCACCCTAATCAAGAGCTCTCGATCCTTCTAGCCGTAAACCTAAGAAAAGGAAGTCAATGACTATCGGTGAGCATGTTGAACTGGTAGACCAAAAGGAGAAGGAGATGGAGAAAAAGAAGTCTGATGATAACCGTCAGAGGCATAGTTGAATTGTCTTTTTTGGTATTGGTTTTAGGCCCTTTGGTGTTGTTACATGTGCAAACCTTTCGTTTTTGCCTACAGATCTATATGAAACCTGCATTTTTAAATAAAGCATGTATTTTCTCGACCAAATAATGTCAACTGTCTGCAACTTTTATATGTTGCTTTCCATTCAGTGTACTCGCAATTCAGATATTACTAAGTTGAGTAATAAGCAATTCAAGCAGTTTAAGTAAGTAATAATTAATAAGTCACCAAGACAAGTTATATGCGTCAAAGTCTAGAGATACAATGTATATGCCTCCATTAACTTTGAATCACGAGTCATGTCCGAATTGTGTTCGAATTTAATTTATAAGCCTACTTTTATGCCCTCAGTGCTGGCGCACATTAGCTTAATTCGATTAACGTCCAGTCCTTGGGTCATTAAATTTTTAGCCCTAATCGAGGGGCGATGGAGCTGGAGTGTGGACGTCGTTATTCGTCCTTTATACTCTCCCATAATCAATTTGGGTTAAAGTACTATGTTAAGCCGACTTGTGTCGTGGCATGAGAGTCATTTTATACTCTCAAGTTGTTAAAGTTAGAGTCAAGGATCAAGCGGTCATTTGCATTGGTTCACCTATCAGACTCGATCTTAGTTTATACTCTGTTCCAAGCTTCGAGGAACGGAGTAAGTCGAACAATCAGACGGGTCACACTTGTTTAGGCTTCATCCCTTTGCCTTCTAGACGTGGGCAAAGGGTCTCCATCAAGATGGTCGGATCACATCCCTATAGTCTATACTCATACCATCAAAATGTACGAGAGAGTGAAAATGTTGTTTATGCATTGTTTCATCAATTTTGTTCTCAAAGTGTTGGTCTCCTGGTCGAGCATCGAAGGCGAGCTTGAATTCAATCAACCCAAATCCAACTAGTCGCGGAGTTGAGCTGGCTCATCGAAATGTGATCCAGTGAATGTCGTTGGGGAGTTTATTACTCCCTTCATTCAGTTCTTGGCATAGGTCAATCAAATCACAACTTATAGCCAAAGTAATATACACGGTAGTGAAGCATGGAAAAGCGATTTTATTTATGAACAATAGTAAGTGGCGAGGTACACCTTATTATAATGCTAAAAACAAATGAAATAAAAGTCTAAGAAAGATAATGTCATAGATGTATGACATTCCATGCTCTTGAAAATGGGTTGCCATCAACAATGAAGGTTCCACTATCATGCCTCTAGTGAATGATGTAAGTCCCTTCCTACTTTAGGCCCATGTGAATATGGCCGGGAAGACTCGTTTCAAAACAAGATCGCCACAACATAGAAGTTAGCTTCTTCTCTCCTCTTGTCAATTATGTCCAAAGATTCTAAGAGAAGCGTTTTGTTAGTTAATGTGTCTTAATATGTCGTCCGGTGAGAGGGAACTTCGAGTTCAATCGGGAAGATTGCTTCAGAGCCGTAGGACAAGGCGAACGGAGTATGGCTAGTCGTAGAATAATGGGTTGTATGATAAGCACAACCGGAAAACGGTAGTTCATCAACCCATTTTCCTTTGGCTCATTCCTACCTTTTCTTGAGGATGGAATTGATGATCTTGCTCACTGTCTCGACTTGTCCATTTGATTACAGGTAGGTGCAATTGCAGTGTACTTCTTCTCGATGTGGCATCGTGGTAGAAATCTCTGAATTTCGAGCTGTCGAACTGGGTTCCATCATCATTTATGATGGTCCTGGGAAGCCAAAATCAGCATATGATGTTTCTGACGATAAATTTGATCATCCACTTTGTCATGATCGTGTAAATGGTTCGGATTTAGCCCATTTCGTAAATTAGTCCACATCCACGATCACATACTTCGTTCCACCTTTAGATATTGGAAGACTACCAATGATGTCCACCCCACATACAACAAATGGCCAAGGACTAACTATTTGTATGAGTTGTGTTGGTGAAGCCCTTTGAATCTGGGCAAGCCTGTGACCCTTGTCGCAGTTTTTTAAATAACTAGCCAGATCTCAACTAACGATAGGCCAGAATTAGTCATACTGGAGCACCTTCTTTGCCACAGTCTATCTCCCGATGTGAGCGTTGCATTCACCTTCATGTACTTCCCACACCACTCATTTTGTGTCATTGTCGGCCACATACTGGAGCACAGGAACTAAGAACCCGCTTCTGTAGGGTGTAGCTCCCTAAATGATGTATCTCAAGGCTTTGCGCATGAGAGCTCGCTTTTGATTCTTTCTTTCCAAAAGGGTTCGATGCCTACGGAAGTTATTGATGGGGATCATCCACGACTCTCTCTTAGGTTCGGTCTCCAAGGCTTGATCAATTTCCATATGGTCTATGCTAAGAGTGTCTAGTTTCTCGATTGGCACTATTTTTGCTTCATTTCAGGAATTAAAGCTAGCCAGTTTAGCTAATCTGCCAGCTTTTTGATCCTTTTCCCTTAGGATATGTGGGATGCTATGATAATCTAAGTTATTCAATTATACTTCTACTCTTCTAAAATAGGCAGCAAGTTTACCCCCTAAATCTGGTACTCCTTTTGAAATTGAAATACAATAAGTTGTGAATCGTAGAAATGTCCAATGCCACTACCCCTAAAGTCCTTCACGAGCTTTAGCCCGACAATCAGGGCTTCATACTCAGAATCATTGTTGGTAGCAGGAAAGCTTAGCCTCTGGGCATAATAAATCGATCATCCCTTAGGAGTTAACAATATAACTCTTGCGCCAGAATGTCGGTCATTACGAGCCTCATCTGCTCGTCCGTATACAACTTCCATGTATCTAGTCTTGGTTTAACATGAGAAAGATTGGGATCACGCTCTGGAATGCCATCATCGGGAGTCATGAACTCAGATATGCCAATGCTTGTCCCTTGATAGACTTTCGAGGAAGGAAGTTAAGGTCAAACTGACTCAACTCGATCTTCCATTTGAGCAAAGTTCCAGCTGCCTCAGGTCTTTGGAGAACCTGTCTAGCGGTTGGTTGGTGTATACTTTGATATGGTGAGCCTGGAAGTAGGTACAGAGCTTTCTCAAAGCAATTAACAAACTACAAGCTAGTTTCTCAATATTTTTATAGTTTCGTTCCACTCTTGTCAGCTTCTTGCTTACATAATAGGCTGGTTGCTGCACCCAATCTTCTTCATGAACTAAAGCTGAACTAATAACATATAGGGACACTGCTAGGTGCACGAATAAGTCCTCATGGTCCACTTATTTAGACAATATAGTGGCCTCTCCAAATGATTGACACTACTAGAAAAGTGGGCAACTTCGATACAAGTTTTATGCGGCCTTAGATCGAAAAAGCATTGCATTTTCCCTTCTTTTTTTTTCAAATAGGCAACACCGGAAGGGCGTGGCATCTACAACCGTTGCCTTAGCCCTCAAAGGCAATGCTTTTGCCCATCTAATGCCACAGAAAGAAAGTTTTGCATTATAGACGTAATGCAACACTATTTTCACGTAATGCAACAATATTCAGCATTGCTTGAGCATTAGTTAGAGCATGTCTTCCAGGTCACGATAATCGGGCCACATCAGCTTTCCACGTCAGCTGCATATATGTCACACTGTAACGTCCCGTATTTTTACGGATAATAAATAATTTATTTAATTATTTAAATATTGGTTTGGTAATTTAAAATGAACAGAATAAAATATTATTGAATATTTAATTAATATAAATAATAGAATAATATATTTAATTCCAAAATAATCAGAATTAAATTGAATTTACTATATTGTGTGAATTGGACAATTTAAAATATTTAATCCAGTTTAGAATTTAATTCTATTAACGAATATATTTAAATAACGTCAGTTGAACGCATAATTTATATTACAATTATAATCGAGCTCGAAATGGCTTGGTAGTTCGTAATTTGGCGATTCGAACTTTAAACGAATGTATAGAATCCGTTTTAAGCCGGATTTCTGTGAAACAAGAAACGTTTGGGGTTGGTGAAGTACATTTTTCTAATGGAAGAGAAAAATCGAGATTTCATCGTGTAGATTGTGATTTATGTCCAAATAAAATTTTCGAAAAGTCGCTATGGAATTCCTATATAATTTATAACGATTTACTTATATTATAAATGGATTTTCAATATAAATTGAATACTGATTTAATCTGGATTTGAAATGTCGAGTTATAAATTCAGATAGGAATATTTTGCAACTAAATAATATTCTATGTGAATATATACGTTAATACTAATTTATTAATATTATATTTAATTATTTTTAAACATATTAATATTTAAATTAGTTTATTTAAAGCTTTAAAAATAGCCAGTTTTGCAAACGACCTCCGTTTTCGAAGAAACTAATTTTGTTGGATCTGGAATATTAAATTATTGCTAGATTTCAATTTTCGTGATTTTTGGAGTCAGTATGTGACCGTGCAAATTTAAATGTGAAAAACAGTCGATAAATTAACTTTAAAAATACGCTGTGTGAGCTAACGGATTCAGAATTTGACAAAACAAGTTTCGTTGAGTCTGTAATGTCAAAATGTAGCTGTGTGTCCATTTTCGTCGAATTTGGGTATTGTATGTGATCACAGGAAATTTTAGTGATAAATACAAATAGTGTTTGATTAAAAATAAATTAAATAATGAATATAAAATTATTTAAATCTTATTATAAATACTCTAACATCCTTTATAACCCTAATCAAAATTCATTTCGTAGTCAACAGAAAATGTGCCTCCATCTTCATCTTACAAAACATGAATTTCTACATCTTTAAAAATCAAAACAAAGTGTATAAATTAGTATAAATCATAATATGTGTATATCTGGATTCAACAAGGCAAGAACTTCATTTCTATACAAAAATCTGTAGGTGCGATGCAAGTTTTGGGAGGTCGAGGTTAAGAAGCGCACGCTAAGGTTAGCCAATGTTTAACAATAAGGCAGTAATTGATGGGTTGGTGATTATATTCGAGATCCTCGTAGAAAACTGCACTTACTTGCGAAAATTCAAGAGATTTGCTGATGAATGATGTCGTGAGTTTTCTAGAGTCATGCATAAGGACTGGGTTACCGTTATGTGATATTGTAGTGCGAGTTTAAGGGGAATGGTATGAGGTTGACAAGATTTTGGAGTGGAGTTGGATGATGGTTTTTATTTGAAGTTTCATGCAGAATCCACCGGAAAATGGAGAAGGGATGAAGGCGCAATGGCCTTTGAGAAGTTGTTGTGCATCGGGTGTAATCGGAGAAGGGATACGTACTGTTCATTTGCGAGTCGGAGCAAAAATATAAATTGGGCCGGTGATATAATGGATATGGCCCATTTAATAAATAAATTAAGTTATTTTTATTTAATTAGGACATAAACTTGTAATTTAAATATTTCACTCATACTATATTAGAATTTCGAATGGTCAGATCCGTTGGAATCCTATTAATGGAGGCTACACAATGGAACAGACTAGAAGTGAATTGGAGCTCATCGCGATTTATTTCGAAATAAATTGTCAGTCTGGATCAACTGACAGTTATCGTTATTTAATGATAAACTGTCAAATGTGAGTAAATCTCACTAACTCTGTACAGTTTATGTTTTTATAAATATAATCTAGTATTGATAAATGATGACTGATTGTTGCGTGTTGATTGTTTGGTTGAATTGCTGATTTATTGGTTGAAAATATAGATGACGATATATATATAAATCGTTAATCAAATATTGATTCTGTATATCAGAATATTTCATACTGAAATGAAATCAATGTTATTTATATTGTCTAAATCTGTGATGCAGGGAAACAAGTTGGAGGGATCCAACTGGATTCCTCAATATTTATAATACTGTTTGTTTTCATATATTGTGATATATGATGTGATATAAAACCTATGATTGATTATGATGACACTGGCCTGGTTAATTAGTATTTTAAATACCATAAGAAATACTGGGATGTTAAAAAGGGAATTTTCAAAGTGTATTATGAAAATGAAATATTTATAGGAAATAAATATGATTTCGAAAATGGAATATTTATTTGGAAAATAAATATAATTATAAAAGGAATATTTATTTGGAAAACAAATAGAATTATAAAAGGATTATTTATTTGGAAAATAAATAGAATTATAAAAGGAATATTTATTTAGAAAATAAATAGAATTATAAAAGAAAATATTTGGAAATTGAACAGAATTATAAAAGGAGATTGGCGAGATATAAAAGAACTATGAGAATATGGATTTAAAGAAATTGTAAATAGAAATCTGTTTTAACAGATAAATTAGGAAGATTAATTTATAAATAATGTTTATTAAATTAAGTAAAATATTTATCATTTGGATAAATTGGATACATAAAATTTGAATTTATATAGAGAGGTGAAATTGGTTTCAACATTGTACCACCCTACGTCCATTAATGTCACTCACAAAGGGAATGCATTAACTTTCATAAAGTATTATAAGTGTATAGAACAAAATATAACAAGATAGATACATATATTGGTACTTTAAAAATCTAAAACAACTTCATTGCAGCGGAGAAATAGTTTGGTTGCAATACCAAAATCAACAATAAAACCAAGTACACTTAATATCCATCTTGACAAATTATTTTCTGAGTACATAAAACAAAAAGCATAACCCCCACATAATTAGCCTTAAAAAGAGATAAGCTAAACTTTTACTTTCAGCAATCCAAGCGCTTCCAAAAGAGAGAGAAAGAGATCCAAATCAAGCTCAACTAGGCCCACCCTGAGAACCGGAGGGGAATGGAAAGAAAAGGGGCGAAACAAACGAGGTCAAACATAAAGTCTGGCGAGTCCAGTAACTTTAACAATATAATTACTAAAGTAGTAGGATAAGAACATAAACCGGAAAGTAAGAAACGACAGTAACATAAGAATATATGACAAGGTAAGCAAGATGAATAAGGTAAACGTTGATTGCACTTCTAATCACTATAGGATAATTACCACACTTCACCAACCCTATATACTCTAAAAGTTGATCACTTTTACTAATCCTAATAATAATAATAGTGGTAGTTTCGTGTACCCCTAGTTGTTGTCATAGGTGCCGCCTGCCCCTGTCTCCACTAGTTATACCCACTAACCTCCCCATTCGATCGACTCCCTAACTCGTGTGTATTTATTACTTGTATCATTCGGCCCCGCTTGTTTGTAGATACCTGTGCTGGTCCCACCATGGGGTGTATCAATCCCTATGATGGAAACCCGACTCAATTCAAGATGCACAGTGTATAACTACTGATGCCCAATGCCTGATTTTTCCACTCCAAAGCACGTGCATGCCCGTACTCCATCGGAACCTACACTAACACACCACCCACCGCTATTTTGACCGCTTATAATCAGCCCAATAATTATGCCCCACCCTGCCTAGTTCATGCTACCATGATACATCTATGTGGGTTACGGCTGAAATGGGTCCCTGTTACTAGGGTTTCCTAACCAATATGTTATAACGGTTAAGTGTTCTCAATTTAACCTAACCCCACACATTTCTTTAATTAACATGATGTATTGGTTAAGTGTAGCCTATTCATGTTACTTAACCTTACCATTCTAAGCATATCTGTTCATTGGAATTAATTGATTTATTAATGCACCAATCTCTCAAATTAGAACTATTGTTTACGGTTGCTGGATGTGCCGGGCGGTTCCGGGTAGACTTCTACCGAAAACTCATTCTAACCTCGGGTTTTGGGTTTGATGCACTAACCTCTCACATTAGGCCTGTTGTTGCTGTTGCAGGATGTGCTGGGTGGTTCTGGGCAGTCTTACACCGCAACTCAATCTAACCTCGGATTAGGCATGTTCATTATCTCATTTTATTATTCAACCCCAATTTGAATTAATATCCCTATTTCAAATTGTCCATAATTCCCAATTCAAGCTATGTTCATAATTATCCTCCAAATTATGTCCACAATTTCCATGTATATAAACTATACCAATTTATGTCTCAAGTCAATTACATGGTTACTAACCAATTTATGCCAATTACATAATATCCAATATTTAATATTTCCCAAACTATTCCCCAACGTTCCCACGTCGTTCGTACGTATAATTCACATAATACGTTAGGCTCGTTGTTATCCTAACTCATAAAAAAAGGAAAAGAAAGAGGCATATGACATCCACACTTGCATAAAACAATATAGATCTAATTAAGCATGTGTAACACAAACTTGGCATAGAACAACACAAATCTAATTAAGCATATAAACATGAACTAGCATATAAGATGGATCCAGTTAACATATGCAATGTAAACTGACATAGATCTAAACATAAGAACTGGCATGGATCAAAACACATAAGCATAAACTTGCATAGATGAACATAACTTGCATATAAACTTGCATAGATGAACATAACTTGCATATAAACTAGCATAACTTGCATAGATGAACGTAACTTGCATATTAACTTGCATAACTTGCATATATGAACGTAACTTGCATATAAACTTGCATAACTTGCATAGATGAACATAACTTGCATAGATGAATCTAATCAAGCATATGTAATTAGACATAGGAATTAACATCATAAAATGAAACTAATTACATATGATAACAAACTGGCATATATTAACAAAATAGATGATAACAAAACTGGCTAATAGCGTATGATTCAACAGGCATATTCATACAGTCCAGATCACAACTTATCATAATTATTTTAATTAATCATCTTGTGAAAGTAATTGTACTCACAGTGATAGAAGAAAGAATAGATTCGTTCGTTGTTCTTCTAGAATCCTTTTTCACAATTTCTAAGCTTTAATTCATTGGAGAAGAGACTAGCTTAGTTTAGGATGAAATAGTATAGTGGCTTATGAATGAATTTAGTTTAGATTAGGGTTTATGTTTATGGGTGTTTATATAGTTGTATAGGATTAATTAGAGCCTTTAGATCAAAATAGGATCCATCCAAACCATACAGTCCAAGAAAATGCGTCATCATGCCAATAAGAAGTCACCACATAGCCCAAAAACTCAGAAAATCGTCACTGTCCAGAACAGTCAGTAGGGGTCGACCCCTATAGGGGGGTCGACACCTATGTCGACACCCCTATAGGGGGTCGACACCTGTGTGGACACCGCTTAAGGGTTCGACACCCTCTGGCGGGAATTTTCCAGCCCACTTCTTTTCATTGGTTTGAATTTCGAATTTTGATTTATTAATTATTTATTTAATTCTAATTTAAACTAAAATCTTCTAACCTCCAAACTTCTTCATATTGTATGCGTTTTACGCGAACTCGGACTCTATCTCAAGTAAAATTCCGATACGAATGCAATTCCGCAACCCGTTTCCCTTAATTCTTCTTCTAAAAATTAAGTATTCTTTAATTTTTCAGTTTTAATATTTAAAATTACGGGGTGTTACATTCTCCCCTCCTTAAAGGATTTCGTCCCCGAAATCTTCAAGTCAAGAAGAATGTATATCCTACCATTCTATCATCCATCTACTCAATTATCAATCAAAGGCATCCATGTTCCTTAAAAGATTTCTAATGCCATATGAACATGTGCAAAAGTGTGTGTATATGTTCTTTATCCAATGCCAAATCAGGCGGTCTACTGATTTAGTTGACCTCCTTAATGCAAATCATGATAGTAACATGCGTCCATTATGTATGCAAAAGAATCCTAATGATACATATTATTTCTACATGAGTGCACAATCATTTCATTCAAATGAAACAATCATATGATAACACAATCAATATACATCCATTAATTTAAATATGCACACTTATTCATATGCAATATGAAAGTGATTGAGCCGATCTAGTGCCTAATGTGTGTGTAAATGCATCCATGAGCAACCACTAGCAAACACTTGCATCCACCAAACATAAAATGTCTCAAACACATGTTTACAACCATAGGATTTTCCTACCGAAAGATCCAAGATGTAAACGAGAGGACATACTAAACAATATAACAAGCACAAACAAAGCGGTAGAAAAAGGAGAAATTAAGAACATACCCTCAAAAAGGAAAGGGTACGACACACGCATCTTGTCTTCCGCCTCCCAAGTCGATCTAGTGCCTAATGTGTGTGTAAATGCATCCATGAGAAACCACTAGCAAACACTTGCATGCACCAAACATAAAATGTCTCAAACACATGTTTACAACCATAGGATTTTCCTACCGAAAGATCCAAGATGTAAACGAGAGGACATACTAAACAATAGAACAAGCACAAACAAAGCGGTAGAAAAAGGAGAAATTAAGAACATACCCTAAAAAAAGGAAAGGGTACGACACACGCATCTTGTCTTCCGCCTCCCAAGTCGCGTTTCCTTGATTATCTCCATATTGCACTTTGACCAACTTGACCTCTCGGTTGCGTAGTTTCTTGTCCTCCGATCCAAGGATGCATGTAGGAGCTCGTCTAATCGTGGCATCTCGCTCCACTTCCACTTCTCTAAGCATGCTCGGCTCCACTACTTCCGTGGTATCATGTAAACACTTCCGCAAATGCGACACGTGAAACACGTCATGAACACCACTAAGCTTCTCCGGCAACCTCACTTTGTATGCCATCTGTCCAATCCTCTCTGTAATGGGAAAGGGTCCTACGAACCTTGGTGCTAATTTCCCCACACTCCCCAAAGCAAACTACGTTCCTCAACGGTGACACTTTAATAAAAACCATGTCTCGAACATCGAACTCAAGATCGGTTCGTCTCTTGGTAGCATTTGACTTTTGCCAGTCCTGCGCTGTCTTCATTCATCTTCGAATCAAGTCCATCTTCTCTGAAGTTTCTCTCTAATCAGCTCGGGTCCAAGCAAAATCTTGTCCGTAGAATCCTACCAACAAGTTGGTGATCAACACGGTCGTCCATAAAACCCTAATACTAGCTTAATAACTGTTGTTATAAGCGAACTCCACCAATGGAAGGTGCTCTTCTCATGTCCCTCCAAAATCTAGGATACATAACCTCAAAAGATCTTCAAGCTATTCTATTCACCCTTTTGTCCGTTTATCCGTCTGTGGACGATATGCGATGCTCAAACATAACTGCATACCTACCGCCTTTTGCATATCACCTTTTCCTCTTGCATTGGAAACTACTCCAAGCCTTGTCCTGCAAGCACTGGTATATACTGTGAACAGTTTTCACCCATCTAGCATAGTCAAAACTGGGATTGACATCTTCGCAAAGTACTTAACGAAGTTCCTATAGTATCCCGCCAATACTAGAAAACATCTTACTTCCGTTGCATTCTTAGGAATCTTCCAATCTTCGATTGCTACCACCTTCGCGGGATCCACTACTATCCCTTCCTTAGAGACCACGTGTCCTAAGAACCTCACTTCTTTCCTCCAAAAATGACATTTGGAGAACTTAGCTTTGAGTTGATGCACTCGTAGGGTCTTTAAGACTTCCCTAAGATGTAGGGCATGCTCTTCCTCGCTTTTGGAGAAAATCAAAATACCATCCACAAAGACTACCACAAACCTGTTTAGAAACTCCCTACACACCTACTCATCAAGTCTATGAAATATGCGGGTGCATTTGTCAAACCAAAAGGCATGACAAGCCACTCAAAGAAACCGTCGGGAGCCCTAAAAGCAGCCTTATCTATGCTGTCCTCAGCCGCCCTTAGCTGATGAAATCTTGTAGCTAAATCCAACTACGAGAAAACCGAAGCACCAACCAACTGATCGAACAAATCGTATATCCTCGGCAATGGGTGTCTGTTCTTCTTCGTGGGCTTATTCAGCTCTCTATAGTCCATGCACAATCTAAGCGAGCCACCAGCTTTCGTAGCAAAAACAACTCGAGCACTCCATTCCGAAATGCTTCTTCTTATGAACCGTTTCTCAAGAAACTCGTTCACTTGCTTACTGAGTTCCCTTCTCTCTCTCGGAGCCATGTGGCGCACTGGTAATGCAACTAGCTTTGCATTATCTACTAAGTATATACGGAGGTCTATCTCGCGCCTCGAGGGTAAACCCCGAACCACATCAAAGACGCCACCATACTCACGGACTACACGAACAGATTCCAAATCATCAATGGATGCGTCAAGAGATTCTAGGAGGCTAGGCATCACCGGACATCTAGGGTCACAAGAAATATCAAGGGTTCTTCCACAACGAATCAACAACCTAACTACACTCCTTTCACAGTCTAGGATGGCATCATACCTAACTAGCTAATCCATCCCTAGAATCAAGCCGTAGCCCATGAAACCAAGAACGTAGGCATTGCATTTAAACCCAACGCCCAAGATAGACACTCTCAAATCCCGACGAAGCATAGATAAATGAGCCGAACCACCAATAGGATTTGATACTACAATGGGATCCATAACTAAACTAGTAATTAGGTGAAGTATTTCAACTAACGAAGCAGATATGAACGAATGCTAAGCGCTAGAGTCAAACAAAATTCGAATAGGATGATCAAAGAGGAAAATCAAACATTTAACAAAAACACTTCTATCTCTTTCCTGTCCTGGTGCCAAGAGAGCATGAACCTGTTCTCCAGAAGTAGGTCCTATCCTCTTCCCTTGCCCTTGTCCTTGCCTCCTCGGGCAGTCTTCAATCAGATGTCCTGCCTCACCGTAATGAAAACAACCAGGCTTCTTCTTCTTCTTCTTAATTACATGGCCCATTATACCACAATAAAGACACCTTATTTTGTCATGGGGTTAATTATTCTTTCCACTTTCTCTTTTACCTTCTTCGTGGATTAAAGCCATATCAATAAATTCCTCATCCTTGGGTTGTGCTCCTTAGCCTAAACTCCTTCATCGACCAAGCATCTAGCTAAACCTTCCTTCCATCGTCTATCTCAAAGATATCAAACGAGTCCTCCACTTCCTTGAGCAAACTCTAGCTTCAACAAACGCCTCAGTCCTATGAAACGGTTTCCGCCGATCGCACGAAAGTTGTTACATATCTTAGAAAAAGCATCAACACGCGGGGAAAGGTACTCAAGAAGGAAACGAAGAGTTTCGATACAAAGAATCGGAAGAAAGATATATGGCACTGGGGGATTATGTTTTTCATAATAAACTTTTCTCTTAAAAATACTCTCTTTAAAACATGTTTTTAAAAGTACTTCATAAAAATGCTTTTGAAAAATGGTTTTTCAAAATCTTTTATCTATTCTGGTAACCTTTAGCTCTGATACCACATGTAACACCCCACATCCACTAATGTCACTCACAAAGGGAATGCATTAATTTTCATGGAGTATTACAAGTGTATAGAATAGAATATAACAAGACAGATACATATATTGGTACTTTAAAAATCTAAAACAACTTCATTGCAGTAGAGAAATAGTTTGGTTGTAATACCAAAATCAACAATAAAACCAAGTACACTTAATATCCATCTTGACAAATTATTTTCTGAGTACATAAAACAAAAAGCATAACCCCAACATAATTAGCCTTAAAAAGAGATAAGCTGAACTTTTACTTTCAGCAATCCAAGCTCTTCCAAAAGAGAGAGAAAGAGATCCAAATCAAGCTCCACTAGGCCCACCCTGAGAACCTAGGGGGGACGGAAAGAAAAGGGGAGAAACAAACGAGGTCAGACAAAAAGTTTGGCGAGTCGAGTAACTTTAACAATATAATTATTAAAGTAGTAGGATTAGGACATAAACTGGAAAGTAAGAAACGACTGTAACATAAGTATATATGACAAGGTAAGCAAGATGAATAAGGTAAACGTTGATTGCACTTCTAATCACTATAAGATAATTACTACACTGCACCAACCCTATATACTCTGAAAGTTGATCCCTCATAATAATAATAATAATAATAATAATGGTAGTTTCGCGTACCCCTAGCTGTTGTCATATGTGCCGCCTGCCCATATCTCCACAAGTGGTACCCACTAATCTCCACATTCGATTGGCTCCCTAACTCGTGTGTATCTATTACTTGTGTCATTCGGCCCCGCTTATTTGTAGATACCTGTGCTGGTCCCACCATGGCGTGTATCAATCCCTATGATGGCAACCCGACACAATTCAAGATGAATAGTGTATAACTACTGATGCCTAGTGCCTTATTTTTCCACTCCGAAGAACGTGCACGCCCATACTCCATCGGAACCTACACTGATGCACTACCCGCCATTATTTTGACCGCTTATAATCAGCCCAGTAATCGTGCCCCACCCTGCCTAGTTCAGGGTACCATGATACATCTATGTGGGTTACTGCTGAAATGGTCCCCGTTTCCTAACCAACATGTTATAACGGTTAAGTGTTCTCAATTTCACCTAACCCCACCCATTTGTTTAATTAACATGTTGTATTGGTTAAGTGTCGCCTATTCATGTTACTTAACCTTACCATTCTTAGCATGTCTGTTCATTGGAATTAGTTGATTTATTAATGCACCGACTCTGACATTAGAACTATTATTTGCTGTTGCTAGATGTGCCGGGCGGTTCCGGGTAGAATTCTACTGCAAACTCATTCTAACCTCGGGTTTTGGGTTTGATGCACTAACCTCTCACTTTAAACCTGTTGTTGCAGTTGCTAGATGTGTCGGACCGTTCCGGGCAATCTTACACCGCAATTCAATCTAACCTCGGGTTAGGCATGTTCATTATCTCATTTTATTATTCAACTCCAATTTGAAATAATATCCCTATTTCAAATTGTCCATAATTCCCAACTCAAGCTATGTTCATAATTATCCTCCAAATTATGTCCATAATTTCCATGTATATAAACTATACCAATTTATGTCTCAAGTCAATTACATGGTTACTAACCAATTTATGCCAATTACATAATATCCAATATTTAATATTTCCCAAACTATTCCCCAACGTTCCCACGTCGTTCTTATGTATAATTCATATAATACTTAGGCTCGTTGTAAGCCTAATTCATAAAAAAAGGAAAAGAAAGAGGCATATGACATCCACACTAGCATAAAACAATATAGATCTAATTAAGCATGTATAACACAAACTTGGCACAGAACAACACAAATCTAATTAAGCATATAAACGTGAACTAGCATATAAGATGGATCCAATTAACATATGCAATGTAAACTGACATAGATCTAAACATAAGAACTGGCATGGATCTAAACACATAAGCATAAACTTGCATAGATGAACATAACTTGCATATAAACTTGCATAGATGAACATAACTTACATATAAACTCGCATAACTTGCATAGATGAACATAACTTGCATATAAACTTGCATAGATGAACATAACTTGCATAAAAACTTGCATAACTTGCATGGATGAACATAACTTGCATAGAAGAATCTAATCAAGCATATGTAATTAGACATAGGAATTAACATCATAAAATGAATCTAATTACATATGATAACAAACTAGCGTATATTAACAAAATAGATGATAACAGAACTGGCTAATAGCATATGATTCAACAAGCATATTCATACAGTCCAGATCACAACTTATCATAATTATTTTAATTAATCATCTTGTGAAAGCAATTGTACTCACAGTGGTAGAAGAAAGAATAGATTCGTTCGTTGTTGTTCTAGAATCCTTTTTCACAATTTCTGAGCTTTAATTCGTTGGAGAAGAGACTAGCTTAGTTTAGGATGCAGCAGTATAGCGGCTTATGAATGAATTTAGTTTAGATTAGGGTTTAGGTTTGAATTTTGAATTTTGATTTATTAATTATTTATTTAATTCTGATTTAAACTGAAATCTTCTAACCTCCATAACTTCTTCGTATTGTACCCGTTTTATGCAAACTCGGACTCTATCTCAAGTAAAATTCCGAGACGAACGCAACGGCGCAACCCATTTCCCTTAATTCTTCTTCTAAAAATTAAGTATTCTTTAATTGGTCAGTTTTAATATTTAAAATTACAGGGTGTTACAAACACCGATATTTGAAATGGAATTTGAACTTAATATTTAAAAAGGGAATTTGAACTAGATATTAAATGTTGGAAATGAAATAAAATTTGTATGAATAATTCTGCAAATATAAATATAAATAGAATTTGGGTTTGTGGTATTTTTTTAAATACAAAATCAAACTGTTTTGATTATATAAAGATAATATTGTTCGCATTCTATGTGAAAAATTAGATTAAAGCAAATATTTTGCAAATAAAATATTATAAAGGAATTTGGGGTTTGAATTAGGAATTTAAATGGAATTACTGAAATTAGAAACTGATTGGAAATAACTTGAGTTGAATGGCTTTCTGGGTATCGATTTGATGTTGTTTTCGGCCTTCGGGCTTTATACTTGGGAAGTTGTTCTCTTACTAGTTTATAGTTAAGAGACTGATAGAGGTGGAAAGATATTGATGCGTGAATCAGAAATGGAAACATTTTCCAAAGTTAATAACGTATATTTTCTAATTTTAGAAAATAAGGTATTTATGAATATATGGAAACGATATATGGGAAATTGGGAAATGAAATGATGATTGATCGGTAAGATTTCCATTTGGGAATACGATCGTTTTTTTTACACATGTTTTCCTTTGATAGTTAAATCACCGACTATCAAAGATTTTGACTATTTCCGTTGTCAATACGGAGAGACCGGGATCAGATATATTATCTAAAAACCACTCCGTATGGCATTAGCGTTGCGAATCAAATATGATGAAGATAATTGAAGATGGAATTATGCAAGGGCTGTTCAGTAAATCCTAAGTAGAAATTGCCTAAGATGGATTTACAGAATAGTACCTTCGGGTTGTCCAGTCCCATGACAACTTGAATGGACGAATGTCTGACAGAGTATATCTGGTAGATCGCGTAAGTTTATCGTTTCAAACTTATTTACGTTGGTGGCGGAGGAATTCGTTTCTTTAAGCTTATACCCATGGTATTTTTGGGGAAATCAATTTGTGATTTGATGGGTATGACGATGTGGCATTCAAAGTAAATGAAGGAGTGATATGTTAAAAGATACGTTATGACCTCAAGCCTTATCAACTGGGAAATGAAAGAAATCGGGCAGGCATCATGGCTAAGTGGGTCGCACCTAATTAGGGTATATTGTCACCATCTAGAGAATATTCATATTTGTTACTTCTTTCAATTTTGTATCTCCCGGGAATGGTTATGTTAGTATACCAACCGTAAGGTGACAATATATTCAGAACATTCAAGCGAAATGAATGGCCTATCATGTGTGGCCGAGTTGCAAGATGTTCTTGTTGAACTCCAGTGTATCGCTTCTAAAGTACACTGATCGGAAGTGGTTCCATACCTTGTCATAGTTGGAATTCCATTTCCCAATAAAAGCCCACGGTTTTTGATTATATATTATATATGTAGAGCGTGAGATGAAAGCGTTCTACTAGATTGATATTTACTTGATTTAAAAATTATCATAATATCAGAAGAGTGTGGATTTTAAAAGAATGTTTTGGGTTATCGTAAGGTGAAAACTATCTGTGTTTATGTGTGAATCGTTCTAATGATTATTCTTTCTTTTAAAAGGATTTTAAAAGTTAAACATATGTTTGGAGTTTACTCACACCAGTCACATGACTGACCTAAAGTTTATTTTGTTTGTTTTCCCTAAACTCTTAGGTGCCCAATTTTGTACGGGCAATCAAGTAGTCGAGATTTTACAGATATACTGAGAGCTTGGAGCAGGAGGCTTCCGGATTATATAGCAATTGTTTATTTCTGCTGTGTTGTAGGTGTTGTACTCTGATAAATGTTATTATAAATACACTGGTTTTATTTCAAAGTTATGTTATATTTTATTCGTTCCGCTGTGAGATTCGTGTTACTCTAATTCTGTTGTGATCTTCTTTTTCATCTATTCTAATTTTCTGTCATATCTATTCTCACCCTCTAACTCCTTTCTATTAACTATCCATTATTTCCGATGCTTGGATAGTCGACATTGAGTTTATGTCGATAACCAAGGTTGCAAATTCCCCGGGTCGTTACACACACGACACTTCAGCTACCCCAGTGTCACGTGCCACGTCAACTGCGGGGTCCATGTGCCATGTGAAATTAATACTATTTTATGTAATACAACACCACTGTATTATGGAATGCAACACCATTATCTTGAGATACAACACTAGGAAAAAACAAATGCAACAGTAAAAGAAGGCAAATACAATGCTTTAATTATAAATTTTGTAATACCAGTTTCGTACATAAAAGAAACACATCCAAAACATTCATCATCACATTCAGACCATCCAAAATATTCTACATACCATACCAATTCTTTAATATACCACAAGTGCCAACACAAACGATCAAAAGTACAATTCAAATATTCTACATACCACAAGTGCCAACACATACCGCCTTCAATACAAGTGCCAACACGTACGATCGAATGCATTCTACAAAGTAACAATTCCATGAACCAGACAATGTATCTCTCCACGTCATTTCAGGTCCTCCACTTGCCATCTGTATCTCTCCTCATCATTTAAGATTCTGCAATTTGATTTTCACAAGTTATTTGATAAGTGCATCTGTACATGCATATTATAGAAATATATGATAGCAATGAACCATCTGGCCATCTTAACTAAATCTTATGCATACAATTATAACAATTGACCATTCACCATTGGTCACTCGTGCCAGCGATGCCCAACAAATAAGCACTTTCAGTATGCTTCGTCTTCTATGCATAACATTTCCAATTCGCATATTTTGTGACATCCTACAATGGGTCCCTCACGCATCCTTTCAAGCTTCAGAACCATCATCATCTCCATATTTCCTAAACCCCAAGCTTCGAAAGTTTCAAAAAAAAAAAAATCAATGGAGGACTCGTCGCTATACATAACTGGCATTGTTCTTAAAGGACATTTGAACGTTGAATCTGTGCATCACGCACTTCAGGTGAGTCTGAATCATAATGTGTGGCCTATGCAGGTAATACCCAATAATTCTTTTCTAGTATCATGTCCATCTTACAGTAAGCGTGATCATGCGCTAATGTTGAAAGTCTTAACAAAACCTGGAGGTGTTATTTTCCTGCAAGCATGGTCTGATGAAGAATTTGAGCCTGAACTAGCGTTAGAAGTGCAACCATGGGCTCAAGTTGATGACATTCACGAGTTCTTAAAGAATAATGTTCCTACTGTTGAAGAAATAATGAAGCCAATGGGATGTGTGCCTGCAATGATGACTGTGACTGGTCTCATGTTAACCATAGATCTTTCTACATGAAAATGCAATTTTATGAAGGCATTGGTTCTATCAATACTTTTGCTACTCAATTCAATAACAAGGTTCACCTTATTAAGGTTCAGAACTATACCCATGCTCATCCTGGAACAAGGCCTGAACTTCTTTTTATGAGAAATATGGAGGAACAGGTGGTTCCATGTTTGTGTGATCACAGAGTGGAAATGGATTCAGATGAAATATTTGACACGATGATACATGAAGCTGCTTTGCTACCACCCTTGCCAAGCTTATTTCCTGAAGCCACCCATGACGTACATGTTGGTAACTAGAGGAATAATCAATGGTTAGATTTGGAAGCTGATCAGGAAGCTTATTTCCCTCTTCATCAGTCGCTACCTTTGCTTCCTTCACCTCCTCGGCTGGATAGAGACATGGAATATGATTGGCCAAACTACCTCACCCCTTGTCCTGATGCTGCGGGTCCATCAATTACGGCTGCTCACTTCGGACTAGCTCACCCACAGCCGCAAAGACCTAATGAATCTGTTGGAAGTTCCACAGCCGTAAAGCCCTGATCTGGTATGAACTAATGCTACTAATGTCAATTTTGGGTCTCTATATATGTATGTATTAAGTTATGTTTTATGTATGACTGCTTTATGATACTTTTGCTGCCTTTTGATGCTTGCTACCAACTGGGCATGTCAGTTCGGCTTATTACTACATATTATATAAATTAATCGATTGTGTGCGTAGAACCAAGCAAGGCATAATATGGTTGTATGCCTGAATTGAGCTCAGTTTGCAAAACTGAGCATACATTTCCAAAGTCGAAACATTGAAATTGGTAGTTTCCAAAATCAAATGGAAAATACCTATGCATGTAGCAAATTAGATATAGGTGAACGACTTGTACAGATCGGAAAATTGGTAGTTTCCAAAGCCTCTACACAAACACACCGCAGTGCAAACACATTGTAGTAAGTCATAAACAAATATTTGTGTTTGAATAATAAACCATGAAATCTTTGTTTATTAATAGAACTGTTTGCTAGATATGTATTTGTATCACAAAACCTCAAGCATACAATTATATGTTAATGTAAATGAACCCAAGATACAAATCAATTTTGACACTAAAAGTGATTTACCTTTATCCTAAGTTACAAATCACATGTATCTGTATATCATCCGTTATGAACTGCATCGAAGCATCGTCTTTGCCATCTTCATCCACGCCTGAAGATGAGCTCATCCTACCAACATCGAGAGACATTTTTTGGTATATTATCACTAGTGATTGATTGAGAGTTCCCTATTAATGCTATCTTATTACATTGTCCATGGTCCTCTGTTTTGTCGCACACAATGTTTTTCTTAAAAACTCTACGTAGTGCATACGAGTCCTGCAGACCCATAGTATCTTCGCATTCCTTATCATCAAGTCGATACTTATGCATAACCCAATTAGTCCTCATTCCTTAAGCAGCTCGACATCTATAATAAACCAACGTCTTTTTCATGGCAATAGCCCGGTTCATGCCAACTCATTCTTTCTGACAAATCCCATGGTTCACATTTATGAAGATCAACTTCTGAAACAATATCTAGCTCAATGTTGAGACCGTGAACCTTTCTTTTAAGATAATAATTAACAAACTCCTCGTCGGTTGGGTGAAACCTTAATCCTGGTGGCAAACCCACCGGCGCCATCTCCTTTTTCGAATAAACCACTTCATCATAATCCCAAATCCCAAATTAATCATCAAAGCGCAACTAAATACTCATAACCTAATCTTTCACCAACTAATTACTCATAAGAGAATAGGATTTCCTATGTCTGGGATGTCCACGCAACTAATTACTCATAAGCGGATGAGTTTTCTAAAGTGTAACAAATGAACTAATTACTAATTACTCATAATCTAATCTATATTAATCGCAACTAATTCCCAGTGCTATCCAAACTGAACCTAAGGGAAATAACTGGCGATGTCAATGCCCAGAGCAATCAAAGCTAGAAAGTGTTTCAAATCTTCAACCTTTTCGGAATAAAATTTGCTGTCGAGGAGAGGAGCGATACTTACGTGAATTTAGGTTTAAATTTTTTTCAATGGTAAAAGAGGGAAAGAATGGTTAGATGATAGAGAAGAAGAACGATTTATGACCAGATTATTTTTACATTATTTCGGAAAGGGGGAAGATCGTGCCAAAATTTCGTCAAAAGAATGCAATGAGGTGGCTGTCATTGATTGGATGATAGATAATGTTTAGAATCATCAGAACCATAGATGGTTTGAACCATTGGATTAATCATGCATCTATGGTTGGGGTTTTGTTTATGATGATAACGCGGATCATTGAGCTGGATTGTACATATGTAAAGCTACGCTTTTAACTAGTGTGCAACATCAAAACACTAGAATTCCGACCACAATAGTGCATTCACGTATAAATCAACAATTTATGAATATTGTTGCAAAAGATCAAGGAAAGCATAGCTTTCGCCACACTTTTCATGCAACGCACACAAATTAATGTTGAGTGTGCCCACTTTTGCAGTAGTGTGAGCAAGTTTCGAAAAGTTTCATCGTAATAAGACGTCCAAGAGAAGTTACGATTCCCTCGCTTTATTAGCTCAAAGAAGGGAATAAACTTGTCGGCTGCTCTAAAAATGAATCTGTCCAAAGGTGCAACTTTTCCTGCCAAGCTTTATACGTCTTTAATCTTCTGAGGCTCTTGAATACCCTTAATTGCTTCGATCTGTTCGGGGTTAATTTTAATTCCTCAAGAACTGACGATGAAGCCCAAGAATTTTCCTAACACAATGCCAAAAGTTAATTTCAAAGGTTAAGCTTCATTCCATATCTGCAGAGGACACTGAACATTTTTGCCAAGTCCCAGATATGATCGACTGATTGCCTTGAATTCACACGTCTACATACACCTCCACTGTCTTACCAATCTAATCATGGAACATGCGATTGACCAAGCGTTGATAAGTTGCTACCGCATTCTTCAGTCCAAAAGGCACGACCACATAGAAATACAGCGTGGGATCTGTATGAAGCTTCTATGCTCATGGTTTGGGACATGCATCACAATCTGGTTGCACCCTGAGTAAGCATCCATGAAAGGCAGAAGCTCATATATAGTTGTTGAGTCGACAAGCTGATCAATCCTGAGGAGTGGAAAACTGTCTTTGGGGCAGACTTATAAAAGTCTGAAGAGTCAAAGCGTGTTCGCTACTTCCCATTTGCCTTCTTCACAAGCACTAGATTTAATATCCACTTGGGGTATGTTGCATCTCGGATGAACCCATTATTCTTCAGTCTTTCCACCTCTTCTTTTAAAGCCGCCGACCTCTCTAGGCCAAGCATACGCCTTTTCTGCTAGATAATAACGTAGTTTGGTTAATATTCAATGAATGAGCCATGATGGAAGAAGATATCCTACACATGTCAACATGGGTTCATGCAAACACGTCCAGGTTTATGTGGAGAAAATTAGTCAACTCCCTCATCCGAAGTGGGTCTAGTTGGGATTTGATCTTCAAGATATTGGTTGGATCATCATTACTGATCAGAATCTCCACTGTACATTCATTAGGAGTCACCTTTCTACATCCCGACTCTTCATCCTTCCTCAGATCAATATCATCGAGATGACGACTAGATGGTCCTGGCTGGGATGTTTTATTTATTTGCAATGATGCACCTCCTTTGTAAGAGAAGTATTGTCTTTGGACTCCTTACATTTTTTATTGTGGACTTCCTTCCATTCCGCTAAGTAGCACTCTCTTCCTGCTACTAGATCTCCCTGCTCACCACACCAACTCCAGCAAGAAATTTCAGGAGCAGGCACCAGAAAGCTATGCATGCTCTGAAATCTGCTAGGCCTCATCAAACGTTGTATGGAGAGTTTATGTACATTACAAGAAATGAGAGGATCCGCACTCTGCTATGGTCCCTCTCACCCAACTCCACCGGTAGCTCAATCACTCCCACCAGTTCATTAGTTGAGCTATTAAAGCCACGAATCCAGCCCTTGCATGGCTTTAAGTCTCTCGCCTCTAACCTCATCTGGTCATAGGCTTGTATGAATAGAATATTTATGAAACTCCCACTGTCTATAAGGACTTTCCGTACAACATCTGGGTCAGTGTTAACCGTAATCACTAAAGGATCGATGCTTGGGGTCTCCTCCTCCTTTGACCCTTTGTCACGGTAAACAATATCATTTAAATTTATCTTCCTTTGCTTCACAGGACACGCTGCTTCGGGGTTGCTGCACTCCCCTATATCTGAATGCTTTGCAGCATTAACATATAGCTCCATAGTTTGGGCACAGTGACTTGCTGAATGTAAACCTCCGACAATGGTATTTATAATTGTTCCTCTCTTCTTTTGATGGGCAATGGCTCTGGGAGCCACTTGATCTTGTTTGGGGTTCGAGGTACCATGTCCCTTGACTCGCGGAGCACTATTATACTCATCAAGTTTTCCCTATCGAATCAACTTTTTAATGATGTCTCTAAGATGATGGCATTCATAAGTCACACAACCGTAAATCTCATGAAATAAGCAGAACTTCTCAATCTCACATTCCTTCTCTGTGGATTTCCATGGAGGCGGCTTCTTGTGCTGCATCATATTGCAAGTATCAAGTTAGATGTTCTCTAACATGTCATTCAATGTTGTGTAGCTATAAAATGCCTGAAACCGATGTCACTGTCTAGGATTCCCTTTTTTATTACGACCTCCATTGTAATTCATTCATTTATTATTATTTCGTTTTCCATGATTTCCAACATCCACTTCCACTTTTTATGATAAACTTCCGGACTACATTGTGGCCACATTGCTCTGAATGTTTTTTGGCACATTCGGCTCTTCTTCCAAATTCACCTATGCTTCTTCTTTTCGTAGGATAATATTGGCCTTTTCATAAAATAACTCGATAGTCATGTGGGCTTTCCAATCAAATACTTCCCAAACTCTATTTACTTGTCGGTACCATCGACAATTGCCATCAAAACTGCTTCAGGATTGGGATTGCTTACTTTAGTTATGGCTATATTGAATCAGTCAAGTAAGTCCCTCAGAGATTTTCCAGGGGTTCGGTTTATTGCAAAAATAGCCGTGACATGCTTAGATTTAGTGGCATGTAAACGAAACTGGTTTAAGAATTTATTGCCCAAGTCTTTGAAGCTCGGCAAAGATCTTTGTGGAAGTCGCGTGAAACACATGAGTGCCACCCCATTAAGATATATCGGGAAGGATTTGCACTTAACCACATCTAGAGCGCTCGATGCCTCTATATGCCACGAATGCCTCAGCATAGGCTATTGGGGGTCCGTCGTGCTCAAATAATGGCTTATCTACAACATATTAATCTTCTTAGGGGCTCCTCTTATAGAATGTCATCTGTAAACGGAGTGTGACTATGATCGATTCTCCAATCTTCATTTTTGTAGTCCCTACTATCGTTCATGATTTTTCGTACCATAGTGGTTAAACGAGAATTCTAAAGATAACATGATCTAAGCTGTCATCTCATTAGGCTCCCTTGTCCTTGTACCAGGGAACGTCGCTTGGCCCACCGTCCAAGTGGTACTTCCTTGGCCCCGGTTATCCCGGTCAATCAAAGGACATGCAGGAGGAAGCACAGGAGCGAGGGTGGCTCTAGAAACATCCCAGTTTGCTGGAGGAGGAGGATTCTGGATAGGTAAGACATTGGGCACATTGAGTCCTGGCTCGACAATGTCAAGTCGAGCATGTTCGGTCTGTTTCGGTTGAGTTAAGAGCCTTCCAAAGCGTAAGTCTCGCACATTCTTTGGCCTTTCCAGCGGGCGAAGTTATCGTTGCTGGTCCCTTCACCATCTGGATGATGGTGAGCCTTCTACATTCTGATTTAGCAATGGAGAAGTTGCCTGCTGGCTCTTATGCTCTTCCCATTGTCTCGTTATTTGATTCATGTCCTGCCTCATTGTAGCATTCTAATGTTGCTTGAGCATTCAACGCTATAATAGTCTTCTTAAGCTGGTTCAAAAAAATTGTGAAGTCATCGTGAGTAGCGAATGCCAAGGAGGGAGCTTGGTCATTAGGAGAAGAAATTGTAAGAAACTGGAAGTTGGCTGATTTTGGCTTGGGTTGTACTGATCCTGATGGTGCTAAACTCGAAGGTACGATCCCAAAGATGCCGAGTTGGGGACTGGAATGAGAGCGACTTCTGATGGCTAGGCAGGATCTAGTTGTTAAGGTTGTTTTCTACTAGCGCGTGCAGAAGACTGAAAACCAATGTTGTTGAAGATTGTGGAAGTTAGGATTTTGTCTCGGACTTGGTGATCCAAAACTTGATCAGAACCCTTTAAACGATGAGAATTGAGATTTCTCAGTGATAACACCAAAATGTTGACACCAAAAAGTGGCACAACTCCCAAATGTAGAATATGAAGAGAATAAAAATGAATAAATATAAATCAAAGTAAGAGGAAAACCAATATCATACAAGTTTATATTGTTCCGGCGTTAATGAGCTTACATCCACATAATTTTCTCTTATTTAACTTGAATAAAATGAATACAATAATGACTTTTCACTCTAACACTCAAGTACAAGTTAGTAGCACATAGTGTGGAAGAGAATAATGGCCAAAAGTCCCTTTTCTAGATCATTGTGGGACTATTTATATGTGAGGTGAAATCCGGTACGGTATGCCATATAGAGCCCATCCCGGCTCGGTAGGGAGGTAGTAGAATCAGTTTTCAATCCGCGGGAGAAGTCTTCTTTCGTTGGATATATGGCACATGTAGTGAGAACTAGAAAAATAGGATAATATCAAGAGTTTGACCTTGGATATGGCCGACAGAATAAAACTTTGGATCTTGCAGAATCGGGGTTAATATGGCTCGGGTCGGTATGGTCTGGGTCGGTATACTGTTCTGAACTCACCTCATGTCTCTATCATTTGCATCTTTTGAATGGATATATTAAGGGAAGCTAAGCCAAAGAGTGTCAAGCCCAAGAATGTCAATCAGGTGACAGTGCAGTACGAGCCTCTTCCTTCGTCTTAGTAGCGTGGATCGAGTTTCAAGTGCTTTGCCTATGGACTCTGACGGCCTTTCCAAAAAGGCGTGTAAACAGTAGAATTTTCCATAGAGTTGAAGTCTAGATTCATCTTAAGAAACGTGCTTCAATCCTTCTATAATATTTATTTATTTATTTATTTATAAGAATTAGAATCTTGTGTGTATATATATATAAACCAAATTTCCAGGAATTTAAATCTATAGAAAACTTAGATTTAAGAAGATGGAAGTTAGCAATGGCACAATGAAGGCGCAAGAATGAAATGAAGAATAGGTTTTGGGAGAGGATAGGAGGGTGGTATACATAGTTGCAAGTGTTAATAAATACCATATGATATTTAGATTAATTCCAAGAAGACCATGTATGCAAATTGATAAAAAAACCTTTACAAAAAAGCCTTCACCGCCCTTCGACACCAAGAGTGATCGACCCCTTGGGTCTAGATTCGTCCAGGAGACCAATTCTCCTAGTTATTAAATCATTATTTATTACATTGATTTCTTCCTATAGTTTACTTATCTTTGTCCCCTATTGTATATAAATATCTGCAAACAAATTTGAATTCAATTGGAATATTCATTTCATGACAATTCTCAATTAATGTATACCAGATATTTATTTGTTCAATTTAAATTTCAAAACCTATGTGTAAACAATTTATGCACAACTTGTTTTATTAATCATTTACATACGGACTTCGTTTTCAACAAATAAAATATGAAAACGGGTCGGAATCTCGCCACAGACACAACTATATTACATTCGAGGCCCAGTTCCAACTAATTAAAAGTTCTTATTTTTAGCTCGCTAATATTTTATTAATTTGTTATTGTTTATATTCAATTTAATTATTTATGTAACACCCTATATTTTCTGTAAACGTTAATGTAACAAATCAAAGTATGCTTAATTTTTAAGAGAATAATTAAGGGATATGGGCTACGCCATTGCATTCATCTCGAAATTTTTCTTGGAATAGAGTCCAAGTTTGCGTAAATCAGACTCCGTATGAAGAAGATATGGCATTCACAAGTTTCAGCCCGAAATTCAAAACAGACAGGACCCAGGTCGACACAAGGGTCGACCTGGGGGTCAACCTACCTACACAGGTCGACACTAAGGTTAACCTGGGGGTCGACCTGGGTATACAGGTCGACCCTAGGATCGACCTCCCCCTGTTTTCTAGATCTGGAGACAGATCCATTTTTCTGCACCTGGACGCCTTTCTGACCAGATTCGTGACCCCTATGCTATTTAAACACCCCCAAACCTAGCTTTCTCTCCACACAATTTCATTCTGCCTATACTCTGCCTCAATTCTATTTTAAAATAAAAATGGCGTCGCTACTCTGCTGGAATCAAAACTAGGATTAATGCATCTTCTTCCAAACTGAATAGAATTAAAAGAGAATCAAGTTAAAGCTTCAAGTTGGACCGTAGGCATTCTTCTTCAAGCGACGTCACTCGAATCATAGCAAATCGTCTTTTCTAAACCAATCACTATAAGCTCGGTTATTCCTTAGATTTGAACGTGTAATTGGAATTGTGAATGTAATGAATCAGAATATAGAACTATACCAATTTGCAAGTTAATTACCTTTGATTCGTGCTTATGTCAAATCTAACATTATCTATGCCTTTGGATCTGATTCTCGATTGTGGCCTAGAACTTATTGTGGTTAATTGCCAATGACTATAATTATCGGACTTTTGCCTAAGACTATGACTATGAAACTGTTGCCCATGAAACTATCGCCTATGACTATGATCCATGACAAAGAGACTATTACATATGACTATGACTATGAAACTATTGCATATGAGGCTATTTCCTATGACTATGACTATGAGACCTTTGTCTAAGACTATGGCCATGAACTGTCGCCTATAAAATTATTTCCTACGACTATGAATCATAACTATGAGACTATTGCCTATGACATTGGTTAAGAAATTATTGTGATTAGTCGCCCATGACTATTTTGGTTAATTGCCTATAACTATTGTAGTTAGTTGCTTATGACTATTCCCATTGTTACAATTAACGGATCATGATGTACCTTGAACTAGCATTATGTTGGACCAAATCACCTATGCCTATTCCCTTGATTATGTGGATCTCATATTTAGTGTGCCACTTGTCTAGTTTATTCCTATTCACTGTTATGTACATCAAACCCATTGGAACCATTATGTTTGTGTTTGGTTCATTCTTGCATGGCTATTCTTTTATGTCAATTCTCGTGCTTATCCCCTATTCCTTGCTTTGATACTATTAGTATCATTTCATGAGTACTTAGAAACTTGTGGAATCATGTTATAAGTACGATTTCGGCGCGGGAATTTGGGCATAGCTTAGTTTAGTTAGTTTGGCATAATAAATAGGCATAGTCTAGATTGGCTATAATAGTGAATGATTTACATGCATATTAGACTTGGGCATAAGTTGATAAATTTTTTTGGCCGTAAAGGGTGTAATTGGCGTGTAAAACAAGTTTTGGACATAAACGGTAAACTAGAATATTAAATCTTGTTTTGACATGAGCCGTAAATTGGAATATTAATCTAGATTGGGCATGAATTGTAAAAGGGGAATATTAAATCTAAAATTGGTATAAACTGCAAGTTGGGTTAATTGATTGGTAAATCAAGTTTTGGGCATGGAATATAAGTATTTTAATTTGCATGACAGTTGAATATGATCTAGGTAAATTGATTTACGGAAAATTTGCATAAATAGTAAATATGTAAATTTAGTAAAAGACGAATACGCCTAACCCGAGATTAGACTGAGTTGTGGTGTAAAACGTCCCGGAACTGACCGGCACATCCAGTGACCACAACAATACCTGTCTAATGTGGGTTGTTAGTGCATCAAGCCTAGAAAGACCCGAGGTTAGACTGAGTTGTGGTGTAAACCTGCCCAGAACCGACCGGCACATTCAGTAACCCCAACAATATCTGCCTAATGTGAGTGGTTGGTGCTTTAATTAATTAAAAAATTTAGGCTCATGAATAAATCAAGCTAGAAAGGGTGAGGTTAAGTAATTAGGGAAAACACTTAACCGTAATAAAATGTAAATTAGACAAGTGGGTGAGGTTAAGTAAATTTAGAACACTTAATCGTTGTAACATGTTAATTAAGCAGATGATAGGGTTAAGTTAACTAAGGTAACACTTAACCAAAATATATAATGACATGTGGTGGGGTTAAGTAATACAAGAGGAAAACACTTAACCAATTATATAATATGATGTATGGGAAGGGTTAAGTTAACCCAAGAACAACACTTAACCAATATAACCAGATTTGAGGTAGCGTCAAGTCAACACCATAAGGAAACACTTAACCAACATGACGTGACGGGTGGATGGGTTAAGTTAACTTAAAATGATTAATGACACTTGACCAATGTAACTCGATGAACGAATGGGGTTAAGTTAAATGGGAAATACTTAACCAATATAACCTGATGAATGAAAATGGTTAAGTTAATAAATCACACCTAACCAATCCAACATGATAAGAAAGAAAGGTTAAGTTAATAAGAACCACTTAACCAACACGACTTGACGAGTTGGAGGTTAAGTACACGTCAGGTAGGTGGTTAATATTAGTAAATATAGGCCCACAAAACTTAATCATTAAATAAACATGCTTGAATCCGTGGGAAGGTTAAGTACATCTCGTGTAGGTGGGAAATATTAGTACATATAGGCCCGCAAACTTAATCGTTAAGAAAACATGCTAGAATCGGTGGGAGTTAAGTACATCTCGTATGGGTGGGTAATATTTGTATATATGGGCCCATAAACTTAACCAGCAAGAAACCCTAGTAACAGGACCCATTTCAGCAGTAACCCACATAGATGTATCATTGTACCCTGAAACTAGGCAGGGTGGGGCACGATTACTGTGCTGATTATAAGCGGTCAAAGATAATGGCAGGGGGTACGACAGTGTAGGATCCGACGGTTTACGGGCATGCACGTACTCCGGAGTGGGAAAAAGCAAGCATTGGGTACTAGTAGTTATACACTGTGCATCTTGAATCGTGTCGGGTCACTATCATAAGGCTTGATACACCTTATGGTTGGGCCAGCACAGAGTATCTACATGCAAGAGAGGGCCGACTGACACAGACACATGGAAAATTAATACAAAGTACGTAGCATAATCCCTAGTTGGACCTAGGTCGCGTAAACCTTGAATCCGAGAAGCATTTAATAGGTAGCATAAACCCCAGTGGCCCTGGGTAGCGTAAACCCTGGTTGAATCTAGTAAGCACTCGATGGTAAACCCTAGATTAGATCTAGGTAATAAACGGAATCCCCATAATAGAAGCACACCTGAAGGCAACCGCAAATACGGGGATTGGGATCACGTTATCATATGATCATAGATTACTAGTTTGGACACCAGTTAGGTACTGCAGAGATATAGAAATCAGTATAAAAAGGGTAGTTGCGAAGAAGAGAAGGAATAGAAGCGCATTCAGTTTATCAGTACATTCAGTTTATCGGTACATTCAGTTTATCTTGCCATATCCCATGCTTATCCCATATTATCTTGTTACTATGGTTTAGTCTTATATTTAGTTTATTCATATCATGACCCTTTTCCTCGTTTAAATACTAAGAATCACTGGACTTACAGACTTTATGTCTGACCTAGTTTGCTTTCGCCTCTTTTCTTCCGTTCCCCCTCCCCCAGGTAGTCAGGGAGGGAATAGCTCAGGTTTGTTTGGACCGTTATTCTTTCCAAGCTTGAAGACTCTTTGACGTGTTGCCTTGGACTCTCTCTTCTACTGCTATGGCTGGCTCATGCTTTATTTGGGGAAAATCATTTATGCTTCTTTATTTTTGTAAACAAGACAGGATACTTTGGTATTGTAAAACAATCTTTGTACAAGCTATTTTTCAATGAAATATAGTTTTATTTATTTTCCGCTGCTTTAATTGTCTGTCTTGTAATTTATCTGCATCTTTTACCTATAATGCTCCACCGAAATTAAGGTATTCCCTTTCAGAGTGACCTTAACGGAGGTGGGGTGTTACACTTGGTATCAGAGCTGAAGGTTACCGGATCAGATAAAAAGATTTGAAAAATTATTTCAAAATGGTTCTAAAAGAAGCATTTTCAAAAGAAAAGTTTTGTTTTAAAGGCATATTCCCCAAATCCATATGCACTATCTTTTGATCCTCTATTTGAATCCTTGTTTCCTTCTTTCCTAAGTCTCCGGGGCTCCTGGCTTTCTGGGAGGTAACCTCATCGTGGCATGGTTCCGTAGGCTTGATGAGACTACGTGACTTGTCAAAGGGCAAATAAGTGCCTAACTTCCACATGTAGCCATAATTTCCTTTCGAGCTTTGTAGGATTCCCCGTGCGATGGAGGCAGCTTTCGAGAGACATGTCAACAAGTTACACAAGGATGGCAAAGTTGAGAATGAGGGGTCTGGGTATGGAGCACAACACAAGGATGAAGAACCCATGGATATGGACTTGGCTCACAAAGAAGGGGAGGAAAAAAATAGAAAAACCTAAGACAAGAGGAAGTATGTTTACTAGGGTATAACGGGTTATATAATTGAGGACAAGAGCAAGAACAAGGGATAGGATTTTCCGAAAGGCAAGTGCATGCTCTCAACACTAGCAAACCTGAGAGAGAGGCAGTAAGATTTCGATTGAAAGAGTTTTTCCTTTTTGATTATCCTGTTAGTACTCCTTCCAATTTTAGCGCTTCACATCCGTATATATCTGCTTCCATAGTTGAGTCTCTGCACCCTAGATATTGTGTAGTAGAGGATCCCATTATAGTCTCAAATCCAATTGCTGGTTCGACCCATTTATCTTTGACTTGTGAGGATTTGAGAATAGCTATATTTATGCTTATGTTTTTGGGCTATAGGTTGATTCTAGGCATTGATTGGTTAGCTAGTAATTATGAAACAAGGGTAGTTAGACTTTCGACTTGCCTCGAGAATACCCTTGAGATTTCGTAAGATCCTAAGGGGTCAGTTTGTCTTAGCTACCTAGAATCACTTTACTTATCTATCGACGATTTTCGATCCGTTGAGGTAGCCCATGAGTACGCAAGATGTTTTGATTAGGGTAGGGGTTTTCCCCCTAAAACTAGAGATAGACTTCCGCATGTATCTAGATGACACGGCAAAGCCAGTTACGCGATCAACGATAATTCTAGAGCAAGATTGGTGAGGATAGCCAGAGTCGGTAAAATGTTCAATGGTTTGGTTGTTTTGTTAGTATAATCTCACATAGATCGTCCAAATTCGGAGGAGGTATCCCTTGGGTGCTTGTCTGATATTGGTTTAGGCCTTTGGGTTTGTACATGAGGGATGTCGAGTTCGACTAGGATGGTTTGCGTGAGAAATAAATGGTTGGTGCTGGCATCCTAAGTAAGACTGACCTTAAGAGAGGTAATAAGCACATAGTAACCATTAGCTTTAGACCCTCAGATTTGCAGCATGATGGATAATTTAAGTAGAGGAGAGACCTCTAATCATCTTAAGCATATACACTTGGTATCGTGAAGTTAAATTAGTTAAGGTACAGTGGAGTGAAGCTCAAGAAGATGCGACTTAGAAGACTGAAGACTTGATACGCGCATCTTACCCTTTTTGAGGGTATATCCTTGATTCCTCTTTTTCTGAAAAATCTATTTGCATGCTAGTCTTTAGCTTTTAAGTATATCCTCTCAGTCCTATCCTTAATCCTTAGGTAGAAGCCAATGGATGTAAACATGTGTTTGAGACATGTTATGTTGGGTGGATGCAAGTGGTTGCAAGTGTTTGCTAGTGGTTGCTCATGGATGCATATACACACATTAGGCACTAGATCAGCTCAGTCACTTTCATGTTTGCATATGCATATATGTATTGGTTTATGGATTAAAACTTGATGTGTTATCATATGGACGTTGCATTTGAGTGAATGGTTGTGCACTCATATAGAAATGATATGTCGTTAGGATTGCATACATGATGGACTCATGGCACTGACATAATTCACATTAAGGAGGTCAACTGAATCAATAGACCACCTGATTTTACATTAGATAAGGACATGTACTGTAACAACCCGGAAAATACGAGCCAATTTAAAATTTTTAAATTGGTCATTTCAAAGGAATTTGAACAATTGAAATAGAATATTTCAATAAAATAGTGAATTAGAAATAGTGAGTCAGTTTGAAAATTTGAATTCAAACTTTGACTGACTGTGCAAGGTGGAAAATATAACGGATTTTAGCGAAACAAAAAATATTTAAATCTGTTTATCAATACCTTTCTAACAAATCTGAAAAATCGAAGTTTCATAACGGGAATCAAAAGTTATGGCCGAATGAATTTTCAGAAAGGTCACTATATAGAATACATAACCCTGGAAATTCGATATTTTGCAAACAACCTCGGAATTCGACGAAACCACTTTTGTTAGGTCCAGGATGTCAAACTATTGCTAGGTTTCAAATTTCATAATTTTTGAAGCTAGTATGTGAGCGTGGCAAAAGAAAATGTGTTTGGTCAATTTCTGTTAAATTGGATCGACCACAAAATGGCCATTTTTCAAACGATCTCAGAATTCGACGAAACTAGTTTTGTTGGGACTGTAGCGTCAAAACATAGCTAGATATATTTTTCTGGAATTTTTCGAATCAGATTGTGGCCCTGGCAAATTGAAATGTACGTTCAAAGTTAAAAATTAAATGTTTTACACTTTAATTTGAAAAATAACTAACTGTAACAGTCGAATTGGCCAACGAAACATATCCCATTGTGTCTGGGATGGGGGTAATTAGCTAGGGACGACAGTTGTTGGGTTTGAATTGGTGTCCGTGTGGAGAAACACTATTTAAAAATTTATTAAAACTATGGGCCAATCAGAATTTTCCTTTCATTATTTTTAAAAAAATAAAAAAACGCAGAAACCCTTTTTCTCTCCCCCGATCGACGATTCCTATCGTTCGCCGCTTCTCCCCCAAATCGCCGCCGCCATAGGCGATTTCAGCCTGCGCCACCACCACCAGTCAATGCGCCTCCCTCTCCTCTTCCAATCCGACCCTACCCCGACCCCTATCGCCTCCTCCATCGCCCGTATCGACGACCCAAAGTCGACCCCTTTCCGCCGCCGCCACGTGTGCCACCGACCACCGAACCACCTCAAACCACCCTGCGCCAACTCCCCTCTCCTCCATCTTCCACGTCATCACCTCTGATCATCCTATCGTGCCTCGGTTTTCGCGAAAACTGCAACCCTAGTTTTGAACCATCGTGAAAGGTGAGTTCTTATTGATGTTTGAACTTTGAAAAATCATATCTTTATGGTGTGTTGACGAAATTCGATGAAACAGGAAATATCGGGACCACAAGGAAGCTCTCTACCACATAGAAGAGATCGCGGATTTTTCTGAGTCATCTACGATTTTTAGCACTCCGAAAACCAAAGTGAGAAATCTAAATTAAATGAATTTGAATGGAAAATGTCGTGTATAAATTATATAAGCGAAATATAAATTACACACGTGTTGTATACCTCATGTACATGCAATGTGTAAGCTATATAAGCGAAGTTTGAATTATACATGCATAGAATAATTGATATATGTGTTGAAATGCAAGTGAAATATAGCAATTATTTAATTATATATATATATATATATATATATATATATATATGTATACTCCCCTCGTCCACAAACCATGGACGATATTTATTGTTGTTAATTGGTGTGAAATATTGGATGAAAAATGCGAATGGTTGAATAATTGTTTGTGGTTGATATTGTTTGGTTGTGGTTGAAAAATACCCATTGGTGATTGAAATTAATTGAAAATAATTGTGGAAATGAAAAATAAAACATGCCGCCTGCGTGCGCATTAGATGCACGAATCCCCATTGTAAAAAACCATGAGGTTTTAAGGTAGAGCGAGGAGCCCTACTAGGGACGGTGCCGGTTTTAACTACCCTGCCGTTATGCTACCGAAATTTTGAATAATATTCATGTGTTAGAATTATTTTCACATGTTGAAATTACCTTCATGCTTTGAAATTAAAGTCATGTGTTGAAACTATATCTATGTGTGGAAATGCTCATGTGTTGAGAAGTGATGTGTGAAAATTAAATTCATGCGTGAATGAATGAAGTGTTTAAACAATAAAAATCACATTTTTATAATATATATAAAGTATGTAAAATATTTGCCTTATATATAAATAGTTTAAAAAATAAAAATTTCATCTTTCTTATATGAACAACATATATAAAACATCCATGTGTAGAGGTGATCATGTGTTGAGAAATGTGTGTGTTGGAAAAGTTCATATGTTGAATAAAAAGACTGAACAATAAAAATTACATTTTTATTGAAACTACGAAGTGTTAAAAACATTCATGTGTTGAATAAATATTTTGAATGATAAAAGTATCATTTTTATCATATATGTGATGTGCTAAAGATATGCGAGCGTTGAAATAAATATTTGTGAAAGAAATATTATTTTTAACATGCATAGGAACTAAATAAAATAGTCATGCGTTGAGATATATTTTAGCTCGCCAAAATTATCATCTTTGAAATGTGAAGTGTTAAAAATAGCCACTTGTTCAAATAAATATGCATGAGTAGAAATAGTCATTAATTAGCTAATGATATGATTTTCGCCTATGCATGCAACATTAGAATGAATGGTGTTTTTAAACCAAAGTGAATCAAATATGAAGTTGAATGGAAAACGATAAGTGATAAAAATTGAATATATGTACATGCATATTTATTGACTGGTTATAGCAAAGAGGCTAGAGAGGAGGAATAAAATTTTATGCCCGACAAATAGGTACACGTTTACTGTTTTGTTTGGGTGATGATTTTATGAGCCTATTGGCTAGCCGCTTGGCTTTTTCTTTTTCTTTTTGACATGAGGCGCCCGTGTGGCTATTTGGGAATTTTCCCAGCCCCTCCCGTGCAAAGGAGGTTATGTCGAAATTTTCCAAAATTTAAAGGCGTTAGTGAAATATTTGAAGTGAAAACGATATAGGAATTTTTGAATGAACTATATTTATATAAATATATAAATATAAATAAAATTAAAACGAAACATGGCCGTGTAGTTTGTGTTTTGAAACCGTGATTTCAAACGACTAGGGCGGGAAATCCGACCAATGGATTTCCCCGAAACCGCAACCGTTGGGTTCGCCTTGGAAATATCTTTCCAACGGCACCAACTTTGTAAAGATCCGACGGTTAGATTGTCTGGAATGTTTAATTCAAATCTGAAGAAAAACAGCGCCAGAAACGATTATATTTATATAAATATATAAATATAATTAAATTAAATCGAATAACGACGCTGCAGTTCGTAATTTGAAATCGTAACTTCAAACGACGAGTGTGGAAGATCCGACCGTCGGATTTTCCCAAAACTGAAACCGTTGGATTCATTTTGAAATGATCCTTCTAATGATATAAAATTTGTGAAGATCCAACGGTTAGATTTTCAGATATGTGTAAAAAAATTTAATGAAAAACAGGGGCAGTGCACCGGCATGACCTAAATCGTCGTTTAATTAACTATGGCCGTTTTAAATGAATAAAAATGGCGATATATCATTATAAAATACTATAGACGATATAGAGTGGAAATAAACCAATTTTGCTGTGTTTGCTTGATATGTGATGGTTGAATGTATTTAACATGAAAACTAAAGAACTGAAATATGAATGTTGAATAGTCTAACCATGTGATAAATTGATTTAAAAATCTAAACATACGTGGGTTATTTGAAAAGGCCGAGTTCATCTCATTTCAAATAATCGATCGACGTTGAGAAGTCGAAGAGTCGAAGACGATTGAAGACTGACGATCTTCACATTGGATGGATGGGAGCTATTGATGCTCGTGATTGGAGTAGCTACCGTGAAGGAGCTGAAGTAGTAGCTGTCCAAACATACTGTTGATTGTACGGATATGCGAGGATTTGGTGCCTTCGGTTTCGTTCAAACCCAGAACGGACTTGTAAATGGACTGTGTGTCTAACATTGGACTTTGTTCTGTGCTGATTGATCTCTGTTAAATATATATCCGTTTGGCGGCGGAGAATTTATTCTCTTGCTAAACGCCCTTCTATGAGATGTACGTGTTCAGAGGTTATGTATTGATAGAAATCAGTCGCATGGAGTGGATTGCCTGTGTGGCACGCCTAAGTGGCATATGATCAAGGCTTCTGTTGTAAAGCAAAGTCTTATGGTAGATGATCAAAGCACGGTCTGTGTGACGTAGCTTGGTGTATAACGTGGATTCGCGAGCCTCACACCTCGGTATGAGTCAAAAACGGGATAGTGACTGCAGGGAGAGCATGACGTTTCTTTCTAGCTAAGGTGGTGTCAGTGACCTACCAGCCCTGACATTATATATACTTTTCACCTGTGTGGTTGTTGGAATACGAGGCGCCTCGATTATAGGTCTGTAAGGATCGGGAAACGTGTGTTCAGGGATAATTAATCCTCAAAAGTAAGAGAGGACCAGCCCTAAAGATCCAAAGATCATAGTGGGGTCCTGGGACATTTGCTAGAGTGTCTCGAATCGGAGAGGAGCTTGCCCCTTGCCTCGACTCATGAAGGAATCCAATTTTCAATACGAAATTCCGGACGTGATTGTATTACTAGTACGACGACATAGTGGTATGGGTCATTTATGCCGCCTTTGATTGATATTTATGATTGAAATCGCTTTTGAAACATATATGCACTAGTAATAATATCAAACACTTTTGTTTTATTCTTATGAAGCATTTTTGGCCATTATAAGGTAAAAACTCTATCCTCCGGCTTGCGTTGCATTGTGCGATGGGACCTGAGTCTTATAATGGCTTCATTTTATAAAAAGCATTGCGATGAATTAATCATTTACTTTATTTCATGCACTAGCACTCATTGGAGTAAACCCGTTCCGCGAAAGTGGCGTGGTCCTTTGATTTTCCTTATTATTGTTGTTAATAAGTTAAGTAGATTTCTCATACCAGTCCCATGACTGACTCGTAGTTTGTTTCACCTTGCAAACTCTGGTGCCCTCATTTTCACACGGGCAGCCTAGTTACAGGTATCTGGTGCACTTTTGGCTCATGGCGAGGCTTGACTACACCGTGCTGACTTTGACTCTCTCCGCAATTATAGTGTATGTATTATGATTCCGCCATTGGCGATGTAGACTGATATTTATTTTGTGTACTCTTTATGTATGAGTCCGCCTCTGGCGATGGTGACTGATTATGTATTATTATGCACTAAGTTGTATCCTGTACTGTGCTTTCTGATGTGGTGATATCTATATGATTCCGCTGTCATATGTGTGTAAATTATTCTATTTTATGTTTATGCTATTATCTGTGATTTGCTAATGATGATTAATGTGTTATATTCCAATGATTATCCTTAACACCGTGTCACGGGGTTTTGGGATCGTCACAGCTGGTATCAGAGCTTTGGTTAACCTTAGTTCTGGAGTCTAACACATTAAACACTTCGTCAAAATAGAATCAGTAGTATTCTAAGGCGAGTAGCTCATTAGATATAGGGCTAGTAAAGTCCTAGAATGAGCCAAGCAGAATAGCAAAAACAATTTGGTCAGTCCATCATTATCTTTCCTTAAATTTTCTGCTTAACCATACAATAAATTATCGTTTCTGTAAGCTGACTCTTTTCTTGCTTATACAGAATTTGAAAAATGGCTACCTGAGCAGCCGCCGCTAGAGGAGGCCGTGATGGCCGTGGCAGAGGACGGGGAGAAGTCCCAGTTGAAGAAGGACCTTTGATACAACCCCCGGCCGCTCAATACTTCGAGCTGGACCGCGTAGCTAAGAGATATAAAAACCTAGGAGGAAAGACCTTCTCGGGAACTGGCACAGTAATAGAGGCCCTTGCATGGCTCAAAACATGTGAGAAGGTACTAGAAGGCCTAAGGCTTGGAGATCAAGATAAAGCTATTATGGGTGCCTGGCTTATGCAAGAACAAGTTGAACTATGGTGGGAATCTCTCACCGCCGAGAATAGAGAAGCTGGAAGAACCTGGGACGGATTCAAAGAACTCTTCAAAGAGAAATATGTCCCAGAACAAGCCTTAGAACGCATGCATGATGACTTCGCCAACCTCCAGTAGGGGGATCTTTCAGTGCAGGATTATCTGAATAAATTTACACAGTTGTCACCCTATGCTACGGAGCTTGTCGCCACTGCAAAGTCCAAAAATAAGAGGTTCATCCTCGGGCTGAAGCGACAGTATCATGATAGAGCCACGGCCCACGTCAAGCTAGGATTTAATGAATTGGTGGAAATGACGTGCAACTACGAAGACCTTGACCAAAGGCACCTGGAGCAGGATCGCGCTAAAATCCAAGCCGGAAACAAACGCAAGCCTGCCGTGAACCAAGCTGAGTCAAGCCAAGCAGCATCCTCGAAACCTCAGACTGGAAAGCCGCCAAGAGGAAGCTGCTATAACTGTGGCATAATGGGGCACTTCTCTAATGTGTGCACAGCCCCAAAGAGGCAGAAGACGAATTCACAAGGTTCAAGCCAGGGCTCTCAGAACCCTCGTTCCTGCTTTAATTGCCGCAAGACAGATCATCTTGTCAAAGACTGTACTTTGCTGAAGAAGGCCGCAGTAGCTCACGTGTATGACGGGTCGAGCCCGCCGGCTGCTTCCGATGGAGCAGGTAAACCCGATGTTTTGGGAGGTACCCTTACAATTAAAAATATTCCTGTTTCTGTATTATTTGACACGGGTGCATCACGTAGTTTTATTGCCAGTAACTCAGTGCACAAATTAAAGTTAAAACAGAGAAAGCTCAAGGATTCGATTGAAGTTCATAATCCGATAGGGGGTTCTATTATTCTCAGTAGATGTTGTAGAGTGCCAATCTCTTATTCTTCCTACAAATTTCCCATTAATTTAGTCGTTATGGATTTTCCCGAATTCGACGTTATCCATGGGTTAGAATGGTTAACGAAATACAAAGCCGAAGTAAATTGTGCGGAAAGAATCATTAAAATTCGCACGAAGCTTGGATATATTACTGTACCATGTCATGGTTCGAATCCAAATAGAGAAGAATTTTGGTCTGCGTTATAGCCCCACTTCCATAGAAAAGATTCTGATTGTCAGAAACTATGCGGATGTGTTTGAAGAAGTCGAAAACTTACCTCTGCAAAGAGAAATAGAATTCAAAATCGATCTAATTCCCAATGACAGACCAGTTGTACATCCAATTCGTAGAATGACTCCGAAGGAACAAGAAGAATTAGGCGATCAAACTCGTCAACTGTTGTGGAAGGGTCTAATTAGACCTAGCTTTTCTAATTGGGGTGCAGCTATAGTGTTTGTCCCAAAGTCAGACGGTATTCTTCGATTATGCGTTGATTACCAAGACCTCAACAAACAGACGCTCAAAAATAAATACCCACTACCCCACATCGATGATCTGCTAGACCAATTAAATGGGGCGAGAGTATTTTCCCGAATGGACCTAGCTACAGGTTTTCATCAATTGAGAATAGCAGAAGAGTGTGTTCCTTTGACAGCTTTCAGAGGACCAGACATATTTATGAATGGTTAGTAATGCCGTTCGGCCTGTGCAACTCTCCAGCATACTTTGTCGATCTAATGAATAGAGTGTTCAGGAGAGTTCTGGATAAATTTGTCCTCGTATTCATCGATGATATTTTAATCTACTCCAAATCAAAACCCGAGCATGAGGAACACTTAGAACAAGTATTGGAGATTCTAAGAAAGAACATCTTCAAAGCCAAATTCTCTAAATGTGTCTTCGGGCAAGAAGAAGCGAAGTTTCTTGGCGTGTTGTGTCAAAGAAAGGGATTTCTGTAGATCCAAGCAAAATAACAGCGATTCAAGACTGGAAACAACCCACTACACCCACAGAGGTTAGAAGTTTTATGGGTTTGGCTAGTTATTATCGAAAGTTCATTAAGGATTTTTTGAAGATATCTGATCCGTTAACGAAGCTCACGAAGAAGCATGAGAAATTTAAGTGGACTTCCGACTGTGAAGAAGCTTTCCAGGAATTGAAATCGAAACTGACAACTGCTCCAGTGTTAACCATTATTGATGGTAATCAGGATTTGACGGTTTGGACAGATGCTTCTATTAGAGGTCTTGGTGCAATGTTAATGCAAAGAGGCCAAGTAGTCGCTTATGCAAGCCGCCAACTGAAACCACATGAGAAGAATTATGTAACTCATGATCTTGAGTTGCTAGCTATCGTTTTTGCGTTGAAAATCTGGAGGCATTATTTATTGGGCGAGAAATTTGTGTTGTACACAGATCATCAATCATTGAAGTATTTATACACCCAGAAAGATCTGAATTTGAGGCAGCAGCGTTGGCTAGAATTTCTTGCTGCATATGATCTTGATATCCTGTATACGCCGGGGAAGGCTAACGTTGTAGCAGATGCGCTTAGTAGAAAAACCGCAATCGTTGCCAATCTTATAATTACACCAGGATTGATTGATAAAATATCTGTTCTTCAGAAAAGTGATAATTTTGTGAAATAGATGATAAGAAGGATTCAAAGGGGCGATGGCTCCAGTTTCCAAGTGGATAGTGAGGGAGTTCTGAGATTGAATAGAAGAATACGTGTTCCCGACATTCCTGAGCTCAAAAGAGAAGTGCTAGATGGATGCCATAAATCTAAACTTTGCATTCATCCTGGTGTGGGTAAAATGTACAACGATATCAAACGCACGTTATGGTGGAAGGCAATGAAGAGGGATATATCTTTGTATGTTAGCAGATGCCCTACTTGTCAATTGGTCAAGAGAGACCAACAGAAGCTAGCTGGATTGTTGCAACCGTTGGAAGTCCCAGGTTGGAAATGGGAACAGATTTCCATGGATTTCATAGATGGTTTGCCGCGAACCAGGAAAGGTCATGACAACATTTGGGTAATCGTAGATCGCTTCACGAAGACTGCCCATTTCATACCTGTCAGATCCAATAGAACCGCACAAAGTATAGCACAGATATATTTTAAAGAAATCGTTAAGCTGCATGGAATTCCCATCAGTATAGTCAGTGATAGAGACCCAATATTTGCTAGCAAATTCTGGGAGGCTTTCCAGACAGAATTGGGAACGAAACTGAATATGAGCACCACTTATCACCCTCAAACAGATGGCCAAACTGAGCGGGTGAATAGAATTCTAGAAGATTTATTGCGGGCTTGTATAATTGATTTTGGTGGGTCATGGGAAGATCACTTGCATTTGGCAGAATTCTCATATAACAATAGCAATCAAGCAAGTTTGGGAATGTCGCCATTTGAAGCATTATATGGCAGACCATGCAGTTCTCCAGCATGTTTGGTAGAACCTGGCAACAGACTTGTGTTAGGACCTGATATGATTCGAGAAGCATCAGATGAAGTCGACTTCATCAAAAAGCGATTGAGAACCGTGCAAAGCCGACAGAAGAGTTATGCAGATTCTAGAAGAAGAGATTTGACATTTGCTGCTGGTGACCATGTTTATTTGAAAGTTTCTCCGATGAGAGGAGTAATCAGATTTGGCAAAACTGGGAAGTTGGCACCGAGATTTATTGGTCCCTTTCCTATACTCGAATGAATTGGAACTCTTGCTTATAGGTTTCAATTACCAGATTGGTTGCCTGGAGTGCATGATGTATTTCACGTATCTCAACTTAGAAGACATGTGCATGATCCGGATCTTGTTGTAGAAGAAGCAGCGCAACATGATATAGACATAACTCCAGAATTAGCAGTCAGAAGAGAGCCATTAAAGATTGTTGGCAAAGAAACTAGAGAACTAAGAAGCAAAAAGGTTCATTTAGTTAAAGTGCAGTGGAGTAGTGATCCTAGAGACTGTACATGGGAGACCGAGGAAAGCATTGAGCAAGCTTACCCCAAATGCAGAGTGGACATCTCTGACTAACTCCGGTGCAAGGTACCATTACAATACTTTGCATTTACATTTCGTTTCCTACTTTACTGTTGTTTCCTTTTCGAGGACGAAAAATTTTAAGTGGGGGAGATTGTAACAACCGGAAAATACGAGCCAATTTAAAATTTTTAAATTGGTCATTTCAAAGGAATTTGAACAATTGAAATAGAATATTTCAATAAAATAGTGAATTAGAAATAGTGAGTCAGTTTGAAAATTTGAATTCAAACTTTGACTGACTGTGCAGGGTGGAAAATATAACGGATTTTAGCGAAACCAAAAATATTTAAATCTGTTTATCAATACCTTTCTAACGAATCTGAAAAATCAAAGTTTCATAACGGGAATCAAAAGTTATGGCCAAATGAATTTTCAGAAAGGTCGCTATAGAGAATACATAACCCTTGAAATTCGATATTTTGCAAACGACCCCGGAATTCGACGAAACCACCTTTGTTCGGTCCAGGATGTCAAACTATTGCTTGGTTTCAAATTTCATAATTTTTGAAGCTAGTATGTGAGCGTGGCAAAAGAAAATGTGTTTGGTCAATTTCTGTTAAATTGGATCGACCACAAAATGGCCATTTTTCAAACGATCTCAGAATTTGACGAAACTAGTTTTGTTGGGACCATAGCGTTAAAACATAGCTAGATTTATTTTTCTGGAATTTTTCAAATCAGATTGTGGCCCTGGCAAATTGAAATGTACGTTCAAAGTTAAAAATTAAATGTTTTATACTTTAATTTGAAAAATAACTGACTGTAACAGTCGAATTGGCCAACGAAACATATCTCATTGTGTCCGGGATGGGGGTAATTAGCTAGGGACGACAGTCGTTGGATTTGAATTGGTGTCTTTGTGAAGAAACACTATTTAAAAATTTAATAAAACTATGGGCCAATCAGAATTTTCCTTTCATTATTTTTAAAAAAATAAAAAAAACGAAGAAACCCTTTTTCTCTCCCCCGATCGACGATTCCTATCGTTCGCCGCTTCTCCCCCAAATTGCCGCCGCCATAGGCGATTTCAGCCTGCGCCACCACCACCAGTCGACGCGCCTCCCTCTCCTCTTCCAATCCGACCCTACCCTGACCCCTATCGCCTCCTCATCGCCCGTATCGACGACCCAAAGTCGACCCCTTTCCGCCGCCGCCACATGCGCCACCGACCACCGAACCACCTCAAACCACCCTACGCCGACTCCCCTCTCCTCCCTCTTCCACGTCATCACCTCTGATCATCCTATCGTGCCTCAGTTTTCGCAAAAACTGCAACCCTAGTTTTGAACCATCGTGAAAGGTGAGTTCTTTTTTATGTTTGAACTTTGAAAAATCATATCTTTAGGTGTGTTAACGAAATTCGATGAAACATGAAACATCGAGACCACAAGGAAGCTCTCTACCACATAGAAGAGATCGCGGATTTTTCTGAGTCATCTACGATTTTTAGCACTCTGAAAACCAAAGTGAGAATTCTAAATTAAATGAATTTGAATGGAAAATGTCGTGTATAAATTATATAAGCGAAATATAAATTACACACGTGTTGTATACCTCATGTACATGCAATGTGTAAGCTATATAAGCGAAGTATGAATTATACATGCATAGAATAATTGATATATGTGTTGAAATGCAAGTGAAATATAGCAATTATTCAATTATATATATATATATATGTATACCCCCCTCGTCCACAAACCATGGACGATATTTATTGTTGTTAATTGGTGTGAAATATTGGATGAAAAATGCGAATGGTTGAATAATTGTTTGTGGTTGATATTGTTTGGTTGTGGTTGAAAAATACCCATTGGTGATTGAAATGAATTGAAAATAATTGTGGAAATGAAAAATAAAACATGCCGCCTACGTGCGAATTAGATGCATGAATCCCCATTGTCAAAAACCGCGAGGTTTTAAGGTAGAGCGAGGAGCCGTACTAGGGACGGTGCCGGTTTTAACTACCCTGCCGTTATGCTGCCGAAATTTTGAATAATATTCATGTGTTAGAATTATTTTCATATGTTGAAATTACCTTCATGCGTTGAAATTAAAGTCATGTGTTGAAACTATATCCATGAGTGGAAATGCTCATGTGTTGAGAAGTGATGTGTGAAAATTAAATTCATGTGTGAATGAATGAAGTGTTTAAACAATAAAAATCACATTTTTATAATATATATGAAGTATGTAAAATATTCGCCTTATATATAAATAGTTTCATCAATAAAAATTTCATCTTTCTTATATGAATAACATATATAAAATATCCATGAGTGGAGATGCTCATGTGTTGAGAAATGTGTGTGTTGGAAAAGTTCATGTGTTGAGTAAAAAGATTGAACAATAAAAATTACATTTTTATTGAAACTATGAAGTGTTAAAAGCATTCATGTGTTGAATAAATATTTTGAATGATAAAAGTATCATTTTTATCATATATGTGATGTGCTAAAGATATGCGAGCGTTGAAATAAATATTTGTGAAAGAAATATTATTTTTAATATGCATAGGAACTAAATAAAATAGTAATGTGTTGAGATATATTTTAGCTCGCCAAAATTATCATCTTTGAAATGTGAAGTGTTAAAAATAGCTACTTGTTCAAATTAATATGCATGAGTTGAAATATTCATTAATTAGCTAATGATATGATTTTTGCCTATGCATGCAACATTAGAATGAATGGTGTTTTTAAACCAAAGTGAATCAAATATGAAGTTGAATGGAAAATGATAAGTGATAAAAATTGCATATATGTACATGCATATTTATTGAACAGGTTATAGCAAAGAGGCTAGAGAAGAGGAATAAAATTTTGTGCCCGACAAATAGGTACACATTTACTGTTTTGTTTGGCTGATGGTTTTATAAGCCTATTGGCTAGCTGCTTGGCTTTTTCTTTTTCTTTTTGACATGAGACGCCCATGGGACTATTTGGGAATTTTCCCAGCCCCTCCCGTACAAAGGAGGTTATGGCGAAATTTTCCAAAATTTAAAGGCGTTAGTGAAATATTTGAAGTGAAAACGATATAGGAATTTTTGAATGAACTATATTTATATAAACATATAAATATAAATAAAATTAAAACGAAACGTGGCCGTGCAGTTCGTGTTTTGAAACCGTGATTTCAAACGAATAGTGCGGGAAATCCGACCATTGGATTTCCCCGAAACCACAACCGTTGGGTTCGCCTTGGAAATATCTTTCCAACGGCACCAACTTTGTAAAGATCCGACGGTTAGATTGTCTGGAATGTTTAATTCAAATCTGAAGAAAAACAACACCAGAAAAGATTATATTTATATAAATATATAAATATAATTAAATTAAATTAAATCAAATAACGACGCTGGAGTTCGTAATTTGAAATCGTAACTTCAAACGACGAGTGTGGAAGATCCGACCGTCGGATTTTCCCAAAATTGAAACTGTTGGATTCGTTTTGAAAAGATCCTTCTAATGATATAAAATTTGTGAAGATCCAACGGTTAAATTTTCAGATATGTGTAAAACAAATTTAATGAAAAACAGCGCCAGTGCATCGGCACGACCTGAATCGTCGTTTAATTAACTATGGCCGTTTTAAATGAATAAAAATGGCGATATATCGTTATAAAATACAATAGACGATATAGAGTGGAAATAAACCAATTTTGCTGTGTTTGCTTGATATGTGATGGTTTAATGTATTTAACATGAAAACTAAAGAACTGAAATGTGAATGTTGAATAGTCCAACCATGTGATTAATAGATTTGAAAATCTAAATATACGTGGGTTATTTGAAAAGGCCGAGTTCATCTCATTTCAAATAATCGATCGACGTTGAGAAGTCGAAGAGTTGAAGACGATTGAAGACCGACGATCTTCACATTGGATGGATGGGCGCTACTGATGCTCGTGATTGGAGTAGCTACCGTGAAGGAGCTGAAGTAGTAGCCGTCCAAACATACTGTTGATTGTACGGATATGCGAGGATTTGGTGCCTCCGGTTTCGTTCAAACCCAGAACGGACTTGTAAATGGACTGTGTGTCTGACATTGGACTTTTTTCTGTGCTGATTGATCTCTGTTAAATATATATCTGTTTGGCGGCGGAGAATTTATTCTCTTGCTTAACGCCCTTCTCTAAGACGTACGAGCTCAGAGGTTATGTATTGATAGAAGTCAGTCGCATGGAGTGGATTGCCTGTGTGGCACGCCTAAGTGGCATATGATCAAGGCTTCTGTTGTAAAGCAAAGTCTTGTGGTAGATGATCAAAGCATGGTCTGTGTGACGTTGCTTTGTGTATAACGTGGATTCGCGAGCCTCACACCTCGGTATGATTCAAAAACGGGATAGTGACTGCAAGGAGAGCACGATGTTTCTTTCTAGCTAAGGTGGTGTCAGTGACCTACCAGCCCTGACATTATATATACTTTTCACCTGTGTGGTTGTTGGAATACGAGGCGCCTCGATTATAGGTCTGTAAGGACCAGGAAATGTGTGTTCAGGAATAATTAATCCTCAAAAGTAAGAGAGGACCGGCCCTGAAGATCTAAGGATCATAGTGGGGTCCTGGGACATTTGTTAGAGTGTCTCGAATCGGAGAGGAGCTTGCCCCTTACCTCGAATCATGAAGTAATCCAATTTCTAATACGAAATTCCGGACGTGATTGTATTACTAGTATGGCGACATAGTGGTGTGGGTCATTTATGCCGCTTATGATTGATATTTATGATTGAAATCGCTTTTGAAACATATATGCACTAGTAATAATATCAAACACTTTTGTTTTATTCGTATGAAGCATTTTTGGCCATTATAAGGTAAAAACTCTATCCTCCGGCTTGCGTTGCATTGTGTGATGGGACCTGAGTCTTATAATGGCTTCATTTTATAAAAAGCATTGCGATGATTAAATCATTTACTTTATTTCATGCACTAGCACTCATTGGAGTAAACCCGTTCCGCGAAAGTGGCGTGGTCCTTTGATTTGCCTTATTATTGTTGTTAATAAGTTAAATAGATTTCTCATACCAGTCCCATGACTGACTCGTAGTTTGTTTCACCTTACAAACTCGGGTGCCCTCAATTTCAAACGGGCAGCCTAGTTACAGGTATCTGGTGCACTTTTGGCTCATGGCGAGGCTTGACTACACCGTGCTGACTTTGACTCTCTCCGCCATTATAGTATATGTATTATGATTCTGCCATTGGCGATGCTGATATTTATTTTGTGTACTCTTTATGTTTGATTCCGCCTCTGGCGATGGTGATTGATTATGTATTATTATGCACTAAGTTGTATCTTGCACTGTGCTCTCTGCTGTGGTGATATTTATATGATTCCGCTGTCATATGTGTGTAAATTATTCTATTTTATGTTTATGCTACTATCTGTGATCTGCTAATGATGATTAATGTGTTATATTCCTATGATTATCCTTAACACCGTGTCACTGGGTTTTGGGATCGTCACATGTACACACACTATGCATAGAATCATGAAGGCATTAGAAATCCTTTTAGGAACAATGGATGCCTGTGATTGAATGGTTGAGCAGATGGATGTTGGATGTTAGGATACATTCTTCTTGAAGATTTCGGGGACGAAATCCTTTAAGGAGGGGAGAATGTAACACCCCGTATTTTCTGTAAACGTTAATGTAACAAATCAAAGTATACTTAATTTTTAAGAGAAGAACTAAGGGAAACGGGCTATGCCATTGCATTCGTCTCAAAATTCTACTTGGAATAGAGTCCAAGTTTGCGTAAATCGGACTACGTATGAAGAAGATATGGCCTTCGAAGTTTCAGCCCGAAATTCAAAACAGACAGGACCCAGGTCGACACTAGGGTCGACCTGGGGGTCAACCTACCTACAAAGGTCGACACTAAGGTCGACCTGGGGGTCGACCTGGGTATACAGGTCGACACTAGGGTCGACCCTAGGGTCGACCTCCCCCTGTTTTCTAGATCTGGAGACAGATCCATTTTTCTGCACCTGGACGCCTTTCTGACCAGATTCGTAACCCCCATGCTATTTAAACACCCCGAAACCTAGCTTTCTCCCCACACAATTTCATTCTGCCTATACTCTGCCTTAATTCTAATTAAAATTAAAAATGGTGTGGTTACTCTGCTAGAATCAAAACTAGGATTAATGCATCTTCTTCCAAACTGAATAGAATTAAAAGAGAATCAAGTTAAAGCTTCAAGTTGGACTGTAGGCATTCTGCTTCAAGCGACGTCACTCGAATCATAGCAAATCGCCTTTTCTAAACCGATCACTGTAAGTTCGGTTATTCCTTAGATTTGACGTGTAATTGGAATTGTGAATGTAATGAATCAAAATATAGAACTATACCAATTTGCAAGTTAATTATCTTTGATTCGTGCTTATGTCAAATCTAACATTATCTATGCCTTTGGATCTGATTCTCGATTGTAGCCTAGAACTTATTATGGCTAATTGCCAATGACTATGATTATCGGACTTTTGCCTAAGACTATGACTATGAAACTGTTGCCCATGAAACTATCGCCTATGACTATGATCCATGACAAAGAGACTATTACATATGACTATGAAACTATTTCCTATGAAGCTATTTCCTGTGACTATGACTATGACTATGAGACCTTTGTCTAAGACTATGGACATGAACTGTCGCCTATAAAATTATTGCCTACGACTATGAATCGTAACTATGAGTTTATTGCCTATGACATTGGTTAAGAAATTATTGTGATTAGTCACCCATGACTATTGTGGTTAATTGCCTATGACTATTGTAGTTAGTTGCTTATGACTATTCCCATTGTTACAATTAACCGACCATGATGTACCTTGAACTAGCATTATGTTGGACCAAATCACCTATGCCTATTCCCTTGATTATGTGGATCTCATATTTAGTGTGTCACTTGTCTAGATTATTCCTATTCACTTTTATGTACATTAAACCCATTGGAACCATTATGTTTGTGTTTGGTTCATTCTTGCATGGCTATTCTTTTATGTCAATTCTCGTGCTTATCCCCTATTCCTTGCTTTCATACTATTAGTATCATTTCATGAGTACTTAGAAACTTGTGGAATCATGTTATACGTACGATTTCGGCGCGGGAATTTGGGCGTAGCGTAATTTAGTTAGTTTGGCGTAATAAATAGGCATAATCTAAATTGGCTATAATAGTGAATGATTTACATGCATATTAGACTTGGGCATAAGTTGATAAATTTAATTGGCCGCAAAGGGTGTAATTAGCATGTAAACCAAGTTTTGGACATAAATGGTAAACTAGAATATTAAATCTAGTTTTGACATGAACCGTAAATTGGAATATTAATCTAGATTGGGCATGAATTGTAAAAGGGGAATATTAAATCTAAAATTGGTACAAACTGCAAGTTGGGTTAGTTGATTGGTAAATCAAGTTTTGGGCATGGAATATAAGTTTGTTAATTTGCATGACAGTTGAATATGATCTAGGCCAAAATTATTTACGGAAAATTTACATAAATAGTAAATATGTAAATTTAGTAAAAGACGAATATGCCTAACCCGAGGTTAGAATGAGTTGTGGTGTAAAACTGCCAGGAACCGACCGGCACATCCAGTGACCACAATAATACCTGTCTAATGTGGGTGGTTAGTGCATCAAGCCCAGAAAGACCCGAGGTTAGACTGAGTTATAGTGTAAACCTGCCCGGAACCGATCGGCACATCCAGTAACCACAACAATATCTGCCTAATGTGAGTGGTTGGTGCTTTAATTAATTAATTAATTAAGGCTCATGAATAAATCAAGCTAGAAATGGTGAGGCTAAGTAATTAGGGAAAACACTTAACCGTAATAACATGTAAATTAGACAAGTGGGTGAGGTTAAGTAAATTTAGAACACTTAACCGTTGTAAAATGTTAATTAAGCAGATGATAGGGTTAAGTTAACTAAGGTAACACTTAACCAAAATATATAATGACATGTTGTGGGGTTAAGTAATACAAGAGGAAAACACTTAACCAATTATATAATATTATGTTTAGGAAGGGTTAAGTTAACACGAGAACAACACTTAACCAATATAAAAAGATTTGAGGTAAGGTCAAGTCAACACCAGAAGGAAACACTTAACCAACATGACGTGACGGGTGGATGGGTTAAGTTAACTTGAATTGATTAATGACACTTGACCAATGTAACTCGATGAACGAATGTGGTTAAGTTAAATGGGAAATACTTAACCAATATAACCTGATGAATGAATAGGGTTAAGTTAATAAATCACACTTAACCAATCCAACATGATAAGCAAGAAAGGTTAAGTTAATAAGAACCACTTAACCAACATGACTTGACGAGTAGGAGGTTAAGTACATGTCAGGTAGGTGGGTAATATTAGTAAATATCGGCCCACAAAACTTAACCATTAAATAAACATGCTTGAATCCGTGGGAAGGTTAGTACATCTCGTGTAGGTGGGCAATATTAGTACATATAGGCCCGCAAACTTAACCGTTAAGAAAACATGCAAGAATCGGTGGGAGGGTTAAGTACATCTCGTATGAGTGGGTAATATTTGTATATATGCCCACAAACTTACCCAGCAGGAAACCCTAGTAATTGGGAACCATTTCAGCAGTAACCCACATAGATGTATCATGGTACCCTGAAACTAGGCAGGGTGGGGCACGATTACTGGGCTGATTATAAGCGGTCAAAGATAACGGTAGGGGGTACGTCGGTGTAGGTTCCGACGGTTTACGGGCGTGCACGTACTCCGGAGTGGGAAAAAGCAGGCACTGGGTACTAGTAGTTATACACTATGCATCTTGAATCATGTCGGGTCGCTATCATAAGGCTTGATATACCTCATGGTGGGGCCAACGCAGAGTATCTACATGCAAGAGAGGGCCGACTGACACAGACGCATGGAAAATTAATACAAAGTAGGTAGCATAATCCCTATTTGGACCTAGACCGCGTAAATCCTGAATCCGAGAAGCGTTCAATAGGTAGCATAAACCCCAATCGCCCTAGGTAGCGTAAACCTTGGTTGAATCTAGTAAGCACTCGATGGTAAACCCTAGATTAAATCTAGGTAATAAACGGAATCCCCATAACAGAAGCACACCTGAAGGCAACCGCAAATACGAGGATTGGGATCACGTTATCATATGATCATAGATTACTAGTTTGGACACCAGTTAGGTAGTGCAGAGATATAGAAATCAGTATAAACAGGGTAGTTGTGAAGTAGAGAAGGAGTAGAAGCGCATTCAGTTTATAAGTACATTCAGTTTATCTTGCCATATCTCATGCTTATCCCATATTATCTTATTACTATGGTTTAGTCTTATATTTAGTTTATCCATGTCATGACCCTTTTCCTCGTTTAAATAATAAGAATCACTGGACTTATCAGACTTTATGTCTGACCTAGTTTGCTTTCGCCTCTTTTCTTCCGTTCCCCCTCTAGGTTGTCAGGGTGGGAATAGCTCAGGTTTGTTTGGACCGTTACTCTTTCCAAGCTTAAAGACTCTTTGACGTGTTGCCTTGGACTCTCTCTTCTACTGCTATGGCTGGCTCATGCTTTATTTAGGGAAAATCATTTATGCTTCTTTATTTTTGTAAATAAGACAAGTTACTTTGGTATTGTAAAACAATCTTTGTACAAGCTGTTTATCAATGAAATAAAGTTTTATTTATTTTCCGCTGCTTTAATTGTCTGTCTTGTAATTTATCTGCATCTTTTACCTATAATGCTCCACCTAAATTAAGGTATTCCCTTTGAGAGTGACCTTAACGGAGGTGGGGTGTTACAATTTATGTCTATGTAGCGTATATTCTACGAGGTGTTATAATCGTTGTAATGAAAGTCTTGATATACCCCAAGACGAATAAATTACTTCCTGCTTATTAATGTTGTTGTAATGAAACTTGTCTTATTCATTGAAGGTATACTTCAATATGCAAACCTGACTGAAGCACATAATTTTAAGCACATGAAGCGTATTCATAAATAAATACTAGTAGCATGGAAAGCACAAACCGTCGGTGCTTTAAAAAGGAAAACATGCATGAAGAATGGAAATGAACATGAAGTTATTAAAGCAAAAGTTCATTAAGAAGTATCTATAACCAGTTTGGTTTGTCGAGAGACGAATACGAATTCAGAAGAAATTATTAACTCAGGGGAAGCATCTGTAAGTATGTTATATGCACATTTTTTCTTAACTAAGATTTTTCCCACTGGGTTTTCTTGGTAAGGTTCTAATGAGGCATTATCCTGATCCATGAGTATTAACCCAAAAAGTAACATTCGTAAATAAATTATAATGTACTCTTTTTCCTTTTTAAAGATTTTTCCCATTAGATTTTTATTACTAAGGTTTTAATGAGGCATTACATTGATTTTGAAATATCAAACTCTATTTGATGTAGTAAATTATTGAAATATGTCATATTATACTGTACTCTTTTTCCTTCACTGAGATATTTACCATAGGATTTTTCTTTGTAAGGTTTTAACAAAGCATTATCATGATCTAGAAGTATCAAATCTCATTAGATGAAATGAGATATTAAATTATGTCAATGTACTCCTTTTCCTTCATTAAGATTTTTCCTACTAGGTTTTCTTAGTAAGGTTTTAATGAGGCATTGTTTTGATCCAGAATTATCAAACTCTTAGAAGAAATACTGTTTTTAATATGATAACTATAATATCACATGTTGCACTCTTTTTCTTGTTTAAGGTTTTTTCCATTGGGTTTTCCAAATATATTTGTTTTTAATAAGGCAAAAATCAATAGCTGTATCGACTGAATGAATATTTGCAAGCAAGATAATAACAAGGAGGAGCAATTATCATACATGTTTCAGAAGGGACAACTTTAAATTAGCATAGTATTCAATATTTTGAAGATGCATATTCAAGGAGGATGTTGTAACATATGAGTGAATAAGCTTTTGTATTTTTATGTTTAGTCCCACATCATGGGGTAAATTCAATCACTAGCTTCAAGGCTTATATATACAGGAGCCAATTTAATGGAAATAGATAACTAGTATCCCAAACAAATAAAAGTCTCTTCCTTTTCTTATCGCCAATGCATACTAATTTCTTTATTTTATAATAATTTTCGATTATCCGAGTTGAAATGGTAACGAAAATAATGTTAGATTTGGATGATGTGGAAATTTCATATTCTATGAGATATGTGAAATATTGATTTATTGTCACTCAAATTTATGTCCCTTCTAATGGGTTAAAGATCACAAAATATTGTCTAGAAAAGAATTAGTGTTTTTAGAATTAAGTCCAAGGGCTTATCATTTCAGATAATAGGTTTTAAGGACAACACTTATGAAAAATTAATTAAAAGGACAATTAATTTATCATTTTCAGTTATACAGAATTAATAAAATGATAAATAATAAACAATAAGTCGAATTTATCGTTATCCTTCTATAAATGAAAATGATAAATTAATTTATCTTTTTTTCTGCAAATTATCCTTAAAAATAATTTTTTCATAAATGACGTCCTTACAAATTATTACCTAAAATTAAGAACTACTTTGAATGAAAATTCTCAATTAGCTTAAACAGTTGAAGTGATTAATTTATTCTTTAATCAAATGATCGAAGAAGCAACTTGAAATCGGAGAAACCAAATGAATATATGTTTTACACATAAATTGAATTTTTTTGGATCATTGAGTTATTACCAAAAATAAGCATGGTCTTAAGAGCATACAATTTTTTTTCCACGGATACTCTTATAAGAAATATACCGGATAGTTTTGTTTCATGCGTATATCCTAAACCTGTGCTTTGAGGGGATACCAAAGACATTAATTTTGACTTCAGTTGTGCATGGAGAATAACCTTCGATCAACACATCATTTTCCAAAACTATCAACCATCAAACTACGGTACTTTGATGATTGATGAGTGTGAAAAACAGTGTTCATCGGCAGTTGTTGGTCATGTAAAATGAATTCGCATAATAGTTGAATGTCATGTGAAAAGATTTTGGTATTATGAAGCATGCAAATTTTAACGCTTTTACTATATATATTTTTGTGGTATTAACAGTCACTGCTCTAAGCGTCCTTAGCACCATACTTGTTAATTAATTTAACCTTAAATATTAACATCTATAAAATAGTTGTTTTTTAGAATTGAGAATCCTCTCAGGTTGCATTTTTCATATTCTTCGACTTATCCTTCATTACTAATCTTCTAGCTTTCCTCTCTTAGAAGTGATAAATTTCCTTCTCCACAAGTAGATTTACGTTATATCACAATAGTTGAACAACTATAATTCTTAAATATGATTTTTATTGCATAGATGGGATCTAAGATAATTATTTAATAATATTGATTATTTATTTATTTTACCTCACAATAAACGAGATCCTTTTATTTCCATCATGTTCGGGGTATTAATCTATTTTTTTTATTATGGACTAGTATGAGATTTACTTAGTAGCTGAAAGAAGATTTAAGGGAGTATGGCAAGAGACGAAGGCACCCAACTGAAGCAAGATCCTATGTTTGAGGAGCTTTGGTGGCATCAAGTTGTTAGCTAGCAGTAGAGGCGTAGAACAAGGATAATGATCTTGAAAAATAAAAATATTGATGTGTGTTGTTTTAAGATTACATAGGGCTTATCAGGTTGTGAAGACTACCCCATACCTCCTGCACCAGATAACTTAATAAATATTACAACTATGCCCTGTCGATATGGAATGATCATCAGAGAATAGATAAATGCAATGTAATCGATCATATACCTCACGTCACATGGAAAAAAATATAGTATAAAAGAATATACAATAAAACAATAAGTCAAAATCAACGAAGAATTGTCTCTATAAAATCACTAAGTTATGTACAAATTTCATGACAATATATACTACATTTTACCATTATGATGTCTCAAGGTACAAAAAAACAGAGTAAGCAACACTGTCTGATCTCAATGGAGCCACCAATGGAATGCATCTATATAGATAGTAATATGACATAACTCTTTAAAGCTCATCTCCTGATCAGCTACTAGGTCATCAAGATTTATCATCCAATCTACTTATTTATGAGTACCCAGGATAATAAGAAGCAAAAATATGGATCAGAAAAAAAATCTGGTATCAACAGTAAATGACTATCAAAATATGTACTAAAAACATGGAATTAGACAACAACATATAAGTCATATTAGTAATGTACCTAGAACTAGAGAGTCAACACATAATAGAGGCTATTGCGTACAGAACAAGAGGAAGAACATAAGCAACCCATTTGTTGGCCCTATCATCAATTTTTTTTTCCCTAATATTCCTATAGTAGTAATCTGCCCAGAAGAAACTAATAATACCAATTATTGCAACCATCAAGCAAAACCTAGTTGTCACCCTCTAAAGTCTTGAATATAGGATAATCCATATGACCATATTCAATTGTATTGAAATCATGGAAAATCCATGTTTTCAATATGCCATCATATCATATACTTATCCAAGTACATGTCATTAGCTTGAAGTAAGACACTAGACCCAATAAAATGGTCCAAGGTACATGACCATCGCTACCAATTCATGGACATCCAAATTTTATAGTACCTCTTCTTTGAGTACAACTAGGACGCTCAAAGTTATCAATTACTCTTTGGCACTTCCATAACAATAGAGCTTTCACTAACTCCGTTATGGACACGGGCACTAACACTCAATCTAGTCCTTAATCTATAGGTTCATCCCATATCGAGTTGCCTTCTTTGATCCATACTCCAAACAGAAGTCATTGATCGAAGAACCATAACATCATCATGTTGTATCTCTATTATCTTACATTATATGAATGATATACCACATTTAGCGTCGTCAACTACAACCCATGATAAGCCCATATAAGTTGTGATCCTATTGAAGCCTCCACCATGGGTCAGTGCTGAGTCATGGCTATGACTTGTAGCTGACTCATGTACTTAACCATAATTTACCCAATATTTATCACAACTTCAAGTGTATCCATCCATGAAACCTTGGACCTTGACATATCTTTCATAACATCCCTTTCTTCGCTTCCAAGCATCACGATTCAAGTCATAGAAGATGACTCGTCATCCATCCTTCCTTAACTTATAAATCCCTGGAACCTGCTCTAACTCCCATTTGAGTCGCAACCCTAAAGCTCTCCTCTTTATGACTTGGTGTCGAGTCATAGGGATGATACAGTACCGAGTGATGTACTTTGCTTCGATTATGGTGCGGTTTTCAAGGCTCTTTATAACCTTGCTCTAGAACTAATCCTCCAAATTTTACGTGTTTTAGAGCACTTACATACCCTAAATGAATATTAATAGTAGTATAAATGGGCTAGCTCCACATCCCACTTGAGATGGCTAACGAATTTAGCTTCCAATATGCTATAATCTCCAATCTAATGACCTTATAAGAAACATAAAACTATCAAATAATTCAAGTATAGCACCCAATACAAACATATATGCTTAAGAATGGCGATGGGGGGGGGGGTTGAGACCATTTTCTCTTGCCTCAAACCTGCCCCGGGCTTTTTAAACCCCGCCTCAGACCCGCCTCGTAGACCTGATGCTGTCTAGAATTTTGCCCCATACCCGAAACTCGTATGGGTCAGGGATGACCTGACCCACCCTACGACCAAGTGAAATTGTGTTCTAATGTACACAAATTTATATATTTATATTTTTTTATCACTAAACTATAAATTATACACAAATAATAATGTGTTTACAATGATAAGAGAATATAATAAAATGGGTTGTAAGATAATAGTTTATAATGTATACATTTGTTATTGTGTGATTATCATTAATGCAACTTAATACTATGAAAATTTTATAGCTTGTTGATTGAAAGGATATAATATTCAAGTCATAATCATGTATACCTAAGAAGATTAACAAGTAATCATTATAGTTACAAGTTGTTTTAATGATGTTTCAATCATGCGATTCGGGTTGGAGCGGGTTAGCCATGCTCTAGACCCGAACCTCCAAAAGCGGGTTGCGGGTCTTGCGCCCCCAAAACCTAATAGGGTAGATCTAAATAGGTCAAAACAGGGGTAGCTCAACCAGATTTTGACTTTAGACCCACCTCATTGTCATCCCTATAAATGTCATTCAACCAATTCAAATTGTAAAATTTCATCCAATTATATATTCAAATCATTTTATTTAACAATCAAACATTTAAAAGCATGGATCAATCCTAAAAGTTAAATTACATACACATATGACATTAAATTAGGACAATTATTAGTTCTGTGCAAAATTTAGTTAAAATAGGGTTAAATTTTGAGTTAAGATCCAATAAATTTTGAGTTTAATCCCATAATCCTAACATTAAATCACAAAATTCTTTTTTTTTTTTGAAAGGTAAGTGGAACTTTATTATTTACACACAAAGAATTAAAATTGACTATTGCATGCAGTCATGCAAACAAAACAAAGCAAAATAACAATTACATGTTAATCTTTTTAAGCATACTATTATGAATGATAGTGCATAACTGATCAGACATGTTACATGCAATGCCATAAAACCTATTGTTTCTTTCCCTCCAAGCTCCAGCAATAAATTTCTTTAGCAGCTTCAACAGTACACATGTCTTCTTGTTCCGCCATCTAGTCGCCTTAAAGATGTTATACCATTCAATTTGACTTGATGTGGATGGTCTATGAAATCCCCCAATTGCCAATAGTCTCTTCCAAATACAATGCACATAAGAGCATTCAAAGAAAAGGTGTACATTCATTCAGTCGCGTTGTGACAAAGCAGATACTCATCATCCTGCACAATGCCAAAAGAAAAAAGCTTGTCTTTGGTATTGATTGCGTTAGCCATAACCTTCCAAAGAAGTAAATTATCTTTAGCTGAACTTCCACAGTTCCAAATCCTTGCATACTACGGGAATTCATTCCTGGAAGAACACATCAGATTATATACCACTTTAATAGAATGCTGCTTACCCATCCAAAGAAGGTCGTCGTCACTAAGAATATTAAAATGGAGAGCAACATGAGACCAAAGTTCCTTTAAGCTTGCTGAACTGCTATAAGGCAAGTTAATCATACCATCTTGAGTATACTCATTTACCTTCACCGAAAGAGGAATACTCGAATTATGCATCACATTTGGATCAACAATTTCACTTAGAATTAAACCAGGTCCATCCTAAGGGCTATGCCAAAAAGATAAGTTTGGTATGATTCTATAATTACATTGAATATACTGTTTGAACATACCACACGATTTCAAAATAGTCCTCCAACTCCAACTGCATGCTTGAGGAATAGCCATTGTCCAAAAGTTCTTTGTGCTAATTAAATTAGCTTGTACCCATGCAACCCATAAACTTTTATTGGTACCAAATAATTTCTCAACATAACTTGATATAGCCGCTTGATTCCACTTGTAGAGATTAGTTATTCCAATACCACCATACCTCTTATTGTCATAAAGTTTATGAAAAGCAAAGGGTATCAACTTCTTAGAGTATGGATCTCCATGCCATAAAAACTTGTTCATTGCACTAGTTATCATATCAATCAACTTTGTTGGGAGAATATAATGTCTCATCCAATATGTTGTCATGGCAGCAACAATAGATTGAATGATTGTTAACCTTCCAGCTTGTGATAACTTGCAATTTGTCCAATGCTGGAGCTTGTTGATGATCTTTTCATATAAAGGAAGGCACTGCTGCTTAGAAATTTCCGAGCAAATAAGAGGTAATCCAAGGTAAAAAGCAATTATTGGCATTTCTGCTAGTCCAGAGCAGTTAATGATGTCCATTTTCTTGTCCAAATTCAAACCAGCAAGAAGGATATGCGATTTACTAAAGTTGATTTGCAGACCTGTAATGCTGCAGTCGAGAGTATTGAAAATGCAGTGGATATTATGTAAATAAGGTTTAGTGAGAATATTCAGGTCATCAGCAAATAAAAGGTGTGTGATAAGAGGGTACTTGCACTTCGGATGTAAATCTAGTGAACCATTGCGGACTTGCTCAATAATAAGAGAATTAAACAACTCCATAGTAATGATGAAAAGATATGGTGAGATGGGATCTCCTTGCCTTATGCCTGTTGTACCTCTAAAGTATCCATGAAGACTACCATTTATTGAAACTGAATAATAAGGAGAAGTAATACATGTATGAATCCATGCAAGAAAAGGTAACGGAAAATTCATTCGTGACATGATTGCCAAAATAGAAAGCCATGAAACTGAATCAAAAGCCTTCTTAATATCAAGCTTGAGCATACATCTAGGAGAAATATTTTTCCTTTTGTAACCATACAAGAGCTCCTGCGTTATCAAGATATTATCGCTAATGCTTCTCTCTTTAATAAAAGCTAATTGATTTCCTGAAATGATAGTTGGCAATGCATCTTGAAGTCTAGTGGCTAAAATCTTGGAAATGATTTTATAAAAGATGTTACAGCAAGATATTGGTCGAAAATCAGCAACTGAAATTGGGTTTTCAATCTTAGGGATCAATGCAATGGCAGTAGAAGAAGATCTGGTAGGAAAATAATTGTGCATGAAGAAATATTTGATTGCACCAATGATATCATCGCCTACTGTTGACCAACACTGCTGAATAAAGAATGCATTGAAACCATCCGGGCCACCACAACTATATGCATCAAGACTAAACACTGCTTCCTTTATCTCAGCATTGGATATTTCTCTAATAATACTCTCAGACTGATCAATGGTGAGAGATGGCATGCTAGCATTAAAAAGTGGTTGCACATTAAATGTTAATGATACTGGAGAAGAAAAAATGGATTTAAAATACTCCACGAACGCAAAGTTAATGTTCTCCTGCGATTCTTGAATAACTCCATTCATATCCTTCACCACGTGTATGGAATCCAACGCCTTCTTGATTTTAATAGAATTGTGAAAGTATTTAGTGTTCCGATCAGCTTTTATTTCTTTTTTTAAATAAGATCTTTGTCATGACGCTTGTAGTTCCATATCTAAAGCCTCTCTCAATTTCTGCTAGAGTACACCTTCATCATGTTACAAATTCAAGTTATACGGTTGATTGTACAACTGCTCTTGGATGTTAGCTAATTCTTGTCGAATCAAACTTGATTGTTTTGAACCATTGCCAAAGTTTACAGAAGCCCAAGCTTTCAAAATGAATTTGAGATGTCTGAATTTACAAAGTAACTTCTGTAAAGGATTTCCAGAGAATTGCTGTGATCATGCCTGCACTAAAATAGAAGTAAAATCCACATGTTTTGTCCAAAAATTAAAAAAATTAAGTGAGGAGTTACCCTTCCCAATTGCTTGATCCTTTCCCCAATTGAAAATCAAAGGACAATGATCCGAAAGGGAAGAAATAAGAGATCGAAAGAATGAGTTAGGCCATTGGTGAAAGAAGTGAATGCTAGCAAATTTATGGTCCAGTTTACATCGCGTAGGATTTCTAGTTTTGCTGCGATTCGACCATGTAAATTCGAATCCATATCTACTAACAGAAGATAAACAGGACTTAGTTAGAGCTTGGCTAAGGGGTGTAATGTCCTTAACAGAGAGGGGACATCCACCAGATTTATGGGAAGAGGAGAACCTGCAGTTGAAATCCCCTCCAATAATCCAAGGGTCAGGAGTAGTTTGCAAAAAAGGAAGGAAATCATGGAAAATCTGTCTTTGAGAAATCGAGTTATGAGCATAAACAAATGTGAGATAAAAGAGTTCCTTTGTATGTAAGAGTTGACATTTGTAGTGGATAAATTGATCAGTGGAGGTGATTCTGAGTAAGTGGATTTTTTTTGGATTCCATAATGTTAACAGCCCACCATAACTAGAATCCAAGAGGTTATGATCATAATTCCAGCCTGGACAAATAAAAATAGCAGCTCTCATAGATAAATCATAGTCCAGTTTTGTTTCAGAAATGCAAATAATTTGCACACCATTTTCTCTAATGAAGTCTTTAATATCACTTTGCTCTGAGGTTAAATGCAAACATCTTACTTTCCAAAAAGCAATTCTAGGCATTATCATTGTGAAATTGGATTTACAAGTGCAGTGGGGTGCTTCCTCGTATGCCTTTTAGATGGAATTTCTTATGTCGATTGTGGCATTGTTTCTCTTGGGGAAAACTCCTTCCCATTATTTAAATCATCAACGCTAGTTGACACTGGAATTTGAACCTTCTTTTTCCGACCTTTCCTTCTCTTTTTACTACCAAGAGGTGTTGATAGATCTTCTGATATTTGAGGGGATTTATCATGTTGAGATGCCACAGGAGGGGGAAGGATAATATGAGGTGGTAAGGAGAGATGTGACTAAGGAGAGTTGAGTTTACAATGAAACTTAGAGTTTGAAGGCACGCCAAAAGAGAACACGGCATCAACAGGATTAGGTGAAGAATTTAAAAGAGGAGAAAATAACTTTGAAGAATTCTCAACTGGATTAGATAAAGAGTTTGAAAGAGGTGAAGTTGACTGTGTAGACTTCTCAACGTTAACAGGATTACGTTGAGACTTGGCTGATTTTTTAACGTCAACTGAAGAGGCCAGTAAAGGTTGAGATGAATGTGACTTTGTAGAATTCTCTCCATTAACATTAGTCAGCTGTAACGAAATAGGAAAATCAACAAAAGTATCCACTGTTGACAAGTCTTCCAAAACTGAGAAATTGTTATGAATTGGGAGTTCACCATTATCACGCTCATTATTCATAACCACTTGCTTGCCTTTGGTCAAATTTGCATTTAAACTTCCTTTACAAGGAGACTTCCTAGCAACTGATTGAATTTCGTCGTCAGATTTCTCAGTTTGAACATGTATTCTTCCACTGCTATCAATAATTAAAATACCTTGTTGCTTTTCATTTGAAGACTTCCGTATGTTTGCAACTACCTTACCAGATTGAACATTAGCATCAGACGGGTGTGTATTTTGCTTATGATCACCTTCGATCTGCTCATGTTGAGCATTAACTTTCTTGACCCAAATCTGTTTCTTTTTATTGATCACTTCTTTCCATTCTTCTTGCTTACTTAACTGTTTATCAAATTTCCAATCTCTCTTCAGATTTAAACCTTCCTTTGCCTGCACCTTCTCCCTATTATCAAAATGATGATCATACTCCATCGCTGCAGCATTTGTGTTATGGTCACACTCCAATGTGGAGTGTCCAAACACCTTACAAAATGGTGCATATTGACGGTCTCCAATCGTACACAACTTGTACTGAGGGGCAGTTTACGCCTAATTCATCCATGGGTATACTGTCAGGTCGCTCATAATCCGGGTTGATCTCTACGAGTGCTTTTGCATATTTAAAGCGCTGCATTCTTTTCGTACTTTCATCGAAACAAATAAGTCTTCCAATGTGGCACACAAGCCAACTGATGCCATAAAGGGTCCATAACAGTAGGGGAATTCTATGAAGACGAATCCAGATAGGAACTTTCCTTATCTGAGATTATGAGCTGCCTATGGAGGGGTCCCATCTGGTTATTATAAACATTCGTCCCCTAATGAATAAAGGATCTGCAGGTAGAACCTTTTCCTTGTCTTGTTCATTTGCAAATTTGAAGAAGAACGTCTGGTTTTATTTCAAAATCCCCGTTCAATTTCCAGTGATTGCGTAGGTAGTTGGCAACAGTGATGTAAGATAGAGTACCATCTAGGAAAAAACCCACCAAGTATTCATTCCAATATTTCATTCCTTCTTGTTTGATGAAATCCGTAATTTTCTTACGAGATGAATCACGTGGAATATCAAAATGCATTGGTTTAAATTTACCAGTGTTCCTTGGAAGAGCTTTGAAAAGCGAAGCAAAATCTTTTTTAACAAGAAGATGTTCATGATCAAGAGGATTTACCTGAGGGATTGAAGCACTAGAGATGTTTGATGAAAAGTTTATGAGAGGAGAGGGAACAACAACGGTTGGAATTGTATGAGAAGTACCTAAATGTGAATTGACGTGAGTAACAGGATTCACACGATTTTCATGGGAAGGTAATACTGGATCTGAGGACGATTTGCCAATAACAACCAAGGGATGGCCTGATTGCGATAAGCTCAAATAATTAGTTGGTTGATCAGATGGCGATTTGCCAAGAACAGCAGAGGAATCGTTCAAAACAAAATCTGGAATTTCAGATGTGGGATTATCTGATTGATGATTAGCCGGAGGAGGAGGATCGGGATTAGGTGGACGAGATGGAAGCGGGGGGAAGGCGAAAGAGGAAACGGGGATGAAGGGGAATTGTAAGTCGCCATTGACAAGGGGAATACAAAGTTCTGTAAATCACAAAATTCTAGCATGTAACCCAATATATAGACTAGTGAAAGACTATGGCTACCCACTAATTTACCAAATTCAAGTAGATTAAGATTAGATTTGATATGGATAGTGACAAGTTAGATTTTTAATGCAACCAAAATGATGAGATCAAGCTTTTAAATGGAGCCCTAGTCTCTAATTTGCAACTAGAGATAGTTTAGGAAAAAATCCAGTGAAATTTAATGGAGAACTAAGGAGATATAGGGTTTGGTGCTGATTAGAAATGAGAAGAAAACTTTTGAATTCTCCATCTCAGCTCTTATTTAAAGGGAAAGACAATCAGACAAATGGGCCACTTAATTGATCTTACTAAACACTCTGTAATATTGATTTACATTTTTCAAAACTAAAAACTACCATAATTTCCTAGCACTTATATGGTTTTCCTATGTGATCACTTTACAAAATGAAAACCCATCATATTAAGGTAATGAATCTAGTTAAAGCATCTAATTTGACATTTTAAAAACTGTATCCAAAATAAAAAATTTGGTGGCAAAATAGTCATACACAAATTTGGAAAAAATATAGAAATATAAAATACCACTGAAAACCATATTCCAAAGTATTAGAACCATATGCCATCAAATGAATTAAATAGAGCTATTTTATGATCCTCCAACATGTATAATGCATGTCATTATACTCCTCCACTTTTGAATTTTTTTCCCTTGAAATCCCTAGACAAACATAAGAATCTAAGGTTACCTCGCATGTCCACCCACCACCGGCAATCATTAAACACTTCAATCAAGAAATGATGCAAACAATAGGATAAGATATATCCTATCATGTTGAATACTAATAGTATATGATATAATGTTGTAAGTAGCAAAGATAAATGGGTCTTACCACTCATAGAATTCAGGATAGGCTATCCTTATACTATCTTCAGTCTTCCATGTGTAATCTCTTTCATTCTCACTTTATTGCTGCTTAACTAGCCTACTTATCTTTTTATAAGCCATTTTATTTCATTATCGACGATTTGAAGTGACTTACGGGGCCTTGAAACTTTGTCTCTGCCTTTACATCTTTCAACTAATCTAGTACTAACACTATGGCTGAGTTATGAGCAAACTTCCATAGATAGAAGATTAAAAAAATATTATGCACACCTGCCATCTTTTGTGGTAATTAATCTTATGTGCCAATTTTTCAATCCTATGTGTTATTGGAAATGGTCCAACAGATTTAGGTGTTAATTTCCCCTTCCTTCCAAACCATACAACATGAAACTTCTACAAAAACCATATCTCCAACAAAGAATTCCAAATATATTATTCTCTTATCTACACATAACTCTTCTGATGGTCCTTAACAACCTTCATTCATGTCGAGTGATATTTATTTTCTTTGACGTTAATTAAATTATCTATGATCCAAGTATCGGATTCTCTCTTGTTTTCCACCAGCAAGAAGGTGCATTACAAAGTCATCCTTATAATGCTTCATATGGTGTCATATCAACACTTGAAAGATAACCGTTGTCATACACAAATGCTGCCAAATGCAAATGATACTCCCAAACTGTAATACCCTATAAAATATAACATAGTTAAACATAAATAATAAATAATAATAATAATAATAATTAGTAATTGAAAATACTAATGTTTTATATATGGGAATTTGGTCATAAAAATATCACCATTATGTTTGGGATGAGATTCTAATCCATTTTCATATTTTGTGTTTTGAAAATGTAGTCCATATGAAGAAGATATGCGCATAACAAAGTTTGATAATAAAACTAATAAGTATATAGATTTGAATTTGAAATCAATGGGATAAACATAGAATAAAATAACTACAACTGGCATAAAAGAATATTTTGTATTCAAAATCAAAGTTGTATGTATATTTATTGATTTAAAAGAAAGGAAAAAATTTAACTACTTTAATTAACAAATCAAAATGAACACCTGAATTAAGTTCACGCTGCCCAACCTAGAAGGGCGGTCGGCTTCCCTACCAAGAAAGGGGTCGGCCACAGGGTCGATCGCCTTCCTAGTAGGGAGGTCAATGGCCCTTATATGTGGAGGTCGACTACTTTGAGCCTGGTAGGGTGGGCGCTGTGGTGACCCGCCATACACCACCAGTGCTCATAACTAAAATCTATGTTGTTCAGGAATTTGATCGATGTAAAGAGACCATCAAGGGAAAGAAATAATAGAAAAGAAGAGAAAGAAATGAAGGAAATAGAGGAGAAAGAAGATAAACATAACATAAACACAATCATAGAACCTGTCATATATCTCACTGTGCATCAGATAACATATAATAATAAAATCAAAGATATAAAGAGGACGAGACAGTAATAACTATATAAACCAGATAATCAGAGTATGCAGGCTTATATAGTCATAAAGAACAATAATAGAGTTTATACATGAGGCAAATAAACCTAACGGAGAAACTGTCTCTAACAGAACATATAACACTGTCAAGTTTCCACAGTGTGACACATCGGAACAAAGATATATAATACAAGTATAAAAATGTAAAATATAGCCTCCTTCTATTCCACATGCATAACGCCAAATAATCTAAACCTTTCACGCGGTCTGCTATTCAGCATCTTCATTGAGCACTCAAGGTAATAAGGAGGAAATAAAACCTTAGGTCAGACAAAAGTCTAGTATGAGTGATAAACAAATCTCAAAGTACTATAAAATTTCTAATAGTATATATGTGGAACGGATGGTATGGAGAATCATACATGTCCAACCCCAGCATTGACAGAGTTAAGTCATAACAGTCGATATTTGCTACATTATGATAAACATCATATAAAGCGGGTGTGATAGATGTCTAAATACTAAATGGTGATTAATACGTAAACAACCATAACATCCATTAACCATCCTCACATTCACTCACTCATTGTGTAAAGTATACTATACTAAATACTTAGGTCACCAAATCCGTCAGGGCCATGGCTGGTCCAATTGCCATGGTTTCCATCTAACTATCGCTATGACCAGTTACCTTAGTCTATAACCAATAACCCTACCCAGTCCGTACTGCCCTAACGCAGGGGTCTTGTTTGGGCCAGTTATTCAACACTACCCTAACTTTGATTCATCTACATTCCTCCCTCTCTCAAAGGTTTACCAAAATCATGAATATCAATAACTCCTTTGCACATGTTCTTTGCGGTAGAACCCATCACTAGACTATCCATAAGACTCCCATACGAAGTCATCTCAATATGGGAATTATCCCTGACGGTCAACTTATGATGTAGAATATTATATTTTGTCTCACATCTCTCTCTCTCTCTATGACAGTCAACTAAATACAACTTAATATCGTCTTTTCTACATCTTAGAGAAAGCAATCCATCGTAGTAGCCTTGCTCTATATCCTAGAATCATTCTCATCGAAGATGCATCACTACACATAAGCACCACATCTCGTCTTAAGACAAAGGCATCGATTGAATAGCCATTGTGTCGAGTTCACTACCAAATGAACCATCATGTCCTACTCTTCGAAAATCGCACCATCGTCAAATGGCCAAATGGCCAACAACAATGATAATTGACATCGATCACACATGGAGATCGATACCATCTAACCGGATCACCTATTTAATCAAAATTGGTTAAATATGCATCCAAGGAAAATGTTTGGTATTCATCGCGAAGTCTGGCTCATTGCCAAGTCCATCCTTCGTCTTTTAGATTGACCGTCAAATTCCAGTATCACTTCGTCTTCAAATTCACTAAGCACCAATGTTGCTCCGTCAACATGTCCTTCTATGCGCTCTGAAGCTCCTTCGAGAATTTATCTCATTCTTTCGAGTTTACTATCCTTGTGCGCTCATACACCCACTTGTGCATTCGATCGATAAGCATCAAACCCTTACAAACGAGATTTTCCTAATAGTAAATTTCCTACGAATGGTGTTTTAATCTATACTAAGCAAATAATTCAACCATACAACCAATAGTCAAAAAAATTCCTAAACTTGCATACGAGCATCCGTAATAGCAATAATAAATAAAACATAATGTATCTATAGCAATCAAAGTGAAATAAGTGTCCAAATAACCTATATCTATTAATGTGGTCAAAATAGCGCATAATAGCGCGTAAATAGGTAAATAGCGTATGTAGTAGCGTGCAACTAGAAAAAAATGTGATAATCAGGTTAAAAATACTTAAATCACTTTGTAATATTTTTATTTATTACTTAGTACGGTCAACTATCCTTAATATTATGTTTTATAATTATGAATCAATTTAAACATCAAATAACTACTATATAAACGACTGCAGTTCAGTGAGAGACAATATCATTCACTTTAGACAAATCAGTCCAAACCAACTTTAAAATGTAGAGCTGCCCATACGAGTCGATAGAAAGAAACGACATCCAATTCCGACCTCGTACGCAAAAGTTATACAAGATATAAGTTTCTACATTATTTAGACAATTAAATAATTAACAATGTAATTAACTTAAACTAATTGCCTAGTAATACTTCTTCCTCAATCAAATGTTGCAACCTATATAATACCCAATCCACTTCTCACAAACATTTTAACTCATTTTCTTCTTTATTTCTTGACGAAATCGCGAAATGTTGGATCCTACGATTTTCTTTACACATGAGCTTTCCGGCCATCAGAAAATCAACATTTTCGAGTCCCCTAGATAGAATGCATCCTAACATACACTCATCCCCCATCTTTATGTCGCATTCTCCATGGTGCAACCATATGTCTCAAGCTTTGGTCCTTAGGTGCCATTTCCTCTCATGATTCCAAATCTGCACTCGTTTCGGTCAATTGTCACCTAGATCTCTTAGGAATCGAGGCCTGACCACACTACCCCGAAATGCATGTTAGGAGACCACCACCAAACTCTAATACATGGACAGGTTTTATGGAGATTTGTTCTATGATTCTAACATACCTTGTTTTAGATCTGTTCGTTGAGTATTGAAGGATATCTAGATTTTTGAAGTTAAGAGGATAGAGGCCATGGAATAGTAACTCAAAAATGGAAAATGTAACGACACGGATTTTGCCCGACCTTAATCGACCGCTAAATCGACCAAGACCGTTCAAAACTCGCATACGTTAACTTTGGGAATACAACAACATCAGAACAATAACAACAGACTTTTATAACATCATAATAAATGTTACATCAGAGTACAGAATATCAGAGTACAAATAAAGTAAACTACAGCGGAAGACAAATTACAACAGATTTAATACATTAAACAGCGGAAGACTTCTAAGCTCTAGATACAGCTTCAGGCTTCGATCCAGGATCCTGCTAAAGAGAGAGATGTCTGCAAAAAGCTACTCGACTGCCCGTGTGGAAAAGAGGGCACCCGAGTTTGCAAAGTGAAACAAACTACGAGTCAGTCATGGGACTGGTGTGAGAATTCTTAACTAGTTTAACTAATAGTAATAAGGCAAATCCAAGGACCACGCCGCTAATGCGGAACGGGTTTACTCCAATGGATTGCCGGTGCATAAACTAAAGTAAATCGAGAAATAACGCAATGTCTTTTTGGAAAAATGAAACCATTATAAGACCCAAGTCCCATCACACAATGCAACGCACACCAGAGGATAGGGTTTTACCTTATAATGGTCAAAAGATGCTTGATACGTATAAAACGGATTTGATATTATTATTAGTGTATATATGTTTTAATAAAAAGATTTGAATCATAAGTATCAATCCTAGACGGCATGGTTACCATATAGCATGTCGCCCATACTAGTTCTACAATCAAAACCGCAAGGGCGTATTGGAGGTTTGGATTCCATCATGAGTCGAGGCTAGGGGCAAGATCCTCTCCGATTCGAGACACTCTAGCAAATGCCTCAGGATTCCCCGCAGTGAACCCTTGGAAGCGGTAGGGCCGGTCCCCGCCTATGGGCAGTGGATTAGTTATGCCTGAACACACGTTTCCCGGTCCCTTTGGACCTATAGTATGACCACCAACGGCCTATAAAAATAACGAGGCGCCTCAAAATCCATCATCCACATAAGTAAAATGTCAGGGCTGGTAGGTCACTGACACCACTCTAGCTAGAAAGAAACGTGTGCACTCCCTACGGTCCATATCCCGTTTTTGACTCATACCGGGGTGTGAGGCTCGCGAAGTCACGATATACACAAAGCTATGCCTAAATAGACTATGCTTTGATCATCAACCACAAGGCCTGCTTTTCAACAAAAGCCTTGATCAATGCATCTTAGTATGCCACATTGTCAGTCCATACTATACCATTGATTTCTGCCAATATATAACCTCTAAGCTCGTATGTCTCAGAGAAGGGTGTTAATCACCAAGCAGATATGTATTAACAGAGATCAACGAATGTAGTATAAGGGACTACAACGTCAGACATACATTCCATTTATAAACTTATGCCCTGGGTCTGGACGAAAGTCAAATCCGTACAAATCAACACTACGTCCGGATAACTACCATCTTAGCCCCATCTTGGGAGCAAATCAATCAAGAACCTCAACACTAGTTACCCATTCGATGTGAAGATCGTCGGTCTTCAATCGCCGTCTTCAACTCTTAGATTTAAACGTCGTATAATCATTTGAAATGAGATTGAACTCGGTCTTCTCAAATGATTCTCGCATATATATATAATAATTTGAAAACATTTCCTATCGTTATTAATATTTGATAACGAGAATTAATTTAACGACGCTTCGGGTCGATGGGCGACCCTGGCGCTGTTTTCAGCCAATTTTGATTTACACATATCCTAAAATCTAACCGTTGGATTTTGACGAAATTTATATCGTTGGAAAGATCTTCCTAAAGCGGTCCTAACGGTTCCAGTTTTGGGAAAATTCAACTGTCGGATCTTTCGGTATAACCGTTTAAAGTTACGATTGCCGATACGCGAACTGTCGCGCGCGTTCCGTTTAATTTATAATTTATATTTATATATATAAATATAGATCGTTTGACTATTCCAATTTCAAAAGTCTATTCTTTTTATCACATCTAAAATGTCGATAAAAATATCATTTTTAATAACTCTGTTTTGTTTACACTAAATGTAAATAAATTATACTTTTTCCTATATTTTGTTTTATTTACCTAAATGTAAATAAATTATATTCTTATCATTTTCTTACTTATTTACCTAAATGTAAATAAATGTTTTACTTTTACTTTTGTTATATTTACTTACATTAATTGTAAATAAATGTATTTAATTTCTTATTCATATTTATTTACACTATTCGTAAATAAATAGTTTCAATTTCCTTTGCCAATCCTATTTACATAGTAAATGTAAATAATTGTATTTCTTTAATTCTTTTCTAATATTCCTTTTTAACCTAAAAAGAATATCTTATGTTCGTTCTTTTCTAACCTTTCTTTTTATTATTTACATAAGAAAATGTTAATAATTACAATTTACAAATTGATTCTTTTTGTTTACATAAGAAAAATATAAATAAATACTTATTCACATAATTATTATTTTTAATCTTTTTATTTACATAAGAAAATGTAAATAAAATCTTATTCACATATTTGTTCTATAATTTCTATTTATTCTTAATTACATAAATGTAATTTTCTTCCTTATAATCTTAATTACATAAAAATGTAATTTAGTTCTTATAATCTTAATTACATATAAATGTAATTTCTTTTCAGTGTAAAACATATTCTTTAATTACATATAAAAATGTAATTTATTTAATCTCTTATTTATCTAATGTAAATATATGTGTATTCCTATTTCTATGTTTTATTTATTTATACTTAATATTTATAGTAATTTACATATGCTTAAACCTCCCACATTGGACAGGTATTGTTGTGACTACTGGACAGCCGGGCGGGTCCGGGCAGGTTTACATCACAACTCAATCCAACCTCGTGTTTAAGCATCATATTTCTTATTTATTTACCTAAGTGTAAATAAATGTTTTCCTTTATTTTACTTTACAAAAAAAAAAAATAACTTTTTATTCTATTCTTTACAATAGGAAAATATAACTTTTTAGTTTATTTCCTATACATTGAAATAAATATAAATGTCCTTTTATTTCTTATACATTGAAATAAATATTTCCTATAGCTTATGTGAATATCCTTCATAGTATCAGCATTTCTAAATATATTTATATGTCAATCTTTGATTCATTCCTACTATACAAACATGACGGTGTAATTTATGTCATTACAACTAAAATTAGCTCAACGATGTTTTTGTGTCATCACAAATAAATTAACACACGATGGTTTTGTGTCATTACAACAAAAAATTTAACATAACAATGTATTGGTGTTATTACAACTAAAATTTAACACAACAATGTTTGGTGTCATTTCAACTAATTTAACATAAACAACATAATATCTGATTTGGTGTACTTTTGATGAATCACAATAAAGGTCTCATCTTTATTTTTATTTGTTAATGAAAATAAAGATTTAAAAACTTGCATTTTATTTTATGAGTAAAATAAAGATTAAGCTTGCCCTTTTACTTTGATGACAAAATTTACATAACATTTGACTTTTAATTTATAAAGAAAACCACATGTCAAAATTTGTCCTTTTTGTTTACAAAGAAAATAACATGAAATAATTCCTTTTTGTTTAGTTAACAAAATTTTGTCTTTTTCTTATGCATACAAAATAACACAAAAACTTGTCCTTTAATTAACAAAGTTAATGTTAGAACTTGTTAACCAAATTTATGTTAAAACTTTATCCTTTTTATTTTACTAACAAAATTAATGTTAGAAACTTTGTTCTTTTATTATGTAACAAAATGAACACAAAAATTTGTTCTTTTATTATGGTAACCAAATTAGCATGAAATTTGCCTTTTTACTTTGTAAACAAAATCAACATAGAAATTGTCTCTTTTAATCTGTTAACAAATTGACATAAAATTTTATCCCTTTTATTATGTTAACAAAAACAAAGGATAAAAATTGATATTTTATTTTGAAATCAAAATAAAGGATAAAATTGGTATTATATTTTGTAAACAAAACTTGTCTTTTTATTTGACAAAACAATGTTAATAAAAAAAATGTTCTTTTAAACCTTGTCCTTTTATTTAACAACAAAATGTCTTTTACTCTTTAACTTTTATTTATAAAGACAATTGTAAATAAAATGTCTTCTTAATTGTGTTAACAAAATTTTGTCCTTTTTGTTATGTAACAAAAATTACATGTTAAAGATGTCATTTATTTTACTTGTAAACAAGATAAACAAAGCAAGAATAAATGTTTTAATTTTTATTTAAGAAAAGGAAAAAAAATGAGAATAAAATCAAAGTAAAACTTTGTCATTTATTTTGTAAGCAAAATTTATATTAACAATTCCACTTTTATTTTGTAAACAAAATATATATTAAACTTTTGTCCTTGATCTTGTGAAACAAATAAAGATTTTAACTTTTCTTTTGTTTTGTTTTACAAAAACAAAATTCAGCATTCTGTTGGTTTTTAGAGAGAAATGAAATGAAAACAAAAATAAAATAAAATAAAATATACTAAAGGAAATAAAGATGAGGATTTATAGAGATTCATCAGAATTTACAGATCTAGAAGCACATGGTTTTATCATAGCATCGCAGGTATTACAAATCACAATCAATCATACATTACAGTACAATACAAACAGATCAAGCACCAAAATTTTACCACATCACAGCATAGATTAAATAATATACAGACAGATGTTTAACTGAATGAATAATTTGATAAATTATTTAAATTGTAGAAATCAGAGATTCTCACCTTGGTTTTTTAATTATGTTCGAATTTTGCTGAAATTTCAAAGTGATCCGTTTCAGATCTGGTCAGCGCCATGTTGTAGACCTCGGCAATACGAGTCCAACGCTTCTGAAATCGTTTGATTTCATCGCTGTAAGAAGAAGTTACGGTCGTTTAAAGATTTACACATTTAAATATATAGTTAGATTAATTAAATAATTAATTATGTCATTAACCCTTTAATCAAAATTTGGCCGATGCTCTTCGTTTCTCTCCAGTATGAAATCGAACCCAACATCACCCGCTCTACCTCGAAACGCGCGCCACCTGAGACCATCGGCCGTTCATCCGACACCACCCCTCGAACCGCCGTGAAGCGCTCCACCTTCGCCCCTGACATCGGCCATCTCGGCGACCCCCAGGCACCGCAATTCCGCCACCAAGACGCTGGCTTCCTCCTTCGATTTCAGCCTCCAGAGATCGAGTTTTCCGATCACAACCGTTGATTATGTAGAGTATGGACAGCTCTTCGATTTGGCTATTGGTTGATACTCTAAAACGATTTGGATTGGAAGAATTTGTGGAATCAAACTCGGTGTTTTCTGGCCATTGTTTTCATGAAAACGGCGGCTGTAATTGTAATTTAGGGTTTAGCGTATTATACCCTGTATTTATACCGTATTTTTCTATTTATTTAATTATTTAATTCAAAGGAAAATCCAATTTCTCGATACGAACTCCAAAATAAATTCAACGAAAAATGTCCCTAAGCAAATACCCCCGTTGCGGACCCAATGGAACCGGTCTCGAGGCCCATTTCCAAAGTCTACTACCTGTTTTATTTAATTTTATATTTAAATCATTTATTTATTAAATTTAGCTGTACATTTTAATTTACCGGGGCCACATACGGACTCAGAAAATTACAGAAAAATTATTTTTGGTTATGTTTTGACGATACGGTTCTAACGAGACTAATTTCATCGAATTCTGAGACTGTTTGAAAAATGGCTATTTATAAGTCGATTAAATTTATCTGTAATTGACAAAACACAGTTTCTCTTGCCACGCTCACATATTAATTCGAAAAATTCTAAAAATTGAAACCTAGCAATAACTTGACATTCCGGTTCCAACAAAAGTGGTCTCGTCGAAAACAGAGGTCGTTTGAAAATTGACTAATTTCAGTGGCTTTAATATTATTTAAAATTGAAAATTTTAAATTCTGGCACATTTTCCAACAAAATTCTTTAAAATAAAAATTTTAAATTGGCCCCAAAATTCCGGGTTGTTACAATCTCCCCCACTTAAAATCTTTTCGTCCTCGAAAAGGCACTAAGGTAAAAGTTGTTTAATTTACTAACTAAATTTTAATTTTCTTTTATTAATTTTATTTGTTGACTAACTTATCAAATATATAAATACTTTTATATATTTAAAAATCATATTTTCAAAAATAGATTATATAATCAAAAATACGCTAATTATAAACTTATCACTCTGAACTCATTCTAGGGTATTGCTAACCCCATCTCTAATGAGTATTCTCATTCTAGGACACTGCTGGTCCTATCTCTAATGAGTATTCTTATTGGATTTTACTAATCCAATCTCTGATGAGTCTTTTGTTCAGTTCTAACGAGTTGTATCCCAAAGATTTGAGCTAACCAGAGCCCTGATACCAACTGTAAAGACCCGGAAATTCCCGCTCTTTGAATCGACCATAAACCACACAGGTCTGACCCAAAGGTTGGAAATCTTCGAATACTTTAACTTTGGGAATACAACAACATCAGAACAATAACAGCAGACTTTTATAACATCATAATAAATGTTACATCAGAGTACAGAATATCAGAGTACAAATAAAGTAAACTACAGCGGAAGATAAATTACAACAGATTTAATACATTAAACAGCGGAAGACTTCTAAGCTCTGGATACAGCTTCAGGCTTCGATCCAGGATCCTGCTAAAGAGAGAGATGTCTGCAAAAAGCTACTCGACTGCCCGTGTGGAAAAGAGGGCACCCGAGTTTGCAAAGTGAAACAAACTACGAGTCAGTCATGGGACTGGTGTGAGAATTCTTAACTAGTTTAACTAATAGTAATAAGGCAAATCCAAGGACCACGCCGCTAATGCGGAACGGGTTTACTCCAATGGATTGCCGGTGCATAAACTAAAGTAAATCGAGAAATAACGCAATGTCTTTTTGGAAAAATGAAACCATTATAAGACCCAAGTCCCATCACACAATGCAACGCACACCAGAGGATAGGGTTTTACCTTATAATGGTCAAAAGATGCTTGATACGTATAAAACGGATTTGATATTATTATTAGTGTATATATGTTTTAATAAAAAGATTTGAATCATAAGTATCAATCCTAGACGGCATGGTTACCATATAGCATGTCGCCCATACTAGTTCTACAATCAAAACCGCAAGGGCGTATTGGAGGTTTGGATTCCATCATGAGTCGAGGCTAGGGGCAAGATCCTCTCCGATTCGAGACACTCTAGCAAATGCCTCAGGATTCCCCGCAGTGAACCCTTGGAAGCGGTAGGGCCGGTCCCCGCCTATGGGCAGTGGATTAGTTATGCCTGAACACACGTTTCCCGGTCCCTTTGGACCTATAGTATGACCACCAACGGCCTATAAAAATAACGAGGCACCTCAAAATCCATCATCCACATAAGTAAAATGTCAGGGCTGGTAGGTCACTGACACCACTCTAGCTAGAAAGAAACGTGTGCACTCCCTACGGTCCATATCCCGTTTTTGACTCATACCGGGGTGTGAGGCTCGCGAAGTCACGATATACACAAAGCTATGCCTAAATAGACTATGCTTTGATCATCAACCACAAGGCCTGCTTTTCAACAAAAGACTTGATCAATGCATCTTAGTATGCCACATTGTCAGTCCATACTATACCATTGATTTCTGCCAATATATAACCTCTAAGCTCGTATGTCTCAGAGAAGGGTGTTAATCACCAAGCAGATATGTATTAACAGAGATCAACGAATGTAGTATAAGGGACTACAACGTCAGACATACATTCCATTTATAAACTTATGCCCTGGGTCTAGACGAAAGTCAAATCCGTACAAATCAACACTACGTCCGGATAACTACCATCTTAGCCCCATCTTGGGAGCAAATCAATCAAGAACCTCAACACTAGTTACCCATTCGATGTGAAGATCGTCGGTCTTCAATCGCCGTCTTCAACTCTTAGATTTAAACGTCGTATAATCATTTGAAATGAGATTGAACTCGGTCTTCTCAAATGATTCTCGCATATATATATAATAATTTGAAAACATTTCCTATCGTTATTAATATTTGATAAAGAGAATTAATTTAACGACGCTTCGGGTCGATGGGCGACCCTGGCGCTGTTTTCAGCCACTTTTGATTTACACATATCCTAAAATCTAACCGTTGGATTTTGACGAAATTTATATCGTTGGAAAGATCTTCCTAAAGCGGTCCTAACGGTTCCAGTTTTGGGAAAATTCAACTGTCGGATCTTTCGGTATAACCGTTTAAAGTTACGATTGCCGATACGCGAACTGTCGCGCGCGTTCCGTTTAATTTATAATTTATATTTATATATATAAATATAGATCGTTTGACTATTCCAATTTCAAAAGTCTATTCTTTTTATCACATCTAAAATGACGATAAAAATATCATTTTTAATAACTCTGTTTTGTTTACACTAAATGTAAATAAATTATACTTTTTCCTATATTTTGTTTTATTTACCTAAATGTAAATAAATTATATTCTTATCATTTTCTTACTTATTTACCTAAATGTAAATAAATGTTTTACTTTTACTTTTGTTATATTTACTTACATTAATTGTAAATAAATGTATCTAATTTCTTATTCATATTTATTTACACTATTCGTAAATAAATAGTTTCAATTTCCTTTGCCAATCCTATTTACATAGTAAATGTAAATAATTGTATTTCTTTAATTCTTTTCTAATATTCCTTTTTAACCTAAAAAGAATATCTTATGTTCGTTCTTTTCTAACCTTTCTTTTTATTATTTACATAAGAAAATGTTAATAATTACAATTTACAAATTGATTCTTTTTGTTTACATAAGAAAAATATAAATAAATACTTATTCACATAATTATTATTTTTAATCTTTTTATTTACATAAGAAAATGTAAATAAAATCTTATTCACATATTTGTTCTATAATTTCTATTTATTCTTAATTACATAAATGTAATTTTCTTCCTTATAATCTTAATTACATAAAAATGTAATTTAGTTCTTATAATCTTAATTACATATAAATGTAATTTCTTTTCAGTGTAAAACATATTCTTTAATTACATATAAAAATGTAATTTATTTAATCTCTTATTTATCTAATGTAAATATATGTGTATTCCTATTTCTATGTTTTATTTATTTATACTTAATATTTATAGTAATTTACATATGCTTAAACCTCCCACATTGGACAGGTATTGTTGTGACTACTGGACAGCCGGGCGGGTCCGGGCAGGTTTACATCACAACTCAATCCAACCTCGTGTTTAAGCATCATATTTCTTATTTATTTACCTAAGTGTAAATAAATGTTTTCCTTTATTTTACTTTACAAAAAAAAAAAAAATAACTTTTTATTCTATTCTTTACAATAGGAAAATATAACTTTTTAGTTTATTTCCTATACATTGAAATAAATATAAATGTCCTTTTATTTCTTATACATTGAAATAAATATTTCCTATAGCTTATGTGAATATCCTTCATAGTATCAGCATTTCTAAATATATTTATATGTCAATCTTTGATTCATTCCTACTATACAAACATGACGGTGTAATTTATGTCATTACAACTAAAATTAGCTCAACGATGTTTTTGTGTCATCACAAATAAATTAACACACGATGGTTTTGTGTCATTACAACAAAAAATTTAACATAACAATGTATTGGTGTTATTACAACTAAAATTTAACACAACAATGTTTGGTGTCATTTCAACTAATTTAACATAAACAACATAATATCTGATTTGGTGTACTTTTGATGAATCACAATAAAGGTCTCATCTTTATTTTTATTTGTTAATGAAAATAAAGATTTAAAAACTTGCATTTTATTTTATGAGTAAAATAAAGATTAAGCTTGCCCTTTTACTTTGATGACAAAATTTACATAACATTTGACTTTTAATTTATAAAGAAAACCACATGTCAAAATTTGTCCTTTTTGTTTACAAAGAAAATAACATGAAATAATTCCTTTTTGTTTAGTTAACAAAATTTTGTCTTTTTCTTATGCATACAAAATAACACAAAAACTTGTCCTTTAATTAACAAAGTTAATGTTAGAACTTGTTAACCAAATTTATGTTAAAACTTTATCCTTTTTATTTTACTAACAAAATTAATGTTAGAAACTTTGTTCTTTTATTATGTAACAAAATGAACACAAAAATTTGTTCTTTTATTATGGTAACCAAATTAGCATGAAATTTGCCTTTTTACTTTGTAAACAAAATCAACATAGAAATTGTCTCTTTTAATCTGTTAACAAATTGACATAAAATTTTATCCCTTTTATTATGTTAACAAAAACAAAGGATAAAAATTGATATTTTATTTTGAAATCAAAATAAAGGATAAAATTGGTATTATATTTTGTAAACAAAACTTGTCTTTTTATTTGACAAAACAATGTTAATAAAAAAAATGTTCTTTTAAACCTTGTCCTTTTATTTAACAACAAAATGTCTTTTACTCTTTAACTTTTATTTATAAAGACAATTGTAAATAAAATGTCTTCTTAATTGTGTTAACAAAATTTTGTCCTTTTTGTTATGTAACAAAAATTACATGTTAAAGATGTCATTTATTTTACTTGTAAACAAGATAAACAAAGCAAGAATAAATGTTTTAATTTTTATTTAAGAAAAGGAAAAAAAATGAGAATAAAATCAAAGTAAAACTTTGTCATTTATTTTGTAAGCAAAATTTATATTAACAATTCCACTTTTATTTTGTAAACAAAATATATATTAAACTTTTGTCCTTGATCTTGTGAAACAAATAAAGATTTTAACTTTTCTTTTGTTTTGTTTTACAAAAACAAAATTCAGCATTCTGTTGGTTTTTAGAGAGAAATGAAATGAAAACAAAAATAAAATAAAAAAAATATACTAAAGGAAATAAAGATGAGGATTTATAGAGATTCATCAGAATTTACAGATCTAGAAGCACATGGTTTTATCATAGCATCGCAGGTATTACAAATCACAATCAATCATACATTACAGTACAATACAAACAGATCAAGCACCAAAATTTTACCACATCACAGCATAGATTAAATAATATACAGACAGATGTTTAACTGAATGAATAATTTGATAAATTATTTAAATTGTAGAAATCAGAGATTCTCACCTTGGTTTTTTAATTATGTTCGAATTTTGCTGAAATTTCAAAGTGATCCGTTTCAGATCTGGTCAGCGCCATGTTGTAGACCTCGGCAATACGAGTCCAACGCTTCTGAAATCGTTTGATTTCATCGCTGTAAGAAGAAGTTACGGTCGTTTAAAGATTTACACATTTAAATATATAGTTAGATTAATTAAATAATTAATTATGTCATTAACCCTTTAATCAAAATTTGGCCGATGCTCTTCGTTTCTCTCCAGTATGAAATCGAACCCAACATCACCCGCTCTACCTCGAAACGCGCGCCACTTGAGACCATCGGCCGTTCATCCGACACCACCCCTCGAACCGCCGTGAAGCGCTCCACCTTCGCCCCTGACATCGGCCATCTCGGCGACCCCCAGGCACCGCAATTCCGCCACCAAGACGCTGGCTTCCTCCTTCGATTTCAGCCTCCAGAGATCGAGTTTTCCGATCACAACCGTTGATTATGTAGAGTATGGACAGCTCTTCGATTTGGCTATTGGTTGATACTCTAAAACGATTTGGATTGGAAGAATTTGTGGAATCAAACTCGGTGTTTTCTGGCCATTGTTTTCATGAAAACGGCGGCTGTAATTGTAATTTAGGGTTTAGCGTATTATACCCTGTATTTATACCGTATTTTTCTATTTATTTAATTATTTAATTCAAAGGAAAATCCAATTTCTCGATACGAACTCCAAAATAAATTCAACGAAAAATGTCCCTAAGCAAATACCCCCGTTCCGGACCCAATGGAACCGGTCTCGAGGCCCAATTCCAAAGTCTACTACCTGTTTTATTTAATTTTATATTTAAATCATTTATTTATTAAATTTAGCTGTACATTTTAATTTACCGGGGCCACATACGGACTCAGAAAATTACAGAAAAATTATTTTTGGTTATGTTTTGACGATACGGTTCTAACGAGACTAATTTCATCGAATTCTGAGACTGTTTGAAAAATGGCTATTTATAAGTCGATTAAATTTATCTGTAATTGACAAAACACAGTTTCTCTTGCCACGCTCACATATTAATTCGAAAAATTCTAAAAATTGAAACCTAGCAATAACTTGACATTCCGGTTCCAACAAAAGTGGTCTCGTCGAAAACAGAGGTCGTTTGAAAATTGACTAATTTCAGTGGCTTTAATATTATTTAAAATTGAAAATTTTAAATTCTGGCACATTTTCCAACAAAATTCTTTAAAATAAAAATTTTAAGTTGGCCCCAAAATTCCGGGTTGTTACAGAAAAGAATGGGTATTGGGTTGTTACTATTGCATTCGGACCCGATTATTAATATTTTATTAATTTAATTCTAAAACGGGTCCAAAAACCCGTAAACTCCAATCGACAAGTTCTGCCTGCCATCATCTATGTAAAATCGTCATCCTAAAAAAGGGAATACTCTCAAGATCTAAATGGATCAATGTGGAAGATAGCTTTTAAAATTCAAATTATAGTGTCAGATTATTAAAGAAATTGACGAACATTTAATTTACGCACCATTGAACTATACATCTGTTCGTTATGAAACTTGACGGCGAGCAACTACCCATTATGACAATTCCGAAAATATAAATTTCATCGCAATCTCACACTGCACTCCCATAATGACTATCTACACATATATCAAGATTGTTATGACCGCCAAATGGTCCGAACTCAAAATATTGCGATCCTTATACTTTTTATTCACATAACAACCCATATGAACTCAATGGAACTAGTCCCGGGTCCTAATTCGGTCGTTTATGAAAAATCACCTGTTGCAACCGTCAATTGAATAATTAACGATCAATATCAATTATCTAATTGTTAAAAACACAGGTCATTATAGGTGGCGGCTAGGTTTTGTTGAGATGTTTTAGGTTTTAGTGTTAGCTGATGGCTCGGATTTTATGCTTTAAATCCAACGACTCCTGCACATTTTAACACCTATGAATAAAGTCGTAAATCTCCTCTTCCAATTACACACTCTGAGGCTTTTTTCCTTTATTCTCTTCTTCTTCGTCTCTATCAGTGTTAGTACCTAGTTTAGGTGGAGGATAGATCTTTTTCTTTTCCCTCCTCATAATCTATTATGTTTAATTTATTTTATCCTAAGAATTACATGATCTAACATGTATAATTTTAAAGGAAGATGAAGTGAAGAGCTTTTGTGCATGACTATAATTTAGATCTAAATTTAATTCATAGTTTTCTCTCTCTGTTGTTTTAAATTGGGGTCCTATAAGTTCACCTAATTTCTATAGCTCGTTAGTATAAATTTGGGTTGATTATGCCTATAGGGGTTTAGAATTCATGGAAATAAAATTTAAAAACCCCCCAACCCTCTAATATTACCGAATTGTCGATCTACGTTACTGTTTGACTTTTGTTTGTAGATATAAATATGGAGGGATTTTCTTGTTTTTGTTTGCATGTAAATTCAGATATTAGTCTCTTTTATTTTCCCTTCCTTTCTTTTTTAAATCCTAAATTAATGTAGAAACCATGGATTTTGGTATTATAACCTATATGCATTTAAATCCCTATTTTGTTACAAAATAATCGATTTAGGTACAATAAAATACACATGACTAAAATCCTTACATTTTTATATAAATCAATCAAAGTGGAAGGACAATAAATAGTACTAGAAGGAATCTATATACATATATGTTGTTTATCCATCTTGCTACTTTTTTTATTAATCTAAGTTTAAAGGCCTAGGGTTACAAGTATATCTTTTGTTATGTTATGTATTTTCCAATTGAAGCTTTAATTTTGAAAGAAAGATTTATGTTCCATATTGTAGATTTAGGAAATATGACTTTATACCTTTTATCTGTAGAAAAGATAGACTCCATTATTTAGTATGCTTTCTTTAGCACGTGCCCTTTATATATTTAAGCAATTATTAAATATCATAATCAATGTCTATCTAATGCGTATTTATTGTATTAAAGTAAGAAACTCATATTAAAATGTCCCCATAAGGACATTTGTGTGTTATGCATGGGCTAATGACCTTTAGAAATATTAAATAACACATGGATGCAAGGTTAACCCCTACTTGTACTAGAAGTCTCCCTAGATAAACTAACTATCCAACAACTATATGAAGTCGCGTTAATGTGATACACTAGTGCCATGAGCCATTTAGCACGTGGTACGCATGCTTCGAGAAGGTATTAAGTGGATAGTCCACCTTGTGAGGGTATTAAGTAGTTGGACTAAGTCCGCTCCAAGTTTCGTCCCTAAAGCTTGGATTAAGGTCATAAGGCCCCACCCTTATTAGGTATTAAGAGATCTATGGGACTTCCTTTTTTCCAAAATTTATGATGTATTAAATGGTCTCGAATGAGTTAGGTAGTTCTCCGAAAGTTTTCTGCTTCTTATCTAAGGGCTAAGCGAGGGCATACCTAGAAACAGGTTACTAAGAGTTTCACTAAAATCGCATGTCTAAGGGAAGTACTAGACAATACTAAGTAGCTAGGAGTTCACTTATAAGGTCAGCTAGATAGTAACGTAAGGTCCGCCGGGAGAGTCATCAATTGTTTTACGTGTCTACCTAAAACCCAGTATTAAACAACTGATTACTGTCTCTCTTATTATATTGAGAGAATGTATATATGGCATAGTCTACTCGAAAACAAGGTCATAAGTGACTAGGATTCGCAAAAGAGTATTAAGTGATCAAAAGAATCCACCCACATTTCTAATGGCCTTAAGTGACCAAGAAGAGCTCGCCTCTTTCCATTTAATACAGACGTAGAAATTCATATATATGTGTTTATATTCACCTGGACATAAATTTGATAGATTTTTTACTTCCTAGTATAGGAAATAGGTTTCCTTTTTCAGCTTAAAGAATTTATTCACCAGTACTATTGTTCTAACCCCCTTCTCTTAATAACACTAACTATATAGGATGATGGAGCATGTTAGATGATGATGGTGGTGCTTGGGGATAGCGATCATTATTTAGTTTACCATTATTGCACCTCAAAGTTATCATGATGTACCTTGGCTTGTTATTTATGACATTTGGTATTTGATGTGTTTGACATTATGGAATGTATATCTATTCGATTATTATATTTTATCCATTCCGCTATGAGATCTGATTTAGTATTAGTCCGGATCTGTTATTTTCATTTATTATAGAAACTAATGAATTGTTTAGAATGACTCTCAGATCCTATGGACAAATTCTGAGTCGGTATTTAGTCATGTTCCAGGCGGGTCATTATATTTTGTATCAGAGCCTAGTTTAGCCAGTTAAGGAAAAATATACGTATGAGAGACGTGCTTATTATCTGAAAAGGATTTTAAATTATATTTAAATATTTATTTGTACCCCTAATACATACACAGTTACATAATGCAATTTATCTCTTTCTCCTTTTTTCTTTCGGCTTGAGTACTATCTTAGGAATTTCCGTTAAATATTTTACTCTTGGTAATAATAGAAATTGTTGAAAAACAACCAAAGCATGGGAATTTGGGAAGGCCTCGGTACTTATCTAAATGGTTCCAACGAAGTTTAAGCACTATAGAACAAGTTCTCATTGTCCCTATAGCCCCAGAAGAGCCTATAGCTCCGCACGCTAAAGTGTCTCCTAATTTTCCACGTCTTTGTAAGGATTTCGTTAATCTTAGAGGCAAAAACTTTCTTGGAACTAAAGGATTTCTAGGAGCCAAGTCATGGCTATCAAAATGTGACCGTAACTTTAGGCTATTGGCTGTGAGAACCAATTGAAGAGAAGAATAACAACATGGAATCTCAAAGGTGAAGCTTTAAAGTGGTGGAATATGATCTCATAAGAGAACGCAGAAGTATATTCACTTCAGACAAATTTAAATCCCGATTCAAGATAAAAAATTTACCAAATGCCGAAGTAAATTTAAAACTGGAAAGGTTAATATAACTCAAGAAAAGGGAGTCTACTATGAGGGATTATATAGCTACAGTTCGTGGAATTATCAAAGTTTGAAAGATGATAATGGATACACCCATGAATAAGGCCTTAAGATTCGTGAGGGGACTCAATTCCCTTTTGAGAGTGAAATTATTGGCTTAAGTACCATTTGGAACAATATTTGTGGTTCTTGTAGAAACTTCTATCTTGTATACTGTGGAAGAGGAGGATAGGGAGAATTTTAAGTTGAGATGAGTGAGGATACAAAGAAGCACGGAAAGAATAAGATAAAGAATTTTTAAACAAAGAAGAAAATGATACGAAAGTTCAAGAGCGAAGCTAAGGTATGTTAGATGTGTCTTTTTTTTAAAAAAGGCAAGTAAATTTTATTTACGCAAAGAAAGTATTTACAATGTTTACAGCTCAACTGTATACAACATATCATGAAGCTGAACTACCTAACTTATATTAATCTGCGTACTATACGACCAAATTTCAAAGAATTAACAAAAGAGAAAACACTGTATATTTCACTAGCATTCAACTGCTAACAAATACCATCCAAATAGCTACTTCATCAACTTAAATCTTCATCACTTTTGCCACACCTAATGTCCTTCAATATCCTCTTATGAATAGCCAAATACAGTTTAGAAGAGTTCATCATCCCCATACCAAAAACCCTACTATTTCTTTCTATCCATATAACATAAATAAAGTGTTTCAATATCTTCAAAAGCAACTTAGCATTAGCAGTTCTCCATCTAGTTGACTTAAAGATGTTAAACCACTCAATCATATTGTCATTTGATGGTCTATAAAAACAACCATTAGCCAGTAGTCTGTACTAAGTTTGAAAACCAAATGGACAATGAAAGAATAGATGTGTATTTGTCTCACCATTTTCCTTGCATAACACACACAGATTCTCACCAATAAGGCCAATTGAATGCAACATCACCTTGGTATTTAATGCATTAGCTATAACCTTCCATAAAAGAAAATTCTCTATGCTGAGCTACTCATGTTACAGATTCTAGTATTCCATGAAAAAAATTGTTTCTCCTTGTAACAGACCACATACATGTCTAATTGAGTGCATCTTACCCTTCCATTTCAAGTGGTTATCACCAGTGATGTTATAGCTCGCAAAAATCTCACTCCATAATTTCCTCATCAAAGCAAAACTAACATATGGTAATTCAAGTTCACCATCATGTATATAATCTTAAACAAGAGCTGATTATGGAATGCCAGTGCTCCTTCTCAAATTATAATCAATAATATTACTTAAAATCATACCTCCCATGGCCCAAGGTGAATGCCAGAATTATAGTTGCCTTATCACTTTACAATTACATTGAATAAGAGGAAGAAATACACTCCTAAGCTTTAGTATGTTTCTCCAACTCCAGCTAGAATTTGATGGAATTTGCATTGTCCATAATTCGTTTTTACCAATTAAATTGTGCTTTACCTATTGAGTCCATATACAATCATTTGCCAATAAAAGCTTGTTATAATAAGTTGAGATTGTAGCCTTGTTCCACAAAAACAAATTAGTTATACCAAGGCCTCCAAACTTCTTAGCATCATACAATTTATGAAAGGCAATAGGAATCAGCTTTCTCGAAAAAGGACCACCATGCCAAAAGAACTTATTTAAAGCACTTGTAACCATATTGATCAATTTTAATGGTAGAATACAATGCCTTATCCAACATGTTGTCATGGCAGTGGAAATTGTTTGAACTATTGTTAACCTTCCTGCTTGAGAGAGCTGACAGCTTGGCCACTGTTTTAATTTATCAATAATTTTTTCAAACAATGGCATAAATTTCTCCTCGGTAATCCTTGGACAGATTAGAGGAAGACCAAGATAAATGCACTAGTAGGCAATTCAAGTAACCTAGAACATTGAATAACTTCATTCTTCTTATCATTCGGCAGACCCACTACCAAAATGCTATTTGCTAATATTAATCTACAACCTAGTTATTTGCTAAAAAATGTGAAATGTTGATAATTTACATAGGATGTTTCGAATTTCAGGCTTTTTGAGATAATCCAGTCAACTGCAAATAATAGATGAGTAATCAATGGATACTTACATCTAAATTGCAAGTCTAACTTGTTCTTATCAACTTTCTCAATAATCAAAGCATTAAGAAACTCCATAACTATTATAAAAAGTAGGCAAAGAATGGATCACCCGGCCTAACACCTTTTGTATCCATAAAATATCCATGAAGACTCCCATTCCTTAATATGGTGATGCAATACAAGTATAAATCCATGCTAGAAAAGGCTTAGGGAAATTCATTCTAGATATAATATCCAATATGGAGTTATATGAAATTGAATCAAAAGCTTTTCTTGTATCTAATTTCAACATACACCTTAGAGATATGTATTTCCTATTATAACTATGCAATAATTCTTGGGTGATCAAAATATTATCACTAATTGACCTACTCCTAATAAATGCTGATTGGTTATCAGAAATAATTGAAGGAAGTACTGTTTGTAACCTGTTAGCAACAATCTTAAAAATCACCTTATGTATTATGTTGTAGACTGATATAGGCCTGAAATCAGAAACCAATGTTGGAATATCTACCTTTGGAATTAGAGCTATTGTTGTTGCAGATAAGTTAGCTGGCATTGACTTCTACATAAAAAGTACTGAACGACATCTGATACATCATTACCAATCTTAGACCAGCATTTCTGAAAGAAGAATGCGTCGAAACCATCTGGACCTCCACAACTAGAAGCATACAAGTCAAAAATTACTGCTTTAATCTCATCACTAGTTATGACATTAATTAGATCATTTGATTGTTGATTTGAGAGAGATGGAAGTTGTATATGGAACATAGGTTGTACATTAGTTTGTGGTGAATTTGTAGGAGCTAATATAGAGGAGAAGTACTTGACAAAAGCATCATTTATATCCAACTTAGTAGAATGTATTACTCCATTAACATCCTTGATAAATTGATTCCATAGCCTTCTTAAACTTCAGTGAGTTATGAAAATCTTGGTATTTCTATCTGCCTCCACTTCTTTTCTTAAGTAAGAACTCTGCCTCACTGCCTGAAGTTCCATATCTATAGTATTTTTCATCTTATCCTTCAACTTAGTTCAGTACTTTAGATATTTCTGTCGCGTGGATTTTTTTGAATTGCTTCCGGCACTTTGAATAACTCTACCCTTACTAATAGTGACTGTTTAGAGCCTTTACCAAAAGTAAATGATGACCAAGCTTTAAGTTGAAATTTCAGCAATTTCAACTTATATAATAATGTGTGCATAGGGTTACTTCCTGATTGATTGGACCAACCTACAATAAAATGTTAGTAAAATCTGCATGTGTAATCCAAAAATTAAAAAATTAAAAAGTGGACTTTCCTTTGCTAATGGTATCATCATTTCCCTATTGTAAGAGAAGAGGACAATGATCATATAAATAGGAAGGACTTGGTAGAAAGATTTGGGCCAGAGATTTATGAATTGAGTATTAATGAAGATATGATCAAGCTTACATAAAGTTGGATTCCTAGATTTACAACTGTTGGTCCAAGAGTATTCAAACCCAAAACTACCAAGAGGAAGAAGACATGATTCAATTAAAGTTTGATTCAAGGGATCAGCAATATCGTTAATAGATAAAGAACAACCTCCCTTTTTTAGTTGAGTAGAAGACATACAATTAAAGTCACCCCCAATTATCCAAGGATCTTTAGATGCATGAATGTGATTCTTGTTGCTAAGAAGCATATTCATCAAAGCAGCAACATTATGAGTATAAACAGTAGTCAAAAAGAAAGAAGTATTTGAAGGAAAATGTTCATATTTGAAATGAATATATTGATCAGAAGATGATAATTTCATAAGCTTGAAGAATGATGGATTCCACATAATTAACAGTCTACCAAAACTTGCATCAACAAGATTATGATCAAAATGCCAACTAGAAGAGATATAATTAGCTTCTTTCAATGTTGAACACAAATCCAATTTGGTTTCAGATAAACACATTAACTGAATATTCTTTTCCTTGATCAAAATTTTGATTTCAGCTTGCTCAAAGGCTAGATGCATGCCTCTAACATACCAAAAAGCTATATTGTGCAACAACATTTATTGGAAAGGGCAACAGAGAGAGGAGTAAGATGTTTCCAAGTGTGTCTCTTAGATGGAAATTTTCGGCTACCCAAATGTAATGTATTATTAAGAGTGAACTTAGTGCCATCATTTAAATCATCTGAAGCAAGAGAATTCTTCTTTGCTTTATTCTTTCTTCCCCTTATGGATGTAACAACAGACTTAGGAGATGCCTTATCAAAGGATTGTGGTGGTGACTTATCAGTAGAATTTGAGATAGAAGATGAATTTGATACAGAAGATGTCAGAGGAGCTGGAAGGATAATATAAGGTGGAGGAGATACATGGGAGTATGGAGAAGCTGAAGGAGCAGTAGAGTTAATTTTGTAACCGAAAGATGATGATGAGGGAATTTGAAAACTGAAGGAGGAAGCATAGGATGAAGTATGAACTGGTGCAAAAGTAGAAGTGCTGGTTGAACGCAATGATGAAGACAGTGTAGAGTTAGCTTCAACCATTGCAGATAGATTATCTAAAATAGAGAATGAATTATGTACATGAAATTCTTCCTCTACCACATTATTTTCTACAACAACTTGCTTTCGTTTGCTAATTTGATCTCCTTCTTTTCCTTATGCTGATCGAAATCAACTTCAGTTTCATTATTCTGGAAAATATTATCATTGGTTTTTTTGTGAAACATGTGATACATTGACACCGACATCATTGTCAACATTATCTTTCCTTTCACTAGCACTAGTGTTTCCTTTATTCTTGTCAACATTACCATTTGATTCATTATTAGCAATATTCTACTTGAATCACTCTTCTTTCTCCACACCTTTTTTTTTTCCTAGTTGCAACATTTTGTCAACCCCTTTTATTTTCATTTAATTGAGCATTATCACTAAATTTCCTTTCATTTATTGTATCATTCAATGTCTCTCCTCATAAAATTTCCTGATTCTGCATTTCATCATTCTGTTCATTCAGATCCTTCTCAAACTTAGTATTAAACTCACATTTATATGTTGCATGACCAAAGATCTTATAATTAGTACAGATGCTAGGGTTCGAATCATAAGAAATTTTCACAGTAGGGAAATCATCTCCTAAACCAACCACTTCAATCAATTTAGGGAGTTCAAAATCAGGGGATACTTCAACTAGTGCTTTAGCATATTTAAATCTTTGCATTTTTTTAGTATAGAAAATTAATCTCCCAACATGACAAGATAACCAATTGATACCTATTAGTGTCCAAAGAATAATTGGTGTTCTATGAATATGAATCCAAACAGGCACTGTTTTAATCTGTTCTTGTGAAATACCAATCATTGGATCCCATCTAGTAACTATGAACATTCTTCCCCTTATAAAAATGGGGTTATATTGAAGAATTTTATCCCTATCCAAATCATTGGAAAATTTAAAATAGAAGTTCATCCTATCAGATTTGATGCTCAGCTCACCATTCAATTTCCAATACCAATACAACAAAAATTTTCACCGTGATATATGATAATTTTCCATCCAGAAAGTAACCTACCAAGTGATTTCTCCAGTATTTAACTCTGTCATTTTTCACCAGTTCTGATAATTCCTTTGGGACTCCATCTCTTGCAATATCAAAGTGTTTGTGTTTGAAAATACCTGCATTTCATGGTAGAGTCTTGAATAAAGATGCAAAATCAGCTTTAGCAGAAGATTGATTGGAGTTTGAGGTGTTCAACAATTTGAAATTAGAAGGAATAGAGGTGTTCGAAGAATTTGCATTTGATGAATTCAAGTTGGCATAATTAATATTAGCATTAGAAGATGTCGAGACTGAGGGGTTCACATTTGGATTGGTAGAGTTTGATGTGTTAGAAGAGGAATGATTGGTATTGCTAAGATCTGGATTCAAAGAATTCGCAACATTAGTAGTTATATATGGATTAGCTTAGGGAGGACTAACATTAGATGGAGGTGGATCTGGAGGGATAGGTGGGGATGGTCGCAATGGAAAAGGAAAGGAAAAGTCGAAGGCAAAGGAAGAAGGGGAGGATAAGGATGCCATTAGCAAAGGCCGATTCAGGCCTATAGCTAAACATAGGTACGATAGAGGTGCCTTAATAAAGCCCAAGAGGCTAATGATTGCATAGTTAACATGATTCAAAGGGAAATGTTATCATTGCCATGAGGAAGGGCATATTTTTAAGAAATTTCCAAAGCTTAAGGGAGGATCAAGTGGACGGAACTTTGTTTCAAAAGTAGCATCACTATATAGTTGACTACTTGGAGACCAAGTACAAATAGCCCTCGAAAGTATTATTTCTATAGGGACTTCTGTTCAGACCTTGTTTGATTCCGGAGCATCCCGTTCCTTTGCAACAAGAAATGTAGTAGATTTCTTGAAAATTCCTACTTCCATCACTAGCAGTCCGATGGTGGTTTCTAATCCTATTAGAGGATCTATGCAACTTCTGTTGGTTTGCAAAGCCTAGTGTTAGGTATCAACAATGTCGATTTCTTATGTAATGCGTATGTTCTAAAATTTGAGAGGTATGTGCTTATTCTGGGGATGGATTGGATATCGTTTTATGGATCCATCTTTGAATGTGATGGGTAAATCGTTCATGTGAGGAGTTGTAGAGCTCATAATTTGGTGATTCCTTATACAGTTACAGTTATAGGAATGCATCCCTATTACACTCCATATCTTCGTATTTGGATAGACCATCTATTGTGCCTATTGTTTGTGAGTTCCTAGATGTCTTCACGGAAGGGTTAGGACTTCTTTCCAAAAGAGGTCGCTTTTAGGATAGATCTCCAGAAGGGTGCTGGACCAGTTGCATTGACATCAAGGCATATGGCTCTCAAGGAAAGAAGGTAATTAGATGAGAAGATTTCTGAATTATTACAAAAAGGGTTCATTTGAAAAAGTACCTCGAAGTAAGGAGCACCCATGGATTTTGCTACTGAGTCTGATGGATCTCTATGGCTATGCGTGGGCTATAGGGAACTTAATAAGCCGATTAAGAAGAATATTTATCCTTTGCCTAGGATATATTACCTATTTGATCATTTAGGAGTTGCTAAGGTCTTTCTAAATTAGATTTAGCAACAAAATTTCACCAGTTAAGGATCTCTGAGGAAAACAAGCCTAAGACATAATTTATGACACCAGATGGCTTGTTTGAATGGGAAGTGATGCCTTTTCGATTGATGAATGTCCACTGGCTTCTTCTTAGATTTGATTACCGGGTATTTAAAAGTATTCTCGATAAGATCATTGTGGTATTTGTGGTTGACGTTCTTATATTCTTTAAGGACTATAAAGAGCATAATTCACCTAAAGGAGGCCTTAAGGATCTTATGGAAGAATTGGGTCAGGCAAATTTCACCAAGTGTCACTTGTAGAAAGAGGAAGTTAAGTTTCTTGGAAATATAGTCTAGGAGAAAGGTTTATCTATTGACCCCGCAAAAGTTGAAGCTATCAAAGGATGGAGGATTCCAAGGAATGCATCTGAGGTTAGGATCTTTTTAGGGTTAGCGGGTGACTATAAGAAATTCATAAAAGACTTTGCAAGAATTACAGTCCCTTTAACACGTCCGACTAAGAAGAATCTTAAGTTTTCTTGTAGTGATAGATGCAATAATGCTTTAGATAAATTAAACGGGTCTCTTACTAGTGCGTCATTTCATACCATCCCTAATAGAACTATGTTTATTATTTTTATTGATGTTTATGGTATAGCTCTAGGAGCAGTACTCATGTAAGAAGGAACAGTAGTTTCCTACGCAAGTATACAACAAATAAATCATGAGAAGTGGTACCCTATTCACAACTTGGAGAATGCAGCTATAGTCTTTTTCCTTTAAGTTGTAGAGGCATTATCGATTGGGAGGTAAATTTGAGCTTTATACTAACCACAAATATCTTAAGTATTTATTTCCCAACGAGATTTTAATCTTAGACAGCAGAGGTGGATAAAGTATATAACCTCATTTGATTTTGATATTCAACACACTTCGGGAAAGGGTAACGTTACCACAGATGGTTTGTGTAGGAAACGCGCTACCCTAAGTGCTATTACTGAGTGAAGACAATTAGAATTTCTTTTTAGTTTCGATCTTCAAATTGCAACTGAGTCATCCTAAGGATTTCTTGATGTTTTGGAAGTTAGACCAATAATATTGGATAGAATTAAGCTTGAGCAAGATATTGATGAAGAGTTAAAATTATTGATACAGAAGTTAACCAAAAGACAGAAATTCCCAATATTGGTAGCCATTCGGGGGACAGTGATGTAAGCTTAAGAAGGGATGGACGACTTTGCATCCCTGTACTAGTAATTTGAGAAACGAGGTTCCCAAGGAATACCATTTTTCGAAATTGACTATACATCCTAGAAGGGATAAAATGTTTAAGGATATGAGGAGGACATGGGAAAGTATGAAGAAGGATGTTGCTGAATTTATGGCAAGGTGCTTGACATGTTAAAAAGTCAAAGTTGAGCAAGGTAAGCCCGAAGGGTTATTACTACCTTCGGAAGTTCCTACTTGAGAACACATCTCGATGGATTTTCTTGATGGGCTATAAGGAATCAGATGAAACTATTTCAGTATTTGTGGATTGATGAACAAAGAGTGCACACCTCATTTCGGAAAATAAGAATAGAACTGCAGTTTCATTGGTCCAACTATATATCAAAGAAACAATGCGATTTAATGGAATTCTTACATGTATAGTCAGTGACCAAGACCCTTTATTTACTAATGAGTTTTAAATGAGCCTTTAATAGCTTTAGGGATGACACTTAATTTGAGTATTGCATAAAACCTACAAACCGACAGATAAACTGAGAGAGTCAACCGAGTCATTAAAGATTTATTGAAAGTTTGCATCATTGACTTTGGAGGAGCATGGGAGAAGCACTTATCATTGGTTGGATTCTCATATAATAATTGTTTTCAAGCGACGATTAGTATGCCCTTTACGAAGCATTATACGGGCAGCCATCCGAGTCGCCGACTTGTTGGTGGGAGACTACCGATAAGATCCTACTTAGATCAGATCTTTTATGTGATTCCATGAAAAAATTCTTTTGATACGGCAAGAACGAAGGCTGCTCAAAATAGGAAGAAATCTTATACTAATAAGAGGAGATAGGATCTTAAGCTTAGTATTGGTGATTTAGTATTCGTAAAAGTTTCTCATTTTAGGAAAGCCATCTGATTTGGAAAGAGAGGTAAGTTAGCTCCCATATTTACTTGGTCATTCAAGATATTAGACATAATTGGGAAACTGGCATATCATTTTTAGCTTCCTGAGAGATTACCAAGAATCCATAACTTTTTCCATGTTTCTCACCTTAGGAAGTGCCATCATGATTATGTTGTTAGACTAGAGTTTGATCATATTAAAGATTCAGGGCACTTTGAGATAAAGTCCAGGGTGCCCTATGCCATTACACGTATTGTTGAGCATGAAACAAAAAGGCTCTATAAGAAAATCATAAATCTTGTTCGAGTATAATTAGAAGTTAACACTGCAGAAACACATGGGAAATGGAGTCAAAGAGGAAGCAAACTCATCCCGGGCTTTTGATAGGAAATTATTTCCTCTAAATTTGTGGTTGCTAGATTGGAAGGTTGGAATTTATTACAACATAAATGCATCGAGCACTCATGTAGAAATTATATCCATAATAGAATGTTTTTCATACATATAGCATCACAAATTACACTCCATGACATGAGCTCACTTTAGCGAGTTTATATAGTAGATAATCAAATTTAATATGGCTGTTTTTATGGACATATAAATAAATAACTTGGTTGTGTAACATTATTGTTAGAGGAAGTTGTGTTTTCTGCACCTGCGAAAAGATTTCGAGACGAGATCTCTATTAACGGGGAAAGGATGTAACACCCCGTAAAATATACCCTAAATAGACATAGATAACTGGAACAATAATAGTTAATGATTGAAAATACTGATATTTTTATATGGAATTTGGTTATGAAAATATCCCCATTATGTTCATGGCAAGAATCTAATCTATTTTCATATTTTATTTATCAAAAACAAAGTCCATGTAAAAAAGATAGGCATATAACAAGGTTTGAATATAAAATAATAATAAATAATAAGCATATAGATTTGAATTTGAATCAATGGGATAAGCATGGAATAAAATAAATACAATTAGCATAAAATAATATTCCGTATTCAAAATTAAAATTTTGTGCATATATACATATACATATACATATATATATATATATATATATATATATATGTGTGTGTGTGTGTGTGTGTGTGTGCATGTGTGTTTGTGGATTTAGATGAAAGAAAATGAATTAATTACATTAAATAACAAATCCAAACAAACTCATGAATTAAATTCACGTTCCCCAACCCAGAAAGTTGATTGACTGCCACACTAGAAGAGGCGTTGACTGCCCTTATAGGGGAAGGTTGACCGCTTCAAGGTTGGGAGGGTATGTGGCAACTAGGTTTTGCTGGGATGTTTTAGGTTTTTGGTGTCAGCGAATGGCTTGGATTTTATATTTTAATTCCAAAGGTTCCTATACACTTTGACGCTAATAAATAGAGCCTTATCCCACCCTCTCTCAGTCAAACAGAGGCTTTCTATCCTCATTCTCTTCTTCTTCATCTCTATCAGTGTTAGTATCTAGTTTAGATGGAGACGAGTTTTTCATCTTTTCCCTCCTCCTATTTTATTTTATTCTATTTATTTTATCATTAGGATTACCAAATCTAACGTCTATAATTTTAATGGAAGAAAAATTGGGGAGCGTTTGTGCATGGCTACAATCCAGATCTAGGTTTAATTTGCAATTTGATCTCTGTTGTTCTATAAGTGAGATTCTTTAAGTACTCCTAATTTCTATAGCCTACTAGTATAAATTTGGATTGATTATGTCTGTAGGGTTTGGCATTCACGAAAATAAATTATAAAAAAAACCCAAATCTTAATATTACAGAATTGTCAATCTAAGTTATCATTTAGGTTTTTTTTATTGCAAATATGAATAAAAAGGGATCTTCCTATTTTCTTTATACATAAATTCAGAATCTAGTCTCTTTTTCTTTCCCTTCCTTTCTTTTTTGAATCCCAAATTGACATAAAAATCATGGGTTTGGGTATGGTAACTTATATGTATTGAATATCTATTTTGTTATAAATTAGTAATTTAGGTACAATAAAACACATATGACCCAAATACCTATATTTGTACAAATCACTCAAAGTGGAAGGATAGTAAAATAGTACTAGAAAGAACCTATATACATATAATATTGTTTATTCATCTTGCCCCTTTTTATTTATTGATGTAAATTTAAAAGCCTGGGATTACAAGTTTATCTTTTATTATGTTATTTTTATTTCCCTGTTGATGCTTTAATTTTAAAAGAAAGATTTACGTGCTATACTGTGAATTTGGGAAATATGTCTTGCATACCCTTTTTTAGAAGGAACGGGTGCTTATTTTACAATAAAATGAATACAAATAAAAGGTTAAAGCTGGTAACACAATACAACAATACACCCAAAGCAAAAACTGTACAGAAACACAAACCAGTTTGAACCATAAACACACAACAACCACAAAAAAGACACTAAGAGGAACACCATATAATACATAACGACCCATACACAAAGAACAACATCACAAAATCAACCCGACAAAACCCAACAAGGCATGAATTAATAAAGACCACCCAAGAGCTAAAAAGTAGCTCCATCCAAAGCCCTAAAGCTAATCCTCAAACACAACAGCAAAAATGCGCATCACCTAAAAATCATCCAACGAACCAAAATTGAACCCCAACAGCATAAGGATCCAGAAACCATGCAAACAAAACATAATCAAACTCCACCTAACAATAGTGTATACAAAAAAGCATGATAAAAAGAATGATCTCACTATTTGTGTACACTACCTTTTATTATTCCTCCAGAATTACTTCCTTCTTATTTCACTTTTTTAGATTTTGATCGAGTTTGCATTTGAGAGAAAAGCTTGACCCACTCTGGGTTAGTCTTCACCAAGGGTTCATTGATTTCTAGCTTATTTCCTTTTTTGAACTTACTTGATTTAAAATTAGTTCTTCTCTTTTTGAAGCTACAAGAGGAACTATAGGAACTATCATATTCACTCGTTAACATAACTTTACTAGCAGTGTCTTCCCAGTTTTGAAACCTAGTACTCTTTCCACTACTAAACTTTGTATCCTTATTTGCATCAAGTTCATTATTTTGACTTGCAATATAATTTTCACTCATTTCTTTACAGTCATCCTTCTCTATTGTGTTATCATCCTCTACAACCTTATTAACTATATTGCATTGAACTGCCTTCTATCCTACTCCATCTCCACTTAAAAACATATCTTTCTTCGTTAAACCACTATCATAATTATTACCCTGTTTTTCTCTACATGCTGCATGAGATGAATTATGAAAATTAATTTTTGTATTAGTTACTGTTTCCTTTTCAACAACCTCTTCACTATCATGCATGTTAGTATTATGGATTTCTAAAACTTTGAAAGGGTTAAAATTTTCCACAGCATTACCTTCTACAGTCACACAAGTTGAACCAAGTATCACCTTCTTATCCTTGCAACTTTTCATGGAATCTTGATACATATCATTCTCTACATATTTATCATCAATATCCATACTACTCTCTAAATTAGATTTATCTTTCGGAGACCAAACTTTAACTGACTTACAGGTGCTAGTAGAGTTCCCAAATATCTTGCAATTCGAACATAAGGATGGAGTCCATTCATAAACAACACATTGCCAAACAATATCTCCGTTACAACATTCAACAGGAATTTTTTCAACAAATGTAAAATCTGAATTGATTTCGACTAGTATTCTAGCATAAGAGATTCAAACAGTGTTTTCAGTAACATTATCCAATTTCAAAGGATTACCTAATAAGCAAGCTATTCTACTTATTGATTCTACTGACCAAAAATCCAAATCCAAATTAGGTAACCAAATCCATATTGGGATTGAATGCAGAAATTACTTGGTTAGTTTCAACGATGGATGTCATTTTTTCATGAAAATCAACTTTTTGTTATAGTAATATGGCCCTTCAGCAAGTATCCTATCACATTATGCATCACTATCGCATTTCAGAATAAAAATCCAATTTCTCTAGAATATAACTAATAATGTCCCTTCAGTTTCTAAGTTCGATTAATATAATCCTTAAGAAAATGAAAATAAGGCTTGTACCCAATGACATAAAATGCAATCGTATTAACCCATCTTTCCCTAGCCCTATTTTTAATTCTTCATTGACAATCGCTAATCTGATATTATTTTTTACAACCGCTTCATAAAATCTAAGCTGAATAGACTCTTGATGGAACTTATTTTCAGTAATAAGATCTATCCATGCTTTGGACTGCTTAAAGTACTCATATTATTGAAACTATGAACTTTCTCAGTTAGATTATTATTTTTAACATCCAGTTCATAAACTCTGATATTATTTTTAATAACCGATTCAATAAGGCTTATACCCAATCACAATCACATACCTTTTATTTACTGAAAAGATTAGCATTTCTTTACTTAGGATGCTTTCTTTTACGTACACCACAAATTTCGCCTTTATATATTTAAGTAATATTAAATATCGTAATCAACGTATCGCTATTGCGTATTTATTGTGTTAAATTAGTAAATTCATATTAAAATGTCCCTAATTAAATTTGTATGTTGTGCATGAGTTAATGGCTTTTTAAAATATTAAATGACATGTGGATGTGAGGTAAACTCCTACTTGTAGTAGAATTCTACCAATACAGCCCGGGTATCCAACAACTATAAGAATTCAGGCTAATGTGAGACGTTTAGTGTCATGGGACATTTAGAATGTGATAGGCCTACCTTGAGAAGGTGTTAAATGGTTGACCCACCTTATGAGGGTATTAAGGGTTAAACTCTGTCCGCGGCAAAGGTTCATCCCTGGAGTTTGGACTGAAGTCATAGGGCCCGCCCTTATTAGGTATTAATAGATCTACGTGTCCACCTTTTCCAATAGTTATAAGGTATTAAATGGTCTCGAATGATTAGTTAGTTCTTTGGAAGTAGTCTATTTCCTATTTAAGGTTTACGTAAAGGCACAACTAAGGATGTGCTACTAAGGGATCCACTGAAATCACTTTTCTAAGGGAATTACTAGGTGGTTAGGAGTTCAGAGTAATGAAAGATAGATAGTAATGTAGGGTCCATCGGGATGGTCATAAATGATGTTAAGTGTATACCTAAACCTGACATTAAGTGGTTGATTACTATCTCTCATATTATATTGAGATAATATATATGTATATGTGTGTGTATGGCGTAGTCTACTAGGAAACTAGGTTATAAATGATTAGGGTAAGCCAAAGAGTATTGAGAGATCATTGGAATGTACCCAAATTTCTTATGCTTTAAGTGTCCTAGAAGAGTTTACCTCTTTCCATTTAATATAGGTGTAGAAATTCATATATGACTTAGACATAAACTTGATAGGTTTTTAGTACCAAGTATAGAAAATAGGTTTCCTATGTAAGCTTAAATATTTTATTCACCAGAACCCTATTTTTATCTCCCTCCTCTTAACATAGCAGGCTAGGAAAGATGGTTGAGCATGCTAGATGGTGATGTGGATAATGGAGTTTAGCGATGGTGACCATTATTTAGTTTACTATATATTATAGTACCTCTGTATTATGATAATGTACCTTCAGTTATTATTTATGACATTTATGATCTAATGTATTTGGCATTGTTGATCTGCCTATAGATAAGTCCATCAAGGTTCACGTATGTTCATAATCATAGCGCTCAAGACCAGAGTGAAGAATGTTCCTGCCACTACAAGACTAGACAAGCTTAGGGTGATGCTGCACCTGGTTCGACATGATCTTGGATCGACCAAGATGGTGTTTGGGAAGCTCTAGTTCGTTACATTCCCGGTTAGACTAAACAATTAAGAAACAAGCTCCGGTTTAGTATGAATTCAGTATGCAGCTCAAAAGGGGCAATCACTTGTTCAACTATATCGATCTAGGCTCGATCGAACCGGGCAGACATCCCCATATCGACTCATTCCAGCTTCTAATTGGCCACTTCCACGAGCTCTGAAAGTGTCAGATCAACTTCCATGTGGCCCAATCGAACAGTGTACGACCCTCAATTATAAAAAACTTCCAAAAGCTACAAAATAAGGACTTTTGGCACTTCTATCATTATTGTATTCTCTGTAACTGTATTACACTCGATTTTTTGAGTATTTTCACCATAGTAACTTCATTTCTTCAGTATTATAAAAGAGAATTATAAAGTGGACGTAGGCCATTCAGCGTCGAACCACTATAAATTGTGTATGCCTGCATTTATTCTCATTTATTTTGTTATTTCTTCATTTATTTCTCTGCATATACCCTATTTAGGTGTTTGTGTCATTTTTTGGTCAAACATTTTGGTGCTTTCACTGAGAAACTTGATTTTCCAATACCTTGTGTTTTTTAATCTACTTTTTGGATCGAAAAATCAGAATAGAAAACCCTCTAAATCCTACATTTCCTTTATTTCCTTTAGAGTTAGCAAGTATCCATGAGAGCTGAGTCTCAGCAAGAAGAAAACAGGGTTGCACAATCATCACGATCTGGTTCAATATAGAACCAAACCGGGCAGGAAGTCGCTGTCATGATCACTCCATCTAACCAAGCTCCTACCCTTCCTTCGCCACTCGAGATGATTTCATGTTGCTAATGGACAAGCCGAACGAGAAAACTACATTCCTAAACTGTGACGACCCCGAACCCCCATAAGACGGTAGCAAGGGTAATCTTTGGAATATAACACATAAACAGATAACAGTAGAATAGAAATAATTCAATACACCAGATAAAGTACAATAGAATACACTGGAGAAACATAATCATCAGAGTTACACAGTATACAGGATCATAATTAGTACAAAATACAGTTCAGCTATACATAAATATCTACAACGGAAATCTAAACATAATATGTACAATAGGAGTTGAATAGCATAAAAAGAGATAAATGATAGAATCCATCTTCAGGTCCAGCTATCCAGAAAGAGCCTGCTAAAACCTGAATACAAGGCTGCCTATGTAGAAAAAGGGGCACCCGAGTTTGCAAGTGAAACAAACTACGAGTCAGTTATGAGACTGGTATGAGAAATCTACTTAACTATTTTACAATATGGCTAATCAAAGGACCACGCCACTTTCGCGAAACGGGTTTACTCCATTGTATTGCCAGTGCTTCAAAACAAGTAAATCTTTTAAACATCGCAATGCTTTTTATAAAAATGAAGCCATTATAAGACTCAATTCCCATCACACAATGCAACACAAACCGGAGGATAGAGTTTTACCTTATAATGGACAAAATAAGCTTGATACGAATAAAAAAAAGCATTTGATATTATTACTAGTGTTTATATGTTTCAAAAACAATTTCAATCATAACTATCAATTATAGACGGCATGGTTACCATACATCATATCGCCATATATATATATATATACAATCAAAACCGCACGGTGTCGTATTTGGAAATTGGACTTCTGTGATAACCCCAAACTTCCATGAAATGAAAGTAAGGAATGATCATTTGGAATAAAACATAAATATAACAATACAGATCATGGATACAACATAGCAAAGTAAAACTATAGAATAACAACATCATAGTAGCGGAATATGAATGCCATACAACACAGAATCCCATAGTCACAGAGTTCTACATTATTACATCAGGTTTCAGTAAAAAGGAAATAAATTTCAACTTCAAAATAGAACAACTTGAAACAACATAAGTTTTGATGTCTCAAAGTCTAAAGATAAAATGCAACGAATGATAAATGATAGATAGTCTTCGTGGTCCAACATAAGCACCTCCAAATAAGCACTCCAAGGTAGATAAGCAGCTCCAAGGTAGATAAGCAGCTCCAAGATAGCAACTCCAAAGAAAGCTAGACCTGTTACTTGGTTGCCCGTATGGAAAAGAGGGCACCCGAGTTTGCAAAAGGTGAAAACAAACTACGAGTCAGTCATGGGACTGGTGTGAGAATTCTTAACTAATTTAACTACTAGTAATAGGGCAAATCCAAAGACCACGCCGCTTACACGGAACGGGTTTATTCCAATGGATTGTCGTGCATAATTTAAGGTGATTGAACAAATAAATAAGTAACGTAAAACAACGCAATGCCTTTGGAAAAATGGAATCACCATAAGACTCAAGTCCCATCACACAATGCAACGCAAACCAGAGGATAGAGTTTTACCTTATGGTGATTAAACATGCTTGGTACGATAAAAACGAATTTGATATTATTATTAGTGTATATAAAAACATTTCAAAATAAATGTATCAATCCTAGGAAGCATAGCTACCATATACTATGCCTCCATACTAGTAATACAATCAAATTCGTAGGGTCATATTGGGAATTTGGTTTTCCATCATGAGTCAAGGCTAGGGAGGAGCTCCTTACCGATTCGATACACTCTAGCTAATGTCTCAGGATCCCCCGCAGTGAACCCTTGGATCCTGCAGGGCCAGTCCACAAATACAGCTTTGTGGATTAGTTATTCCTGAACACATTTCCTGATCCTATAGGACCTATCATCCGAGGCGTGCCTCATTCCATCATCCACATAAGTAAAATATCAGTCAGTTTAAACATTGACACTACCCCTAGCTAGAAAGAAACGTGCTGCTCTCCCTGCGTTCCCTTCTCCCACTTTAGACTCAACTGGGTTGTGAGGCTCGTGAAGCTACGTAATACACAAAGCTATGCTTATTCAATCTGTGCTTTGATCGTCACCACAAGGTTCTGCTTTTCAACCAGAAACCTTGATCATTGCATCTTAGTATGCCACACCGTCACTCCATATCACACTACCAATCCTTTGCCGAAATATACAAAAGGGTGTTAAGCAAGAGAATACATTCTCCACCACCAATCATTCATACATTCGACATAAAATTAATAAATACAATATAAAGGAGCACAATGTCGGATATACATTCCATTAATAAGCCCGTTCTGGGTCTGAACGAAACTGGAGATACCTCGTCCCGTAGGTCCAGTATGGAAAGGAAGTACCCGCATATCCGTGAAATCAACACGTACGTCTGGGCAATTACCCCGACCCTTGAATTAGGAGCAAGTCAATTCAGGATCTTGATCATTTTCCATTCAAGGGAAGATTTACGGTCTTCATTCGCCGTCTTCAACTTCAATTCTTAACGTTGTCTGATTATTTGGAATGAGATTAAGTCTTACTTTCCAAATAATTCTCGCATATATAATTTGAGAAAACCCATTTCATGTCGCTATATTATTTTATAACGATTAATTCTTACCTTAATTATTTAAAATAATTAAATCCTTAATTAACGACGCTTCGGGCCAAAGGAGCGACCCTGGCGCTGCTTTCAACCAATTTTGATTTACACATTTCTCAAAAACTAACCGTTGTATTTTAACGTAGTTTATATCGTTGGAAAGATCTTCCCAAAGCGGTCCTAATGGTTTTCGTTTTGGGAAAATCCGACGGTCGGATCTTTTGATATAGTCGTTTAAAGGTATGATTTCAAAACACGAACTACCGCGCTCGATTCGTTAAATTTTAATTATATTTATATATAAGATATATAAATATAAACCGTTTAACCATAATAACGTTGTTCAATTTAACAACGAGCTAAACAACTACCGATCTCCATTAAATTTTAATTCATAAAAGAAAATGAAGATAATATTTCAGCATTCTGAATACATTCTTTTATTCCTTTAGTTATACTAAAGATGTGAATTATAGTTCAAAGTCCAATTTCTCCCTTTATTCTCTAATTCTTATATTCACATAGAAGTGTAAATTATGTTGAATCCTATTCCTTATTCTTTTATTTACACTAAAAATGTAAATTCCATTCTTTATTCTTTTACTTACACTAGAAATGTAAATTCCATTCTTCCAATTACACTGTAAAATCCTCTTGTAATTACATTAAAATGTAATTAACATTCCCTATTAAATTTTCAATATAATGTAAATCCTTCTTTTTTAATTACATTAAAAAAATGTAATTTTCTTAACAGTGCAAATTTCTATCGTTTAATTTGTCTCTTAATTTACAATATAAAATCATACTTTTTAATTACATTAAAAATGTAATTTATATTACATATCAAATTTTGTCTTTTAATTTGCAAGGTAAAATCCTATCTTTAATTACATATAAAAATGGAATTTTATATTACATACCAATTCTCATTCTTAATTTACAAAAAAAAGTGTACCTTTAATTTACAATGTAAATTCTTCTCTTTAATTACAAAATAAAAATGTAATTTTTATCTACAGTGAAAATTCTCTTTCTTAAACTACATATAAAAATGTATTTTTTTATTTACATGCAAATTCTATTCTTAATTACATATAAAAATGTAATTTCAATTTACAGTGTAAAATCTCTTTCTTTATTTACATAACAAAAATGTGTTTCTAATTTGCAATGTAAATCTCATTCTTAAGTTACATAGTAAAAATTGGATCTTTTCACATCGTCATATTTCACTTTTTATTTTCAATAAAAATATTGAATCATTTCACATCGCCATATTTCACTTTTTATTTTCAATAAAAATATTGAATCTTTTCACATCGTCATATTTCACTTTTTATTTTCAATAAAAATATTGAACCTTTTCACATCGTCATATTTAACCTTTTATTTTCAATAAAAATATTGAATCTTTTCACATTGTCATATTTCACTTTTTATTTTCAATAAAAATATTGAACCTTTTCACATCGCCATATTTCACTTTTTATTTTATATAAAAATATTGAATCTTTTCACATCGTCATATTTCACTTTTTATTTTCAATAAAAATATTGAACCTTTTCACATCGCCATATTTCACTTTTTATTTTCAATAAAAATATTGAATCTTTTCACATCATCATATTTCACTTTTTATTTTCAATAAAAATATTGAACCTTTTCACATCGCCATATTTCACGTTTTATTTTATATCAAAATATTGAATCTTTTCACATCGTCATATTTCACTTTTTATTTTCAATAAAAATATTGAATCTTTTCACATCGCTATATTTCACTTTTTATTTTGTATAAAAATATTGAATCTTTTCGCATCGCCATATTTCACTTTTTATTTTCAATAAAAATATTGAATCTTTTCACATCGCCATATTTCACTTTTTATTTTATATAAAAATATTGAATCTTTTCACATCGCCATATTTCACCTTTTATTTTATTCTACGTTATATATGTGTTTGAGAACACAAATAAAAGACAAGTTTATTTCTATGTAATGTTTGTGCTTGAGAACACAAATAAGAATCATTCATTTTTCTATTCCAATTCAATCATGTATACAAAGTTGACAATATTTAATTGGCAATCCAATAAGGTGACAAAATGATATTATACATTGGATTGACAAAATAATGCCTTTCAATTTAAACTGACAATTTAAATCAATTCAACACAAATGATTCTGTTTTTATATTGAATTGTAAGCTAAATCAATTCAAATAAAGTGATAAAATATGAATTGATTAACTAGATCAATCCCATAAAAGTGACAAACTACAAATTTTGATATTGAATCGATGATCTAAATCAACCCAAAAAAAGTATGAATAATAATATTATTCTAAGGCATATAGATCTATAATTATCCATTATATATTGATCTTGAATTGATAATCTAAATCAATTCAATAAAATAAAGAGATGAATAATCATATTTGTTTAACACACATGAATCTTATAATTATCCATCACAACCAACAAAACAATTATCATATAATATCAGCACAAACAGATCTGAAATATATAACTAAAAAATATATAAATGAATTGATTAATTATTTTAAAACGAAAGAAATCTCACTGTCGTGTCGCGGTTTGTCAAAATTCCAAACTGCTTTGAATTGTCCCGTTTCAGTCTACGATTGTAGACCTTCTTCGTACGAACACAACGCTTCTGAAATCGCGTTATTATGAGTTAATATGACAAAGTTATGTATTAAACAAGATTAATAATTAATTTAAAAATTAAATTAATTAAAGTCATTAAGTATAAACCTTCTTCTTCCTCCAAATGAAAATCGGTCGTTGGGTTTTGCTATTGTTCAAAACTTTGAATTAAGTTTTCAGGAGATCGGGTGAATGGTTTGAGGTGCCATTGGTTGGAGGTGGTCGGCCTTGGAGAGGTGCTCGTGCGCCTGGAGTGGTGGAGGGTGTGGCTACAGGTGGTGAGGCCGGCGGGGGTTCAAAGGCCGTGCCTTTGATGGCACGGTTCTCGAGATACGGGGTACGAGAAGGTCTGATTCAAGTCTAGAAATGGAGAGGAAGAAAAACTCTAGAGAAAACTCCAAAGGGTATGGGTTAATGTTTTGTGTAGAAGGAAAATTTCGTGGAGGAAGAATGGAAGGTGGAGGCGGCTGAAAACAATTGGGAACGATGATGTACAGTGCCGATTATATAATAAAATATTAGGGCTAGGTTATTATTAAATAATTAATTAACCCATTTGAATTTTATTGCTTAGTTTAAATCCTGGTCATGCATTAAATGTTAGGAATCATTGATTCCTTACTTCATATACATATGAATACAAATACGAAAATAGCATGAAGAATTAATTTGCTTTATTTCCGTGCATGAAAAAGTCATTTCCTGCTTTATTTACTCCTTTAATACATATGAATACTTTTTCCTTTAATCTTTTGTTTTTTATAAAATTACACCTGCGTTCAATGAAAAGGAATATTACCCTTTTTAGATAAACATGCCCTGAGTCATTAATTCCTTAACATGTATTAACAATTCAGGAGTCATTGATTACTTACCTCGTAAAATATGTATATGAAAATGTGTTTCTTGCATCATGGCACCTAAAATACTTACATATAAGAATATTTATTCCTTTATTATCACTCTATTAAACATATAACATAACTATTTTAATTTTGTTTCATTAATACTGCATTCATTGATTTAAATAAAATTAAAAATTGTCATAAATTGCATTTTTAAATTTCTACCTTTCCTTCTTGTCAACTTGTTAGAATCTTTATTGAATCTTTTGTTTTAATGTTTCCCACATTACATTACATTACAGAATAAATTTTATTACATGCAAATTGTATACGCTCTGTATTTACATTAAAAAGAATACATTTACTTTTTCAAAATAAATTATTTAAACAACCAAAACTCATTTAAAATAACTTAAAATAAAATTTTAAATTAGCTCCAAAATTCAGGGTTGTTACAACTTCCGTCATGAACCAAGGCAAGGGATCATCCTTACCGAATTCGAGACTCTCTAGCCTGAGCCTCAGGATCAAAACGCATCGATCCTTTGGAGCCACAGGACCGGTCCACCGACGTGGATTAAAATGCCTGAACACTGCGTTTCCCAGCCCTTTGGGGCGTAAATGAGTCCTACGACTCCATCGGCTCCATATAATCACCGATATATCCGAGGCGCCTCGCAATCCAACAACCATACAGGTGAAAATAATATAAATGTCAGGGCTGGTAGGTCACTAACACCGCCCTAGCTAGAAAAAAACGCATGTTCTCCCTGGATCCTTCTCCCGTTTCTGGTCCATACCGGGGTGTGAGACTCGCGAAACAATGCTATACACAAAGCTATGCCACACAGGCCGCACTTTGATCATCAACCACAAGACTTTGCTTTTCAACAGAAGCCTTGATCATCTGCCACTTAGGCATGCCACACAGGCAATTCACTCCATGCGACTGATTTCTATCGATATATAACCTCTGAGCTCGTACGTCTCAGAGAAGGGCGTTAAGCAAGAGAATAAATTCTCCACCACCAAACAGATATATATTTAATAGAGATCAATCAGCACAGAACAAAATCCAATGTCAGACACACGGTCCATTTACAAGTTCGTTCTAGGTCTAAACGAAACCGGAAGCACTTAATACCTCGCACATCCATACAATCAACAAGTACGTCCGGACGGCTACCACTTCAGCCCCTTCAAGGTAGCTACTCCTATCATGAGCATCAGTAGCACCCCTCCATTCGACGTGAAGATCATCGGTCTTGCACCGTCTTCATATCCTCGACTTCTAATCGTCGATCAATTATTTGAAATGAGAATTAACTCGGCCTTTTCAAATAATTCATGTATATTTAGAATTTCAAATCAATTCATTTCAATGGTTAAATTATTCGACACCAATAATTCAATTCATTAATGTAATTTTCACGCCAAACACATTGAACCATCAAATATCCAATAAACCGAGAAAATTCAGTTTATTTCCATTCCATATCATTTATAATATTTTATCACGAATTATCGCTATTTTTATTTATTTAAAAATAGCCAATTCATTCAAATGACGCTTCAGGCCATAACGCGGCCGTGGCGCTGTTTTTCTTCAGATTTAATTTACACATTTCTGAAAATATAACTGTTGGATCTTCACAAATTTTATATCATTAGGAAGATCTTTTCAAAACGAATCCAACGGTTTTAGTTTTGGGAAAATCCGACGGTCGGATCTCCCAGTACAATCGTTTGAAGGTACGATTTCAAAATACAAACTACATCGTCGTTATTCGATTTAATTTAATTATATATATATATAATTGATTCTAGCGCTGTTTTTCTTCAGATTTGAATTAAACATTCCAGACAATCCAACCATTGGATCTTTACAAAGTGGGTGTCGCTGGAAAGATATTTTCAAAGCAAACCCAACGGTTTCGGTTTCGGGAAAATCCGATGGTCGGATCTCCCACAATAATATTTTGAAATCACGGTTTCAAAATACGAACTGCAGCTGCGTTATTCGATTATTTTAATTGTATATATATATAAATATAATTCATTCTTCGATTTCAAAACCATATTCACTTCATATATTTGATAAAAATGATATTTTTATTTAGTAGACATTTATTTCAACACATCACCATTTTTAACACTTCATATTTCGTATAAAAATGATATTTTTAGCGAACAAAAATATATTTCAATGCATGACTATTTTATTTAGCTCATACACATGTTAAAAATAATATTCATAGCAAACTAATATTTATTTCAACACTTGTGTATTTTTAGCGAGTTGTTTCCATGATAAAAATGATATTTTTATCATCAAAAATATCTATTCAACACATGAATGTTTTCGACTTCACACATACGATAAAAATATGATTTTTATCATTCTAGTCCTTTATTCAACACATGAATGTTTTCTATAGTTTATACATATATAAAAATGTGATTTTTATTGTAAAACAATTTATTTCAAAACACGATTATTTTATATGGTTCATACATAAGGTAAAAATTTTATTTTTATTGTAAAACAATTTATTCAAAACACTAATATTTCATATAGTCTATATATATAATAAAAATGTTATTTTTATCTCTCAAAGAATTTATTCAATACATGACTTCATTCAACACATGAATTTCTATTCAACACATGAATTTCTATTCAACACATGAATATAGTTTCAACACGTGAAAATAATTCTAACACAGGAATATTATTGAAAATTTCGACAGCATAACGACAGAGTAGTTAAAACCGGCACCGTCCCGAGTACGGCTCCTCGCTCTACCTTAAACCCTCGCAGCTTTTGACAATGGGGATTTTCAATATCTAGTTCGTACGTAGACGAATTTTCCCATATACTAATCCTATTGGGATTTCAACCACAATCAATCATTTCAAATCAACCATTCATGATATTCACCAAATTTCACATCAACCAATAATCCAAACAATATCACAACCAATATATATATATTGTCCATGGTCTGTGGACGAGGGGAGTATATATATATATACGTATATACTATATTTCAATTTCATTTCAATATCTTTTCAATTTATTTCAACGCATATATCATTTTTACAATGCATATATAACTTATACATCGAACATACAACTTTTACAACGCTTATACATGTGGTGTACAATGCTTATATAACTCATACATCGACTATATAATTTATACATCGTTGTTTTCCATATCGTTTATAAATTAGAAATCTCACATTGGGTTCTACTCCACCAAAAATTGCAGAAGGCTCAGAAAAATATCCGCTCTCTTCTAGAATGTAGAAGACGCCCGCACGAGTCCGCTGTCTCTTGTTTCACTGGATTTCGACAACATACGAAAAAGATATGATTTTTATTGTAAAATCATAAACCTTAGCGCTTTAAAGTGCTATAGAATAGTTCAAAATAAAAACAGCCGCATACCTCTTTGAAATGTTCAAATCTAGGTCAATGATTTTCGCTCGATCCATAGCACAATACTGAAATCGAACCGCACCACGATGAAGAGGATCAAATTGCGCTCTGGCGCGTGTGGGTGGGGTTCAACTCGACGGGGAGGGGGGGTTGGGCGTGGTGGCTGCTCGAAGTCCGGGTCTTTGAGGCGGCGGTTCTCGACGTAGGGGCGACGAGGGGAGGAGAAGTCGGTGTTGATTTGAAGAGGGTGAAGAGTACTTTAAAAAGTTCCGAAGGGTCGCGCCTTTTCAGGCCTTGTTTATAATTAAAAATAATTATATTTATTTTCAAACATCGATTCAAAGATACTTTTCGTCATTATTATTTAAAATAATTTATTTTAAATATTTAAAATCCACTAAAATAGCCAAAATAAAAAATTTAAACTGGCTCAGATTTTCCGGGTTGTTACAATCTCCCCCACTTAAAACTTTTCGTCCCCGAAAACGAACGAAGTCGAAAGTGGTTTAATCAACCAAACCAACTTTCCTTCTGGCTTCCATTATCCAACTTTTCAGTTTCTAAGAATTTTCAAATTCTTCAAAAATTTGGCTAACACCCTAAATTTTCGATTTTTTTTTCCATAACTTCCTTTGTGCGGGAAGCTTCAGGATATTTCAAATAGCCTCCCATGGCCCTCGCCAATCCAAAAGAAAAAGAAAAATCCAAGCAGCTAGCCAATCGGCTCATAAAATCATCAAATCCCAAGAAATACAACAAACATGTACCTATTTGTCGGGCAAACAACTTTATTCCTTCGCTTAGCAGTTTATCCATAACCTGTTCACACATATATAATGCACATGTATATATTTCTATCTATCTTTAAATCAGTTCAATATTTGCCTACTTGCATACTTTTAACTTCATTCTCTTATTGATTAAATTAACTATCATTCTAATAATTTAACTAATCAAATCTACAATCACACAACCAACAATTAATTTGTTTTTAACTTTTCAAAAATATACTAATTAATTCATGTACTCTTTTGAAAACATTCAGATTATATAATTAAAAAGTTTACATGCATGAAGAGAAAACAACAGCAAAGTAGAGAACAAAATGGTAATGCAAAGATATGGTAAATGTACCATGCACCGGAGTCAATCAGAGATATCCACCCTGCACTTGGGGTAGGCTTTCTTAATACTCTCCTCTGTTTCCCAAGTACAATCTCGTGGATCTCCACTCCATTGCACTTTGACTAAGTGAACCTTCTTGTTCCTCAGTTCTTTGGTTTCTTTGCCAATTATCTTTAGCGGCTCTCTCCTCACATCCAATTCTGGAGTAATTTCTATATCCCATTGCGCTGCTTCTTCCACGATCAAGTCTGGATCATGAACATGCTTTCGAAGTTGAGATACGTGAGACACATTATGTATTCCAGGCAACCAATTTGGTAATTGAACCCTATAAGCTAGAGTTCCAACCCGTTCCAGAATAGGAAACGGACCAATAAACTTGGGGGCCAATTTCCCTATTTTACCAAACCGGATTACCCCTCTCATCGGAGATACCTTCAAATACACATGGTCGCCAACAAAAAATGATATATCTCTTCTTCTCTTATCTGCATAGCTTTTCTGTCTGCTTTGAGCGGCGAGTAATCATTTCCTAACGAAATTGACTTCGTCCGCAGCTTCGTGAATCATATCGGGTCCCAATACAAGTCTATTACCAGGTTCTACCCAACAAGCAGGAGATCGGCATGGTCTACCATACAATGCTTCGAATGGTGACATTGTCAGGCTCGCTTGGTAGCAGTTGTTGTATGAGAACTCAGCCAAATGCAAATGGTCTTCCCATGATCCGCCAAAATCAATAACACAAGCCCGCAATGTATCTTCAACAATACGATTCACCCTCTCAGTTTGACCATCTATTTGAGGATGATATGCGGTGCTCAAGTTCAGTTTCGTTCCCAATTCTGCTTGGAATGCTTCCCAGAATTTACTAGCAAAAATCGGGTCACGATCACTAACGATCCTCATGGGAACTCCGTGCAGTCTAACTATTTCTCTAAAATAAATCTGTGCCAAACTCTGAGCAGTTCTATTCGATCTGACAGGTATGAAATGGGCGGTCTTCGTGAAACGATCTACGATCACCCAAATACTGTCATTTCCTTTCCTGGATCTGGGCAAACCATCTATGAAATCCATAGAAATCTGTTCCCACTTTCCACTTGGAATTTCCAACGGTTGCAACAGTCCGGCGAGTTTCTGCTGATCGCTTTTGACTTGCTGACAAGTAGCACACCGGCTAACGTATAAAGAAATGTCTCGTTTCATAGATCCCCACCAGAAAGTGCGTTTGATATCATTATACATTTTTCTCACTCCTGGATGGATACTAAGCTTAGCTTTGTGACATTCATCTAATACTTCAATCCGGAGTTCAAGAATGTCCGAAACACAAATCCGACCCTTTAACCTCAAAATCCCCTCGTTATCTATCTGAAAACTCGAGGGCTCGCCTTTCTGGATTCTCTCTCTGATCTTCTGAATGAAGTGATCATCCTTCTGAAGAGAAGATATGCTATCAATCAATGAAGGTGTGATGATAAGACCGGCGATAATTACATTCTTTCTATTGAGCGCATCAGCCACAACATTAGTTTTCCCCGAAGTATATAAGATATCAAGATCATATGCCGTGAGAAATTCTAACCAACGCTGCTGTCTCACATTCAGATCCTTCTGAGTGAATAAATATTTCAATGATTGATGATCAGTGTATAATTCAAACTTCTCACCCAATAGATAATGCCTCCAGATCTTCATAGCAAACACGATGGCTAACCATTCAAGATCGTGAGTTGCATAATTCTTTTCATGTGGCTTCAATTGACGGCTAGCATAAGCAACTACCTGGCCTCTTTGCATTAGCACTACATCAAGGCCTTTTTTAGAAGCATCGGTCTAGACTTTCAAGTCTTGGTTACCATCAATAATTGTTAGCACTGGAGCAGTTGTCAGTTTTAACTTCAGCTCTTGGAAAGCTGCCTCACATTCGTGAGTCTAGTTGAATCTCGAATGTTTCTTAGTAAGCTTTATTAAGGGACTGGATGTCTTCGCAAAATCCTTAATGAATTTCCGATAATAACTGGCCAACCCGAGAAAACTTCGGACTTCTATGGGTGTACGAGGTTGTTTCCAATTCTGAATAGCAGTAATTTTACTGGGATCCACAGAAATTCCTTGTTTTGACACGACGTGACCAAGAAATTTGACTTCTTCTTGCCAAAATATACATTTGGAAAACTTTGCTTTTAAAACATTCTTTCTCAGAATCTCTAGCACTTGTTCCAAATGTTTTTCATTCTCACTTTCTGACTTAGAGAAGATTAGAATGTCATCAATGATAACCAGAACAAATTTATTCAATACTTTCTCGAATACACGGTTCATTAGATCGACAAAGTATGCTGGAGCATTACATAAGCTGAACGACATTACTAACCACTCGTAGAATAAGTCTGGACCTCTGAATGCTGTCAAAGGAACACACTCTTCGGCAATACGAAGCTAATGGAAACCTGTAGCTAGATCCATTCGTGAAAACACTTGTGCGCCATTCAATTGGTCCAATAAATCATCAATCCGCGGCAATGGATATTTGTTCTTCAGCGTCTGCTTATTCAAGTCACGATAATCCACACATATTCTGAGAGTATCGTCTGACTTCGGGACAAATACCACCGCTGCTCCCCAACCAGAGAAACCAGGCCTGATCAGACCTTTCCATACAAGCTATCGAGTTTGATTATCTAACTCTTCTTTTTCCTTCAAGGTCATTCTTCGAATTACATGAACTACTGGCCTTACATTTGGAACTAAAGAGATTTTAAAATCAATTTCTCTCTACGGGGGTAAGCTAATAACTTCTTCGAACACATCCGCATAGTTCTTGACAACTGGGATATTTTCATTGTCGACCGAAATATTCTCCATAACGACAGGGACAGGTTCTATTTGAGCAGGAGAAACATCTAATGCTACCCAGAAGTCTTTTCTATTAGAATTCGGACCTTCACAGGGAATTACAATATTGGCAAGCTTCGTTTTAACCTTGACTACCCTTTCTGCACATTTAACTTCCGCTTCATATTTGGTTAACCAATCCAATCCTAAAATAAGGTTGAATTCGGTAAAATTCATGACGATCGAGATACAAGGAAACCGATAACGAGAAAAAGAAACAGGTACCCCACAAACCTAATTAAGATTGAGGGAACCGCCAACCGGATTATGGACTGTTATGGGTTCTTTGAGCTTTTTCAAATTTAAATCCAATTTCTTAACCGCATTCTTTGCAACAAAGCTTCGTGACGTGCCTGTATCAAACAGTACTTCACTGGAATGTTTTTGACAATAAGCGTGCCTTCTAGAACATCTGGCCTTTTCTGACTAGATGAGGTTGCAGGAACTTCTGCCACTTCATTTACATGAACCTTTTCAGATTTCTTTAAGAGCCAGCAATCCTTTTCAAGTTGGCCAGTCTGATGGCATTGACTGCATTTTCTATTCTCTTGAAACTTGTACTTGGATTTAAATTTACCTTTTATATGTTTCTTTAGAGATTTGCAACTTATCGATAGAAGTCCTTGCTTATTGTAGTTAGAGCATATGGCAGTTGTTACTGGTCCTTTTCAGAATTAACCTTTTTCCCTTTGAATCTAGGCTTCTTTTTGACCCTGGACGTCGTACCTGACTCTGGCTGTGTACTTGTCTCTAGGCTATCAGCTTCAAATTTCCTTTTGCTGCTAGTGCTGACTTCCTCTTCATCATCAAAAAGGCCTCGCTTATCTAGATCTTCATACTGATAAGCCATGTATATCATTTCAGAAAAAGGAAGCTTTACGTGCCCCATTACACTACTTTGGTACTTTCTTTGGAGCCCGTTAATAAATCTCAGATTCTTCCTCTATGGATTTTGAATTAGATGAGGGGCAAAATGAGAAAGTTCGTTGAATTTCTTATGATATTCCGGAATGGTCATATCACCTTGTATCAAATAATGGAATTCATCACATAACCGCTCGGTTGCTTCTGGAGGAATAAATATTTCACTGAAAATCTCTTTAAATATATCCTAGGTAATATTACCTTCTGGATTTTCCTTAATAATCAAATCCCACCAGAACAAAGCTTCTTCTTCGAGTGCCCAAGATGACAGTAATCTTTTCTGGTCATCACTCACTTTTAAACCTTAAAAGATTTTCTCAGCAGAACGAATCCAAGCTTGTGTTTCCATAATGGATTCTTTGCCCAAGAATGGTGATCCACCCAGATTTCGATACCTCTTTACTAGAGATTCAATATCTGGGTCTGCATTACTTCTTCTGTTTCTACCACTCATTTTCTAGTGCGTCTGCATATAGCAGACCAAGTGTCCGGTCAACAGAAAAGATATTATAAAACATAGAAACATATACTTGAATGTAAATGTGCCTATTGGGGTGTATTTCATTCTGCTATACTCATACTAGGATATTTCTGATCCTATCTGTAATGAGTTCTTCGTCCTAGAACACTACTGGTTCTATTTCTGACGAGTTCGTTAATATGTTATATTCCAGAATAAGCTTAACCAAAGCTCTGATACCACGTTTGTGACAACCCCAAACCCCCATAAGACGGTGGCAAGGGTAATCTTTGGAATATAACACATAAACACATAACAACAGAATAAAAATAATTCAATACACTAGATAAAGTACAATAGAATACACTAGATAAACATAATCATCAGAGTTACACAGTATACAGGATCATACTTAGTACAAAATACAGTTCAGCTATACATAAATGTCTACAGCGGAAATCTAAACATAATATGTACAATAGGAGCTGAACAGCATAAAAAGAGATAAATGATAAAATCCATCTTCAGGTCAAGCTATCCAGAAAGAGCCTGCTAAAACCTGAATACAAGGCTGCCCGTGTAGAAAAAGGGGCACCCGAGTTTGCAAGGTAAACAAACTACGAGTCATTCATGGGACTGGTATGAGAAATCTACTTAACATTTTTTACAATATGGCTAATCACAGGACCACGCCACTTTTGCGGAACGGGTTTACTCCATTGGATTGCCAGTGCTTTAAAACAAGTAAATCTTTTAAAGATCGCAATGCTTTTTATAAAAACGAAGCCATTATAAGACCCAGTTCCCATCACACAACAACACAAACAGGAGGATAGAGTTTTACCTTATAATGGCCAATATATGCTTGATACGAATAAAACAAAAGCATTTGATATTATTACTAGTGTTTATATGTTTCAAAAACAATTTCAATCATACCTATCAATCATAGACGACGTGGGTACCATATATCATGTCGCCATATATATATACAATCAAAACCGCACGGTGTCGTATTTGGAATTTGGACTTCCGTCTTGAACCAAGGCAAGGGATCGTCCTTACCGAATTCGAGACTCTCTAGCCCGAGCCTCAGGATCAGAACGCATCGATCATTTGGAGCCACAGGGCTGGTCCACCGATGCGGATTAAAATGCCTGAACACTACGTTTCCCCGCCCTTTGGGGCGCAAATGAGTCCTATGACTCTATCGGCTCCACATAGTCACCGATATATCTGAGGTGCCTCGCAATCCAACAACCACACAGGTGAAAATAATATAAATGTCGGGGCTGGTAGGTCACTGACACCACCCTAGCAAGAAAGAAATGCATGTTCTACTTGGATCTTTCCCCTGTTTCTTGTCCATACCGAGGTGTGAGGCTCGCGAGACAACGCTATACACAAAGCCATGCCACACAGGCTGCGCTTTGATCATCAACCACAAGACTTTGCTTTTCAACAGAAGCCTTGATCATCTGCCACTTAGGCATGTCACACAAGCAGTTCACTCCATGCGACTGATTTCTATCAATATATAACCTCTGAGCTATTACGTCTCAGAGAAGGGCGTTAAGCAAGAGAATAAATTCTCCGCCGCCAAATAGATATATATTTAATAGAGATCAATCAACACAAAAAAAATCCAAATTCAGACACAGTCCATTTACAAGTTCGTTCTGGGTCTGAACAAAACCAGAGGCACTTAATACCTCGCACATCCGTACGATCAACAAGTACATCCGGACGGCTACCACTTCAGCCCCTTCAAGGTAGCTACTCCTATCATGAGCATCAGTAGCACCCCTCCATTCGACGTGAAGATCATCGGTCTTGCACCGTCTTCATATCCTCGACTTCTAATCATCGATCAATTATTTGAAATGAGAATTAACTCGGCCTTTTCAAATAATTCACGTATATTTAGAATTTCAAATCAATTCATTTCAATGGTTAAATTATTCGACACCAATAATTCAATTCATTAATGTAATTTTCATGCCAAACACATTCAACCATCAAATATCCAATAAACCGAGAAAATTTAGTTTACTTCCATTCCATATCATTTATAATATTTTATCATGATTTATCGCTATTTTTATTTATTTAAAAATAGCCAATTCATTCAAACGACGCTTCAGGCCATAACGCGGCCGTGGCGCTGTTTTTCTTCAGATTTTATTTACACATATCTGAAAATCTAACCGTTGGATCTTCACAAATTTTATATCATTAGAAAGATCTTTTCAAAACGAATCCAACGATTTCAGTTTTGGGAAAATTCGACGGTCGGATCTCCCGGTACAATCGTTTGAAGTTACGATTTCAAAATACGAACTACAGCGTCGTTATTCGATTTAATTTATATATATATATATATATATATATATATATAAACAATTCTGGCGTTGTTTTTCTTCAGATTTGAATTAAACATTTCAGACAATCCAACCATTGGATCTTTACAAAGTGGGTGTCATTGGAAAGATATTTCCAAAGCGAACCCAACGGTTTCGGTTTCGGGAAAATCCGATGGTCGGATCTCCTGCAATAATCTTTTGAAATCACGGTTTCAAAATACGAACTACAGCTGCGTTATTCGATTATTTTAATTATATACATATATAAAGATAATTCATTCTTCGATTTCAAAACCATATTCACTTCATATATTTGTTAAAAATGATATTTTTATCCAGTAGACATTTATTTCAACACATCACCATTTTTAACACTTCATATTTCGTATAAAAATGATATTTTTGGTGAACAAAAATATCTTTCAACGCATGACTATTTTATTTAGCTCATACACATGTTAAAAATAATATTCATAGCAAACAAATATTTATTTCAACACTTGTGTATTTTTAGTGAGTTGTTTACATGATAAAATGATATTTTTATCATCAAAAATATTTATTCAACACATGAATATTTTTAGCACTTCATATTCACAATAAAAATGTAGATTTTATTGTTCAATCTATATATTCAACACATGAATGTTTTCGACTTCACACATACGATAAAATATGATTTTTATCGTTCTAATCCTTTATTCAACACATGAATGTTTTCTATAGTTTATATATATATAAAAAAATGTGATTTTTATTGTAAAACAATTTATTTCAAAACACGATTATTTTATATAGTTCATACATAAGGTAAAAATGTTATTTTTATTGTAAAACAATTTATTCAAAACACTAATATTTCATATAGTCTATATATATAATAAAAATGTTATTTTTATCTTTCAAAGAATTTATTCAATACACGACTTCATTCAACACATGAATTTCTATTCGACACATGAATTTCTATTCAACACATGAATATAGTTTCAACACATGAAAATAATTCTAACACAGGAATATTATTGAAAATTTCGGCAGCATAATGACTGGGTCGTTAAAACCGACACCATCCCGAGTACGGCTCCTCGCTCTACCTTAAAGCCTCGCAGCTTTTGACAATGAGGATTTTCAATATCTAGTTCGTACGCAGACGAATTTTCCCATATACTAATCCTATTGGGATTTCAACTACATCAATCATTTCAAATCAACCATTCATTATATTCACCAAATTTCACATCAACCAATAATCCAAACAATATCACAACCAATATATATATATTGTCCATGGTCTGTGGATGAGGGGAGAGTATATATATATATATATGTATATGTATATATGTATACATATACGCATATAATTATATTTCGATTTCATTTCAATATCATTTAAATTTATTTCAACGCATATATCACTTTTACAACGCATATATAAATTATACATCGAACATACAACTTATACAACGCTTATACATGTGGTGTACAACGCTTATATTACTCATACATCGACTATATAATTTATACATCGTTGTTTTCCATATCGTTTATAAATTAGAAATCTCACATTGGGTTTCACTCCACCAAAAATTGCAGAAGGCTTAGAAAAATATCCGGTCTCTTCTAGAATGTAGAAGACATCCGCATGAGTCCACTATCTCTTGTTTCACTGGATTTTGACAACATATGAAAAAGATATGATTTTTATTGTAAAAGCATAAACCGTAGCGCCTTAAAGTGCTATAGAACAGTTCAAAATAAAAACAGTCGTATACCTCTTTGAAATATTCAAACCTAGGTCAATGATTTTCACTCGATCCGTAGCACGATACTGAAATCGAACTGCACCACGATGAAGAGGATCAAATCGCGCTCTGGCTCGTGTGGGTGGGGTTTAATTCTACCGGGGGGGTGGGTGGGGTTTATTTCTGCACCATTTAACTAGTGTCCCAACTAGTAACGATAACGTGATCCCAATCCCTGTAGTTTCCATTGCCTTCAGGCATACATTTATTATTTGTTACCTAGATCTAATCTAGGGTTTTCTACTAAGTGCCATCTAGATTCAACTAGAGTTTATGCTATCTGCTGAACGCTTCTCGGATTCAGGGTTTATGCCACCTAGTCCAACTAGGGATTACGCTACCGGTCGAACGATGCCCCCAAATCTAGGACACACTACCTAGAGTGGTATATGTTCCTATACTTCCCCACGCATGTATCGCGAATCGTTATCGCTTGTCTAGATGCACATGTCCTGTAATGTGCGGCCCGAGTCCTATGGCAGGGCAAATCAAGAAATACAGAACTCGGTCGGGAGCTTTTTGATATCTGCTGATGCAGATGCTAAGGTCTGTTTTTATTCTAGTGGCTATGGTCCCACTTGACCCCTCCCTCAACTAATGAAAGGCACACCTTGAAAAATGAGAACTATACGCCGGCCCCCGGTGCCCCACTATCCTATGGCCATCCTCACCCATAACTAGATAGCAAGTATATAGTCTTTTGGAGTTCTCCGCCTTTCCGCTTCATGTATCTCGATTGACTCAAGATGGATGGTAGACGACGAGTTGCTATCACAGGGCTACCGTTTTCTCGCCGAATCGCGCTGGTCCATCCTAGTCTTTAGGTTGCCATATATTGCAACCAAGGCATACCCCTGGTTCTTCTACGCAGACCTTAACCTCTGTGAGCCCAGGAGGATCATCTGCAGCCTCACAGAGGGATACCATGAGTAGCCTCACGTCCCCTCGAAGCCTCGGGCTTCGTAACCTAATTTGTTGGAACTTTGTTTTTACTCAGACGGAAATTCGCTCCTTCCTGTGTTATACTAAGAATTACTACTTAGTTCTACTAACTAAGGTTTACCACTTAGTTTCCAGAATCGTTGTTTTTTAACTAAGGTTTACTACTTAGTTCCTTTTAACTAAGGTTTACTACTTAGTTCTCTTCTCGTGGTTAAGTGTCATTAGTCAATTCAAGCTAACTTAACCCCCTTCATTTATCCTGTTAAACTGGTTAAGTGTTATAAGTAATTCATGTTGACTTAACCCCACCACAAACCAAGTTATATTGGTTAAGTATTTCTTATTACTTAACCCTACCCATTCATCCTGTATTGGTTAAGTGTTCCTTGTTAACTTAACCTTGCCCGTCTGTTTTAACTAACATGTTATTAATGGTTAAGTATTATCCCTTCATGCTTTAGACTTAATGTAACACCCCGCGAATTCTATAACTGTGAAATGCACAAATTAAAGTATAATTAATTTTAATCAAAGAACTAAGGGAAACGGGATACGCCATTGCGTTCGTCTCGGAAAAATACGCGAAATAGAGTCCGAGTTTTCGAAAAACGGAGTCCGTATGAAGAAGATATGGCCTTCGGAAGTTTTGAATTAAGTTTAAAATTCAAACAGAATAAAATAACACAGAATAATCAAGTTTAAATTCTAAAATGGGGCCCAATGGGCCAGGGCGGAAAAACACCCGCCTAACGCACCCAGGTCGACTGGGCTGTCGACCTGGCCTAACCAGGTCGACAGGGCTGTCGACAGGCATGTCGACCTGGTCCAGAGCCAGGTCGAACCCAGTCCAACCTGGCTGGCCTATTCTATGTTGGTCGATTTTCTGTGGTCTGCTTTGTCATTAGGGCTAAGTGGCGGGCTCTAATTGGTCTCTCCTTAGGATGAATGGCTACGATCAATCCAAGCAACATCAATGGTCCTAATCAGTTTATAACCTCTATAAAAACAACCCTAGACTAACCCTAATCTATTCATTCAAAAATAAGAACAAAGCCGCCATGTTGCTGAGGAACGACTAGGGGTAGCCACCAATTGGAGAGAGGATTAGGAGGCAAAATTCTAAGGCATAAAGCAACTCAATCAAATCAAACCGCATCTTCAAATCCCTAAATTAGAGAATTCGCCATACCATTGTAAGTAGAGTATTACTTTGGTATGAACAAATAACTGTGTTAGTTTGTATACTTGGATGTGGTGATAAATAATTCATATTTGTGCGTTACTATGATTCTTATCGATTTGGGATATTGTATATGTTTGGATATTCTCGAATTATGTTATTCATTATAAAGAACTACATGCGGTAGTTCTATGCAAGTATACGTTTGGAATATTCGCAAAATTATGTAATCCATGTTGAAGCTACATGTATGTAGTTGATTAATTGAAATTCATGCAAGTTTGGGGTTTTGCTACTATGCCATCATGATGTATATTTTTGTACATAAATCATTTTTGTGAGTAATTGGAATAAGTTTGGGTTATTATAATCCATATGAAATTATGTTGAGAATTTGGCATCATGTATTAAGCCATGCTTTTGTACTAGAACACCTATTTGCAAACTTATGAATATGACTAGGCTATGATTGATAATTTGCATAATTGAAATTGTCAACAAGAATTATATGATGACATATGTGGTACATAGCTAGGTTAGGTTCAAAATCCCTTTTTGCAAGTTTACATGACTAAAGTAAAAATCATGATTTCATGTTAGAAATATTTATGCCATGGTTATGTGAACAAATACTTATGCTATGCTTATGTTTGACATTATGCCATGCTTATGTTTGACATTATGCCATGCTTATGTTAGAAATATTTATGCCATGCTTATGTTTGACATTATGCCTAAATAAAAATATAGGTTCATGTTGTAGTTATGACTATGTGTCAATAATGATACCCAATTTAGATTCTTATCTCAACTACAAGTTTACATGGCTTGATTCATGTCACCTATGCTTTATGACCAAAGTATATGTTACCACTATGCAAGTACACCAGTTTCTATTTTATATTTCCAACGTCATATTGCAAGTTCATGCGCTCACCTTCCCCTTTTTGTGTATGTAATCACGCTTTAAGCCTCCCCTTTCGCATGGCTAGGTTGGGCTTTAAAAGGCTAAGCCCAACATATATATATATAATAAACGGACGTGTTAAACGGGGGAAAATAACGTTGGGTTAAAATTACTAATGAATGAAAATATAAAATAGAAGGGCCCAAATTCAAGTATGGGTTGGGCCCATGATTGGTGTAACCTTTACACCATTAACTTAATAATGGGCCGCAAATATTTACATATAAGAAAATAAAGAAGAAAGACAAAATATGTAAATGTAGAACATACGATGTGTTTAACCCGAGGTTGGATTGAGTTGTGATGTAAACCTGCCCGGAACCGCCCGGCTGTCCAGTAGTCACAACAATACCTATCCAATGTGGGAGGTTAAACATGGAGCCCAATAAGGACCCGAGGTTAGACTGAGTTATGGCGTAAGACTGCCCGGAACCAACCGGCAACAGGCAGCCACAACAATACCTGTCTAATGTGAGAGGTCAGGGCCTTAATAAAACAATTAAGGCTGAGTCAGGATTGTTAGGATTAAGTGAACTAAAGACTTAATCAAAATGGAACATGCTAAATTAAACGGACTGGTGGGGGTTAGGTAGGAAAACACTTAACCAACTTAGCATGTTGGCTAGAGATAGAAAAACCTAGTAACGGGGGACCCTTTTCAGCAGTAACCCTAGAAGGTGTATCAGGATACCCTGAAAGTAGGCAGGGTAGGGCACGATTACTGGGCTGATTGTAAGAGGTCAAATCGACGGCGGTGGTGTAGCAGTGTAGGTTCTAACGAGGTGCGAGCGTGCACACACTCCAGCGCAGAAAAATAAGGCACTGGGCACCAGTAGCATACCTGTGCATTCTAAGGTTGTGTCGGGCCGCCGCCATGGGACTTGATACACCCCATGGTGGGACCAGCATAGGTAACTACAACATCGGGGGCCGTAAGACACATGTAATTATGCGAGTAGGAGCCGATCATCGTAGAACGGATCACATCACCCTGATTATGGGGTGCCGGTTGGAAACTAGTTTATATGGGTTCAGAGATTAACATGGGGTACGATAGTATATTCGACCCTAGACAACTTAACCAAGTTTATAGTACTTTCCCACTTCTTGTTTATACTTATCATACCCAGTTCTTTATTCATAGACAAAATAGTACTAGACTTACTCAGGCTTTATGTCTGACTCTACTTTTCTTTCGTCTTCTTTTCTTCCGTTTCCCCCCCCCCCCCCCCCCCAGGTCCACAGGGAGGGAACACAGCAGCTTGACCGGTCTTAACTTCCAGCTTGAAGAGGAGACATGTATTGCTTGGTCCTTTTCGTCTTGAACTATGGCTTTGGACAAACTCTATGGGGCTTTTGCAGTTTATCTATGTTTTATCTTTGCTTCTTTAAATAATGTAATCAAGACAGATTATGAAAAGTGTTATGTTATGTTTTGGAAAAGATGTAAGACAATTATGGTGATGTTGTTGTAGCACGTATTTGCTTTCATGAAATAAAAGTTTGATGATTTTCCGCTGTTTACAAATATGTGTTCTTATATCTGTCTTGTATATCTGTGACTTATACTTATAAACCTCCACCAAAATTAGGGCATTCCCTTTGAGAGTGACCCTAACGGAGGTGGGGTGTTTCACTTAACCTTATTCCTTTATCACAACATGATGGTTAAGTGTTCAAGTTTACTTAACCCTATGGTCTAGCCCAGCTAACATATCAAATTGGCTAAGTGTATTAAATTTTACTTAACCCCATCCTCTGGTCTAGTTAACATGTTAATTTGGCTAGTGTATTAACTTTACTTAACCCCACCTTCTAGTCTAGTTAACATGTTAACTTGGCTAAGTGTTCTCTTAGTTACTTAACCCCTACAAATCTTGTCTTTTTACCATGTTAAGTTGGTTAAGTGTCCCTATAGACTTAGCCTTCCCATTCTAGCCTAACTGCGTTAAGTTGGTTAAGTGTTCCTATGGACTTAACCCTCCCATCCTTGTTCTAGCTTTAACTAAATAAATTAAAGCCGCAACCACTCACATTAGACAGGTATTGTTGCAAATACTGGATGTGCCGGTTGGTTCCGGGCAGGTTTACATCGCAACTCAGTCTAACCTCGGGTTAGGCATATTCGTGTTTTCCAAGTTCAAAGGGTTTTGATTAATTTTCAAATCAGGTTTTGAAAGTAACCATCCCGTCCGTCGGATCAGTTAGGGATAGCCAGGGAGAGCAGGAAACTTTTATTGGAAAACCCAAGCCTAGACACTATCCTCTCTGTCACCCTAGAACTTTCTGGTGTATGTATCATCTAAAAGAGATGTCATTAATAAACCTTTTCTTTGTATATAAATTTATCCTCAAAGTTTAACCACTTATCCTCAAAGTCCATTTTCCCTTTTTTAAAAAAAATTGGCCTATACCCTATACATTTGCCATGCCTACTAATGGACTTGTATTCTAGGCCCAAATCTTGATTTGCCTATCTTACAGTTTTATAGCGATTTAGATCCAACACCCCCATTTACAGTTTATGCCAAAACTAGATTTTATATTCTAGTTCACTTTTTATGCCCAAAACTTAATTTGCATACCAACTACCTATTATGTGGCCCATTTAACCATTTACCATTTATGCCCAACTATGTTAATATACTTATCATGCTTAATTTAGCCACCCAATTCTGATTTAATATTCTAATTTCAGTTCATGTCAAAACTAAACTTGTTATTCTAATTTTCATCTCAATAGTCATGCTATGATGCATGTTTCCAAACTATGCCAATTTCCAAGTTTAGTCAACTTCATGTTTTTCCCCAAAACACATTCCCATCGTTCGTATAATTGTGATTCATCTTAGATCATAAATAAAGCTAGATTCGTGGATAAAAAGGTAATGAACCAAAATGTCATGAAAGAATAGTCATAATAACTGGCATAAGATGACAATTCATAGGCATATAGATATGGTAATATTACGACATGATAAGGGTGGAATAGTATAGGTTCAAGAACATGGGTAGACCTAACATAATAGGTAAATTCCCAAGGTCTAAAACCAAAGAAAACCAAGAATAGGCAGAATAGATAAACATGGGTAGACCTAACTTAATAGGTAAATTCCCAAGATCTAAAACCAAGAATAGACAGAATAGATAAACACGGGTAGACCTAACTTAATAGGTAAATTCCCAAGATCAAAAACCAAGAATAGACAGAATATAAAATCAGGTTTAGACCCAATTTCGTCACAAAACTTAAGCAACACTTTCCTAGTCATGAATCATAGGTGTTTAATCACAGTAATCCTTGTTATGTCATAGGCAATAGTTTATGTTTCCTAATCAAAGGCATTGGCTTAGTCAAGGAAATAATTCTCATAGTCACAGTCACGGTCATAGGAACTGTTCATAGTCATAGGCAATGTTCATAGTCATAGGCGATGTTCATAGTCATAGGCAATGTTCATAGTCATAGGCAATGCCTAATTGGTCATCGAATCATAACAGTTCTTAATTAGTCCAAAGATATAGGCACAGATTTGAATAGAGAGATTTGGCATATTCTTTTATTCCTTTAATTTCATGTCACGAACAGAGAAAAATGTTCAAATCTAAAAATAACTGACTTACAGAGATTAGATTAGATTCGTAGAAAAACAGTCGTCGCAGTCGTTTGAATCTTCACTTGAAATCCTAGCTTGACTTGAACCTCTTCTTGAAAATCTTGAGCAGCATAACCTTGTCTTGGACTTTCGTATTATTTTCTTATTTTTATTTATTTATACCTTTTCTCAGAGGCAGCATAAGGATAGAAAAGAATTTGTGAATAGAGAAGGAGTCTAGGGCTGTTTATATAGGATTAGGTGGACGAATCTGGTCAGAAAACGTGACCAAATACATCAGAACGAACCAGGTTCAGAAAACTAGAAAAAGCGGGGGGGGGGGGGGGGAGGGAGTCGACCCCTAGGTCGACTATTCAGTCGACCTGGGTGCCCCTGGTCGACTACCCAGTCGACCTGGGTCTTTGGGCGGGAAAATTCCCGCCCAGCCCAATCTGGGTCTGATTTTCGAATTTGAACTCGTTTTCTGACCTGTTCGAATTTTAAATCGAATTCTAAAACTTCTGAAGACCATAACTCCTTCATACGGAGTCCGATTAACGCAAACTCGTATTCTATCTCATGAAGAATTCCGAGACGAACGCAATGGCGCAGCCCATTTCCCTTGATTTTGATATTAAAATTTAATTCTGCCTTGATTTGTGAATCCTAGTGTTACAGAATTACGGGGTGTTACAATAATGCATACATCCCTCGATGAGCAATTCAAGGATGGGCACTGGAGGACTTTATAGCAGAGTTTACGGCTCAAAATGACGTGAAGTGAAGCATGATTCGTCAATCATCATTTGAAGTTTACACCGAAACGACCGACGTCCTAGCACTGGAGTTGTTCAATTAACTCCTGAGGAACGTTCAGTCTGTTATGCACTAAGGTTAAAATTTCCGGCCATAAACAATGAAGCCGAGTATGAAGCCCTAACTGTCGGCCCCGAAAATCGTAAAGGAACTAGGAGTAATAGCAGTTGACATTTTCTGTGACTCACATGTTGTTACATTTAAGGCCATGATGAAATTCTAAATGAATGGTGCACGACATGTCGCCTATCTCAACTTGGTGGAAGAGTTGTTCGATTGTTTTGACCACTACAACATCTCTAATATCCCACAAGAACAAAATGAGGAAGCTAACTATTTGGAAAGGCTTGCTAGTTCCGATGATTCAGTACAGTCGGAGTTGATCCCGATAGAGATGTTGACAATGCCCATCATCGATCAGATGGAAATAATGAGGCGCTAGACATCGAACCTAAAAGAGAATCATGGATGTCTCCAATCAAAAACTCTCTCATGACTTGGTACCTTTCTTGACCGAAAGAATGAAAGGCATGCCATGGTACATAAAGCTTTGAGATACGTCATTTAGGGAGATGCTTTGTATCGAAAAGAATTCTCAGCTCCTTTGCTCCGGTGTATATCCAACGATGACGCCAAGTGCATACTGCAAAAAGGGCACAAATGTAACAACCCGGAAAATCAGAACCAATTAAAAAAATTTATTTTGACTATTTTGTTGAATTTTGAATAGTTAAAATAATTTATTTTAAATAATAACGATTAAAAATTTATTTTAATTGAAGTTGAAATGAATATATTTATTTTAATTATAAAAGGAGTTAGAAATAACGCGGTAGTTTGAAAATTTGAACTTTGACTGACTGTACAGGATGCAAAATTTAACGGATTTGAGTAAAACCAAAAATATGTAAATCTATTTAAAAATATCTTTCCAACGAATCCGAAAAATCGAAATTTCATAACGGGAATCAAAAGTTATGCCTAGTTTAATTTTCAGAATAGTCGCTGTAGAATTTATATATATATTTTAATATTAAAAATAGCCATTTTTCGAACGATCTCCGTTTTCGACGAAACCACTTTTGTTGGAACCAGAATGTCAAATTATTGCTAGATTCCAATTTTCATAATTTTTCGAATTAATATGTGAGCGTGGCGAAAGAAAATGTGTTTTTTCAGTTTTAGTCAAATTTAATTGACTGGAAAATGGCCATTTTTGAAAAGGTCTCAGAATTCGACGAAATTAATTTTGTTTGGACTGCATCGTCAAATCATAACTAGAAATAATTTTTCTGTAATTTTTAGAGTTAATATGCGGCCCCGGTAAATGCGAATAAAATATTCTTTTTGTTCGACATCAGAATTGGTTAAATTCATTAATCAATAATCTATTTAGATGAATAGTTGTTACTCGTAAACCCCACATGGGTGTTGGGATGACATACACTAGTCCCAATATGTAGTCGTATGTCAATCGATGGATTGACAGTCTGTGATGAGCGTTGCTTACTTATTTTACTGCCCATACAGTTATAAATCTCAATCTGGATGTGAATGGATTGTTTAATGATTATTTATCATTACTGTTATATACATATGCAATGTATGAAATCCATATGACGAATTTATATGGTAAATGATTGAGTCGCATTCCGATTCAGAATATTTGTAATAAAACAATATTTTAAAATAAGAATATCTTTATATAAAGAATATTCAAAAATAAAGAATCTTTTAAAATAAAGAATATTTTAGAATAATGAATATTTTAAATAATATTCAGTGAAGAAGAAAAATGTGAAGTCGAATTAAGTAGCAAATGCCATTTTAACCGGAACGGGTTTATCAATCGATTTATTTCATTCTAAAATGAATATAAAAGGGAAGTGATTTCGAAATATAATATTTTGAAAATAATGTTATTTTAATATAATAAAGATATAGAATATTCAATTTACATTTAAAATTTAAAATGAAGTTAAAAATCATTTTAAACGGATTTATAAATATTTATAAATACGTTTTAAATAGAAATCGACGATATATTATATATATCTATATAATGGCCTGAATAGAACGCGCAGCGCAGCTACCGTTCGCAAATTTTGACCATTAACTTCAAATTGGCATAACGGAAGATCCGACCGTCGGATTCTTCTAAAACCGGAACCGTTAGGTTCGTATCGAAAAGAGCTTTCCAATGAATTTAAGAGTTTTGAAATCTAATGGTTGAATTTGGAATTATGTTCAAATCAAATTTGGAAAAGGTCGCTATGGATGCAGTTCGGTGGCCGTTATTGGAAACCGACTGTATGAGCGATAATAAAATTATTAAAAATATGGAGAAATTATGTAAAATCATAATAAATGATTTGGAAAGAGTTTGGATGAGAAATTCCATATTTGAAAAGATAAAAATATATTTTTATCGAATTGAACTAGTTATTAACTAGAATAAATCTTCAAAATAAGATTTAATGAAGTTTTCCAATTAATTGATATTTAATTGGAATTAAATAAGATAAATTGAATTTTGGGGTTTGCCGTGAATGGTGTCTTAAATAAAACTGTTCTTAAACCCCATAAGAAAAGAATAAATCTTTTAATTAAGATTATTAGAGTTTTCAATTTTATTTAATAATCGGAATAAAAGGAAGTGTGAGTTGAGTTTATTGTGAACTGTGTTTTTAACGACATTTGTTCTTTAACTCAACTAATAGTGAAAATATAATTTGGAATTTATAAATCTTTCATTGAGATTTAATGGAAACTTTCCAAAGTAAAGTTTTCCAATTTAATATACTAAATTGGAATTGAATGGAATTCGTTTTAACAATAATCGAGATGAGATTCTGTAAAAGAAGACCGTTACTATATATGGAATTTAAGAGGCTTTGCCGTTATTCCATTTATATTATTAGTCTGATATAGAAATTTATATCGATTATATATTGATTTGATTTCTGTGAAGATTTCATATTTTATGGAAGATGATTTTGGGTTTATCGTGGACTGTGTTTTAAATGACATTTGTTCTTTAACCCAGTTAAAGATAAGATTTATCTCTTAAATCTAAATAATCATAAGGTAATGATTTTAGATATTAAAACCAAATTGGGGTTTTAATGAATCTTTAAAAGAGGGATTAAAGAATTTATCTTTGATAAAATTAATAGCAACCTTATTCCTAAAAATGTGAATACCTTATTAAAAGAATATTTTGAATTGGAATGTGGCGTATGATGTGTTTTTATAGCACTTGATTTTTGATTATAAAATACGCGAGTTATTCGGAAAGACCGGGTTTAACCCATTCTGAATAATTACTACGATGATTAAAAGTCGAAGATGAAGAAGGTGGTTGAAGACCGATGATCTTCACATCGAATGGATTAGGACTACTGATGCCTTTGATTGGAGTTGCTTCCTTGAGAGCGTTCCAGTGGTAGTTGTTCGGACATATTGTTGATTGTTCGAATATGCGAGGTATAAGGTGCCTCCGATTTCGTTCAGACCTAAAATGGACTTGTAAATGGATTGTATGTCTGACATTGTATTCCTTTATATTGTATTCGTTGATCTCTGCTAAATATATATCTGTTTGGCGTTTAACACCCTTCTCTAAGAGGTACGAGCTTAGGGGTTATGTATTGGCATAAATCAATGGTATGGTATGGATTGACAATGTGGCATGCCAAGATGCATGGATCAAGGCTTTGGTTGAAAAGCAGAGCCTTGTGGTTGATGATCAAAGCACAACTTTAAATAGCATAACTTTGTGTAGCATTACTTCGCGAGCCTCACACCCCGGTATGAACCAGAAACGTGAGTAAGGACTGCAGGGAGGACGTACATTTCTTTATAGCTAGAAGTGGTGTTTGGGTTTTACACGGCCCGTCATTTTACTTATGTGGATGATGGAATGAGGCGCCTCGGTTATTGAGTCCCTAGTGGCTCTATTTACGCCCCATAGGGCGGGGAAACGTATTGTTCAGGCATTTGTAATCCAACCATTGCACTTTGGTGGACCAACCCTAAAGATCCAAGGGCTCACCTAAGTCTGAGTCCTGAGGCACGGGCTAGAATGTCTAAAAAATCGGTAAGGACAATCTTTTGCCTTGGTTCATGACGGAAATCAAACTTCCAATATGACCCATGCGGTTTTGATTGTATTACTAGTACGACGACATAGTATATGGTAGCTATGCCGTCTGTGATTGATATTATGATTGAAATGTTTTTAAAACATATATACACTAATTATAATAATAATATCAAATTCGTTTCATCGTATCAAGAATTTTTGACCATTATATGGTAAAACTCTATCCTCCAGTTTGCGTTGCATTGTGTGATGGGACATGAGTCTTATAATGGTTTCATTCTTCTATAAAGAATTGCGTTGTTTTAACGATTTACTTTATTTATGCACCGGCAATCTAATGGAGTAAACTCGTTCCGCGTTAGCGGCATGGTCCTGTGATTAGCCCTATTATTAGATAAGTTAAGTAAGATTTCTCACACCAATCCCATGACTGACTTGTAGTTTGTTTCACTTGCAAACTCGGGTGCCCTCTTTTCCACATCGGCAGTCGAGTAGCTTCTTTTACAGGTATTTATCTCTTGAGCAGCATTCTGGATCGAAGCCTAAAGCTGTGTCCAGAGCATAGAAAATCTTCCGCTGTGTGTTGTATTAATTTATTGTAATAAGTCTTCCGCTGTATTTTATTTTTCCAATGTACTCTGATGTAACATTATTATAATGTTTATAAAAGTCTACTGTTATTTGTTCTGATGTGTTGCATGCCCAAAGTTAAAGTATGCGGGTTTTGAACGATTTTGATTGATCGATTAAGGTCGGGCAAAATGCATATCGTTACAGTTGGTATCAGAGCTCTGGTTAGCTCAAATCTTTGGGGTACAACTCGTTGGAACTGAACAAAAAACTCATCAGAGGTAGGATTAGTAATATCCAATAAGAATACTCATTAGAGATAGGATCAGTAGCATCCTAGAATGAGAAAACTCATTAGAGATGGGGTTAGCAATGCCCTAGAATGAGTTCAAAGTAAAAAGTTTATAATTAACGTATTTGTAATTATATATATAATCTGATATTAGAAAATATGATTTTTGAGTATATAAAAGTTATATTTGAAAAGCTAATTAACTAATTGATTGATGTTTGTGTTGCGTGATTATTAGTTCAACTAATAAAATTATTGAAACCAATAATAAAATAAAAATTGACTCGGTTAGTTAAACAACTTTTAGCTTCGTTCCTTTTCGAGGACAAAAAGATTTTAAGTGGGGAAGATTGTAACAACCCGGAAAATCGGAACCAATTTAAAAATTTTATTTTGACTATTTTGTTGAATTTTGAATAGTTGAAATAATTTATTTTAAATAATAACTATTAAATATTTATTTTAATTGAAGTTTGAATGAATTTATTTATTTTAATTATAAAAGGAGTTAGAAATAGCGCAGTAGTTTGAAAATTTGAATTTGAACTTTGACTGACTGTACAAGATGCAAAATTTAACGGATTTGAGTAAAACCAAAAATATGTAAATCTATTTAAAAATATCTTTCCAACGAATTCGAAAAATCAAAATTTCATAGCGGCAATCAAAAGTGATGCCCAGTTTAATTTTCAGAATAGTCGTTGTAGAATATATATATATTTTTTAATATTAAAAATAGCCATTTTTCAAACGACCTCCGTTTTTGACGAAACCACTTTTGTTGGAACAGGAATGTCAAATTATTACTCGATTCCAATTTTCAGAATATTTCGAATTAATATGTGAGTGTGGCGAAAGAAAATATGTTCTGTCAGTTTCAGTCTAATTTAATCGACTGGAAAATGGTCATTTTTCAAAAGTTCTCAGAATTCAACGAAATTAATTTTTTTAGGACCGTATCATCAAAACATAACTAGAAATAATTTTTCTGTAATTTTTAGATTTAATATGTGGCCCCGGTAAATTAAAATGTACGATCAAATTAAATAATTAAATGATTTATATTTTAAATTTGAAGAAAAAAAATTCATAATAGACCGAATTGAGTTCTGAAACATATTCCATTATGTCCGGGACGGGGGTATTTGGCTGGGAGCGACATTCGTTGGGTTTGATTTGGAGTTCGTATTGTTAAACATGAATTTTTGGAATAAATGAATTAAACAAAAGGGGAAAATACACTATATAAATACACCGTATATACCAAAACCCTAATTCCCTATACTGCAGCTACCACTTTCATTTATCAATGGCCGATATTGTCTAAATTTTAAACCCTAATAAATTCAAATCCATCTCTGTGAAAACCCGTAACTTCCCCGTAAAGGAAAGCGTCGGATAGTTCGAGAACAAGCCACAACAGAACACATATAGAAGAACATTTCATTGCATATTACAACAATGCATCAGATTACAAGAATATACAGAGTATAAATGAATATTACACAGAAATATCAGAGATTTAAATTACATTTAAATACATAGCAGCGGAAAATAATACAATACACAACTAGAAGAGATATACGGATACAAAGCTTTCCGGATATCGTTCCAGCGGTAAACCAGGATCCTGTGCATAAAAATCTGCAAAACCAAAACTACTAGCTGCCCGTGTCGAAAATAGGGGCACCCAGAGTTTAGGTTAAAACAATAAACTCAAGGTCAGTCATAGGACTGGTGTGAGAACTAAAACAGTTATTAATCTTTATTTTAAATCATTAGGTAAATCAAGGGACCACGCCGTATAACACGGAACGGGTTTCCTCCCAAGAATACCAGTGCATAAAACAAACAGCGCAATGCTAAATAAAGAAAAATGAAGCTGTTATAAGACCCAGGTCCCATCACACAATGCAACACAGTCGAGGATAGGGTTTTCCCTTATAACAGCCAAAGAATGCTTGATACGTTTTAAAACAAATCATTTGATACTATTATAAGTGTATAAAACAACTTCAAATCATAAGTATCAATCATAGGCGGCATAAGCGCCCCATCCCACTATGTCGCCATATATAGGGTTACAATTAAAACCGCAAATGTCACGTATTTGGAAATTGGATTTCCGTCTATGAACCGAGGCAAAAGATAGTCCTCAACCGATTCGAGACTGTCTAGTCCGAGCCTCAGGCAAGTACTCTGTCAAGCCTTTGGATCGTCAGGGCCGGTCCACCGATGTGGATTAAAATGCCTGAACACTGCGTTTCCCCGCCCTTTGGGGCGTAAACGAGCCAACGAATGGCTCCATCGGTTCGAGAACGACCGATCAATCCGAGGCGCCTCGCAACAGCAACAACCACATAAGTCAAACTCGTCAGGGCGTGTAAAACCACTGACGCCACTTCTAACTAGAAAGAAACGCATGCCCTCCCTGAGGTCCGTCTCCCGTTTTTGGTTCATACCTGGTGTGAAACACGCGAGGTAAACGTTACACAAAGCTACGCCACAAAGGCCGTGCTTTGATCATCACCACAAGACTTTGCTTTTCAACAGAAGCCTTGATCATTTGCATCTTAGCATGCCCCACAGGCAAACCATCCTATGAAACCGATATCAGTCACACAGAATGAAATCCGATGTCAGACACACAGTCCATTTACAAGTCCGTTCTGGGTCTGAACGAAACCGGAGGCACCTAGTACCCCGCATATCCATCGATCTCCAAGTACGTCTGGACGATCACTAACTGTTTCCATCTTCTTGGGTGTATAGCCCAATCAAGATCATCAGTTATCACCCAAACGACGTGAAGACCTCCGGTCTTCGACCATCGTCTTCATCTTCGACTTATCGTCGTATCAGTTATCCAGAATGGGATAAACCCGGTCTTTCCGAATAACTCGCGTATATTTTAAATAAGTGTTACACAAACACAACATACGCCTCATTCCAATTCATTAGTCACTAACCGTAAATTAATCAAGAGAATAATTCCCCAAATATTAACCCCGAAGGCCGAAACCAACATCAGATCAATATCCAGAAAACCATTCTGCTTAGCTAACCGACAGTTAGTTTCTAAATTTCACATTCATAGGGAAAGGTTCCCATTAATTTTATCCAAGATAAATTTCTTGAATTTATTCTTTAATCTGATCTTTTGAATATCAATTCAAAACTAGTCGGAATTAGCGAACCTTACCGAAGTAATCATTGGTTTTAATTTCCCAATCCCAACCTATTCATCCCATGAAGTAAAAACTGGTAATACTTCATATCTAACACCACGGTGTTATCGGTAAATTCAATTACCATTTCACGTTCAAATCTAATTAAAGATTTAACTATCGCCTGGAGCAAAACTGGTAATACTCCATTTTCGATCATTTCAATCTAATTAAAGATTCATTAAAACTCCACTTAGTTTTAATCTTCGACTGGGTTAAAGAATCAGTGTCATTTTAAAACACGGTTCACGATAAACCCAAAATCACGTTCATTAATTATTGGGTTAAAGAACGAGTGTTATTTAAAAACACTGTTCACGATAAACCCAAAAATCAATATCGATTCAATTCCAATTAAATATTATTTAATTGGTACACTTCATTAAATCTAAATAAAAAGATTTAATCTTTTCTCAACTGGGTCCAAGAACAGTGTTAATGAAGACACCATTCACGACAAACCCAAATCACATTTGATATTAAACACAAGGCTCTGAATAGAAAATATACCGGCTTATATTCAATATCAAATTCTACGACTAACAAATATCGTATGGGAAATAACGATATATATATATATCTATACCTTTCAAATTTCCATAACAACATTTGTATAATCACGAAATCCAACATCGAAATATTCCGAAGACAATTTCGATTCAAGTCCATTCCAATGCAATCATTGGAAATTTTGGTTATTTTCAAAACCATTTCAAATTCAATTTATTTATTTAAAAATAAATAGAATTATGATTCTAGTTCAAAACTAGTTCATTTCGATAAAAATCTATTTTTATCTTTTCAAATAGGGAGTTTTTCATCCCAATTCTTTCTAAATCATTTCTTATGATTTTACACAAATTATTACTATTTTTAATAATTTTATCAAGGCCCGTACAGTCGATTTCCATCAATGGCCATCGAACTGCACTTACAGCGACCTTTTTCGAATTTGATTTGGACGTATCTCCAAATCCAACCATTAGATTTCAAATTTCTAACATTCGTTAGAAAGCTCTTTTCGATACGAACCCAACGGTTCCGGTTTTAGGAGAATCCGACGGTCGGATCTCCCGTAATGTCCGTTTGAAATAAATGGTCGAAATTCACGAACTGCCGCGGCGCGGCGCGTTCTATTCAGGCCATTATATTATATATATAATATATATAATATATACTTCGTCGATTTCTATTTAAAACGAATTATATAAATAGTTTTAAATTCGTTTCAAAAACATTTTCAACTTCCTTTTCAATTCAAATCAAAATTGAATTCTTCTTTGTAAATTCGTTTTTTTTTTTAAATTCCTTTCTATTCAATTCAAATTTCAATTCAATTTGAATTCATATTCAATTCAATTCATTTCGAAATCGTTTTCAATTCAATTCATTTCGAAATCGTTTTCAATTCAATTCATTTCGAAATCGTTTTCAATTCAATTCATTTCGAAATCGTTTTCAATTCAATTCATTTCGAAATCGTTTTCAATTCAATTCATTTCGAAATCGTTTTCAATTCAATTCATTTCGAAATCGTTTTCAATTCAATTCATTTCGAAATCGTTTTCAATTCAATTCATTTCGAAATCGTTTTCAATTCAATTCATTTCGAAATCGTTTTCAATTCAATTCATTTCGAAATCGTTTTCAATTCAATTCATTTCGAAATCGACAAAATCGATATAAATATCGTTCACGTCAAAATGGCGTCAATCTAATCAACACGGCTTCATATATTGATATTTTCAAATATTCCATTACGAATATTTCTATTTCAAATATTTCTATTTTAAAACTGGAATGAGGCCCAATCAATTACCATATAAAGTTAATTATATGGATTTTCATACAACACATGTATAATAGCATTGAAAAATAATCAACCATCAACCAAAGTGCACTACACTGTATAAGCATCAAATATAGATATCTAACGCTTATAACAGCCTGTCAATCAATCGATCGACATATTTAATCAATCAGGATGAGTGAACTTCAAATTTCATCCCAACACCCGTGTGGGGTTTCAAACAATCAAACACAGATTTTATTTGTGCAGTTGGGCGATGTGTGAAATTTATCGACCCAATCAATATCAGTCAAATCAGTGTATATACAAACAAATCGGCCGATTTGTTTATAACTATTCATTTATTCACATTCACGTTAAAAATTATATTTTTAACGATAAAACATTTTATTTCAACCTATGAATTTCTATTCAATTCATTTACACAATAAAATGATATTTTTATTTTCTAACATATTTTAGAAAATTTCGGCGGCATAACGGCACGATACTAGAAACGGGACAAGGCCTAGCCTTATCCCCGGTCTAGTGAAGGCCCACGCCATTCACACATCAATCAAATCAATTCGTTATGTAAACCACAAAATTTGGAGTAAGAGTCTAACCTAGCCTTACTCCTTCGCCTTATAATGGCGCACGTCTAATCCTAACCAATTTATCGATTCGATTTTTTTTCCACACCACAAACCACATTCAAACCAATATCGCAATCAATCACCAAACAGCCAAACAAACAAGTCCATGGTCTGTGGACGATTGTGTCGGGTGCTACTAAGCACCGTCTGCATCCTAGTATACATATATAACTAGAAAAATTTAATTGAAAGGTGAGAAGTTCTCACATATAGTTATCCTAGCTCCACGGCACTTCTAATGCAGGAAATCTTCGCCAACTCGCCTTTTTATCGCCTTTGTTGCCCGTAGCCACTACATATATAAAAACCGAATTTTATTTCAAAGTTCAATATATAAAAATCGAATTTTTATTTCAAAGTTCAATATATAAAAATCGAATTTTTATTTCAAAGTTCAATATATAAAAATCGAATTTTTATTTCAAAGTTCAATATATAAAAATCATATTTTTAATTCGAAGTTCAATATATAAAAATCATATTTTTAATTCAAAGTTCAATATATAAAAATCATATTTTAAATTCGAAGTTCAATATATAAAAATCATATTTTTAATTCGAAGTTCAATATATAAAAATCATATTTTTAATTCGAAGTTCAATATATAAAAATCATATTTTTAATTCGAAGTTCAATATATAAAAATCATATTTTTAATTCGAAGTTCAATATATAAAAATCATATTTTTAATTCGAAGTTCAATATATAAAAATCATATTTTTAATTCGAAGTTCAATATATAAAAATCATATTTTCCTATCCTCCATTATATTTTCAAAAATGATGTCTTTTTATTTTCAAAGGCGAAGTCTTTATATTTTCAAATCAAGATTGCTTGTATTTTTGAATCAATGACAATTTCAGTTTCTTTTTAACAATGTAAAAATCAGTTTTTAATCATTTTAAAAATCTCGTCTTTAATCATTTTTAAAAGTCTGTTTTTAATCTTTTTCTAAAATTAGTTTTTATACTTTAAAAACAAATCAGGTTTTTATACTTTAAAAAAAACAAATCAGGTTTATCATATAAATACAATAAAGAAATAATTAAAATAAACTTACATCGACCGTTGAAGGGGGGGTCTCGCGGTCTTCGCGCGAGATCTGGAGATGGAGGAGGGTCAGCGGTCGCGGCAGGATGGGTGCGTGGGCCCAAGGGTGCTAGCCGCCTCGATTCAAGGTTGTGGGGTCCCTCGCGTTCGAGAGAGGGAGCTGCTTGTCGTTAATTTCCGATGGAGGGGGAGGAGCTTCAAGACCTGGAGGAGGGGGCGGAGCTGAGGACGCGGAGGCATGGGGCAGTGGAGCGCCACCATCGACGATCAATTTGGGGGAGGTAGGAGGGTCAACGGGGGAGGGGTTTTCTGTAAACAGGGGGCTCGATTTATTTTGAAGGAGAAAAGTAACGGGGGGGGGGGGGGGGGGTTTATTGAAAACTAATTTATATTATATTTATTTATTAATTAATTCCCATATATATTCTTTTTCATTCGAACACCAAACGAAACTCAACGACTGTCGCCCCTAGCTATCTACCCCCATTCCGAACACAATGGGACATGTATCGTAAGCTGATTCGATCGTTTGAATCAGTTTTCGTCAAAATCAACATCTAAATCACTATATTGAATTTTAAACGTACATTTCAAATTACCGGGGTCACATACTAACTCTATAAATTGCAGAAAAATATTTTCTAGCTTCGTATTGACGATACGGTCCTAACAAAACTAGTTTCGTCAAATTCTGAGACCGTTTGAAAAATGGCCAATTTCCAGTCGATTAAAATCAACTGAAAATGGTCAAACGCATTTTCCTTCGCCACGCTCACATACTGATTCGAAAAATTATGAAATTTGGAATCTAGCAATAATTTGACACTGCGGATCCAACAAAAGTGGTTTCGTCGAATTCCGAGGTCATTTGCAAAATGTCCATTTTTAAGGGCCTGAATTCCATAGCGACTATTCAGAATTTTCAACTGGACATATCTTTTGATTCCCGCTACGAACTTTTGATTTTTCGGATTCGTTGGAAAGATATTCACTATTAGATTCCATTATTTTTGGTTTCACTAAAATCCGGATTATTTTGCACCCGGTACATTCAATTGAAGTTTGAAATCGAATTATCGAACTACCGCGCCATTTTCAATTCCTTTTATAATTATATATAAATATTTATATTCTAACGACGACGCGTATAATATATACGTTCGAATTATATTCAAAATAAATTTCTCGTTGATTTTATTTAAAATAATCTATTTTAAATAATCAAAATTCTCTATAATTGCCAAAATAAAAATTTTAAACTGGCCCAGATTTTCCGGGTTATTACAATCTCCCCCACTTAAAACTTTTCGTCCCCGAAAAGGAACAAAGTCGAAAGTGGTTTGATTAATCAGCCCTACGTTCGATTTGGCTTCCATTCTCCAACTTTTCAGTTTCTGAGAATTTCCAAAATTTCAAAAATTTGGCTAACACCCTAAATTTTCGAAAAATTTCGCCATAACCTCCCCTACACCGGGAGCATCGGGGAATTTCAAATAGCTTCCCCGGTCCTTCAGATCTCAAAAAGAAAAAGAAAAAGCCAAGCGGCTAGCCAATAGGCTCACAAAATCATCATCACCCAAACGAAACAGGAAATTATGTAGTAAACATGTACCTATTTGTCGGGCAAACAAATTTTATTCTCTGGCTCTAGCCTCCTTGCTATGACCTGTTCAATGATATATATGTATATGCAAGCAAATGCAACTAATTTTCAATACAATTCAATATTTGATACAATTAGGCGAAATGGCTAAAAATTAGCAAACAAATAAACAAACAACACAAACATCAATCAATTAGTGAATTAGAGTTTCAAATTCATAATTTGATATATATACAGAAAATTTTGTTTTTGATGCCAATTCACAACAATGGGCCCTATCTAATTTTGGTTCTCACACCAGTCAATAGGAAATATATAGAAAATCACACCTTCGCCACTCGAATATAAATTCTGATGATGAGGCCTCATCATCTGAATCATCTCCGGGCGACTAGAGTGTGATTCTATATCTATCCAGTATATTAAAATTTCGAATACACGCGGATCAGACGTATACGCAAAATCTATATATACTGGATTGTCCACATCAATATAAATAGATAATCAAATACGAATAATTGATTTAAATTTTCAAAACAAGATTTGTTTTCACTAAAAAAAATATACTCTTCACACTCGTTCTAGGATACTACTGATCCCATCTCTAACGAGTCACTCCCATTGGATATTACTAATCCAATATCTGATGAATTCTTTCGTATGGTTCTAATGTGCCTTGTTCTCTGCTTTGTAAACCAAAGCCCTGATACCAACTGTGAAATAGCCGACGAAATCCGGTAGGCTTTGCAACCATCCCTTCATCCCCCAAGCAGCAGGTAAAACCCACCGTGGCTCTCACATGGTCCCCCAGTTACTTGTTTTACGGCAACCCTCTCGAGTCTCGCGCCCACTGGCGAACCAACCCCCACCACAAGGGACATGTAGGGGTAAGAGTCTCCCGTTCGCCACCAAACTGCGAAGCGAGAACCCCCTATCACGACTGCAACAAGAACTGGTGATACTCCATTTTCGATCATTTCAATCTAATTAAAGATTCATTAAAACTCCACTTAGTTTTAATCTTCGACTGGGTTAAAGAATCAGTGTCATTTTAAAACACGGTTCACGATAAACCCAAAATCACGTTCATTAATTATTGGGTTAAAGAACGAGTGTTATTTAAAAACACTGTTCACGATAAACCCAAAAATCAATATCGATTCAATTCCAATTAAATATTATTTAATTGGTACACTTCATTAAATCTAAATAAAAAGATTTAATCTTTTCTCAACTGGGTCCAAGAACAGTGTTAATGAAGACACCATTCACGACAAACCCAAATCACATTTGATATTAAACACAAGGCTCTGAATAGAAAATATACCGGCTTATATTCAATATCAAATTCTACGACTAACAAATATCGTATGGGAAATAACGATATATATATATCTATACCTTTCAAATTTCCATAACAACATTTGTATAATCACGAAATCCAACATCGAAATATTCCGAAGACAATTTCGATTCAAGTCCATTCCAATGCAATCATTGGAAATTTTGGTTATTTTCAAAACCATTTCAAATTCAATTTATTTATTTAAAAATAAATAGAATTATAATTCTAGTTCAAAACTAGTTCATTTCGATAAAAATCTATTTTTATCTTTTCAAATAGGGAGTTTTTCATCCCAATTCTTTCTAAATCATTTCTTATGATTTTACACAAATTATTACTATTTTTAATAATTTTATCAAGGCCCGTACAGTCGATTTCCATCAATGGCCATCGAACTGCACTTACAGCGACCTTTTTCGAATTTGATTTGGACGTATCTCCAAATCCAACCGTTAGATTTCAAATTTCTAACATTCGTTAGAAAGCTCTTTTCGATACGAACCCAACGGTTCCGGTTTTAGGAGAATCCGACGGTCGGATCTCCCGTAATGTTCGTTTGAAATAAATGGTCGAAATTCACGAACTGCCGCGGCGCGGCGCGTTCTATTCAGGCCATTATATTATATATATAATATATATAATATATACTTCGTCGATTTCTATTTAAAACGAATTATATAAATAGTTTTAAATTCGTTTCAAAAACATTTTCAACTTCCTTTTCAATTCAAATCAAAATTGAATTTTTCTTTATAAATTCGTTTTTTTTTAAATTCCTTTCTATTCAATTCAAATTTCAATTCAATTTGAATTCATATTCAATTCAATTCATTTCGAAATCGTTTTCAATTCAATTCATTTCGAAATCGTTTTCAATTCAATTCATTTCGAAATCGTTTTCAATTCAATTCATTTCGAAATCGTTTTCAATTCAATTCATTTCGAAATCGTTTTCAATTCAATTCATTTCGAAATCGTTTTCAATTCAATTCATTTCGAAATCGTTTTCAATTCAATTCATTTCGAAATCGTTTTCAATTCAATTCATTTCGAAATCGTTTTCAATTCAATTCATTTCGAAATCGTTTTCAATTCAATTCATTTCGAAATCGTTTTCAATTCAATTCATTTCGAAATCGACAAAATCGATATAAATATCGTTCACGTCAAAATGGCGTCAATCTAATCAACACGGCTTCATATATTGATATTTTCAAATATTCCATTTCGAATATTTCTATTTCAAATATTTCTATTTTAAAACTGGAATGAGGCCCAATCAATTACCATATAAAGTTAATTATATGGATTTTCATACAACACATGTATAATAGCATTGAAAAATAATCAACCATCAACCAAAGTGCACTACACTGTATAAGCATCAAATATAGATATCTAACGCTTATAACAGCCTGTCAATCAATCGATCGACATATTTAATCAATCAGGATGAGTGAACTTCAATTTTCATCCCAACACCCGTGTGGGGTTTCAAACAATCAAACACAGATTTTATTTGTGCAGTTGGGCGATGTGTGAAATTTATCGACCCAATCAATATCAGTCAAATCAGTGTATATACAAACAAATCGGCCGATTTGTTTATAACTATTCATTTATTCACATTCACGTTAAAAATTATATTTTTAACGATAAAACATTTTATTTCAACCTATGAATTTCTATTCAATTCATTTACACAATAAAATGATATTTTTATTTTCTAACATATTTTAGAAAATTTCGGCGGCATAACGGCACGATACTAGAAACGGGACAAGGCCTAGCCTTATCCCCGGTCTAGTGAAGGCCCACGCCATTCACACATCAATCAAATCAATTCGTTATGTAAACCACAAAATTTGGAGTAAGAGTCTAACCTAGCCTTACTCCTTCGCCTTATAACGGCGCACGTCTAATCCTAACCAATTTATCGATTCGATTTTTTTTTCCACACCACAAACCACATTCAAACCAATATCGCAATCAATCACCAAACAGCCAAACAAACAAGTCCATGGTCTGTGGACGATTGTGTCGGGTGCTACTAAGCACCGTCTGCATCCTAGTATACATATATAACTAGAAAAATTTAATTGAAAGGTGAGAAGTTCTCACATGTAGTTATCCTAGCTCCACGGCACTTCTAATGCAGGAAATCTTCGCCAACTCGCCTTTTTATCGCCTTTGTTGCCCGTAGCCACTACATATATAAAAACCGAATTTTTATTTCAAAGTTCAATATATAAAAATCGAATTTTTATTTCAAAGTTCAATATATAAAAATCGAATTTTTATTTCAAAGTTCAATATATAAAAATCGAATTTTTATTTCAAAGTTCAATATATAAAAATCATATTTTAAATTCGAAGTTCAATATATAAAAATCATATTTTTAATTCGAAGTTCAATATATAAAAATCATATTTTTAATTCGAAGTTCAATATATAAAAATCATATTTTTAATTCGAAGTTCAATATATAAAAATCATATTTTTAATTCGAAGTTCAATATATAAAAATCATATTTTTAATTCGAAGTTCAATATATAAAAATCATATTTTTAATTCGAAGTTCAATATATAAAAATCATATTTTTAATTCGAAGTTCAATATATAAAAATCATATTTTCCTATCCTCCATTATATTTTCAAAAATGATGTCTTTTTATTTTCAAAGGCGAAGTCTTTATATTTTCAAATCAAGATTGCTTGTATTTTTGAATCAATGACAATTTCAGTTTCTTTTTAACAATGTAAAAATCAGTTTTTAATCATTTTAAAAATCTCGTCTTTAATCATTTTTAAAAGTCTGTTTTTAATCTTTTTCTAAAATTAGTTTTTATACTTTAAAAACAAATCAGGTTTTTATACTTTAAAAAAAAACAAATCAGGTTTATCATATAAATACAATAAAGAAATAATTAAAATAAACTTACATCGACCGTTGAAGGGGGGGTCTCGCGGTCTTCGCGCGAGCTCTGGAGATGGAGGAGGGTCAGCGGTCGCGGCAGGATGGGTGCGTGGGCCCAAGGGTGCTGGCCGCCTCGATTCAAGGTTGTGGGGTCCCTCGCGTTCGAGAGAGGGAGCTGCTTGTCGTTAATTTCCGATGGAGGGGGAGGAGCTTCAAGACCTGGAGGAGGGGGCGGAGCTGAGGACGCGGAGGCGTGGGGCAGTGGAGCGCCACCATCGACGATCAATTTGGGGGAGGTAGGAGGGTCAACGGGGGAGGGGTTTTCTGTAAACAGGGGGCTCGATTTATTTTGAAGGAGAAAAGTAACGGGGGGGGGGGTTTATTGAAAACTAATTTATATTATATTTATTTATTAATTAATTCCCATATATATTCTTTTTCATTCGAACACCAAACGAAACTCAACGACTGTCGCCCCTAGCTATCTACCCCCATTCCGAACACAATGGGACATGTATCGTAAGCTGATTCGATCGTTTGAATCAGTTTTCGTCAAAATCAACATTTAAATCACTATATTGAATTTTAAACGTACATTTCAAATTACCGGGGTCACACACTAACTCTATAAATTGCAGAAAAATATTTTCTAGCTTCGTATTGACGATACGGTCCTAACAAAACTAGTTTCGTCAAATTCTGAGACCGTTTGAAAAATGGCCAATTTCCAGTCGATTAAAATCAACTGAAAATGGTCAAACGCATTTTCCTTCGCCACGCTCACATACTGATTCGAAAAATTATGAAATTTGGAATCTAGCAATAATTTGACACTGCGGATCCAACAAAAGTGGTTTCGTCGAATTCCGAGGTCATTTGCAAAATGTCCATTTTTAAGGGCCTGAATTCCATAGCGACTATTCAGAATTTTCAACTGGACATATCTTTTGATTCCCGCTACGAACTTTTGATTTTTCGGATTCGTTGGAAAGATATTCACTATTAGATTCCATTATTTTTGGTTTCACTAAAATCCGGATTATTTTGCACCCGGTACATTCAATTGAAGTTTGAAATCGAATTATCGAACTACCGCGCCATTTTCAATTCCTTTTATAATTATATATAAATATATATATTCTAACGACGACACGTATAATATATACGTTCGAATTATATTCAAAATAAATTTCTCGTTGATTTTATTTAAAATAATCTATTTTAAATAATCAAAATTCGCTATAATTGCCAAAATAAAAATTTTAAACTGGCCTAGATTTTCCGGGTTATTACAATCTCGAATTACTTCAAGCCCCAAATCAAATATCGAAGCACTTTCTGTGCTCTTTAATTCTATACAGTGATGATCGGAAGTTATGAACTGTGGTAGCCGGATTTTTGAGTGAAAGCCGCCGACTTTGGTGTGGAATTCGAGGTGGCAGAGACCACCGAGTTTGCGTGAATTCTTGGCGTGGGGGCCGCGTCCGAAGGCCGGCGTGGCGGTGGAGTCGGATCGGGTTCAAGTGTCTGCGGATTGCGTGCGTTCTGGTGATTGAAAATGGAGCAAATGGGTTCACAGCGGTTCCTGTATACGTTCGAAGGTGAAGAAGGATAAGAGTCTAATGATGTAATTAATGTTTCTTAATTATTTTAATTTTGTAGTCCTATATATAAATGATCATAACTTCTTCAAATCAGAACGGAATTAAACAAAACGAATTGCGTTGGGATCGCGTGATCGAGATCTATAGCATGGAACTAAGCAGATCTAAAATGGAGACAGTTGGAAATTCAGATAAAATCAATGCGAGATTTCTATTTTATAATTTAAAATTAATTATTTACTGAAATGTGAAATTTATATTTATTTCATATTCATGTGGTTGTTGTGTACATATTTATTTAGTGTTGATTGCGATGAATTATTGAGTTGAATTGTGTGTCTCGTATTTGTTAAAATATGATTGTTGAAAATAGTTATACCATGTTTCTGACAATAATCAAATTGTCATTTTGATTGAAATTATATTAAACATGATTAAATTGTCATTTATGTTGGGCAATAATTAGATTGTCATTTTGTTGAATTGGATTAAACATAATCATATGGCATTACGTTAGAATTGACAAATTAGTATAAAAACACCGTTTGTGTTAGAATTGACAAATTAGAAAAAAAAAGTGTGAAAATCAAAATATTCATTTTGTTAATTAGAAAAGTGTGAAAAACAAAATATTCAGTTTGTTAAATGGAAAAGTGTGAAAAACAAAATATTCATTTTGTTAAATAGAAAATTGTTAAAACCATATCTTTATTTTATGTGTAAAATGTTGCATTTAAAAGAAAAAGATTATATTTTTTTTTGCATATTTAGATGCAAATAAACACCGTAGAAAAGATAACATTTTTGTTTGCATTTTAGCTACAAACATAAAACATGGAATGAAAATTACATTTTATTTGCATTCTTTGATGCAAATAAACTTGAAATTAAAAGTTATATTTTTATTTGCATTCTTTGATGCAAATAAACTTGAAATTAAAAGTTATATTTTTATTTGCATTCTTTGATGCAAATAAACATTGAAAATGGAAATTTTATTTTTATTTGCATTCTTTGATGTAAATAAACATTGAAATAAAAAGTTATATTTTTTTTGCATTCTTTGTTGCAAATAAAACATTGTAATAAAAAATTATATTTTTATTTGAATTCTTTGATGCAAATAAAAACATGGATTAAAAGGTTGCAATTTTATTTGCATTCTTTGATGCAAATAAAACATGAAATTAAAATGTAATTATATTAGAAATGTTATTAGAATAAAAAGAACATTTTGATAGAAAATGCATATTAGAATAAAAAGAACATTTTGTTAGAAAATGCATTATAAAATAAAAAGAACATTTTGTTAGAAAATGCATTGTGACGATCCAAATTTCCAGTACCTTTTGGGCTGAACAAACAACACCAGTCTGACCCAAACTGTATTAGAAATCCATATGTCAATAGAAAGAAATTAGAGGATGAGATAAGAAAGGAAGAAATATTATAATAGAAGAAGAAGTATCATCATAACATAGAGTCTCACATCGCAGCGGAACAAAATATAATATAGAAATAACTTTTATTGGGAGATTGTAAAATACTTACAATCATCATAGCACATCAATTCATCTGGACAGTTATATATATTTGTCCGCATATACAACACATAGCGGAATAAATATTAATACGTTTGAACTTCTTCATTACGTCCTCTCAACTTCGTACTATCCAAAAAACCTAAACCTGAAAACCCAGGCTAACCCGAGTATTTACAAACACCGGGTCAGTCTGGTGAAGCGGAGTGAGAACAACTCACAAAGTTTTAAGGGGATCATCCAACTTGATTTTAAAGTTCAAAAATCTTTTCAAAAGAAAAGGATAATCGTAAGACCAAATCCATGCATAAATACAGATGGTTTTTACCTTACGATAACCCAAAACATTTTGAAATCATATATCTTCCTATATTATAATAGTGTCTAAATACAAGTAAATAACAATCTAGCAGAACGCTTGCATCTCACGCTCCACATATATAGTATACAATCAAAACTGCGGGTGCTTATTGGAGATTGGATTCCGACTATGACAAGGTATGGAACCACCTGCCGATAGTGTGTCTCTAGAGACGAATACACTAGATTCAACAAGAACGTCTTGCAACCCGGCCCATACATGACCGACCACTCATTTCGCTTGAGTGTATCGAATGTATATGACCGACGGTTGGGATCAGCAACTGTTTCCCAAAAGGGACAGCATCGATAGATTAAAGAAGCAAAAGAAATTTCTCTAGATAGGAGATTATACACCCTAATGGGTGCGACCCACATAGCCATGCTGCCAACCCGATTTTTGTCATTTTCCAATTGTGAGGCTTGAGGTTAGGTTTTATCTTTAGAACATCTGGCCACCATTTACTTTGAATGCCACATCATCAAATCTACTAGATATCACTAATTGACATCCACAAAAATACTCTGTGGTTTAGCTAAGAGAAGGTGTACGGCCTTCTCTACCATCAACAGAAATACGTTTGAAGAAATTAACGCACGTGACCCTTTTGGAAACACTCTGTCAAACATCCGTCTATACAAGTTGCCCTGGGACTGGACAAACCGAAGGCACCCTCTTACCACATCCTAGGAATCACCCTATGGATTGGTAGCGAGTAGTCCTTGAAATCCGTGGATTTCAACCATGACAGAGTCATAGTTTATCTCTGGCCGCTAAACCAGAGATTAGGAGTAATCCTTCCGTTTATGAAGATCCATGGTCTTCAATGCTCCATCATCAATCATTATCTTCACATATTTGCTGGTAGGAATGGTATTCGAATATAAATTCGATCCTGGTCTTTTCGTACCAACAATCGTATTGGCCAGATTCGATAGTCGGTGTTTTAACTATCAAATAAAAATTGTGTGAATATAATGAGTTCATTGGTTCAGTACTCAGCAGCATTTGGCCCTATTATTTTAACGAATGGGTAATTTAAAAAATTCTAGAAACATTTCATATTTTAAAACATGGTCTTAAATTTCCATTTCCGTACATTAATCTTTTTAAAACCATTTCAATTTAATATTTAGAAAAAAAATAGTTAATAATCATATCCAATTACTATTTTATCATTATTTCAAACATTAATCACAACACCATTTATTATCCATCATTGATTCAACTCGTCATTTATACAACAATCGTTACGACCTCTCCTTTTGTTTCCTTATTTGAACATTATACTCGTCCCTTATCTTTTTGGAATAAACCCATTCTAAATCTTATCTTCTTACTTTGATAAAAAACATCGTTATATCTTCACAAATCCCGTTTAATTCCTTTTCTGTGGAGATACCATTTCATATTCTCAAACCCGTTTTAGTTTCCTTTTATTTTGTAATCTACTATATACTTCCAAATTCTTCAACTAACATTATATTATTATTTATCAAAATAAATTCTTTTAACCTCTTCACCACTACAACTAATATCATCTCTCGATAATCCTGAAGTCGTTCAAGTTGGGGTATTTCAAATTACCTCTCAGACCTTGATCAACAGCATTCTTATCTTAAGATAGGTATCCGTTGTAAAACCCAAAACCAATATTCAATTCCAATATCGAAACAAATCCCATTTTAGTTGGAACTGATAAAACCTCATCTTTTACTTAATACAGCGAATTTAGATCGCAAATTATAATTTAACTTGAGTGAAAACCCGTAACTTCCCCGTGAAGGAAAGCGCGGATAGTTCGAGAACAAACCACAACACAACGCAGACGGAAGAAAATTTCATTGTTATTATAACAATTCCATCAGAATACAAGAATATACAGAGTATGAATAAATAGATATTACACAGAAAATATCAGAGATTTAAATTACATAGTATAGCAGCGGAAAATAATACAATACACAACTAGAAGAGATATACGGATACAAAGCTTTCCGGATATCGTTCCAGCTGTAAACCAGGATCCTGTGAATATAAATCTGCAAAACCAAAACTACTAGCTGCCCGTGTCAAAATAAGGGCACCCGGAGTTTAGGTTAAAACAATAAACTCCAGGTCAGTCATGGGACTGGTGTGAGAACTAAAACAGTTATTAATCTTTATTTTTAAAGTTCGGTAAATCAAGGGACCACGCCGTATAACATGGAATGGGTTTCCTCCCAAGAATACCAGTGCATAAAACAAACAGTGCAATGCTAAATAAAGAAAAATGAAGCTATTATAAGACCGAGTTCCCATCACACAATGCAACGCAAGCCAGAGGATAGGGTTTTTACCTTATAATAGCCAAGAATGCTTGATACGTTTAAAACAAATCATTTGATACTATTATAAGTGCATAGTGTATAAAACAACTTCAAATCATAAGTATCAATCATAGACGGCATAAGCGCCCCATCCCACTATGTCGCCATTCTAGGCTCTACAAATAAAACCGCAAATGCCACGTATTTGAAAATTGGATTTCTGTCTGTGAACCGAGGCCAGGGATCGTCCTCCACCGATTCGAGACAATCTAGCCTACCATGTCTCAGGAACAACCGTAACTGCCCCATGGATCGTCAGGGCCGGTCCACCAATGTGGATTATTATGCCTGAACAATACGTCTCCCCGCCCTATGGGGCGCAAATGAGCCAACGAATGACTCCATCGAACCCGGATCGTCCGATCAAACCGAGGTACCTCGCAACAGCAACAACCACATAAGTCACACTCGTCAGGGCGTGTAAAACCACTGACGCCACTTCTAGCTAGAAAGAAACGCATGTCCTCCCTGAGGTCCTCTCCCGTTTTTGGTTCACCACCGGGGGTGAGGCTCGCGAATCAACGTTACACAAAGCTATGCCACACAGGCCGTGCTTTGATCATCACCACATGATCTTGCTTTTCAACAGAAGCCTTGATCAATTGCCACGCAGGCCATTCACTCCATGCGTTTGATATCCATCAATATATAACCCCTGAGCTCGTACGTCTCAGAGAAGGGCGTTGAGCAAGAGAATAAATTCTCCGCTGCCAAACAGATATATATATTTAATAAAAATCAATCACACAGACTAAAATCCAATGTCAGACACATAGTCCATTTACAAGTTTGTTCAGGGTCTGAACGAAACCGGAGGCACCTAGTACCCCGCACATCCATCGATCTCCAAGTATGTCTGGACGATCACCAACTGTTTCCATCTTCTTGGGTGTACGACCCAATCAAGATCATCAGTAATTATCCAAACGACGTGAAGACCGCCGGTCTTCAACCACCATCTTCATCTTCGATACCACATCGAATCAGTTATTCAGAATGGGATAAACCCGGTCTTTCCGAACAACTCGCGTATATAATAAACGCGTGTGACACAAACACAACATACGCCTCAATCCAATTCAGAATATTCTTTTATTCAAATATTCTTATACTTTGGGAAAGGTTCCCATTAATTTTATCAAAGATAAATTCTTTAAATTTATTCTTTAATCTTCCTTTTGAATATCACTTCAAACTAGTCGGGATTAACGAACCACACCGAAGTAATTATTTATTTTATTTCCTAATCCCAACCTATTTATCCCATGAAGTAAAACTGGTTATACTTCATATCTAACACCACGGTGTTGTCGGTAAATTCAATTACCATTTCACGTTCAAATCTAATTAAAGATTTAACTATCGCCTGGAGAAAAACTGGTGGTACTCCATTCTCGATCTTTTTAATCTAATTAAAGATTCATTAAAACTCCACTTAGTTTTAATCTTCACAGAAATCAATATCCTGTCTTTAACTGGGTTAAAGAACCAATGTCATTTAAAACACGGCCCACAATAAACCCAAAATCACATTCATTAATTATCGGGTTAAAGAACAAGTGTTATTTAAAACACTGTTCACGATAAACCCAAAAATCAATACCAGTTCAATTCCAATTAAATATTATTTAATTGGTACACTTCATTAAATCTAGACAAAAAGATTTAATCTTTTTTTTTCAACAGGATTTAAGAACAGTGTTAATGAAGACGCCATTCACGACAAACCCAAATCAAATTTGATATTAAATACAAGGCTCTGAATATAAATTATATCGGCTCATATTCAATATCAAACTCTACGACTAACAAATATCGTATTGGAAATAACGATATATAAATATATCTTTCAAATTTCCATAACAATATCTGTATCATCACGAAATCCAACATCGAAATATTCCGAAGACAATTTCGATTCGAACCCATTCCAATGCAATTATTGGAAATTCTGTTTATTTTCAAAACCTTTTTCCAATTCAATTTATTTATTTAAAAATAAATATAATTATAATTCTAGTTCAAAACTAGTTCATTAAGATAAAAATCTATTTTTATCTTTTCAAAAATGGAGTTTTTCATCCCAATTCTTCACAAATCATTTCTTATGATTTTATATAAATTATTACTATTTTAAATAATTTTATCAAGGCCCGTACAGTCGATTTCCATCAACGGCTATCGAACTGCACTTACAACGACCTTTTCCAAATTTGATTTGGACATAATTCCAAATCCAACCGTTAGATATCAAATTTCTAATATTCGTTAGAAAGATCTTTTTGATACAAACCCAACAGTTCTGGTTTTAGGAGAATCCGACGGTCGGATCTCCCGTAATATCCGTTCGAAGTCAATGGTCGAAATTCGCGAACTGCCGCGGCGCGGCGTGTTCTATTCAGGCCATTATATTATATATATAATATACATATAATATATACTTCATCGATTTCCTTTTGAAACGTATTTTATAAATCATTTTAAATTTGTTTTCAAAACAATTTCAACTTCTTTTCTAATTCAAATCAAAATTGAATTTCTCCTTATAAATTCGTTTTAAATTTATTTCAAATTGATTTCAATTCAAATTGATTTCAATTCAAATTGATTTCTAATTCAATTTTAGTTCGTTTTCAATTCAATTTAATTTGAATTCATTTCTATTCGAATTCATTTCTATTCAGTTTCAATTCGAATTTCAATTCTTTTCAAAATATCAAATTTTGAAATCACTTTCGATATTCATTATAAAATCAATAAAATCGATATAAATATCGTTCTCGTCAAAATGGCGTCAATCTAATCAACACGGCTTCATATATTTCTATTTTCAAATATTCTATTTCAAATATTTCTTTTTCAAATATTTCTTTTCAAATATTTCTTTTTCAAATATTTCTATTTCAAAACTGAAATGAGGCCCAATCAATTACCATATAATGTTAATTATATGGATTTTCTACAACACATGTATACAATAACAACGATGAATAATCAACCATCATCCAAAGTGCATTCTACACTGTATAAGCATCAAAAATAAATATTCAATGCTTATAACAGCCTGTCAATCAATCGATCGACATACAACTAAACAACCGGGATTAGTGTACGTCAAATATCATCCCAATACACGTGTGGGGTTTCAAACAATCAAACACAGATTTTATTTGTGCAGTTGGGCGATGTGTAAAATTTATCATCCCAATCAATATCAGTCAAATGTGTGTATATAAACAAATCGTCCGATTTGTTTATATTTATTTATTTCATTTCATATACACGTTAAAAATTATATTTTTAACTATAAAATATTTTCCACTATAAAATATTTTATTTCAACTATATAAATGTTTTATTTCATTTCACATCACATCACACCATCAACTACACATCAAAATCAAACAAACAAGCATACAAGCCGTCCATGGTCTGTGGACGACGGGTGTCGGGTGCTACTAAACGCCGTATGCATCCTAGTATATATATTTCAACTAGAAAAATAAATTAAAGGTGAGAAGTTCTCACAGATAGCTAATCCCATCCCACGACTCTTCTTATGTAGAAATCTTTGCTGTTCTTGCCTCTTGTCACTTTCTTTGCCCGTATTCTCTACATATGTAAATATCGAATTTTTACTTTGCTATTCAATATATAAAAAAATCGAATTTTTACTTTGCTATTCAATATATAAAAATCGAATTTTTACTTTGCTATTCAATATATAAAAATCAAATTTTTTACTCTGCTATCCAATTTATAAAAATCAAATTTTTACCATGCTATTCAATATATGAAAATCGAAATTTTACTGTGCTATTCAATATATAAAAATCGAATTTTTACTATGCTATTCATTATATAAAAATCGAATTTTACTATGCTATTCAATATATAAAAATCGAATTATTACTATGCAAATTATATTCAAACAAAAACTGATTTTTACTATGTAAATTATATTCAAATAAAACTGATTTTTACTATGTAAATTATATTCAAATAAATCTGATTTTTACCATCTTGATTATAATCTGATTCAATTATATTAACAAATTAACACAACCAATATATACATTATAATAATTTTAATATATATACCTTGTTTATATCAAAATATATTTCGGGTAAAAATTTCCATTTACCCTCTTTCAAAAACATACTATGTCGAATTATTCTGTTCAAGAGTTTAGAAACACTTATCGACACAGTTTGCATTACTGTATCGACCAGAATTCATAAACTACTCGACAAACCAATCAACACAATATAAGACAGTTTTTATAACAATTTACAAATACGCGCTCATATATATACTCAAACTCAGTCTAGGGTATTACTAACACCATCTCTACTGAGTCACGCCACAGAGCCAAGGTAGTTACTTAACCAATAGCTCTGATACCACTGTAACGAACCGGGATTTTCGACTCCGAAAATCAACATCAAACTACCATGTTAACCATTCAGACATCGAACATTCCAGATCATTAATAGAAAGAAGTTAGAGGGTGAGAATAGATAAGATAGAAATATTAGAATAGAAGAAGAAGAACCACTACACAGAGTCTCACACCGTAGCGGAACAAAATATAATACAGAAATAATCTTTATTGAAAGCTTTAAGATACCTACAGTATCAGAGTACATCATACCATGGGACAGTTATAATAGCCTGTTCCCATATACAACACACAGCGGAATAGTAGCACTATCATACGTCTGGACTCTTCCAGCTCGTCTCTTCCCAGCAGTCGATAACCTGAACCTGTACAACCCGGTCTAACCCGAGCATTTACAAAACACCGGGTCAGTCTGGTGAACCAGAGTGAGAAAAACTCGCACAGTAATAAGGGTGAACCATCCAATCATGATTTTAAAGTTCAAAACCTTTTCAAAGAAAAGGATAATCGTAAGACCAAATCCACACATAAACACGGACGGTTTTTACCTTACGATAACCCAAAACATTTTTGAAACCAATATCTTGTCTGATATTATAATAATGTCTAAATACAAGTAAATAGCAATCTAGTGGAATGCTTGCATCTCACGCTCCACATATATAGTATACAATCAAAACCCGCAGGCGCTTATTGGGGATTGGATTCCGACTTGACAAGGTATGGGTCCACCTTCCGATAGTGTATCTCTAGAGACGAATACACTGGGTTCAACAAGAACTTCTTCCAACCCGGCCCTCACATGACCGACCCCTCATTTCGCTTGAGAGTATCGAATGTATATCACCGACGGTTGGGATCAGCAACCGTCTCCCGACAAGGGACAGCATCGAAACATAGATTAAGAAACAAATAGGATTTCCTCTAGATAGGTGATCATACACCCTAATGGGAGCGACCCACATAGCCATGCTGCCTGCCCGATTTTTGTCATTTCCCGGTTGATGAGGCTTGAGGCTAGAATTAACTTCTGATCAACTGGTCACCATTCACTTTGAATGCCACATCGTCAGATCCGTCAGATATCACTAATTGACGTCCACAAAAATACTCTAGCAGTTAAGCTAAGAGAACGGCAAATCTCCGCCAACACTATAGCACGTTTGAAGAAATCAACGTACGTGACCCTTTGGAAATACTCTGTCAGACACTCGTCCATATACATCATCCAGGAACAGGATGAACCGAAGGTACTCTCCTACTGCATCCAATATAGGAATCACCCCATGGATCAGTAGCGAGGAGTCCTTGCAACCCGTTGATTCCAACCACGACAGAATCACAGCTTTCCTCTGCTTGCCAGGCAGAGAATATTAGTGGTTCTTCCGTTTATGAAAACCCGCGGTCTTCAATGCTCCATCTTGAACCTCTTCTGAGATCTTCACGTATTTGTTAGTCGGAATGGTTTTCGAATATAAATTCGATCCCGGTCTTTCCGTACCAACACTCGTATTGGTCAGATTTGATAGTCGGTGTTTTAACTATCAAAATATACAATGTTTCAAACATGACGCTCCAATGATTTCACTGATTCAGTATTTAGCATCATTTGGCCTTTGACAATCTAATTTCCTTTTTGTTAAATTGAAACTTCCAATTCTTTTAATATTCAAAAATATGATATTTGAATAACTCTAATTTCAATTAACTAACATTCGACTTACTCTATTCGCTCGACTCTAGATCGCAGCGATCACAATGGTTACGCCTGGTTCCCTCAGGAAACATCCGACCGCCGTAGGCTATCTGCAGCCCTGCGAATTTCGCTAGCAGTCGTACGAATTGGCAACTCAGCCGAATAATTATGTTTGGCTAATTCTATCTCGAATAACTATATTCAATTTCCCATTTAAAATCTTCCTTCAAATCATCCTTTAAATTCGGAAATCCATTAGTTTTAACAAAGAAATTTATAGCACATATGTTATAACAATAGCGTTATAATTACTATTTAGATTTATAAAACAACAGTGCTATAATCGCTGTTTAGGTTTACAATCCGTTTACTATAGCAAAAGCGCTACAATCGCTATATTAGATTTACAAACCATATAATATAACAACAGCGCTAAAATCGCTGTTTAGATTTCGAAACATATCCACTAACGTCACTTACGATTACCAACTAATACTATCTTCAGATAATCCTGATGTTGTTCAAGTTGGGGTATTTTAATTACCTCTCAGACCTTGATCAACAACGTTCAAATCTTCAGATAAATATCAGTTGTAATCCAACACCAAAATTCCACTCCAGTCTCAAAACAAATCCCATTTATAAATTGGGTTTAGTTATACAATCTTATGACCCATTTCTTTATCCCCAAATTTCACTTTTTATTGATCCCCTTTCAATTATTTTCAATCCTTATCCACTTTGGAGATCTTATTTCCCTTGTCCCATTTTTACTTGATCTCACTCTCACGTAACGTTAATATAAAGTTAACGCTTTACACTTTAAATCTCACTTAAAACCTCTGGTTTATAATAAACCCTTTTTATCGTAATCTCCTTTCACTTAATTCATATAATTGAGTACGTTTATTTCCTTTCACCATTCAATTGGCTTGCATCTCACATTCGGTAACTTTTTAAATGAATTCCCATTTAAAAATATATTCCTAAATTCATCATTAATTAAAATAATAACTTATTTCAAACATTAACTACTTTAGTAGTTAATCCCTTTATTAACTAAATTAAATATTAAATCCCTTTTAAATCCTTATTTAAATTCAAACAATATTCGTTTAACTATTTTAGTCAAAAACACATTAACTTGATAAACAATTCTAATTCCAAACGGTTGATTTAATTAACTCAAAAACTTGATTATCTCATTAACCGATTTCAACAATCCTCGCTTTTAATTAATTAAAAATATAATTAATTTAGATAGATTCTAATTATTTGTTTTCTTTACAAAACAATTTCCTAAGGTTTTACCATTTAATTCATTTCTTATTCTTCAACTGGTAAATCTGATTAACATCAACATTTGCTTTGCAAAATAAATTCATAACAAATCAAAGTCTTAAACAAATAAAATATTTATTTATTTCTCTTAAATAAATTTTATTCAAATAATATAATTCAAATCTAACTCTGGTTATAAAATAAATTTTATAACCTCAACTCTATCGATTTACCTGACGGTGAATCACTGTCTATAACACGATTGGTTTTAAAGGCCATGCTCTACCAAACACTTAACCAATATCGCCCATTGGTTTAAACTAAACAGATGTTGAATATCCAGTCAATAATCAACCATCAAATCAATCACACAAACAGATCAGTTCACATATGATCATATGAAAATAAATAATATATTTGAGGAATCCGGTTGGATCCCTCCAACCTGTTCTTCCCTGTATTCAAATGGTTATCTCAAATCAGACTGTTCAGTTTTGTTTAACTGATAAACTAAATAACAACCATTTAACATCAACCACAAGCAATTCGAACAATGCAACCATTTTAAACACGTTTATAAATAAACGTGACCAACCAAGGTGAGTTACCTTTATTGGAACCAATCGTTAACATAACGATTTGGTATTTCATTGAAATTAAACACGGTTTAATTTCATCGGTTAAATCAACAGATCAATGTATAACTAGCAAAATAGTCAACCATTGGCAAGCAGAGCACACAAAATAAAAACACCCAATTTATATAAAATATAAAAAGGGTAACTGAGTGAGTTTAACTCACCTTGATTTCTGATTATCCTGGAACAGTTCGATTACAATTAAATTAAACAGTTGTTTAATTTAACTGTAAAATCCCTTCGTCTCTATTTCCGTCTGGATTAGTTCCATGACACTGTGCTCGTCAATCCGCTTTCAGCGTCACCTTGTTCGTCGAATTCTGATAGCACGTCAACGAGTTATTAACAATATCAGTTCACCGTTTAAAATAAAAATAAATTCTTTTTATTTACCCACCAATTTATAAAATTAATTACTTGGTTTAGTCAATTAACCGGCTGATAATACTTTTGTAAATCCGTTGTTTCCCATGTTTGCCTTGGGTTTGAATTGTCTTCAACACGCAGTCCCTACGTTCCAAATATAACGGAGTTTACAAAAATTCTTTAACTAAATAATTATTCTTGATTATACGTTAATTAACAAATATATTTTTGTAATTTATGGTTAGCAATAACATCGTCCAACCTCCTTGCTTCCGGTCGGCAGAACCACGGTAATACCTGCGTATGATTTAAATTGTTTAATATAAATGACCTAAACTTACTAATTAACTTTTATTTAAAAATAAAACTAAATTCCCTTACATTCTTAGTTCAAAATTTTGGTCCGCTCTCCTTCTTTGTTTGTGTTTCACGTAAGTACTCCTCTTGTTTTCTCGTGCCAGCTCCTCGCAAAAACCCTCCTGCCATTCAAGAATCCCACCGCCGTGCCACCTAGGATCAACCGGAAGTTGATCGGAGCATCTCCTTCCCCACACCTCGGTCTATGCCCTGAGTTCCGAACTCCCAGATGATCTCGAACACCAACATAATGGCCCGAACAGTCGCTGCTTCCTGAACATGCTCCCAAACCTACTTCACCGCGCCCGCAAACAACACCCATGCACGCTCACTCCAGCACCAACTCACCATGTTTCTTTTGTTTCCCTTAATTTTATGTTTAAGTAAATACTTGCGTTTTAATTCTAGTGTTTTCAGTTCTTGAGGAGCTTCAACTTTGTTTCAGTTTGCAAAATGAATAGAATGTGGCCATATATATAGAGGAGCAAAACGTGGTGGCCACGTAAAAGTATGTATTTTTAAAAATTCATTTAGGTCTGCGGCTATGTTTATTGTAGCACGTGAGAAGGTAGAGTTGTCACAATTACTTTGTCGGCACGGTTCCTAGATGGAAATGAAAATACATAGGGTAGGCTCTATTATCTTTGTATGCGGTGGGAAGTATTTGGGGTATGCTCTGTTATCTTCGTATTTATTTCGCTGAAATGAAATGTTGTTGGCCAATGGGATGGTGAAGAGCACCAGCAGTGATTCTACCATACAAGACGTGTTTTCATTTGATAAGAAGTTGACATGGCGCCGTGAATATAGTCAGAATCCAGGAAGAAATATGTTAGGCTTTATGTTTAAAATATTGTTTTATTATTCACGAGACTTCACCGCTAAGTATCACGTTAAAACCACCACAAATCGACTTTCGTTTACTGATAATAAAATTAATCTTAGTGTAAAAAGGTATTCCGGACTCAATGGGACAAGTTTCGTCGAAATCCGAGGTCGTATGAAAAAAATTCCTTTATGAAACCAGAAATGAACACGCGTTTAATTTTTCCACGGTCACCAGATAAATCGAATCAACTTGAAACTGCGAACATCGATAATAACTTTTCGATACGAACCCAACGACACTAATTTCGTCGCATTCTGAGACTGTTGCCCCGGTAGGCTGTTTTTACCTCGAACCGCCCTACCCTTTTTAACGCCAAATTTCTCGATCTCTAAAAATAACAAACTATATATATATCCTGACTCTAATCGACGATACGAACTCAACGGAACTGGTTTCGTGGCCTAATTCGATCATCTGCTCCAGTTACATTCAAATATCCTTTTATTTATTTAAATATACGCTATAGAAAATGAACGAGCGTTTATAGCTACCGTGGTCACATACGATATCGGTTTTCCACGCAATTTACCACCGTACAATAATTTAGCGATACGGTTCTAATGAAACTGATTTCGTCGAAATCTGAGTCCGTTTGCAAAACGACCATTTTAACGCGTATATTTATATAACGATTTTCCATAGCGACTATTTCAAAATTTGATTTGGCCATAACTATCAAACTATAACACGAAATCTGGATTTTTCTCTTTCATATGAAAATTATCGTCAGTACGGTTCCAACGTGTCCTGTTTCACAGAAATCCGACTTATATCGAATCCTGTATTCTCAGTTGAAGTTCAAAACTCTATATTGTGAACTGCACACCATTTTCAAGTTCGAATTATATTATATATAAATTATAACGTTCAACTTCGTTTTTAATAACGAATTAAATATTAAATTCCATCAATATTCCCAACATAATATTTGAAACTAATTTAAATATTCATATTCAAATGGTCGAAAAACCCGGGTCGTTACATTCTTTCCCCCTTAAAATAATTTCGTCCTCGAAATTGCTAAGGTAAGAAAGAACGTTATAAACTCACTAACTTTCAAATCCAATTTATTTTAAATCAAAATTGATTCAACATGGTAAGTAAATATTTTCAAAAATATTGAAAATTTTCTAACTTCTTAAATTCCCGAAAAATTTCGCCAGCACCTCCTTTGTACGGTTCAATCGGTACAACCACAACTCGCCTTTCTGGGCCTTCTCCAATCCAAAAGAAAACAAAACAGCCAAGCGGCTTGCCAAACAGGCTCATAAATCACCAAACCCATATAAAAATAAACGTGTACCTTTTTGTCGGGCATATCACTATATCTTTCCCGTCTGCCACCCTGTCAGCATATACAAATGCATTCCCAAACAAAATTCCAATTTTATCTTCAAAACCAGATCATTCACGCGTCCAAGCCAGATCCCATTCTTAATTCAATTTCCATCCATTATCAATTCCAACTCTTAACTTACCAGTCCAACACCATTTCAAATTCCTGTCTCCAAATTTCAAAATCTGATTCTACTCGATACATTATATCCTGATTCAATTTCCAGTTAATTGGTTTCAATTCAATTTATATTTGCTTTAACAAATTTCTATCTAATTTTGTCTTTGTTCAACAATTTCCCTGGGAGTTTTAAACAGTTTAGCTTTTTCAAAAATCAAATATTCCTTTTCAGGATTCAAAACAATTTGTTTTTCTTAAAGCAATTCAAAACAAGATTTTGGTAGTAATCCGTCACTTAGAACTCGGAAATGAACACTGATGATGTGGCCAGCATCCTCAGAGTTATTCCCCAGCTATCGAAGTGAGTTCAATACTATATCACTTATCAAACCATATTTAAAATCCCCCAGGACCTTAAAATTCCCCATATATTTAATCCAAAATTCTTTTTCACACTTTTCTATGTTTTCACAATTTCAATCTAAATTCTGATTTAAATTGAGATTTAATTCATCTGACTGATTTATTACATTTGCACTAATCCTGACTAGTTATTTATAACCATCTTGATTATAATCTGATTCAATTATATTAACAAATTAACACAACCAATATATACATTATAATAATTTTAATATATATACCTTGTTTATATCAAAATATATTTCGGGTAAAAATTTCCATTTACCCTCTTTCAAAAACATACTGTGTCGAATTATTCTGTTCAAGAGTTTAGAAACACTTATCGACACAGTTTGCATTACTGTATCGACCAGAATTCATAAACTACTCGACAAACCAATCAACACAATATAAGACAGTTTTTATAACAATTTACAAATACGCGCTCATATATATACTCAAACTCAGTCTAGGGTATTACTAACACCATCTCTACTGAGTCACGCCACAGAGCCAAGGTAGTTACTTAACCAATAGCTCTGATACCACTGTAACGAACCGGGATTTTCGACTCCGAAAATCAACATCAAACTACCATGTTGACCATTCAGACATCGAACATTCCAGATCATTAATAGAAAGAAGTTAGAGGGTGAGAATAGATAAGATAGAAATATTAGAATAGAAGAAGAAGAACCACTACACAGAGTCTCACACCGCAGCAGAACAAAATATAATACAGAAATAATCTTTATTGAAAGCTTTAAGATACTTACAGTATCAGAGTACATCATACCATGGGACAGTTATAATAGCCTGTTCCCATATACAACACACAGCGGAATAGTAGCACTATCATACGTCTGGACTCTTCCAGCTCGTCTCTTCCCAGCAGTCGATAACCTGAACCTGTACAACCCGGTCTAACCCGAGCATTTACAAAACACCGGGTCAGTCTGGTGAACCAGAGTGAGAAAAACTCGCACAATAATAAGGGTGAACCATCCAATCATGATTTTAAAGTTCAAAACCTTTTCAAAGAAAAGGATAATCGTAAGACCAAATCCACACATAAACACGGACGGTTTTTACCTTACGATAACCCAAAACATTTTTGAAACCAATATCTTGTCTGATATTATAATAATGTCTAAATACAAGTAAATAGCAATCTAGTGGAACGTTTGCATCTCACGCTCCACATATATAGTATACAATCAAAACCCGCAGGCGCTTATTGGGGATTGGATTCCGACTTGACAAGGTATGGGTCCACCTTCCGATAGTGTATCTCTAGAGACGAATACACTGGGTTCAACAAGAACTTCTTGCAACCCGGCCCTCACATGACCGACCCCTCATTTCGCTTGAGAGTATCGAATGTATATCACCGACAGTTGGGATCAGCAACCGTCTCCCGACAAGGGACAGCATCGAAACATAGATTAAGAAACAAATAGGATTTCCTCTAGATAGGTGATCATACACCCTAATGGGAGCGACCCACATAGCCATGCTGCCTGCCCGATTTTTGTCATTTCCCGGTTGATGAGGCTTGAGGCCAGAATTAACTTCTGATCATCTGGTCACCATTCACTTTGAATGCCACATCGTCAGATCCATCAGATATCACTAATTGACGTCCACAAAAATACTCTAGCAGTTAAGCTAAGAGAACGGCAAATCTCCGCCAACACTATAGCACGTTTGAAGAAATCAACGTACGTGACCCTTTGGAAATACTCTGTCAGACACTCGTCCATATACATCATCCAGGAACAGGATGAACCGAAGGTACTCTCCTACTCCATCCAATATAGGAATCACCCCATGGATCAGTAGCGAGGAGTCCTTGCAACCCGTTGATTCCAACCACGACAGAATCACAGCTTTCCTCTGCTTGCCAGGCAGAGAATATTAGTGGTTCTTCCGTTTATGAAAACCCGCGGTCTTCAATGCTCCATCTTGAACCTCTTCTGAGATCTTCACGTATTTGTTAGTCGGAATGGTTTTCGAATATAAATTCGATCCCGGTCTTTTCGTACCAACATTCGTATTGGTCAGATTTGATAGTCGGTGTTTTAACTATCAAAGTATACAGTGTTTCAAACATGACGCTCCAATGAGTTCACTGATTTAGTATTTAGCATCATTTGGCCTTTGACAATCTAATTTCCTTTTTGTTAAATTGAAACTTCCAATTCTTTTAATATTCAAAAATATGATATTTGAATAACTCTAATTTCAATTAACTAACATTCGACTTACTCTATTCGCTCGACTCTAGATCGCAGCGATCACAATGGTTACGCCTGGTTCCCTCAGGAAACATCCGACCGCCGTAGGCTATCTGCAGCCCTGCGAATTTCGCTAGCAGTCGTACGAATTGGCAACTCAGCCGAATAATTATGTTTGGCTAATTCTATCTCGAATAACTATATTCAATTTCCCATTTAAAATCTTCCTTCAAATCATCCTTTAAATTCGGAAATCCATTAGTTTTAACAAAGAAATTTATAGCACATATGTTATAACAATAGCGTTATAATTACTATTTAGATTTACAAAACAACAGCGCTATAATCGCTGTTTAGGTTTACAATCCGTTTACTATAGCAAAAGCGCTACAATCGCTATATTAGATTTACAAACCATATATTATAACAACAGCGCTAAAATCGCTGTTTAGATTTCAAAACATATCCACTAACGTCACTTACGATTACCAACTAATACTATCTTCAGATAATCCTGATGTTGTTCAAGTTGGGGTATTTTAATTACCTCTCAGACCTTGATCAACAACGTTCAAATCTTCAGATAAATATCAGTTGTAATCCAACACCAAAATTCCACTCCAGTCTCAAAACAAATCCCATTTATAAATTGGGTTTAGTTATACAATCTTATGACCCATTTCTTTATCCCCAAATTTCACTTTTTATTGATCCCCTTTCAATTATTTTCAATCCTTATCCACTTTGGAGATCTTATTTCCCTTGTCCCATTTTTACTTGATCTCACTCTCACGTAACGTTAATATAAAGTTAACGCTTTACACTTTAAATCTCACTTAAAACCTCTGGTTTATAATAAACCCTTTTTATCGTAATCTCCTTTCACTTAATTTATATAATTGAGTACGTTTATTTCCTTTCACCATTCAATTGGCTTGCATCTCACATTCGGTAACTTTTTAAATGAATTCCCATTTAAAAATATATTCCTAAATTCATCATTAATTAAAATAATAACTTATTTCAAACATTAACTACTTTAGTAGTTAATCCCTTTATTAACTAAATTAAATATTAAATCCCTTTTAAATCCTTATTTAAATTCAAACAATATTCGTTTAACTATTTTAGTCAAAAACACATTAACTTGATAAACAATTCTAATTCCAAACGGTTGATTTAATTAACTCAAAAACTTGATTATCTCATTAACCGATTTCAACAATCCTCGCTTTTAATTAATTAAAAATATAATTAATTTAGATAGATTCTAATTATTTGTTTTCTTTACAAAACAATTTCCCAAGGTTTTACCATTTAATTCATTTCTTATTCTTCAACTGGTAAATCTGATTAACATCAACATTTGCTTTGCAAAATAAATTCATAACAAATCAAAGTCTTAAACAAATAAAATATTTATTTATTTCTCTTAAATAAATTTTATTCAAATAATATAATTCAAATCTAACTCTGGTTATAAAATAAATTTTATAACCTCAACTCTATCGATTTACCTGACGGTGAATCACTGTCTATAACACGATTGGTTTTAAAGGCCATACTCTGCCAAACACTTAACCAATATCGCCCATTGGTTTAAACTAAACAGATGTTGAATATCCAGTCAATAATCAACCATCAAATCAATCACACAAACAGATCAGTTCACATATGATCATATGAAAATAAATAATATATTTGAGGAATCCGGCTGGATCCCTCCAACCTGTTCTTCCCTGTATTCAAATGGTTATCTCAAATCAGACTGTTCAGTTTTGTTTAACTGATAAACTAAATAACAACCATTTAACATCAACCACAAGCAATTCGAACAATGCAACCATTTTAAACACGTTTATAAATAAACGTGACCAACCAAGGTGAGTTACCTTTATTGGAACCAATCGTTAACATAACGATTTGGTATTTCATTGAAATTAAACACGGTTTAATTTCATCGGTTAAATCAACAGATCAATGTATAACTAGCAAAATAGTCAACCATTGGCAAGCAGAGCACACAAAATAAAAACACCCAATTTATATAAAATATAAAAAGGGTAACTGAGTGAGTTTAACTCACCTTGATTTCTGATTATCCTGGAACAGTTCGATTACAATTAAATTAAACAGTTGTTTAATTTAACTGTAAACTCCCTTCGTCTCTATTTCCGTCTGGATTAGTTCCATGACACTGTGCTCGTCAATCCGCTTTCAGCGTCACCTTGTTCGTCGAATTCTGATAGCACGTCAACGAGTTATTAACAATATCAGTTCACCGTTTAAAATAAAAATAAATTCTTTTTATTTACCCACCAATTTATAAAATTAATTACTTGGTTTAGTCAATTAACCGGCTGATAATACTTTTGTAAATCCGTTGTTTCCCATGTTTGCCTTGGGTTTGAATTGTCTTCAACACGCAGTCCCTACGTTCCAAATATAACGGAGTTTACAAAAATTATTTAACTAAATAATTATTCTTGATTATATGTTAATTAACAAATATATTTTTGTAATTTATGGTTAGCAATAACATCGTCCAACCTCCTTGCTTCCGGTCGGCAGAACCACGGTAATACCTGCGTATGATTTAAATTGTTTAATATAAATGACCTAAACTTACTAATTAACTTTTATTTAAAAATAAAACTAAATTCCCTTACATTCTTAGTTCAAAATTTTGGTCCGCCCTCCTTCTTTGTTTGTGTTTCACGTAAGTACTCCTCTTGTTTTCTCGTGCCAGCTCCTCGCAAAAACCCTCCTGCCATTCAAGAATCCCACCGCCGTGCCACCTAGGATCAACCGGAAGTTGATCGGAGCATCTCCTTCCCCACACCTCGGTCTATGCCCTGAGTTCCGAACTCCCAGATGATCTCGAACGCCAACATAATGGCCCGAACAGTCGCTGCTTCCTGAACATGCTCCCAAACCTACTTCACCGCGCCCGCAAACAACACCCATGCACGCTCACTCCAGCACCCACTCACCATGTTTCTTTTGTTTCCCTTAATTTTATGTTTAAGTAAATACTTGCGTTTTAATTCTAGTGTTTTCAGTTCTTGAGGAGCTTCAACTTTGTTTCAGTTTGCAAAATGAATAGAATGTGGCCATATATATAGAGGAGCAAAACGTGGTGGCCACGTAAAAGTATGTATTTTTAAAAATTCATTTAGGTCTGCGGCTATGTTTATCGTAGCACGTGAGAAGGTAGAGATGTCACAATCACTTTGTCGGCACGGTTCCTAGATGGAAATGAAAATACATAGGGTAGGCTCTATTATCTTTGTATGCGGTGGGAAGTATTTGGGGTAGGCTCTGTTATCTTCGTATTTATTTCGCTGAAATGAAATGTTGTTGGCCAATGGGATGGTGAAGAGCACCAGCAGTGATTCTACCATACAAGACGTGTTTTCATTTGATAAGAAGTTGACATGGCGCCGTGAATATAGTCAGAATCCAGGAAGAAATATGTTAGGCTTTATGTTTAAAATATTGTTTTATTATTCACGAGACTTCACCGCTAAGTATCACGTTAAAACCACCACAAATCGACTTTCGTTTACTGATAATAAAATTAATCTTAGTGTAAAAAGGTATTCCGGACTCAATGGGACAAGTTTCGTCGAAATCCGAGGTCGTATGAAAAAAATTCCTTTATGAAACCAGAAATGAACACGTGTTTAATTTTTCCACGGTCACCAGATAAATCGAATCAACTTGAAACTGCGAACATCGATAATAACTTTTCGATACGAACCCAACGACACTAATTTCGTCGCATTCTGAGACTGTTGCCCCGGTAGGCTGTTTTTACCTCGAACCGCCCTACCCTTTTTAACGCCAAATTTCTCGATCTCTAAAAATAACAAACTATATATATATATCCTGACGCTAATCGACGATACGAACTCAACGGAACTGGTTTCGTGGCCTAATTCGATCATCTGCTCCAGTTACATTCAAATATCCTTTTATTTATTTAAATATACGCTATAGAAAATGAACGAGCGTTTATAGCTACCGTGGTCACATACGATATCGGTTTTCCACGCAATTTACCACCGTACAATAATTTAGCGATACGGTTCTAATGAAACTGATTTCGTCGAAATCTGAGTCCGTTTGCAAAACGACCATTTTAACGCGTATATTTATATAACGATTTTCCATAGCGACTATTTCAAAATTTGATTTGGCCATAACTATCAAACTATAACACGAAATCTGGATTTTTCTCTTTCATATGAAAATTATCGTCAGTACGGTTCCAACGTGTCCTGTTTCACAGAAATCCGACTTATATCGAATCCTGTATTCTCAGTTGAAGTTCAAAACTCTATATTGCGAACTGCACACCATTTTCAAGTTCGAATTATATTATATATAAATTATAACGTTCAACTTCGTTTTTAATAACGAATTAAATATTAAATTCCATCAATATTCCCAACATAATATTTAAAACTAATTTAAATATTCATATTCAAATGGTCGAAAAACCCGGGTCGTTACATTCTTTCCCCCTTAAAATAATTTCGTCCTCGAAATTGCTAAGGTAAGAAAGAACGTTATAAACTCACTAACTTTCAAATCCAATTTATTTTAAATCAAAATTGATTCAACATGGTAAGTAAATATTTTCAAAAATATTGAAAATTTTCTAACTTCTTAAATTCCCAAAAAATTTCGCCAGCACCTCCTTTGTACGGTTCAATCGGTACAACCACAACTCGCCTTTCTGGGCCTTCTCCAATCCAAAAGAAAACAAAACAGCCAAGCGGCTTGCCAAACAGGCTCATAAATCACCAAACCCATATAAAAATAAACGTGTACCTTTTTGTCGGGCATATCACTATATCTTTCCCGTCTGCCACCCTGTCAGCATATACAAATGCATTCCCAAACAAAATTCCAATTTTATCTTCAAAACCAGATCATTCACGCGTCCAAGCCAGATCCCATTCTTAATTCAATTTCCATCCATTATCAATTCCAACTCTTAACTTACCAGTCCAACACCATTTCAAATTCCTGTCTCCAAATTTCAAAATCTGATTCTACTCGATACATTATATCCTGATTCAATTTCCAGTTAATTGGTTTCAATTCAATTTATATTTGCTTTAACAAATTTCTATCTAATTTTGTCTTTGTTCAACAATTTCCCTGGGAGTTTTAAACAGTTTAGCTTTTTCAAAAATCAAATATTCCTTTTCAGGATTCAAAACAATTTGTTTTTCTTAAAGCAATTCAAAACAAGATTTTGGTAGTAATCCGTCACTTAGAACTCGGAAATGAACACTGATGATGTGGCCAGCATCCTCAGAGTTATTCCCCAGCTATCGAAGTGAGTTCAATACTATATCACTTATCAAACTATATTTAAAATCCCCCAGGACCTTAAAATTCCCCATATATTAAATCCAAAATTCTTTTTCACACTTTTCTATGTTTTCACAATTTAAATCTAAATTCTGATTTAAATTGAGATTTAATTCATCTGACTGATTTATTACATTTGCACTAATCCTGACTAGTTATTTATAACCATCTTGATTATAATCTGATTCAATTATATTAACAAATTAACACAACCAATATATACATTATAATAATTTTAATATATATACCTTGTTTATATCAAAATATATTTCGGGTAAAAATTTCCATTTACCCTCTTTCAAAAACATACTGTGTCGAATTATTCTGTTCAAGAGTTTAGAAACACTTATCGACACAGTTTGCATTACTGTATCGACCAGAATTCATAAACTACTCGACAAACCAATCAACACAATATAAGACAGTTTTTATAACAATTTACAAATACGCGCTCATATATATACTCAAACTCAGTCTAGGGTATTACTAACACCATCTCTACTGAGTCACGCCACAGAGCCAAGGTAGTTACTTAACCAATAGCTCTGATACCACTGTAACGAACCGGGATTTTCGACTCCGAAAATCAACATCAAACTACCATGTTGACCATTCAGACATCGAACATTCCAGGTCATTAATAGAAAGAAGTTAGAGGGTGAGAATAGATAAGATAGAAATATTAGAATAGTAGAAGAAGAACCACTACACAGAGTCTCACACCGCAGCGGAACAAAATATAATACAGAAATAATCTTTATTGAAAGCTTTAAGATACTTACAGTATCAGAGTACATCATACCATGGGACAGTTATAATAGCCTGTTCCCATATACAACACACAGCGGAATAGTAGCACTATCATACGTCTGGACTCTTCCAGCTCGTTTCTTCCCAGCAGTCGATAACCTGAACCTGTACAACCCGGTCTAACCCGAGCATTTACAAAACACCGGGTCAGTCTGGTGAACCAGAGTGAGAAAAACTCGCACAATAATAAGGGTGAACCATCCAATCATGATTTTAAAGTTCAAAACCTTTTCAAAGAAAAGGATAATCGTAAGACCAAATCCACACATAAACACGGACGGTTTTTACCTTACGATAACCCAAAACATTTTTGAAACCAATATCTTGTCTGATATTATAATAATGTCTAAATACAAGTAAATAGCAATCTAGTGGAACGTTTGCATCTCACGCTCCACATATATAGTATACAATCAAAACCCGCAGGCGCTTATTGGGGATTGGATTCCGACTTGACAAGGTATGGGTCCACCTTCCGATAGTGTATCTCTAAAGACGAATACACTGGGTTCAACAAGAACTTCTTGCAACCCGGCCCTCACATGACCGACCCCTCATTTCGCTTGAGAGTATCGAATGTATATCACCGACGGTTGGGATCAGCAACCGTCTCCCGACAAGGGACAGCATCGAAACATAGATTAAGAAACAAATAGGATTTCCTCTAGATAGGTGATCATACACCCTAATGGGAGCGACCCACATAGCCATGCTGCCTGCCCGATTTTTGTCATTTCCCGGTTGATGAGGCTTGAGGCCAGAATTAACTTCTGATCATCTGGTCACCATTCACTTTGAATGCCACATCGTCAGATCCATCAGATATCACTAATTGACGTCCACAAAAATACTCTAGCAGTTAAGCTAAGAGAACGGCAAATCTCCGCCAACACTATAGCACGTTTGAAGAAATCAACGTACGTGACCCTTTGGAAATACTCTGTCAGACACTCGTCCATATACATCATCCAGGAACAGGATGAACCGAAGGTACTCTCCTACTGCATCCAATATAGGAATCACCCCATGGATCAGTAGCGAGGAGTCCTTGCAACCCGTTGATTCCAACCACGACAGAATCACAGCTTTCCTCTGCTTGCCAGGCAGAGAATATTAGTGGTTCTTCCGTTTATGAAAACCCGCGGTCTTCAATGCTCCATCTTGAACCTCTTCTGAGATCTTCACGTATTTGTTAGTCGGAATGGTTTTCGAATATAAATTCGATCCCGGTCTTTCCGTACCAACATTCGTATTGGTCAGATTTGATAGTCGGTGTTTTAACTATCAAAATATACAGTGTTTCAAACATGACGCTCCAATGAGTTCACTGATTCAGTATTTAGCATCATTTGGCCTTTGACAATCTAATTTCCTTTTTGTTAAATTGAAACTTCCAATTCTTTTAATATTCAAAAATATGATATTTGAATAACTCTAATTTCAATTAACTAACATTCGACTTACTCTATTCGCTCGACTCTAGATCGCAGCGATCACAATGGTTACGCCTGGTTCCCTCAGGAAACATCCGACCGCCGTAGGCTATCTGCAGCCCTGCGAATTTCGCTAGCAGTCGTACGAATTGGCAACTCAGCCGAATAATTATGTTTGGCTAATTCTATCTCGAATAACTATATTCAATTTCCCATTTAAAATCTTCCTTCAAATCATCCTTTAAATTCGGAAATCCATTAGTTTTAACAAAGAAATTTATAGCACATATGTTATAACAATAGCGTTATAATTACTATTTAGATTTACAAAACAACAGCGCTATAATCGCTGTTTAGGTTTACAATCCGTTTACTATAGCAAAAGCGCTACAATCGCTATATTAGATTTACAAACCATATATTATAACAACAGCGCTAAAATCGCTGTTTAGATTTCGAAACATATCCACTAACGTCACTTACGATTACCAACTAATACTATCTTCAGATAATCCTGATGTTGTTCAAGTTGGGGTATTTTAATTACCTCTCAGACCTTGATCAACAACGTTCAAATCTTCAGATAAATATCAGTTGTAATCCAACACCAAAATTCCACTCCAGTCTCAAAACAAATCCCATTTATAAATTGGGTTTAGTTATACAATCTTATGACCCATTTCTTTATCCCCAAATTTCACTTTTTATTGATCCCCTTTCAATTATTTTCAATCCTTATCCACTTTGGAGATCTTATTTCCCTTGTCCCATTTTTACTTGATCTCACTCTCACGTAACGTTAATATAAAGTTAACGCTTTACACTTTAAATCTCACTTAAAACCTCTGGTTTATAATAAACCCTTTTTATCGTAATCTCCTTTCACTTAATTTATACAATTGAGTACGTTTATTTCCTTTCACCATTCAATTGGCTTGCATCTCACATTCGGTAACTTTTTAAATGAATTCCCATTTAAAAATATATTCCTAAATTCATCATTAATTAAAATAATAACTTATTTCAAACATTAACTACTTTAGTAGTTAATCCCTTTATTAACTAAATTAAATATTAAATCCCTTTTAAATCCTTATTTAAATTCAAACAATATTCATTTAACTATTTTAGTCAAAAACACATTAACTTGATAAACAATTCTAATTCCAAACGGTTGATTTAATTAACTCAAAAACTTGATTATCTCATTAACCGATTTCAACAATCCTCGCTTTTAATTAATTAAATATATAATTAATTTAGATAGATTCTAATTATTTGTTTTCTTTACAAAACAATTTCCCAAGGTTTTACCATTTAATTCATTTCTTATTCTTCAACTGGTAAATCTGATTAACATCAACATTTGCTTTGCAAAATAAATTCATAACAAATCAAAGTCTTAAACAAATAAAATATTTATTTATTTCTCTTAAATAAATTTTATTCAAATAATATAATTCAAATCTAACTCTGGTTATAAAATAAATTTTATAACCTCAACTCTATCGATTTACCTGACGGTGAATCACTGTCTATAACACGATTGGTTTTAAAGGCCATGCTCTGCCAAACACTTAACCAATATCGCCCATTGGTTTAAACTAAACAGATGTTGAATATCCAGTCAATAATCAACCATCAAATCAATCACACAAACAGATCAGTTCACATATGATCATATGAAAATAAATAATATATTTGAGGAATCCGGTTGGATCCCTCCAACCTGTTCTTCCCTGTTTTCAAATGGTTATCTCAAATCAGACTGTTCAGTTTTGTTTAACTGATAAACTAAATAACAACCATTTAACATCAACCACAAGCAATTCGAACAATGCAACCATTTTAAACACGTTTATAAATAAACGTGACCAACCAAGGTGAGTTACCTTTATTGGAACCAATCGTTAACATAACGATTTGGTATTTCATTGAAATTAAACACGGTTTAATTTCATCGGTTAAATCAACAGATCAATGTATAACTAGCAAAATAGTCAACCATTGGCAAGTAGAGCACACAAAATAAAAACACCCAATTTATATAAAATATAAAAAGGGTAACTGAGTGAGTTTAACTCACCTTGATTTCTGATTATCCTGGAACAGTTCGATTACAATTAAATTAAACAGTTGTTTAATTTAACTGTAAACTCCCTTCGTCTCTATTTCCGTCTGGATTAGTTCCATGACACTGTGCTCGTCAATCCGCTTTCAGCGTCACCTTGTTCGTCGAATTCTGATAGCACGTCAACGAGTTATTAACAATATCAGTTCACCGTTTAAAATAAAAATAAATTCTTTTTATTTACCCACCAATTTATAAAATTAATTACTTGGTTTAGTCAATTAACCGGCTGATAATACTTTTGTAAATCCGTTGTTTCCCATGTTTGCCTTGGGTTTGAATTGTCTTCAACACGCAGTCCCTACGTTCCAAATATAACGGAGTTTACAAAAATTCTTTAACTAAATAATTATTCTTGATTATACGTTAATTAACAAATATATTTTTGTAATTTATGGTTAGCAATAACATCGTCCAACCTCCTTGCTTCCGGTCGGCAGAACCACGGTAATACCTGCGTATGATTTAAATTGTTTAATATAAATGACCTAAACTTACTAATTAACTTTTATTTAAAAATAAAACTAAATTCCCTTACATTCTTAGTTCAAAATTTTGGTCCGCTCTCCTTCTTTGTTTGTGTTTCACGTAAGTACTCCTCTTGTTTTCTCGTGCCAGCTCCTCGCAAAAACCCTCCTGCCATTCAAGAATCCCACCGCCGTGCCACCTAGGATCAACCGGAAGTTGATCGGAGCATCTCCTTCCCCATACCTCGGTCTATGCCCTGAGTTCCGAACTCCCAGATGATCTCGAACGCCAACATAATGGCCCGAACAGTCGCTGCTTCCTGAACATGCTCCCAAACCTACTTCACCGCGCCCGCAAACAACACCCATGCACGCTCACTCCAGCACCCACTCACCATGTTTCTTTTGTTTCCCTTAATTTTATGTTTAAGTAAATACTTGCGTTTTAATTCTAGTGTTTTCAATTCTTGAGGAGCTTCAACTTTGTTTCAGTTTGCAAAATGAATAGAATGTGGCCATATATATAGAGGAGCAAAACGTGGTGGCCACGTAAAAGTATGTATTTTTAAAAATTCATTTAGGTCTGCGGCTATGTTTATCGTAGCACGTGAGAAGGTAGAGATGTCACAATTAATTTGTCGGCACGGTTCCTAGATGGAAATGAAAATACATAGGGTAGGCTCTATTATCTTTGTATGCGGTGGGAAGTATTTGGGGTAGGCTCTGTTATCTTCGTATTTATTTCGCTGAAATGAAATGTTATTGGCCAATGGGATGGTGAAGAGCACCAGCAGTGATTCTACCATACAAGACGTGTTTTCATTTGACAAGAAGTTGACATGGCGACGTGAATATAGTCAGAATCCAGGAAGAAATATGTTAGGCTTTATGTTTAAAATATTGTTTTATTATTCACGAGACTTCACCGCTAAGTATCACGTTAAAACCACCACAAATCGACTTTCGTTTACTGATAATAAAATTAATCTTAGTGTAAAAAGGTATTCCGGACTCAATGGGACAAGTTTCGTCGAAATCCGAGGTCGTATGAAAAAAATTCCTTTATGAAACCAGAAATGAACACGCGTTTAATTTTTCCACGGTCACCAGATAAATCGAATCAACTTGAAACTGCGAACATCGATAATAACTTTTCGATACGAACCCAACGACACTAATTTCGTCGCATTCTGAGACTGTTGCCCCGGTAGGCTGTTTTTACCTCGAACCGCCCTACCCTTTTTAACGCCAAATTTCTCGATCTCTAAAAATAACAAACTATATATATCCTGACTCTAATCGACGATACGAACTCAACGGAACTGGTTTCGTGGCCTAATTCGATCATCTGCTCCAGTTACATTCAAATATCCTTTTATTTATTTAAATATACGCTATAGAAAATGAACGAGCGTTTATAGCTACCGTGGTCACATACGATATCGGTTTTCCACGCAATTTACCACCGTACAATAATTTAGCGATACGGTTCTAATGAAACTGATTTCGTCGAAATCTGAGTCCGTTTGCAAAACGACCATTTTAACGCGTATATTTATATAACGATTTTCCATAGCGACTATTTCAAAATTTGATTTGGCCATAACTATCAAACTATAACACGAAATTTGGATTTTTCTCTTTCATATGAAAATTATCGTCAATACAGTTCCAACGTGTCCTGTTTCACAGAAATCCGACTTATATCGAATCCTGTATTCTCAGTTGAAGTTCAAAACTCTATATTGCGAACTGCACACCATTTTCAAGTTCGAATTATATTATATATAAATTATAACGTTCAACTTCGTTTTTAATAACGAATTAAATATTAAATTCCATCAATATTCCCAACATAATATTTAAAACTAATTTAAATATTCATATTCAAATGGTCGAAAAACCCGGGTCGTTACACAAATAAAACTGATTTTTACTATGTAAATTATATTCAAATAAAACTGATTTTTACTATGTAAATTATATTCTAAAAAAAACTGATTTTTACTATGTAAATTATATTCAAACAAAAACTGATTTTTACTTTCACAAGCCAATTACTTTAAATAAATATAAATAAATAAACAAAGAAGAAAACTTACAGTGACCTAGCGAGAGGGGGGGTTTCGGTGACGCGAGGGGAGGCTGAAGCGGGGGTGCGGTCGGCAGTAGGAAAAAGGGGGGTTGCGACAGGAGGAAGAAGAAGGGGGAGCGGCGGCTGCGGGTTGTGGGTGGCGGCGGGTTCGATTGGGGGTCTCGATTGGGGCTAGGCTTCGAGGGGGAAGGGGTTGCGCGAGCGAGGAGGGGGCGCGTCGGGTCTTGGAGCGAGGGAGGGGGATGGTTGCCATGGAGGGGTGCGGCGCGGTGGACGATGGCTGGGGGGCGGCGGTTGTCGATCGGCGGCGACGATAGTTTTAGGGTTTTTTTTCTTTTTTTTCTTTTTTCTGGTTGGAGAAGAATGAGGGGGGCATATAATAAAATATATATTAATTTATTTTAATTTCTCTTTAAAAAGTAACTTTTTATTTCGAAGTCAAAATCAAACCCATCGCCTGTCGTCCATAGCAAATTACCCCCATTCCGAACCCAATGGGATGTGTACCGTAGGGTGATTCGATCGTTTCGATCAGTTTTCGTCAAAATCAAAATATGACTCTATATATTGAATTTGAACGCGCATTTCAATTTACTGGGGTCACATACTAGCTCGAAAAATTCTAGAAAAATATTTTCTAGCTTCGTATTGATGATACGGTCCTGACAAAACTAATTTCGTCGAATTCTGAGACCGTCTGAAAAATGGCCATTTTCCAGTCGATTAAAATCAACTAAAACTGGTCAAACGCGTTTTCCTTTGCCACGCTCACATATTGATTCGAAAAATTATGAAATTTGAAACCTAGCAATAATTTGACATCACGGATCCAACAAAAGTGGTTTCGTCGAAATCCGAGGTCGTTTGCAAAATTCCCATTTTTAAGGGCCTAAATTCTATAGCGACTATTCATAATTTTCAACTGGACATATCTTTTGATTCCCGCTATGAAATCTTGAGTTTTCGGATTCGTTGGAAAGATATTATCAATTAGATTCAAATATTTTTGGTTTCACAAAAATCCGGTTTATTTTGCACCCGGTATGTTCAATTGAATTTTGAAATCGAATTATCGAACTACTGCGCCATTTTCAATTCATTTTATAAATTAAAATAAATATTTATATTCTAACGTTGATTCAAACGAATATATACGTTCGAATTATATTCAAAATAAATTTCTCGTCGATATTATTTAAAATAATTCATTTTAAATAATCAAAATTCACTAAATTTGCCAAAATAAAAATTTTAAATTGGCCCAGATTTCCGGTTTATTACAATCTCCCCCACTTAAAACTTTTCGTCCCCGAAAAGGAACGAAGCCGAAAGTTGTTTAACAATTCAACTAAACTTCCAGTATTTTGATTACGGCTTAAGTTCTTCAACTTTTCAGTTTCTAAGAACTTTTCAAATTTTTCAAAAATTTGGCTAACACCCTAAATTTCGAAAAATTTCGCCATAACCTCCCCTGCACCGGGAGCACGGGAAAATCCCGAAATTGCCATACAGGCCTTCTGATCTCAAATAGAAAAAGAAAAAGCCAATCGGCTCGTAAAATCATCATCACCCAAATAAAACAGTAAATTATAGTAAACATGTACCTATTTGTCGGGCAAACAATTTGATTCTCTGCTCTAGCCTCCTTGTTATGACCTGTTCAATGTAAGTACATGTATATGCAAGCAAATGCGACCAATTTTCAATATAATTCACTTTTTGGTATAATTTGGCAATATGGTTCAAATTTTAATAAATCAACCAATAATCAACAACACAAACATCAATCAATTAGTTGGTTATCATTTCAAATGCATAACTTTGATACATAGTCAAAAAATCATATTTTTGATGCCAAATCACAACGATAAGCCCTATCTAATTTCGATTCTCACACCAGTCTAATGGAAATATAGAAATCTCACTTTCGTTACTTGAAAATAAATACTGGCGACGGTGCCCCATCACCAGAATTATCCCCGGGCAACTAGAGTATGATCCTATAACTATCCAGTATATTAAAACTTCGAATACACGTTTGCAAGATGCATATGCAAAATCTTTATATATCGGATTGCCCAAATTCATTTAAATAAATAATCAAATACAAATAGTTGATTTAAATTTTCAAAAAAAAAAATTCGGTTTCATTTTAAAAATATACTCTTCACACTCGTTCTAGGATACTACTGATCCCATCTCTAACGAGTCATTCCCATTGGATATTACTAATCCAATATCTGATGAATTCTTTCGTATGATTCTAATGTGTCCTGTTCTCTGATCTTGGTAAACCAAAGCTCTGATACCAACTGTGAAAACCCGTAACTTCCCCATGAAGGAAAGCGCGGATAGTTCGAGAACAAGCCACAACACAACGCAGACAGAAGAACATTTCATTGTTATTACAACAATTCCATCAGAATACAAGAATATACAGAGTATGAATAAATAAATATTACATAGAAAATATCAGAGATTTAAATTACATAGTATAGCAGCGGAAAATAATACAATACACAACTAGAAGAGATATACGGATACAAAGCTTTCCGGATATCGTTCCAGCAGTAAACCAGGATCCTGTGAATATAAATCTGCAAAACCAAAACTACTAGCTGCCCGTGTCAAAATAAGGGCACCCATAGTTTAGGTTAAAACAATAAACTCCAGGTCAGTCATGGGACTGGTGTGAAAACTAAAACAGTTATTAATCTTTATTTTTAAAGTAAAGTAAATCAAGGGACCACGCCGTATAACACGGAACAGGTTTCCTCCCAAGAATACCAGTGCATAAAACAAACAGCGCAATGCTAAATAAAGAAAAATGAAGCTATTATAAGACCCAGTTCCCATCACACAATGCAACGCAAGCCAGAGGATAGGGTTTTTACCTTATAATAGCCAAGAATGCTTGATACGTTTAAAACAAATCATTTGATACTATTATAAGTGCATAGTGTATAAAACAACTTCAAATCATAAGTATCAATCATAGACGGCATAAGTGCCCCATCCCACTATGTCGCCATACTAGGCTCTACAAATAAAACCGCAAATGCCACGTATTTGGAAATTGGATTTCCGTCTGTGAACCGAGGCCAGGGATCGTCCTCCACCGATTCGAGACAATCTAGCCTACCATGTCTCAGGAACAGCCGCAACTGCCCCATGGATCGTCAGGGCCGGTCCATCGATGTGGATTATTATGCCTGAACAATACGTCTCCCCGCCCTATGGGGCGCAAATGAGCCAACGAATGATTCCATCGGACCTGGACCGTCTGATCAAACCGAGTCGCCTCGCAACATCAACAACCACATAAGTCAAATTTGTCAGGGCGTTTAAAACCATTGACGCCACTTCTAGCTAGAAAGAAACGCATGTCCTCCCTGAGGTGCTCTCCCGTTTTTGGTTCACCACCGGGGTGTGAGGCTCGCGAATCAACGTTACACAAAGCTATGCCACACAGGACGTGCTTTGATCATCACCACAAGACTTTGCTTTTCAACAGATGCCTTGATCAATTGCCACTTAGGCATGCCACACAGGCAATTCACTCCATGCGTTTGATATCCATCAATATATAACACCTGAGCTCGTACGCCTCAGAGAAGGGCGTTAAGCAAGAGAATAAATTCTCCGCCGCAAAACAGATATATATTTAATAAAAATCAATCAAACAGACTAAAATCCAATGTTAGACACACATAGTCCATTTACAAGTTCGTTCTGGGTCTGAACGAAACCGGAGGCACCTAGTACCCCGCACATCCATCGATCTAAGTACGTCTGGACGATCACCAACTGTTTCCATCTTCTTGGGTGTACGGCCCAATCAAGATCATTAGTAATTATCCAAACGACGTGAAGACCTCCGGTCTTCAACCACCGTCTTCATTTTCGACACCACGTCGAATTAGTTATTCAGAATGGGACAAACCCGGTCTTTCTGAACAACTCGCATATATAATAAAAACGTGTGACACAAACACAACATACGCCTTAATCCAATTCAGAATATTCTTTTATTCAAATATTCTTATACTTTGGGAAAGGTTCCCATTAATTTTATCAAAGATAAATTCCTTTAAATTTATTCTTTAATCTTCCTTTTGAATATCACTTCAAACTAGTCGGGATTAACGAACCACACCAAAGTAATTATTTATTTTATTTCCCAGTCCCAACCTATTTATCCCATGAAGTAAAACTGGTTATACTTCATATCTAACACCACGGTGTTGTCGGTAAATTCAATTACCATTTCACGTTCAAATCTAATTAAAGATTTAACTATCGCCTGGAGCAAAACTGGTGGTACTCCATTCTCGATCTTTTTAATCTAATTAAAGATTCATTAAAACTCCAATTAGTTTTAATCTTCACAGAAATCAATATCCTGTCTTTAACTGGGTTAAAGAACCAATGTCATTTAAAACACGGCCCACAATAAACCCAAAATCACATTTATTAATTATCAGGTTAAAGAACAAGTGTTATTTAAAACACTGTTCACGATAAACCTAAAAATCAATACCAGCTCAATTCCAATTAAATATTATTTAATTGGTACACTTCATTAAATCTAAATAAAAAGATTTAATCTTTTTTTTCAACAGGATTTAAAATCAGTGTTAATGAAGACGCCATTCGCGACAAACCCAAATCACATTTGATATTAAATACAAGGCTCTGAATAGAAATTATATCGGCTTATATTCAATATCAAACTCTACGACTAACAAATATCGTATTGGAAATAACGATATATAAATATATCTTTCAAATTTCCATAACAATATCTTTATCATCGAGAAATCCAACATCGAAATATTCCGAAGACAATTTCGATTTGAATCCATTCCAATGCAATTATTGGAAATTCTGGTTATTTTCAAAACCCTTTTCCAATTCAATTTATTTATTTAAAAAGAGATAGAATTATAATTCTAGTTCAAAACTAGTTCATTTCGATAAAAGTCTATTTTTATCTTTTCAAATATGGAGTTTTTCTTCCCAATTCTTCACAAATCATTTCTTATGATTTTACACAAATTTTTACTATTTTTAATAATTTTATCAAGGCACGTACAGTCGATTTCCATCTACGGCTATCGAACTGCACTTACAGCGACCTTTTCCAAATTTGATTTGGATATAATTCCAAATCCAACTGTTAGATCTCAAATTTCTAATATTCATTAGAAAGATCTTTTCGATATGAACCCAACGGTTCCAGTTTTAGGAGAATCCGACGGTCGGATCTCCCGTAATATCCGTTCGAAGTCAATGGTCGAAATTCGCGAACTGCCGCGGCGCGGCGCGTTCTCTTCAGGCCATTATATTATATATATAATATATATATATAATATATACTTTGTCGATTTCCTTTTGAAACGTATTTTATAAATCGTTTTAAATTCGTTTTAAAAACGATTTCAACTTCTTTTCTAATTCAAATCAAAATTGAATTTTTCCTTATAAATTCGTTTTAAATTTATTTCAAATTGATTTCAATTCAAATTGATTTCTAATTCAATTTCAGTTCGATTTCAATTCAATTCAATTTCAATTCGAATTCATTTCTATTCGATCTCAATTCGAATTCATTTCTATTCAATTTCAGTTCGAATTTCAATTCTGTTCAAAATATCAGATTTTGAAATCATTTTCGATATTCATTATGAAATGAATAAAATCGATATAAATATCGTTCTTGTCAAAATAGCGTCAATCTAATCAACACGGCTTCATATATTTCTATTTTCAAATATTCTATTTCAAATATTTCTCTTTCAAATATTTCTTTTTTAAATATTTCTATTTCAAAACTGGAATGAGGCCCAATCAATTACCATATAATGTTAATTATATGGATTTTCTACAACACATGTATACAATAACAACGATGAATAATCAACCATCATCCAAAGTGCATTCTACACTGTATAAGCATCAAATATAAATATTCAACGCTTATAACAGCTTGTCAATTGATTGATCGACATACAACTAAACAACCAGGATTAGTGTACGTCAAATATCATCGCAATACCCGTGTGGGGTTTCAAACAATCAAACACAGATTTTATTTGTGCAGTTGGGCGATGTGTAAAATTTATCGTCCCAATCAATATCAGTCAAATGTGTGTATATAAACAAATCGTTCGATTTGTTTATATTTATTTATTTCATTTCATATACACGTTAAAAATTATATTTTTAACTATAAAATATTTTCCACTATAAAATATTTTATTTCAACTATATAAATGTTTTATTTCATTGCACATCACATCACACCATCAACTACACATCAAAATCAAACAAACATGCATACAAGCCGTCCATGGTCTGTGGACGACGGGTGTCGGGTGATACTAAACACCGTCTGCATCCTAGTATATATATTTCAACTAGAAAAATAAATTAAAGGTGAGAAGTTCTCACAGATTGCTAATCCAATCCCACGACTCTTCTTATGTAGAAATCTTTGTTGTTCTTGCCTCTTGTCACTTTCTTTGCCCGTATTCTCTACATATGTAAAAATCGAATTTTTACTTTGCTATTCAATATATAAAAAAATCGAATTTTTTACTTTGTTATTCAATATATAAAAATCAAATTTTTACTTTGCTATTCAATATATAAAATTCAAATTTTTTACTCCGCTATTCAATATATAAAAATCAAATTTTTACTATGCTATTCAATATATAAAAATTGAATTTTTACTATGCTATTTAATATATAAAAATCGAATTTTTACTATGCTATTCAATATATAAAAATCGAATTTTTACTATGCAAATTATATTCAAACAAAACTGATTTTTACTATGTAAATTATATTCAAATAAAACTGATTTTTACTATGTAAATTATATTCAAATAAAACTGATTTTTACTATGTAAATTATATTCAAACAAAAACTAATTTTTACTATGTATATTATATTCAAATAAAACTGATTTTTACTATGTAAATTATATTCAAACAAAAACTGATTTTTACTATGTAAATTATATTCTAACAAAAAGTTGATTTTTACTTTCACAAGCCAATTACTTTAAATAAATATAAATAAATACAAATAAATAAACAAAGAAGAAAACTTACAGTGACCTAGCGAGAGAGGGGGGGTTCGGCGACGCGAGGGGGGTGCGGTCGGCAGCAAGAAAAAAGGGGGGGTTGCGACAGGAGGAAGAAGAAGGGGGAGCGGCGTCTGCGGGTTGTGGGTGGCGGCGGGTTCGATTGGGGGTCTCGATTGGGGCCAGGCTTCGAGGGGGAAGAGGTTGCGCGAGCGAGGAGGGGGTGCATCGGGTCTTGGAGCAAGGGAGGGGGATGGTGGCCATGGAGGGGTGCGGCGCGGTGGACGATGGCCTGGGGGGGTGGCGGTTGTCGATCGGCAGCGACGATAGTTTTAGGGTTTTTTTTTTCTTTTTTTTCTGATTGGAGAAGAATGAGGGGGTGCATATAATAAAATATATATTAATTTATTTTAATTTCTCTTTAAAAAGTAACTTTTTATTTCGAAGTCGAAATCAAACCCACCGCCTATCGTCCATAGCTAATTACCCCCATTCCGAACCCAATGGGATGTGTGCCGTAGGCAGGTTCGATCGTTTCGATCAGTTTTCGTCAAAATCAAAATATAACTCTATATATTGAATTTGAACGCGCATTTCAATTTACTGGGGTCACATACTAACTCGAAAAATTCCAGAAAAATATTTTATAGCTTTGTATTGACGAAACGGTCCTAACAAAACTAATTTCGTCGAATTCTGAGACCGTATGAAAAATGGCCATTTTCCAGTCGATTAAAATCAACTGAAACTGGTCAAACGTGTTTTCCTTTGCCACGCTCACATATTGATTCGAAAAATTATGAAATTTGAAACTTAGCAATAATTTGACATCACGGATCCAACAAAAGTGGTTTCGTCGAAATCCGAGGTTGTTTGCAAAATTCCCATTTTTAAGGGCCTGAATTCTATAGCGACTATTCAGAATTTTCAACTGGACATATCTTTTGATTCCCGCTATGAAATCTTGATTTTTCGGATTCGTTGGAAAGATATTATCAATTAGATTCAAATATTTTTGGTTTCACTAAAATCCGGTTTATTTTGCACTCGGTATGTTCAATTGAAGTTTGAAATCGAATTATCGAACTACCGCGCCATTTTCAATTCCTTTTATAAATTAAAATAAATATTTATATTCTAACGTCGATTCAAACGAATATATACGTTCGAATTATATTCAAAATAAATTTCTCGTCGATATTATTTAAAATAATTCATTTTAAATAATCAAAATTCACTAAAATTGCCAAAATAAAAATTTTAAATTGGCCCAGATTTCCGGGTTATTACAACTTGCCTTAATACTTCAATTCAAAATCGAGTTCCCCTCTCGATTTCTAGTTCACTTCTAATTCGTTCAACTCTTTTCCTCCTTGAGAACTGAGCTTCCATTCCATTGTTAAATAACGTTAATTTAAACTTAATCTTTTAGCCTCACGCCCCATTTTATAAACATTGTTTCTAAGACTCAGGTTCTATATAAAACCCCTTTTTATCTCGCTTTTCTTTACCAAATCCAAATATTACATAAACACTTATTTAAGCAATCGCATTTGCTTAAATTCCCTTTTATAATCTTATTAAATTAAACAAATATTCATTTATCTATTTCATAGATTAATTTCAAACAAACGAATCAAATAACCAATTCTAATTAATTTACTTAACTTTGTCAACTTAAATCATGATCAACTCGTTAATCATCTTTATTAGCCCTTCTTTTAAATTAATTAATAGTATAATTAAGTTAAAACATTCCATTTAATCGTCTCTTGAGAAATGATTAATAACAGTCTTAACCATTATGTTAATTTCATTTTGCCTGCTTATAAATCTTATTAACAAAAGAATCAATTTATAAAATCATTTAATAATTACTTAAGAACTTTAAATAATAAATAATACATAATAATTTCCCTTTTTACAAAACCTTTATTCAGAATAATAATTTTCCAATATTTATCTTTAGTTAAGTAACTTTTGTAACATCATTACCGTCAATTCATCTAACGGTAATAAAATGATATATTTTTGGGGGCAACTGCTACAAACTACTCAACCAATACCATTTATTGGTTAAAACAAAAAAATGTTGAATTTAGATTCAACAATTAATGATCCAATCCATCAATCAATCATATGGGTTAAACAGTTCATATAATTGTAACAAAGAAATAAATAATAAATTTGAGGAATCCAGTTGGATTCCTCCAACCTGTTTTACTTGCATCCTAATACATTATCTCAACAATATCATTTTATTCAATGACATATATAATATTCAACCATCAACCAATAACTGAAATCCAAGCATCCATCAACCAATTAACAATCATAGCACACAAATATTTAAACCCGACTTATATAAAATATAAGTGGGATAAAAACCGAGTGAGTTGAACTCACCTTGATTCGTTTGTTGCTGAAATAGTTCGTTTTAATCAAATTAACCGGATGTTTAATTTGATTAAAATCCTGGTTGCTTCGAACTCCATCCAAACCAGCTCCAAACCGTTATGCTCATTGGTACCATTTCATCGTCATTTGTTTGATTCAATTTTGTTACTGTAGGACAGAGTTATATATATTTATGTTATTAGTTATTTAGTATTATTAAGAAAAGAAAAAAAATCCCTTAGTAATAATTAAATATCTAAGTCTTTATTTAACGTTAATATAACCTTCATCAAGTAATTACATGCGATTAGACATGGTCAGACATTATATCCACACGAATCATGACGCTAAAATTATACAATATATATATATATATATATATATATATATGATAATCAATCTGGCACTATATTACTAGGCATTGTTTGCTTTTGTTCCGCACATTTAATAATTCATCATGTCAGGTGCATTATTGGTTAGGCACCTTACTTACACTCGGGTTATACACCACATTGTATACACCGTTAGGCATAGAAACTCGGTCACGCTATGTATATAATAATCGGCCCTCATACTAAGCTTTTCCCTTGACCTGCTATTTGAACTGCCATATTTAAATTTATACTTGTATATACCATGTAAAATCAGTACGTTAAATACATGTTAGTTTAGTGATTAAGCATATGAATTAAACATTTTGGCATATGTGATATATTAAATTACATAACATGAATTGGTCACGATAAAACTGATTGGGCACCTCAACTATGGATTAGGCACAACAGTAAAAGGTTGGGTATAAATTAGAGATATTGTTCATAGTATTAGTTACATCACACATTTAGATTAACTACCTGCGGTTTTTATTCTAATACTAGGATTAGGCATCTTCAATCCTTTCCAGGCAACGCCTGTTTTATTAAAGCAAGTTTAGGCCTAATTTAAAACATGATTAGGCTATGTGATTAAACCATTAGGCATAGTTAAAGGCACAGGCTACGCTATACTTAATATTATATATATATATATATATATATATATATATTAACTAACCCTTAGTTAATTAAAAATAAAACACGATTTGGGTATGGTATAAACGAGGTCAGGGGAACATTTATTACCTTCTTCCTCCCACCGCATGCATCGTCTATTTCTAGTTCCGCACTGTTCCTCCCCCTTCGAATACAAAACAGTACACCACCGCTTTGAAACGCTTCGCCACCCTGTCAGTAGCCCCTCACCAAACGCAGTCACCTCAGATGATCATCTCGACCACCGTGCCTAACCTATGTGTATTGGCAAAACTCAGACTGTGGGTCCTCTTCATCACCTGACAGTTTTGTGTACTCAACCGGTTCCAAGACCTGCTTCAAACAGACCCTGCCTCATTCACCACTTTACTCCTTGCCAACGCATCTGAACCCACTTCCTCTCGTGGGCTTCTTCTTCACGTGGACACTACACCATATATGCTGATTAGGATGTGTTTTTAGCCGTATCTAAAGTTGTTGGGCACGGTAAATAGTCGTATCAAAAAGTGGCATGTTAAATTATTAGATACGGCTTTAACCCGTATCTCTATGGATTAACATACGGCTATTAGCCGTATCTAAACTGTATGTAGATACGGCTATAAACCGTATCTTATATACACACACACACACACACACACACACACACACACACACACACATATATATAATCAGAAACTGCAGCATATATTATTTGTAACACAAAGAATATATAACACAGGATACACTAGTTCACAATTGTAACAGTAAACGAAACATTTGTATGAAATATTTCATTACATTACAATATATAATGACACATGCTATTTGATTACATTACAATAAATTAGTACACGATGTTTCATTACACTAAAGAAGATACATAATGTTACATTACAATAAGCTGTGATAAATACCCGAACCGGCTTCGTGAGCTTGTTGAATCAATGCTTCCTTCAAGATGAACATCCACAAAAACATTGCATTCTATCCAAGACATGAAGGAACCCTTCAGGAAGATCAACACACTATTCTGTCCAAGGGCTGGTAATAAGTTAGCTTGGATAGCAAATAGCATGTACACTACAAAGACCTGTAAAAAAGTGCAAACCGCATAGTTTAGGATAAGATATATTTCCACATTATTATTTTCATTAGTAGTTGAATATTGCAAGTCTACAACATTTTTACTTGTTCAGTCGAGACTGAGTCTCGATTAAAGACAGTTGTTATAGCCTAATTAAAGAGCAATATAGAGGATATGTCCACATTATTATAATTCTCATTATTGTCACTTGGCTGCAATGTAGATATTACATTGCATTAGCAAGTTCTACGAGTGGTCGCCCTTAACCAGCCCTATTCAGATCTTCAAACATGGACTCATACTCTAGTTTTGACCTGAACAAAAATCGCTTCTGGTTACGACTTTGAGGCTAAAAGAATTAATGAATTCCGACTTGATATGAAAGAGTTATGGACACTCAAAAATGGACTCAGGCCATGTTTGTAGCAACAAAACGTGCACTTGCAAAATCTTGTGGCCGAACTGATCTCGCTGCAAAGGTTATAGATATCAAACGAAGTATTTTTGCACATAAATTTTCATGTATCTATAACATAACACATAAATTTTTATAGAAAAAGCGAGATATTACCTGAAGTTTAGATCAACAAACTCACATCCATGCTTATTAGCATCATCCAAATGACGGAGGCTGCATGATGCACACACATGTTATATTAATAGTCAGCTTCTATTTTTGCACGTAAGTTGGCTAACAAAAATGATTTGTTACATGAGCACAAAGCAACTTGGTTCAATGCAGCAAGTCATAAAGGGAAAAGCAGTTTTACGCCTTTACTCACATGTAGTGTGACACACATGACACACCAAACAAATTGACTAAATCTCAACATATAAATGCCATTCTATTTTCATTCATGCATCCATCACCTGCATTTCTACTCAATCACACAAATTTCCCAATATCAATTACCAGATGCATGCAGCTCAGTCAACAGAACTAGTATGCTTTAGTTCTCAAATCAAATCATACACATGCACTTCAGATCAGTTATAAGGATCAGTGTACATGGTGCAATAATTCAAACAAATGAGCAGGGCAGCACAATCAAAAGTGTTTGAATTCAAGGTAGACAAATACGGCACAAGTAAATGATAGCAAATACACTGCTGCACTATAATACTGGGGATAATACCCAATTTAAACACAATAGCAGCATATTAAACCTAATTTAAACCCAGCTCGAATTCAAATTAAACCCAATTCATATTTAAATTTAACGGCGATCTAGTACTCTCCTCCAGAGGCGACGAGAAGGATGGACAGCCGTGGACTGAGGCTTCGCCGGTCAGCTGAAGGCATCGCGAGATGATGATAACTCATCAACTGCGGTGGATCGATTATTGACAAAGGAAGTCGGTCGAGTACCAAAACACTAATTTGGGTATTCGGTGGTCGTCATTGCAAAATAAAAAGAGGGATTATTCGGCCGAAAGTTTTGATAAGGCAAAACTCGATCGTGCCTATGTACAGGTATGGGGGGGGGGGATTTGATACGAATTTCATGCGGTCCAAAGCCACATCAAATGAACTAATCCGGGACTTTGTTGATGGACGGTCAGATTAAGGGTGTTTGGGGTGGTGCGGATCGCAAAACTTAGTTTGATACGGATTTGAGCACCATCAAATTTGATACGACTTATAGCCCAATTTTACGCACGCATCCTGGTGTGCCAAATTGGTTGATATGGTGTAGTGGGATGGTTTTGTTTATCCTATTGCCTTATGAATAGAGAGGAATTGATTTATGCTTTCGCCAACTCCAGTTTGTCATTTGGTATTGTCGTTTAGTTTATGCTGGAAGAGGGAATGAGGCAAAACGAATTGGTAGTGTGTGTATTTATACGCGCTGAGTCCCTTGGCACCCAAGGTTGAGGGTGGTAGGTTTACAGATAGGGAATGGTCTTCATTGAGTTTTCAAGTCATTAGCAGTGATGGTGAGGAGACTATGATGGAGAAAATTCATGCTAGAGGGGAAAGGTATAGTGCAGTATAGGCTTCTCAGGTCCTAGAGTGGTTTCTTTTTGACGTTCATGTGCGTTTCAGAAGTAGGGGAGAAGAAGGACATAGCTGTGCTCAAGAATCATAGGAAGGTTAGTGGAACATACATTGTTACATGATCTCACATGTTATTTGGTTTTCAACATCTAAATAGGTTGCTTGCTTGTGTAGCTGGACTGCGTTAAGGTGACAGTGAGTGGACGTTTTCTTTAAGCAGATGGGTAGGTAAATTCGGCTGTAGTATCTCTCTTTTCATTGCAGTGTCCTTCGTTTTCAAATGTCAGTGAAAGTGTAGTGAAAGGAAAATACATGGCACGTATAGCTGGTTAGGTTGTGGTAGTTGCATCTAGCCATGTGATGGATTCACATAGATATTAAATAGGGTAGGCTGAATGGATTTGATTAAAGGTTAGTGTACGTGCATGTGCTTCTCTTTTCAAAGGATTGGATGCAATGTTTTTTTCTTCTACTAGTTGTGCGTGTAATTCACATATGTATTAGTTTTAGGGTTTACATTTTATTCTCTTATTATTATTATTACTATTTTCCTTATTTTTTTAATTTTATTTTACCGTAAATTTTCGCTGAACGTTCTAAATTTGCATCATCGCACACGAACTCCAAACGTGACCAAAAGAGATACATTGTTACGTCTTGACATTCCGGATCCAATGAAATTAATTTCGTTGAAAATTGACTCCATTTACACGACGTTATTTTTATTCATCGGTTCACCCTTAAAATCACACACACTGAAAAAATAACTCTGATTGGCTCCAAACAAGAAATTTAGCAATAACTAATTATACGTTTTCCAATAAAATTTGTTTCGTCGGAAACAGAGGTCGTTTAGAAAGAAAATATTTTTAAGGTCTATAATATATCGAACAATTTCCCGTGTGCGAAGCACGGGCCTCATCAATGCTTTGATTTAAACGTTCTATTTCGTATGATCATTTAATTTATTGTCAATTGTCGTTGGGCGTTTTATATTCATACCGATATACATGAATTTCAAAACGTAAATTATGAAATACCGCAACGTTTGCAAGTTCAATTTATAATTATATAAAAATTTAACATTCAATCTTTGTTATATAATTGGGTTATACATTATAAGTCCATTAAAATTCCAAATCAATATTCAAAAAACAGTAAAAATATATTAAATATCTAATTACCAAAAATGCAGGACGTTACATGCACATTAGAGAAAAATTAACATTTTTTGTTATAAAGTGTTGCATTAGAGAAAAATAACATTTTGTCATAAAATGTGACATTAGTTTAAAATAACAATTTTGTTAAGAAAGATTAAAATAACATTTTTGTTAAGAAATGTTACATAAGAATAAATATGTCATTTAGAGTATAAAATGTTACATTGGATAAAAATAACATTTTAATATGAAATGTTGTACGAAAATAAAATGACATTTTTGTTATAAAATGTCGCATGAGAATAAAAATGGTCATTATCATTAGAGATGTTTATTTAGACTAAAAATAACATTGTAGCTAGGAATTTTTATTTAGAAATAAATTTCTCACTTTTGTCAAATCTAGAATTGGCATCTAAAATTGTCGCTTTTGTTAAATGGAAATTGTCTACATACAAAGGTATCATTTTCATTTATATTGAAATTAGAATTGTCACTTTCATTTATGTTGAAATAGGAATTGTCGAAAAACAAAATTGTCTTTTATTTCATCGCTAAAGATATGAAACATGTCATACAAATAAAAGTATTTCTTTTTATTTGCCGTGTTTAAAGTAGAATTGTAATGCGAATAAAATATTTTTTTTGTTCGACATCAGAATTGATTAAATTCATTAACCAATAATCTACTTAGATGAACTGTTGTTGCTTGAAAACCCCACACGGGTGTTGGGATGACATACACTAGTCACAATATGTAGTCGTATGTCAATCGATGGATTGTCAGTCTGTGATGAGCGTTACTTATTTATTTTAATGCCCACACAGTTATAAATCTCACTCTGGATGTGAATGGATTGTTTAATGATTATTTATCATTACTGTTACATATATATGCAATGTATGAAATCCATATGGCGAATTTATATGGTAAATGATTGAGTCGCATCTTGATTCAGAATATTTGTAATAAAACAATATTTTAAAATAAGAATATCTTTATATAAAGAATATTCAAAAATAAAGAATCTTTTAAAATAAAGAATATTTTAGAATAATGAATATTTTAAATAATATTCAGTGAAGAAGAAAAATGTGAAGCCGAATTAAGTAGCAAACGCCATTTTAACTCGAACGGGTTTATCAATCGATTTATTTCATTCTAAAATGAATATAAAAGGGAAGTGATTTCGAAATACAATATTTTGAAAATAATATTATTTTAATATAATAAAGATATAGAATATTCAGTTTTCATTTAAAATTGAAAATGAACTTAAAAATCATTTTAAACGGATTTATAAATATTTATAAATACTTTTTAAATAGAAATCGACAATATATTATATATATCTATATAATGGCCTGAATAGAACGCGCCGCGCAGCTACCGTTCGCAAATTTCGACCATTAACTTCAAATTGGCGTAACGGAAGATCCGACCGCCGGATTCTTCTAAAACCGGAACCATTGGGTTCGTATCGAAAAGAGCTTTCCAATGAATATAAGAGTTTTGAAATCTAATGGTTGAATTTGGAATTATGTCCAAATCAAATTTGGAAAAGGTTGCTATGGATGAAGTTCGGTGGCCGTTATTGGAAACCGACTGTACGAGCGATAATAAAATTATTAAAAATATGGAGAAATTATGTAAAATCATAATAAATGATTTGGAAAGAGTTTGGATGAGAAATTCCATATTTGAAAAGATAAAAATATATTTTTATCGAATTGAACTAGTTATTAACTAGAATAAATCTTCAAAATAAGATTTAATTAAGTTTTCCAAATAATTGATATTTAATTGGAATTAAATAAGTTATATTGGATTTTAGGGTTTGTGGTGTATGGTGTCTTAAATAACACTGTTCTTAAACCCCATGAGAAAAGAATAACTCTTTTAATTAAGATTATTAGAGTTTTCAATTTTATTTAATAATTGGAATAAAAGGAAGTGTGAGTTGAGTTTATTGTGAACTGTGTTTTTAACGACATTTGTTCTTTAACTCAATTAACAGTGAAAATATAATTTGGAATTTATAAATATTTTATTGAGATTTAAGTGGAAACTTTCCAAAGTAAGGTTTTCCAATTTAATATATTAAATTGGAATTGAAAGGAATTCGATTTAACAATAATCGAGATGAGATTCTGTAAAAGAAGACCGTTACTATATATGGAATTAAAGAGGCTTTGCTGTTATTCCATTTATATTATTAGTCTGATACAGAAATTTATATCGATTATATATTGATCTGATTTCTGTGAAGATTCCATATTTTGTGGAAGATGATTTTGGGTTTATCGTGGCCTGTGGTTTAAATGACATTTGTTATTTAACCCAGTTAAAGATATGATTTATCTCTTAAATCTAAATAATCATAAAGTAATGATTTTGGATATTAAATCCAAATTGGGGTTTTAATGAATCTTTGAAAGGGGGATTAAAGAATAAATTAAAGAATTTATCTTTGATAAAATTAATGGGAACCTTTTTCATAAAAATGTGAATATCTTATGAAAAGAATATTCTGAATTGGAATGTGGCGTATGATGTGTTTTTATAGAACTTGATTTTTGATTATAAAATACCCGAGTTATTCGGAAGACCGGGTTCAACTCATTCTGAATAATTACTACGATGATTAAAAGTTGAAGATGAAGACCGACGATCTTCATATCGAATGGATTAGGACTACTGATGCATTTGATTGGAGTTGCTGCCTTGAGAGGGTTCCAGTGGTAGTTGTTTGGACGTATTGTTGATTGTTTGGATATGCGAGGTATAAGGTGCCTCCGGTTTCGTTCAGACCTAGAACGGACTTGTAAATGGATTGTATGTCTGACGTTGTATTCCTTTATTTGTATTCGTTGATCTCTGCTAAATATATATCTGTTTGTTGTTTAACACCCTTCTCTAAGACGTACGAGCTTAGGGGTTATATATTGGCAGAAATCAATGGCATGGTATGGATTGGCAATGTGGCATGCCAAGATGCATGGATCAAGGCTTTGGTTGAAAAGCAGAGCCTTGTGGTTGATGATCAAAGCAAAACTTTAAATAGCATAGCTTTGTGTAGCGTTACTTCGCGAGCCTTACACCCGGTATGAACCAGAAACGGGAGTAAGGACTGCAAGGAGGACAAACATTTCTTTCAAGCTAGAAGTGGTGTTTGGGTTTTACACGGCCCGGCATGTTACTTATGTGGATGATGGAATGAGGCGCCTCGGTTATTGAGTCCCTAGTGGCTCTATTTACACCCCATAGGTTGAGGAAACGTATTGTTCAGGCATTACTAATCCTACCATTGCACTTTGGTGGACCAACCCTGAAGATCCAAGGGCTTACTTGAGTCTGAGTCCTGAGGCACGGGCTAGAGTGTCTCAAAAATCAGCAAGGACTATCTTTTTCCTTGGTTCATGATGGAAATTCAACTTCCAATACGACCCATGCGGTTTTGATTGTATTACTAGTATGGCGACATAGTATATGGTTGCTATGCCGTCTATGATTGATATTATGCTTGAAATGTTTTTAAAACATATATACACTAATAATAATATCAAATTAGTTTCATCGTATCAAGCATTTTTGACCATTATAAGGTAAAACTCTATCCTCCGGTTTGCATTTAATTGTGTGATGGGACTTGAGTCTTATAATGGTTTCATTCTTCTAAAAAGCATTGTGTTGTTTTAACGATTTACTTTATTTATGCACCGACAATCCAATGGAGTATACCCGCTCCGCGTTAGCGGCGTGGTCCTGTGATTAGCCTTATTATTAGATAAGTGAAGTAAGATTTCTCACACCAGTCCCATGACTGACCTGTAGTTTATTTCACTTGCAAACTCGGGTGCCCTCTTCGCCACATGGGCAGTCGAGTAGCTTTTTTTGCAGGTATTTATCTCTTGAGCAGGATTCTGGATCGAAGCCTAAATCTATGTCCAAAGCATAGAAAATCTTCCGTTGTGTATTGTATTAATTTATTATAATAAGTCTTCCGCTTTATTTTATTTATCCAATGTACTCTGATATTCTGTACTCTGATGTAACATTATTATAATGTTTATAAAGTCTTTTGTTATTTGTTCTGATGTGTTGTATGCCCAAAGTTAATGTATGCGGGTTTCAAACGATTTTGATCGATCTAATGATCGATTAAGGTCAGGCAAAATGCATATCGTTACAACTAAGGCGAGTGTTGCGATCATACAGGGGGCCAAACTTTGGCAAATAAGGTACTTAGATATGGCTACTTTCGACCTACCGTGAACCGAGATGCGGCTGATTACTCACGGCGTTGTGACAAATGCCAGAGGTTTGTCAAGATTTCCAGAGCTCCACCAAATTATGAGGTTCTATGTAGTGTGGGGAATAGACATCTTTGGTAGTGTTTTGATTTCGAAGGGTGGTGCGAATTATGCAATCATGGTAGTTGACTACTTTACGAAGTGGCCCGAAGCTAAACCATTGACCATGATCTTGATGAAGCGGGTGATTAACTTCATTGTTAGCAAATCATATGTCAATTTGGACTTCCAAAGACTATCATAACCGATAATGGGACACAATTCGATAGCACGAAGTTTAAAGATTTATGTCGAAGGCATCACATTGAGAAGAGATATACTGTAGTTGCACACCCGCAATCAAATGGATAAGTCATAGCTATGAACAAAATCATCAATTCCACTCTGACGAAGTGATTGGAGCAGACTAAGGCCAAGTGGATTAATAAACCATCTCTAGCCCTTTAGTCATATCGGACTACCAACAAGTCGGTCACTGGTCATACTCTATTCGCTTTATCTTACAGCTCTGAGGCAGTCATCCTGGTGGAGCTTGAAGTCCCCTCTCACAGAGTGATGTATTATGATCCTCTGACTAACAAGGCACTTCTCCTTGAATCACTTGACATGATCAAAGAGAAGAGAGAGTAATACAACCATGCGTGCTTTGGTGCATAGACATTGGGTTGCCTGATACTACAATAATAGCGTTGAACCTAGAACCTATGAGCCTAGCAACCTCGTTCTGAAGCGTGTCTTTCCAGTCCCTGTCCATATGATCCCAAAATGGGAAGGACCCTACGTCATTCAACAGAGGCTTGATAATGGAGCTTTTAGGCTAACGACCATTGATGGCAACTTTAATGACCCGGATTTTTAGTACTAGAATATTTAATTTATTTAAATATGAAATTGACTAAATTAGAAGTTGAATAACTTGAATTTATAATATATGAGTTATTTAATACAACTAAATCAAATCTAAAATTTAATATGGAATTAAATTGAATTCGAAGCTTATGGAAAATTCTATGTGAATGCAAACGATAATATAAATTTATTATCGATGAGCAGAAGTGTTTGTAATTCGATTAAATAATAGTTCAATTTAATTAACTTGTAAAAATACTGTTTTTACAAACGGGTTCGAAATTCGACGAAAGTAGTCCCATTGAGTCCGTAATATTGAAGTGTAGCAGAATAACGAATTTTGTGAAATTCCGGTTTGTTATGAAATCGTACGGGCTTGAAACGTCGAATAAGAATATAATGGATTATAATATAAATATCTAAAAAAATATCTAAATAAATTTCCTTATAAGTACCCCTTTTCACATTCCTTGAGACCTAAAAATAAAAACTTCAACTTCTGCCGAAACTAGAAGAAATGAAGCTGCCACTTATTTAATTACTTCAAACAATTATACCTCAAGCAATACTCAACAAAATCGTTCAGGGTTTGATCTGTTGAACTCATAAGGGTTAGAGCTTCATTTTGTTAGCACTTGTTTTAGATTTGATCATGACTGTCTAGGTTCGACTTTTCTCCAGTCACGGCTAGGGCTGGACTTTGGCGTTGACATGGGTGGAGATGGGTTGAACGGAGGACGGTGCAGTACTCGTAGAGGTAAGGCGCAGCGGTTAGTGGTGTTGAGAGGGGATCAGGCGGTCTATGGTCAAAACTGATAGTGGGTGGATAGGTTCTAGGGCGACAGATCATGTCGATGAAGGGGGGATCGAACTTATGTTCGTGGCGATGACTAGAAGGAGGACGGCAAGCCAAGTGGATTGGTGATGGTGGTGGAACTCAGAATGAACGGCCGAGGTGGCGATGGAGTGTGGTCAACGTCGGGTTTGTGATGGGTTTACTGTAGATGGCGGTTTCGAAATTTTAAAAAGAAAGGGGAGGAGAGGATTTTTAGAAATGGTGAAGAATGGTGCATTGCACGTGCAAGGGTGAGGGAATTATTTTAATTAAATAGTTAATTTAAATTTAATCTAGTTTTTATTGGTTTACGCGATATCTAGTTCATGCGACATCCGTTTTATGAACTGTCAGTTGCGTTGGGATCATGATGAAGAACACTACGCGTATGCTATGGATTGGAATCCTTCTGGGAGGTTTGGAATTTTATCTAATTTCAAACTCCTATTTGAAATAAGATAAAATATTGTATAATGGTCGGCTGGAATGGATGGTGAGTTTAACTCACGCTCACTGCTATATTATTGTACCATATAATAGACTGGACTGTTTATTTACATATTTATATGTACAATTGATTGTCCAAATGATTTATTGCTTTATTGGTGGTAGTCAATATGATTGTTATTGAATTTATATTCATATGACGTTATATGAATTGATTTTGCGTTAAACCTGACAGTGGACTCCATTGATTATATAACATTGTTATATATGGAATTGTAGTGAAGCGAATATATTATTTTATATTGTATATTGGGTTTGTCTATTTCACACAGTTTGGTGTGTTTAGCATAACTGGGCTTAATTGGAAAATTATACGAATTGGAATGGAAATTGGGAATATGGAATTAATTGGTTTTAAATATAAAACAGTCTTATAAATTCTTTTATTCTAAAACCAATTTTATCTATTTTATTATATGTACCTTTTTAACTCTTTTATTTTAAACCTGTTTTTAACTTAATCATTTTATCCCTTTATTTAAAATCTATTTTCAAGTTATTTTACTATATATGTATTTGAAACGAATTAAACCAATTTTGTAAGATTTGGGAAATGATTTTGGATTATAACAAACCAGTTATAATCAATGATTTAGAGATCATTATTATTTCACCATATCGAATATTTATCATTATTTACTGCTTTAAAGGAATATTTTAAAGACGTAAATAAATATAGAAATGGTTTTGGGGTTTATCGTGACGATATGTTATTTATACTCTTCTTTAACCCTCTCTGATTATATCATCGAACTTAATATAATCGAATCTTTAGACGAACAATTAAAGATGATTATAAAGGAGTTGTTTTGGGTTTGTAGTAAATGGTGTTTTTGCAACACTTGTTTTTAAACACCTGGAATATAGTTAAACTGAAATATATAGTTTAACGAGTCTGTATATACTTATATCTTTAATAATGGATTTTAAAGAAAGAATCTAGTATATAAATCTTCAGGATAAAGATATTGATTAAGATATTTAACTTATAAAAGAGAGGAGGTAGTTTATTAAACAACAGTTTTAACCTCTTTGATTATATTTTAAGAAATCTAAGAAATGAATTATAGTTATACTTATGCCGGAGGGATAAGTATATGAATACGTTTTGAAGTAATGGAGCTAGAAAGGAAATCTTTGAATTGAATTATGATTATACTTATACTGGAGGGTTAAGTTTATCAAAACCTTTTTTTAAGTATTCAAGACTAAAGGAATAGTGAATTAGTAGAATGTATACATATACACCTTTTATATGTATAAGTTGAATATATACACAAGTATACACAGGAATATTAGTCGAGTACGAGTTATTGATTAATAAGTGAAGATTTATTTGACAAGGATGTTTTATTAGTTAAAAGGATTTTTACTAATAAATGATAATTTAATTAATGAAAGATTAATTAAATGGGAAAGGGATTAGAATCCATTTATATTAGTTAATCATGCTTCGATTGTTTATCATGCTTCAATAACCTTGATAGTGCCTTCGATGCTTATTTGATTGTTATGGAATTTAAGCGAGATTGTTTTCCATATATACAATCCTCTATTGTGTTAATTGTAGTCGGTTAATCGACTATAAAACTTGACCTTAAATCTAGCGACTGGATTTGAGGAGACCGGAATTGGTAAGTGTTCTACTTATCGAAAACTACTTCAAAACTAGTATAAAGTTTCTATATTTTAGAAGTGGTTGTGAAGTGAAGGCTATATGGCAATTCGAGATCTGTTGAGATGCATGAAGTGAAGGAATATATGTGAAGTGAAGTGAAGGAATATATGTGTAATTCCAGGATCTATTGAGCTGTGGGATTCAATCTGGGAATTCATGTTCTGTCGAGTGATGATGACTCGCGTGAGAGATGCCGAATGAAACCTCGACATCGGATATGGCTAAAGGTAGAGTAGGCTTTGTGATCTGGGGTTTTGCTAACCTGCGACAGGATATATTGACTCCATATCTAGAGTATGCTTATAGATATTGCGCGCGGGGAGTTGGATATATTTGGTTCCACATAGTGCACACTGATGTTTTCATGCGTAGGCCAGCTATGTTTACCTTATGGTATATTTTATCTAGAGATATACGACGCTTGGATGGTGGTTTCTGATCCTTGTGCATGGAGTTCGGATCCGACTTGATTTGGAGATATCTCTACGGTAAATCCAATAAGCGAACGTGCTTTATCGGTTTTATTTGTACACTTTATAGTTGTCAAATGTAACTAATGTAACCATTCCTTCTATTTGAGTTATTTATATTCTACGCCCTAGATATTATCTATTATACAACTATACTTTTCCTAATAAATGGTTGGATGTTATCGAGGGGATAATCATTACAGACATGAGTACGACCTCAGATTGTATTGATATGTGTTACTTAAATGTTGAGTTACCTCACGCGGTTGCTAGGCTGATCCGGGTGTTATTTTGCGATAATGCTCGGGTCAGACTGAGTATATTTGCAGATCGGATTTGGATTGCTTTAGAGCTTCAGTATAGGAGTTGGTGACGAAACGTATACTCATATTCTTTTATTTATTCTATAGTGTATATTATTGTATGTATCAGCAATTGTAAGGACAGGTAGTTATAACTGTTCAGGATGATTCATTGTGTACTCTGATTGACGTATGTATATTTCAAATTTGTTTTCCCGTTTTTGTAAAGAGCACTGTTATTATTATATATTATTCGCTCCACTGTGAGATTCTGTTCTATATCTTCTTCCTTCTATTCTTCTATCTCCTTTCTTTTCCCCTAAATATCAGACTTTCTAGTACTTGGTTTGAGATGCATGAATACAGAGGATGTATTAGTATTGATTTTCAAGAGAAAAAGTCGGGTCGTTACATTTCGTATCAAAGCCTAGGTTTAGTGAACACCTAGGCTTGTATGGGGTTATAACTCACTAGAGATAGGGTTAGTAACACCTTAAATTGAGTTCTGAGAATATATATTATATATATGAGTGCGTACTTATTATTATATACAAAACATTTTGTATTGGGTAGCTTGACTTGTATGTTTGAATTCTGGATCTGAATCAATCGACTGATCATCATTTTGATTAAGATTCTGAAACACTCAAACAAGTCATTTGATTCGATATTGTTTTCGAATTTGGTAAATGAAATAAGTTACCAAGAAATTATATATCATATATATAAAGAAAGTTTTCATAGCTAAACTTAGTTATATGGATGAGTTGTTTGTTAAGAATGATGATATATAATTATTATCATTTATTGGTTGATTTGTAGTTATACCCGACCAGTTTATGGGTTTTGACTTTTGTGTTCGGATAAGAGTAACTTTATCCATTTGCTTGCATGGGATGGGTAGATATATAATATGGGGACATTGGAAACGAACTCCTTGTGAATTAAGTTTCACGATTTGACTATAAGTCATTCGATAATGATGTTGGGTAAGTATTCAATCTGAATGTAAATTGTTTAAATTGAATTTAAACAGAAAATTATGCAAGTGTAATTTATAAATGAGACTTATAAATATGAACTGAATTTGAGTTGAGAATTGAAGAGTTGGAATTCCGGTAAGTTTGAAAATGATTTTCAAAGCTTGATGAAAAATATTATTATTTGAAAGTGTTTAAAAGGTTTTTAAAAGATTAGAAAAGCGTTGATCTTGCTTTGGTCGGTGGAAAATAATGTTGATGATGACTGCAGCATCATCGAGATTCATTTTCGAGTTTCTAAGTAAGAACTGGCTACCATGGATTATAGTTTGGATTAGAATAGATTTTGAATCCAAAGTGTTTTAAGAATAAAATCCGGAAGTTCGATTCTAAAGTTTTTAGCCAAGTGTTATATGGATGCATGTAGTCTATATAATAAAATTATGTGATTTTGCATCTCAGTTGATTTGATGTTTGGTGGATTTCATCTATTAGTGGAATGGAATATTCGACGATTATGAATAGTCGACAATGTCAAGTTGAATTTGGACGTTTAACCAGTTTATGCGGAAACGTAAGTGAACAGGTTTATAATTCATAAAGTTAACGATGGTTAAACGAATTAATTAAATTTAATTAAAATGAGCTCATCGCGTAGCGGAGTTCGTGATTTTCTAAATTGAAGTTTAAATGATTGTGTATGACTCAATATAAGTTGGAATTCTTCGAAACAAGAATCATCCAAATCTATTGGAATATAATTTTCTAATGGAAGAGAAAATTTTAGATTTCATCGTGTACATTTGAGTTATGGCTAAATCAAATTTTCAAAAAAATGCCGGTTTGGTAGTTCGCGATTCAAAACTAAAATATTAATGAAATCGAAGTTAAAATATTCAAATTTGAAAAATATTCTAGTTTGAGATTATTGAACTAGTTGAGTTTAGTAAATTGAGTATGTTAGTATTTTTACACTTAGCGAATATAAGTATATGTTGAAATTTGGATATATATATATATATATAAGTATTAAATAGATTATGAACGTATACGAAATCGAACCAGTTTATGATGAGAACTTTAGTAAGGAGGAACTATAGAAATATAATCGTATAGATTATGGAAAGTAGTTTAGAAGATAAGTAAGGAAAGTCCAAATTTGTTAACACACTTATTTAAGTAAGAAAAATTGTTGTTTGTATATATTCGTAAGTTGTATTGGAATGCTATGTGCTTATAAACTTGGAATATATTATGCTTGATAACTTGGAGTTAAGTTGTTTGAGATAATTAACAAATGATATTAGTATAGAAGTATATACTAAGTATAAGATAAATAAAATAATTGGAATATTAATAAATCAACGGGAATGAGTACGTAAGATTAACGTAGGTTGTTTTATTCACTTTGCGATTTGATCTAGATTCGAGTACGTGATTTTGTAGCAGCTTATACCAATCCAAATTGGTATTTTTCATTCAATTCTTGACGACGAAGTAAGATAAAGGATTTTTGATATAATTCTGAAATTCTCTATCGTGGTATATGGTTGTGTAAGGAGAATGGCTGGTTTTAATCAAGAAACCAGAACTGATTCCGCACTAGAGTGATCGAGTGAGCGATACTAGTCTAGAAGTGAAATTTTGTGATCGAGCGAGCGATCGAATTTGAAATTGCATACGAATGGCTTATGTATATTGTATGAGCTGTAAAAATGATTCATGTTATGTTGTTATCTTGTGGGGAATTTGAAATTGGATCCTTGAATTGTTTGAGGTAGCGTAAATGATTGGTTTAGTGTTAACCTGAGGCTGTTGAGCTTAAGGAGATCCTTAATGGATTGTTTATCATCCTTGTGCGATGATGGGGTTTCAAAACTTGAATTAACCTCGAGTTATTATTGGTTATGATGCTATATTATACTGTTATGTGATTGTTGCTTATGGATTTGCACCATTACTACCAAATGCATCAAATTTGGATTTTTTGCATATGATTCTGTGTTGTTTATGCACATGTTGTTATTTTTATATTACTTGTATATTTTCTTAACTCTAGTTTGGGTTATGTAAGTATATACAGGTTTATGAAAGCAAATGGCGCTAGTCGCTTTTTGATTTCATTAGTAGAGTTTTGTTGTACAAAGAGGTACGCATTTATGTTATTGATTGGGTTTGATGGATTTTATGACCTGGATATGGGTAGCTGCTTGGCTTTTGTTTTCTTTTTTGGATTGAGTGAGGCCCTACGTGGCATTTGGGATTTCTCGGATCGAGCCTTACAAAGGAGGTGCTGGTGAAATTTTCTGTAATTTTCGGGCGTTAGAAAAATTTAATAAGATTTTGAAAATAAATTTTTGATGTAAAGTTAGCGGGTTTATTTACATTCAACTTAACTTGTGATTTTGGGATGAAATCCTTTTAAGGAGGGAAGAATGTAATGACCCAAATTTTTAGTACTAGAACATTTATTTTATTTAAATATGAAAGTGACTGATTTAGAAGTTGAATAACTTGAATTTATAATATATGAGTTATTTAATGCAACTGAATCAAATCTGAAATTTAATTGGAATTAAATTGAATTCGAGGCTTATGGAAAATGCTAAGTGAATGAAAATGATAATTTAAATTTATTATCGATCAACAGAAGTGTTTGTAATTCGATTAAATAATAATTCGATTAATTAATACATATTAATACCATTTTTACAAACGGGTTCGAAATTCAACGAAAGTAGTCCCGTTGAGTCCGTAATATTGAAGTGTAGCAGAATATCAAATTTCGTGAAATTCTGGTTTGTTATGAAGTCGTATGGACTTGAAACATCAAATAAGAATATAATGAATTGTAATATAAATATATAACTAAAATATCTAAATAAATTTCCATATAAGTACCCTTTTCACATTCCTGAAGATCTAAAAATAAAAACTTCCTCTTCTGCCGAAACCAGAAGAAATGAAGTTGCCCCTTATTTAATTACTTCAAACAATTTTACCTCAAGCAATACTCAACAAAATCGTTCAGGGTTTGATCCGTTAAACTCGTAAGGGTTAGAGCTTCATTTTATTAACACTTATTTTGGGTTCAATCATGACTGTCAAGGTTCGACTTTTCTCCAGTCGGCTAGGGTTGGACTTTGGCGTTGACGTGGGTGGAGATGGGTTGATCAGAGGACGGTGCAGTGCTCGTGGAGGTGAAGTGCAACGGTTAGTGGTGTTGAGAGGGGATCAGGCGGTCTATGGTCAAAAGCGACAATGGGTAGATGGGTTCAAGGGCCACAAGTCGCATCGACGAAGGGGGAATCGAAATTGTGTTCATGGGGATGACTAGAAGGAGGGCGGCAAGCCAAGTGGATTGGTGGTGGTGGCACTCAGAATGGACAGCCGAGATGGCAGTGGGGTGTGATCAACGTCGGGTTTGTGATGGGTTTACTGTAGATGGCAGTTTCGAAATTTAAAAAGAAAGGGGAGGAGCGGATTTTCACAAATGGGGAAGAAGGGTGCATTGTACGTGCGAGGGTGAGGTAATTATTTTAATTAAATAGTTAATTTAAATTTAATCTTATTTTAACTTGTTTACGCGATATCTAGTTCATGTGACATCCGTTTTATTAACCGTCAGTTGCGTTGGTGTTGTGATGAAGAATACTAAGTGTACGCTATGGATTGAAATCATTCTAGGAAGTTTGGAATTTTATAATTTCAAACCATTGTTTGAAATTAGATAAAATATCGTATGATGGTCGTTTGGAATGGATGGTGAGTTTAACTCATGCTCACCGCTATATTATTGTACCGTATAATAGCACTGATTGTTTATTTACATATTTATATGTATAATTGATTGTTTGGATGATTTATTGCTTTATTGGTGGTTGTCAATATGATTGTTACTGTATTATATTCATATGATGTTATATGAATTGATTGGGCATTAAACCTGACAGTGGACCCCATTGATTATATAACGTTGTTATAAGTGGAATTGTGGTGAAGTGAATATATTATTTTATATAAGATATTGGGTTTTTCTATTTCACACAGTTTGGTGTGTTTAGCATAAGTGGGCCTAATTGGAAAATTATAAGAATTGGAATGGAAATTGGGAAAGTGGAATTAATTGGTTTTAATTATAAAAAAGTCTTATAAATTCTTTTATTTTAAAACCAATTCGAACTTGTGTTCATGGGGATGACTAGAAGGAGGGAAACAAGCCGAGTGGATTGGTGGTAGTGGCACTCAGAATGGACAACCGAGGTGGCGGTGGGGTGTGATGAACGTCGGGTTTGTGATGGTTTTACTGTAGATGGTGGTTTCGACATTTAAAAAGAAAGGGGAGGAGCGGATTTTCAGAAATGGGGAAGAACGATGCGTTGCACATGCGAGGGCGAGGGATTTATTTTAGTTAAATAGTTAATTTAAGCTAATTTAAATTTAATCTTGTTTTAACGTGTTTACGCGATATCTAGTTCATGCGACATCTGTTTTATGAACCGTCAGTTGCGTTGGGACCGTGATGAAGATACTACGCGTATGCTGTGGATTGAAATCATTCTAGGAAGTTTGAAATTTTTCTAATTTCAAACGTCTGTTTGAAATTAGATAAAATAGCGTATAAAGGTCGGTTGGAACGGAAGGTGAGTTCAACTCAAGATCACTACTATATTATTGTACCGTATAATAGTACTGACTGTTTATTTACATATTTATATGTACAATTGATTGTCTGGATGATTTATTGCTTTATTGGTGGTTGTCAATATGATTGTTACTTTATTTATATTCATATGACGTTATATGAATTGATTGTGCGTTAAACCTGACAGTGGACCCCATTTATTATATGTCGTTGTTATATGTGGAATTGTAGTGAAGTGAATATATTATTTTATATAAAATATTGGGTTTATCTATTTCATACAGTTTGGTGTGTTTAGCATAACTGGGTTTAATTGGAAAATTATACAAATTGTAATGGAAATTTGTAAAGTGGAATTAATTGGTTCTAAATTAAATACAGTCTTATAAATTCTTGTATTTTAAAACCAATTTTAGCTATTTTATTATATATACCTTTTTAACTCTTTTATTTTAAACTTGGTTTTAACATAGTCATTATATCCTTTTATTTAAAATCAATTTTCAAATTATTCTACTATATATGTATTTTGAAACGAATTAAGCCTGTTTTGTAAGATTTTGGAAATGATTTTGGATTATAACAAACCTGTTATAATCAATGATTTAGAGATCACTATTATTTTACTGTGTCGAATATTTATCGATATTTACACCTTTAGAGGAATATTTTAAAGACATAAATAAATATAGAAATGGTTTTGTGGTTTACCGTGGCGATATGTTATTTACATTCGTCTTTAACCCTCTCTGATTATATCATCGAACTTAATATAATCGAATCTTTAGACGAACGTTTAAAGATGATTACAAAGGAATTGTTTTGGGTTTGTTGTACACAGTGTTTTAGCAACAATTGTTTTTAAACCCTCGGAATAATGTTAAATTGAAATATATAGTTTAACGAGTCTGAATATACTTAAATCTTTAATAATGAATTTTAAAGATAGAATCTACTATAGAAATCTTTAGGATAAAGATATTGAATAAGATGTTTAACTTATAAAAGAGAGTAGATTTATTTATTAAACAACTGTTTTAACCTCTTTGATTATATTTTAAGAAATCATAGAAATGAATTATAGTTATACTTATACCGGTGGGATAAGTATATGAATACGGTTTGGAGTAATGGAGCTAGAAAGGGAATCTTGAAATTGAATTGTGATTATACTTATACCAGAGGGTTAAGTATATTAAAACCTTTTTAAGTATTCACGACTAAATGAATAGTGAATTAGTAGAATATATACATATACACCTTTAATATGTATAAGTTCAATGTATACACAAGTATATATAGGAATATTAATCGAGTATGAGTTATTGATTAATAAGTGAAGCTTTATTTGACAAGGATGTTTTATTAGTTAAAAGGAGTTTTACTAATAAATGATATTTTAATTAATGAAATATTAATTAAACGGGAAAGGGACTAAAAGCCATTTATATAAGTTAATCATGCTTCAACTGTTTATCGTGCTTCAATAACCTTGGTAGTGCCTTGGATGCTTGTTTGATTGTTATGGAAACTAAGCGAGGCTGTTTTACATATACAATCGTCTATTGTGTGAATTGTAGTCAGTTAATCGACTATAAAACTTGACCTTAAATCTAGCGACTGGTTTTGAGGAGACCAGAATTGGTAAGTGTTCTACTTATCGAAAACCACTTCAAAACTAGTATACGAGTTATATGTTTTGGAAGCGGTTGTGAAGTGAAGGCTATATGGCAATTCGAGATCGATTGAGATGCTCGAACATATGTAATGATTCCGAGATCTATGAAGGAATATATGTGTAATTATAAGATCTATTGAGCTATGGGATTCCATTTGGGAATTCGTGTTCTGTCGAGTGATGAAGACTCGTGTGAGAGATGCCGAACGCAACGTCGATATTGGATATGGCAAAAGACACAATAGGCTGCATGATCTGGGTATTTGCTAACCCACGACAGGATATATTGACTCCATATCTAGAGTATGCTTATAGATATTGTGCGTGAAGAGTTGGATATATTTGGTTCCACGTGGTGCACACCGGTGTTTTCATGCATAGGCCAATCATGTTTACCTTATGGTATATTTTATCTAGAGATATACGATGCTCGGAAGGTGGTTTCTTATACTTGTGCATGGAGTTCGGATCCGACTTGATTCGGAGAGATCTCCACGGAAAATCCAATATGCGAATTTTCCTTATTGGTTTTATTTATACACTTAATAGTTGTTGAATGTAACCAATGTAACCATTCCTTCTATTTGATTTATTTATATTCTACACCCTAGACATTATCTATTATACAACTATATTTCTCCTAATAAATGGTTGGATGTTATCGAGGGGATAACCATTATAGATATGCGTACCCCCTCAGATTGTATTGATATGTGTTACTTAAATGTTGAGTTATCTCACGTGGTTGCTAGCCTGATCCGGGTGTTATTTTGCAATAATGCCCGGGTCAGACCGAGTATATTTGCAGATCGGATTTGGATTGCTTTGGAGCATCAGAAGAGGAGTTGGTGACGAGACGCATACTCGTATTCTTTTATTTATTCTGTGGTCTATGTTATTGTATGTATCAGCAATTATAAGGACAGATTGTTATAACTGTTCAGGCTGATTCATTGTGTACTCTGACTGACATATGTATATTTCAAAGTTTTTTTCTGTTTTTGTAAAAGAGCACTATTATTATTATAGATTATTTGTTCCACTATGAGATTCTGTTCTATATCTTCTTTGGTCTATTCTTTTATCTCCTTTCTTTTCCCCTAACTATCAGACTTTCTAGTACTTGATTTGAGATACATGAATACAGAGGATGTATTAGTACTGATTTTCGAGAGATGAAAAGTCGAGTCATTACAGCGACCGACTTCCAAGAGTATTGAATGTCGAGCATCTGTGATACTATTTGACTTAGGTTTTTTGCTTCACTTTTTTTTATCATTATTTCATTTTTTAACTATGTAGTAAACCATAACTCACCAATTGTGTTATAAATGCAGTCTCTTTTTCATGCTCTATGACTGCATCTGCGTTTGATAAATTGGCTAGGTGTTATGATTCTACTAGCCTATGTTGAAACTCGAACGAAGGGAATGAGTAATTCCCGAATGACGTTCATTCTCTCATGTTTCAATGAGCTTTATTAACTACGCAACTAGTCGGATAAGACCAAACATAATTTGAGTTGGACCCAAATGCTCGATGCTACGATCCTCACTTTAAAGACTAAACTGAGTGAACTACACCTAAGTGAATGGGAGATGACCATTCATGTGCTAAATTCTAACTCTCAAGACTTGAGAAAGAGTATAAATTAATTGGGTTAGCATGAATAGTGCACTACGACTTAAGACCGCTAAGCCCGCAACTCTAACCTGAACTAACGACGAGAGGGCAAAACACTTTGAACCGTACGTCTAATAGACTTATCTCGAATCCCACCAACACTGGGGCACGGGTATAGACTTATAAAATAACTTTGAGCACGTGTCAGATGCAGCTCATGATTCAAAGTTAATTGGAGGCATATATGTTATACCTTAAAACTACGACACTTAGTCATTATAAGTGAGAAAACTTATGAGCTAAGTTCTTAAGCGGTACGACTTAGCACTTAACATATTTATATTTCAAGCAAGAATTTCTTGTGACTCAGTCCTGACTTAGAAAAACTAAAATTGCTAGTACATTGAATGGAAAGTAACATAAACTTGAAAACAAAAGGATTTTTTTATTTACATTGCAGGTTATAAAGAAATTATAACACCCCGCATTTTATGACAATTAAATATTTAAATAATGCATATTTGTGTGTACGTATATGTGTAGACATAAATATATAAAAGAAGAAATTGGTTGCATGTAATGTAATTATGTTGCATACACTGATTTACAAATAGTATGCATTAATAATAAAAGAAAAATTTAAGAAATAGATACATGCAAATTGATTAGGATACTTGCAATGGTTTAAATGAAGTGTTGTAACAAACATGAAAAGGAGGAATAAGAAAAGAACAATGACCACCATTGTCCTATGCCTTGTTAACAAAAGCTTAAGTAGTCGGCTTTCATGCAAGAGGTACTGAGTTCGATCCCCGCCAGCGCCATATTTTTGTTTTAAGGGAACGACTAAAATAATGCGTGCTCTAAAGAGAAAATATGTATAAATGCAAATATAAGGAAAAGTATACATATAAGGAAGTATAGAAAAATATATGTATATGAAAATATATGCATATATAGGTGCATAAATATATATACAAGAGAAAAATTCAAAACAAGGCTACAATCAAATAAATATGGTAAGAATTAAATAACGGCATAACACTGTTTGAATTTTGAAATCGAAATAAAAGTTATGTGTATATATAAGTGTAAAATGGTCATTTGAAGTTTTGTATACATATAAGAAGATTATATCTAAATATAATATATAAAATAAATCAAAGAAAGTATAACGGGATACTAATCAAACGTTTAAAATCAAAAACGTCAAAACAGTAAAAAAATTCACAAAAAGGCTCGTGGGACCCAGGGGTTGACCCTGGGGTCGACACCAACACAACGGTTCGACCCTAGGGTCATCGCATACACATGGGAGTCGACCCCACCCTAGATCTGGCGAGATTCATCAATGAATCTAGACTGTTTTCTTAACCACATTCGTTGCAGATTCAGCACTACGTGTATGATAAGATCTAGAACACCTGTAAATAGGCTAACAGAGCCTAGCCTAAATCTTATATTTTTTGAGAAGCCGCCTAAGCTCTTCCATTTTTCTTCCTCCACAAATCTCTTCATAAAAATAGAATAATTAGTTTATGAAAATTCTGATTCAAGATCACGAGGGAAAGAACGAATATTAATAAAGGTGTTCAAAATTCTATTCGAAGTAAGGTAAATTCTTGGATCTAGTCTGTAATAACCCGGAAATCTGAGCCAATTATAAATTTTTATTTTGGAAATTTTAGTGAATTTTGGATATTTAAAATGAATTATTTTAAATAATAACGACGAGAAATTTATTTTGAATAGAATTAGAACGTATATATTTATATAGATCGTCGTTTGAATATAAATATTTATTTTAAATTATAAAAGGAATTGAAAATGGCGCAGTAGTTTGAAAATTCGATTTCAATTTTCAATTGAACATACAGGATTCAAAATAAATCGGATTTTGGCGAAACCAAAAATATTAGAATCTATTTGAGAATATCTTTCCAAAGAATCCGAAAAATTGAAATTTCATAGTGGTAATCAAAAGATATGCCCAGTTGAAAATTCAGAATAGTGGCTATGGAATTTTGGCCCATAAAAATGAAAATTTTGCAAACGACCTCGGTTTTCGACGAAATCACTTTTGTTGGATCCGGGATGTCTAATTATTGCTAGATTACAAAATTCGTAATTTTTTGAATTAATATGTAAGCGTGACAAAGGAAAACGCGTTTGACCAATTTCAGTCAATTTCGATCGACCAGAAAATGGCCATTTTTCAAACGGTCTCAGAATTTGACGAAATTAGTTTTGTTAGGATCGTATCGTCAATACGAAGCTAGAAATGATTTTTCTGGAATTTATAGAGTCAGTATGTGGCACCGGTAAATCAAAAAGTGTGTTCGAATTTAAAATATAATGATTTATATTTTAAATTGAGCGGAAACTGTTCGTAACAGTCGAATCGGCTTGCGGGACATGTCCCATTGCGTTCGGAATGGGGGTAATTAGCTAGGGGAGACAGTCGTGGGGTCTCGTTTGGAGATCGAATGAAAAAGTTACTTTTTGGAATTTTAAATAATAATATAAATTATATTATATAAAGTAAGCCCCTCTCTACTTTAAAGTCAACGTTCAAAAAAAAAAGGCCCCAAATCAATCTCCTCCGTCAGCCTCCCAATCGCGCCCGCTCTACCATGGCCGACGCCAGGCCAGCGCCTCCTCCACCGTAGGTCCGCCGCCGCTCAGGCGAGAGCCACCCACTCCTTGCTTCTCTCTCTTCTCCCTTTCTCTCCTCCTTCGACGTGAAGGAACCGCTCCCCCAAATCGAACCGCACAACCCCAACCTCGCTTAAAAAGCCGCCCCACCACCACCTGAAGGCCCCACGCCACCCACGACCACCCCTGAAACCCAGCGCCTCCTGTGAACTCCGGCACCGCCCTTTCCTTTGCCATATAGCCGCTGTGAGCTTTCTTTTTCATTTTATTTTTATTTTTATTCTCCTTTGATCTCGATTTTCAGTTTGAAAAAAAATCATGTGATTTTTAGTGTATAAAAAGTTATGGTTTTTATGTTATAAAAATTTGATTTTTATGTCATGGAAATTTTGATTCTTATTATAGAATAACGAATAAAAAGATGGATTTTTCTATATGTGAATGGAGTAAAAGTTTTGATTTTTAATATTACAAAGTTATAATTTTTAATATCATAAAGGTTTAGATTTTTATATATAAAAAGGTGAGATTTTAAATATGTGAAGAACGATTTAAAGGTGTGATCTTTAAATTATATTCGTCGTTATAAAAATGAGATTTTCATATAAGTAGCATAATAAAAATTTGATTTTTACTTATATGAAAAACATATAAAAATGTGATTTTTTTTTATATATGAACTATATTAGAATAAAAATTTCATTTTTATTATAAGGATAACAATATAAAATTTTGATTTTTATATTTGTAGCGATATAAAAATGCGATTTCTAATTTAAACATCATATTAAAAATGTGATTTTTAATATGAACAGCGTGGAGAAGACTGCGTTGGAAGTACGGCCAGATCCAGATGTTCTGAATTTCAGAAATGAAATGGCGGAGTGGAACCCCAATGTGAGAACTCCTCACCTTTAGTTTATTTCTAGTTTGAAATATATACTAGGATGCAGATGGTTCTTAGCAACACCCGACACCCGTCGTCCACAGACCATGGATGACTTGTTTGATTGCTGTGTTGTGAAATTTGATTGTGTGATGTGGAATGAAATAAAATATTTTATAGCTAAAAATATGATTTTTAACGTGTATATAAAATAAATAGTAATAAACAAATCGGACGATTTGTTTATATACACTGATTTGACTGATATTGATTAGGACGATAAATTTTACACATCGCCCAACTACACAAATAAAATATGTGTTTGTTGATTTGAAACCCCACAAGGGTATTGGGATGATATTTGACGTACATAATCCCAATTGTTTAGTTGTATGTCAATCGATGGGTTGATAGACAGTGTAAGCGTTAATTATTTATATTTAATGCTTATGCAGTTGTGTGGCGCACTCTGGATGGTGGTTGATGATTTATCGTTGTTGTTATATACATGTGTTGTAGGGAATCCATATAATAAACATTATATGGTAATTGATTGGGCCTCATCCCAATTTGGAAAAAAAATATAGAAATATAAATTCATGTGTTGAATAAAAATATAAATTCATGTGTTGAATAGAAATATAAATTCATGTGTGGAATAGAAATATAAATTCATGTGTGGAATAGAAATATAAATTCATGTGTTGAATAGAAATATAAATTCATGTGTTGAATAGAAATATAAATTCATGTGTGGAATAGAAATATAAATTCATGTGTTGAACAGAAATATAAATTCATGAGTTGAATAAAAATATAAATTCATGTGTTGAATAAAAATATAAATTCATGTATTGAATAGAAATATAAATTCATGTGTTGAATAGAAATATAAATTCATGTGTTGAATAGAAATATAAATTCATGTGTTGAATAAAAATATAAATTCATGTGTTGAATAGAAATATAAATTCATTTGTTGAATAGAAATATAAATTCATGTCTTGAATAGAAATAAATATTCCTGTGTTGAATAGAAATATAAGTTCATGTGTTGAAGAAAATATTCATTTATTGAATAGAATAACGAAGTTATTGAAATATATAAAGCCGTGTTGGTTAGATACGCGCCATTTTGACGCGAACGATATTTATATCGGTTATATTCATTTTTATAATGATTATAGAAAACGAAGTGATTTCAAAATATAACGTTTTGAAAATATTATCATTTGTATATCGATGATGTAGAATATTCAATTTTGATTCGAAATTGAATATGAAGCTGAAGTCGTTTTGAAAACGAATTTAAAACCATTTATAAAATACGTTTTAAAAGGAAATCGAAGAAATATATATAATATGTAACGACCCGCATTCTACGCATCGCAGGATCGTAGAATATTTATTTCTTTCACATACGAAGTCGTATGGTCATGTAACTTTGGGAGACGACTATTGGAGTCATTTCCATGTTCATGATTGTTGCCGATTTATAAATGACCGTTTTGCCCCTAGTTGGTACTATTTTGGCCATAACTTTCGATTGGAAAGGAATTTGACCTGAAACCACTTCCATTGGCTCCGGATGATGGTTTACCTTTCCGTAGAGTGGTCACATTAGCCAAACGGACTCACTGTTTGGGAGATATGGCTGAAACAAGGTTTAGAAGGTGAAAAACAACTTAATCGGACCTAATTAGGGTGATTAGCAAGAGGGCCCATGACCCATTTCGGGATTAGAGATGTATAGGGGCTGATCAGGGTTCGAAAACATTTCTTTCAGCCGCCACTTTCATTCTTGGAACCCTAGCAATGGCCTCCAACACCCAAATCAACTTCTAATCACTTCTAATCAAGTTTTGGCTTAATCTACATCAAATCAAAGAAGATCTTCACCAAATCAGTATTAGAGCTGCTGTTAGACACTAGTATTCGCCCAAATCAGCGAGGTTTCAGTTCTAAAAATTTTATTTGTGGCCAAGGTGAATGATTAGCATTGTTTTGACACTAATTACAGTTAATTAAGGGTAATAAGTGAAGATTAGCGAATTTATACACTAATAAATTCTGGAAAAATATTTATAAATTCGAAAATAATGTTTTAGACCTCTGTAAGAAATTTGGTTTGATTTGGTTAAGTTTTACTAATCATATCATTAGTTTGCCTAACATGCTTAAGGGAAAATATGGGTTTTTGGGTATATTTGATCCGTTTTGACATATTAATTCATTGTTTTGGTGTTTTGGTTAGTTTGCCATGTTGCTATGACTGTATGATATGCTTTGTGATTGATTAGAAGAGTTAGATTGGTCGAAAATGCCGTCAAGTGGCATAAACAGTCGCTGGAAGAAGTTGTAGGAATTTGGCCGATCCGGATCGGATCGGAGGAAGGAATCCGAACCGAACCGCCCCTCCAAGCTGTTGTATCCATGAGGAGATCTGAACCCGAACCCACGATCCGATCCGCCTCTCGTGTGCCACTCCGACCCAAACCGATGCGCCATGGAGAAGTTGAGAGACCCGACCCGATCCGGAGTGCTTGGGAAAAAGGACCGAACCGGGGAAGTTTCCATGAATCCAGGAGGTGTGGACTCCGATCCTAACCACGGAGGAAGGTCACCCCGATCCGACCCGAAGTAGAGAGGAAGGTTGAGCTGGAGATTCCGAACCGATCCGATTGCTTAGGAAGGAGTATTCCGATCCGAACCAAGGAGCTGATGACCACGACCTGAAGTAAAGTAAAGTGAAGAAATGAAGACTAGTCCGGAGAAGAAGGTGTTGACCAGAACCCGAGATGCAAAGGAAGTCCAAATGAGGAGCTTTGACTCAGGATCCAGTTGGGAACCAATAGTGAGCTTCATGATTGGGCTTTGCTGCGGGACGTGTGCTAAGGTGTTGTCGATGTCTGTAACTTTGAATCACTATGTGTGGCGAGTACGTGAACAGATTCGGGGCCATAGTGGCCTATGTATGACTAAAGAGCTAATAGACCAATGAAGTGGGTTCATTTGTAAAGATTTGGTCATGACTCCATGTGGTAAGCTTGGTAGTAGCAGTAGTTGTACAAGTCGAACTCTATCACTACTTCAATGAGTCTAGTGATTGACAGTGATGGACATCATATGCTTTACACACTGAGTGAGAGATGTGAGGATGGTTGTTATGGATGACTTGTTTGCCTTCACTATGACATACACACCCCACCCCCGTATCTTTACACCATTTGTTTTGTGGCACTTCAGAGTATTGTACGGTATGTAGTGCTAACTCTTTGGTTGTAGGTCCAGGTTTAGGTATGGTTTAGTATACCTGTTATTGTTATGTTTAGCTGGTTATCGCTCATACCAGACTTTTTGTCTGACCCAGAGTTTTATGTCTCTTCTTATTACTCTGGGTGCTCTCACGAGCAGACTAGAGACAGGTTAGCTGGGTATGCACGAGTAGCTGATCCGGAGACGAGCAGGAGGCTTCCACGTATGATATATATAGTATTCTCCCTATGTTGTTGAAGATCACTGCTTGGGCATCAGTAGTGCATCTTCTACTTTAGCTTTCTTTTGCTTTAGAGGAAGTTTAAAGTTGTAATAATCATATTGGATCATAAGCTGTACTTGGATTTCCGTTGCTATGTTGGTTTAGTTTTTCAGCTTATGCACTGTCTCGCCTGTTTTATGTCAAGATTATGTTATTATTATATTTTGTTCCATGCGATGTGAGACATTCTACAGGTTCCTTGTTAGTTCATTCTCTTCTTTCCTTTCTTTGGCGACCGTTCCGTGCTAGTTGGGCATGTGTATAGCGCACCTTCGGAGGAAATGCAGGCTGGTGCGGGGCGGGCTGTCACATTTGGTATCCGAGCTCTAGGTTGCGAAGTAAACCTAGGGAAGTTATCAGGGAGAGATAGTATATGAATATGAGAGCGCGTATTTGTGATTATTTTGATTTTTAAAAGCTATATATATACTATTAGTATAGCTAAGGATGAAGTCGCACTGCACTAGCACCACTATGGAGATGGTTAATCGTTTTCTCTTTACAGATTGAACGATGAGCTGATACGCAAGAGTTGTCGGTAAGGGATCCAACAATGGGAATGTTGCTGACATGAGGACGATGTTTACTGACCTCATGAGAGAGATGCTTAGGGATGTGCAGAGGGCAGCTCCCAATAATGGTAATGGTGATGGTCCAATAGTGCAGGCGCCTAGGGACGATTTCACCAAGCTTAACAAGGATTATACTAGTCTTGGTGAGAAGCTGTTCCACGGAACGGAGTCGGCTAAGGATGTTCAGGATTGGTTGGATAGCTGCGAGCGTATCTTCAAAGACTTGGGTATCGAGGATGCAATGAAGAGAAGGCTAGCATCCCGTCAGCTGCAAGGACGGGAAATGAATTGGTGGAATGCTATAAATGCGGCTACTCTTGAAGATCAGATTACTTGGGATCAGTTTAAGGTTCGCTTTAGCAAGAAGTTCATTCCAGCTGCCCAGAAGTCAGTGTTGTTTAAGAGATTCTTAGAACTCAAGCAGAATGGCAGAGCTGTCTCGGAGTATATTGCCGAATTTGACACTTTGTCGAAGTATGGGTTATCCCTTATTGATACTGCCGAGAAGAAGAACGAGAAGTTCCTAACTGGTTTGGATCAGTACTTGGGGGAAAGGCTTATTAACCACATCGATGAGACGTTTGAATCGATTGTGGGGAAAGCTTTAAGATCAGAAAGTCTTTACCCTAAGCCGAAGACTGATGCTGCATCTACAGAAGAACCGAAACCGGAAGTAAGCGGTGGAGGCAAGAATGGCTCCCAGAATAAGAGAAAGCAGAATCAAACTAAGGATTGCCAGAAGAAAAAGAATAAGAAAGATGTTGAGTGCTTCAGTTGTGGTAAGAAGGGCCATTATGCTAGTAATTGTCGGGCCAAGCCAGCGGATAGGAAGTGCTTCAATTGTGGCCAAGTGGGACATCACAAGGACAAATGTCCGCAACCCCCTAAAGAAAAGCAGATGGTGAAAGCATATGCCCTTAATGCTATTCCTTCTTCGTCGAATGCCCCAACTGCAGCGGAGAAGGGAAAGAATGTCGTTATTCAAGGTATGCTTTCTGTTTATGATGTTCCTGTTAGAGTTTTGTTTGATACCGGAGCTTCCAGTTCCTTCATATCTAGTGACTTGGTAGATAGGCTAGGATTGGAGCCCGAGATTGTTGATAGACCTTTAGTAGTGACGAACCCGATTGGTGGTTCGACTAACCTTAACATGATTTGTCGTAATGTGGTCTTATCGAGTCATGGATGCATGTTTGTTTGGGATTGCTTTATTTTGGGCTTTACTGGGTTTGGCATTATTTTAGGAGTCGACTGGCTCCAAAGATACGGGGTGGTGGTAGACTGTGAGGGCTTTTTGGTGACAGCTAGAGCGGATGATGGGCGGAGGGTTGTGTTTGGTGGTCTACCTAGTGATGGGGTAATGGCTAGTTTTCAAAATTCCCTCGACATCCCGCATAGTGAGTTGTCAGGTTTGCCCGTGGTTAGCCAGTATCCGGACGTTTTCGAGAAAGTGACCGGGCTTCCACCACACCGAGAGATTGAGTTCCGTATTGATTTAGTGAAAGATGTCAGACCTATAGTGATGCCACTTCGTCGTATGGCACCAAGGGAGCAGCGAGAGCTCGAGGTGCAAGTCAGCGATCTTTTGAAGAAGGGATTTACCAGAAGGAGCGTTTCTGAATGGGGAGCACCAATTGTGTTTACTACCAAGGCCGATGGTTCCCTTCGTTTGTGTGTAGATTATCGCGAGTTGAATAAGGTGATGAGGAAGAACAAGTATCCTCTACCGTGGATAGATGATTTGTTTGATCAGTTGAGTGGCGCGAGGGTATTCTCTCAGTTGGATCTCGCGAGAGGTTTTCATCAGCTTAGAGTGGAAGCTGAGAGTATAGCTAAAACGGCATTTAGGACGCTGTCTGGATTTTATGAGTGGTTGGTCATGCCATTTGGGTTGACCAATGCACCAACATATTTTGTGGATCTTATGAATAGGGTATTCAGAGATCAGTTGAATAAGTTTGTTCTTGTGTTCCTGGATTATATTTTGGTCTACTCGAGGACAGAGGAAGAACACAAGGAACAATTAAGAATAGTGATGGAAGTGTTGAGAAAACACCAATTGAAAGCAAAGTTTTCTAATTGTCACTTCTAAAGGAGGGAAGTGAGGTTCTTGGGCCATGTTGTTTCAGAGAATGGTATTGTCGTGGACCCTGCGAAGGTGGCTACGGTACAAGATTGGTCTACACCCAAGAATGCAACAGACATAAGAAGTTTCTTGGGATTAGCCGGATATTATCGTAAGTTTATCCAAGACTTTTCCAAAATAGCAGCACCATTGACTCAGTTGACCAAGAAGAATCAAGCTTTCATCTGGGACGAAAATTGCGAGAATGCATTTAAGAGTCTAAAGGAAAAGTTGACATGTGCACCAGTGTTAGTCATTCCTAAGGGGAATGAAGAAATGATAGTATATACGGGTGCAGGTGGTACCGGACTAGGTGCTGTATTGATGCAAGGAGGTAGGGTTGTAGCTTATGCAAGTCGGCAATTGAAACCGCCATAGAGAAGGTACCCTACCCATGATTTGGAATTGGCAGCGATCGTGTTTGCATTGAAGATGTGGAGACATTATCTCTTGGGAGAAAGATTCGAGTTGTTTACCGATCATAAATCGTTAAAGTATCTCTTCTCTCGAGAAGGATTTGAATCTCTGACAACAAAGATGGTTAGAATTTTTAGCTTCCTATGATTTCGACATCGCATATACACCAGGAAAGGGCAATGCGGTGGCTGATGCATTGAGTAGAAGACATGCCAGTTTAGGGTCTATGTTTCTAGAATGGAAGCAACTGGAGTACATCGCTAGGTATGATTTCAGACCAAAGTGTGAATTGGATTAATAAATGTTAGCAAGTTTGACGATCAGACCCACTTTGATTGAGCAGATTGGTTCCAGACAGAGGAGCGATCCTGATCTATTGGAAATCATCTCAAAGTTAGAGATGGGAATTGACAGAGAGATGAACGAGTATGGGCTTGATCGAGATGGATGGCTTAGAAAGAATGGAAGACTAGTTGTACCCAATGTCAATGGATTGAGAGATGAAGTGCTTAGAGAATGTCATCACTCAAAACTGACTATACACCCCGGCGGTAACAAGATGTATCGAGATGTGAAGCAAACCTACAACTGGGAAGGGATGAAAAGAGACATTGGGAAGTTTATATCCAAATGCATGAATTGCCAGCTAGTTTAAGCTGAGCAAAAGAAACCTAGTGGTTTGCTACAACCATTAGAAATTCCAAAATGGAAATGGGAACAAGTGTCAATGAATTTCATTGATGGGTTACCAAGGACTAGATCGGGCCATGATAGCATTTGGGTAATTGTGGACCGATTGACTAAGAGTGTAGATTTATACCCGTCAAGTCAAACAGGACGGCAGCTAAGCTAGCTGAACTATATGTAAAGTGGGTAGTGAGATTTCATGGAAAATCCAAGGGCATTGTGAGTGACCGAGATCCGTTGTTCGCTAGTGGATTTTGGAAGAGCTTACAAGAGGCGTTAGGATCAGAACTACATCTCAGTACCGCATATCATCCTCAAACCGACGGGCAGACAGAGAGGGTGAATCGAGTGTTAGAGGTTCTCTTGAGAGCCTGTGTATTGGATTTTGGTGGGTCTTGGGATGACCATTTGCATCTAGTAGAGTTTGCCTATAATAATCGTTACCAATCCAGTATTGGCATGGCTCCATTTGAAGCTTTGTACGGAAGACCGTGCAACTCACCGTCATGTTGGTTAGAAACTGGTGAGAAGTTTGTGCTTGGACCAGATGTGATAAGAGAAACTTCAGACAAGGTCAAGATCATTCAACAGCGAATGAAGGCTGCCCAAGATAGACAGAAGAGTTATGCTGAAAAGAGGAGAAAAGAATTAATGTTCTCCATTGGCGACTTGGTGTTTGTCAAGATTTCTCCGTTGAAGAGCGTGATACGATTTGGCAGGAGAGGCAAGTTAGCACCAAGATTCGTTGGTCCATTCCCATTTCTTGAGCAAATTGGGAATTTGGCATATAGAGTTGAATTACCAGAGAAGATGGCTGTGACGGCAAAGAATTTCGCTCGGTCCGACCCAGTCGCTAAACCGACCCACACCGTTCGAAACGCCCTATCGTTTGAGAACATGACAAAATAGAACGCATACAAAAGAACATTTCATTGTATATTACAACAATGCATCAGAATACAAGAATATACAGAGTATAAATGAATATTACACAGAAATATCAGAGATTTAAATTACATTTAAATACACAGCAGCGGAAAATAATACAATACACAACTAGAAGGAGATATACGGATACAAAGCTTTCCGGATATCATTCCAGCTGTAAACCAGGATCATGTGAATATAAATCTGCAAAACCAAAACTACTAGCTGCCCGTGTCAAAATAAGGGCACCCAGAGTTTAGGTTAAAACAATAAACTCCAGGTCAGTCATGTGACTGGTGTGAGAACTAAAACAGTTAATCTTTATTTTAAAGTTAGGTAAATCAAGGGACCACGCCGTGTAACACGGAACGGGTTTCCTCCCAAGAATACCAGTGCATATAAGTAAACAGCGCAATGCTTTTCTAAAAATGAAGCTATTATAAGACCCAAGTCCCATCACACAATGCAACGCAGCCGAGGATAGGGTTTTCCCTTATAATAGCCAAACATGCTTAGTACGTTTAAAACAAATCATTTGATACTATTATAAGTGTATAGTGTATAAAACAACTTCAAATCATAAGTATCAATCATAGGCGGCATGAGCGCCCCATCCCACTATGTCGCCATACTAGGCTCTACAAATAAAACCGTAGAATCACGTATTTGGAAATTGGGTTTCCATCTATGAACCGAGGCAAAAGATAGTCCTCAACCGATTCGAGACTGTCTAGCCCGAGCCTCAGGATCAGAGCTCGAGTGACCCTTGGATCCTCATGGCCGGTCCACACGAAGTGGATTAAAATGCCTGAACATGCGTTTCCCCGCCCAATGGGGCGTAAACAAGCCAACTAAATGACTCCATCGGTTCGAGAACGACCGATCAATCCGAAGCGCCTCGCAACAGCAACAACCACATAAGTCGAACTCGTCAGGGCGTGTAAAACCACTGACGCCACTTCTAGCTAGAAAGAAACGCATGCCCTCCCTGACGTCCTCTCCCGTTTTTGGTTCATACCGGGTGTGAAGCTCGCGAATCAACGTTACACAAAGCTATGCCACAAAGGCCGTGCTTTGATCATCAACCACAAGACTTTTCTTTTCAACAGAAGCCTCGATCAATTGCCCCTTAGGCATGCCGCACAGGCAATTCACTCCTTTGTGTTTAACTCTATTCGAATAACTAATTCGAATAACTCTTATTTATTTAACTCTAGTTCGATTTAACTCTATTCAGTAACTCTAGTTCGATTTCACTCTATCGATTAACTCTAACTGGTTAACTCTATCTAACCAACTCGACTTGACTAACCCCTTTCGAATAACATATTCGATCTACTAACTTTCGAATACCATATTCGATTTACTGACTTTGTCGCTTTATAAAGATTTCCTTTTAACAACGTTTATTCATTTTTAAAGATTTACTTTTAGTAACGGTTCTTCACTTTGAAAATGATTTCCTTTTTGTAATGTTTTCCCTTTTCATTTCTATTTATTCCCTAAGTAAATAATCCCTTTTTAATTCTATTTATTTACTAAATATTTCCTATCAATTCTATTTGTAAATGATTATACAAATATTTCCTTTCCTATTATTCTATTTGAAAATGGTTTGCAAATATTTCCTTTTCAAATCTATTTTTTTTGATTTTATAATTTCCCTTTTTAAATATCTCCTATTTATAAATATTCCAATTTATAAATATTTCTTATTTATAAATATTCCATTTATAAATATTTTATTTTCAAATATCACTTTGAAAATATTCCCTTATCAACATTTCGGCATGTTATGGTATTCAACATATCAAATCACGATGATCAGTATCGTTTAAACACATATAATCGACAACAGATTGTATGTCACATCATATATCAAAATATATGAAAAACAGTAAAATAAATGTTAAGGAATCCAGTCGGATTCCTCCAACCTGTTTCCCTGCATCACAGATGTTAAACAATATAGATAACATCACTTTCAGTTCCATATGATATATTCTGTTAAACAGAATCAATATAGAAATTCAACTAACTGACTAGCAGTTCAATCAAACATTCAACACATAGTCAATCAGCCAATATTTAATAGTTCTAAAAATACAACACAAAATTGTAAACTGTTCAGAGTTAGTGAGATTTACTCACATTGGCAGTTCATCGTTAAAGAACAATAAACTATTTGTTTGATCTGAATCAAACAGTTTATTTTGCCATAATTTCAAACGAGTTCCTATCCACTCCCAGTCAGTCCCATGGTGTTGCCCTCGGCCATACGATCCTAACGGATCTTGTTTCACTGAGTTCTGATCGCATATGACAAAGATACGGCTTTTACAAGTTTATGTAACAATCTAAATAAATTTAAACTAAAATTATTTTGTTTCGGGCCTTACTCTTATCATTCCGGCCCACTGCCCTCACACATGCTCCAACATTGTCTCCTTCCAAAAGAGCCCGATCCTATCCAGTTTCCTTGACATCCCATTTCTGCGTTTTCACTTCCAAATGGTCCTCCACCACTTATTTAAAATACAAAGAAAAATCACCATTACCCCTAAATCTCCCCCTTAATCCATTCGTTAATCCCTCAAATCCTTTCTTTCCCAAAAGGCTTAAACTCGTCGCTCCTAATTGATGGCCATATCCGCACCTTTTCATCCTCCAACTCCCCCTTCTCTACGCCATAAAAAATCCAACAAACAACACCATTCAACTCACCACTAAAAATCTCTTCACGCTTATGCTAAACTCAAACATCTCACACCTCTCAAACAAAACACGACAAGTCCTTACTGCTGAAAAACCTTCGACGGAAATATGTATCATTCTCCACATAAAAACCCACGCCAAAGCTATTCGATCCTGTAAACCCAAACCCAAACTCAGTTTTTCCAAAAGCCTCCTCCATCTAGTCGAAATCAAAACCCTATCTTTTCGCTCGCCATTTCCAGCGAACCAGAAAACACGTCGAGCCTAACTCGAAGTACACAGGATTGAAGGATTTGCGAGGATGGTTGCGAATATATGTATTTGAGGATTTATAGGATTTGTTTTCTATTTTTCTTTGAATTTCTTCCTTGCGCTTTTGGTTTGCTGAGAAAAGTTTTGGTGGCGGCTTGTTTTTCTTTGCTGTTGACCAACGAGAAGGTGGATTTAGGTTAAAGGATTTGTAGGGGTGTATTTATAGAAAAATATAAATATTTTTATATTCATTATTATTCAGCTGCCGCTTATATATTTCTTCTAAAAATTCCTATGACCACATACGATACCAAAAAATACCAAACTGGACATGCGGCTAGAGTTCGGGATTACGGTCCCAACGAAACTGTTTTCGTCAAATTCCGACTTCGTATGCTCACATAGCGTATTTTTAACCGTCGAAATACTGACTGTTTTTCACTCTAAAAATCCTTATGGCCACACAGTGACTCTAAAAATCACCAAACTTGGAATCTAACAATAATTTAATATTGTGGATCCAACAAAATTAGTTTTGTCGAATTCCGACTTCGTTTGCAAAAGTGGCTATTTTTAAAACTCTGAATGACCCATTTAAATATATAAATATGTTTAAATATAATTAAATTTAATATTTAAAATTAAATATTATCGTCTATATTCACAATGGAATACCATATAGCTCTAGAATATTCCTATATGAATTTCTAACTTGATATTCACTTCTGGGTCAACCCGATATTCGATTTATATTGAAATTCCTTTTTTAAAATATAAATAATTCCTTTATAAATTACAAAGGAATTCCACAGCGACTTTTCTGAAATTTGTTTTGGACATAAATCAAAATCTACACGACGAAATCCCGATTTTTCTCTTCCACTAGAAAGATATACTCCACCAGCTCCACACGTTTCTTGTTTCACCAAAATCCGGCTTAAAACAAATCCTGTACATTCAGTTGAAGTTCGAATCGCCAATTTACGAACTGCAGCGCCATTTCGAGCTCGATTATAATTATAATATAATTATACGTTCAAACTGTCGTTATTTAAATATATTCGTTATTCTAATTCAATTCTAAACTGAATTAAATATCATAGGTGATCCAGTTCACACCATATCGCCATTTCTGCCAATTCTGATTATTTCAGAATTAAATATATTATTTAATTTATTTTTTTAATTAAATATTCACCATTATTTAATTCCAAGACCATTAAATTCTCTAAACCACCATTTCAATAATTAAATAAATTAATTATAATACCTCTGCCAATGCGGGTCATTACAATCTTTCCCACTTAAAATAATTTCGTCCTCGAAATTGCTAAAAGGTAGAGGACGACCCTATCGACTGGTTAGAACATATTTGTTCACTTCTTAACTTCAGTTTCAACTGAACCAATTTAATTTCAATTAATATATTGATTAATTCTTATTAACGAAAATTTTCAAATATCCTGAAAATTTTCTAACACCTTAAGTTTTTGAAAAAAAAATCGCCAGCACCTCCTTTGTACTGGTCAATCGGTCAAACTCCCACTAGCCTCTCTGGGCCATCTCCAACCCAAAAGAAAATCCAACAGCCAAGCGGCTTGCCAATTCAGCTCATATATCTTATATCCAATAGAAATATAAACTTGTACCTTTTTGTTGGCATATCATTATATCCTTTCCACCGGTTATCAATTCAGCGGATACAAGGGTCATCCCAATCAAATTCCAATCTGCTTTTATCCATAACACAACCATTCGCTTATATCCGAGCCGATTCCCAACTCTTAACTTGATTATCATATTACACTTCAATTTTGAATCTCTCAATCCAATTTGTCTTGATATCATTCTAGTTCAATCTCAGTTACCACTTTACTGGCTTTACTTTAATTCGAATTTGCTTTCACAAATTCCAGTTAAATTTGTTTTTGATTCAAACAGTCTTTCCCTGGGAGTTTTCAAACAGTTTACTCTTTTCAAAAATCAAATTTTACTTTTGAACTTGTCACTGAGCCCTTAATTAATATTCCATTAGTTAAATCACTTCTCTATTTCTTTATCAATATTTGTTAACCAAATATTTTCAATAACCATATTGGCCTTTTATGTTATGTGGAAAATATTTTCGAATATCACCTTCCTTTATTTTCTAAACTTTAGAAAATATATGCTATTTATAATTGGAAAATATTCCAATTACTTATCTCTTTTCCGATCTCGTTTATTTCTATACTTAGGAAATATTTTTTATATATTTCCAAGCTTACACTTATTTGGGTTAAAACGGATGTTGTGTAAAACATCGCTACGACAACCCAAATACTATATTCAACTAACTCTTATTGATCTTCGAGCCTGAAATCTTGCTATTTATTTGTTAATAATGAAATCATTCAAGTTGTGGTATAACTACCTCTCAGACCTTGATTGAATAACATTTATAACGTAAAAACAGATATGACTACTTACTCGAATAATCAATACCATACAACTACTTATTCATTTTTAAACACGTATACGCTTCCTCTTTCTATTCTTACTAGATTTTATTCTTAGTCTTCCTTTTTTATTTTACTATTCTATTTCTAAGTTTGTTTCCTTATCGACTTCTATATATATATCGATACGTTGATTTCTAACTATCAAAATATCTTAAAAATATTCTAACTCCTTAAATTCCCAGAAAAATTCGCCATAACCTCCTTTGTACCAGGAGCATCGGGATATTTCAAATAGCCACCCATGGCCCTCACCAATCCAAAAGAAAAAGGAAAAGCCAAGCGGCTAGCCGATACGGCTCATAAAATCTCATATATGAACTAAATACATACCTTTTCGTCGAGCATTCTATTTATATACCTTCATACCTTATCCATACCTATCTCATGTATATTTATACCTGCCCAATCTATTTTAACTATACCTGATCGTTATAACTCAATTCATTAATTAATTTGTTAATTAACTGTGACGAAAAGAGATTTCGCTCGGTCCGAACCAGTCGCTAAACCGACCCAGACCATTCGAAACGCCCTATCGTTTTGAGAAAATGACACAACAGAACGCAGACGGAAGAACATTTCATTGTATATTACAACAATGCATCAGATTACAAGAATATACAGAGTATAAATGAATATTACACAGAAATATCAGAGATTTAAATTACATTTAAATACATCGCAGCGGAAAATAATACAATGCACAACTAGAAGAGATATACGGATACAAAGTTTTCCGGATATCGTTCCAGCTGTAAACCAGGATCTTGTGAATATAAATCTGCAAAACCAAAACTACTAGCTGCCCGTGCGGAAAATAAAGGAACCCAGAGTTTAGGTTAAAACAATAAACTCCAGGTCAGTCATGTGACTGGTGTGAGAACTAAACCAGTTATTAATCTTTGTTCTTAAAGTTAGGTAAATCAAGGGACCACGCCATATAACACGGAACGGGTTTCCTCCCAAGAATACCAGTGCATAAAACAAACAACGCAATGCTAAATAAAGAAAAATGAAGCTATTATAAGACCCAGTTCCCATCACACAATGCAACGCAAGCAAGAGGATAGGGTTTTTACCTTATAATAGCCAAGAATACTTGATATGTTTAAAAGAAATCATTTGATACTATTATAAGTGTATAGTGTATAAAACAACTTCAAATCATAAGTATCAATCATAGGCGGCATAAGCGCCCCATCCCACTATGTCGCCATATATAGGATTACAACTAAAACCGCTAATGTCACGTATTTGGAAATTGGATTTCCATCTATGAACCGAGGCCAGGGATCGTCCTCTACCGATTTGTGACTCTGTAGCCCGAGCCACAGGCAAGCGCGCAGGCAAGCCTTGGAGCGACAGGGTCGGTCCACTGATGTGGATTATTATGCCTGAACACTACGTTTCCCCGCCCTTTGGGGCGTAAATAAGCCAACGAATGACTCCATCGGACCCGGATCGTCCGATCAAACCGAGGCGCCTCGCAACAGCAACAACCACACAGGTGAAAAGTATATAAATGTCAGGGCTGGTAGGTCACTGACACCACCCTAGCTAGAAAGAAACGCATGTCCTCCCTGAGGTCCTCTTCCGTTTTTGGTTCACAACTGGGGTGCGAAACTCGCGAAGCAAATGTTACACAAAGCTACGCCACAAGGGTCGTGCTTCGATCATCAACCACAAGACTTTGCTTTTCAACAGAAGCCTCGATCAATTGCCACTTAGGCATGCCACACAGGCAATTTACTCCATGCGTTTGATATCCATCAGTATATAACCCCTGAACTCGTACGTCTCAAAGAAGGGCGTTAAGCAAGAGATTAAATTCTCCGCCGCCAAACAGATATATATTTAATAGAGATCAATCACACGGACTAAAATCCAATGTCAGACACACAGTCCATCTACAAGTTTGTTCTGGGTCTGAACGAAACCGGAGGCACCTAGTACCCCGCATATCCATCGATCTCCAAGCACGTCTGGACGATCACCACCTGTTTCCATCTTCTTGGGTGTACAGCCCAATCAAGATCATCGGTAATCACCCAAACGACGTGAAGACTTCCGGTCTTCAACCACCGTCTTCATCTTCGACTTATCGTCGTATCAGTTATTCAGAATGGGATAAACCCGGTCTTTCCGAATAACTCGCGTATTATTTTAAATAAGTATTACACAAACACAACATACGCCTCATTCCAATTCATCAGTCACTAACCGTAAATTAATCAAGAGAATAATTCCCCAAATATTAACCCCGAAGGCCGAAACCAACATCAGATCAATATCCAGAAAACCATTCTGCTTGGCTAACCGACAGTTAGTTTCTAAATTTCACATTCATAGGGAAATGTTCCCATTAATTTTATCCAAGATAAATTCCTTGAATTTATTCTTTAATCTTCTTTTGAATTTTGATTCAACTAGTCGGGATTAACGAACCTTACCGAAATAATCATTTGTTTTAATTTCCCAATCCCAACCTATTCATCCCATGAAGTAGAACTGGTGATACTTCATATCTAACACCACGGTGTTATCGTTAAATTCAATTACCATTTCACGTTCAAATCTAATTAAAGATTCAACAATCGCCTGGAGCAAAACTGGTGATACCCCATTCTCGATGATTTCAATCTAATTAAAGATTCATTAAAACTCCACTTAGTTTCAATCTTTAACTGGGTTAAAGAATCAGTGCCATTTAAAACACAGTTCACGATAAACCCAAAATCACATTCCATTAATTATCGGGTTAAAGAACGAGTGTTATTTAAAACACTATCCACGATAAACCCAAAAATCAATATCAATTCAATTACAATTAAATATTATTTGATTGGTACACTTCATTAAATCCAAATAAAAAGATTTAATCTTTTCTTAACTGGGTTCAAGAACAGTGTTAGTCAAGACACCATTCACGACAAACCCAAATCACATTTGATATTAAATACAAGGCTCTGAATAGAAAATATATCGGCTTATATTCAATATCAAATTCTACAACCAACAGATATCGTATTGGAAATAACGATATATATATATATCTATATCTTTCAAATTTCCATAATAACATCTGTATAATCACGAAATCCAACATCGAAATATTCCGAAGACAATTTCGATTCAAATCCATTCCAATGCAATCATTGGAAATTCTGGTTATTTTCAAAACCATTTCAAATTCAGTTTATTTATTTAAAAATAAATAGAATTATAATTCTAGTTCAAAACTAGTTCATTTCGATAAAAATCTATTTTTCTCTTTTCAAATATGGAGTTTTTCATCCTAATTCTTTCTAAAACATTTCTTATGATTTTAAACAAATTATTACTATTTTAAATGATTTTATCAAGGCCCGTACAGTCGATTTCCATCAACGGCCATCGAACTGCACTTACAGCGACCTTTTTCAAATTTGATTTGGACGTATCTCCAAATCCAACCGTTAGATTTTAATTTCTAATATTCGTTAGAAAGCTCTTTTCGATACGAACCCAACGGTTTCGGTTTTAGGAGAATCCGACGGTCGGATATCCCGTAATGTCCGTTTGAAATAAATGGTCGAAATTCACGAACTGCCGCAGCGCGGCGCGTTCTATTTATGCCAATATATTATATATATAATATATATAATATATACTTCGTCGATTTCAATTCAAAACGTGCTTTATAAATCGTTTTAAATTCATTTTCAAAACGGTTTCAACTTCATATTTAATTTCAAATCAAAATTGAATATTCCAATATAAATTCGTTTTAAATTCATTTCACATCGATTTCAATTCAAATTGATTTCTAATTCAATTTCAGTTCGTTTTCAATTCAATTCAATTTCAATTCGAATTCATTTCTATTCCATTTCAATTCGAATTCATTCATATTCAATTTCAATTCGAATTTCAATTCTTTTCAAAATATCAGATTTTGAAATCACTTTCGATATTCATTATAAAATGAATAAAATCGATATAAATATCGTTCACGTCAAAATGGCGTCAATCTAATCAACACGGCTTCATATATTTCTATTTTCAAATATTTCTTTTTCAAATATTTCTATTCAAATATTTCTTTTTCAAAACTGGAATGAGGCCCAATCAATTACCATATAATGTTAATTATATGGATTTTCTACAACACATGAATTTATCAACAACGATGAATAGTCAACCATCATCCAAGGTGCGTTCTACGCTGTATAAGCATCAAATATAAATATTCAACGCTTATAACAGTCTGTCAATCAATCGATCGACATACAACTAAACAATCGGGATTAGTGTACGTCAAATATCATCCCAATACCTGTGTGGAGTTTCAAACAATAAAACACAGGTTTTATTTGTGCAGTTGGGCGATGTGTAAAATTTATCATCCCAATCAACGTCCTTCAAATAGGTGTACATAAACAGACCGTCCGGTTTGTAAATGAATATTTATTTATTCACATTCACGTTAAAAATTATATTTTTAACGATCAAATATTTTATTTTAACACATGAATTTTTATTCAGTTCATTTACAAAATAAAAATGATATTTTTATTTTTCTAACTTATTTTAGAAAATTTCGGCGGCATAACGGCACGATACTAGAAACGGGACAAGGCCTAGCCTTATCCCCGGTCTAGTGGAGGCCCACGCCATACACACATCAATCAAATCAATTTCACTTCACCAAACAATTCAATTCAAACCAAATAACCTAATCAACTACACAACCAAACAATTAAACAAACAAGCCATCCATGGTCTGTGGATGACGGGTGTCGGGTGCTACTAAACACCGTCTGCATCCTAGTATATATATATATATATAACTAGAAAACAAATTTTAAAAGGTGAGAAGTTCTCACCGATAGCTAATCCAATCATCCCGACTCTTCTTTTAGAGAAATCATCGCCATTCTCGCCTTTCGTCGCTTTCGTTGCCCGTAATCACTATATATATAAAAATCACATTTTTACTTCGCTATTCAATATATAAAAATCGAATTTTTTCTTCGCTATTCAATATATAAAAATCTAATTTTTACCTTGCTATTCAATATATAAAAATCGAATTTTTACATTGCTATTCAATATATAAAAATCGAATTTTTACCTTGCTATTCAATATATAAAAATCGATTTTTTACTTCGCTATTCAATATATAAAAATCGAATTTTTACCTTGCTATTCAATATATAAAAATCGAAATTTTATTTTGCTATTCAATATATAAAAATCGAATTTTTATTTCGCTATTCAATATATAAAAAAACGAATTTTCACTCCGCTATTCAATATATAAAAAACGAATTTTTACCTCGCTATTCAATATATAAAAATCGAATTTTTACCTCGCTATTCAATATATAAAAATCGAATTTTTACCTTGCTATTCAATATATAAAAATCGAATTTTTACCTCGCCATTCAATATATAAAAATCGAAATTTTACCTTGCTATTCAATATATAAAAATCGAATTTTTATTTCGCTATTCAATATATAAAAAACGAATTTTCACCTCGCTATTCAATATATAAAAATCGAATTTTTACCTCGCTATTCAATATATAAAAATCGAATTTTTACCTTGCTATTCAATATATAAAAATCGAATTTTAACCTTGCTATTCAATATATAAAAATCGAATTTTTACCTTGCTATTCAATATATAAAAATCGAATTTTTACCTTGCTATTCAATATATAAAAATCGAATTTTTACCTTGCTATTCAATATATAAAAATCGAATTTTTATTTCGCTATTCAATATATAAAAATCAGATTTTTATTTCACTACTCATATAAAGATAATATCTTTATATTCTCTATTATATAAAGATCCTATTTTCAATACACTAATTATATAAAAATAATATCTTTAACATTTCTATTATATAAAAATTAAAAATAAATCACTAACTAAAATAAAAGTAAAACTTACAGTTTTTTTTCCTAGCAGAGGAAGGGGGTTCGCTGCTGTGTTCGCGGGTGGTGGTTGGAGTTGAGCGCCGAAGCGTGGCGCGTTGGAAGAAGAAGAAGAGAGAAACGAGAGGGAGCAGCGCGAGAGGAGGAAGGGTTTTGCTGCACGTGGGCGGAGATGGACGGAGGGGAAGTCGGAGGGGCTGTGAATGGTGGCGGTGGAGGGAGGGTCAGGCGTCAGGGTGGCTAGAGTTTGTGGCGGTTTGGGTGTGGGCTCCGTCGCCGAAGCAGGGGCTGGAGGTTGGTCAATCGGAGGTGAGCTCGGCAGTGGGCGGCGCGGAAAGGGGGAGAGGGTCCCGCGCGATGGCGTCGCCTGGAGGAGGGGCGGCGTTCATAGGTTTTTTTTAGATCGGTTTCTGATCTGCAAGGAAAGGGAGAGAGAAAGGAGTAAAGGGGGTGTTGACTAGATTTTATAAAAATTTTATTTTATTATTTTAATCCATGAAAAGCTGACTTTGTATACGGACTCGAAATCCAACCCAACGACTGTCGTCCCTAGCATATTACCCCCATTTCGAACACAATGGGATATGTATCGTAAGATGATTGTTTCGATCAGTTTTCATCAAAATCAACATATAACTCTATATATTGAATTTGAACGCGCATTTCCATTTACTGGGGTCACATACTAACTCGAAAAATTCCAAAAAAATATTTTCTAGCTTCGCATTGACGATACGGCCCTAACAAAACTAGTTTCGTTGAATTCTGAGATCGTTTGAAAAATGGCCATTTTCCAGTCGATTAAAATCAACTAAAACTGGTCAAACGCGTTTTCCTTTGCCACGCTCACATATTGATTCGAAAAATTATGAAATTTGAAATCTAGCAATAACTTTACATCACGGACCCAACAAAAGTGGTTTCGTCGAAATCCGAGGTCGTTTGAGAAATTTCCATTTTTAAGGGCCTGAATTCCATAACGACTATTCAGAATTTTCAACTGGACATATCTTTTGATCCCCGCTATGATATTTTGATTTTTCGGATTCGTTGGAAAGATATTCCCAATTAGATCCTAATATTTTTGGTTTCACTAAAACCCGGATTGTTTTGCACCCGGTACATTCAATTGAAGTTTGAAATGAATTATCGAACTACCGCGCCATTTTCAATTCCTTTTATAAATATAAATAATTATTTATATTCTAACGATGACGTAATATACGTTCGAATTCTATTCAAAATAAATTCCTCGTCGACATTATTTAAAATAATTCATTTTAAATGTTCATACTTCGCTAAAATCGCCAAAATAAAAATTTTAAACTGGCCCAGATTTTCGGGTAGTTACAATCTCCCCCCACTTAAAACTTTTCGTCCCCGAAAAGGAACAAAGTCGAAAGCGGTTTGATTAATCAACTCTACGTTCGATCTGGCTTCCATTCTCTTAACTTTTTAAGTTTTTGAGAATTTTCAAATTCTTCAAAAATTTGGCTAACACCCTAAATTTTCGAAAAATTTCGCCATAACATCCCCTGCACCGGGAGCCACGGGAAAATCCCGAAATTGCCATATAGGCCTTCTAATCTCAAAAAGAAAAAGAAAAAGCCAAGCGGCTAGCCAATAGGCTCATAAAATCATCATCACCCAAACGAAACAGTAAATTATGTAGTAAACATGTACCTATTTGTCGGGCAAACAAATTTTATTCTCTGCTCTAGCCTCCTTGCTATGACCTGTTCAATGTAAGTATATGTATATGCAAGAAAATGCGACCAAATTTCAATACAATTCAGTATTTGATTAAATTGGCTATATGGTTCAAAATTTCAATTAACAAACAATAATCAAACAACACAACCATCAATCAATTAGTGAATTATCATTTGAAATTCATAAGTTTGATATATAGTCAAAAATCTCATTTTTGATGCCAAATCACAACAATAAGCCCTATCTTATTTCGGTTCTCACACCAGTCAATAGGAAACATATAGAAATCTCACTTTCGTCACTCGAATATAAACACTGATGATGAGGCCTCATCATCAGAATCATCTTTGGGCGACAAGAGTGTGATTCTATATCTATCCAATATATTAAAATTTCGAACACACGTTTGCAAGACGTATATGCGAAATCTCTATATACTGGACTGTCCTAATCGATACAAATAAATAATCAAATACGAATAATTGATTTAAATTTTCAAAACAAAATTTGTTTTCATTTTAAAAATATACTCTTCACACTCGTTCTAGGATACTACTGATCCTATCTCTAACGAGTCATTCCCATTGGATATTACCAATCCAATATCTGATGAATTCTCTCGTATGGTTCTAAGGTGCCTTGTTCTCTGAGCTTTGTAAACCTCGCTCTGATACCAACTGTGACGAAAAGAGATTTCGCTCGGTCCGAACCAGTCGCTAAACCGACCCAGACCGTTCGAAACGCCCTATCGTTTTGAGAACACGACACAACAGAACGCAGACGGAAGAACATTTCATTGTATATTACAACAATGCATCAGATTATAAGAATATACAGAGTATAAATGAATATTACACAGAAATATCAGAGATTTAAATTACATTTAAATACATCGCAGCGGAAAATAATACAATGCACAACTAGAAGAGATATACGGATACAAAGCTTTCCGGATATCGTTCCAGCTGTAAACCAGGATCATGTGAATATAAATCTGCAAAACCAAAACTACTAGCTGCCCGTGCGGAAAATAGAGGCACCCAGAGTTTAGGCTAAAACAATAAACTCTAGGTCAGTCATGTGACTGGTGTGAGAACTAAAACAGTTATTAATCTTTGTTCTTAAAGTTAGGTAAATCAAGGGACCACGCCATATAACACGGAACGGGTTTCCTCCCAAGAATACCAGTGCATAAAACAAACAACGCAATGCTAAATAAAGAAAAATGAAGCTATTATAAGACCCAGTTCCCATCACACAATGCAACGCAAGCCTGAGGATAGGGTTTTTACCTTATAATAGCCAAGAATGCTTGATACGTTTAAAAGAAATCATTTGATACTATTATAAGTGTATAGTGTATAAAACAACTTCAAATCATAATTATCAATCATAGGCGGCATAAGCGCCCCATCCCACTATGTCGCCATATATAGGATTACAACTAAAACCGCAAATGTCACGTATTTGGAAATTGGATTTCCATCTATGAATCGAGGCCAGGGATAGTCCTCTACTGATTTGTGACTCTCTAGCCCGAGCCACAGGCAAGCGCGCTGGCAAGCCTTGGAGTGACAGGGCCGGTCCATCGATGTGGATTATTATGCCTGAACACTACGTTTCCCCGCCCTTTGGGGCGTAAATGAGCCAACGAATGACTCCATCGGACCCGGATCGTCCGATCAAACCGAGGCGCCTCGCAACAGCAACAACCACACAGGTGAAAAGTATATAAATGTCAGGGCCGGTAGGTCACTGACACCACCCTAGCTAGAAAGAAACGCATGTCCTCCCTGAGGTCCTCTCCCATTTTTGGTTCACAACCGGGGTGCGAAACTCGCGAAGCGAACGTTACACAAAGTTGCGCCACAAGGGCCGTGCTTCGATCATCAAACACAAGACTTTGCTTTTCAACAGAAGCCTTGATCAATTGCCACTTAGGCGTGCCACACAGGCAATTTACTCCATGCGTTTGATATCCATCAGTATATAACCCCTGAACTCGTACGTCTCAAAGAAGGGCGTTAAGCAAGAGATTAAATTCTCCGCCGCCAAACAGATATATATTTAATAGAGATCAATCACACGGACTAAAATCCAATGTCAGACACACAGTCCATCTACAAGTTCGTTCTGGGTCTGAACGAAACCGGAGGCACCTAGTACCCCGCATATCCATCGATCTCCAAGCACGTCTGGACGATCACCACCTGTTTCCATCTTCTTGGGTGTACAGCCCAATCATGATCATCGGTAATCACCCAAACGACGTGAAGACTTCCGGTCTTCAACCACCGTCTTCATCTTCGACTTATCGTCGTATCAGTTATTCAGAATGGGATAAACCCGGTCTTTCCGAATAACTCGCGTATTATTTTAAATAAGTATTACACAAACACAACATACGCCTCATTCCAATTCATCAGTCACTAACCGTAAATTAATCAAGAGAATAATTCCCCAAATATTAACCCCGAAGGCCGAAACCAACATCAGATCAATATCCAGAAAACCATTCTGCTTGGCTAACCGACAGTTAGTTTCTAAATTTCACATTCATAGGGAAAGGTTCCCATTAATTTTATCCAAGATAAATTCCTTGAATTTATTCTTTAATCTTCTTTTGAATTTTGATTCAACTAGTCGGGATTAACGAACCTTACCGAAATAATCATTTGTTTTAATTTCCCAATCCCAACCTATTCATCCCATGAAGTAGAACTGGTGATACTTCATATCTAACACCACGGTGTTATCGGTAAATTCAATTACCATTTCACGTTCAAATCTAATTAAAGATTCAACTATCGCCTGGAGCAAAACTGGTGATACCCCATTCTCGATGATTTCAATCTAATTAAAGATTCATTAGAACTCCACTTAGTTTCAATCTTTAACTGGGTTAAAGAATCAGTGCCATTTAAAACACAGTTCACGATAAACCCAAAATCACATTCCATTAATTATTGGGTTAAAGAACGAGTGTTATTTAAAACACTATCCACGATAAACCCAAAAATCAATATCAATTCAATTCCAATTAAATATTATTTAATTGGTACACTTCATTAAATCCAAATAAAAAGATTTAATCTTTTCTTAACTGGGTTCAAGAACAGTGTTAGTCAAGACACCATTCACGACAAACCCAAATCGCATTTGATATTAAATACAAGGCTCTGAATAGAAAATATATCGGCTTATATTCAATATCAAATTCTACGACCAACAGATATTCTATTGGAAATAACGATATATATATCTATATCTTTCAAATTTCCATAACAACATCTGTATAATCACGAAATCCAACATCGAAATATTCCGAAGACAATTTCGATTCAAATCCATTCCAATGCAATCATTGGAAATTCTGGTTATTTTCAAAACCATTTCAAATTCAATTTATTTATTTAAAATAAATAGAATTATAATTCTAGTTCAAAACTAGTTCATTTCGATAAAAATCTATTTTTATCTTTTCAAATATGGAGTTTTTCATCCCAATTCTTTCTAAATCATTTCTTATGATTTTACACAAATTATTACTATTTTTAATGATTTTATCAAGGCCCGTACAGTCGATTTCCATCTACGGCCATCGAACTGCACTTACAGCGACCTTTTTCAAATTTGATTTGGACGTATCTCCAAATCCAACCGTTAGATTTTAATTTCTAATATTCGTTAGAAAGCTCTTTTCGATACGAACCCAACGGTTATGGTTTTAGGAGAATCCGACAGTAGGATCTCCCGTAATGTCCGTTTGAAATAAATGGTCGAAATTCGCGAACTGCCGCGGCGCGGCGCGTTCTATTCAGGCCATTATATTATATATATAATATATACTTCGTCGATTTCTATTCAAAACGTGCTTTATAAATCATTTTAAATTCATTTTCAAAACGGTTTCAACTTCATATTTAATTTCAAATCAAAATTGAATATTCCAATATAAATTCGTTTTAAATTCATTTCACATCGATTTCAATTCAAATTGATTTCTAATTCAATTTCAGTTCGTTTTCAATTCAATTCAATTTCAATTCGAATTCATTTCAATTCCATTTCAATTCGAATTCATTCATATTCAATTTCAATTCGAATTTCAATTCTTTTCAAAATATCAGATTTTGAAATCACTTTCGATATTCATTATAAAATGAATAAAATCGATATAAATATCGTTCACGTCAAAATGGCGTCAATCTAATCAACACGGCTTCATATATTTCTATTTTCAAATATTTCTTTTTCAAATATTTCTATTCAAATATTTCTTTTTCAAAATTGGAATGAGGCCCAATCAATTACCATATAATGTTAATTATATGGATTTTCTACAACACATGAATATATCAACAACGATGAATAATCAACCATCATCCAAGGTGCATTCTACGCTGTATAAGCATCAAATATAAATATTCAACGCTTATAACAGTCTGTCAATCAGTCGATCGACATACAACTAAACAATCGGGATTAGTGTACGTCAAATATCATCCCAATACCCGTGTGGGATTTCAAACAATCAAACACAGGTTTTATTTGTGCAGTTGGGCGATGTGTAAAATTTATCGTCACAATAAATGTCCTTCAAATAGGTGTACATAAACAGACCGTCCGGTTTGTAAATGAATATTTATTTATTCACATTCACGCTAAAAATTATATTTTTTAACGATCAAATATTTTATTTTAACACATGAATTTTTATTCAGTTCATTTACAAAATAAAAATGATATTTTTATTTTTCTAACTTATTTTAGAAAATTTCGGCAGCATAACGACACAATACTAGAAACGGGACAAGGCCTAGCCTTATCCCCGGTCAAGTGAAGGCCCACGCCATACACACATCAATCAAATCAATTTCATTTCACCAAACAATTAAATTCAAACCAAATAACCTAACCAACTACAAAACCAAACAATTAAACAAACAAGCCATCCATGGTCTGTGGATGACGGGTGTCGGGTGCTACTAAACACCGTCTGCATCCTAGTATATATATATATATAACTAGAAAACAATAAAAGGTGAGAAGTTCTCACTGATAGCTAATCCAATCATCCCGACTCTTCTTTTAGAGAAATCATCGCCATTCTCGCCTTTCGTCGCTTTCGTTGCCCGTAGCCACTATGTATATAAAAATCACATTTTTACTTCGCTATTCAATATATAAAAATCGAATTTTTTCTTCGCTATTCAATATATAAAAATCGAATTTTTACCTTGCTATTCAATATATAAAAATCGAATTTTTACCTTGCTATTCAATATATAAAAATCGAATTTTTAGCTTGCTATTCAATATATAAAAATCGAATTTTTACTTCGCTATTCAAAATATAATAATCGAATTTTTACCTTGCTATTCAATGTATAAAAATCGAATTTTTATTTTGTTATTCAATATATATAAATCGAATTTTTATTTTGCTATTCAATATATAAAAAAACGAATTTTCACTCCGCTATTCAATATATAAAAATCGAATTTTTACCTCGCTATTCAATATATAAAAATCGAATTTTTACCTTGCTATTCAATATATAAAAATCGAATTTTTACCTTGCTATTCAATATATAAAAATCGAATTTTTACCTCGCCATTCAATATATAAAAATCGAATTTTTACCTCGCTATTCAATATATAAAAAACGAATTTTCACCTCGCTATTCAATATATAAAAATCGAATTTTTACCTTGCTACTCAATATATAAAAATCGAATTTTTGCCTTGCTATTCAATATATAAAAATCGAATTTTTCCCTTGCTATTCAATATATAAAAATCGAATTTTTATTTCGCTATTCAATATATAAAAATCAAATTTTTATTTCACTACTCATATAAAGATAATATCTTAATATTCTCTATTATATAAAGATCCTATTTTCAATTCACTAATTATATAAAAATAATATCTTTAACATTTCTATTATATAAAAATTAAAAATAAATCACTAACTAAAATAAAAGTAAAACTTACAGTTTTTTTCCTAGCGGAGGAAGGGGGGTTCGCTGCTGTGTTCGCGGGTGGTGGTTGGAGTTGAGCGTCGAAGCGTGGCTCGTTGGAAGAAGAAGAAGAGAGAAACGAGAGGGAGCAGCGCGAGAGGAGGAAGGGTTTTGCTGCACGTGGGCAGAGATGGACGGAGGGGAAGTCGGAGGGGTTGTGAATGGTGGTGGTGGAGGGAGGGTCAGGGGTCAGGGTGGCTAGGGTTTGTGGCGGTTTGGGTGTGGGCTCCGTCGTTGAAGCAGGGGCTGGAGGTTGGTCAATCGGAGGTGAGCTCGGCAGTGGGCGGCGCGGAAAGGGGGAGGGGGTCCCGCGCGATGGCGTCGCCTGGAGGATGGGCGGCGTTCATAGTTTTTTCTTTTTTAGATCGGTTTCTGATCTGCAAGGAAAGGGAGAGAGAAAGGAGTAAAGGGGGTGTTTACTAGATTTTATAATAATTTATTTTATTATTTTAATCCATGAAAAGCTGACTTTGTATACGGACTCGAAATCCAACCCAACGACTGTCGTCCCTAACATATTACCCCCATTTCGAACACAATGGGATATGTATCGTAAGCTGATTTGATTGTTTCGATCAGTTTTCGTCAAAATCAACATATAACTCTATATATTGAATTTGAACGCGCATTTCCGTTTACTGGGGTCACATACTAACTCGAAAAATTACAAAAAAATATTTTCTAGCTTCGCATCGACGATACGGTCCTAACAAAACTAGTTTCGTCGAATTCTGAGACCGTTTGAAAAATGGCCATTTTCCAGTCGATTGAAATCAACTAAACCTGGTCAAACGCGTTTTCCTTTGCCACGCTCACATATTGATTAGAAAAATTATGAAATTTGAAACCTAGCAATAACTTTACATCACGGACCCAACAAAAGTGGTTTCGTCGAAATCCAAGGTCATTTGCAAAATTTCCATTTTTAAGGGCCTGAATTCCATAACGACTATTCAGAATTTTCAACTGGACATATCTTTTGATCCCCGCTATGAAATTTTGATTTTTCGGATTCGTTGGAAAGATATTCCCAATTAGATCCTAATTTTGGTTTCACTAAAATCCGGATTGTTTTGCACCCGGTACATTCAATTGAAGTTTGAAATCGAATTATCGAACTACCGCGCCATTTTCAATTCCTTTTATAAATATAAATAATTATTTATATTCTAACGATGACGTAATATACGTTCGAATTCTATTCAAAATAAATTCCTCGTCGACATTATTTAAAATAATTCATTTTAAATGTTCATACTTCGCTAAAATCGCCAAAATAAAAAATTTAAACTGGCCCAGATTTTCGGGTAGTTACAATCTCCCCCACTTAAAACTTTTCGTCCCCGAAAAGGAACAAAGTCGAAAGCGGTTTGATTAATCAACTCTACGTTCGATCTGGCTTCCATTCTCTTAACTTTTTCAGTTTCTGAGAATTTTCAAATTCTTCAAAAATTTGGCTGACACCCTAAATTTTCGAAAATTTTCGCTATAACCTCCCCTGCACCGGGAGCCACGGGAAAATCCCGAAATTGCCATATAGGCCTTCTGATCTCAAAAAGAAAAAGAAAAAGCCAAGCGGCTAGCCAATAGGCTCATAAAATCATCATCACCCAAACGAAACAGTAAATTATGTAGTAACATGTACCTATTTGTCGGGCAAACAAATTTTATTCTCTGCTCTAGCCTCCTTGCTATGACCTGTTCAATGTAAGTATATGTATATGCAAAAAAATGCGACCAAATTTCAATACAATTCACTATTTGATTAAATTGGCTATATGGTTCAAAATTTCAATTAACAAATAATAATCAAACAACACAACTATCAATCAATTAGTGAATTATCATTTGAAATTCATAACTTTGAATATAAACACTGATGATGAGGCCTCATCATCAGAATCATCTCCGGGCGACTAGAGTGTGATTCTATATCTATCCAATATATTAAAATTTCGAACACACGTTTGCAAGACGTATATGCGAAATCTCTATATACCGGACTGTCCTAATCGATACAAATAAATAATCAAATACGAATAATTGATTTAAATTTTCAAAACAAAATTTGTTTTCATTTTAAAAATATACTCTTCACACTCGTTCTAGGATACTACTGATCCTATCTCTAACGAGTCATTCCCATTGGATATTACTAATCCAATATCTGATGAATTCTCTCGTATGGTTCTAAGGTGCCTTGTTCTTTGAGCTTTGTAAACCTCGCTCTGATACCAACTGTGACGAAAAGAGATTTCGCTCGATCCGAACCAGTCGCTAAACCGACCCAGACCGTTCGAAACGCCCTATCGTTTTGAGAACACGACACAACAGAACGCAGACGGAAGAACATTTCATTGTATATTACAATAATGCATCAGATTACAAGAATATACAGAGTATAAATGAATATTACACAGAAATATCAGAGATTTAAATTACATTTAACTACATCGCAGCGGAAAATAATACAATGCACAACTAGAAGAGATATACGGATACAAAGCTTTCCGGATATCGTTCCAGCTGTAAACCAGGATCTTGTGAATATAAATCTGCAAAACCAAAACTACTAGCTGCCCGTGCGGAAAATAGAGTCACCCAGAGTTTAGGTTAAAACAATAAAATCCAGGTCAGTCATGTGACTGGTGTGAGAACTAAAACAGTTATTAATCTTTGTTCTTAAAGTTAGTTAAATCAAGGGACCACGCCATATAACACGGAACAGGTTTCCTCCCAAGAATACCAGTGCATAAAACAAACAACGCAATGCTAAATAAAGAAAAATGAAGCTAATATAAGACCCAGTTCCCATCACACAATGCAACGCAAGCCAGAGGATAGGGTTTTTACCTTATAATAGCCAAGAATGCTTGATACGTTTAAAAGAAATCATTTGATACTATTATAAGTGTATAGTGTATAAAACAACTTCAAATCATAATTATCAATCATAGGTGGCATAAGCGCCCCATCTCACTATGTCGCCATATATAGGATTACAACTAAAACCGCAAATGTCACGTATTTGGAAATTGGATTTCCATCTATGAACCGAGGCCAGGGATCGTCCTCTACCGATTTGTGACTCTCTAGCCCGAGCCACAGGCAAGCGCGCAGGCAAGCCTTGGAGCGACAGGGATGGTCCACTGATGTGGATTATTATGCCTGAACACTACGTTTCCCCGCCCTTTGGGGCGTAAATGATCCAACGAATGACTCCATCGGACCCAGATCGTCCGATCAAACCGAGGCGCCTCGCAACAGCAACAACCACACAGGTGAAAAGTATATAAATGTCAGGGCTGGTAGGTCACTGACACCACCCTAGCTAGAAAGAAACGCATGTCCTCCCTGAGGTCCTCTCCCGTTTTTGGTTCACAACCGGGGTGCGAAACTCGCGAAGCAAACGTTACACAAAGCTACGCCACAAGGGCCGTGCTTCGATCATCAACCACAAGACTTTGCTTTTCAACAGAAGCCTCGATCAATTGCCACTTAGGCATGCCACCCAGGCAATTTACTCCATGCGTTTGATATCCATCAGTATATAACCCCTGAACTCGTACATCTCTGAGAAGGGCATTAAGCAAGAGAATAAATTCTCCGCCGCCAAACAGATATATGTTTAATAGAGATCAATCACACGGACTAAAATCCAATGTCAGACACACAGTCCATCTACAAGTTCGCTCTGGGTCTGAACGAAACCGAAGGCACCCAGTACCCCGCATATCCATCGATCTCCAAGCATGTCTGGACGATCACCAACTGTTTCCATCTTCTTGGGTGTACAGCCCAATCAAGATCATCGGTAATCACCCAAACGACGTGAAGACTTCCGGTCTTCAACCACCGTCTTCATCTTCGACTTATCGTCGTATCAGTTATTCAGAATGTGATAAACCCGGTCTTTCCGAATAACTCGCGTATTATTTTAAATAAGTGTTACACAAACGCAACATACGCCTCATTCCAATTCATCAGTCACTAACCGTAAATTAATCAAGAGAATAATTCCCCAAATATTAACCCCGAAGGCCGAAACCAACATTAGATCAATATCCAGAAAACCATTCTGCTTGGCTAACCGACAGTTAGTTTCTAAATTTCACATTCATAGGGAAAGGTTCCCATTAATTTTATCCAAGATAAATTCCTTGAATTTATTCTTTAATCTTCTTTTGAATTTTGATTCAACTAGTCGGGATTAACGAACCTTACCGAAGTAATCATTTGTTTTAATTTCCCAATCCCAACCTATTCATCCCATGAAGTAAAACTGGTGATACTTCATATCTAACACCACGGTGTTATCGGTAAATTCAATTACCATTTCACGTTCAAATCTAATGAAAGATTCAACTATCGCCTGGAGAAAAACTGGTGATACCCCATTCTCGATGATTTCAATCTAATTAAAGATTCATTAAAACTCCACTTAGTTTCAATCTTTAATTGGGTTAAAGAATCAGTGCCATTTAAAACACAGTTCACGATAAACCCAAAATCACATTCCATTAATTATCGGGTTAAAGAACGAGTGTTATTTAAAACACTCTCCACGATAAACCCAAAAATCAATATCAATTAAATTCCAATTAAATATTATTTAATTGGTACACTTCATTAAATCCAAATAAAAAGATTTAATCTTTTCTTAACTGGGTTCAAGAACAGTGTTAGTCAAGACACCATTCACGACAAACCCAAATCACATTTGATATTAAATACAAGGCTCTGAATAGAAAATATATCGGCTTATATTCAATATCAAATTCTACGACCAACAGATATCGTATTGGAAATAACGATATATATATATATCTATATCTTTCAAATTTCCATAACAACATCTGTATAATCACGAAATCCAACATCGAAATATTCCGAAGACAATTTCGATTCAAATCCATTCCAATGCAATCATTGGAAATTCTGGTTATTTTCAGAACCATTTCAAATTCAATTTATTTATTTAAAAATAAATAGAATTATAATTCCAGTTCAAAACTAGTTCATTTCGATAAAAATCTATTTCTATCTTTTCATATATGGAGTTTTTCATCCCAATTCTTTCTAAATCATTTCTTATGATTTTACACAAATTATTACTATTTTTAATGATTTTATCAAGGCCCGTACAGTCGATTTCCATTAACGGTCATCGAACTGCACTTACAGCGACCTTTTTCAAATTTTATTTGGACGTATCTCCAAATCCAACCGTTAGATTTTAATTTCTAATATTCGTTAGAAAGCTCTTTTCGATACGAACCTAACGGTTCCGGTTTTAGGAGAATCCGACGGTCGGATCTCCCGTAATGTCCGTTTGAAATAAATGGTCGAAATTCACGAACTGCCGCGGCGCGGCGCATTCTATTCAGGCCATTATATTATATATATAATATATACTTCGTCGATTTCAATTCAAAACATGCTTTATAAATCGTTTTAAATTCATTTTCAAAACGGTTTCAACTTCATATTTAATTTCAAATCAAAATTGAATATTCCAATATAAATTCATTTTAAATTCATTTCACATCGATTTCAATTCAAATTGATTTCTAATTCAATTTCAGTTCGTTTTCAATTCAATTCAGTTTCAATTCGAATTCATTTCTATTCCATTTCAATTCGAATTCATTCATATTCAATTTCAATTCGAATTTTAATTCTTTTCAAAATATCAGATTTTGAAATCACTTTCGATATTCATTATAAAATGAATAAAATCGATATAAATATCGTTCACGTCAAAATGGCGTCAATCTAATCAACACGGCTTCATATATTTCTATTTTCAAATATTTCTTTTTCAAATATTTCTATTCAAATATTTCTATTCAAATATTTCTTTTTCAAAACTGGAATGAGGTCCAATCAATTACCATATAATGTTAATTATATGGATTTTCTACAACACATGAATATATCAACAACGATGAATAATCAACCATCATCCAAGGTGCATTCTATGCTGTATAAGCATCAAATATAAATATTCAACGCTTGTAACAGTCTGTCAATCAATCGATCGACATACAACTAAACAATCGGGATTAGTGTACGTCAAATATCATCCCAATACCCGTGTGGGGTTTCAAACAATCAAACACAGGTTTTATTTGTGCAGTTGGGCAATGTGTAAAATTTATCGTCCCAATCAATGTCCTTCAAATAGGTGTACATAAACAGACCGTCCGGTTTGTAAATGAATATTTATTTATTCACATTCACGTTAAAAAATATATTTTTAACGATCAAATATTTTATTTTAACACATGAATTTTTATTCAGTTCATTTACAAAATAAAAATGATATTTTTATTTTTCTAACTTATTTTAGAAAATTTCGGCAGCATAACGGCACGATACTAGAAACGGGACAAGGCCTAGCCTTATCCTCGGTCTAGTGAAGGCCCACGCCATACACACATCAATCAAATCAATTTCATTTCACCAAACAATTCAATTCAAACCAAATAACCTAACCAACTACAAAACCAAACAATTAAACAAACAAGCCATCCATGGTCTGTGGATGACGGGTGTCGGGTGCTACTAAACACCGTCTGCATCCTAGTATATATATATATAACTAGAAAACAAAATTTAAAAGGTGAGAAGTTCACACCGATAGCTAATCCAATCATCCCGACTCTTCTTTTAGAGAAATCATCGCCATTCTCGCCTTTCGTCGCTTTCGTTGCCCGTAGCCACTATATATATAAAAGTCACATTTTTAATTCGCTATTCAATATATAAAAATCGAATTTTTTCTTCACTATTCAATATATAAAAATCGAATTTTTACCTTACTATTCAATATATAAAAATCAAATTTTTACCTTGCTATTCAATATATAAAAATCGAATTTTTACCTTGCTATTCAATATATAAAAATCGAATTTTTACTTCGCTATTCAATATATAAAAATCGAATTTTTACCTTGCTATTCAATATATAAAAATCGAATTTTTATTTTGCTATTCAATATATAAAAATCGAATTTTTATTTCACTATTCAATATATAAAAAAACGAATTTTCACTCCGCTATTCAATATATAAAAATCGAATTTTTACCTCACTATTGAATATATAAAAATCGAATTTTTACCTTGCTATTCAATATATAAAAATCGAATTTTTACCTCGCCACTCAATATATAAAAATCAAATTTTTACCTTGCTATTCAATATATAAAAATCGAATTTTTATTTCGCTATTCAATATATAAAAAACTAATTTTCACCTCGCTATTCAATATATAAAAATCGAATTTTTACCTCGCTATTCAATATATAAAAATCGAATTTTTACCTCGCTATTCAATATATAAAAATCGAATTTTTACCTTACTATTCAATATATAAAAATCGAATTTTTACCTTGCTATTCAATATATAAAAATCGAATTTTTACCTTGCTATTCAATATATAAAAATCGAATTTTTATTTCGCTATTCAATATATAAAAATCAGATTTTTATTTCACTACTCTTATAAAGATAATATCTTTATATTCTCTATTATATAAAGATCCTATTTTCAATACACTAATAATATAAAAGTAATATCTTTAACATTTCTATTATATAAAAATTAAAAATAAATCACTAACTAAAATAAAAGTAAAACTTACAGTTTTTTTTTCCTAGCGAAGGAAGGGGGGTTCGCTGCTGTGTTCCGGGTGGTGGTTGGAGTTGAGCGCCGAAGCGTGGCGTTGGAAGAAGAAGAAGAGAGAAATGAGAGGGAGCAGCGCGAGAGGAGGAAGGGTTTTGCTGCACGTGGGCGGAGATGGACGGAGGGAAAGTCGGAGGGGCTGTGAATGGTGGCGGTGGAGGGAGGGTCAGGCGTCAGGGTGGCTAGGGTTTGTGGCGGTTTGGGTGTGGGCTCCGTCGTCGAAGCAGGGGCTGGAGGTTGGTCAATCGGAGGTGAGCTCGGCAGTGGGCGGCGCGGAAAGGGGGAGGGGGTCCCGCGCGATGGCGTCGCCTGGAGGAGGGGCGGCGTTCATAGTTTTTTTTTTAGATCGGTTTCTGTTCTGCAAGGAAAGGGAGAGAGAAAGGAGTAAAAGGGGGGTGTTGACTAGATTTTATAATAATTTATTTTATTATTTTAATCCATGAAAAGCTGACTTTGTATACGAACTCGAAATCCAACCCAACGACTGTCGTCCCTAGCATATTACCCCCAATTCGAACACATTGGGATATGTATCGTAAGCTGATTTGATTGTTTCGATCAGTTTTCGTCAAAATCAACATATAACTCTATATATTGAATTTGAACACGCATTTCCATTTACTGGGGTCACATACTAACTCGAAAAATTCCAGAAAAATATTTTCTAACTTCGCATTGACGATACGGTCCTAACAAAACTAGTTTCGTCGAATTCTGAGACCGTTTGAAAAATGGCCATTTTCCAGTCGATTAAAATCAACTAAAACTGGTCAAACGCGTTTTCCTTTGCCACGCTCACATATTGATTCGAAAAATTATGAAATTTGAAACCTAGCAATAACTTTACATCACGGACCCAACAAAAGTGGTTTCGTCGAAATCCGAGGTCATTTGCAAAATTTCCATTTTTTAGGGCCTGAATTCCATAGCGACTATTCAGAATTTTCAACTGGACATATCTTTTGATCCCCGCTATGAAATTTTGATTTTCGGATTCGTTGGAAAGATATTCCCAATTAGATCCTAATATTTTTGGTTTCACTAAAATCCGGATTGTTTTGCACCTGGTACATTCAATTGAAGTTTGAAATCGAATTATCGAACTACCGCGCCATTTTCAATTCCTTTTATAAATATAAATAATTATTTATATTCTAACGATGACGTATATAATATATATGTTCGAAATCTATTCAAAATAAATTCCTCGTCGACATTATTTAAAATAATTCATTTTAAATGTTCAAACTTCGCTAAAATCGCCAAAATAAAAATTTTAAACTGGCCCAGATTTTCGGGTTGTTACATTAACTCTTTAGTCTATTTCACTTTTATATTTGAACATGACATGTTCAAATATATTTTAACTTGCTTATTAACTAATTTGAATCCAAATTTCAAATTTAAGTTCTATATTCAATTTCGAATATCCGTTTACAAATCCAATTCACCTTTCAAAGTTCAACTTCAAATTCAAAACTCGATTAACTTATTCCTCTTCGACTTAGTTAATTCTATTAAATTTCTATTCAAATTTTATGTCACTTCCATTATTCAAATTTGTATATCAAATTCTATTATTCAAATTCTATATATCAAATTCTATTCAAATTCTATATTATAATTCCCATTTTGAAATTCAACACAACTTGTCTTTCCCAAAACAAATTCAAAATAGTATCTTTGGTAGTAATTCGTCACTTACAACTCGAAAATGAATACTGATGATGCAGCTGTCATCATCAGAATTTATTTTCCTGCAATCGAAGTGAGTTCAATACTATAAAACCATTTCTAAACATTTCCACTTTGAAATTCATTTCAAAATATAATTCACACTTCTTGTAAAACAATTTAAAATCTCCCTAGATCTTAAATTTTCCTTATTTTTAATCCAATCCATTTACAAACACTTATCCAATTTTCCAAAATTTTAATTCAATTTCAGGTTTAAAATTTCACATTTAATTCATTTCAATTTCATATATTTCACTTATATGAATTCCGATCGATTGTTTACATAACCATTTAATTTATAATCTTACTCGATTATAATAACAACCAATATATCCAATATATTATAATTCCAATATCCATACTTTGTCTATATCAAAATATAATTTTGGGTAAAAAAAATTTATTTACCCTCTTTCAAAACATGCCATGACGGTCCATTGTATTCGAGTGTTTACAAAATCCCTACCGATACAGTGGATCAAACTGATCAACCAGAACTCATAAATGACTCAACCAACAAATCTCCACAATATAAAACAATTTTTATATCAATAACAAATACGTTCACTCGTATATATACACTCAACTCAATCTAGGGTATTACTAACCCCATCTCGACTGAGTCACGCCACAGAGCCAAGGTAATTCACTTAACTTAAGCTCTGATACCAACTGTAATGACCTGAAAATCCGGTCCAATTTGAGCTGACAAAAAACACAAGTCCAACCCCAAATTAAACTGAAAATTAGGAAATTAATAGAAAGAAAACAGAGGGTGAGGAAAGATAAGATAGAAACTAAGAATAGAAGAAGAAGAAGAACACAACATCAGATTAACACGAACCTCACAGCGGAACGAATAACATATAATATATATAACATAACTTGAAATATACATCTGTACTTGAATATACATCATTATCAAAGTACAGCACTTACAACACGGCGGAAATAAACTATAGCTATATGATCATGAAGCCTCCTGCTCCAAGCTCTTCAGGTATATCTGTAAATCCCGACTACTTGACTGCCCGTACAAAATTGGGAACCCAACAGTTTAGGGAAAACCAAACAAAATAAACTCCGGGTCAGTCATTGGACTGGTATGAGTAAAACAGTTTAAAACAGTTTGAACAAGTAAACGATATCTCATAAGACCATGCAGTATAACGGAACGGGTTTATCCCTTATCAGAATCCAAAACATCTTTATATCAAAAACCTTTTGATATTATAATAATGTCTATCAACCACAATATAATAATCATTTAGCAGAAACGCTTCCATCTCACGTTCTACATATATTGTATACAATCAAAACCGCAAGCACGTATTGGGTAATGGATTTCCAACTATGATAAGGTATGGAACCACATTTCGCTAATGTACCTCTAGAAAGGAATACACTGGGTTCAACAAGAACATCTTGCAACCCAGCCACACATGACCGGCCACTCATTTCGCTTGAGAGTATCGAATGTCTATCACCAACGGTTGGGATCAACAACCGTTTCCCGAATGGGACAGCATCAACAATAGATTTTAGAAATAAATGAAACTCTAGATCAGGTGATTATACACCCTACTTCAGTGCGACCGACTTAGCCATGCTGCCTGCCCGATTTCTGTCATTTACCTGTTGATGAGGCTAGAAGCTACGCTTTATCATCACACCAGATTCACTTCGAATGTCACATCGTCAAATCCATCAAATCACCGATTGACGCCCTCAACAATACATTACGTGTCAGCTAAAAGATGTTTCCTTCTCCGCTTCCACTCTTGGTATGGTTGAAGAAATCAATATACGTGATCGTCTGGAAATACTCTGTCAGACATCCGTCCATACAAGTCATCCAGGAACAGGATGAACCTAAGACACTATTCAGTATATCCATCTTAGGCATTGTTATCTAAGATTTATACAACAGCCCTTGCACTTTACTCCGTCTTTAATTATCTTTGGCATATATGATTCGCAACGCTTATGCCAATACAGGGTGGTTCTTTGGATAATAATCCAACCAGTCTCTCCATATTAACTACGTTAAATGGTCAAAACTTCGATAGTCTGTGATTTAACCATCAAAGAAAAATAGGTGTGCAAACAACGATATTATTTTCAAATGGAAATTCTATCAATCATCAATCATATATAAATATATATATATATATATATATATTCATATTTTCCTTATTTTCTATGTTTGATTACGTTTTTGATTCTATTTAGAAACCATTTCCAAATCTTCTTTACTTGGATTTAAACAGATGTTTAAATCAACATCGCGACGATAACTCAAACCACTATACTTATTTACTAAATTCACTTAACCATTTTCACTCTCGAACCTTAACCATTTCTAAGTTAAAAACGAAGTCAATCAAGTTGGGGTATAACTACCTCTCAGACCTTAACTGAACAACATTCCAAATCTCGAAATAGGGTAAGATCGTCTTTAACCCTTTAACACTTCCTTACGTAACTCTCATTCGAATAAATCTCTATTCGATAACTCCTCCCTTCGAATAACTATATTTGATAATCTCTCTTACGAATAACTAGATTCGAAAACCTTTCTTCAAATAAACTAAATTCGATTAACTCTATTTATTTAACCCTAATTGATTAACTCTTTTTACTTAACTCCTTACTTAACTACTTTCGAATAACTAATTCGATAGCTCCTTTTGAATAACTAATTCGATAACTCCTTTCGATTAAACTATAATCGATAACTTCTTTTGAATAACTAATTCAATAACTCCTTTTGAATAACTAATTCGATAACTCCTTTGTGTTTAACTCTATTCGAATAACTAATTCGAATAACTAATTCGAATAACTCTTATTTATTTAACTCTAGTTCGATTTAACTCTATTCAATAACTCTAGTTTGATTTAACTCTATCGATTAACTCTAACTGGTTAACTCTATCTAACCAAATCGACTCGACTAACCCCTTTCGAATAACATATTCGATCTACTAACTTTCGAATACCATATTCGATTTACGGACTTTGTCGCTTTATAAAGATTTCCTTTTTAACAACGTTTATTCTTTTTTAGAGATTTACTTTTAGTAACGATTCTTCACTTTAAAAATGATTTCCTTTTTATAACGTTTTCCCTTTTCATTTCAATTTATTCCCTAAGTAAATAATCCCTTTTTAACTCTATTTATTTACTAAATATTTCCTATCAATTCTATTTTTAAATGATTATACAAATATTTCCTTTCCTATTATTCTATTTGCAAATGGTTTGCAAATATTTCCTTTTCAAATCTATTTTTTGATTTTATAATTTCGCTTTTCTAAATATCTCCTATTTATAAATATTCTAATTTATAATTATTTCTTATTTATAAATATTCCATTTATAAATATTTTATTTTCAAATATCACTTTGAAAATATTCCCTTATTAACATTTCGGCATGTTATGGTGTTCAACATATCAAATCACGATGATCAGTATCGTTCAAACACATATAATCGACAACAGATTATATATCACATCATATATCACAATATATGAAAAACAGTAAAATAAATGTTGAGGAATCCAGTCGGACTCCTCCAACCTGTTTCCCTGCATCACAGATGTTAAACAATATAGATAACATCACTTTCAGTTCCATGTGATATATTCTGTTAAATAGAATCAATATAGAAATTCAACTAACTGACTAGCAGTTCAATCAAACAGTCAACACATAGTCAATCAGCCAAAATTTAACAGTTCTAAAAATACAACATGAAATTATAAACTGTTCAGATTTAGTGAGATTTACTCACATTGGCAGTTCATCATTAAAGAATGATAAACTGTTTGTTTGATCTGAATCAAACAGTTTATTTCGCCATAATTTCAAATGAGCTCCTATCCACTCCCAGTCAGTCCCATGGTGTTGCCCTCGGCCATACGATCCTAACGGATCTTGTTTCACTGAGTTCTAATCATGTATGACAAAGATACGGCTTTTACAAGTTTATATAACAATCTAAATAAATTTAAACTAAAATTATTTTGTTTCGGGCCTTACTCTTATCATTCCGACCCACTGCCCTCACACATGCTCCAACATTGTCTCCTTCCAAAAGAGCCCGATCCTATCCAGTTTCCTTGACATCCCATTTGTGCGTTTTCACTTCCAAATGGTCCTCCACCACTTATTTAAAATACAAAGAAAAATCACCATTACCCCTAAATCTCCCCCTTAATCCATTCGTTAATCCCTCAAATCCTTTCTTTCCCAAAAGGCTTAAACTCGTCGCTCCTAATTGATGGCCATATCCGCACCTTTTCATCCTCCAACTCCTCCTTCTCTATGCTATAAAAAATCCAACAAACAACACCATTCAACTCTCCACTAAAATCTCTTCACGCTTATGCTAAACTCAAACATCTCGCACCTCTCAAACAAAACGCGACAACTCCTTACTGCTGAAAAACCTTCGACGGAAATATGTATCGATCTCCACCTAAAAACCCACGCCAAAGCTATTTGATCCTGTAAACCCAAATCCAAACTCAGTTTTGCCAAAAGCCTCCTCCATCTGCTCGAAATCAAAACCCTAGCTTTTCGCTCGCCACTTCCAGCGAACCAAAAAACACGTCGAGTCTAATACGAAGTACACTGGATCGAAGGATTTGCGAGGATGATTGCGAATATATGTATTTGAGGATTTATAGGATTTGTTTTCTATTTTTCTTTGAATTTCTTCCTTGCGTTTTTGGTTTGCTGAGAAAAGTTTTGGTGGCGGCTTGTTTTTCTTTACTATTGAACAACGAGAAGGTGGATTTAGGTTAAAGGATTTGTAGGGTTGTATTTATAGAAAAATATAAATATTTTTATATTCATTATTATTCCGTTGCTTCTTATATATGCCTTCTAAAACTTCCTGTGACCACATACGATACCCAAAAATCACCAAACTGGACAGGCTGCTAGAGTTCGGCATTACGGTCCCAACGAAACTGGTTTCGTCGAATTCCGACTTCATATGCTCACACACCGTATTTTTAACCATCGAAATACTGACTGTTTTTCACTCTAAAAATCCATACGGCCACACAGTGACTCTAAAAATCACCAAACTTGGAATCTAACAATAATTTAATATTGCGGATCCAACAAAATTAGTTTCGTTGAATTCCGACTTCATTTGCAAAAGTGGATATTTTTAAAACTCTGAATAACCCATTTAAATATAATTAAATTAAATATTTAAAATTAAATATTATCGTCTATATTCATAGTGGAACACCATACAGCTCTAGAATATTCCTATATGAATTTCTAACTTGATATTCACTTCTGGGTCAACCCGATATTCGATTTATATTGAAATTCCTTTTCTAAAATATAAATAATTCCTTTATAAATTATTAAGGAATTCCACAGCGACTTTTCTGAAATTTGATTTGGACATAAATCAAAATCTACATGACGAAATCCCGATTTTTCTCTTCCACTAGAAAGATATACTCTACCAGCTCCACACGTTTCTTATTTCATAGAAATCCGGATTAAAACGAATCCTGTACATTCAGTTGAAGTTCGAATTGCCAATTTACGAACTGCAGTGCCATTTCGAGCTCGATTATAATTATAATATAATTATACGTTCAAATTGTCGTTATTTAAATATATTCGTTATTCTAATTCAATTCTAAACTGAATTAAATATCACAGGTGATCCAGTTTACACCATATGGCCATTTCAGCCAATTCTGATTATTTCAGAATTAAATATATTATTTAATTTATTATTTCAATTAAATATTCACCGTTATTTAATTCCACAACCATTAAATTCTCTAAACCACGATTTCAATAATTAAATAAATTAATTATAATACCTCTGCCAATGCGGGTCATTACAGCATGCGTTTCCTTCTAGCTAGGGTGGTGTCAGTGACCTACCAGCCCTGGCATTTATATTATTTTCACTTGTGTGGTTGTTGCTGTTGCGAGGAACCTCGGATATATCGATGACTATGTGGAGCCGGTGGAGTCATAGGACTCATTTACGCCCCAAAGGGCAGGGAAACGCAGTGTTCAGGCATTTTAATCCGCATCAGTGGACCGACCCTGTCGCTCCAAGGGTCACTCGAGCTCTGATCCTGAGGCTCGGGCTAGACAGTCTCGAATCGGTTGAGGACGATCCCTTGCCTCGGTTCGCAGATGGAAATCCAACTTCCAATTCGTGACTTTGCGGTTTTGATTGTATAACCTATATATGGCGACATAGTGGTATGGGGCACTTATGCCGTCTATGATTGATACTTATGATTTGAAGTTGTTTTATACACTATACACTTATAGTAATAATAAAACATGAAATTTCACGTACCAAGCATTCTTGGCTATTATAAGGTAAAAACCCTATCCTCCGGTTTGCGTTGCATTGTGTGATGGGACCTGGGTCTTATAATAGCTTCATTGTACTTTATTTAGCATTGCGCTATTGTTTTATGCGCTGATGTTCTTGGGAGGAAACCCGTTCCGTGTCATACGGCATGGTTCCTTGATTTACCTAACTTTAAAATAAAGATTAATAACTATTTTAGTTCTCATACCAGTCACATGACTGACCTGGAGTTTATTGTTTTAACCTAAACTCTGGGTGCACTTATTTTGACACGGGCAGCTAGTAGTTTTGGTTTGCAGATTTATATTTACGGGATCCAGATTTACAGCTGGAATTATACTCGGAAAGCTCTGTATCCGCGTATTCCTTTCAGTTGTGCTTTGTATTGTTTTTCTGCTACGATGTATTTAAATGTAATTTAAATCTTTGATATTTTCTATGTAATATTTATTCATGCTCTGTAATATTCTTGTATTCTGACGGAATTATTGTAATAAACAATGAAATGTTCTTCTGTTTGTGTTCCAATTTGTCGTGTTCTCATAAAAATCAGGGGTTTCGAATGGTCTTGGTCGGTTTAGCGATCGATTCGGATCGAGCGAAATTCCTTTTCGTTACATAGTCAATTTAATTTCCCCTCTTTCTTCCCTTTTTCTTTTAGTTGAGAATTGTGGATCCATGGTTGCTTAGGTTCTAAATTCAGTTAGGGGAACCATGGAATGCTAGATCTGGACCAGATTCAGGATTAGGACAGCAATTAGGCGAGTGGATTTAAAATATACCTTTTTGATAATGGTATATTTATCGTTTGACATTCCTCATTAATATGCAATGTAAATCTACTAGAATGATTGATATGTTTAAACATTAATATGTTGATATGTTAATTTGATATGTTTAAATATTAAAATGTTGAGATGTTAATATGTTAATAGGTTGAAATGTAAAATTGTTAAATATGCGGAAACGATTACTGCTGTATACATACATGTTTTAGTTACATATTAACCTATGACATATTATGTACTTGAAACCTTAACTGTAGAAATTGGGATAATTACATGTTAAATAGTTAGATTAGAATAATTACATGATTGATAGTTATATGTTATTATTTTAGAATGGAGTTAATTACATGTTTGGAAGAACATGCGACATGATTATAAGTTAAAAATGGAATTGGCGTGATATTAAGTGCGACATGAAAAAAATAGAATTACAATAAATTTTGGAAGAATGAACATGCCCAAATTAAATGGAAAATTTACAGTAAATAGAAAACTGTAACCGCATTTAGACAGGAGATTATACTCAGCTTGTGGTAGAAGTCTGCCCGGAACCGCCCGGACATCCAGCGTTCACAAGTTGTTAATTTAATGTAAGGGTCTAGTGCCTAAATATACATGTAATGGTGCTAAGCCATGAGGTTAAGTCAACTTGTGGAAGAAGTCTGCCCGGAACCGCCCAGCATATCCAGCATCCACAAGTGGCCGGCTTAATGTGAGAGGTCTAGTGCAAAAACATATATATGAATATATGTATATAAAAGGATAGCAATAAATGGCACTAATTGCGATTAATGGAAATTAATAGGAAATGAATGAAAGTTACAATAATAAAAGAAGTGGAATGAATAGGGAATGATAATAACCTATTATAATTAATCACATTAAGGAGAATGTTATATAACAGGTAGGTTTGTCCTAGGGATAAGTGGAAATTATAACTTAGGTTATAATAAACGATAAAGAAAATGGAATAACTTATGTAATGAGATAAGTTTTACTTAATTGTAAATTAAGTTATCTGTAATTTCGAGAATCTGAAATCTATTGATAAGGAAAACATAAGTTATATTAACGGAAAGGAAACTTATTAGTAAACCTTAGTTAAGAGTACTAAGTTAATAAGTAAACAAAGACAAGTTGTAGTGACAACGTAAGATGGAATTATGATTAAATAAGAACGAACAAGGTGAATATATGGGATGTAATAAGTTATATTTAATCATATATAATGAGTGACGTGTTAAACAGAAAACATGTGATTTGAGATATACTTAATTACATACTAAGTAGAACATGTTATTGTACTGTGGAATTAGACAATAAATAATACAACGGGATTGTATATTATAGACCTTGGATTACAATATAGAGAATAACATGCTATGGGCTTATTAATGAACTTAAATGGGTTATGTTATATAACTGAAATTAATAAGCAAGAGGAACTTGGTAACTCGAATAAGAAGTCAATATGACTAGGAATAACCAAGTTGAATGGAAATCTGAAAGGGAAGAGCAAGTGTGTAATTAAACGATTAGACATAAGGTCTAATAGCACATTAACCTGAGGCGCCTTGACCAGCCCGTACGTCTGAGGGTGAATAACCCAATAGGGTAGATCATCGTGGTATCATGGGAAACAACGGGAGCGCACACCCATTTGATAATTCTACTTGTTCTGCTGATATTCTGCCGGCTCTGAAGGTCTGGAAGGGGAAGTACGCGGCTTCCCGGGACGTGGAGGGTACTTCTGGTAGTCCTCTGTGCTGTGGCAACGTTCTATTTGCTCAAGAGGTTAGGTCTGTGCATTTCTACTCGGTGAGTATGCCTTAATTGTCACGATAGTGGGCAATTAAAAGACTGTAGAGTGGCATAGGTGATTCGCCGATCCAAGTTGCCTTGACTAGGTTGGGTTACGACCACTCTTGAGTATTGGCAGGTCTAACCACCCATGGATAGCAAGTCGTCGGGTACCAACCATCGATAGTCAGCTTAGTACGTAATGCGTTATGCGGAAAGACGAAGTGCTAAACCAATAAGACCATGGACCTTTAGCTATCGAGGCTATGGGTGAGGGACATGCCAATTAGGAATTGTTGTTTATTGTTTGCTCTTAGGCCAGGTCATTAGTTCTCAACCTTGTTCGTCTTTCACTGGTTGAGGGTGGGGTCAGGTGGGACCATAGCCACTGAAAATGCTGACCTTAGCTTAAAAGCTCCCGACTGAGTTCCATGTTTTTTGTACAGCCCTGCCATGGGACTCGACGCACAGTAGAGGATATGTGCAGTTAAGGCATCGAGTACAATTGACGATACGTACGTGGGAAAGTATAGATACATGCATGTCTGCTTTGGGTGGTGTATCGTAGACTCTAGGGCACTACTCTATGATGGAATCTGATTCGATCGAAGGTGGCAGTCCGTACGCTTACGTAGCATGACGATGGTAGATCTATGTGGAACGTAGCATTGTTATAAAGAGATTCATGCGTCGCTCTAGCATAGGATGAGGGATTGCGTATATTTCTATGGCCTTACGGCGGAGACCGTGCGAGTGGGGTAGTATGGGATATACCTTAATATTGGGGATGGCTACATATATACTGTATTAGGTTAATCCAAGTGGAAGTAGATGGGTAATAAGCGTGTGTAAGCCTTGAGTGTTGTTAACCCAAGTAACCAAATAAACAAGAAAATGTAACTGAATGGTATATATAGCGTTATCCAAAATGTGTAGTTTAAATCCCGTCCACAGAACTTGAGTTCTGGCACCTTCCTCATAACATACTCGCAGTTTAGATTTGTGGCAGAGATATGATAGCTTTGGACGCTGGTTAGGCAATATTATTATCTGGGTAAGGCTATATTTTTATTATATATTATTTGATATGTTGTGAGATGTTTTTTGAGCTTTGATATATTTTATATCTCTGTCTTTTCTGCAGGATACCAAAGCAACCAAATTAGATTATAATTTTGAAAAAAAATCGATCTGTTGGAATTCTGGTTGTTAAATCTGGTATTAGAGCCTACGTTTAGGATTCCTGTATAAGTGTTGAGTGAACGTATTTGCATTTTAAAAAATATAAATATCTATTATATATATACCTAGATCCATAGAGGTCGCTATATAAAAAAACGATAATATGGTAAAAGTTGGGATATCTATTTTGTACACAAAAGGAATAAACATGGAAAGTTGAGGCCTTTAGGAAATTTGGGTGGAAATTTTACAAAATACTTTGTATGGAAGGAAGGTGAATCCTATATGTTAGTATTTCGAGTTAGCGGGTGTGGTAGTAAAATCTTATAAAATGGAAAAGGTTAAAAAGTGAAGAATGGATTAGGAATATATATAGTAGAGAGAACTGACTTGGTGGGAGTGTCTAGGAAAGCCTAAAAAAATTTGGAAACCCGCTTTGAGTCTAACCCCATTGTTAACTTTTAAGAACTTGAAATTGTAAAAGCTTTTGGGAAGAAGGTTTATAATATTTTTAAGCTATTCTTAAAAGTACATTTTTAATATATGTAAAGAACATATTTGAAAAATACACACTGAGTTTTGATGTAAAATGGGGTATATTTTGGAAATAATGATTTCTTGTGAAAATTTTGTCTAAAATAAAATTCTGTCAGTAAAAGGTGCACATTATAGAGCATGTATAACTCGCTAGTTTTCTTATTATATTGCATGAAAGGATCAAAAAGAAAAATTTTAAAAATATTGCATTTTGTTGAAAGCTGAAATTTTCAGTAAAGAAAATTTTGAAATCTCTATTCTCTTGACAATCATTTTTTATAAATTGTTTGAAAGAAAAAATTTTGTTGGGTGGACAAAATAAATTGTAGAAATTAAGAATTGAGTAGATGTTTGCACCTTGTAGTAAGAAACTGAACCAACCTTACAGGCAAGAACAAGTCATAAACCTGATTGAGAAATAGTTGTCCTTATCTACTCCCATTTTTGTGATTTGAAAAAAAATGATTTGCATTTTTATGAGATGGCATGTTTTTTTTGTGGTTTGGCAAAAGTAAGTTTTCATGAGGAAAATGAAATTTTAACACTTTAAATTCTTGGAAGAAAATCTAAATGATAAAGGGGAAACCGTGTTTTAAAAAGTATGGAGTATGTAAGGATTAGTGCGTAGGAAAGATGGGGAAAATGTTTTGAGGCTATGAAGTAGATAGCAAGAATTATCTTGTCTATGAATAATGGTAAGTTCCCATGGAATGCATATGCATCGAAAAGCCTAGGGTGTTTCTTAAGAATTTTTGTTATACACAACAAGGACTAGTGGCGACTACTAGACAGTGAAGGGCAAGTAAGTGTTTAGATCTTGTTGCTAATTTTCCTGTTAGTCGTATATTTACGGTATTATAAATAATTTATCTAATTATTTAAATAATGGTTTGGTACTTTAAAACGATCAGAATTAAATAATATTTAATTAATATAAATAATAGAATAATACATTTAAATTTTGAAATAGTCGGAAATAGTGGAATTCACAATATTGTATGAATTGGATCATATATGATATATAATTCAGTTTTAGAGTTGAATTATACTAACGAATATATTATATAAACGACAGTTGAACATATAATTATAATCGAGCTCGAAATGGCGCAGTAGTTTGTAATTTGGCGATTCGAACTTAAAACGAATATACAAAATTCGTTTTAAGCCGGATTTTTGTGAAACAAGAAACGTTCGGAGCTGGTGAAGCATATTTTTCTAATGGAAGAGAAAATTCGGGATTACGTCGTGTAGATTGGGAGTTATGTCCAAATCAAAATTTCAAAAAGTCACTATGGAATTCATATATAATTTATAACGATATAAAGGGATTTTTATTATATATAGAATATCGATTAACTCTGATTTTGAAATATTGAATTATAAATCACGATATGTATAATTTTGAGCGGGATAATATTCGTTGTGAATGTATACGATAATATTTATTTATAAATATTAAATTTAGTTATTTTTGAATACATTAATATTTAAAATGGGGTTATTTAGAGCTTTAAAAATATCCACTTTTTCAAACCAGCTCCGTTTTTGATGAAACTAATTTTGTTGGATCTAGAATATTAAATTATTGCTAGATTTCAATTTTCATGATTTTTGGAGTCAGTATGTGGCCGTACGGGATTTTAATGTGAAAAACAATCGATAATTTGACCTTAAAAATATTTTGTATGAGCAAACGGACTTGGATTTAGACGAAACCAGTTTCGTTGGGTCCGTTATGTCGAACTGTAGCTGCATGTCCATTTTCATCGAATTTGGATATTGTATATGATCATAGGGATTTTAATGATAAATATAAATAGCGTAGGAGTAAAAATAAGTATAATAGTCAAATATTAAAATAAAAAATATATCCTATAAATAAACCTCATTCCTTCTAAACCTAAATCACTTTTTCTTCTGATCAAATGCAAACCGCCGTCAGTATTTTCAATTTCCAAAAGGGAAAACCGATCTTTAAAAATTTCCAGAAATCAAACTAAAATCTCATAAATCCAATTGCTTAAATATTGGTGATCCGGCATATTGAAGCTTTATTTTGTTATAACTAATGTTTGGTGCGATCGCTATTTTAGTTTCAGCGATTTCATACGTCAGTCTCAGCAACTTAGGGCTGAATGATTCATGAGGTAGAAGCATTAATTCGCGAGTTGAGTATTTTTTTTGAAATCTGGGCATGAGTTAGCATCTGTTGGCAAGAAGTCGAAGGTTTGCGTGTTAAGATAGTTCGGGGGTTTCCGTAGCACCACGAAGGAGCTACTGCGATGCGTTTTAGTGGAAGAGTGCGAGTTGGAGATGAACGATATGAGAAGATACAGTTTTAAATGAAGATTTCAACGGTGTTATTTGTTTTAGGATTTGTGGAGTAGAAATGAGAGGATGCATGGATGAAGAACATGGCTTGGCCATTTCATTTTATTGGAGCGTGGATTCTAGCAGAATTGGTGCGAGTTTTATATCATTGGTATGCGGAGGTAAATCTTGGGAAGTGGGAGCTGTTAGTATTTATGTTTTGATTTATAAGGAAGCTAAGTGGAAGCTTGGATTTCGAAAATGCCAAGGAGAAGGGAACCTGCATTGTGAATTTCGGGAAGAAGAACAAGGGAGTGGATCAGTGTAAGTTGGCAGGCTGAAATGGTATTTGCATGGGCCGATTGAACATAAAGGGTAAAGCCCATCTTAGAATTCAATTTAAGTTTAAATCCAAATTAAATATTTTATTAACTTGAAATTATCGCATCTTGTTCATATATTAACCGAATTCAGCAAAACAGGATCCATTGGGATTGTATGGACGAGGGAGACACAATGGAACTGACTGGGAGTGAATTGGGGCTCATTACAATTTATAGCGAAATAAATTGTCTGTCTGAATCAACCGACAGTTATCGTTATTTAACGATGACCGTCCAGTGTGAGTAAATCTCACTAACTCTGTTCAGTATATATTTTTATAAATATAATCTAGTGTTGATAAATGATGATTGATTGTTGGGTGTTGATTGTTTGGTTGAATTGCTGATTTATTGGTTGAAATTATAGATAACGATATATATAAATCGTTAATCAAATATTGATTCTGCTTATCGGAATATTTCATTTTGAAATGAAATCGATGTTATTTATATTGTTTAACATCTGTGATGCAGGGAAACAGGTTGGAGGGATCCAACAGGATTCCTCAATATTCATAATACCGTTTGTTTTCATATATTGTGATATATAATGTGATATATAATATGTGATTGATTATGATGACACTGGTCTATTTAATTGGTATTATAAATACCATAAGAAATACTGGAATGTAAAAAGGGAATTTTCAAAGTGCATTTTGAAAATGAAATATTTATAGGAAATAAATACGAAATTATAAATGTTGAAAATGAAATATTTATAGGAAATAAATATGAAATTATAAATGTTGAAAATGAAATATTTGGGAAATGAATAGAATTTTATAAAAACGAAATATTTGGAAAATGAATAGAATTTTATAAAAACGAAATATTTGGAAAATGAATAGAAAATGGAAAAGATTTATTTAAAGTAGAATTAAATAGAAATATGTTTTAACAGATAAACTGGAAAGATAAATTTATAAATAATGTTTTATAAATTAAGTAGAATATTTATCATTGGATAAATTTAATATATAAATATGAATTTATTAGAGAAGTGGAAATCGGTTTCAACACCGATATTTGGAATTGAATGTGAACGTAGCAGCTATAAAGGGAATTATAAAGGAGATGGTGATTTGAAACAAAATAGGATTTTGTATGACAAATTCTATTAATAGAATTATAAATAGAATTTGAAAATGAGAAATTATTTGTAGATGCAAAATCAAACTATTTTGATTGTAAAGAAGAAATATTATTCACATTCTATGAGAAAAATTAGATTAAAGTAAATATTTTGCAAATAAAATATTATAAAGGAATTTGGGGTTTGAATTAGTAATTTAAAGGGAATTACTGAAATTAGAAACTAACTGGAAATTAGTTGAGTTGAATGGCTTTTTAGGTATCGATCTGATGTTGGTTTCGGCCTTCGAGGTTTATGCTTGGGAAGTTGTTCTCTTACTAGTTTACAGTTAGAGACTGATAAAGGTGCGAAGATATTGATGTGTGAGTCAGAAATGAAACGTTTTCCAAAGTTAATAACGTATATTTTCTAATTTTAGAAAATAAGGAATTTATGAAAACATGGAAACGATAAATGGGAAATTGGGAAATGAAATGATGATTGATCGGTAAGATTTCCATTTGGGAATACGGCCATTGTTACTACACCTATTTTCCTTTGATAGTTAAATCACCGACTATCAAAGATTTTGACCATTTTCGTTGTCAATAAGAAGAGACTGGGATCAAATTTATTATCTAAAAACCACTCCGTATGGCATTAGCGTTGCAAATCAAATCTGATGAAGATAATTGAAGACGGAGTTATGCAAGGACTGTTCAGTAAATCCAAGGTAGAAATTTCCTAAGATAGATTTACAGATAGTACCTTCGGTCTGTCCAGTCCCAGGATGACCTGTATGGAAGAGTGTCTGACAGAGTATACTTAATATATCACGTAAGTTGATCTCTTCAAACGTATTTACGTTTGGTAGCAGAGGAATTGGTTTCTCCTAGCTGTATACCTATGGTATTTTTGGGGAAATCAATTTGTGATTTGGCAGGTATTATGATGTGACATTCGATGTAAATAAAGGTGTGATCTTTACGTTATAGCCTCTAGCCTCACAACCAGGAAATGGTATAAAATCGGGTAGGTCGCATGGCTCAGTGGTTAGCTGTCAATTAGGATGTATTGTCACCTGATCTAGAGAAATTCCACTTTACTTCTATAATCTATTTCGATGCTGTCCCTTTCAAGAAACGGTTGCTGACCCAACCGTTGGTGATAATACATTCGGTACACTCAAGCGAAATGAGTGACTAGTCTTGTTTAGCCTGGGTTGCAAGATGTTCTTGTTGAACCCGATGAATTCCTCTCTAGAGATACACTGTCAGAAGGTTGTCCCATACCTTGCCAGCTGGAATTCATTAACCAATAAGCATCTTCGGTTTTTGATTGTATATTATGTATGTGGAACGTGAGATGAAAGCGTTCTGCTAAATGATTATTTAGTTGTGGTTGGTAGACACTATTATAATATCAAAAGAGTTTTGATATAAAAATTATCATTCTTGCCAAAGGATTTTGAAATGTTAAACCAAGTGTTTTGGATTCTCATAAGGGAAAAACTCATTCCGTGTTATACGACATGGTCTTATGAGATATCATTTATTTTCTCAAACTGTTTTAAATTGTTTACTCACACCAGTCACGTGACTGACCCAGAGTTTATTTTGTTTTGTTTTCCCTAAACTATTGGGTGACCAAATTTGTATGGGCAGTCAAGTAGTCAGGATTTTACAGATATACTGAGAGCTTGGAGCAGGAGGCTTCAGGATTTTATAGCAATTGTTTATTTCCGCTGTGTTGTAAGTGTTGTACTCTGATAAATGTTATTGTATACATATATTGGTTTTATTTCAAAATTATGTTATATTTTATTCGTTCCACTCTGAGATACGTATTACTATGATTCTGTTGTTGTGTTCTTCTTCTTATATTCTAATTTTCTATCTTATTTATCCTTACCCTCTAACTTCTTTCATTAACCATCCAGTATTTCCTGATGCTTAGATAGTCGACATTGGGTTTATGTCGATAACCAGGATCACGAAAACTCGGGTCGTTACATTAGGGGTAAAACTCGTTATTACATTTATGTTGGGATCGTTTTGTTATTTTTTCCTGTTGGGTAGTTATCGTAACACCTAAACCTGTCATAGATCCCATGGTTTGAACTTTTATGTCTGAGGGGGACATAGTCATGAGATTCTTGGCCCTTAGTAGTAGCTGTGTAAAGCATTTGTTTTCCTATTTTAGTTGGAGGACTAGAAGGATTATTTGAAACTAACTTAGATCAGAGGATTAAGTTATTAAGCTAAGAAAAGAGTAATGGCACAACTAAAAAGGAAATAACAAATCCAGTAAAGCAACAAACATGACAGTTAAAGAAAAATGGAAAAAATATGAGAAAAGATTGATAAGAATAATTTTTTCCAAGATAAGTTGAAAAAGAAAATCTGTAACAAAGGAAGTTTTCTTATATGGGTTGTGCTTGGATAGGAAAATAGGGAATCTTTATAAAATAGTTTCATAAATTCCAAGTACAGATGGAAAAAGGTCGAAAAAGAAAAATGGAAGACGTGAAATTTTCTGTTTTCTACCTTTCTGTAACATAAGAAATCGAATTTAGAAAATTAATTTTTTCTAAAATTCGAAAAATACAGTTGCTTGGTAGGGTTTTGGATACAAAATTGGATGAACTACGCTCTTGCTCTGCAAGAGTGTGGGAATATTTGGATGAAAGGGTGTTTTGATTTTCAAAATATTGCATTCATATAAAACTGCCAGTATATTTAGGATGTGAGCATCATGTTTTTAAAGGATTTTTGAAAAAATTGCATTCATATAGGAGGTACCATTTAGGCATACATGCATTATTATGTTGTAATACACTTTGCACAAGTGCACAATGATTGTGAAACTTGGATGAACACATGACGGATGGATATTATGCGAGGGGTTATTTGATTTTTACCCTTATCAAATTTCGGGGATGAAATTTCCAAAGGGTGGGAGAATGTAACACCCCACATTTTATGACAATTAAATATTTAAATAATGCAGATGTGTATATATATGCATAGACATAAATATATAAAAGAAGAAATTGGTTGCAAGCACTGTAATTACGTTGCATGCACTGATTTACAAATATTGTGCATTAATAATAAAAGAAAATTGTAAGAAAAAGATGCATGCAAATTGATAAGGGTACATGCAATGGTTTAAATGAAGTATTGTAACAAGCATGAAAAGGAGGAATAAGAAAAGCACAATGACCACCAATGTTCTAAGCCTTGTTAACAAAAGCATAATTAGTCCAATTGGTTAGAGTTTGTGGCTATCATGCAAGAGGCATAGAGTTCAATCCCTGCCAGCACCATATTTTTGTTTTAAGGGGACGACTAAAAAATGCATGCTCAAAAGAGAATATATATATATATATATATATAAGCACATATAAGGAAAATTATACATATAAGGAAGTATAGAAATATATATATATATATATATATATATGAAAATATATGCGTATATAAGTGCAGAAATATATATATACAAGAGAAAATTTCAAAACAAGGCTGCAGTCAAAGAAATATGGTAAGAATTAAATAACGGCATAACATCGTTTGAATTTTGAAATTGAAATAAAAGTCGTGTGTATATATATACATGTAAAATGGTCATTTGAAGTTTTGTATACATATAAAAAGATTATATGTAAATATAATATTTAAAATAAATCAAAGAAAGTATAACGGGATACTAATCAAACATTTAAAATCAAAAACGTCAAAACAGTAAAAATCTGCACAAAAAGGCTCATGGGACCCAGAGGGTCAACCCCGAGGTCGATACATACACATGGGGGTCGACCCCACCCCAAATCTGGCTTGATTTATCAATGAATCTAGACTGTTTTCTTAACCACATTCATTGCTGACTCAGCGCTGCTTGTACGATAAGATCCTGTACACCTATAAATATGCTAGCAGAGCCTAGCCTAAATCTCACATTTTCTAAGAAGCCACCTAAGCTCTGCCATTCTTCTTCCTCCTCAAATCTCTTCAGAAAACTAAAACTATTAGTTTAGGAAAATTTTGATTTAAGATCTGGAGGAAATAACGAATATTAATAAAGAAGGTGTTCAGAATTCTATTTGAAGTAAGGTAAATTCTTGGATCTGGTCAATTTAATTTCTCCTTTTTCTTCCCTTTTTCTTTTAGTTGAGAATTGTGGATCTATGGTTGTTTAGATTCTAAATTAAGCTAGGAGAACCATGGAATGCTAGATCTGGACCAGATTCAGGATTAGGAAAGCAATTAGGTGAGTGGATTTAAAATATACCTTTTTGATAATTGTAACACCCTGAATTTTCTATAACTTTTGTAATAACGAATTTAAGCATACTTAATTGTTAAATTGAAAATTAAGGGAAACAGGTTACGCCATTGCGTTCGTCTCGAAATTATACTTGGAATAGAGTCCAAGTTTTCGTAAATCGGACTTCATATGAGGAAGTTATGGCCCTTAAAAGTTTCAGCAATTTAAATAAATAAAAAACTACTCAGATTAAAATTCAAAATTCAAATTCAAACAGGGAAGCGGGCAGGGCGGGATTTCTCCCACCCAAGGTCAGGTCGACCAGGGGGTCGACCTCCCCTATACAGGTCGACCACGGGGTCGACCTACCCCCAGGGGCAGATCTAGAATGAGACGATCCTGACTTGTTGCTGAGTCTTTCCTGACATGTTGCTAAGTCACTAGGGCATAGGTGGCAATTCTGGATAACTCTATCTAGTCTGAACGATTGTGATTGCTCCTATGATATTCTAACGGCTTATGTTGGTTTAAATTTATATATAAGCATGCATAGACTCAAGCCCTAAACCTAAACAAAAATAGTCTCTTGGTTACCATGCTGCTGCTAGAATAGTTCTTCTTCTTAAAGCTTAGGAATTGCAATTCTTGTACAAACGACAAACGAATTATTCTCTTCTCTAACCCATCTTTGTGAGTACAATTTCTTTCACAAAATAATTAATAAATTAATTATGATGAGTTATAATTGGGATTATGAGAACACGTCTGTTGAATCATATGATGTTATTTAATTTTGTTATCGTCTGTTGGTGAACATATGGCAATTTTGTTAATTTATGTTGGTAGACCTATTTCAAATGTCCAATCACATATGTTTAACTTGATTCATTTTATGACACCAGTTTATATGCAAGTTTGGGATGTAAATCATATGCTAGTTTGTATGTGAACCTTAAGCAAGTCTGTTTTTACATATGCTAGTTGTATGTGAATCTCATGCAAGTCTGTATGCGAATTATACACAAGTTTTAATGTGAATCAAGTGTATACATATGCTAGTTTATATGCAAAACATGTGATATTTTACATGTTTAAATTCATATGCAAATTTGTAGTAATCCATATGCAAGTTTAGGTGGAAACTATATTCACATTTTTAGGTGAAAACTATATTCACATGTTTAGGTGAAACCCATATCCATATATGCAAGTTTAGGTGAAACCCATATTCTTCTATGAAAGTTCACAATTTCATGCTTAGATCTATATTTAGATCCATGGCAGTACATAGTTTATGTAAATTTATGTTCTATATGTTCATTGCCTATGCAAGTTATTGGCTATGCAAACTTATGTTATAATTCTTATTTGCAAGTTAGATCTATTTTATGTGTTATGCAAGCTGTGATGTTTCTTTTCTTTTTATGAGTTAGACTATTTGCGAGTCCAACATATTTCATATTACAACGTACGAATAGCGTGGGGACAATGGGAAAATATTGATTATGCAAATTGTGAATTAGCATAAAATGGCTTTAAAGGCATGTAATTAATTTGAGACATTAACTGGTATAATTTATATACCTAAAAAGTATGGACATAATTTAGGTGACAATTATGGACATAGTTTAATTTGGAAATTATTGAAAATTTGAATAGGGATAATTAATTCATATTGGGGTGAAATAATTATGTGTAATAATAAACGCCTAAGACACGAGGTTAGACTCGTTTGTGGTATAAGACTGCCCGGACCCGCCCGACAAATCCAGCAACCACAAACGGTAATCTAATGTGAGAGGTCAAAGGCATAAATTGAATGCGTAACAATTGTAAAGACACGAGGTTAAACTCGTTTGCAGTATAGGACTGCCCGGACCCGCTTGGTAAATCCATAAACCGCAACAGTAGTCTAATGTGGGAGGTCTTACAAGGTTACAGTTATAATGAATTAAGTAAAACTTAAACAAGATAAACCTGTGGTGGGACATGGGGGTTAAGTGGGTGACATGGGTGACATGTGAAATACAATTAGAAACACTTAACCAAATTGAAACATGTAAGAAGGCATGAATAAGAGGGGGTTAAGTGGGAAATCCTAAGTGAGGACCAAGCATAGGTGGAAAGCTTGTGTCAAGCATGGGGGACCCTTTTCAAACCAGTAAGCCATTAAGTATCTTTGTGAGCTCGAGTTAGATCGAGGATGGGACATGCTTACTGGGTTTGATTGTAAGAGGTCAAAACGGGTTAGCGGTGGCAACGCAAGTCCAACGGGGTCATGTGCGTGCGTGGGCCCAGGCTGGTAGATAAGACGTTGTTGCATCGTGTAGATATAAACCGTGCATCTTTAGTGGTATCGGGTTGCCACTTTGGGGAGTGATACACCCCAATGTGGGACCAACATGGGTATCTACGAGTTAGGGAGCCAATCGCATGAGGGTAGTAGGTATAAATAGTGGAGATAGGGGCAGGCGACACCTATGTAGACAGCTAGGGGTACACGAAACTACCATTATGATTATTATGTTCAGTAGGCGGGATCAACTTTTAGGGTGACTAGTAATGGTGTAGTATAGTATTTATCCTATAGTGCTTAGGAGCGAGATTAACACCAGAATATTTCTCTAGTTTGTTTTGTCTTGCCCACTTGTTCACAGTCATTCCTTGTTTTACCAATTTATGCCTTATCCTAATTACTTTAATAATTATATTGTTAAAGTTATTGGACTCGCCAGACTTTATGTCTAACCCCCTTTGTTTTCGCCTCTTTTCTTCCTTCCCTCCCCCCTAGATTCTTAGGGTGGGACTAGTGCTAGTGGAGCTTGATTTGGATCTTTCTCTCTCTTTGGAAGTGCTTGGATTGCTGAAAGTAAAGTTCAGCTCATCTCTTTTATGGATACTTATGTTGGGGTTATGATTTTTTACTTTATATACTCAGAAAACAATTTGTAAAGATGGATACTAAGTGTACTTGGTTTTACTATTGGTTTATGATGTTGTTGTAATCAAACTATTTCTCCACTGCAATAAAAGTTGTTTTAAAATTTTCAAGTACCAATATATGCATCTATCTTGTTATATTCTGTTCTATACACCAATAATACTCCATGAAAGTTAATGCATTCCCTTTGAGAGTGACATTAATGGATGTGGGGTGTTACACGTGCTATCAAAATGAAGGTTAACAGAACAGATAAGAGATTTCAGAAAAAAGTTTTTCAAAAGCATTTTATAAAGAAATACTTTCAAAATTATGTTTTAAGGAGAGTATTTTCAAGAGAAAAGTTTATTTTTAAAAACATAACCCCCAAGAGCCATATATCTTTCTTTCGATTCTCCATTTTGAATCTCTTCCTTTTTCTTTTCAACATGTCTGGGTTACCCGAGATACCCAAGGGAATACTGATACCAACCTGGTTCAGAAGGTATCCGGAGGCTAGGGCCACCGCTGCAGGCCCAGCAGACATTACTCCTCCCCCAGTTGTAGCTGCTCCTCCTCCTCCCCCTCCCCGCGTTGATACTTTTTCAAAGATATGCAAAACTTTCAGGCAATGGGCGGGAAACTTTTTCACGGATCATAGACGTTTGTTGAAGCTCGGAGTTGGCTTAAGGAGGTGGAAGATTTGTTTGGTATCCTCGAGATAGAAGATGGAAGGAAGGTCCAATTGGCTGCTTGTTCAATGAAGGATGAAGCCTCGTTTTGGTAGGAGGTCATGAATGGAGAGCGTCCAGTGGAGACATGGATGGATTTCAGGCATAGGTTCGAGATGAAATTTCTCCTATGAGCAGAAGAGAATTTATATATGGAGAGGTTCTTGGCGTTGAAGCAGGGAAATTTATCAGTAAAGGAGTATGTCAACAAGTTTGATCAGTTGGTGTGATTTGGCTTAGACTTGGTGAACACACCTGAAAAGAAGGACCTAAGATTCGTTAAAGGTTTGAATGAGCCGCTACACGGGTTGGCTATGACCCACATTCCTATAGGAGCTACCTTTAAGAAACTGGTCGACATGGCGCTTATGCATGAAGAGGAGAAAGGCGCTAATGCTAATAAGGCACCGGAAAAGAAAGGGGATCAAAAGAAGTCACAGCAGCAACCTAAGAAAGGTGGTAAGGATAACAATAGCAAAGGAAAGAAAAGGTGCTTTAATTGTGAAACACCAGTCCATCTGAGCAAGGACTGTAGGAAGAAGAAGAAGACTGGCTGTTTCAACTGTGGTGAGGCCGGACATCTGATTAAAGACTACCCGAGAAGACAAGGGAAAGGAAAGAGGACAGGGTCTACATTAGGAGGGCAGGTTTAGACTCTCATGGCACTTGAAACACCCCACCTCCGTTAGGGTCACACTCAAAGGGAATGCCCTAATTTTGGTGGAGGTTTATAAGTATAAGTCACAGATACACAAGACAGATATAAATACACATATTTTTGAACAGCGGAAAACAACAGCAATTTTTATTTCAACGAAATACGTGTTACACAAACCATGTCATAATTGTCTTACAATACTTCCAAAAACCATTACATTCTCGTAACTGTCTTGATTTCATAACTTAAAGAAGCATAAAAACAAAAGTAAACTGCATAAGTCCACATAGTTGCAATCCAAAGCCATAGTCCAAAACAAAAGAGATCCAAGCAATACATTCTTTCTCTTCAAGCTGGATGTGAAAACTGGTCAAGCTGAGGTATTCCCTCCCTGTGGACCTGGGGGGGGGGGGGGGGGGAATGAAAGAAAAGAAGACGAAAGAAAAGTAGAGTCAGACATAAAGCCTGAGTAAGTCTAGGACTATTCGGTCTATGAATAAAGAATTGGGCATGATAAGTATAAACTGGAAATGGGAAAGCACCATAAACTAAGTTAAGTTGTCTAGAGTCGAATATACTTATCGTACCCCATATTAATCTCTGCATCCACATAAACCAGTTCCCAAAAGGCACCCCATAATCAGGGTGAAGTGATCTGTTTCTAATGATCGGCTCCTACTCGCATAGTTACATGTGTCTTACGGCTCCCGATGTTGTAGTTACCTATGCTGGTCCCACCATGGGGTGTATCAAGTCCCATAGTGGCGGCCCGACACAATTCTAGAATGCACAGGTATACTACTGGTGCCCAGTGCCTTATTTTTCTGCGTCGGAGTGTGTGCACGCCCGCACCTCGTTAGAACCTACACTGCCGCACCACCGCCGTCGATTTGATCTCTTACAGTCAGCCCAGTAATCGTGCCCCACCCTGTCTAGTTCAGGGTATCCTGATACACCTTGTAGGGTTAACGCTGAAAAGCCCCCCCCCCCCCCCGCTACTAGGTTTTCTATTTCTAGCCAACATGCTAAGTTGGTTAAGTGTTTTGTAAACCTAACCCCCAATCAGTCTGTATAGTTTAGCATGTTCCATTTTGATTAAGTATTAATTCAATTTACTTAATCCTATCAATCCTGACTCAGCCTTAATTGTCTTATTAAAGCCTCGACTTCTCACATTAGACAGATATTGTTGTGGCTGCCTGTTGCCGGTTGGGTCCGGGCAGTCTTACGCCACAACTCAGTCTAACCTCGGGTCCTTATTGGGCTCCGTGTTTAACCACCCACATTGGATAGACATTGTTGTGACTACTGGATAGCCGGGCGGTTCTAGGCAGGTTTACATCACAACTCAATCCAACCTCGGGTTAAACACATTGTATTTTCTAAATTTACATATTTTGTCTCTTTTCTTTTTATATGTAAATGTTTGCGGCCCATTATTCAAATTCATCTTTATTGGGTGAAATTAATTTACAGCACTTAATTGTTTTTCAAGGTCGTTGGCATGCGTCAAACATGCCAACACATATGTTTTATATTTTAACCCAAACGTCACTACCCCCGTTTTATACGTTCGCTACAATATAACATAAATTGGGTTTAACATTTAAACCCAACTTAGCCACATGAAAAAGGGGAGGCTTAGAACATGGTGTTTATATATTCTAAGTAACATAAAAAAAGGAGTGTGAATGCATGAACTTGCAACATAGCGAACCAATTAACATAAATTTGGCACTTGTGAACTTGCATTGTAATAGCATATAATCATGGCATAAACATACCTAAACATGAAATCATGGTTTTTGATCTATTCATATAATCATGGCATAAATATACCTAAACATGAAATCATGGTTTTTGATCTATTCATATAATCATGGCATAAATTACCTAAACATGAAATCATGGTTTTTAATTTATTCATATAATCATGGCATAAATATACCTAAACATGAAATCATGGTTTTTAATTTATTCATGCAAACTTGCAATTGGAATGTAAATCTAACTTAGCTATGTGTCAAATATATTATCATATGATTTTTGATAACAATATAGGCCTAAAACATGTTTTTCAATTAGGCATAACACCAAACATAGTCTAGTCATGTTCATAGAGTCAACATAAGTTCAGAAAGATGCTTACTTTTGTCTCTAATACAAAAGTATGGTTTTACACTTGAATCATGATGCCAATTCCAACATAAATTTACATAAGTCTTAATACCCTAATGGATCCAACTACACTAAAAGTGATTATAATATATATTATGTTGGCATAATAGTGAATCATATACTTGCATGAATCTCAAATAAACTACCACAAACATGTAGTTGTTAACTTTCAACATGAATCACATACTTGCAAATATCCAATCGTTATACCACAACATCCCAAATCGTTTAGAATCAAAGCAACATTCAAATATGAATTATTATCACCACAAATCAAATACAATTCTATTTCTCATTTTACACAAATCAAAACACAATTATTTATTCACATCGGAATAGCACTCTAAACGTATGACGAATCTTCAATTCAGGAATCTGAATTCTGAATTTGGAGATGCTATCCTTTGTTGTAGGCGTTGTTTTGATTTAGTTGTTGATGCTTTAAGCTTTTGAATTGTCTCTTAGGCTTGTTGGCTTGTCTCTAGGGTTTCTAATTGACGGCCATTCCTAGTTCCTCTCCAGCAGCATGACGGCTATTGTATTCTATTATTTGTGTGAGTTTAGGGTTAGGTTTGAGTTGTATTTATAGAATTTTAAATTGTTTTGAGCCGTCGGATGAAGATAGGAGGAATCTAGACCATACAAAGTTCAAAGAGCCACTCAAAAGGTGACACGTAAGCCCTAGTGACTCAACCAAGCATCAGAATTCGACCAGACCCTGATCAGGCTAGCTAAGACCTGACCAGCAAGTCATTCTGACCTGGGCGCACTTGGCAGGTGCGCCAGGCTAAAAATGTACTTGCGTACTTCCCAAGTGCGCCAGTTCATTCCTGTTCTGGCGCACTTCCCAAGTGCTCCAGTGCATTCTGACCCGTTTTCTGGTTTTTCGCCCAACTTCGTTCGTCCATATCTTCTTCATACGATATCCGTTTTACGCAAACTTGAGCTCTTTCTCAAGAATAATTTTGAGACGAACGCAATGGCGTAACCCATTTCCCTTGATTTCATCATTTATAGTTAATTATACTTTAATTCGTGAAGCTTAACATTATAGAATTCACGGGGTGTTACATTCTCCCCCACTTAAAAGGATTTCGTCCCCGAAATCTTCAAGTTAGGAAGAATGTATATCTTAACATCCAAACATCCATCTACTCATCCATCAAACACGAGCATCCATTGTCCTTAAAAGACTTCTAATGCTTCATGATCATATGCGAAGTGTGTGTACATGTAGTTATCTAATGCAAAATCAGTCGGTCTACTGATTCAGTTGACCTCCTTAATGCAAATTATGTAAGTGTCATGAATCCATTATGTATGCAAATTTTCCTATTCATGATTTTACATGGGTGCACAATCATTCACATATAAATGCAACATCCATATGGCAACACATTAAACTTCAACCATATACAAATATAAATACATATATGCACATGCAACATGAAGTGACTGAGCCGATCTAAAACCTAAATTGTGTGTGTATATGCAACCACGAGCAACCACTAGCAATCACTTGCAACCACTTGCAACCATCATCCATAACATGTTTCAATTACATGTTTTCATCCAAAGAGTTTCTACCTAAAAGATAAGGTCGAGGAGATATACCTAAAAAGATAGATAAAAGCGCAACTTAAGGAAAAAGAAAGATCAAAGATGTACCCTCGAAAAGAAAAGGGTAGGCAACGCGTATTCTAGCTTCAGTTTCCCAAGTTGCATCTCCCTCGGCGTCGCTCCACTGAACTTTGACGAGCTTGACTTCGCGGTTGCGTAGCTTCTTCACTTCCGTTCCTAATATGCGGGTTGGAACTTTCCTCATGGTTGCTTCGCGTTCCACTTCAGCTTCTTCTAGGATATTTGGCTCTACCACTTCAGCAGATTCATGTAGACATTTTCAGAGGTGCGAAACGTGAAAGTCGTTCTGAATTCCGGCCAGCTTTTCGGGTAGCTCTAATCTATAGGCCATTTTCTCGATGATAGGAAATAGCCCTACGAACCTTGGTGCTAGCTTCCCTGTGGTTCCAAAACAAACAACGTTCCTTAGCGGAGATACCTTAAGAAAAACTCTGTCCCCAACCTCAAATTCAAGGTCGGTCCTCCTCTTGTCGGCGTAGGATTTTTGTCTGTCTTGGGCTGTCTTCATTCTTCTCCGTATTAAGTCTACTTTTTCTGAAGTCTCTCGGATCATATCTAGCCCAAGTATGAGTTTATCAGTAGACTCCCACCAACAAGTGGGCGATCGGCACGGTCTTCCATATAAAGCTTCGAAGGGCGCCATTCCGATGGTGCCTTGGTAGCTGTTGTTGTAGGCAAATTCCACCAAAGAAAGATGGTCTTCCCACGTCCCTCCGAAGTCAAGGACGCACAGTCTTAAAAGGACCTCCAAAACTCTGTTCACTCTTTCCGTATGGTCGTCGGTTTGGGGGTGATAGGCTGTACTCAAGCATAACTGTGTGCCTACCACTTCTTGCAGACTCCGCCAAAACTCACTTGTGAAGATAGGGTCTCGGTCACTAACAATGTTGGAGGGTATTCCATGGAGTCGAACAATTTCCTTGAGGTAAAGAGATGCTAGGGATGAGGCAGTTCTTTTACTTTTGACAGGTAAAAAGTGGGCGCTTTTAGTAAGCCTATCCACTATTACCCAAATGCTAGTGTTGCCTCTTCTAGACCTAGGCAGCCCATCAATGAAGTCCAATGAGATGCTACCCCACTTCCACTGCGGGCCCTCTAGAGGATGGAGCAGACCGCCAGGCTTTTTCTGTTTCGCTTTAACCTGTTGGCACACCATACACTTAGAAACGAAATCTGCCACGTCCTTCTTCATGCCGTTCCAAAAGAAACTTCTCTTTATGTCCTTGTACATTTTATCTCCGCCTGGGTGTATCGTCATCTTGGAGTGATGTGCTTCCTCGAGAACCGTCTTTACCAAATCCCTTGTCTGTGGGACGCATAGTCTTCTGTCTCGCCTTAGCCAACCCTTATCGTCGATGGAGTATCTGCTGAGGTGACTTGAAGTCTCACCCCTAATTAGCCTATCAATCGTCTCCACAAGCTGAGGGTCTTCGCGTTGTGCTGTCCCTATTGAGTCCACTAAAGTCGGGCGTACTTCGAGAGATGCTAGCAAGCCCGGTACAAAATCGGAGGAGGGCCTAAAGTCAAAGCTGGCTATAAACTCTAGGCTTTGTCTTTCAACAAACAGCGGGCTTAGGGTTAGTTTCTTTCGGTTCAACGTGTCTGCCACTACGTTGCCTTTGCCCGGAGCGTAGGAGATCTCGAAATCGTACGAGGCAAGAAACTCCATCCATCTCTGTTGCTTCAAGTTAAGATCTTTCTACGAGAAAAGATATTTCAACGATTTATGGTCAGTGTAAAGTTCAAACTTCTCACCTAGGAGATAGTGTCGCCAAGACTTGAGTGCAAAGACGATGGCAGCTAACTCAAGATCGTAGGTTCATGAACTTTCAATTGTCTTCCGCCATAAGCTACTACCCTTCCTTCTTGCATTAAGACAGCGCCTAGCCCTGTCCCACATGCATCTATATAAACTGTGAACGTCTTGTTTCCATCTGGAAACGTCAAAACTGGGGCTTTTGTAAGATCCCTTTTTAGTCGTTGGAAAGCAAAATCGCAATCCAAGTCCCAATTGAACACTAGATTCTTCTTGGTCAGCCTTGTGAGCGGAGCTGAGATTTTCGCAAAATCCCTTATGAATTTTCGGTAGAAACCTGCTAGCCCTAGAAAACTTCGGACCTCGGTTGCGTTTCTTGGTGTCTTCCAATCCTGCACCGCTACTACTTTAGCAGGGTCCACAGCTAACCCATTTTTGGATACTATGTGCCCAAGAAACCTTACTTCCTCTCTCCTAAAGTGGCATTTGGAGAATTTGGCTTTTAACTGATGGACTCGCAGAGTTTCCATGATTGCCCTTAGGTGCTGGGCATGCTCCTCTTCACTCTTTGAGAAGATCAAGATATCGTCTACGAAAACCACTACGAACTTGTTGAGGAATAGCCCTAGAAAACTTCGGACCTCAGTTGCGTTTCTTGGTGTCTTCCAATCCTGCACCGCTACTACTTTAGCAGGGTCCACAGCTAACCCATTTTTAGATACTATGTGCCCAAGAAACCTTACTTCCTCTCTCCTAAAGTGGCATTTGGAGAATTTGGCTTTTAACTGATGGACTCGCAGAGTTTCCATGATTGCCCTTAGGTGCTGGGCATGCTCCTCTTCACTCTTTGAGAAGATCAAGATATCGTCTACGAAAACCACTACGAACTTGTTGAGGAAATCTCTGAACACCTACTCATTAGGTCCACGAAGTAAGCGGGTGCATTTGTCAATCCAAAAGGCATGACAAGCCATTCAAAGAAGTCGTCTGGGGTTCTGAATGCTGTCTTATCGATGCTATTTTCAGCCACCCTTAGCTGATGAAAACCGGTCGCCAAATCGAGTTGGGAGAAAACAAACGCTCCTACAAGCTGATCAAACAGATCGTCAATTCTAGGGAGAGGGTGCCTATTCTTTTTCGTTAGCTTGTTGGGCTCCCTATAATCAGCACACAAACGGAGTGAACCATCCGCCTTTGTAACGAACACCACTGAAGCGCCCCATTCTGAAATGCTCCTTCTAATGAACCCTTTCTCTAGAAGCTCTTTAATATGTTTATTGAGCTCCTTCCTTTCCCGTGGAGCCATGTGTCTAACGGGCAACGCAACGGGCTTTGCATTATCTACAAGATATATGCGGAAGTCTATCTCCTGCTTCGGAGGCAAGCCCTTCACCTCTTCGAAGACATCCGGGTACTCCCGGACCACTCTAGCCGATTGCAAACTTTCAACAGAGGCATCTAGCGATTCAAGATAACTAAGCATAACCGCATACGAGGGATTACAAGTAATTTCCAGATTGTTACCGACTTGGTCAGAAGCCTAACCACCCTTTTCTCACAATCAAGGATGGCACCATTACTGGATAGCCAATCCATGCCCAAAATCAAAACATATCTCGAGAAGCCCAAAACAAAGGCACTACATCTAAATTCTACGCTTAGAATAGAAATTTTCAATCCCACACAGATCATAGACAGATGAGATGGGCCCCCAATTGGATTTGAAACAATTAAGGGGTCCTCTACCATACTAGTTTCTAGGCGCAGAGATTCTACTAAAGCAAATGAAATAAAGGAGTGTGATGCGCCAGAATCAAATAAAGTGCGAACTGGGTGATCATAAAGATAGACTACACTTTCTACAGAAGTATTTATACCTCGTTGTTGCAGAGGCGGTGCTTCTAGCACATGAACCTGTGCCCCTGAGGTGGATTCAGCCCTTTGCCCCTGCCCTCGTTTCTTTGGGCAATCCTTAGCCATGTGGCCTGTCTCACCGCAAGAAAAGCACCCACCATTCATCTTGGCCTTCTTTTTCCGGCAATCTTTCACTAAGTGCCCCACTTTGCCACAGAAATTACACTTCCTCTTCTCTTTGTTGTCTTTCCCACCCTTCTTAAAGTATGTTTTCTTAGGCTGTAAACCCTCTTTCTTCCCTTGAGATCTTTCTGCCTTTGTCTCCTTCTTGCCCTTGTCCTCTTCGTTCAGCAATGCCATCTGCACCAATGTTTCATACGTAGCTCTCATGGTTATATGGGCCATGGCCAAACTGTGTAATGGCTCATTCAATCCTTTGACAAAGCAGAGAGCCTTCTTGTGCGGAGTGTTGACTAGGTCCAGTCCGAACCTAGCCAGCTGATCGAACTGATTAACTGTGATGACCCGCCCCGCACCAACCGACATTTACTCCAAAAGTGCGCTGTACACATGTCCAGTTAGCACGGAACGGGTCGCCAGAAGGAAAAGGAAGAAAGAAATGAACATACAAGGAACTTGTAGAATGTCTCACAACGCATAGAATAAAATACAATAATAACATATTTGACATAAAACAGGTGAGACAGTGCATAAGCTGAAACCAGAACTAGTGCATAAGCTGAAACCAGAACTAAACATCATAGCAGCGGAAATCCAAAATACGGCTTATTACAACTTTTCAAACTGTCTCAAAGCAAAAGTAAGATAAAGGAGGTACACTACTAATGCCCAAGTAGCGACCACCAACGACACATGGAGAATGTGTATATATATATCATACGTGGAAGCCTCCTGCCCGCCTCCGAATCAGCTACTCGCGCATCACCAGCTAACCTGTCTCTAGTCTGCTCGTGTGAGCACCTAGAGTAATAAGAGGAGACATAAAACTCTGGGTCAGACATAAAGCCTGGTATGAGCGATAAGCATCTAAAGTGAACAATAACAGGTAGACTAAAACATACCTGAACCTGGACCTGCAACCAAAGAGTTAGCACTACATACTGTACAACACTCTAAAGTATCATATCAAACGGTATAAAGATACGGAGGTGGGGGAGGTGTGCATGTCATAATGATGGTTAACAATCAAACATAGCATCCATCCTCACATCTCTCACTCAGTGCGTCAAGCATACGTTATTCACCACTTCGATCAATCAACATCCCTTGCTACGATCACTCTGCCCCATGAAGTCATAAATGGCTTCACTGCACTGATGACGTAGCCACTAATTCCTCGCTATGTCCACTTGCCCATGGAATTATTCACCCCATTTGCGCTGGCTCATAGCCTTACCAATCCTTACTATGTCCACTTGCCCCATGGAGTTATTCACCCCATCTACGCTGGCTCATAGTCTTACTACGCATCACCTTGCCCCTCAGGTCATAATGACCCTACTGCACTGATAACGTAGTCTTGCTACCATCACCTTGCCCCTCAGGTCATAATGACCCTACTGCACTGATAAGTAGCCATCCTTCATTTTTAGTGGTGAATCGAAGTTATGAACGTCGACAACTCCTTAGCACATGTCCCGCAGCAAAGCCCAACCATGACGTAAACTCATTGGTTCCCAACTGGATCCTGAGCTCTAACTTCCCATATTGGACTACCTTTGCATCTCGGGTTATTGGTCATTACTGGGTCGGGTCGGGTTCCTCCTCAAGCCATTGGTTCGGTTCAGGTCTTCTTCTGGTGCGATTCGGATCGTGTGTTTCTCCTTGGGTCGGGTCGGTTACTCTACTTCGGGTCGGGTCGGATGCTTTACTTCGGCTCGGGTCGGGTGCTCTACTTCAGGTCGGGTCGGGTGCCATCTCCCCATCAGTTCGTGCCTCCGCTCTGATCCGTCTCCTCATCCTCCACGTGCTCCGATCCGATCGATCTTCGTGCTTCTTCTCCGATCCTTTCTCCTTAATCCGATCCGATCCCAGTTCAGTTAGCGTGGCATTCCTTTTTTTCAATTTTCTCAAGTGTCAGGTCCCGATCCGATCGAATCCCTTGCCCAGTTCAACATATCCGATCTGAGCCCCTTATTCGATCCGATCCGAAACCTGCACTGTTTTCTGAAACTGTTCCAGCAAGTGTTTACGCCATTCGACGACGTCTTCGACCATTCTAACTATTGAAATCAATCACAAAGCATTTCATATAGTCATAGCAATATGCATAATCAATCACAAACATCAAAACATCAATATGGTAGGCTAAAATGGATCAAACATACCCAAAACCTCATATTTCCCCTTAAGCATGTTTAGGTGAAACTAATGACAGGATTAGCAAAACTTAACCAAATTAACCCAAATTCGTATCAGAGGTCTAAAACATCATTTAGGAATTTATGAACATTTTTCCCAAATTTTATCATGCTTAAATTCGCTAATTAACACTAATCATCCCTAATTTGCCATAATTAGTGCAAAACTATGCAAATCACTCACCTTAGCCACAAAATAGACTAAGATCTGAAATAAATCTCTGATTTGATGTGAATCCCAATGCTAAACAGCAGCTCCAATGTTGCTTTGGTGTAGATCTTCCTTGATTAGAGGTTGCTAAGCCAAATCCTTGACCAAAAGGTGATTTGGAGGTGATTTAAAGGTTGGAGGCCATTTTTAGGGTTCCTTGGTGATAAGTGGAGGCTAGAAAACTGAAATGGAATGATCCTCTATCTCATTTCAGTCTTCCCATAACCCTAATCCCGAAATGGGTTATGGGCCTATCCACTAATCACCGGATTTGGCCCGGTTAAGCAATTTCTCACCCTCCAAACCTTATTTCAGCCATATCTCCCAAACGGTAAGTCCGTTTGGCTATTATTACCACTCTACGGAAAGGTAAACCATCAAACGAATCCAACGGAAGTGGTTTTAGGTCAAAATTCCTTTCCAATCAAAAGTTATGGCCAAAACAGTATCAACTAAGGGCAAAATGGTCATTTAAAAATCGACAAAAATCATGAACATGGGAAATGACTCTAATGGATGTTTCCCAAAGTTACATGACCATACGACTTCATACAGGAAAGAAATAAATATTCTACGATCCTATGATGTGTAGAATACGGGTCATTACACTCTCCCCCCCTTAAGAAATTTCGCCCCCGAAATTCCCTAATCCAAACACACACAAAGGTCCCGCATGCCTATCAATCATAAAACAACAATCAAACATGCAAACAAGCAAAGCAAGTCTACCCTAGCATGCGGAAAACTAAATTGCAAAGTAAATCTTACCAGGCAAAGAGTTCTGGATATGCCTTCCTAATGCTCTCCTCTGTCTCCCAAGTACAATCATTCTCGTCCTCGCCCCACTGAACCTTGACTAGCTTCACCGATTTCCTTCGAAGTTGCTTCGTATCGTGCCCCACAATAGGAATCGGCTTGCGTTTCCCAACCGCCTCGGGTTCTACTTCGAAGTCCCCTAACTGATCAGGTGAAATAGTCATATCTGAGTAGTGAATGAACTTCCTCGGTTGGGAAACATGAAATACATTGTGAACTCCCGCCATCTTCTCTGGTAAGCCAACTCTATAAGCCAAATTCCCGACTAGCTCAAGAACAGGGAATAGGCCAACAAATCTTGGTGCCAACTTGCCTCTCCTGCCAAATCGAATCACGCTCTTTAACGGAGAGATCTTGACAAACACCAAGTCACCAACGGAGAATTTCAAGTCTCTTCTCCTCTTATCAGCATAACTCTTCTGCTTATCTTGGGCAGCTTTCATTCATTGCTGAATGATCTTAATCTTATCCGAAGTTTCTCTCACCACATCTGGGCCAAGCACAAACTTCTCGCCAGTCTCTATCCAACATGATGGTGAGTTACACAGTCTTCCGTACAAAGCTTCATATTGAGCCATACCGATACTGGATTGGTAGCTATTATTATATACAAACTCTACTAGATGCAAATGGTCATCCCATGATCCACCAAAATCCAATATACAAGCTCTCAAGAGATCTTCCAATATACGATTCACCCTCTCTGTCTGACCGTCGGTCTGAAGATGATATGTGGTACTGAGATGTAATCCTGACCCTAGAGCCTCTTGTAAGCTTTTCCAAAACCCACTAGTGAACAACGGGTCTCGGTCACTCACAATGCTTTTGGGTACTCCGTGAAATCTCACTACCCACTTCATATACAATTCTGCCAACTGGCTGCCGTTCTGGCTGATTTGACTGGTATAAATCTTGCACTTTTAGTCAATCGATCCACAATTACCCAAATGCTATCATTTCCCGATCTAGTCCTTGGTAAACCATCGATGAAATCCATCGAGACTTGATCCCATTTCCATTCGGGAATTTCTAATGGTTGCAATAACCCACTAGGCTTCTTTTGCTCGGCTTTAACTAGCTGGCAATTCATGCATTTGGATATAAACTTCCCGACGTCTCTTTTCATCCCTTCCCAGTAGTAAGTCTGTTTCATGTCTCGATACATCTTATTACCACGGGATGTATAGTCAGTTTTGAGTGATGACATTCTCTAAGTACTTCATCTCTCAAACCATTCACGTTGGGCACAACTAGTCTTCCATTCTTTCGAAGCCATCCATCTCGATCAAGCCCATACACATTCATCTCCTCACCGTCGATGCTCCTCTCTAACTTGGAGATGATTTCCAATAGATTGGGATCGTTCCTCTGGCTAGAACCAATCCGCTCTATCAAAGTGGGTCTGATCGCTAAACTAGCTAGCATGACTGGATCCAATTCGCACTTTGGTCTGAAATCAAACCCCGCGATATACTCCAGTTGCTTCCACTCAAGAAACATTGCCCCTAAGCTGGCATGTCTCCTACTCAAGGCATCGGCTACCGCATTACCTTTCCCAGGTGTATATGCGATATCAAAATCATACGAAGCCAAGAACTCTAACCATCTTTGCTGACGGAGATTCAGATCCTTCTGGGAGAAGAGATACTTTAACGATTTATGATCGGTAAACAACTCAAATCTCTCTCCCAAGAGATAATGTCTCCACATCTTCAGCGCAAACACGATCGCTGCTAGTTCCAAATCATGGGTAGGATACTTCTTCTCATGCGGCTTTAGCTGTCGACTAGCATAAGCTACAACCCTAACTCCTTGCATCGATACAGCACCCAGTCCGGTACCACAAGCATCCGTGTATGCCGTCATCTCTTCATTCCCTTTAGGAATGACTAACACTGGCGCACGCGTCAACTTCTCCTTTAGACTCTTGAAGGCATCCTCACACACTCCGTCCCAGACGAAGGACTGATTCTTCTTAGTCAACTGAGTCAACGGTGCTGCTATCTTGGAGAAGTCCTAGATAAACTGACGATAATATCCATCTAATCCCAAGAAACTTCTTACATCTGTTGCATTCTTGGGCGTAGGACAATCCTGTACCGTAGCCACCTTCGCAGGGTCCACGGCAATTCCACTCTCGGAAACAACATGACCCAAGAATCTCATCTCCCTTCTCCAAAAATGACACTTAGAGAATTTCGCTTTCAATTGGTGTTTCCTCAACACCTCCATCACTATCCTCAAGTACCCCTTGTGTTCTTCCTCTGTCCTTGAATAAACAAGGATATCATCCACGAACACAAGAACAAACTTATTCAACTGATCTCTGAATACTCGATTCATGAGATCCACAAAGTAGGCTGGTGCATTGGTCAACCCAAATGGCATGACCAACCACTCATAAAATCCAGATGGCGTCCTAAATGCCATTATCGGAACACTCTCATCCGCTACTCGAAGCTGATGAAATCCTGTCGCGAGGTCCAACTAGGAGAACACTCTTGCTCCTTCTAGCTGATCAAACAAATCATCTATCCGGGGTAGAGGATACTTATTCTTCCTCGTCACCTTATTCAACTCGCGATAGTCCACACACAACCGAAGGGAACCATCTGCCTTAGTGGCAAACACAACTGGTGCTCCCCACTCGGAGACACTCTTTCTAATAAATCCCTTCTTCAAAAGATTGCTGACTTGCACCCCGAGCTCTCGCTGCTCTCTTGGCGCCATACGACGAAGTGGCATCACTATAGGTCTGGCATCTTTCACTAAATCAATACGGAACTCAATTTCTCGGTGTGGTGGAAGCCCGGTCACCTCCTCGAAGACGTCCGGATACTGGCCAACCACGGGCACATCTGACAACTCATCCTGCGGGATGTCGAGGGAATTTACAAAACTAGCCATAACCCCATCACTAGGTAGACTACCAAACACTACCCTCCGCCCATCATCCGCCCTCACTGTCACCAAAAAGCCCTCACAGTCTACCACCACCCCGTATCTTTGGAGCCAATCGACTCCCAATATAATGCCATACCCAGTAAAGCCCAAAACAAAGCAATCACATACAAACATACATCCATGACTCGATAAGACCAAATTCCTGCAAATCATACTAAGGCTAGTCGAACCACCAATCGGGTTCGTCACAACCAATGGTCTATCGACTATCTCGGGTTCCAGTCCCAACCTATCTACCAGGTCACTAGGTATGAAGGAATGGGAAGCCCCAGTATCAAACAAAACTCGAACTAGTACATCATAAATAGAAAGCATACCTTGAATAACAACATTCTTTCCTTTCTCCGCCGCAGTTGGGGCATTCGACGAAGAAGGAATGGCATCAATAGCATATGCTTTCACAATCTGCTTCTCCTTAAGAGGTTGCGTACACTTATCTTTATGATGTCCCACTTGACCACAGTTGTAGCACTTCCTTTCCGCTGGCTTGGCCCGACATTCTTTAGCATAATGGCCCTTCTTACCATAGCTGAAGCACTCAACATCCTTCTTGCTCTTTTTCTGGCCACCTTTTGATTGGTCCTGCTTCCTCTTATACTGAGAGTTATTCTTGCCTCCACCGCCTGCTTGCGGCTTTGGCCCTTCTGCAGATGCAGCCTCAGTCTTTGACTTAGGGTAAAGACTCTCTGATCTCAAAGCTTTCCCCACGATCAATTCAAAAGTCTCATCGATGTGGTTGATAAGCCTTTCCCCCAAGTATCCATCCAAACCAGTAATGAACTTCTCATTCTTCTTCTCAGGAGTGTCAATGAGAGATAGTCCATACTTCGACAAAGCGTCAAACTCCGCAATATAATCAGAAACTTCCCTTCCGTTCTGCTTGAGTTCCAAGAACTTCTTGAACAATACTGACTTCTGGGCAGCTGGAATGAACTTCTCGCTAAAGCGAGCCTTGAACTGATCCCAAGTAACCTTATCCTCTGGAGTAGCTGTTCTAATGGCATTCCACCAATTCATCGCTCGCCCTTGCAGCTGACGAGACGCTAGCCTTCTCTTCATCGCATCCTCAAGACCCAAGTCATCAAAGATACGATCACAGCTATCCATCCAATCTTGAACAGCTGTGGCCGACTCCGTCCCATGGAACGGCTTCCCACCAAAATTAGTGTAATCTTTGCACAACATGGCGAAATCGAACCTAGGCGCCTGCACTACTGGGCCGACACCAACTCCGGGATTGGGAACTGCCCCTTGCACTTCTCTGAGCATGTCTCTCATGAGGTAAGTAAACATCGCTCTCATGTCAGCGGCATCCCCATGGTTGGTCCCTCTACCAGCACCCCTCGTGTCTCGGCTCATCGTCAATCTGAAAAAGGGAAACGATTAACGACCCCATAGTGGTGCTGATGCAGTGCGACTTCATTCTTATTCTACTAATAATATATATATATATATACATAGCATTTGAAAACCAAAGTAATCACAAATACGCGCTCTCATATACGTACTGTCTCTCCCTGGTGTCTTTCCCTAGGTTAACTACGCAACCTAGAGCTCTGATACCAAGTGTGACGGCCCGCCCCGCACCAACCGACATTTACTCCAAAAGTGCGCTGTATACATATCCAGTTAGCACGGAATGGGTCGCCAGAAGGAAAAGGAAGAAAGAAATGAACATACAAGGAACCTGTAAAATGTCTCACAGCGCATAGAATAAAATATAATAATAACACACTTGACATAAAACAGGTGAGACAGTGCATAAGCTGAAACAAGAACTAAACATCATAGCAGCGGAAATCCAAAATACAGCTTATTACAACTTTTCAAACTGTCTCAAAGCAAAAGTAAGATAAAGGAGGTACACTACTAATGCCCAAGTAGAGACCACCAACGACACAGGGAGAATGTGTGTATATATATCATACGTGGAAGCCTTCTGCCCGCCTCCGAATCAGCTACTCGCGCATCACCAGCTAACCTGTCTCTAGTCTGCTCGTGTGAGCACCCAGAGTAATAAGAGGAGACATAAAACTCTGGGTCAGACATAAAGCCTGGTATGAGCGATAAGCATCTAAAGTGAACAATAACAGGTAGACTAAAACATACCTGAACCTGGACCTGCAACCAAAGAGTTAGCACTACATATTGTACAACATTCTAAGGTATTATATCAAACGGTATAAAGATACGGAGGTGGGGGAGGTGTGCATGTCATAATGATGGCTAACAATCAAACATAGCATCCATCCTCACATCTCTTACTCAATGCGTAAAACATACGATATTCACCACTTCGACCACCCAACATCCCTTGCTACGATCACTCTGCCCCATGAAGTCATAAATGGCTTCACTGCACTGATAATGTAACAACTAATTCCTCGCTATGTCCACTTGCCCCATGGAGTTATTCACCCCATCTGCGTTGGCTCATAGCCTTACCAATCCTTACTATGTCCACTTGCCCCATGGAGTTATTCACCCCATCTGCGCTGGCTCATAGTCTTACTATGCATCACCTTGCCCCTCAGGTCATAATGACCCTACTGCACTGATAACGTAGTCTTGCTACCATCACCTTGCCCCTCAGGTCATAATGACCCTACTGCACTGATAAGTAGCCATCCTTCATTTTTAGTGGTGAATCGAAGTTATGAACGTCGACAACTCCTTAGCATACGTCCCGCAGCAAAGCCCAACCATGAAGTGAACTCATTGGTTCCCAACTGGATCCTGAGCTCTAACTTCCCATATTGGACTACCTTTGCATCTCGGGTTATTGGTCATTACTGGGTCGGGTCGGGTTCCTCCTCAAGCCATCGGTTCGGTTCGGGTCTTCTTCTGGTGCGATTCGGATCGTGTGTTTCTCCTTGGGTCGGGTCGGTTACTCTACTTCGGGTCGGGTCGGGTGCTCTACTTTGGCTTGGGTCGGGTGCTCTACTTCGGGTCGGGTCGGGTGCCATCTCCCCATCAGTTCGTGCCTCCGCTCTGATCCGTCTCCTCATCCTCCACGTGCTCCGATCCGATCCATCTTCGTGCTTCTGCTCCGATCCATTCTCCTTAATCCGATCCGATCCCAGTTCAGTTAGCGTGGCCTTCCTTTTTGCCAATTTTCTCAAGTGTCAGGTCCCGATCCAATCAAATCCCTTGCCCAGTTCAACATATCCGATCCGAGCCCCTTATCCGATCCGATCCGAAACCTGCACTGTTTTCTGAAACTGTTCCAGCAAGTGTTTACGCCATTCGACGACGTTTTCGACCATTCTAACTATTGAAATCAATCACAAAGCATTTCATACAGTCATAGCAACATGCATAATCAATCACAAACATCAAAACATCAATATGATAGGCTAAAATGGATCAAACATACCCAAAACCCCATATTTCCCCTTAAGCATGTTTAGGTGAAACCAATGATAGGATTAGCAAAACTTAACCAAATTAACTCAAATTCGTATCAGAGGTCTAAAACATCATTTAGGAATTTATGAACATTTTTCCCAAATTTAATCATGCTTAAATTCGCTAATTAACACTAATCATCCCTAATTAGCCATAATTAGTGCAAAACTATGCAAATCACTCACCTTAGCCACAAAATAGACTAAGATCTGAAATAAATATCTGATTTGATGTGAATCCCAATGCTAAACAGCAGCTCCAATGTTGCTTTGGGGTAGATCTTCCTTGATTAGAGGTTGCTAAGCCAAATCCTTGACCAAAAGGTGATTTGGAGGTGATTTAAAGGTTAGAGGCCATTTTTAGGGTTCCTTGGTGATAAGTGGAGGCTAGAAAACTGAAATGGAATGATCCTCTATCTCATTTCAGCCTTCCCATAACCCTAATCCCGAAATGGGTTATGGGCCTATCCACTAATCACCCGATTTGGCCCGGTTAAGCAGTTTCTCACCCTCCAAACCTTATTTCAGCCATATCTCCCAAACGGTAAGTCCGTTTGGCTACTATGACCACGCTATGGAAAGGTAAACCATCAAACGAATCCAATGGAAGTGGTTTCAGGTCAAAATTCCTTTCCAATCAATAGTTATGGCCAAAACAGTACCAACTAAGGGCAAAATGGTCATTTAAAAATCGACAAAAATCATGAACATGGGAAATGACTCTAATGGATGTTTCCCAAAGTTACATTACCATACGACTTCATACGGGAAAGAAATAAATATTCTACGATCCTATGATGTGTAGAATACGGGTCATTACATTAACATACTCTTTGACTGTCATATTCCCTTGCTTAAGAAATAAGAATTTTTCCAACTGAAGACTCCTTTCAGCTTCTGAGAGAAATTTAGCCTCAAACCTTGCCCTAAAGTCCTCCCATGTTTCCACTGGTCTTTCTGCATTGGTGACTTCCCACCAGTAGGAAGTCTCGCCTTTAAGTAGCCATACTGCCAGTTGTACCTTCTGCCTATCTTCTACCTCAAAGATGACGAATAAGTCCTCGGTTTCCTTCAGCCAATTCCTGGTTGCCACGAAGGACTCGGTTCCATGAAAGTCCTTTCCTCCCATAGCTTTGAAATCTTTACATATCTTAGCAAAAGTATTACCCCGCGGAGGAGGTGGAGGAAGAGGTGCTGCTACAGCTGGATGATTTCCCGCAGCTGGGGGAGGGGGAACGGAAGGACCTGGCTGAGTGGCCCTCGCTTCTAAGAATCGTCTAAACCAACCAGGTATTGGTACACCCTCTGGCAAGTTAAGTTCTTCGGACAAGCTGAAACAAAAAGGATAGATTCAAAACAAAGGATAAAAGATAGTACCTATGGCTTTGGGGGAACTTTGCCTTTTTAAAATAAAATAACATTTTATCTTTAAAAATGCTTCTTTAATTTTTTCTTTTTGGAAATGAATTTTTCAAAACTTTTTATTTTATCTGGTAAACCTATGCTCTGATACCAAGTGAAATACCCCACCTCCGTTAGGGTCACTCTCAAAGGGAATGCCCTAATTTTGGTGGAGGTTTATAAGTATAAGTCACAGATACACAAGACAGATATAAATACACATATTTTTGAACAGCGGAAAACAACAGCAATTTTTATTTCAACGAAATACGTGTTACACAAACCATGTCATAATTGTCTTACAATACTTCCAAAAACCATTACATTCTCATAATTGTCTTGATTTCATAACTTAAAGAAGCATAAAAACAAAAGTAAACTGCATAAGTCCCCATAGTTACAATCCAAAGCCATAGTCCAAAACGAAAGAGATCCAAGCAATACATTCTTTCTCTTCAACCTAGATGTGAAAACTGGTCAAGCTGAGGTATTCCCTCCCTGTGGACCGGGGGGGGGGACGAAAGAAAAGAAGACGAACGAAAAGTAGAGTCGGACATAAAGCCTGAGTAAGTCTAGGACTATTCAGTCTATGAATAGAGAATTGGGCATGATAAGTATAAACTGGAAATGGGAAAGCACCATAAACTAAGTTAAGTTGTCTAGAGTCGAATATACTTATCGTACCCCATATTAATCTCTGCATCCACATAAACCAGTTCCCAACAGGCACCCCATAATCAGGGTGAAGTGATCCGTTTCTAATGATCGGCTCCTACTCGCATAGTTACATGTGTCTTATGGCCGCAGATGTTGTAGTTACCTATGTTGGTCCCACCATGGGGTGTATCAAGTCCCATGGTGGCGGCCCGACACAATTCTAGAATGCACAGGTATACTACTGGTGCCCAGTGCCTTATTTTTCTGCGGCGGAGTGTGTGCACGCCCGCACCCCGTTAGAACCTACACTGCCGCACCACCGCTGTCGATTTGACCTCTTACAGTCAGCCCAGTAATCGTGCCCCACCCTTCCTAGTTCAGGGTATCCTGATACACCTTGTAGTGTTACTGCTGAAAAGGGTCCCCCCCTGCTACTGGGTTTTCTATTTCTAGCCAACATGCTAAGTTGGTTAAGAGTTTTGTAAACCTAACCCCCAATCAGCCTGTATAGTTTAGCATGCTCCATTTTGATTAAGTATTAATTCAATTTACTTAATCCTATCAATCCTGACTCAGCCTTAATTGCCTTATTAAAGCCTCGACCTCTCACATTAGACAGATGTTGTTGTGGCTGCCTGTTGCCGGTTGGGTCGGGCAGTCTTACGCCACAACTCAGTCTAACCTCGGGTCCTTATTGGGCTCCGTGTTTAACCACTCACATTGGATAGGTATTGTTGTGACTACTGGACAACCGGGCGGTTACGGGCAGGTTTACATCACAACTCAATCCAACCTCGGGTTAAACACATCGTATTTTCTAAATTTACATATTTTGTCTCTTTTCTTTTTATATGTAAATGTTTGCGGCCCATTATTCAAATTCATCTTTATTGGGTGAAATTAATTTACACCACTTAATTGTTTTTCAAGGTCGTTGGCATGCGTCAAACATGCCAACACATATGTTTTATATTTTAACCCAAACGTCACTACCCCCGTTTTATACGTTCACTACAATATAACATATGTTGGGTTTAACATTTAAACCTAACTTAGCCACATGAAAAAGGCGAGGCTTAGAACATGATGTTTATATATTCTAAGTAACATAAAAAAAGGAGTGTGAACGCATGAACTTGCAACATAGCGAACCAATTAACATAAATTTGGCACTTGTGAACTTGCATTGTAATAGCATATAATCATGGCATAAACATACCTAAACATGAAATCATGGTTTTTGATCTATTCATATAATCATGGCATAGATATACCTAAACATGAAATCATGGTTTTTGATCTATTCATATAATCATGGCATAAATATATCTAAACATGAAATCATGGTTTTTAATTTATTCATATAATCATGGCATAAATATACCTAAACATGAAATCATGGTTTTTAATTTATTCATGCAAACTTGCAATTGGAATGTAAATCTAACTTAACTATGTGTCACATATATTATCATATGATTTTTGATAACAATATAGGCCTAAAACATGTTTTTCAATTAGGCATAACACCAAACATAGTCTAGTCATGTTCATAGAGTCAACAAAAGTTCAGAAAGATGCTTACTTTTGTCTCTAATACAAAAGTATGGTTTTACACTTGAATCATGATGCCAATTCCAACATAAATTCACATAAGTCATAATACCTAAATGGATCCAACTACACTAAAAGTGATTATAATATATATTATGTTGGCATAATAGTGAATCATATACTTGCATGAATCTCAAATAAACTACCACAAACATGTAGTTGTTAACTTTCAACATCAATCACATACTTGCAAATATCCAATCGTTATACCACAACATCCCAAATCGTTTAGAATCAAAGCAACATTCAAATATGAATTATTATCACCACAAATCAAATACAATTCTATTTCTCATTTTACACAAATCAAAACACAATTATTTATTCACATCGGAATAGCACTCTACTTACAACGTATGACGAATCTTCAATTCAGGAATCTGAATTCTGAATTTGGAGATGCTATCCTTTGTTGTAGGCATTGTTTTGATTTAGTTGTCGATGCTTTAAGCTTTTGAATTGTCTCTTAGGCTTGTTGGCTTGTCTCTAGGGTTTCTAATTGACGGCCATTCCTAGTTCCTCTCTAGCAGCATGACGGCTATTGTATTCTATTATTTGTGTGAGTTTAGGGTTAGGTTTGAGTTGTATTTATAGAATTTTAAATTGTTTTGAGCTGTCGGATGAAGATAGGAGGAATCTAGACCATACAAAGTTCAAAGAGCCACTCAAAAGGTGACACGTAAGCCCTAGTGACTCAGCCAAGCATCAGAATTCGACCAGACCCTGATTAGGCCAGCCAAGACCTGACTAGCAGGTCATTCTGACCTGGGCGCATTTGGCAGGTGCGCCAGGCTAAAAATGTACTTGCGCACTTCCCAAGTGCACCAGTTCATTTCTGTTCTGGCGCACTTCCCAAGTTCGCTAGTGCATTCTGACCCGTTTTCTGGTTTTTCGCCCAACTTCGTTCGTCCATATCTTCTTCATACGTTATCCGTTTTACGCATACTTGAGCTCTATCTCAAGCAGAATTTCAAAGACGAACGCAATGGCGTAACTCATTTCCCTTGATTTCATCATTTATAATTAATTATACTTTAATTCGTGAAGCTTAACGTTATAGAATTCACGGGGTGTTACAGCACTAGGGTAGGAAAGAGGGCAGGTTCATGATCTCATGGCACGAGGACAGGAGAGAGGTTGTAACATTTCTGTTGAAAGTTTGGTTTTTCTGTTTGATCATCCTGTTCGCACTTTGTTTGATTCTGGCACTTCACACTCGTTTGTATCTGCTTCGTTAGTTGAAACACTGCACCTTAATACTATTCTAGTTAGGGATCCCATAATAGTCTCAAATCCTATTGGTCGTTCGGCTCATCTTTCAATGATTTGTTGGGATTTGAGAGTGTCTATCTTGAGCGTTGAGTTTGAATGCAACGCCTTCGTTCTTGGCTTCACGGGCTATGGGTTGATTCTAGGCATGGATTGGTTATCCAGTAATGGTGCCATCCTCGATTGTGAAAAGAGAGTGGTTAGACTTATGACTCGCCTCGACAACACACTCGAAATCTCTTGTAACCCCATATATTCTGTTATGCTTAGCTACCTAGAATCTCTTGATGCGTCTGTTGAAAACTTGCAGTCTGTTAGAGTAGTCCGTGAATACTCAGATGTATTTGAAGAGGTAAAGGGCTAACCTCCAAAACGGGAGATAGACTTCGGCATATACCTTGTTGATAATGCAAAACCTGTCGCTCTACCCGTTAGATATATGGCTCTAAGGGAGAGAAAAGAGCTCACCAAGCAAGTCAAAGAGTTACTCAAAAAAGGGTTTATAAGGCGGAGTATTTCTGAATGGGGTGCTCCAGTAGTATTCGCAACCAAAGCGAATGGTTCACTTCGGCTATGCGTTGATTATAGAGAGCTAAACAAGCTGACCAAAAAAATAGGCTCCTACTTCCAAGAATAGATGACTTGTTTGATCAACTTGTAGGTGCGTCGGTTTTCTCCAAACTAGATCTGGCCACCGGGTTTCATCAGCTAAGAGTGGTTGAAGACAGCATTGATAAGACCGCGTTCAGAACCCCGGATGGTTTCTTCGAATGGCTTGTCATGCCTTTCGGCTTGACAAACGCACCTGCTTACTTCGTTGACTTGATGAGAAGGATATTCAGTGAGTTCCTTAATAAGTTTGTGGTAGTCTTCGTAGACGACTTTTTGATTTTCTCGAAGAATGAAGAAGATCATGCTTTGCATTTAAGGGAAGTCATGGATACTCTCCGTGCACATCAGCTGAAAGCCAAATTCTCTAAATGCCATTTCTGGAGAGAACAAGTGAGGTTTCTTGGACACGTGATGGATAAGATAGTTAGGGGTGAGACTTCTAGTCGCTTCGATAGATACTCCATCGATGATAAGTGTTGGTTGAGACGAGATGGAAGGCTATGCGTCCCACAAGTAAGGGATTTAGTGAAGACGGTTCTCGAAGAAGCGCACCATTCTAAGCTGACCATACACCCCGTGGAGACAAGATGTATAAAGATATAAAAAGGGTTTCTTTTGGAATGGCATGAAGAGGGATATAGCTGAGTTCGTCGCTAAGTGCTTGATATGCCAACAAGTCAAAGCAGAGCAGAAGAATCATGGTGGTCTGCTTCATCCTCTAGAGGTCCCACAGTGGAAGTGGGATAGCATTTCGATTGACTTTGTTGATGGGTTGCCTAGGTCAAGAAGGGGAAATACCAGTATTTGGGTAGTAGTGGACAGGCTCACTAAAAGCGCTCACTTTATACCTGTTAAAAGTAGAAGGACTGCCTTATCCCTAGCGTCCATTTATCTTAAAGAGATAGTTCGACTCCATGGGATACCCTCTAGCATAGTGAGTGATCGAGATCCTATATTTTTAAGCGAGTTTTGGAAGAGTTTGCAAGAGGCTGTAGGCACACAATTATGCTTAAGCATGGCTTATCACCCCCAAACCGATGGTCAGACGGAAAGGGTGAAAAGAGTATTGGATGACCTTTTGAGATTGTGCATTCTTGACTTTGGAGGGACATGAGAGGATCATCTTCCTTTGGTGGAATTCGCTTACAACAATAGCTACCAAGTCACCATAGGCATGGCGCCCTTCGAAGCTTTATATGGAAGACCATGTCGATCACCAACTTGTTGGTAGGAGTCTACACACAAGCTCGTACTTGGGCCAGACATGATTAGAGAAACCTCAGAAAAGGTGAACTTGATAAGAAGACGGATGAAGGCTGCACAAGATAGACAGAAGTCCTACGCAGACAAAAGAAGGACCGACCTTGAGTTTGAGGTTGTAGATAGGGTGTTCCTTAAAGTATCTCCTTTGATGAATGTCATTCGCATTGGGTCTGTAGGAAAGCTAGCACCAAGATTTGTAGGACCATTTCCTATCATTGAAAGGATTGGGACGATGGCTTACATAGTAGAGCTACCCGAAAGATTGGTTGGAGTTCATAATGTTTTTCGTATTTCTCAACTACGAAAGTGCTTACATGAGTCTGCGGAAGTTGTGGAGCCAAGTATACTAGAGGAAGTAGAAGTGGAACGAGAAGCAACTGTGAGAAGAATTCCAACTCGTATCTTGGGTACGGAAGTCAAAAAGCTACGCAACCGTGAAGTCAAGCTTGTTAAAGTTCAATGGAGTGACGCTGAGGAAAACGCGACTTGGGAAACTGAGAAGAAAATACGCGCAGCCTACCCTTTTCTTTTTGAGGGTACCTCCTTGATCTCTTTTTCCATAAGTTTATTCATGCTTATATCTATCTTTTAAGTATATCTCCTCGGTCCTATTCTTTATCCTTAGGTAAGAAACCAATGGACGTAAACATGTATTTGAAACATGTTATGATTGATGGTTGCGAGTGGTTGCAAGTGATTGCTCGTGGATGCATGTACACACACATTAGGCACTAGATCGGCTCAATCACTTTCATATTGCATATAAATGTGTATGCATATTTAAATTAATGGATGTATAATGGTTGCGTCATCATATGGATGCTACATTTTGATGAATGGTTGTGCGCACATGTAGAAGTAATATGTATTGTTAGGACTCTTTTGCATGCATAATGGACGCATGACACTATCATGATTTCCATTTAGGAGGTCAACTGAATCGGTGGACCGCCTGATTTTGCATTGGATAAGGAACATGTACACACACTTTTTGCATATGATCATACGACATTAGAAATCTTGTAAGGACAATGGATGCCTGTGTTTGATGGTTGAGTAGATGGATGAATGGATGTTAGGATATACATTCTCCTTAACTTGGAGATTTCGGGGGCGAAATCCTTTAAGGAGGGGAGAATGTAACACCCTGAATTTTCTGTGACTATTGTAATAACGAATTTAAGAATATTTAATTGTTAAAGTGAAAATTAAGGGAAACGGGTTATGCCATTGCATTCGTCTTGAAATTCTGCTTGGAATAGAGTCCAAGTTTTCGTAAATCGGACTTCGTATGAGGTAGTTATGGCCCTTAGAAGTTTCAAAAATTTAAATAAATAAAAAACAGCTGAGATTAAATTTCGAAATACAAATTCAAACAGGGAAGCGGGCTGGGCGGAATTTCTCCCGCCCAAGGCCAAGTCGACCAAGGGGTCGACCTACCCACCCCCCCTCAGGGGGGAGGGGGGCGGATCTGGAATGAGACGATCCTGACTTGTTGTTGAGTCTTTCCTGACCTATTGCTGAGTCACTAGGGCATAGGTGGAAATTCTGGATAACTCTATCTAGTCTGGACGATTGTGATTGCTCCTATAATAATCTAACGGCTTATATTGATTTAGATTTCTACATAAGCATGCATAGACTCAAGCCCTAAACCTAAACAAAATTAGTCTCTTGACCACCATGCTGCTGCTAGAATAGTTCTTTTTCTTAAAGCTTAGGAATTGCAATTCTTATACAAAAGGCGAACGAATTATTCTCTTCTCTAACCCGTCTTTGTGAGTACAATTTCTTTCATAAAATAATTAATAAATTAATTATGTTGAGTTATAATTGGGATTATGAGAACATGTCTATTGAATCATGTGATGTTATTTAATTTTGTTATCTTCTGTTTGTGAACATATGACAATTTTGTTAATTTATGTTGGTAGATCTATTTCATATGTCCAATCACATATGTTTAACTTGATTCATTTTATGACATCAGTTTATATGCAAGTTTGGGATGTAAATCATATGCTAGTTTGTATGTGAATCTTATGCAATTCTTTTTTTACATGTGCTAGTTGTATATGAATCTTATGCAAGTCTGTATGCGAATTATACACAAGTTTTTATGTGAATCAAGTGTATACATATGCTAGTTTATATGCAAAACATGTGATATTTTACATGTTTAAATTCATATGCAAATTTGTAGGAATCCATATGCTTAGGTGGATACTATATTCACATTTTTAAGTGAAAACTATATGCACATGTTTAGGTGAAACCCATATCCATATATGCAAGTTTAGGTGAAGCCCATATTCTTATATGCAAGTTCACAATTTCATGCTTAGATCTATATTTGGATCCCTGGCAGTACATAGTTTATGCAAATTTATGTTATATATGTTCATTGCCTATGCAAGTTATTGGCTATGCAAACTTATGTTATAATTCTTATTTGCAAGTTAGCTCTATTTTATGTGTTATGCAAGTCGTGATGTTTCTTTTCTTTTTATGAGTTAGACTATTTGCGAGTCTAACATATTTCATATCAAAACGTACGAATAGCGTGGGGACAATGGGAAAATATTAATTATGTAAATTGTGAATTAGCATAAAATGGCTTTAAAAGCATGTAATTAGTTTGAGACATTAATTGGTATAATTTATATACCTAAAAAGTATGGACATAATTTAGGTGACAATTATGGACATAGTTTAATTTGGAAATTATTGAAAATTTGAATAGGGATAATTAATTCATATTGGGGTGAAATAATTATGTGTAATAATAAACACCTAAGACACGAGGTTAGACTCGTTTGTGGTATTAGACTTCCCAGACCCGCCCGACAAATCCAGCAACCACAAACGGTAGTCTAATGTGAGAGGTCGAAGGCATAAATTAAATGTGTAACAATTGTAAAGACACGAGGATAGACTCGTTTGCAGTATAAGACTGCCCGGACCCGCCCGACAAATCCAGCAAACGCAAACGGTATTCTAATGTGGGAGGTCTTACAAGGTTAAGGTTATAATGAATTAAGTAACACTTAACCAAGATAAACATGTGGCTGGACATGGGAGTTAAGTGGGTGACATGGGTGACATGTGAAATACGATTAGAAACACTTAACCAAATTGAAACATGTAAGAAGACATAAATAAGAGGGGGTTTAGTGGGAAATCCTAAGTGGAGACCAAGCATAGGTGAAAAGCTTGTCAAGCATGGGGGACCCTTTTTAAACCAGTAACCCATTAAGTATCTTTGTGAGCTCGGGTTAGATCGAGTACGGGATACGCCTACTGGGGTTGATTGTAAGAGATCAAAACGGGTTAGCGGTGGCAACGCAAGTCCAATGGGGTCATGTGAGTGTGTGAGCCCGGGTTGGTAGATAAGACGTTGTTGCATCGTGTAGATATAAGCCATGCATCTTTAGTGGTATCGGGTTGCCACTTTTGGAAGTGATACACCCCACTGTGGGACCAGCACATATATCTACGAGTTAGGGAGCCGATCGCATGGGGGTAGTGGGTACGACTAGTGGATATAGGGGCAGGCAGCACCTATATAGACAACTAGGGGTATACCAAACTTCCATTATGATTATTATGTTCAGTAGGCGGGATCAACTTTTAGGGTGACTAGTAATGGTGCAGTATAGTAAATATCCTATAGTGATTAGGAGCGAGATTAACGCCAGAATACTCCTCTAGTTTGTTTTGTCTTGCCCACTTGTTTCACAGTCATTCCTTGTTTTACCAGTTTATGCCTTATCCTAATTACTTTAATAATTATATTGTTAAAGTTATTGGACTCGCCAGACTTTATGTATGACCCCCTTTGTTTTCGCCTCTTTTCTTTCTTGCCCCCCTCCCCTCCCCCCTCCCAGGTTCTCAAGGTGGGACTAGTGCTAATGGAGCTTGATTTGGAACTTTCTCTCTCTTTGGAAGTGCTTGGATTGCTGAAAGTAAAGTTCAGCTCATCTCTTTTATGGCTACTTATGTTGGGGTTATGCTTTTTACTTTATGTACTCAGAAAACAATTTGTCAAGATGGATACTAAGTGTACTTGGTTTTACTGTTGGTTTATGATGTTGTTGTAATCAAACTATTTCTCCACTTCAATAAAAGTTGTTTTAAAATTTTCAAGTACCAATATGTGTATTTGTATTGTTATATTCTATTCTATACACCAATAATACTCCATGAAAGTTAATGCATTCCCTTTGAGAATGACATTAATGGATGTGGGGTGACATTAATGGATGTGGGGTGTTACAATAGTTGTATATTTATCGTTTGACATTCCCCATTAATATGCGATGTAAATTTGCTAGAATGATTGATATTTTTAAACATTAATATGTTGAAATGTTAATTTGATATGTTTAAACATTAAAATGTAGAGATGTTAATTGGTCGAAATGTAAACCTATTAAAATATCTAGAAACGATTACTGTTGTAAACATACATGTTCTAATTACATGTTAACCTGTGACATTATGTACCTGAACCACTAACTGTAGAAATTGGGATAATTACATGTTAAATTGTTAGATTAGAATAATTACATGATTGATAGTTACATGTAATTATTTTAGAATGGAGTTAATTACATGTTTGGAAGAACATGTGACATGATTATAAGTTAAAAATGGAATTGACATGATATTACGTGTGACATGAAAAAAAATAGAATTACAGTAAAAAATTGGAAGAATGAATACGCCCAAATTATATGGAAAATTTACAGTAAGTAGAAAACTGTAACCGCACTTAGACACGAGGTTATGTTCAACCTATGGTAGAAGTCTGCCCGGAGCCGCCTGGAAATCCAGCGTTCGCAAGTTGTTAATTTAATGTAAGGGGTCTAGTGCCTAAATATACATGTAATGGTGCTAAGACACGAGGTTAAGTCAAATTATGGAAGAAGTCTGGCCCGAACCGCCCAGCATATCCAACATCCAGAAATGGTCAGCTTAATGTGAGAGGTCTAGTGCAATAACATATATATGAATATATGTATATAAAAGGATAGAAATAAATGTCACTAATTAAGATTAATGGAAATGAATAGGAAATGAATGAAAGTTACAACAGTAAAAGAAGTGGAATGAACAGGGAATGATAATAACCTATTATAATTAATTACATTAAGGAGAATGTTATATAACAGGTAGGTTTGTCCTAGGGATAAGTGGAAATTATAACTTAGGTTATAATAAACTATAAAGAAAATAGAACAAATTATGTAATGAGATAAGTTGTACTTAATTGTAAATTAAGAATCTGTAAGATCGAAAATCTGAAATCTACTGATAAGGACAACATAAGTTATATTAACTGAAAGGAAACTTATTAGTAAACCTTAGTTAAGAGAACTAAGTTAATAAGTAAACAAAGATAATTTGTACTGACAGCGTAAGATGGAAATATGATTAAATAAGAAAGAACAAGGTGAATATATGAGATGAAATAAGTTATATTTAATCATAAATAATGAGTGACATGTTAAACAGAAAATATGCGATTACATATTAAGTAGAACATGTTATTGTAACTGTGGAATTCGACAATGAATAATACAAAAGGATTGTAGATTACATACCTTGGATTACAATCTATAGAATAACATGCTATTGGCTTATTAATGAACTTAAACGGGTTAAGTTATATAACTGAAATTAATAAGCAAGAGGAACTTGGTAACTCAAATAAGAAGTCAATATGACTAGGAATAACCAAGTTGAATGGAAATCTGAAAGGGAAGAGCAAGTGTGTAATTAAATGATTAAACATAAGATCTAATAACAAATTAACCTAAGGCACCTTGACCAGCCTCTACGTCTGAGGGTAAATAACCCAACAGGGTAGATCATCGTGGTTTCATGGGACACAAGGGGAGCGCACGTCCATTTGATTATTCTACTTGTTCTGCTGATATTCTGCTGGCTTCAAAGGACTGGAAAGGGAAGCACGCGGCTTCCTGGGACGTGGAGGGTACTCCTGGTAGTCCTCTATGATGTGACAGTGTTCGACTGTGCTCACAGAGGTTAGGTCTGTGCATTTCTACCCGGTGAGTATGCCTTGATTGCCATGATTGTGGGCAATCAAAAGACTGTAGGGTGGCATAAGTGATTCACCGATCCAAGTTGCCTTGACTAGGCTAGGTTACGACCAATCTTGAGTACTGGCAGGTCTAACCACCCATGAGCAAGTCATCGGGTACCTACCATTGACAGTCAGCTTGATACGTAATGCGTGATGCGGAAAGACGGAGAGCTAAACCAAAAGACCATGGATCTTTAGCTATCGAGGCTATGGGTGAGGGACAAGCCAATTAGGAATTGTTGTTTATTGTTTGCTCTTAGGACAGGTCATTATTTATCAACCTTGTTCGTCTTTCACTAGTTTAGGGAGGGGTCAGGTGGGGCCATAGCCATTGAAAATGTAGACCTTAGCATCTATGTATACAGATATCTGAAAAGCTCCTGACCGAGTTATGTGTTTCTTGTATAGCCCTGCCATGGGACTCGTGCATAGTAAAGGATATGTGCTGTTAAGGCATCGAGTACGATTGATGGTACGTACGTGGGAAAGGATAGATACATCCATGTCTGCTCTGGGTGGTGTATCATAGACTCTAGGGCACTACTCTGTGGTGGAATCTGATTCGATCGAAAGTGGAAGTCTGTACGCTTACGTAGCATGACAATGGCAGATCTTTGCGGAACGTAGCATTGTTCTATAGTGATTCGTACGTCACTCTGGCGTAGGATGAGGGACTGCGTATATTTCTATGGTGTTACGGTGGAGACCGTGCGAGTGGGGTACTATGGGATGTACCTTGATATTGGGGATGGCTACATATATATTGTATTAGGTTAATCCATTGGGAAGTAGATGGGTACTACGTGTAACACCCCGTAATTTTATAACATTAAAATTCACAAATTAAAGTATGCTTAATTTTTAGAAAAGAATTAAGTGAAATGGGTTGCGCAGAGAAATATATATTGATATATATATATAAAAATTAAAAAAATAAATAAATAAATATGTGAAAAAGTTCAAAACAGCAAATTGGGAGGGGAAATAACCGAAACGGCCCATTTATGAGGTCAACCGTGCCTCGCTGGGTCAACTAGGGGTTAATCCAGGGTGTTTGGCTGTCAACCCGTGGGCCGATTCGCTCAAATGCAGATTTTGCATTTGATTGGTTCTCATGGTTCAGGGTTAATCTAATGGTCCTAAATAACTTCCTACACCTATAAATACATCCTAATGCTAACCCTAAACCTAATTAAAATAGAATAGTTACCATCGCCATGGAAATCAATGGAGCCGCCGCCAACTAAGAAAGAAGAAAAGCAAATTCAATTCTAATTCTCTCAACCCTAAAGCAAAGCAAAACTCTCTATTTTCTTCTCTAAATTGTGAGTATGATGATCATAACAAGATTATTATCATTTTAATTAGGTTGAGTTATGAATGGATTATGAGTAGATGATGTGAATTATCATATCTGATGTTGTAAACCCCTTTTGCTATCATGTATATTGTAAATCCAATGTTATGTGATGATGATATCTTATATGTTGTAAATCATGCTATGATGATGTTATGTATGTTGAAAGTTTCTATGCTAAGTTGTGATGAATCATACATGTTAAAAAGGCCATGATGTTACCATCTATGCTAGTTAGTTCATATTAATTAAATCATCATGTTTGGGTTATGTTGATCTATATGACAAGTCACATATGCAAGTTAGATTGATTAGAAAAGTTATGAACATATGCCAAGACATCTATTATGACATCTAGAATTATGCTATGACATATGTGATATCCTATGCTAGTTCACACCATCATTATGTTGCCTAAAAACCCCATATGCAAGTTTATGTATAGATTTGGGCTATGATCATATCATGTAAATTGAGACATTTAACAAGTTGACACCTTTTGATCCTTAACATGTGTAGTTTATGCAAGTTTCACCCCTATTATGATTAGATTTATTTTAATTGTCTATATGTTGTGATAATTTATCTTTGTGCTAGGTGTTAGACTATACAAGTCTAGCCTATATTATGTGTTGAATAAGCGAACGTCTAAACGTGGGGTAGGGGTAATGTTAAGGATTTAATATTAAAAAGTTGGGGTGCAATTGATATGATTTTGCATGCCATAAGTGGATGGCCATAATTGAGTCAATTATGGACATCATTAAAAGTTGACTTAATTAATAATTTGAATAGGGAATTATTAAAACTGGTGTAAAAGATTTTAAGTGTTAATCAATGCTTAGGACACGAGGTTGGACTCATTTGTGACGTAAACCTGCCCGGAAAATCCAGTGGTCACAAATGTTAGCCCAATGTGAGAGGTCCTAGGCCTAAACTAAAGCATAATAGTTGTAAAGACACGAGGTTAGACTCTTTTATGGTGTAAGACTGCCCGGACCCGCCCGGCAAATCCAGCTGCCATAAATGCTAGTCTAATGTGAGAGGTCTTTATGAGGTTATGTCCTGAATGAATTAAGAAATACTTAACCAGATAAACATGTAAGGTGGGACATGGGGGTTAAGTAGGTGCCTTGGGTGGCATGAGGAATCTAGGGGGTGCCCTTAGTGGCATGTGAAATACGATTAGTAAGACTTAACCAAACACACATGTAAATGAACATGACTAAGAGGGTTAAGTGGGATATACTAGTGACAAGCTTAGGTGGGTAGCTTGTGGGGGGCCATTTCGACCAGTATCCCAAATGTATCTGTGTGGGCTCGACCCAAGTCGAGGACGGGACACGCATGATGGGTTTGACTGTAAGAGGCCAAAACGGGGAGCGGTGACAACGCAAGTCCAACGGGTTTCATATGCGTGTGTGGACCCGGGCTGGTAGGTAAGACGTTGTTGCATCGTGTAGGTATAAGTCGTGCATTCTCAAGTTGTATCGTGTTGCCACTTTAGGGGAGTGATACACCCCACTGTGGGGCCAGCACGGGTATCTACGAGTAGGGAGCCGATCGAAAGTGGGTAGTGGGGTACACCTAGTGGAGATAGGGGCAGACGACACCTATGTAGTCAGCTAGGTGTAAGTAAGGCTATTTATAAAGTTTCTGTGTGAAGCAAGTGGGATCAAACAATAGGGTGACTGGTGTGGTGCAGTGTAGTAATGTGCGGTGCAGTGTAGTAATCATTCGTTAGTAATTAGGTGTGCCTTTACCGTTATCTTTAACGTTATCTTAAACGCTGTCTTTATCTTCCTAAGAGTTCATAGACATTTACTTGTATTCCAGCTTATGCCTTAGTCTAGTTATTTTGATAATAGTATTGTTAGAATTATCATACTCGCCAGACTTTATGTCTGACCCCCTCTATTTCTATCCTTTTTCCCCCTCTAGGTCCTCAGGTTGGGCCCAGCTCTAGTGGAGTTTGATTGAATTGCTTCATCTCTCTTTGGAAAGCTTGGACCGTTGAAGTAAGGTCCAGCTTGTTATCTTTTTAATGGCTATTTATGTAATGGGATTATGTATTTTGTTTTTATGAAGATGGATATTGTACTTGGTTATGATCTATGGTTTTATGATGTAACAAACATGTTTAATTTCCACTGCAATAAAATGAAGTTTTAGATTTCCAAGTACTATTTACTATCTGTCTTGTTGTAATTTTTCTGTTCTATATTCACTTATAACCTCCATGGAAGTTAATGCATTCCCTTCGTGAGTGACGTTAATGGACGTGGGGTGTTACACTACGTGTGTGTAAGCCTTGAGTGTTGTTAACCCAGGTAACCTAATAAACAAGAAAATGTAACTGAACGGTATATATAGCATTATCCAAATGCGTAGTTTATATCCTGTCACTAAAACTTGTGTTCTGACCCCCTCCTCATATCATACTAGCAGTTTAGATTTGTGGCAAAGATATGATAGCTTTGGACACTGGTTAGGCAATATTATTATCTGGGTAAGGCGATATTTTGATTATACATTATCCATTCTGTTGTGAGATGTTTTCTAAGATGTGATATATTTTATATCTCTGTCTTTTCTGTAGGATACTAAAGCAACCAACACGAGTTTCGATAGATTAGAATTTTGAAAAAAATTCAGTCTATCCGAATTCGGGTTATTATAGAAATATGAGGCAAAAATGCGAGGGCCACACTCACACAAACACAGCGGGCCTACAAAAAAGAGTTGCAACGAAAAGCCACAAAGTCTTTGGTTTCTACTTCTCCTCAAGTTCAACCTCCGTAAGCAGGTGCTTCTTGGACTTATCGCTATTGGACCCCTTAGAACCTTGATTGTGCTTGCCTTGATTTTTCTTCGATCCCCTTCTCCATTCCATAAGTCTTCGTCTCCTCGGTCGATGTAGAAGATTGCAAGACACTGGAAGGAGGAACGTCCTGAAAGGGATCGACTAATAGGGTCCCATAGTTGATTCAAATTATAGCTTGGAAAGCTTACTCTCCTGCTAGGCCTTAATTTCTATCATGCTTAAGGCACCCTTTTTTCTTGTATATTCCGTGTAGATAACAACCTCTTCACATTCAGCCTGAGAACTCCCACCGTACAGTCCCTTCAATGCATCAATCATTCCTTTGTTTTTGTCTGGACCGTTGACGTGGTATTTGAGATTCATCAGCAGCTTTTGATTGAGTCTCGGGAGAGGCCTGAACCGGATAGGCACCTATAGCTGGAAAAGTAATAATAGTTAGTCCTTCGGGAATAATGGGCATTACGAATTTCACCTCTATCGATTACCAACACAATAGTAAAACTCTCTCGAATTTCTGTGAAGTTAAAGAGATACCTTCTAAGGGGCCACCGCTTGAGAGTTCGAGAGTTTTGAGCGTCTTGGTGATTGGAGTCGGAGGGTTGGATATTTTTGGAGTTTGGAAGTCATGATCGTAATACTCCACTTCTCCGGATCTGAGAGCTGTAGGAGAAGGACTAGAACTACTTTAATGATAGCTTTTCCCTTATCTTGAAGCCTAGCGACATCCTCAGCCTACTTCTACAGTCTTCTCCCATCCACCAAATTTCGAGATCGTTGTCCCTTAAGAATCTCCTCATTAATTCCTCCTCATCCACTACTCCTCTTTCTGATAAACGCCTCTTCTCCTCAACCAACTCACTCCAGTCATCAGCTAGAGTTGTAGGGTAGTCTTCGGTCCAAGAGATATCACGATACCGGAGGATCCGAGTGATGGAAGTCATCACCTAAGGCCCGAACTCCTCTTCTACTTTCTATGCCTCTTTTACTTGCTTCTTCAATGCCTTTATTTCCATATCATGTTGGAGTTGTGAATTGGAGGCAGACTCCAGGGAATTATTGGCATTTTCCTCATTCGATTTAGCCCTTGTTTTAGCCTCAGCCAGCTTGGCCCTCAAGTCAGCAATCTCTTTCTCCCAAGAACTTTTATCATCTTTGAGGCTGCTACACTTAAGGTTTAAATTAGTGTTCTCCTAAGTAAGAGCCTTTCATTCATCCTTAATGGATCTCGTTCTCGGGCACTAGGAATTGATCTCTCTATGGAAGAGGTCCTTTAGGTCATAATATAGTTTTTTATATTTTTCAACATCCGCTTCCACCGTCTTCAATTTAGTTTTGGCATCTGTAAGTTCTTTATCGACGTGGTCCAAAGAGATTTTATCGTAGTCCCACATCTGCTTCTGGTAGGTCAAGTCTAGCTCAAGGTCGCGAATGATTATGGATAGCTTCTGGGTATACTTACATATTTCTTTGTATTTCCCAATGAAAAAGTCTATCTTTTTTAAGCTTGTCACCATCGTTTTCGGGAACAGGTTGCAGGGTCAGGATGAAGTGCATATGTTCGAAATAATATTGAGGAAACTTCCCTTGTAGAACATTTATCCTTTCTGCAGCAGATGCTTTGAGGGCAACACGCTTCAAAATAGAAATGTTTGTGGATTTGTACTTGCTCGGAATCACTGTCATCTTATCCTTGCCTTTATCTTGAGGCTCGGAATGCTTCGTGGAATGATATTCTTTGTGCGACGTACCCTTTTGAGAGGTTGAGGCCTTAACAACCGACTTGTTACCCTCATGAGAGTCCTTATATCTTTTCAACCTATTGGAGTCATGGAGGAGCAGAGAATGGGAACGAGTATGAGGACGATACTTATATTTATTGTGTCTTCACTTTCTATCTCGCTTCTCTCTATCTTGGTCATCTCTCTCCTAATCTGAGTGATATTTAGGACGAAACGCGCTCATGTAGATGCTGCTACGGAACTTTTGGGGATTTTATGGTCGAGACGACATCGTACCTGCAATCCAAAGAAAATCAAGGAGTAGAACTGTAAAGGCATACGAGGGAAGAGTGAAGTGACGTGTAGTTCGTTTTTCGCATGTATTCTAGTTCATTCCCCCGATAGACCCATGGTCGGCGCCTTGCTAGTGGGTGTAATTTGTTCGACCCTAGTTGATATGCTTTCTACTTTAGGCGAAGGAATGAAAGTCTTAGAGGAAACGTTTGGGAAGTTGTATTGATCAGTTGGAAGTTCTAGATCTTCCCGCCGATTAATGATATTCTCTGAGGAGGGTGATCCGCCCCTTTGGATTAGTGATTGGGGTCTCGATTTCAGAGTATGTTCTGATATGGACTTCCGTACCACCTCCTTCTCTAGAATAGAGGATTTCTCAACGGCTGATTCCTATATAGAAGGAGTTTTTAGCATCCACTCGGTGCTCTACTCTAGAGACATATCTTTATTTTTTTTCCTCTGGCTTCTGATTGGAGCCGACGATGCTTTTTTCTTTGCGACATGCTTGACCTGGACTCAGGGTTGGGTCGTAGTACCAAATGGCACCCCGACTGAGGGAACGACCGTTGGCATCCTGACTGGGGCACAACTACCAGTGGAGCTGCAGTAGTGTCTGAGCACCATCTACACCCAAGGTCCAATCGTTGCCAAGCAGATGGTATTATGAAGGAGATCATCTGCAATACACATCTTAATGCTTTGAAGATTATCTAGCACTCTTTCCAAGGCAGCCAAATGAGCGTAATACACATCGTTGGTGGACTTTGATGGACTTTGACTGCAAAGAAGTTCAATGTTAGAAACCCCTCAGCAAAGTTTAAAGAGCAAGTTAATATTTGACACTTACTGCATTGATTCCATCTTCTCATGACTCCTTCCTAGTGTGGAACATAAAATCATTCAGGCATTATATCTTCTAGTTTTATGAATCCCTCGGTTATGAATCGTTTGCTCAAGGTAGATTCGAAGTAAAGAAAGGATGGAGTCTTCTTCTAGTGCTTGAAATTTTAGAAGAAGGCATTAACTTTTATGGTAGTCCCATGGTGCAGATGCTCTCCGTAGACTATGTATAGCGAGAAGAGGTATGCGTACACCGTAGGATGTAGCTACATGGGTGCCAATTTCATGCGGTGTAGGAAATTGATGATGAAGAGGCTGAAAGGAGGAATGCACCCTACTATGAACATCTATTGGCTAATTATCATGTAGCCTTCAGGAGGATTACAAGCTGCATCGGAGTTGGCACCTAGATTTGATCAAATGGAATCCTATGCTTTGTGGACAACCTCTTCGACTTTGCCTAATCCATAGAGGTGGGCTATGATTCTGATTGATCATTTAAAGGGACGGTCTCAGCAAAGGTGATGGGGGTTCCTTCTCCTTCGAGTTCCTTGCCTTCAGATGTTGACTCTTCCCCAGACGACGAAGTAGATGACTCCTTATCATGGGGCTTAACTTCCAATTGTGGGTCTTCTTGTGAGTTGGTCCTTGAACTAGACTCTGTTTTGGGATCCTACTAGATACACTTTCGTTTTTCAGACTCAGATGCTCACGTAGAATATTTACAAGCATATTTTATTGTACTACTCAAGAAATTCCTTTGGTTAGAGCAGAAAATCAATACCATCCTGTGTATGCTAGTGCGGTGCGGGCAGTGTGGCAGTGCAAGAAATATAAATAAGGCAATGTGAATAAAGCATTTAAAAAAGAGCGGAAGAGTTCGAAAGACCATTGTCCCTAACCGTCTCGTGAAATCACGATTGTAACCAACTTTATGTTGTGTTCTTGTGAAAAGCAGCGCTTTAGCATTTGGGTAGTCCAAAGTCACATTTGTATGCAAGTTCGTATGTCCAGACTCCAGATATGCTATCCTAACTATCCAGATGCTCATTTAGATTGTTATCATTCTGGGTTGTTGTAGTCTTTGGGTATAGTCCAAGCATCAAAGTTGGGCATCGAATATAGCTTAAGTCTGGATCGATGATTCTAGCTCGATTGCATTCAATCATTGAGCACCAGATTGATCTCTCCTTGGTTTGAGTAGCATCTATATCGAGTCAATATTTGTGTGGTTGAATATCCTCCAGTTTGATACAGCTGTATCGAACTGAAGCCAAAAAAATTTCTTCCCTAAACTCCTTCGAACCGGTCAGTCCTCCAATCCGACCATCGCCTACTCAACTAATAGCCATATCGAACCAAAACTCCATACTTCCTTCAAAATGTCACCAACTTCTCCTTCTGCAACTTCTTCGAAACTAACCGCTCTCTAGTTCGACAAGCATACCAAACTGAGATATGTGTGCTACTTTGCATACTCCACCTCAACTCCTCTTCTCCACTACCATTATGGACTCTGCCATTGAATCTAACATCCTTGAATTCCTCACACTATCTTCTATAGCATCTTGATCCCCACAAAGCCTGCCCACTTAACAATTCATCATCTCAACTGATTTACCAATCCAACCTCGCAATGCTTCTACAATATCGAGATCGCCAATGGTGACGTCTCCAACACTATCGGAGGCAAACCCGATTGCCAATTGTAATTCGAGATTAATTTGTGAAAAAAAGCGGAGCTGTGGTTCAAGTTGTGTCGAGCAACTTAGAAAGAAAATTTCGAAACTTACCTAATATGATTTTGATTCAAGAATATTAAAGGGGGTCTTGATTGAATTGAACGAAAGTGAAAATCGAATTGGGGATTTAGGAATGGCATGGTAAATTTCTTGATTCAAAGTGATGAAGAGTTAAAGTAAATAAGTAAAGAGAAAGCACGGGCCAGGTACATATAGTAAAAAAACAAAAGGCTCCTCGCCTTCCAAATGGTGTGACAACTAACCTATGTTGGATCAACAATTTCGACCAGGTGATCAGTTTGATCATCGAGCTAGGGTACAAAAAAGAGAAGCACAACTATTGGCTTGACCTCATATAATGATCAATTTGCGCAGAAAGACAACATCTCTTGGTAATGACCTCTGTGTGTGCAAGCACGTACGGGAGCCAACGACTTGACATAACTTGACTATGTAATTAACATATTCAAATTCTTGACTTGACGGGGTTTGAATATATACTTGTGTCTTCTGATTGCTTCAATCAACGACTTTGGCTTAGTGAATATCATCGGGTGCAGAATGAAGTATGATTAGATACTTAGAGTGCAAGTTCCAGGACTATCCAAGAAGACACAGCTACCCGTCCTCATTTCCTTATAAAACAGATGACATTCCAATAAGGTGCAGCTCAATAGATTCGAAGCACATCCCGCCTTCAACGTGACATACTTTGGTGGGAAATATGTTGACCTACCTTTAGAAAAGGACGTCAAGGTTCATAAACATTTATAATCATAGCGCTTGAGACCTGAGTGAAGCATGTTCCATCCGTTACAAGACCAGACAAGCTTAGTGTGATGTCGTACTCGGTCCGATATTATCTCGGATCAACCAAGATTGTCTTTAGGAAGCTCTAGTTCGATACGTTCCTGCCTTGACTAAATAGTTAAGAAGCAAGATTAAATTCAGTATGAATTCAAGTGGCAGCTCTAGATGGGAAATTACCCGATTCGACTATATCGAGCAGGGCCTGATCGAAGCAGATAGATATCTCCCTGGTGACTCGCTCCAACTACTAACTGGTCACTTCCATGAGCTACGAAAGTGTCGGATCGACCTCCACGTGGGCCAATCGAACCCGGCATGACTCTCCATGTGATGCCCCACGTCCGTTAATTTCACTCATTATCAGAATGCATTAAGTTTCGTGAAGCGTTATAGGTAAACAGAAACAGAATATCACAAGACAGATATAAAATACCAGCGGGAATTTAAAACTTCATTATTTAGTAGAAAAGCTTCATAGTCTCAAAACCAGTTACAGAATCAAGATAAAATACAGAAATCAAGTACATGAAATCAAAACATCTGTCTTGCACTAAAAGCCATCAGAGTACAGAAATGTAAAATCATTATCCTCAATAATAACCATAATAAAGTAGACAAGCAGTCAAAGCAATACATCAAAGTAGATCCAAATCCAAGCAGAAACAGAAAAGAGAGTCCTAATCAAGCCTGAGTGTTCCCACCCTGAGCACCTGGGGCGAAAGAAAGAGAGAGAAAAGGAAACAAAACATGTCAGACATAAAGTCTGGCGAGTCCAGTGAATTTAAGCAAATAAAGTAGCAAAAGTATCATGATAGGCATATAAACTGGATGAGAGATAACAATGTCATATAACAAGTATAAACAAACTGAACAGGATAGGCAGATTATGCTTCTCAAATACTTTTCTCTGCACCAATACTAGTATAATATATATGTGATAGGATTAGGGGTCCCCTAGTTACTCAGCAGAAACAGAATGATCCCCATAAAAATATAATGGTAGGATTAGACATACTCTAGTAACGGGTTTTACCCTAACATAAATAACAGGCACCTCAGTAGAAATAACGGGTGTTACCCTAAACAGAAATAATAAGTACCTCAGCAGAAACATATAGGACTAGATGTACCCTAATTACTACCCCAAGCGATCGGCTCCCTAATGTGTAAATACCTTGTGTCTGCCCCCACGGTAGCGTGTATTACTTCCTGAAGTGACAATCTACAGAAGGACATGGATCTATTTACTGGTGCTACAACGGCTTATTTTCCCCTTACAGATTGGACTCATTCACGCACATGACTCTGTTGGAACGCGCCCGTTTACACCCCCTTTCAGATGAACCTCTTATAATCAGTTCAATATGCATGCCCTGACCCCTACCTAGTGTGTGGTCCTCGTTTAATACCGAAGTGAGTTACTGACTGATATGGGTCCCACATAGCAGATGACACAAGTCAAACCCCTAAACTTGTGTCCCCCAAATTAACTAGCATTTTTAATAGGTTAAGCCTACATATTAACAGGTTCTCATAACCTCCACAGATTAACAGGTTAAGTTTCACAGGTTAACAAGTTTATTTAGCCCCAACAATTTAAACAGGTTTACATAACCCCAACAGATTAAACAGGTTTACTTAACCCCAACAGTTTAAAATAGGTTTACATAATCCCAATAGATCAAACAGGTTTACTTAACCCCAACAGACTAAAATAGGTTTACATAACCCCAACAAGTAAAATAGGTTTACTTAACCGTAATAGACTAAACAGGTTTCACAGGTTACTTAGAGTTTCATTAGCATGTTCCGCTTAATCTTCAAATTAAGCCTACAGATTTGTATGCCCCCAAATCCTAGTCATAATTCACAGTATAAAATATGCCCCCAAATTTTAGTCATATTTCACAGTATAGGATATGCCCCTAAATTCCAGCCATGATTCATAGTACATGATATGCCCCCAAATCACCCTTCCTAACAATTCCCAATTCGGCCCAATTTCGTTTGTACGCATATTTCAGCGATATTGGCCTAGGATCGAAGGTAGCCTAGGCTATAAAAATAAAAAAAGAAAATGAGGAAGAGAGAAGAACAGATCCAGATATAAAATAAAAAAATGTAGGCATATGATAACAGAAATACGCATATAAGAACTGAATAGAAGAACAGGTGTATAGAAGATATATGTAATTATAAAAGAACTGTTTAGGTGTGAATTAGTTTCTTAACATGCATAGGTTCAGATCCAGATTTATAAACATGTCAGGGTTACTGTTAATTTTTTATATCTAAAAGTAACATGAACTCACAGAGATTGGGTCGATGCACAAGAAACGTTTCTGATGTATGTATAGGTTGAAGTTTGAAGAAGATAGTCTGATTCAATCCAAGCCGGGGCAGCATCTCATTGTCTCTATTGTTTTAGGTGTAGAAAACCGTAGAAATGTTGTCCTTTATATAGCCTATCCTCAACGAACCCAGCCAAAAAATTTGTCCTTGATCACATAAATTCACCCTGCCAGATCCCTGTTGGGTCGACCCACCTCTACCTAGGTCGACCCATGGGTCGAACCACTTGCCCTATCATCGACCCGTAGGCCGACCCAGACCAGGCATGGGTCGACCCTTAACATGTCGATTTCCAGCATGCCCCTACCCCTTTTCCCGCTAACGTATGTGAACTGATTTGTATTTTGGTTTTGAATTATATATGTCTTCTTATACATATACAAACTTCTAAGCTTTATATCTTTCTCATACAATGTCCGTTCTATGCAAACTCAGAGTCTATCTTAATCAGAATTCCGAGACGAAAGCAATGGTATAGTCATTTTTACTTAATTCCCAATGTTTAATCAAGTATTCTTTAGTTTATTGTTAACTGTATCTTTTAGAATTATGGGGTTTTACATTCTCCCCGTAGGATTACGTCCCTGAAATTTCCAAGTTAAGAAGAATGCGTACTAGATCTACCTACAATTATCTACGCATCCATCATCCATAGGCATCCATTGTCCTTAAGTGATTTCTAATGCTTGTATGAACATACGCGAAGGTGTGTGTATATGTCCCTGTCCTAATGCGAGAAATTAGGTGGTCTACTGATTCGGTCGACCTCATTAATGCAATGTATGCTAGTGCCATGAATCCAACATGTATGCAAATAGTCATAGTATATCATGTAAATGCTATATGTTTGCACAATCATCCATCCAAATGCAACATCCATATGATGATACATCCACTTCGATCCATTAAGAAAAATGCACACACATCCATATGCAATATGAGGGTTCTCTATGCTGATCTAATGCCTAGTGTATGTGTATATGCATCCACTAGCAAACACTTGCATCCATCAAACATAACTTGTCTCAAACACATGTTTACATCCATTGGTTTTGTGACAACCCGAATTCCGACGGACCGATTTTTTTTCAAAAATCCAATCCATCGAAACCCGAGTTGGTTGCTCTGGTATCCTGCAGAAAAAGACAGAGAAAAGAGATATGTTAGAGTTCGGAAAACACCTCACAGCGGAAGGAGTAAAATATAATATATTTAAAACATAGCTTTACCTTAATCACAATACTGCTAAATCAGTATTCCCAAAGCTATAAGTCTCTGTCTAACCTGCGAATGTTATGAGGAGGGGTCAGAACATAAGTTCTACATGAATGAATATACACTACACTTCTTGAATAATCCTACATATACCATTCAATTACACTTTCTTATTTATTAGGTTATACGTGTTATTAGCACTCAAAGCTTACACACCCGTCGCACCCATCTACCCCCTAGTAGATTAACCTAATATAGTGTACATGTAGCTACCCCCAAACTGAGGTACACCCTGTGATACCCCACTCGCACGGTCTCCTCCGTATCGCCACAGTAATATGCGCAGTCCCTCATCCTATGCCATAGTAACGTACAACACTACATCTTCATAGAACCACTATCGTTGTGCTACCTAAGCGTACTGACTGCTGTCCTCGAACTATTCGATCGAGTTTGGTTCCATCACCGAATAATGCCCTCTAGTCTACGATACACCACCCAGAGCAGACATGGTTATAACTAGACTTTCCCACGTACGTATCATCAATCGTACTCGATGTTACTACTGCACATAATCTCTACTTGTGCACCCAAGTTCCGTGGCAGGGCTACACCAGAAAACACAGAACTCGGTCAGGAGCTTTTCTATATCTGTACGGGCCCGCCTCTAAGAGTGTCCAATGTACAGATATCCCTCGGGTTTGGTTTTTCTATGGTGGCTATGGCCCCACCTCAGCCGTTCCCTCAACTAGTAAAGACCACATGAGCTAAGCGACCACCCCTAACAAGCAAACAATCTAAACATCCATGTGGGGTCTCCCCGCACCTATCCCTTGATAGCAAAGGTTAACGTTCTCTAGGGGTTAGCTCTTGTCTTTTCGCATTCCTTAGGCTGCTGGTGACATGTGTCGATGATCTTGCTATCGTTTGGTCTTGACCCTCCACCTCCGCCTGAGGCAATCGCCAAACCACCCTTAATGCCACCGCATACAGCATTCGGACTGCCCCTACTTGTGCAGTCAAGGCCTACCCACCTGGTAGTTCCGTGCAGATCCAACCTCTGTAATTCTAGCCCGAAGCTAAACCACTACAGAGGACTACCAATACCACCTTTAACGTCTCAGGAAGCTGCGTGCTTCCCCTTCCATTCCGTTGGAGCCACCAAAGTAGCGAACGTGCGCTCTCCTTGTGCGTTATGACACCCTCATGATCTACCTCGTTGGTTTATTCATCCTACAACGTACGGACTGCTTCAAGCGCTTTAGTTTTATATGTCATTAGACCCTAAGTCTAACCATTTATTTCACGCTTGTGCCACCTCGTCAACTTTCTCATTTAACTTGGTTATTCACATTAGCTTCCTTTTTTTCGTATTCACCAAGTTACCCTTGCTTATTAATTCAATTTATACTTAACCCACTTAAGTCCATTAATAAGCCCACAACATGTTATTTTCCAATTTCATAAAATATTCCCTTTTTGGATTACAACAACATGTTATACTTAATTCATAGTTAAGTATGCCTTATCCCACATACATACTAATTAGGAGAATAACCCTCTAAACACCAGCCCCAAAGACCGAAATCAACATCAGACTGGCACCCAGAGAATTACTCATCCCAACCAACATATATGATTCTAATTTACTTCTTTTCCACTCATATAACTTATATCATTTTTAATTTCACATTTCTCCTTTCCAAACCACTTAATTTAAGTAGGTTATTTATCATTCCCCATTTCTTGTCATTAATTTTAGATTTGACTTATTTCATAGTAAAAGTCGTCCCACCCTTCAAGTCTTGTATTACATCTCAAGTCATAACCTTCCTTTGTCCCTATGACAAGTTTGCCTATTATTTAATTTTACATCACCGCAACTCAAGTTTATAATAGGTGATTATCATTCCCCCATTACTGTGTCATTAATTTTAGATTTGTCTTATTTCATGGTATAAGTCATCCTACCCTTCAAGTCTTGTATTACATCTCAAGTCATAACTTTCCCTTGTCCCTATGACAAGTTTGCCTATTATTTAATTTTACATCACTGCAACTCAAGTTTATAATAGGTAATTATCATTCCCCCATCACTGTGTCATTAATTTTAGATTTGACTTAACCCTTCCTTTTACTTAACCCGTTACTTCAACTTTACCCAATTCAATTAATTTATGACACCGTTACGGGTCCCATTTGGTTAAGCGTGTCTAAATTCTATTTCATATGTCACACGTGTCCCACTTACCCCCCTTTATTTTAGTTTCCATATCTTACACATGTCTTACTGCGGTTAAGTCTACCTTAGTCATGTTTTACATCACATGTGTTATAACGGTTAAGTCCACATTAGTCATACTTTACATGTCGTTTATATCACCAACTTAACCTTCTAACCATACCCATGTCACCCACATGTCTTATTATGGTTAGTATTTCTTAATTTATTTATAATGTCGTAACGATGTATGACCTCTCACATTAGACGTCCGTTCGTGGCTGTTGGATTTGTCGGGTGGTTTCGGGCAGTCTTACACCACAAACGCGCCTAACCTCGTGTCATAAACCGTTACGCCTCTAGTTCTTGCCGTTGACCTCTCACATTAGACGTCCACTTGTGGTTGCTGGATTTGCCAGCAGTTCCGGGCAGTCTTACACCACAAACGCGTCTAACCTCGTGTCATAGGCATTCATTAACAATCGTCTTTCACCCGAACCCGAAATTCATGTCATATGTTCCAAATTCTACTTAATTACATTTCATTTTTATGCCTATTTTCAATTTTCCATTCACTACACCAATTACATAATAGTTAGCCAATTTTCATATAACCTAAATTATCCAATTATAGCCAAATTCACTAATTCCATGTTATTCATACCCAAACATGCCAATTTCCAATATCCAATTATACACAATTTCATATAACCAATATTTTCCCAATATATATATCCCAACATTCCCACGTTCATACATATAATCTAATTCACCCTCTAGGCTTACTTTTCAAGTCATGAATAAATTTCACCAATTATGTTATCCAATTACATGTTGTTAATATTGAATTATACCAATTCCATATCCAATGACAATTATGTCAAACTTACATAAATTCAACACTATAGATTATATTCCTCGACTGCATAAAATAGATTATGCCCAATATATGCAATAACAATTTTTATGCCACAAATCCCAAAATTATAGATAATATTCCAATATCCCCATATTCCAATCGTGCGTATTGTATAATAAGATTTCGTCTAGGTTCGAGATAACTTAGAACCAAAAATAAAAAGGGGAAAGGATAAAAAGGAGAGAACTCAAACGTAGGCATAAATAAAATAACAGATCTTATTAAATTAACATCATATTAATTATGGGAATGGTAAATGATAGAAGCAACATTATACAGCAAATATAGTTCAAATCCACTCACATTGACTGGTTTAGAGAAATAAGCGATTTGTTGTTGATGTAGAACGCTGATTTAATCTTCTTATTTGATTATTGGTGAAGAGCTTGAATCGTTGATGAAGAATTTTGCTTCCTTAATTTGATTAAACTCCAAAGTTGATGAAGAACTTGCAAAGTAATTTAGGTTTTTGAGGCGGCGGCCATGTTATGTTGAAGTTTGGCGGCATGGAGGTGTTAGAAGGAATTGTTTATGAATTAGTCTAGGCACTATTTTATAGGTGTAGAGAGTGTTTCATAGCCGTTGAATCGCCCTAGAAGCCATCCAGTTCGTCCAACACATCAAAAATTGTCACTGCCTAGATCTGGAAAAATCAGGGGGGAGGTCGACCCCCAGGTCGACCTCCCTGGGTAGGTCGACCCCCAGGTCGATCTGCCTGGGTATTTTTCTGAATTTTTGTTGAATCTTCCGAAGGCCATAACTCTTTCATACGGAGTCCGATTTTCGAAAACTTGGACTCTATTCCAAGCAGAATTTCGAGACGAACACAATGGTTATGTCCGTTTTACTTAATTCCTAATATTTAAATTAAGTATCCTTACTTTATTCTCTTCTTTGTTACGTACACTGTTATCGAATTAATTTTTTCTTCTCTTCCATGTATTAATTAATTCTCATTGTACATCACCATTATTTACCTATCTATGCATATACACATATTTTTACATATTTTTAATTATATTAAAAATGCGGGGTGTTACAGGTTTCCTATGGAAGATTTGATCGATAAGATATACTCAAATGACAGAAGCAAGTATGAATAAAAGCTTGGAAAAAGAAGTTAAGAATGTATCCTTGAAAAGAAAAGGGTATGAAGCGCGAATCTTTTCTTCAGTCTTCCAAGTTGGATCCTCGTTGTCTTCTCCCCATTGAACTTTCATCAATTTGACTTATCTGGTGTGTAGTTTCTTAACCTCTGATCTAAGTATACAGGTAGGAACTTTTCTAACTGTCGTCTCCCTTTCTACCTCTACTTCCTCAAGCATGCTCGGCTCAACTACCTCTGTCGTATTGTGAAGACATTTCCGCAAATAAGAAATGTGGAAAACATCATGAACACCCGCCAATGTCTCTGGTAGTCTCACCATATAAGCCATTTGACATATCCTCTCCACTATGGGAAATGACCCACAAACCTTCGTGCCAATTTCCCTACAAATCCAAAGCGGACCACATTCCTCATAGGTGATACTTTGATGAAAACCATGTCTCCCACCTCAAAATCAATACCAGTACTTCTCTTACCTTCGTAAGACTTCTACCTATCCTAAGCTGTCTTCATGCGTTTGCGGATAAGATCAATCTTTTCTGAAGTCTCTCTAATCATCTTAGGTCAAAGTAGAAGCCTATCCGTGGAATCCTACCAAAAAGTCGGTGATCTGCAAGGTCGTCCATATAGTGCCTCGAAGGGTTCCATGCCCATACTAGTCTGATAGCTGTTGTTGTAAGCGAACTCAACCAATGGGATATGCTCTTCCCAAGTCCCTCCGAAGTCATACATAGCCTCAAAAGATCCTCAAGAACTCTATTCACCTTCTTAATCTTCCCATCAGTCTAAGTGTGATATGTGGTGCTCAAACATAATTGTGTACCTAATCCCTCTTGCAGGCTCTTCCAGAACTCACCAGTGAAGATGGAATAACGATCACTCACTATGGTAGAAGGTACCCCACATAGACGGAATATCTCACGAAGATAAACTGATGCCAACCACGATGCCATTCTTTTACTGTTAACAGGAATGAAATGAGCGCTCTTAGTAAGCCTGTCTATTATAACCTAGATACTAGTGTTGCATTTCCTCGATTTAGGCAAACCATCGATGAAATCCATAGAGAGCTCTCACAATTCCACTGTGGGACCTCCAAAGGATGAAGCAAACCTCCCGGCTTTTTCTGTTTAGCTTTAACTTGCTGGTAAACTAAACATCGAGAGACAAACTCCGCTACATCTTTCTTTATCTAAGCCAAAAGAAAACCCTCTTCATATCTGTATACATCTTATCACCGCCCGGATAGATAGTCATCATAGAATGATGGGCTTTCTCAAGGATTGTCTTCAACAAATTTCCTACTCGGGGAACACAAAGCCTCCCATCCCTTCGTAGCCATCCTCTATCATCCGTAGGGTATCTACTAAGGTTATTAGAAGTATCCCCTCTACTGAGCCTATCCAAGATGTCTGCTAATTGTGGGTCCTCTCACTGCAAAGATCCTATCTGGTCCATAAGAGTAGGTCGCACCTCTAAGGATGCCAACAAACCAAGTGTAAGATCCTAGATGGTCTAACATCAAAAGTCGATATGTACTCTAAACTCCTCCTCAGAGGACTCAAAGTCATCGTCTGCCTACTCAACACATCCGCCACCACATTACCTTGCCCAGGGTATAAGCAAACTCAAAATCATAGGATGCTAGGAAGTCTACTCATCTCTGTTGTCTCAAGTTGAGATTCTTGTGCGAGAACAGATACTTGAGAGATTTATGGCTCGGGTATTACTCAAACCTCTCTCCAAGTAGATAATGTCGCCAACTCTTAAGCGTGAATTCTATAGTAGCCAATTCCAAATTGTGGGTAGGCTAGTTTTTCTCATGAACTCTCAGCTGTCTACCACCGTAGCATACTACCCTTCCATCTTGCATCAAGATGACACCAAACCCTATACCACATGCATCAGTGTACACTTTGAGAACTTTGTTCTCATTAGGAAAAGTCAAAACTGGAGCTGTTGTTAGAGCCCTCTTCAACTGCTGGAAAGCATCCTCACGTTAGTGCTTTAAGAATAGGTCTGATTCTTTTTCGTTGGTCTGGTGAGTGGGGCTGACATCTTTGCGAAGTCTTAATAAACTTCCTATAATAGCCCACCAAACCAAGAAAACTCCACTCCTCTATTGCATTCTTTGGAACCTTTCAACCTTGAGCTACAACTACTTTCACGGGAGAAACCGTTATCGTATCCTTGAAGACCACATGCCCTAGAAATCTTACTTCCTCTCTCCAAAAGTGACATTTGGAGAATTTTGCCTTAAGCTGGTCTGCTCGGAGAGTCCTCAAAACCTCCCCTAAATGTAGGAGATGCTCTTCCTCGCTCTTCGAGAAAACCAAAATGGTATCCACAAAGACCCCAAAAAATTTATTCAGAAACTCCCTGAACACCCTACTCATCAGATTCGCAAAATATGCGGGTGCATTCGTCAACCCAAAAGGCATGACTAACCACTCAAAGAAACCATCTGGAGTTCTGAAAGCGGTCTTGTCTGTACTTTCGTCATCCACCCTCAACTGATGAAATCCCATGGCCAAGTATAACTGAGAGAAAACATATATTCCAACAAGAGGGTCAAACAAATCGTCAATCCTCGAAAGTGGGTGCCAATTTTTCTTGGTGAGCTTATTCAACTCCTTATAATCTACACATAGACGAAGTATCGTCCTCCTTAGTAGCAAAAATGACTGGAGCACCCCATTATGATGTACTTCGCCTAATAAATCCCTTCTTAAGTAGCTCCACTACTTGCTTGCTAAGCTCCCTCCTTTCCCTAGGAGCCATGTGGCGCACAAGCATTGCGAATGGCTTCGCATTATCCACCAAGTATATCCGGAAATCAATCTCATGCCTCGGAGGTAATTCCCTTACCTCATTAAAAACATCCGGATACTTATAAACTACAGGAACATATTGCAAATCATCAACAGAAGCATTAAGTGATTGTAGGAAACAAAGCATGACAAACCCCTTTGGGTCACATGAAATCTCGAGAGTCCTTCCTCAATAAGTCCAAAGTCTAACGACCCTCCTCTCACAGTCTAGAATGGAACCGTTCATGGCTAGCCAATTCATCTCTAGAATCGGACCATAGCCCACAAAACCAAGCACATACTCATTGCACTCAAATTCGACACCCAACACAGATATCCTCAAACCCCGACATATCATAGACAGATGAGTCGTGCCCCCAACGGGGTTTGATACAATAATGGGATCAGAAACAATACTAGTATTAAGGTGTAGAGACTCAACCACAGAATCAGATATAAAAGAGTGAGAAGCGTTAGAATCAAAAAGAGTTCTAACTGGATGATCAGAAAGAGAAATCAAACCTTCAACAGAAACTTTTTTACCTCTGTCCAGTACACTAGCCTCGAGAGCATGCACCTGCCCTCTAGAAGATCCAGCCATTTAGCCCTGTCATTGCCTCTTCGAGCCCTCCCTAATATAGTGTCTGACTTCACTATAGTTGAAGCACGCATTCTTCCTTTTTCTTCAACCTTTGAATAAATGACTCAAGCTCCCACAATCATGACATTTCTTCTTGCCTTAAGCTTTGTCTTTCTTTCCACCCTTCTTTTGCGGTTCTTTCTTGGGCCATATTTGCTTGCTTTGTCTCTCATCAATCTTAGCCTCCTTTTTCTCATCATTACCATCTTCATGCATCAATGCCAATCAACCAGTCTCTCGAAAGTAGCCCCCATCGGAATGTGAGACAATGCCAATGCTTGAAGAGGTTGATTTAACCCTCTTGCAAACCTTAAAGCTTTCTTGTGTGGGGTATTCACTAGCTCTAGACCATACGTTGTCAAATGATTAACCTTATTGACATACTTACTTCTGCCTGAGAGAGAAACTTTTCCTCGAATCTCTATTGGAAATCATACCAAGTATAAACTGGACGCCCTGCTTGCATCACTTCCACCAGAACTTAGCCTTGTTCTTAAGATGCCATGCAGCCAATTATATCTTCCTGCGGTCATCAATCTAAAAGCCCAAGCAAGTTCTATGTCTCTTTTATCTAACTTTGTGCTTCCACAAAGTTCTCAATTCCATGGAATGGCTTTCCTCCCATAGCACAGAAATCTTTGCATATCTTAGAGAAATTATCCACTTGCAAAGGAGGAGGAACAACAGCTGCAGTTAGGGGAGGGGCGTCTCCTTGGCCTTCGGCAAGCGCCGTAGCCTTAAGATACCTATGTAACCAAGCCGGTATCTGAATGCCCTCGGGAAGATTCAGTTCCCCAGACATGCTGGAAAGAAAAGGAAAAAGGGATTTAAACAGAGAAACAAAAGATATTTTATATAGCTTTGGGGATTACGTTTTTCAAAAACCAACATTTCTTTGAAAATACTTTATTTTTGAAACTTTTTGAAAACAATTTTCGAAACCTTTTATCCAATCTTGTAACCTTCAGCTCTAATACCAAATGTAACACCCCACATCTGTTAATGTCACTCTTTATTAGAATGCATTAAGTTCTGTAAAGCATTATAAGTAAACAGAAATAGAATATTGCAAGACAGATGTAAAATAGCAGCGGAAATTTAAAAATTCATTATGTAGAAGAAAAACATTGTAGTCTCAAAACCAGTTTCAACATCAAGCTAAAATACTGAAACCAAGTACATGAAACCAAAATATCTGCCTTGCGCTAAAAGCCATCAGAGTACAGAAATGTAAAATCATAATCCCCAATAATAACCATAATAAAGTAGACAAGTAGTCAAAGTGATACATCAAAGCAGATCCAAATCAAAGCAGAAACGAAAGAGAGAGTCCTAATCAAGCCTGAGCGTTCCCACCCTGAGAACCTAGGGAGGGAACGGAAGTATGACACCCTACGTCCGTTAATGTCACTCACTAAGGGAATGCATTATGTTTCGTGAAACGTTATAGGTAAACGGAAACGGAAATATTACAAGATAGATATAAAAGCAACAGCAGAATTTAAATTTTTATTTCAAACATAATCATAACATCGTGGTACAAAATACCATAAGTCTGAAACTACATAAAACCCATTACAATAACATAGAATTTCTGTCTTGTACCATCAGAGTACATAAAATACATTAAAAAACATAATTCCCCAAAAGTGACAAAGCCATAGTAGCAAAGATTGAAACTGAGCAATACTTCAGAAGATGCTCCAAGCAAGATGATAATCGAGTCCAGATTAAGCCTAAGAATTCCCTCCTTGATAACCTAGGGGAAACAGAAGAAAGAAGAGGAAACAAAAAGAGTCAGACAAGAAGTATGGCGAGTCGAGTTACTTTTAGAAAGTAAATAAATAAAAGTATTATGATAGACAAATAAAGTGGATGAGGAAGATAACATCATAAAGGATAAGTATGATGAGGCAAATAGGATAGAGTATATTCGCTTCACCCATGATCACTCTGCACTAATACTAGTATAACCAGATATAGGATGATGCCTTAACAGGCATAAATTGGTAGACTTAGGAGTACTTATGGTGAGAGGTTTTCGCCCTATACAATCCACAGGGATCCCCTATAATAGACTCCTAAACTTACAGAATCTAGATGTACCCTAACTAATACCTAATCGATTGGCTCCCTAGTCCATAGATACCCTGTGTCGGCCCCATAGTAGGGGGTATCGTCTTATTTTTCTGGGCAGGAGGAGCCATGCACGTACATGATCCCGTGGGAACGCGCCGTCATGACATCGTCCCCCTCGTTCGGATCTCTTACAATCAACCCAGTAAGCTTGCCCCACTCCGACCTAGGATGGAGTACCCATTTGATACCATTATATGGGTTGCTAACTGAAATGGGTCCCCACACAAAATGATACAAGCTCTCCCCCTTGTCTTGTATCCCCACTAGGATTACCTCAAGTTATGTATGCCTATTGGTGTCTTTAATTACGTAACCCCCTCAGGTTAAGTTTGTGGGCCTATATTTACACATTACCCACCCCTTCAGATTCACTTAACCCGCCCACTACCCAAAAAAGTTTACTTAACCTTTATTCATGTTCATATACATACAATTCCTATGGATTCAACTAGGTTAAGTATTCCAATTCATCACCATATTTTCATTTATGGTTAAGGTGTGCTAGATCTCTCACATTAAGGCTGCTGTTAGATCCAAAAATGGCTCTAACGCCCAAATTAAGGATGATTTTAAATGAAATATAAAGAAAATGAAGAAAATGCAGAATTTATAGTGGTTCGGCGTTAAAGAGCCTACGTCCACTTTGAATTTCTCTAATTGATCATAAGAATACAAGTACAATGATTATTTTCACTCAATTTCACTCATACAATGAAAATTTCACTCAATCTTCTTCGAATTATGCTTTAAAAGGTGATTGTGATCAGAATAAAGTGATGAATATCGGTTATGGAGGAAGTTTTGGTTGATGATTTGCCAAAAGATGCTTTCAAATGATGCGTGAAGGTGTATTTATAGGTGAGAAAACTCTGTGGAATGGCTCTAGTTCGGATATACGTGGCTTTCATCCCTAGAAAATTGGGATCGGAACCCTTATGATGATGACAGAAAGCTCTGATAGTGGGTTAACGTGGGAAGGTGGGATGTGTAACCGCTTGGCACTTTATGGACTCGTGAAGTTCAACCGCTGCTTCAGCTACCTTAGGATCGGATCAAGAGTGCAACATGAGGGATTCGGATCAGAGAAGCCCGAACCGACCCGATTAACCTTCTCTTTACCATTTCCAAGACTGGCTATTTTGAAATGGAGGGGCTCAGATCGGAAGTTTCTGATCCGGTCCGAATGCTTGCTGATGAATTTTTTTTTTTTTCTGAAACCTATTTATCGAGCAATTTCTTAGCTTTGTGTAGCCTAATCACAAAGTAGGCTAACATTTTGTCCCCTCGAAGTATACTCCTATTGGAGATGGGGTGTTCTTCGAACTGATACGTCTATTTGCTTCTGAATTGAAGTTATTGAATAACCGCTTCTATTCGTTTGTAAAGTCGTGTTGCTTCATCAAGTCATATCTCTTTACGTCTATAAATGCGCGATGGAATGCACAAATTACTTTTTCTACTAAAATAATTCAAAGGCTTCGTTCAATGTCCAAGTAGCTCCTTCAGGTAAATTTTTATAACGCTGACTTATCAATTTGTCACTTTTTTTTGGGTTGATTTCATGTGCTGAGTTAACCTTGGTGTTTATCTCTAGGAAGAAGTTTATCTGATCCGAACCGGGTTCAATATTCACCGAGTCAAAGGGCTTAAAGGCCTTATGCTGGACTGGGCCACTTCGCTAATCGGACCGGCTTGGGGTGTCTAATCCCCCAGAACACGAAGGGACACCCATCTCCTTCATATATATTTTCGCCTTTCTCTCTAATCCCTCATTCTCTACCACCGCTTCCTTTGATATTAAGAACCTAAAAATTTTAATTTTTAAACCACGAAAAAGATTCTTTCGATTTCTTGAAACAATCTCGTAGGTGGGACTTCAATCCTTTCTTAACATTGGTTTAATTGATTCTAACCTGAATTTAGGAGTGATTTAGGCAACTTCACTTGCTATCGCATGATCCTTGGCACTGTGTTTTCAGTCTCGTCACCATCATCGTTGGTGGGTTCGTCGCCACCTTGAGATGGCTGTTGAGGAAGTCAAAGTCAGTGATGTCCATATTACCTTATAAATGCTCAATATCGAGCAGGCCTTTGGAAGCAAAGGGGTTAGATGGAGCTGAAGGAGCGGAGAAGAAGATGAGAGAAGCGTGGTCGGTTCAAGTTTAATACTTCAAAGAGATAAGGAGGAGTAGCTGATGATGGAGGGTGGAATCGGTTCGGGTTGGAGAAGGGAATTATGGTTGTAAAGGGAGGTTGAGTTGAATGGACAGGTCTTGAGATATTGGTACGGTTCGGTTCGTTGTTAACCGATCCGACCAGAGTTGTCCTCCCTCAACCCCCTCCAATCTGATCCATTTTCTTCCCTCGCTCTGAACTAATCCACTCAAGTGAGGCATCCAAACCAGTCTGCTCATCATTTGGACATCTGAACCGATCCGATTCTAATACAAAGAAAAGGGACTTAAGTCGATCTAATCGTAGCATACACATCTGAACCGAACTGAAAACATCCAACTTAATTTGCAAGAATGGTTCAACTAGTTCAATCAACATTGACTGTGGCTTATGAATTTATGGACAATTAGGATAGAGCCTTTTTAGCTGAACTTTTTGGATTGCTCATAAATACATAACTGCATTGTTCATTCCTGCACTGCATATTTACATAGTATTTCTTTAATTCTGTCATTGCACACATACTTGTACACTTTAGTTCAAACAGAGGAACGTAGGGGCACGAGCAATCTTACTTTGACTCCTGCTATTGTTTCTTCAATAGTTTAGCATAAATGGCTGAGAGATGGTCATCTAGATTTGCAGAAAGAAAAGATGCTACCAGATCATCTGAGAATCCACCTGTTGAAGACATATCTATCACTTCACATTCGGGTTGGAATAGTTCAGGTCCAGACTATGAAATGGGAACTCGTGAAAGTGATGTATCATCCGCGGGGCAATGTCTCTCTGGGCGAGGTAGAAGGAGGAGTTGGAGATAATCGTGCCCCGGATGAGCTCGGGAATGTTACTATTTTGGAACTTCCAAAGGATTCAGTCGAATCAAAGATCGACAATGATAGACTCGCGCGGATATGTCTAAAACATGGGATTCTTCGAAAAGATACAGAGTTGCCCTCGAAAACAGATCGGCCCCATAACCCGCTGGAAAGTTACATGGCTATCACCAGATTTATGTGCCTAGTTGGGGCAATACCTCCGTTTCTTCCATTTGTCGTCGATTTTCTGAGACAACTGCGGATTTCCCCCATGCAGCATCATCCCAACTCCTACACTTATTTGTATACTTTATACATAGCATACCAAGAAATTTTAGGTATAGAGCTTACTTTCGAGGATGTTCATTTCTTTTACAATTTCAAGCATCAAACCAACGACACCTTATTTTTTGTTTTCTTTGAATCGATGCCAATAAGGAAAATTATCACCGTTCCGTTTAGCAGCAAAGCTGGGGATCCGAAACCTGAATGGTTTTATATTAAGTAGCAACCCAGGTGTGCTAGAAGATGGCTTAATTCAAGTAATAACCTTGATCCTTTGAGTTTTAGTCCCAGCCTTTATCATAAATTTCTTAATCATCGCTTATTTTCACTCGCAGTTCCAAACCTACCACAAGAGAAGCATCCGGTACAATTTGATCGTTTAAATCGGTTACTTAATAGTGATCAGAAATTCTTGACAATCAAGGACTGTTTAGTAGATGAATATCTCCATTAGCATCGTCTAATTGCTATAACTCGTAGCATAGGCCACGGGGAAGGCACTTACGTGTACATACCTCCAGTTGAAGGGCCAATCGATACGCTACTTGAGAGGGGAGAAAGCTCCAAAGATCCAACAACACACCTCAGGGATCCTACTTCTCCCTCCACGACTCAAGATGATATTTTAGCAGACATCGCAGAAAAAGATAGGGACAAGTATATTACTCCCGAGGATGCTTCTACTCCTGAAAAACCGATATCTCCAAAAGAGTTTTCGCTAAATACTCCTTAAGGAGAAGCTGCTACTGGGGATGATTCTACATTTTAGGGTTTATAAAATATTCCCTTGCCCGAGACTCTTTATACCTTAGAGGATTTTCGAACGAATCCCTTAACCTTTACTTCCTCAAAAGAAACCACTCCTATGAAGGCTACAGAGACCAAACATACAGGCCTGACTTCAGGCTCTGGTTGGTTGGAGGGAATATCACTTAGGATGCGCACAACACATTGGCACTACATGTCACAACAATTATGCTTTATATAAACATTAGTTCTAAACTCTACATACTTTATTTTGCAGGAACCATGGTACGTCCCCATTACGATATTAGGAAGATCCATTCCAGCGTGTCCAGACATGATTCCGACTCTGAGCTTGACCGTCGTGAAAGCAGCGGCAGGGACGATAGGAGGCCTTATGATTCTAACCGTCCTCATTCTTCGTGCTCTCGTTCTCCTTATCAGTCTGATCCAGACAAGTACAAAATCCATCAACATCGTCATGAAGGGGACAAAAAACCTTCCAAAGATCGGACTCCTCTTGTGGAGAAGCGCCCCCAAGAGAGGCAATCGTCGAATCATGCTGACTTACAAGATAAACCTAATGTCCCTGAAAAGAGGTCAGGCAAAGGTGACACGTCCATTGCATCTGCCAAGCGGAGGAACATTGAATTATCCGTATCCAAGCCTTTTTCGCTCAATTCCGAGAACAAGGCAAGACTAGCAGCTCTGAAAAACAATTTCTGGATCACTACTCTGATCGTATGGCAATTGTTCCCGTGCTTGAACATATTTCTTTTAATTGGGCTGACGATGCTAAAGAAAAAAATTGACTTGGTTAATAAGAAATATACAGAAATGTATAAATATTTGCGCAAGCTTTCTAAGATTATCCGGGATCTTATCACTGATATTGGCCACATGAAGGAAATGGCCAATTATGATGCAAGCATCTTGAAGAATTCGGAGAAAGAGTTGGAAGACGCACAAGCTTAGCTTGCTCTCGCCTGGCGGGATGCCGACAACTACAAAAAGCAACATGAAGAACTAGAAAAGCATTATCACACGCTCTTGGATTCCCATAGTCAAGAGCGCTTGGATCTAAAGAAGCAAGTTGAGGATGCTAATTCTGAGAGTGTTAGAGTACAGTTAGCTTGCACTTCCCTTAAACAAGAGAAGGATGAGCTAGAAAAGAAAAACACTGATTTAGCAAACCGAAATGCCGAACTAGAAGCCAAATTGCTGGAGGCTGAATCTAGAGCAATGTTGGCTGAGGGGAATACAAGTCTCACCCTCAAATTTGCTGAAGAGGTTCAAGAGAAAATTTCCAATGCGCAGAAGGAGTTGGACGGCTATGGTGAGCTGATGATAGAATTCTTTGCTCAAGTGATCTGTTGTCGGGATATTTCTTAGATTGAGGATTACCCTACAACTTTGGTTTACGTATGGGATCAAATCATCGAATGGGAAAAGAAAGAGCTCAAGACGGACTCCATCGATGAAAACAAACTCATGGAGAAATTCCTTAAGGGTGAAGAGCCGGCACGTCTGGCTGAAGGGCGTCGACTTATTGCTACCGCTATGTAGGAAGAAAGACGTCAGGCCCAAGGAAAGGATATCATCGAAACCAATTCTTCTTCTGTTGTCTCCGGGGCTATCGAAATAGAGGGGTACGATCCCAAAAATCCAGGAATTCCTGAGGCATCCCTTTTGTCTCCTATACCAGAATCGACATCAAAGACACTAGCCACCCCATTTCAGAAGTCATCCGAAGGTATTTCTACCTTTTCACCACAGTTTGTCAAGGCCATTTTGACCTTTCGCCATATTGTTGGTCAATCAATTGAAGATCCCTTGGTTTCCCCTGAGTTAACAACTGTGACATATCGTTCTGTAGGTACGGAGCCGACTGAAAAGACTGATGGACAACAGAAGACAGCTACCGATGAGAATTCTATCAAAGAGACTCAGGAGAAATGGGATGAGGTCGCTGCTGTAAAATCTGGGCGAGGAACTGAAGGCGAGAAGGAGGAGGTTGCCAATAAAGCTCTCATACCACCTAATACCGAGACTCCTCACACTGAGGAGATGATAGATGCTCTGAAAGATGACGACGGAGATGATGGACATGAAGAAGATGTTGATGTTGTTATAACTTGTGATTTAGAGAATGTTGATTATCTAACTTTGGCTGAGATAACGGCCAAACAGGATAAGCGTATGCAGCTCAAAACGAAGGAAATGGATCCCAAAGGTTTTAAACCTCTTGCGATAATACCTCCTGGGTCAAGGTTAATTGTTAGACTTTCAACTAGATCAATTACTGAAGAACTTGCTAAGAAATCTTCTACTGATCCTAGTGCCCCAGTTCTAAGTAAGAAGAAACCAAAGCGGATTCAGACTGATGCTGAAAAAGAGGAGAAAGAAAAACTTAAAGCTGCCAAGGAAACGAAGTCCACTCCAAAGTCCAAATGAGAGGCAGTTCTATTTTCTTTTTGCATGTTCCTTGGTCCGCCATTGTTGTAGCGAGTGCAACCCTCGCCTTTGTTTATTAGTTCTTTTGTACAAACCTGCACTTGTGTTAGAAAAAGAGTTCGCTTCCAACTATGTCAAATGCCTGTAAGTTCATCATTTAAGTAAAATGCAAATAAACAACATGTCATATTTAAAGTCATTACTACTAGACAATAGATAATAAATGCTAGGGATATGCATGTGTATGCCTTTTGTCAATCTTGAATAAATAGCCTGGCTAAGGCTTTGTTTGAGATTGATTAGTCTTGACACTTAGTTGCTCCCGACTCTTTGGTGGGGTTAAGTTTCCTTTGTCGCTGATGCTTATTCTTTTAGCATCTTTATACTCTCCTGTCGCATAATCAGGTTAGAGCTTCATCAAGGCGGTCTCTTTTCAGGTGCACCATCATGCCTCAGGGGACGTCTTCTTCCCATCCTTTATTCTCCCTCTCAATTAATGAGAGTTAGAGTTGGGAACGTCATCTTTCTGTTCCTTTCATTCTGTTATGCGAACGGTTGTTTCGTTCGCCCCTACACGTTCATTTCCCTTAACTTTTTAAGTTTAATTTAATGTTTAATATTCTATAATTAGGGCACAATAATCAAAAGAAATAATTAAAATAGTGCAAGAAAATAAATGACACACAATATTTTTATAGTGATTCAGCTAAGTCGTAGCCTACAACCACTTTATAATCCTTTGTTCATATAAACAGACTTTTCTAGGCAAGTCGTGCCTTTTTACATGGCCTATGAAACAAAAGAAAATAGTACAATTTCAAGTCAAATATCGCTACAAATGTTGGGCTTTCCAAGCTCTAGGAATTTCTTCTCCATCCAAGGTCATTAACTTAAAAGCTCCCGTTTCAAGTTTTCGTTGGATGGTGAATGGTCCTTCCCACTTTGGGCCTCGATGAGCGGGAGGTGGAAAGACTCGCTTCAACACCAGATCTCTAGGTTCGAAAGTCCAAAATCGAACCTTTCTGTCATAGTAGCATGCCACTTGACGTTAATGCCTCGAAGCACGCCAATCCACTTCATCCCTCTTCTCTTCTACCATGTCCAGGGACTTTAAGAGGAGTGCTTTGTTCGTCTTAGGTCATAATATGTCAACCTGTGAGAGGGGACTTCAAGCTCCACTGGAATTACCGCTTCTGACCCGAAGGAGAGTGAAAAAGGGGTATGACTAGTAGCCGTCTTAAAGGTTGTTCGATAGGCCCATAAGGCTAGCGGTAATTCATTAACCCACTTGGCTTCGCTCGCTCCAACCGCTTTTTAAGAATAGACTTAATGACTTTGTTTATTGCTTCGAGCTGTCAATTTAACTGCGGATGAGCTACAGTGGTATATCTCTTATCAATTTTATACTTCTGGCAGAAGTTCCTAAATTCCACGCTGTCGAATTGGGTTCCATTATCAGTTATGATGGTCTTCGGTATCCCAAATCGACAAATAACATTTCTAAGCACAAAGCTTGTCACCTTTCTTGTCGTGATCGTGGTTAAGGGTTCGGCTTCCACCCATTTCATGAAGTAATCCACATCCATGATCGCGTATTTAGTCCTCCTTTTGCAACTGGAAGGGTCCTGATGATGTCTAATCCCCACATCGCGAAGGCCAAGGATTGACCCATGATTTGAGATGTCTTGGGGTGCTCTCGGAACTTCAGTGAATCTCTGGCATTTATCGCAACGTCGTGAATGATCAGCTGCATCTTTATTCACAGTAGGCCAAAATAACCATACAGCAATACTTTCTTTTCCAAAGTTTGACCCCCGGTATGATCCCACACTCACCTTCATGTACCTCTTTCAGTACACGTTTGATGTCGTCGTGTGCTATGCACCGCAACAGAGGCATAGAAAATCCTTGATGATAGAGGATGTCGTCCTATAAAACGTATCTTACAGCTTTACGTATTACAGCTCGTCTCTCGCTCTTCTTTGACGGCAATATTCTGCTTTTAAGGAAGTTTTTAATTGGTGTCATCCACGATTCCCTTTCTATCTCAGCTTCCAGGGTTAATTCGACTTCCATTTGGTCAAAGCTTGGTGATTCCAATATCTCTATTGGAACCATTTTGGTTTCCTCATGGTTGTCAGAACTCGCTAACTTAGCCAATCGATCTGCCTTCTGATTTTCTACTCTCGGAATGAGTGTTATGCTATAACGCTCCAGGTTGCCCAGTAACTCCTTTACTTTTTTAAGATAAGTAACAAGTCGGGGTCCCCTAGTCATAAATTCCTTCTGAACTTGGCAGACAACTATTTTGGAGTCACAAAATATGTCCAATGTTTTAACCCCTAATTCCTTGGCGAGCTTCAGCCCGACAATCAGGGCCTCGTACTCAGAATCGTTATTGGTGGCGGAAAATTCCAATCACAGGGCATAGTAAATGGATCGTCCTTCAGGAGTGGTTAAAACAACTCCGGCGTTGGACCTTCGATCGTTCTCGGCCCGTTGCGTATATAATTTCCACGGACTGAGCTCTAACATATGCTTTGAAGTAACAACTTTGTCATCCACTGCTTCTTCTTCGGGAATCGTAAATTCTGCTATGATGTCGGCTAAAGCCTGCCCCCTTATTGACCTCCTTGGTTGAAAATTCAAATCAAATTGGCTCAACTCAATATTCCACTTAAGTAATCATCCCGATGCTTCGGGTCTCTGTAATACTTGTCTTAGAGGTTGATCAGTATATATGACTATCAGGTGAGATTGACATAATGACGGAGCTATCGAGAAGCAATCAAGATGCTGTAAGAAAACATTTCTATTCTTCGATAATTGCGTTCCGCAGCTGCTAACTTCTTACTTACATAATATACAGGCTTCTGGACCTTGTCTTCTTCGCACACCAAGGCTGTGCTGACAGCATGAGATGACACTGCTAGATAGACGAACAGTTCTTCATAATCCACTGGTTTCGACAATATCGGGGGCTTCTCCAATAAGTCCAATAGATTTTGGAAGGCCTCTACATAGTCAGGGGTCCATTTGAAATTAAGTTTTCCCCGTTTGATTAAATCAAAGAATGGGACACACTTGTCCGTGGCTTCGAAGATGAATTTGCTTAATGTAGCAACCTTCCCTGCCAAGCTTTGAACGTCCCTAATCTTCCGTGGTTCTATATTCCTTATTGCTGCTATCTAGCCAGGATTAATCTCAATTCCTTGAGAACTTACGATAAACCCAAGGAATTTCCCTGATGCAACCCCAAATGAGCATTTTAAGGGTTTCAGCTTCATCCCGTACCTCCGTAGGATATCAAACATCTCTGCTAGATCTTGTGTATGACTAGAGGATTGCCTGGATTTCACGAGCATGTCATCTACGTAAACTTCCATGGTTTTTCCAACCTGGTTATAGAACATTCGATTCACCAGGCGCTGATACATGGCTCCAACATTCTTTAGTCCGAACGGCATCACCACATAGCAGTACAATCCCAAGTTTGTTATAAAACTCGTGTGTTCTTGATCCGGCACATGCATGGGGATCTGGTTATTATCTGAGTATGCATCCATAAAGGAAAGAAGTTCATGTCTAGCTATTGAGTCCACTAGCTGATCGATCCTAGGAAGTGGGAAACTATCTTTTGGACTGGCCTTATTTAAATCCGAAAAATCAATGCACGTTCCCCATTTCCCATTTGATTTCTTGACCAAAAAAGGATTCAATATCCCGTCGGGATACGTCGAATCTCTAATGAATCCATTATCTTTCTACTTCTTCACTTCTTCTTTTAGGGTTACCGACCTCTCTGGACCTAACATACGCCTCTTCTGTTTAATGGGTGGATGCTTTGGATTAATGCTCAATGAGTGACTCATAACAGAGGGAGATATCCCACACATGTCAGCATGGGTACAGGAAAACACATCCAAATTTGCCTTTTAGAAGTCAGTCAATTCCTTTGCTCGGAGCGGTTCCAACTGGGATCCGATCTTCAATACCTTCGTCGGATCAACATCGTCAATGGGGATATCCACAGTCGTTTCATTAGGGGTCACCTTTTTTCCCCATGATCTTCATCCTCTCTGGGATCTATGTCCTCGGGCAGTTCTCTGGGCGATTCACTCGGGGATTGTCCCTTTAGTTGCTATGTTGAACCCTCCCTTACAAGGGAGGTGGTACCTTTAGCTTCAATGCTCAATCCCATCATCAATGTCTTTAGTTCAACCATGTAACAGGCTCGTCCGGTGGCTTGATCACCTCTCATTACTCCCACTTCTGCTTCGGTTAGGAATTTCAGCAATAAGCACCAGGGCGCAATGCAAGCCCTGAATTCCGCGAGGGCTGGTCGGCCCAAAAAGACGTTATAGGTTGATTCAATGTCCAAAACTACAAATGGGAGAATTCTTCTCTTCAGCGATCTCCTTGTCCCAATGTCACTGACAATTCTACATATCCCATTGGAGCAGTCGACGCTCCATTGAAGCCACGTATCTAACCCTTGCAAGGCTTCAAATCTTTCGATTCAAGTTTCATCTGATCGAATGCTTTTTTAAAGAGAATATTAGCCGAACTCCCATTGTTAACCAACACTTTGTGAACCAGAGCTGGACCGATGGTGGTAGTGATTACCAATGGGTCCTCTGTGGGTGATTCAATTCCAGAATCATCTCTATTACGAAATATGACATCATCTGACATTGTTTTCTGTTGCTTCTTTGGGGAGATGTCTTTGAGGTTGATGCATTCTCCCACTCCAAGGTGCTTAACTATATTGACATATTGGTCCAAAGCCCTATAACTATGGGCAGCGGGGTGAGGTCCTCCCACTATAGTATTGATAACGATTCCTTTGCCTTTTTGTTGAGAGGTAGGCTTAGGAGCATATTGATTTTGATTCGGGGCTTGCCCTCCTTTCCCCATGTCCTTTGGGGCAACCTTGTATTCGTCTAACTTTCCTTCTTGTAGCAGCTTTTCGACAATGTCTCTAAAATGCCGACATTCATTAATAGAATGTCTGTGGGTTCCATGAAACATACATAATTTTTTGGTCGCCACCTCCTTCTCCGTAGAGTCTCCGGGCGGAGGCTTTTTATATTGTAAGACATTGTAAGTATCTAGTTAGATATTTTCCAATGTGTCATTTAGTGGTGTGTAGTTTTCAAAGGTTTGGAATCGAGGCCTTTTGCCTGAGTTACTTCCTCGGTTCCTGTTCCTCCAATTGTCGTTTCCATTCCTATTGTTACTTTCTTCATTTTTGTTGCCAACATTTACCTCGACTTTCCTTGAACTTTCACCAGATTTCTTCACAGCAACGTTACTTTGAATACTTCTCTTGAAGCTCCATCAGATTTTCTCATTCGATTGGCATATATCTCTTCTCGCCATAGACAGGTATTTGCCTTTTCATAGAAATACTCCCTAGTCAGTGGTGGTTACCCAACTAAGTAACCTCCGAATTCAGTATCTGGATCAACTCCTTCAATCAAAGCCATGAAAATATTTGGTTCGTGGGGATCGCTTATCTCAGTAACTGCTAAGTTGAAGCGATCAAAGTATGATTTCAGGGATTCTCCAGGGGCTTGTTTAATTCTGGATGGTTCGATAACACTTTTTTCTCTACAGGCATGGAGTCAGAACTATTTCATAAAAAGCTCGCTTAGTTCTTGAAAACTCAGCACCGATCGCGGGGGAAGTTGAGTAAACCACATTAATGCCACATCCTCTAGATATATTGGGAAGACTTTACATTTTACATCATCAGGCGCAGCTGCAGCATTCATATACCATGCATATCTCATCAGATGTTGTTTCGGATCTGTTCTTCTAGAATATCGATCCATCTATGGAAAATTGAATCGTCGAAGGAATTGGAAGTTCAGGATGTCATCAGTAAACGGAGTATGACTACGCTCAATACCCCAATCTTCATTGGTATATCGGCGGCTATCGGCCATGATTTGACGTATCATTGCTTCTACTTCCATGTTAGTTAGAGCCGGATCAGGTTACTTGCTCCTTTCCCTTCTCGTGTGTCTTTCACCTATTTCAGATGATTCTCTTGGGTTTTGGTTGGTAGCAGAACCTCCCCGCCTCCTGCGGTCCTGGTCATTCACAAGACGAACAGGCTGAAGGAGTTGCATCGGGGTAGGATTGGTAATATTTGGATCCCTGGGAAGAACATGAGATCCTCTCATCGGCAACAGCGTTGGTTCCCTCAAACTTGGATAGTTGGGTCCTAGAACACGGGCTGTGTCTTCACGGGACCCCAATGATCTGAATGTTAGTTGGTCTAGATTTTTGGGCCTGTCATATGGCCTCCTTTCACGTGGGAGCTCTTCGTTAGAAGATGATGAATGATCCATGGTAGGATGACGAACCGGAGAGGACACCCTTTGTCTGTGAAGTTCGCTTATCTCCCTTCTCATATCCTTCATGTTTTCGTGCATAAGAACGTTATCCTGTTTATGAGCTTCAAGAGTGTCCCTAGTACTATCCAGCATATCAAGCAAATGCGAGAAACCTCGATGGGTGACAAGTGCATGAGGAGTGGGATGATCCCCAGCTAGTATGGGCGATAACGGAGCATTTATAAGGGCTCGAGTAGAGTTTCCAACCTCAATTGCGTTCGGTTCGGATCGGACCGAAGTTATTCCAGTGGTTCGGATCGGAGGAGATGCTCCAGCAGCGTTCTGGGAAACGGATCGGATAGGGTTTTCATCGCCGGGTCGGCTCGGAGTGTCTTGTTCAGGTCGGATCGGATAAACCTTGTCGGATCGTTTAGCCCCAGAACACTGTCCTCTTGATATGGTGACCACCATATCTTGCTGATCATCGCCCATCTCACTTTCCTGCGCATTCTGCACTTCTTTTCCTTTTCCCTTAGTCATAATATTCAGTTTGTCGAGATCTTTTTCAAGGAGAATTTCAGAAATATTGACTGCATGGACTATCTTCTTCAGATATACAAACACAAATAGTAGAGTGGTAGCCCAAAATGTAGAGAATTTGTTAACTTCTCGGTGAAAGCACCAAAATGTTAGATCCAAAAATGGCTTTAACACCCAAACTAAGGATGATTCTAAATGAAATAAAAATAAAACGAAGAAAACGCATGATTTATAGTGGTTCGGCATTAAAGAGCCTACGTCCACTTTGAATTTCTCTAATTGATGATAAGAATACAAGTACAATGATTTCTTTCACTTAATTTCACTCATACAATGAATAATTTTACTCAATCTTCTTCAAAATATGCTTTAAAAGATGATTGTGATCTGAATAAAGTGATGAAAATTAGTTATAGAGGAAGTTTTGGTTGATGATTTGCCAAAAGATCCTTTAAAATGATGCTCGGAGGTGTATTTATAGGCGAGAAAACTCTCTAGGATGGCTCCGGTTCGGATATACATGGCTTTCATCCCTAGAAAATCGGGATCGGAACCCTTATAATGATGACAGCAAGCTCTGATAGTGGGTGAGCGTGGGAAGGTGGGATATGTAACCGCTCTGCACATTATGGACTCGTGGAGTTCAACCGCTGATTCAGCTGCCTTGGGATCGAAACGGGAGTGCAACATGACGGGTTCGGATCGAAGAGGCCCGAACCGATCCGATTAACTTACTCTTTACCATTTCCAAGGATGGCTATTTTGAAGTGGAGGGGCTCAGATCGGAAGTTTCCGATCTGATCAGAATACTTGTTGATGAGTCTTTTTTTTCAAACCTATTTATCAAGCAATTTCTTAGCTTTGTGTAGCCTAATCACAAAGTAGGCTAACACCTGCCATTTGTGGATGCTGGACATGCCGGGCAGGTCCGGGGGGACTTATTCCACAAATTGGGCTTAACCTCGTGTCTTAGCACATCTCGTATTTGTGCACTTAGACCTCTCACATTAGATTCAACACTTACGGTCGGTGGATATGCCAGTTGGTTTCGGGCAGACTTCCACCGCAAGTGCAATCTAACCTCGTGTCATAAATGCATTTACAGTTTCTTATTACTGTGATCCTAGTCATGTCATTATTATCCAGTTTTCACCTATGTCGTTATAAGTTATAGGTTTCATGCTCCTTTTACCCCAATTATGTTCACAATGAATTATAAGTCCAAATTTATGTATATAAACATTATTCAAGTTATGCCAATTCTAATGTTCCCCCTCCTCGTTCCTTAGCTAGTGCATTTGCATATAATTGGTAGAATGCCTCGGCTAGAAAATAGCCTGGCTATAAACAATAAAAGGAAAAGATGATAGGAAGATGACAAAAAGTGATTATTCTAACATAACAGGCATAAGAATAAATTGGCATAGTGATAAGGTGGACATATGAGAATAGATCTAGTGAACTTGTGATAATTAAACTAGTCCTATCATATTAAGGATTTCATATAAGATCTAAATAACAATTTAGATGTCCAACAGTTCAGGTCCAATAGAATAAGCACGAGGTGATTCAAATAATAAGCTAGATCTAAAAATCAAAATTAGATCTAACATAATAAAGGTTTCAGATCTACACCATTGTATGTACAAATGTCATCTAGTCATAAGTTGTTATGTCCAAATGTCATATAGTCATAAGTTACAATAAAGTCGATATGATAAGGAATGAGATTCAAGTAATAACCAATTCAGAATGTCATAGATTCATAATTTACAACAGATCTGGCATAATTCAGTCATAGAAATGGATCCAAACTATAGTCATATCATTTTACTTTTAATCATTTAATTCTAAAAGCAACATGAAACTCATAGTGTTTGGATTAGAAAATAGAAAAAGAACAGACCTACACTTGAATCTTTAAATATCTAATTGAAGAAGAAGAAAAGGGTCTGAATTAGTCCAAACAATGATAGCATTTGGCCTCCATTGATTTCCAGTGAAGAAAACAAGAGAAATGAGCCTGTATATATAGCTACCAGCCCCAGAAATCGTACTACCACCTCAGCCCTAGGGGTGTCGACCTACCCCTTGGGGGGTCGACCCCGGTATCGACACCCCTCCCCCCTCCCCCGGGGGGTCGACCCCCTAGAGTGGGAATTTTGGCGCTCTCCGAATTTTTTATTTTTGAACTGTTTCTGGATAAGTTTGGTCTGATATATATATATATATATATATATATATATATATATATATGTATGTATGTATGTATGTATGTATGTATAATTTTTCTACGTGTATACAAACTTCAAACCCACGTAACTTCTTCATACGGTGTCCGTTTTACGCAAACAAATGTCTATCTTGACCAGAATTTCGAGATGGACGCAATGGTGCTGTCTGTTTCCCTTAATTCTGAGTATTAAATCAATTATTCTTTAATTTACCCTCTTTAGTATTGTTAAAATTATGGGGTATTACATTGTCCCCTACTCAAAGGATTTCATCCCATAAATCTCCAAGTTAAGAAGAATGTGTACTACCATCCACATCCATCTACTCATCCACCAATCAAAAGCATCCATTGTCCTTAGTGGATTTCTAATGCTTATATGAACATATGCAAAGGTGTGTGTATATGTCCTAATACTAATGTGAAAATCAGGCGATTTACTGATTTAGTAGATCTCCTTAATGATTGTGCCATGAGTCCAACATGTATGCTATCATCATAGTATAATATGTAAGTTCTATATGCGTGCATAATCATTTATCCAAGTTCAACACCCATATGATGAAATATCCATTTTCATTCAAAAAGAAAGAAAAATGCACACATCCATATGCAATATGAAAATGATTGTGCTGATCTAATGTCTAATGTGTGTGTATATGCATCCACGAGCAACCAATAGAAAATACTTGCATCCACTTGCATTCATCAAACATAACATGTCTCAAACACATGTTTACAATCATGGGATTCTTACCTAAAGGTTGAAGAATTCGGTCGATAGGACATGCTTAAATGATAGGAACAAGCATAAATAAAAGTTTTGGAAAAGAAGTTAAGAACATGCCCTCGAAAAGAAAAGGGTACGAAGAATGAATTCTATCTTTAGTCTCCCATGTTGCATCCTCCGAGATATCTCCCCACTGAACCTTTACCAACTTGATTTCTTTATTTTGTAGCTTCTTAATTTCTGATTCAAGAATACGGGTCGGAACTTATCTAACCGTCGCCTCCCGTTCCACTTCCTCTGATACACTTGGCTCAACAACTTTTACAGTATCATGTAAGCACTTTCGCAAATGAGATACATAGAAAACATCATGAACGCCAGATAGTCTCTCGGGTAGCTTTACTCTATAGACCATTTGGCAGATCCTTTCTGTTATGGGAAACGACACTACAAATCTCGGTGCCAATTTCCATACAGACCCAAAGCGAACCACATTCCTTAAAGGAGATACTTTGATGAAAACCATGTCTCCCACTTCAAACTCGATGTCAGTCTTTCTCTTGTCTGCATAGGACTTTTGCCTATCTTGTGCAGTCTTCATTCGCTGCCTAATGAGATCAATCTTCTCGGACATTTCTCTAACCATATTGGTCCAAGCAATAGCCTTTCTATTGAGTCCCACCAACAAGTTGGTGATCTACAGGTTCGTCTGTATAATGCTTTGAAGGGTGCCATGCTAATACTAGCCTGGTAACTGTTGTTGTAGGAAAATTCTACTAAAGGAAGATGCTCCTCCCATGTCCCTCTGAATTCAAGGATACACTTCCTTAAAAGATCCTCTAGTACTCTTTTCACCCTCTCCGTCTGTCCATTAGTCTAAGGATGATAAGCGGTGCTTAGACATAACTGTGTACCTAATGCTTCTTGCAAGCTCCTCCAAAATTCACTGGTAAAGATGGGGTCACGATCGCTTACGATGATAAAAGGTATTCCATGAAGACGGACTATCTCATGAACATAAACTGCCGCCAACCGTGCTACTGTCCTCTTGGTCTTAATGGTAATGAAATGTGCGCTTTTAGTAAGTCTATCCACTACTACCCAAATACTGGTGTTGCCTTTCTTTGATCTAGGCAATACATGGAGACGCTCTCCCACTTCCATTGTGGAACCTCCAAAGGATGGAGTAAACCATCGGGCTTCTTTTGCTCAACTTTGACTTGCTGGCAAACCAAACATTGAGAAACAAACTCCGCCACATATTTCTTCATCCCAACCCAAAAGAAAACCCTCTTCATTTCCTTTTACATTTTATCACCGCCTGGATGGATAGTCAACTTAGAACGATGGGATTCCTCTAGGACTTTCTTTAACAAACTCCTAACTCAGGGAACACAAAGCCTTCCATCTCATCGCAACCACCCTTTATTGTCAATGGAATATCTATTGTGGTGACTAGAGGTCTCCCCTTTACTGAGCATATCCACAATGTCTAAAATCTGTTGATCCTCTGGCTACGAAGCTCCTATCTGGTCCACAAGAGTAGGTTGTATCTCCAGTGTTGCTAACAAGCCAGGCAAAAGTTCGATGGAAGGTCTAAAGTCAAAGGTTGATATAAACTCCAAGCTCTTCCTTTCTACAAACAAAGGACTTAAGACCATCCCCTGCCTACTTAGTGCGCCTGCCACTACATTACCCTTGCCAGGGGTATAAGCAATCTCAAAATCGTAAGACGCTAAGAATTCCATCCACCTTTGCTGCCTAAAATTAAGATCTTTTTGCGAGAACAAGTACTTAAGAGATTTATGATCAGTGTACAATTCAAACTTTTCTCCAAGCAAATAGTGGCGCCAAGTCTTAAGCGTAAATACTATGGAAGCTAGCTCTAGATCATGGGTAGGGTAATTTTTCTCCTGAACTCTTAATTGTCTGCCTCCGTAACATCCTACCCTTCCCTCTTGCATCAAAACTGCACCAAGACCCGTACTACATGCATCAGTGTAAAATGTAAACACTTCATTACCATCAGGCAAGGTCAAGACTGGGGACGTTGTCAAAGCCCTCTTTTATCGTTGGAAAGCAGCATCACAATCTATATCCCATGCGAACGTCAAATTCTTCTTCGTCGTCCTGGTGAGTGGAGCCGATATCTTTGCGAAGTCCTTAATGAACTTCCTATAATAGCCTGTCAAACCTAAAAAGCTTCTCACCTCCGTTGAATTCTTTGGGATCTGCCAGTCTTGGATGGCTACTACCTTCGCGGGATCTACTGCTATCCCTTCCTTAGAAACCACTTGCCCTAAGAATCTCACATCTTTTCTCCAAAAGTGGCATTTGAAGAATTTCGCCTTTAGCTGATGTGCTCGCAGAGTTTTCAAAACATCTCTTATATGAAAGGCATGTTCTTCCTCACTCTTTGAGAAGATCAAGATATCGTTAACAAAGACCACGACGAATTTATTTAGGAACTCCCGAAACACCCTACTCGTTAAATCAACAAAATAGGCGGGTGCGTTCGTCAGCCGAAAAGGCATAACGAGCCATTCAAAGAAACCATCTAGAGTCCTAAAGGAAGCCTTTTCTATATTGTCCTCGGCCACTCTCAACTGATGAAACCCTATAGTCAAGTCTAACTGGGAGAATACTGACGTACCAACCAGTTGATTAAACAAATTGTCTATCCTCGGGAGTGGGTGCCTGTTCTTCTGAGTAAATTTTTTCAACTCTCTGTAGTTTACACACAAACGAAGCGAACCATTCACCTTAGTTGCGACCACTACTGGAGCACCCCATTAAGATATGCTTCTCCTAATAAATCCTTTTTTAAGCAACTCACTTATTTGTTTGCTAATCTCCCTCCTTTACTTTGGAGCCATGTGGCGCACGGGAAATGCAACTGGCTTTGCATTGTCCACCAAATATATGCGGAAGTCGATCTCGTGCCTTGGGGGTAAACCCCGAACCTCATCAAAAACATCTGAATAATCTCGAACTACTAAAACAGATTGTAGATCAACAATAGATGCATCAAGAGGCTCTAGGAAACTCAGCATAACCGACCCTTGAGGGTGACTAGAAATCTCGAGGGTCCTCCCCTGATAGGTCAAAAGCCTAACAATCCTTTTCTCACAATCTAGAATGGCACCATACATGGTTAGCCAATCCATTCCTAGAATCAACCCATAGCCTATAATCCCAAGCACATATGCGTTGCACTCAAATTCGGCACCTAACACAGATATCCTCAAGCCTCGACAACTCAGAGATAAATGAGACGAACCACCAATGGGGTTTGAGACAACAACGGGATCCACTACTGTAACACCCCCACATCCGTTAGTGTCACTCACAAAGGGAATGCACAAAGTTCTATGGAGCATTTAGGGTAAAAGATGCAGATAAATTACAAGACAGACAGAAATTAAACAACGGAAAATAAAACTTTGCTTTATTGATAAAATAGTTTGTGCAATGATTTCTTTACAATATCAGAGTATCATCTGTCTTACAAAATAAAGAAGCATAAAACAATATTTATATTCCCCAATTTTAGCAAGAGCCAGCCATAGCATCTGAAAAGAGAATCCAAGCAAACTCCGACAAATCTTCAAGCAGGGAAAGAGTGACGGTCCAACTCAACCTGAGCTATACTATTCCCTCCTTTACTACCTGGGGGGAAATGGAAGAAAAGAAGACGAAAGAAAAACAGAGTCAGGCATAAAGCCTGAGTAAGTTCAGTAACTTCTAGCATGTGAACATGGGAAAACAAAACGACATGAATTAACTGAATACAAGATAACACCATGATGATAGGGCTGGCAAGATTAGACAAGATTAACACAGGATAAGCTAAGCTAAGATAAACTGGATATGCTCTAATACATTCGTCGCTTCGCTATTTCCTTGTTATACTGGTTTCCATATCTCTGCACCGCCTAACTAGTGTCCCAACTAGTAACGATAACGTGATCCCAATCCCTGTAGTTTCCGTTGCCTTCAGGCATACATTTATTATTTGTTATCTAGATCTAATCTAGGGTTTTCTATCAAGTGCTTTCTAGATTCAACTAGAGTTTACGCTATCTGCTGAACGCTTCTCGGATTCAGGGTTTATGCCACCTAGTCCAATTAGGAATTATGCTACCTATCGAACTATGCCCCCAAGTCTAGGACACACTACCTAGAGTGGTATTTGTTCCTATACTTCCCCACGCATGTATCGCGAATCGTTATCGCTTGTATAGATGCACATGTCCTGTAATGTGCAGCCCGAGTCCTGTGGCAGGGCAAATCAAGGAATATAGAACTCGGTCGGGAGATTTCAGATATTTGCCGATGCAGATGCTAAGGTCTGTTTTTATTTCAGTGGCTACGGTCCCACTTGACACCTCCCTCAACTAATGAAAGGCACACATTGAAAAATGAGAACTATACGCAGGCCCCCGATACCCCACTATCCTATGGCCATCCTCACCCATAACTAGATAGCAAGTATATGGTCTTTTGGAGTTCTCCGCCTTTTCACTCACGTATCTCGATTGACTCAAGATGGATGGTAGACGACGAATTGCTATCACAGGGCTACCGTATTCTCACCAAATCACGCCGGTCCATCCTAGTCTTTAGGTTGCCATATATTGTAACCAAGGCGTACCCTTGGTTCTTCTATGCAGACCTTAACCTCTGTGAGCCCAGGAGGATCATCTGTAGCCTCATAGAGGGATACCAAGAGTACCCTCATGTCCCCTCGAAGCCTCGGGCTTCGTAACCTAATTCGTTGGAGCCTCCTTTTTACTCAGACGGACATTCGCTCCTTCCCGTGTTATACTAAGAATTACTACTTAGTTTTACTAACTAAGAATTACCACTTAGTTTCCAGAATCGTTGTTTTCTTAACTAAGGTTTACTACTTAGTTCCCTTTTCCGTCAATTTGGATTGGTTAAGTGTCATTAGTCAATTCAAGCCAACCAAGTTATATTGGTTAAGTATTTCTTATTACTTAACCCTACCCATTCATCCTGTATTGGTTAAGTGTTCCTTGCCCTCTGTTTTAACTGACATGTTATTATTAACGGTTAAGTATTATCCCTTCATGTTTTAGACTTAACCCTATTTCTTTATCACAATCCGATGATTAAGTGTTCAAGCTTACTTAACCTTACGGTTTTGCCCAGCTAACATATCAAATTGGCTAAGTGTATTTACTTAACCCCAACCTCTAGTCTAGTTAACATGTTAATTTGGCTAAGTGTATTAACTTTACTTAACCCCACCTTCTATTCTAGTTAACATGTTAATTTGGCTAAGTGTGTTAACTTTACTTAACCCCACCTTCTAGTCTAGTTAACATGTTAATTTGGCTAAGTGTTTTCTTAGTTACTTAACCCCTACAAATCTGGTCTTATTACCATAAGTTTGGTTAAGTGTCCCTATGGACTTAGCCCTCCCATTCTAGCTTGACTATGTTAAGTTGGTAAAGTGTTCCTATGGACTTAACCCTCCCATTCTAGCTTAACTGTGTTAAGTGTCTGTATGAACCTAACCCTACCCATCGGTTTGGTTATCTTGTTGAATTGGTTAAGTATCTTAGTTAACTTAACCCTACCATTCTTGTTCAAGCTTTAATTAAATAGATTAAAGCCGCGACCACTCACATTAGACAGATATTGTTGCGAATACTGGATGTGCCGGTTGGTTCCGGGCAGGTTTACATTGCAACTCAGTCTAACCTCGGGTTAGGCATATTCGTGTTTTCTAAGTTCAAAGGGTTCTGATTAATTTTCAAATCAGGTTTTGAAAGTAACCATCCCATCTGTCTGATCAGTTAGGGATAGCCAGGGAGAGCAGGAAACTTGTATTTTCCAAACCCAAGCCTAGACACTATCCTCTCTGTCACCCTAGAACTTTCTGGTGTTTCATTAAAAGAGATGTCGTTAATAAACCTTTAATTTGTCTAAATTTACATCTCTCATTTAGGGAAAATTCTATAAGTAAATCATTCCTAGTTTACTTATTTCCTAATTACTCTTTTAATGTAAATTGTCAACATTTATTCTTATGGCCCATTTTCCCCTCTATATCATATTTATGCCTTTTTGGTATGTAAACTATACCAAATTAAATGCCACTAACCCTGACTTTTGCTAAACCTGACACTTATACCCAATTATGGCCAATTTCAAATTTATGCCAATATGCCAAATTAGCTAACCCAATACTGCTTTAACATTCTAATTATAGTTCATGTCAAACTAGACTTACTATTCTAGTTCACAGTTCATGTAAATGCTAGATTTACAAGTCAATACTATATTCAAATTACACAGCCTATGTCAAATTTATCCAATTTGCATTTCTGTGAACATGCCATAATACATGTTCCCAATTTATGCCAATTTCCAAGTTTATAACTATGTTTTTAGTAAATTTCATATTTTGCCCAAATCGTATTCCCACCGTTCATATAATCGTGATTCAATCTAGATTATAGATAAATCTAGATTCGTAGAAAATAGGGAATGAACCAAAGATGCTATGCAAAAGATAGACATAATAACTGGCATAAAAAGGGTTGAATAACGACGTAGGTTCAAGAACATGGGTAGACCTAACTTAATAGGTAAATTCCCAAGGTTTAAAACCAAAGAAAACCAAGAATAGACAGAATAGAGGCGTAGGTTCAAGAACATGGGTAGACCTAACTTAATAGGTAAATTCCCAAAGTCTAAAACCAAAGAAAACCAAGAATAGTCAGAATAGAAAATTAGGTTTAGACCCAATTTCACAGTCACAAAACTTAAACAATACTTTCCTAGTCATGAATCATAGGTGTTTTTCACAATTGTCCTTGTTATGTCATAGGCAATAGTTTATGTTTTCTAATCAAAGGCATAGGCTTATGTTCATAGTCTAGGAAATAATTCTCATAGTCACAATCACAGTCATAGGCAATGTTCCTAGTCATAGAGGCATATGGTTCTAAGGTCCATAGTTTCATAGTCACGGTCTTATTTGTCCTTGAATCATGACAGTTCTTGATTAGGTCCAAAGAAATAGGCACAGATGCGAATAGAAAGATTTGGCATACTCTTTTATTCCTTTAATTTCATGTCACGAAAAGAGAAACGTTCAAATCTGAGAAGCAACTGACTTACAAAGATTAGATTAGAATAGAAAGACAGTCGTTGCAGTCATTTGAATCTTCACTTGAATCCTAGCTTGACTTGAACCTCCTCTTGAAAGTCTCGAGCAGCATTTCCTCGTCTTGATTTATTTTATATATATTTATTTTACTCACTTATTTATTCATTTCTCAGAGGCAGCATAAGGATAGAAAAGAATTGTGAATAGAGAAGGAGACTAGGGCTGTTTATATAGTGTAGAAGTCAACGAATCTGGTCAGAATGGCGTCCGGATACAGAGAAACGAATCAGGTTCAGAAAGCTGGAAAAAGCGGGGGGGATGGGGGGTCGACCCCCAGGTCGACTACCCAGTCGACCTGGGTGCCCCAGGTCGACTACCCAGTCGACCTGGGTGCCTTGGGCAGGAAAATTCCCGCCCAGCCCAATCTGGGTCCGATTTTGAATTTGAATTCACTTTTCAGAACTGTTTTGAAATTTGAACTTCGTTGAAACTTCCCGAGGCCATATCTTCCTCACCCGGACTCCGATTTACACAAACTCGGACTCGTTTTCATGCAGAATTCCGAGACAAACGCAATGGCGCAGCCCGTTGCCCCTGATTTTGATTTTAAAATTTTATTCTGCCTTGATTCGTGAATCTTAGCGTTACAGAATCACGGGGTGTTACAACTACCATACTAGTATTTAAGTGTAGAGATTCAACTACAGAACTAGATATAAATGAATGTGAAGCGCCAGAGTCAAAAAGAGTTCTAATAGGTTGACAGGAAAGAGAAATCAAACCTTCTACGATGACTTTCCTACCTCGATCTGGAGCACCAATTGCGAGAGCATGCACCTGCCCTCGAGAGGCTCCTTGTTTCTTCGGTCATTCCTTAGAAAAGTGTCTGTGCTCTCCACAACTGAACCAACTAGCCTTCCTTTTCCTGCAATCCTTAGCCAAATAACCTTCATGCCCACAAGCATGGCACATCCTCTTTTCCTTAGCCTTATCATCCTTTCTATCTTTCTTCTGTTGTTGCTGTTGTTGTCCTTTCTTGGGCCATATCTTCTGATTCTGTATTGTTCCCTCAGCCTTAACTTCCTTCTTCTCCCCATTGCCTTCCTCATACATTAAGGACAAATCGACAAGTCTTTCAAAAGTAGCTCCCATCGAAATGTGGGACATAGCCAACCCATGAAGGGTTTCGTTTAATCCTTTTGCAAACCGCAGTGCTTTCTTATGAGCAGTGTCTACCAACTCTAATCCAAATCTTGCCAGTTTGTTGAATTTGTTAAAATATTCTTTAATTGTCATGCTCCCTTGCTTGAGTGTCAAGAACATTTCCATTTGCATGCTTCTTCCAGCTTGGGAAAGGAATTTCATTTCAAACCTCATCTTAAAATCATTCCATGTCTCCACCGGATGTCCAGCTTGGGTAACTTCCCACCAGAATGAAGCATCATCTTTCAATAGCCAAGAAGCTAACTAAATCTTCCTTTGGTCCTCTACTTCAAAAACTACAAACAACTCCTTGGTCTCCTTGAGCCAATTCCTTGCCTCTACGAATGTTTCGGTTCCAAAGAACGGCTTCCCACCCATGGCACAGAAATCCTTGCAGATCTTGGTGAAATTATCTGCTCATGGAGGAGGAGGAGGAGGAACGATGGGTGCAGCTGGGGGAGGAATGTCAACTTGACCAACGGCAGTCACCATAGCCTCTAGATACCTACAGAACCAGCCTGGTATCGTAACGCCTTCTGAGATATTAGGTACCCCAGACATGCTGAAAAAGAAGAGGAAAGAGATTTAGACAAAGGATCGAAGGATATTACATATGGCTTTGGGGAATATGTTTTTCAAAACAAACTTTTCTTTTGAAAATACTTTCTTTTAAAACCTTTTTGAAAATAATTTTCAAAAACTTTTTATCTAATACGGTAACATTCAGCTCTGATACCAAGTGTGACACCCCACGTCCGTTAGTGTCACTCACTAAGGGAATGCATTAAGTTTCGTGAAGCGTTATAGGTAAATAGAAACGGAAATATTACAAGACAGATATAAAAGCAACAACGAAATTTAAATTTTTATTTCAAACATAAGTCATAACATCGTGGTACAAAATACCAAAAGTCTGAAACTACATAAAACCCATTACAATAACATAGAATTTCTATCTTATACCATCAGAGTACATAAAATACATAAAAAAAAACATAATTCCCCAAAAGAGACAAAGCCATAGTAGCAAAGATAGAAACTGAGCAATACTTCAGAAGCTGCTCCAAGCAAGATGATAACTAAGTCCTGACTAAGCCTGAGAATTCCCTCCTTGAGAACCTGGGGGAAACGGAAGAAAGAAGAGGAAACAAAAAGGGTCAGACAAAAAATCTGGTGAGTCCAGTTACTTTTAGCAAGTAAATAAATAAAAGTATTATGACAGATATATAAAATGGATGAGGAAGATAACATCATAAAGGATAGGTATGATGAGGTAAACAGGATAGAGTATATACGCATCACCCATGATTACTCTACACAAATACTAGTATTACAAGATATGGGATGATCCCTTAACATGCATAAATTGGTAGACTTAGGAGTACTTCTGGTGAGAGGTTTTGACCCCATACAATCAACAAGTAGCCCCTATAACGGACTCCTAAACTTACTAGAATCTACATATACCCTAACTACTACCCTCATCGATCGGCTTCCTATTCCGTAGATACCCTGTGTCGGCCCCACAGTAGGGGGTATCACTTCCCCAAAGTGGAAACCCTTCGTGTTGAATGCACAACCATAGATACTGATGTCACATCGTCTTATTTTCCCAGGCAGGTGGAGCCATGCACGCACAAGACCCCCTTGGAACGCGTCGTCATGACACCGTCCCCCTCGTTTGGATCTCTTACAATCAGCCCAGCAAGCGTGCCCAACTCCGACCTAGGATGGAGTACCCGTTTGATACCGTTATACGGGTTACTGACTAAAATGGGTCCCCACACAAAATGATACAAGATCTCCCCCTTATCTTGTATCCCCACTAGGATTTCCTCAGGTTATGTATGCCTATTGGTGTCTTTAATTACATAACCCCCTTAGGTTAAGTTTGTGGGCCTATATTTACATATTACCCTCCCCTTCAGATTAACTTAACCCGCCCACTATCAAAACAAGTTTACTTAACCCCTATTCATGTTCATATTCACACAAACCCCATGGAATAAACTAGGTTAAGTATTCCAATTCATTACCATATTTTCATTTATGCTTAAGGTGTGCTAGACCTCTCACATTAAGCCTTCCATTTGTTTATGCTGGACATGCCAGGCGGGTCCGGCAGACTTATTCCACAAATTGGGCTTAACCTCGTGTCCTAGCATGTCTCATATTTTTGCACTTAGACCTCTCACATTAGATTCAGCACTTTCGGTCATTGGATATGTCGGTCGGTTCCAGGAAGACTTCCGCCGCAAGTGCAATCTAACCTCGTGTCATAAGTGCATTTACAGTTTCTTATTATTGTGATCCTAAGCATGTCATTATTATCCAGTTTTCACCTATGTCGTTATAAGTTATAGTTTTCATGCCCCTTTTTCCCCAATTATGTTCAGAATGAATTATAGGTCCAAATTTATGTATATAAACATTATTCAATTTAAGCCAATTCGAATATTCTCCCTCCCCATTCCTTAACTAGCGCATTCGCATATAATTGTTAGCATTCCTAGGCTAGAAAATAGCCTGGCCATAAACAATAAAAGGGAAAGATGATAGGAAGATGACAAAAAGTGATTATTCAAACATAACAGGCATAAGCATAAACTGGCATAGTGATAAGGTGGACATACGAGAATAGATCTAGTGAACTTGTGATAATTAAACAAGTCCGATCATATTAAGGATGTCGTATAAGATCTAAATAACCATTTAGATGTCAAACAATTCAGGTCCAATATGATAAGCACAAGGTGATACAAATAATAAGCTAGATCTAAAAATCAGAATTAAATCTAACATAATAAAGGTTTCACATCTACATCATAGTTATGTCCAAATGTCATATAGTCACAATTTGATATGTCCAAATTTCATATAGTCGTAAGTTACAATAGATTCGATATGACAAGGATTGAGATTCAAGTCATAACCAATTCAGAATGTCATAGATTCATAATTTACAACAGATCTGGCATAATTCAGTCATAGAAATGGATCCAAACTATAGTCATATCATTTTACTTTTAATCATTTAATTCTAAAAGCAATGTGAAACTCACGGCATTTGGATTAGGAAATAAAAGAAGAACAGATCTACACTTGAATCTCAAATCTCTAATTGCAGAAGAAGAAAAGGGTCCGAATTAGACCTGGAACAAACAGTATTTGGCCTCCATTGATCTCCAGTGAAGAAAACAAGAGAAATAAGCCTGTATATATAACTGTCAGCCCCAAAAATCTAACTACCACCTCAGCCCCAGGGGTGTCGACCTACCCCATGGGGGGTCGATCCCGGTGTCGACACCCCTTCAGGGTAAGTTTTTGATTTTTGATTTTTGAACTATTTCCGGATAAGTTTGGCCTAATATATATATATATATATATATATATATATATATATAATTTTTTACGCGTATACAAAGTTTAAACCCTCATAACTTCTTCATACAGTGTCCCTTTTACGCAAACCAAATGTCTATCTTGACCAGAATTTCGAGATGGACACAATGGTGTAGTCCATTTCCCTTAATTCTGAGTATTAAATCAATTATTATTTAATTTACCCTATTCAGTATTGTTAAAATTACGGGGTGTTACAAGAAGAGAGAGAAAAGGAAACAAAATAAGTCAAACATAAAGTTTGGCGAGTCCAGTGACTTTTAGCATATAAAGAAGTAAAAGTATCATGACAGACATATAAATTGGATGAGAGATAACTGTGTCATATAACAAGTATAAACAGACTGAACATGATAGGCAGAATAAACAGAGCAGATTATGCTTCTCAAATACTTTTCTCCACACCAATATTAGTATAATAGATATGTGATAGGATTGGGTATCCCCTAATTACTCAACAGAAACAGAATAATCCCTACAGAAATATAATGGTAGGATTAGGTGTACTCTAGTAACGAGTTTTACCCAAACAGAAATAACAGGCACCTCGACAGAAATAATGGGTGTTACCCCAAATAGAAATAAAAGGTACCTCAATAGAAACAAATAGGACTAGATGTATCCTAATTACTACCCCTAAGTGGTCGGCTCCCTAACGTGTAAATACCCTGTGTCGACCCCATGGTAGGGTGTATTACTTCCTAAAGTGGCAAATATAGAAGGACACAGACCTATTTACTAGTGCTACAGCGGCTTAATTTCCCCCTACAGACCGGACTCATGCACGCACATGACTTCATTGGAACGCATCTGTATACACCACCTTTCAGGTGAACCTCTTATAATCAGTTCAGTATGTGTGCCCTGACCCCTACCTAGTGTGGGGTCGCCGTTTAATACCAGAATGGGATACAAACTGATATGGGTCCGACACAACATATGACACAAGTCAAACCCCTAAACTTATGTCCCCCAATTAACTAGGATTTTTAACAGGTTAAACCTACAGATTAACAAGTTCGCCTAACCCCCATAGATTAACATGTTAAGTTTCACAGGTAAACAGGTTTATTTAACCCCAACAGATTAAACAGGTTTACATAACCCCAACATATTAAACAGGTTTACTTGACCCTAATAGATTAAAACAGGTTTACGTTACCCTAACAGGATAAGCAGGTTTACATAACCCCAATAGATTAAAACAAGTTTACATAACCCCAACAGATTAAACAAGTTTACTTAACCCCAACATACTAAACATGTTTCACAGGTTACTTATAGTTTCATTTGCATGTTCCGCTTAATTTTAAATTAAGCCTATAGATTTATATGCCTCCAATTCCAAGTCATAATTCACAGTATAAAATATGCTCCCAAATTTTAGTCATATTCCATAGTATACGTTATGCCCCCAAATTCCAGTCATGATTCATAGTACAAGAGATGCCCTCAAATCACCCTTCTCAATAATTCCCAATTTCGTTTGTACGCATATGTCAACGATATTGGCCTAGGCTCGAAGGTAGCCTAGGCTATAAAAATAAAAAGGGAATGAGGGAGAGAGAAGAACAGAAACGGGCATAAAATAACAGAAGTAGGCATATGATAACAGAAATAGGCATATAATTACTGAACAGCAGAATAGCTGCACAGAAGAATTATGTAATTATAACATAAGTGTTTAGGTATGAATCAGTTTCTTAACAGGCATAGGTTTAGATCCAGATTTATAAACACGTCAGAGATACTGTTAAATTTTTATATCTAAAAGTAACATGAACTCAAAGAGATTGGATCGATGCATAAGAAACATTTCTAATGTATGTATAGGCTGAAATTTGAAGAAGATAGTTTGATTCAGTCCAAGCGGGGAATCATCTCATTATCTCCATTGTTTTAGGTGTACAAAAAAATAGAAATGTTATCCTTTATATAGCCTATCCTCAACGAACCTAGCAAACAAATGCGTCCAGATTCAGAAAAATGCACCCAGCCGAATCCCTGTTAGGTCAACCACCCCTACCTCGGTCGATCCACTTGCCCTTAGGTCGACTGGTAGATCGACCCAGACCAGGAATGGGTCGACCCTTAATGGGTCGATTTCCCGCCTATGCCCTCCCCTTTTCCCGCTTACGTATTTGAACTGATTTGAATTCTGATTTTGAATTATATACATATAAGTCTTCTTATACGTATACAAACTTCTAGGTGTTATATCTTTCTCATACGATGACTGCTTTACGCAAACTCGAAGTATGTCTTAACCAGAATTCCAATACGAACGCAATGGTACTGTCCGTTTTACTTAATTCCCAATATTTAATTAAGTATTCTTCATTTTATTGTTAACGGTGTCTTTTAGAGTTACGGGGTTTTACACCACACTACGAAAATCCTCCAAAATCTACGAAATAAGTACTTTTAGTACTTCTATCATTCTTGTATTCTTTGTAATAGAATTGTACTCAAGTTTGAGTATTTCCACCATTGTAACTTCATTTCTTGGGTACTATAAAAGATAGTTATTAAGTGGATGTAGGTCATTCAACATTGAACCATTACAAATTATATGTTCCTGACATTTCTTCTCATTTTAATTTGTAATTTCTTCATTTATTTCTCTACATATGCTCTATTTGTGTGTTCGTTCCATTTTTTGGTCAAACAAGCATTATAATATTTTATGATATGGTACATCTATTTGATTATTATATTTTATCCAATTCTGAGTGAGATCTAATTTTTTTTAGTCTCTCTTAGTTATTTTCGTATCTTGTAGAAACCCATGACTTGTTTGGAATGACTCTAAGTTCCAATGGGTCTTTTCTAGATTGGGATTTATTCCCGTTCCGAGCCAGTGGCTACATAAACCCCTCCAAAATCCATTATATAGGTTGGTGGAAGCTCTTTTAATATTTGGTTCACTCTCTCAGTCTGCTTGTCCATCCGGGGATGTTAAGATGTGCTAAGATGCATCTTAGCTCACACACTTTATGTAAGAGCTTTCCAAATCCGCTAGAAGATAGTGGGTCTCTACTGCTCATAATACTCTTCAGAATGCCATGGAATCAAACAATCCACTTTACATGCAACCCAGCTAGTTTAGAGGCCGTCCTAACTGACTTGATGGGAATGAATCAAATTTGTATAGTCGGTCAACTTACCACTACCTCATATCCTATTTTAGTCCATGGCAATCTTTCTATAAAGTTCATATATGCTTGCTATCATTTTCACTCATGAATGTCTAGCGGTTGTAGTAGCCCACTGGCTTCTTCTACTTAGGTTTTATCAACTGGCATTTCATATACTTCGAGATGAACATTCCAACATCTCTCTTCATGCCTTCTTAGTAACAAGTCTACTTCATATGTTTATACATCTAGTTACCATCTGGATGAATGGTCAATCAGGATGATGGCACTCTCTCAACACTTCATCTCATGGCCCATTAATATCAAGAAAACAAATTCTCTCAACCTTATAAAACCAATAATCTCAGTCGATTTCATAGTGCTTTAAGCACTTAGGTTATAATATTGCTTCAGTTCTTGCCATAATCTCAAACTAGCCTAGCATCTTTCTTTTGATTGGTACCAATCCTTTCTATAAGACTATGTCTGATCGATATATTTGCCAACATCTCAAGCTCGAGCTCACAAAGTGATGAAGGATCAAATCCATCTATATACTCCATACATTTCCTTTCTAATAACATGGATTCTAATCCATTGTGTATTTTTCTCCATGCATCAGCCACTACATTTTTTCCCCTAGATGGTAGGAAATATCGAAATCATAAGAGGTTTAGAATTCCAACCACTGCTATTGTCGAAGGTTGAGATTCTTATGAGATAAATGGTGATTTGTGATCCATGAGCATCATGAATCTTTCTCCCAATAGATATATTTCTCCATCTTCAAACAAAATATAATTGTTGCAAAATCCAAGTCATGAGTTGGATAATTCCTTTCATGCAGCTTTAATTATCGACTGACATAGGCAATAAATCTTCCTTTCTGCACAAACACTGCTCCTAGACCAGCACCATAAATATTTATGTATACTGTAAAATTTCATTTCACGAAGAATAACCAATGCATTTGCACTCATCATCCTCTCCTTCAAAACTCTAAATCTATGCCCACACTTAACATCCCATATAGAAGTCTGATACTTCTTCATCAAGTTAGTTAATGGTGCAACAATCTTTGAGTGTCCTTAATAAAGTATCTATAATATCCTATCAGTCCTAGAAAATTTCTCACATTAGTAGCATCCATGGGTTGGTTTGAATCTTATATCACTACCACTTCCATAGGTTTCATAGTTATTCCTTGTCCTGATAAGATATGACATACAAACCTCACTTCATCCTTCTAGAAGTAGAATTTAGAGAACCTTGATTTCAACTTATGATTCCTCAAAATCTCAAGCGTGCCTTATGCTCATCCTCGGTTCTAGAGTAGATCAGAATGTCATCGATAAATAGGAGTGTGAACTTATTCAACTAGTCTTCAAAACTTTATTCATATGATCCACAAAGTATGCTGGGGCGTTGGTCAATTCAAAAGGCATCAAAAATATCTCAATGCCACAAAAAATATAGTAATAACACACTTTCCTTCATCACTCTATCCTGGTGAAATCCCATTGCTAAATCCATCTAAGAAAACACCCTTGTTATGTGTAGCTTATAAAACAACTCATCAATCTGTGGAAGAGGGTACTTATTTATCCTTGTCTCCTTGTTCAGCTTATGATTGTACATACAATCTCAAAGAGCCATCTGCTTTGATCATGAATACAACTTGTGTACCACACTCAAATATACTTTCATGAATGATCCATTTCATCAATAGGTGATTGGTTTGCACCTATAATTTTTTATGCTCTCTGGGTACCAAATGTCTCAAAAGCATAGCTACGAGTCTGACTTTCCTCACTAAGCCGATTCAAAAATCGATCTCTCTGCACATTGATAATCCTCTCGCTTCCTCGAATACATCTAGGCATACTCTAGCGATAGGGAAAGATTCATGACAACCCTTCTTATGAAATTTGTAGCGAATATAGAAACTGACCAACATTGAATTTTTAGCAAGTATTACAAACTGCTCACATTTAGTCCCAAAAGTGGATACTTCCCAATCGAAGGTGCAAAAACTAGCAATAAGTCATTCCCGTAAGGATGACGAGGAGAAGCAAGCACTTTTCTAAGTCAAAGAGTTGTCTGACACAGATGAAGAAGTTGAATTTCTTGATTTAGTCTGATAGGTTTGCACTTCAATCACACTTGGCATTTAGTGATAAGGCATACCATCAATGAATGTAATCGTCTAGGGTTTCATTATATAAAAGTTCTCTTATCTCAATATGTGAGATTGCCTCGTTTCTATGTTTTGTGATTTTAATATGTTGAGCTATTGGTTGAGGATATGAATTTCTTCTTTGAGGTTGGCATCAGCATGGTGTAGGATATTCTAACTGACCACAAGCTAAGGACTCATTCTGCAGTGGGCAAAGTAAGATGCAAATCGACGAGGATGAGTCATAGGTTTCCCTCTAAGTGACTTAGAGGATCTAAAATGCATGGCTTTCTCCTATTTTCGCTAGATTTCAACTATATCCTTATAGGATTTGCAGCGCATAGAGGAACCCGTATGAATTTCTTTGATGGTAGGGGATTCTCCATCAAGATGATATAATGTAAATGTTTGACGATGATTATGAGCTAATGGGTGTTACACTGAAGGAGAACGATTGTGTTTGGTCTTATAGACAAATCTATATCTATGGTAGGATCAATTCATCTAGGGACACACATAGCATACTAGCTAGGATGGGCTTGGGTTCCCATCAGTGGAGATCTAGCTCCAACCTTTCTAGGGCTTGGCCAGCATTCAACAGGTTGTAACCACTAGGAGGCATTTGTTTGTGAGTAAGGGGTCGATAGAGTCCACGGTTGAAAATTTGATTGGATAAAATTTTCAATGGCATATGCATCCATCTATGTCCTCAAGTCATTTACTTCACCAGCAAGTTGATCAACATTTGGAAGCCACAGCAGTACATTACAATTATTAATTCATTGGAGCTGAGATTGAGTTGGGAAACGCTAGAGAGAGTATTGTCTTTGGTTTGGTGCTTGTTTGAGTTGTTACATTCAAGCTATGAAGGATTATCCATATTAATAAATCAGGTTGGGTCTTGCATAGTCAAACGCTGTGGAAATGGAAGATCTTTTAAGTGGATATCCTCCTTTTGAAGGAACACGTTTGCTAATTTTTTTAGCCAGTCTCGAAATGAAAAAAGTCCATTGTGACAAGGAAAAGATTATTTGGTAATTACTAAGCTTAATAACAGTAAAAACAATGCGTTAGATTATAGATAAAAGGTAAATAACACAAATATATTTCAAAAAAGTTGTCTATATTTATTGTGATATTCTTTTACTATATATTTGTCTTACAACTATGGGGAATTATAAAAGAATAATAAGAAAGGAACTTAAGACTAGTATAGCTTCGTAATTTTAAGGACAAATATAGTAATAATATCGATGAATTGGACATAGCATTGAGGATTCATGAATTCTTCTACCAAAGCCGAACATCTTTGAAGTTGCAAAATAGGGTTTGTTTATAGTAACTAATGTGGATGGTTTAGACTACACTGCAGAGCTGGTGAGAAAAATGATTGACTGTTAATATAACTACACGGGTGGATGGTCGACTGTTGCAAAATGTGTCATAAGATGGTGCAGCGGATGAGAAAATACTTGTTACCTCCATATACCAGGCCTCGGCTTGTGTTAAATGAACATTTAATGTTAATGGCATACCATATCGATTTAGCCATCTCTGACTAGATAGATGGATAGTTTTGTCATTCACTTAAGTGTCGTCATAGCTGAGCTGGTCAATCAACGATTAGCAACACAGAGGTCACACTTCAACATAGCTTTTGCTCAGATCACTCTTGCTTGATGTGCTAAAAAGTGGGACGGACATGAATATAAACTGACCATCAGCTAATTTGATTTCAGATGGATTATATCGACTGTTTACTATTGCTAGAAGAAGTTCGATATAGAGGTGTCAGCCGGGACTGAGCCGGGCATGGTCTATGTCTTGTCTGTGTTAAACGTAAGTACCAAAATGTACTATGAAAACGATGGTAACTTAGAAAATTGTTACCAAAAAATGCAGCAGTTGTCACATCGAAATGTGTTACTAAAAACAGCTACGACATAAGGTATGACCAAGTCCGCAACAGCTTGTAATGGTATAGAACCGTATAAAAACCAAAATAGGATAAAATACATGGTAGAAATGACCGAGTCCAAAGTAATCTGTTTCCTTAAACAGTACTATCGTCGTATGCACTGTAGCAATTTGCTTCCCAGGATAAAAAGGATCAGTGACGAACTAAAGAGACTACAGAACCATGAACTGATTATATTGTAGAAGAAGAAAAAACAAGAAAAAGATGTTTAATCTCATTTCCTGGTTGTCTTTATATAGGATGGAGGAGGTGCCTATTCGGATGGTTGTGACCCTAGAAAGGTTGCAACCTTTTAACCAAGTGGTGCGACCGCACAGTCACGCAACTAGGTGCACTCGACCTGAAGTGAAGTGGCTGCATGTAGCCACTGTCCATTCGAACCGGTATATCCATTCAAAAAAACAGCCTTTGCGGGAAGCCCAAATGGAAATAGGTGGCCCATCTATTCACAAGACCCCAAGGCCTTATCTATGACTTTCAATAATAAAATTAGGACCCTACATGCCTTTAACCCCACATACCTCAAGCCTCTACTAGCCCACATGCTATACTCTTTTGTTTTGATAATACTAGAAGGGCTTTTGTATATATTAAGAAAGTGGCATAAAAATTCCACACTGTAGGATTTTTTTTTTTTGCCTCTCTTCTTCCCAAATCACTCCTTCATCACTCATTCACTTCCAACAATCCCCTACGTGAATGAGTAGTTGTTCTTAGTTTCACGAATCATTTATCGTATTGGTTAAAGTAGCGCATACGCCTTGAATTTTACTAGTGATTACCTATTTGAATTACTGGCGAATTAGTAGACGTAGATTGTCCTTGAACTATAAGCCTTTTGTGCAATTCTAAAATAGATAACACGCGATAAATGTTTCTTATATTCCTTCATTCTTTATATGTGTTCATTTTTTCTGTGAACACCTACTTGGTCTCATAAATGCTTAGGGAATTTGGCCTCATAATTCTATTTGAAGCGGCGCTTTCGTACTTACGTAGGTGATTCTGTAAAGGGTATTCTATATTTCCTCAACTACTGACATCATTAAAAGTATCAATACTTATCCTAATTTTTCAAAATAATGCATTGACATATCATAAGAATGGTTTTCGTGTAACAGTGCCATCAAATTTCTCTTAAACTTCGTTGTGCCTTTGAACCTTGATCTTGGGATCTCCAGTCAACTAGGTAGAGTTTCCGTTTTAGAAAGACTTTTAGTTTATATTCCTTAGCCCCATTCCCATCGATAAGGTTTGAACTCTCTCTCTCTCTCTCTCTCGGCAAGCCTTTTGTTAGTGGATATGATATGTTATCCTTAGAACTTATGTAGTCTACAATGATAACTCTGTTAGGGAGAAGTTGTCTTATTGTTTTATGTCAACAACGAATATGCCTAGATTTACCATTTTATAGTGTACTATTAGCTCTTCCAACACCTGATTGACTATCACAATGTATACGTATTGGAGGCACAGATTATCTCCAGTTAGGAATGTCTTCCAAGAAACTTCGAATCCAATCTGCTTCTTTTGTAGTCTTATCTAGTGCAATAAACCCATATTCCATCGCAGATCTAGCTATACAAGTATGTTTGGATGATTTTCGTGAAATCTCTCCATTTCCTAATGTGAATACATATCCACTTGTAGACTTTGTATCATGTGATCCAGTGATCCATTTTGCATCGCAGTATCCTTCCACTACTGAAGGATAGTTTGTATAGCGTAGACAATAGTTCTGCGTACACTTTAGGTATCCTAGAACTCTGATTCTCTCTTTCCAATGATGTTTACTAGGATTGTTGGTAAATCTAGTTAGCTTACTTATAGCGTATGTGATATATGGTCTACTGCGGTTCATAACATAGATATTACTTCCTAGTATACGAGAGTATTCTAGCTGATAGATACTATCACTAGTGTTCTTTACCCAATTTTGATTCATATATATTGGTGATTTTGCAATAGTTATACTATATTGCTTGAATTTTTCAAGTATCTTGGCGATGTAATTTGATTGGGGCAGTGCATATCCCTGTGATGTTCTCGAAAATTTTACACCTAATCACATCATCCTGCCCCAGGTCTTTCATATCGAATGTAGAGGATAACATATCCTTTCTAGATGTTATTACGGCCTTGTTATTGCCTAGGATCAATAAGTCATCAGCGTAGAGGCAAACAATGACATATCCAATATGTGTGTTTTATGTAAAACATTTATCTGATTCATTTATTGTGAATCCACTTGATAACATGGTTTCATCAAACTTCGCATACCACTGTATTGGAGCTTATTTAAGGCCATAAAGTGATCTTACTAATTTGCACACTTTATTCCCATTTTCCGAGCTTAGAATTCCTTCAGGTTGCTTCATATAGATTTCTTCCTCTAGTTCACCATTCAAAAATGCAGTTTTAACATCCACTTGATGTATTTCTAAGTCATGTATGGATGCAATCGCAACAAGCATCCTAATCGATGTTATCCTCGTTACTGGTGAATATGTATCAAAATAGTCCAGGCCTTCATTTTGTCTAAATCCTTGGACTACAAGACGAGCTTTGTACTTGTTTATTGAGCCATTAGGTTTCAATTTCTTTTTAAATATCCATGTCTTACATCCTTGAGGTAAATCGACTAACTCCCATATATGGTTAGGCATGATGGATTCAATCTCATTGTTAATTGCCTCTTTCCAATAAGGGGCATCACTGAAGGACATAGCTAGTTTGTATGTCTATGTACCATCTTCTAACATAAAAGTGTAGAAGTTCGATCTGAAGGTTCTTGAAGTCCTCGACCTTTTTCTCCTCCTTGGTTCCTCCATTTCTTGATTAGCACAGGTTTGGTGAAGGATATCTTTATCCTCAAGAGAAATTGGGGATTTCATCTTTCCTTAGTCTCTTAGGAGTATAATTTTGAGCAACCTGTTTAAAAGGGAATACATGTCTGAAAAATCTAGAATTTTTCAAATCAATGATAGTAATTTCATGAATATCATCAATTTCTGACTTGTGTACTAAGAGTCGATAAGCGGCACTGTTTTTTGCATATCCAAAAAATACACAATCAATAGTTTTTGGTCTAATTTTGAACTTCTTTAATTTTGGTGTCTTTACTTTTGCAAAACACCCCCACACTTTTAAGTATTTGTAGGATGGAGGTCTATTATTCCAAAATTCATGAGGAGTCTTATTTGTTTTCTTTCGCGGTATTTTATTTAAAATGTGATTTTTCGAAAGAATAGCTTCTCCCCAAAAGTTATCTGGTAAGCTAGAACTGAGTAATAAAGCATTCATTGTTTCTTTAAGAGTTTGAATTTTCCGCTCGGCTATATTGTTGGATTGAGGTAAAGAAGGTGATGCAGTTTGATGTATAATTCCATGCTCAGTGCAGAATTCCTCAAAAGGATATTCATATTCTCCTCCTCTGTCACTTCTTAAAGCTTTAATTTTCTTATTGAGTTGATTCTCAACTTCCGCTTTATACTGTTTAAACATATTGAATGTTTCATCCTTGCTTTTAAGGAGATACACATGACAATACCTAGTACAGTCATTAATGCAGGTAATGAAATACCTTCTTCCACCTCTAGTTTGAGACAAATTTAAATCAAATGCTTCTGTATGTATTAACATTACGCCATAGATTGCATGCTACAACACCGAAGAAGTGATGCAGTAAGTACCAAAAAGTGTTGCTATAGGCTAAAATGATCTGCGGCAACACTTTCTCGGGGTTGCCTTTGCCGCGTTGCCTTAAAGTCAAAGGCAACACCTTTTCGACCCTATGGTAACATCAGTACAGGTGTTGCCACACGTACCTCTAGGAAAAAGTATACCCTTTCACAAATGCCAAAAACAGTCGCAATATGTCTAGTACAGCTGGCAATTGTAATAAAGTCAACCTTTTTTACAGCTGCTTCTAGTAGTTGTTAAAATTTGTTTTACAACTGCTAAAAGTAATTACACCTCAACTGCTATTAATCAAAGATTTCATAATATTATAATAAATATTATTATAACGCAGTATTTTATTCAAATAAATATTTTATTTCAACATTTCAAATGGTACAAATTTTTTGATTCCACTATTGTACATTCACTCGTATATTACACAATAATTCATATTTACATACATTCCTCGCTATATTGTCACTCGATTCACTCATGTACAGACTCACACATACTACCATAAGCAATAAAAAATACACGAAAATGATTATATAAACTATTACCTTTATTTGTCCCCATTTGATGATTTGTTCGCAAAGTATGCACAACTACCTCATAAGGACGTTTTCCTCTTCCATAATGTTGTGTATCAACGCTTCCACCTTTGCCTCCTTTTAGTTTTACTCCTAAGTTAGATGCTTAATATACCAGCATAGCATTGTACAAAGGCTTAAATCTTCTTCTGCCACAATGCAACAAACTATATATTAAACCAATGATTTAATAGAAGATACCATGGAATGACAGTATAAATAACCATTAGCATTAATCAAGTCAACAATAAGTTTGGTAGTAATAAAAAGATAACAAGATACTTCAAAAAAAATAGAAACAGAAGCATAATTGTAACACCCCACCTCCGCGAGGGTGGCTCTTGCAAGCACTCTGACTTTGGAGGGGCGTTTGAATCAGGTAAACATGCATAATAATATATCAAGGCAGAACAAGAACATATGTATATATGTAAACAAAGTAAATAACATAGATAAAATAGCGGAAGATTTCAAACCATTTCAAAACAAGTCTGGTACAACATAATGTCAACTTTCCAAATACACAAGTCTAGATAAAAACAACATTGCTGAAAAACTGAAATACATAAGTACTATCCCCAAAATAAGTGATAACCATAGCTAGCTTCATGTCAAGACCGTACATGAGCTAAAATCCCACAAGCAAGTGATCAGGAATCCAAGCTAAGCTCCAATATTCCCTCCCTGAGAACCTGGGGGAGAAACGGAAGAAAAGAGGCGAAAGAAAACAGTCAGTCAAAAAGACTGAGTAAGCCCTACTACAATCAATGTAAACTGATAAAGTTAACTGGCATGATGAAAGCTGGGATGAACATAAGGATAACAACATACTAGCATGGTGATTAACTAACAAGGTAGATAAAGGTGTCATCGCATAATCAGGTTTAAGGTTTTGCACCACAGGTGTACTAGCAAACTAACATGACTTGAATAAACAAGTATTGATCCCTTAGCCCAAGCTTTGGCCCAATAACATGAGGTGACCCTAATACGAGGTCCAATAACATGAAGTGACCCTAATACGAGGTCCAACCAAACGGTCTAGTCGATCGGCTCCCTAAGCCTAACTCGTCACGTGTTGGTGTCAATACGGCCCCAAACATAATTGTAGTCAGACTGTGCAGGGTCTCCCGACGGGTGTATCAAGCCCTAGGGTGGCAACCCCTGGACACCATAAACATAAGTGCACAGTCTCGATCTACTGGTACCCTTGCATGCTTTCCCTGGCTTCGGACTATGTGCACGACCATGGTCCGCCCGGAACTACACCGGCGTACCACTATGCCGTCGCTTTTGGTCACTTACCTCCAGTCCAGTAATCGTGCCCCCACCCTAGCCTAGTCCCTAGGGTCATAATGATACAAACTTGGGATTACTGCTGGAGTGGACCCCCATTGCTAGGATTTTTCTAGTGGGTTAAGTACGGTTTAACCCTCTTGCTAATCATGGATTAACTTGGTTAAGTGTAACGATGAGTTCACGACTTAACCCTGATTAATCTACCAAGCCCAAATTGGTTAAGTACTAAGTGGACCATGACTTAACCCTAATCATGAGGCATTAATTAATTTAATGCGCCTTAACCTCTCACATTAGACTTTGTTGCGGTTACTAGTTAAGCCGGTCGGTTCCGGGTAGCTTTACACCACAACTAGGTCTAACCTCGGGTTCAAGGTACAACATGACCAACTTCTCACATTGGGTCCTATTGTTTGTAGCAACTAGTTAAGCCGGTCGGTTCCGGGTAGGTTTACGCTACAAACTCAACCCAACCTTGAGTTGGTCACACTTATCTTTTCTAAGTGTCATGTCCATCATGTTTCCAAAACATGTTACAAGTTTTCAAGCATTTGGGTAGACCTAACTTAATAGGTAAATTCCCAAAGGGTAGACCTAACTTAATAGGTAAATTCCCAAGCTTATGTTTTTATGTCTTTTAAGTTTACCCAACCCCAAACGCAATCCCATCGCTTACATATCGCAATAGCGCATAAAGGATAGAAAGAGGGAACTTGACATAATCATGACATAAAGGTGTTGAAGCCACAAGTTTAACATGGTGGCATATGAAATGTACATATGTTCATATACTTGCATATTACATTTTAGGCCTCAAAAGCATGCATAAAACCAAACTTAGCATATTGGTAATACATGGTGATAAATGACATGTAGAAATGGCCATAAGTTCGCATTTAGCCTCACATGCAAGTTATCATAAGAGATATGATAACTTACATGTTGCCAAAATGCAACCTTTAGCATAAAGCTTGAAGCTTTAGGCTCATAAACCCAAGATAATCTTGCATAACATGATAACATGAGTGAGATGATTAACCCAAACTTGCATTCATAACATGGCAACTTGCATATCATAACATAGCAAACTTGCATACATAACATGATAGACTTGCATATTACATCATAGTAAACTTGCATAACATATCATGATAAACTTGCATATCATATCATAGCATAATGATCAAACACAACTTGCATCATTCATTAACTTTAGAGTTTAAGTATGAAAGTAGAAAAGGGCTTACAATGCTTATGAAGACAAAAAAATATGACAAAGCCCTTATGCAACCAATTAAACCCAAAATGAAAGCTTCAATAGAAAAACCCTTAAGCCAAAATGATCAAAACTCTTTCTTTATGATGCAAATATAGAAACTTGACTTGAATGCAAGCTAATGATGCTCATACAAGCTTGAAAACACTTGTATGCATGGAAAATCTCATAGAAATTTATTTAGGAATTTTATGAAGAGAGTGGAGGCCATGAGAGGATTGATTTTGCCATAGTTTAGTTGTATGAATGAATAATGATGATTTAGGGTTAGGTTAGGGCCTTATTTATAGAGATTAGGACTAGTTCTAGCCTTAGGATTAAACCCTAGTTCCAATCTCAGCCCTTAAAACCGAATCTGGCCCCCAAACTCAACACAAACCCAAAATGGTGCACCAGGCAAAACTGCCCGGCTGGACCAAGTCGACAGCCAAGTCGACAGGGCTGTCGACTTAGGTCCAACCAAGTCGACTCCCAAGTCGACAAGGCTGTCGACTTAGGTGCTCTGGCGGGAATTTTCCCGCCTGCCCCAATATGACCTAATTTCCCAAATTCAAACTTGAATTTGAAATCTGTTTTTACTTTGAAATTTTCTGAAAACTTCGTTGGGCCTTAATCGGGTCATACGGACTGCGATTTTCGAAAACTCGGACTCTATTTCGCGTATTTTTCCGAGACGAACGCAATGGCATAGCCCGTTTCCCTTGATTCAGATTTAAGAATTAAATTCTGCCTCGATTTATGTTATAACAGGTTATTGAAAATACGGGTTGTTACATTCTCCCCTCCTTAAAGGATTTCGTCCCCGAAATCTTCAAGTTAGGAAGAACGTATCCTACCATCCAACATCCATCTACTCAAAACATCATCCACGAGCAATCATTGTCCTTACAAGATTCTAAATGTTGTATGAACATATGCAAAGGTGTGTGTATATGTACTTATCTAATGCAAATTTCGTCAATGCAAATTATGTTAGTGAAATGAATCCATATGTATGCAATTCCTAACATAATGTGTAACATCTATATGTGTGCACATAACATACATCCATATGCAACATCCATGTGATAACACAAAAATTTTCATCCATGAATAAGCATAAACACTCATGCATATGCAATATGAGGAGCGTGTGAGCCGATCTAGTGCCTAATGTGTATAATGCATCCACGAGTAACCACTTGCAAACACTTGCAACCACTTGCAACCATCAAGCATAACATGTTTCAAACACATGTTTCATCCAAAGGGTTTCTACCTAAGGTTCTCATGACAAGATTAACACGATAAACTAGATAAACATGGATAGCAAAGAGAAAGATATGCTAACAAAGAAAAGAGATTGAGAGTGTACCCTCAAAAAGGAATGGATAAAGCCCACGCATCTTCTCCTCGGTTTCCCAAGTTGCGTCTTCTTTGGCTTCACCCCACTGAACCTTCACCAACTTAACCTCTCGATTCCTTAGCTTCTTGCTCTCCGTCCCCAAGATACGAATCGGAGCTCTCCTCAAGGTAGCCTCTTTCTCCACTTCCACATCTTTCAGAACACTTGGCTCAACAACCTCGGCTGATTCATGTAAACACTTCCGGAGATGCGAGACATGAAAAACATCGTGTACTCCGGCAAGCTTCTCGGGCAACTCCACTCTATAAGCCATATGCCTGATCCTCTCTATAATAGGGAATGGTCCAACAAACCTCGGTGCTAACTTCCCAACGGTTCCAAATCGGACCACATTCCACAAAGGAGAAACCTTCACGAAAACCATATCCCCAACATCAAACTCCAAATTAGTTCTTCGCTGATCAGCATAGGATTTCTGTCGGTCTTGGGCCGCTTTCATCCGTCTCCGAATCAACTCGACCTTCTCGGATGTATCTCTGATCATATCAGGCCCAAGTATAAGCTCATCTGTAGTCTCCCACCAACATGTAGGCGACTTGCACGACCTCCCATATAAAGCTTCAAATGGTGCCATCCCTATGCTTGCCTGATAACTGTTATTATATGCAAACTCAACAAGAGGAAGATGGTCTTCCCAAGTACCACCAAAATCCAGAATACAAAGCCTCAACAGATCCTCGAGTACCCTATTCACCCTTTCGGTTTGGCCGTCCGTCTGTGGGTGATAAGCCGTACTTAGATTCAACCTCATGCCCATGGCTTCTTGCAAGCTATTCCAGAATTGACTTGTAAAGATTGGGTCACGATCACTGACTATACTAGAAGGGACTCCATGTAGTCTCACAATCTCACGAAGATATACAGACGCTAGCCAAGATGCGGTCCTCTTGCTCTTCACCGGAATGAAATGAGCACTCTTCGTAAGTCTATCCACAATAACCCAAATGCTCGTATTTCCTTTCCTTGACCTTGATAGCCCATCGATAAAATCCATGGAAATACTCTCCCACTTCCAAAGTGGAACGTCTAGAGGATGCAATAGCCCACCGGGCTTCTTCGACTCGGCCTTAACTTGCTGGCAAATGATACATCTAGAGACAAACTCTGCCACATCCTTCTTCATCCTAGGCCAAAAGAAAATGCGCTTCATATCTTTATACATCTTATCTCCGCCCAGATGTATAGTCAACTTAGAGCGATGCGCTTCCTCAAGAACTTTTCTTACTAAATCTTCTACCATTGGAACACATAACCTTCCGTCTCTCCTCAGCCAACCCTTGTCATCAATAGAATATCGAGCGAGATGACTAGACGCCTCTCCTCGAATCAGCTTATCCATAATCTCAACTATCTGAGGGTCTTCTCTCTGCGAAGCCCCAACTTGATCAAGAAGGGTAGGTCTGAGTTCCAGAGATGCTAAAGAACCGGTCATCGACTCAATCGCCAAAGAGAAATCAAAGGTTGCTACATACTCTAAATTCTTCATCTCAATGAATAGAGGACTCAGAGTCAACCTTTTTCTACTCAATGCATCTGCTACCACATTCCCCTTGGCAGGGGTATAAGTTATCTCAAAATCGTAGGACGCCAAGAATTCCATCCATCTTTGTTGCCTCAGATTCAGATCCTTCTGAGAAAAGAGATACTTCAATGACTTGTGATCGGTATAAAGCTCAAATCTTTCTCCCAGAAGATAATGGCGCCAAGCCTTGAGTGCATATACTATTGCTGCCAACTCTAAGTCATGAGTGGGATAATTCTTCTCATGCACTTTGAGTTGTCTACCGCCAAAGCATATCACTCTTCCTTCTTGCATCAGAACAGCTCCTAACCCCGTGCCACATGCATCGGTGTATACTGTAAATAACTTCCCTCCATCGGGCAAAGCTAGAACAGGTGCTGATGTGAGAGCTCTCTTGAGCTTCTGAAAAGAAAGCTCGCATTCTATGCCCCAAGCAAAAACTAAATTCTTCTTCATCAATTTAGTGAGAGGAGCGGAAATCTTCGCGAAGTCCTTGATGAACTTCCGGTAAAAGCCTGCATGACCTAGAAAACTTCTCGCTTCGGTTGCATTCCTTGGAGTCTTCCAATCCTGAACTGCAACTACCTTAGCGGGATCCACCGCTAAGCCTTGCTTAGATACTATATGCCCAAGGAATCTAACTTCCCTTCTCCAAAAGTGACACTTGGAGAACTTGGCCTTCAACTGATGCGCTCTAAGCGTATCCATCACCTCCGCGAGGTGCCTTGCGTGCTCTTCCTCATCCTTAGAGAAGATCAGAATATCATCTACGAAGACCACGACAAACTTGTTCAAGAACTCGCTGAACACCCTACTCATCAAGTCCATGAAATATGCGGGTGCATTAGTCAAGCCGAATGGCATGACAAGCCATTCGAAGAATCCATCTGGCATTCTGAACGCAGTCTTGTCTATACTATCTTCTGCTACCCTGAGCTGATGGAATCCAGTAGCAAGATCAAGCTGAGAGAAAACAGAAGCACCGACAAGCTGGTCAAAGAGATCATCAATCCTCGGTAACGGGTGTCTGTTCTTCTTAGTCAGCTTATTCAACTCTCGATAGTCAACACAAAGTCGGAGAGAACCATCTGCCTTGGTAGCAAATACCACAGGCGCTCCCCATTCAGATATACTTCGTCTAATGAAGTTCTTCTCAAGCAACTCCTTCACTTGCTTACTTAGCTCCCGCCTTTCACGCGGAGCCATGTGCCGAACGGGCAAAAAAACCGGCTTTGCATTATCCACCAGATAAATGCGGAAATCAATCTCTCGCTTAGGGGGCAACCCCCTAACTTCATCGAAAACATCCGGATACTCTCGAACCACTCTCACAGACTGAAGAGTTTCCATTGACGAGTCGAGTGATTCAAGATAGCACAACATGACGGGACCTCTCGGATTATAAGAAATTTCTAGGGTGTTTCCGAGGCGAGTCACGAGCCTCACAACCCTATGCTCACAATCAAGAATGGCTCCATATCTGGACAGCCAATCCATGCCCAATATCAATCCGTATTCCCTAAAACCAAGAACATAAGCACTACACAAGAACTCTACACTCAATATAGAGATCCTCAAATCCCCACATATCATAGACAGATGGGCGGAACCTCCAATAGGATTTGAGACACAGACGGGATCATCTACCAAGCTAGTACTAAGGTGCAAACTATCAACAAGATCAGATGAGATAAAGCTATGCGATGCACCAGAATCAAACAAGGTACGAACTGGAAAGTCGGAAATATATACAAGGCTCTCAACAGAAATACTACCTCGATCGGGAACTGGAGCGGTATTGAGAGCATGAACTTGCCCTCCTGAAGGTCCAGCACGCTGAGTCTGACCCTGGCCTTGCCCTTGCTTCTTCGGGCAATCCTTACTGAAATGTCCAGTCTCACCGCAGAAAAAGCATTCACCATTCTTCCTTTTCCTCTTCTTACAATCCTTAATAAGATGCCCAACTGAACCGCAATGATGGCATTTCCCCTTGTTGTTCTTGCCCTTGTTGTTGTTCCCCTTGTTGCCTTGACTCTTGTTCTTGTTCTGATTGCCTTGACTGCCCTGACCACTTGGATTACCCTGATTTCCTTTCCACTGGGAATCAGTCTTCTTGGCTTGAGTATCATTCATCTTGATCTCTTTCTTGACATCCCCCTGAAGTAACGCCATATCAACCAAGCTCTCAAACGTGGCCCCATGGGGAATATGTGACATAGCCGATCCCTGCAATGGCTCATTCAATCCTCTAGCAAAACGAAGAGCCTTCTTCTGAGGAGTATTCACCATATCCAAGCCAAAACGAGCTAACTGATTGAACTTGTTCACATATTCTTTGACAGACATATCTCCTTGTTTCAAAGTTATGAACCTCTCCATTTGCAGATTCTCCTCAGCAGAAGATAGAAACTTAAGCACGAACCTTGCCCTGAGATCGACCCAAGTCTCAACAGGCCTAGTACCATTGGTGACTTCCCACCAATAAGCGGCTTCATCCTTCATAAGCCAAACCGCCAACAAGATCTTCCTCTGCTCGTCTAACCCAAAGATAGCAAATAAATCCTCAGTCTCTTTCAACCAATTTCTGGCCTCTACAAAAGTCTCAGTGCCTTGAAAGTTCTTGCCACCCATTGCTTTGAAATCTTTGCAAGTCTTTGCGAAGTCAGCTTGAGGATGCTGAGGGGGAGGAGGAAGAGGAACCTCGGCGACAGGAGGAGGAGGAACATTAACTACTGGAGGAGGAGGAGGAGGAACATCTGCGGGGCCGGCTTCAGTCGCCCTAGCCTCCAAAAGTCTTCTATACCAAAGAGGTACGTGTACTCCCTCCGGAATAGCAAAGTTATCGGCCATACTGAAAACGAAGAAAAAGACCGATTCAGAATGGAGAAAAACGAAGGAATTTTGCTAATGGCTTTTTGGGGAATAGCCTTTAAAATAAACTAGACTTTTCTTTGGAAAATACTTTATACTTGGTTTTGAAAATAGTTTTCCAAAAGTTTCCTAAAAACCTTTTTGTTCCTTCTCGTAAACCATATGCTTTGATACCAAATGTAACACCCCACCTCCGCGAGGGTGGCTCTTGCAAGTATTCTGACTTTGGAGGGGCGTTTGAATCAGGTAAACATGCATAATAATATATCAAGGCAGAACAAGAACATATGTATATATGTAAACAGAGTAAATAACATAGATAAAACAACGGAAGATTTCAAACCATTTCAAAACAAGTCTGGTACAACATAATGTCAACTTTCCAAATACACAAGTCTAGATAAAAACAACATTGCTGAAAAACTGAAATACATAAGTACTATCCCCAAAATAAGTGATAACCATAGCTAGCTTCATGTCAAGACCGTACATGAGCTAAAATCCCACAAGCAAGTGATCAGGAATCCAAGCTAAGCTCCAATATTCCCTCCCTGAGAACCTGGGGGGGAAACGGAAGAAAAGAGGCGAAAGAAAACAGGTCAGTCAAAAAGACTGAGTAAGCCCTACTACAATCAATGTAAACTGATAAAGTTAACTGGCATGATGAAAGATGGGATGAACATAAGGATAACAACATACTAGCATGGTGATTAACTAACAAGGTAGATAAAGGTGTCATCGCATAATCAGGTTTAAGGTTTTGCACCACAGGTGTACTAGCAAACTAACATGACTTGAATAAACAAGTATTGATCCCTTAGCCCAAGCTTTGGACCAATAACATGAGGTGACCCTAATAAGAGGTCCAATAACATGAAGTGACCCTAATACGAGGTCCAACCAAACGGTCTAGTCGATCGGCTCCCTAAGCCTAACTCGTCACGTGTTGGTGTCAATACGGCCCCAAACATAATTGTAGTCAGACTGTGCAGGGTCTCCCGTCGGGTGTATCAAGCCCTAGGGTGGCAACCCCTGGACACCATAAACATAAGTGCACAGTCTCGATCTACTGGTACCCGTGCATGCTTTCCCCGGCTTCGGACTATGTGCACGACCATGGTCCGCCCGGAACTACACCGGCGTACCACTCTGCCGTCGCTTTTGGTCACTTACCTCCAGTCCAGTAATCGTGCCCCCACCCTAGCCTAGTCCCTAGGGTCATAATGATACAAACTTGGGATTACTGCTAGAGTGGACCCCCATTGCTAGGATTTTTCTAGTGGGTTAAGTACGGCTTAACCCTCTTGCTAATCATGGATTAACTTGGTTAAGTGTAACGATGAGTTCATGACTTAACCCTGATTAATCTACCAAGCCCAAATTGGTTAAGTACTAAGTGGACCATGACTTAACCCTAATCATGAGGCATTAATTAATTTAATGCGCCTTAACCTCTCACATTAGACTTTGTTGCGGTTACTAGTTAAGCCGGTCGGTTCCGGGTAGCTTTACACCACAACTAGGTCTAACCTCGGGTTCAAGGTACAACATGACCAACTTCTCACATTGGGTCCTATTGTTTGTATCAACTAGTTAAGCCGGTCGGTTCCAGGGAGGTTTACGCTACAAACTCAACCAAACCTCGAGTTGGTCACACTTATCTTTTCTAAGTGTCATGTCCATCATGTCTCCAAAACATGTTACAAGTTTTCAAGCATTTGGGTAGACCTAACTTAATAGGTAAATTCCCAAAGGGTAGACCTAACTTAATAGGTAAATTCCCAAGCTTATGTTTTTATGTCTTTTAAGTTTACCCAACCCCAAACGCAATCCCATCGCTTACATATCGCAATAGCGCATAAAGGATAGAAAGAGGGAACTTGACATAATCATGACATAAAGGTGTTGAAGCCACAAGTTTAACATGGTGGCATATGAAATGTACATATGTTCATATACTTGCATATTACATTTTCGGCCTCAAAAGCATGCATAAAACCAAACTTAGCATATTGGTGATACATGGTGATAAATGACATGTAGAAATGGCCATAAGTTCGCATTTAGCCTCACATGCAAGTTATCATAAGAGATATGATAACTTACATGTTGCCAAAATGCAACCTTTAGCATAAAGCTTGAAGCTTTAGGCTCATAAACCCAAGATAATCTTGCATAACATGATAACATGAGTGAGATGATCAACCCAAACTTGCATTCATAACATGGCAACTTGCATATCATAACATAGCAAACTTGCATACATAACATGATAGACTTGCATATTACATCATAGTAAACTTGCATACCATATCATGATAAACTTGCATATCATATCATAGCATAATGATCAAACACAACTTGCATCATTCATTAACTTTAGAGTTTAAGTATGAAAGTAGAAAAGGGCTTACAATGCTTATGAAGACACAAAAATATGACAAAGCCCTTATGCAACCAATTAAACCCAAAATGCAAGCTTCAATAGAAAAACCCTTAAGCCAAAATGATCAAAACTCTTTCTTTATGATGCAAATATAGAAACTTGACTTGAATGCAAGCTAATGATGCTCATACAAGCTTGAAAACACTTGTATGCATGGAAAATCTCATAGAAATTTATTTAGGAATTTTATGAAGAGAGTGGAGGCCATGAGAGGATTGATTTTGCCATAGTTTAGTTGTATGAATGAATAATGATGATTTAGGGTTAGGTTAGGGCCTTATTTATAGAGATTAGGACTAGTTCTAGCCTTAGGATTAAACCCTAGTTCCAATCTCAGCCCTTAAAACCGAATCTGGCCCCCAAACTCAACACAAACCCAAAATGGTGCACCAGGCAAAACTGCTCGGCTGGACCAAGTCGACAGGGCTGTCGACTTGGGTCCAACCAAGTCGACTCCCAAGTCGACAGGGCTGTCGACTTGGCTGCTCTGGCGGGAATTTTCCCGCCTGCCCCAATATGACCTAATTTCCCAAATTCAAACTTGAATTTGAAATCTGTTTTTACTTTGAAATTTTCTGAAAACTTCGTTGGGCCTTAATCGGGTCATACGGACTCCGATTTTCGAAAACTCGGACTCTATTTCGCCTATTTTTCCGAGACGAACGCAATGGCATAGCCCGTTTCCCTTGATTCAGATTTTAGAATTAAATTCTGCCTCGATTTACGTTATAACAGGTTATTGAAAATACGGGTTGTTACATTCTCCCCTCCTTAAAGGATTTCGTCCCCGAAATCTTCAAGTTAGGAAGAACGTATCCTACCATCCAACATCCATCTACTCAAAACATCATCCACGAGCAATCATTGTCCTTACAAGATTCTAAATGTTGTATGAACATATGCAAAGGTGTGTGTATATGTACTTATCTAATGCAAATTTCGTCAATGCAAATTATGTTAGTGAAATGAATCCATATGTATGCAATTCCTAACATAATGTGTAACATCTATATGTGTGCACATAACATACATCCATATGCAACATCCATGTGATAACACAAAAATTTTCATCCATGAATAAGCATAAACACTCATGCATATGCAATATGAGGAGCGTGTGAGCCGATCTAGTGCCTAATGTGTATAATGCATCCACGAGTAACCACTTGCAAACACTTGCAACCACTTGCAACCATCAAGCATAACATGTTTCAAACACATGTTACATCCAAAGGGTTTCTACCTAAGGTTCTCATGACAAGATTAACACGATAAACTAGATAAACATGGATAGCAAAGAGAAAGATATGCTAACAAAGAAGAGAGATTGAGAGTGTACCCTCAAAAAGGAATGGATAAAGCCCACGCATCTTCTCCTCGGTTTCCCAAGTTGGGTCTTCTTTGGCTTCACCCCACTGAACCTTCACCAACTTAACCTCTCGATTCCTTAGCTTCTTGCTCTCCGTCCCCAAGATACGAATCGGAGCTCTCCTCAAGGTAGCCTCTTTCTCCACTTCCACATCTTTCAGAACACTTGGCTCAACAACCTCGGCTGATTCATGTAAACACTTCCGGAGATGCGAGACATGAAAAACATCGTGTACTCCGGCAAGCTTCTCGGGCAACTCCATTCTATAAGCCATCTGCCTGATCCTCTCTATAATAGGGAATGGTCCAACAAACCTCGGTGCTAACTTCCCAACGGTTCCAAATCGGACCACATTCCGCAAAGGAGAAACCTTCACGAAAACCATATCCCCAACATCAAACTCCAAATTAGTTCTTCGCTGATCAGCATAGGATTTTTGTCGGTCTTGGGCCGCTTTCATCCGTCTCTGAATCAACTCGACCTTCTCGGATGTATCTCTGATCATATCAGGCCCAAGTATAAGCTCATCTGTAGTCTCCCACCAACATGTAGGCGACTTGCACGGCCTCCCATATAAAGCTTCAAATGGTGCCATCCCTATGCTTGCCTGATAACTGTTATTATATGAAAACTCAACAAGAGGAAGATGGTCTTCCCAAGTACCACCAAAATCCAGAATACAAAGCCTCAACAGATCCTCGAGTACCCTATTCACCCTTTCGGTTTGGCCGTCCGTCTGTGGGTGATAAGCCGCACTTAGATTCAACCTCATGCCCATGGCTTCTTGCAAGCTATTCCAGAATTGACTTGTAAAGATTGGGTCACGGTCACTGACTATACTAGAAGGGACTCCACGTAGTCTCACAATCTCACGAAGATATACAGACGCTAGCCAAGATGCGGTCCTCTTGCTCTTCACCGGAATGAAATGAGAACTCTTCGTAAGTCTATCCACAATAACCCAAATGCTCGTATTTCCTTTCCTTGACCTTGGTAGCCCATCGATAAAATCCATGGAAATACTCTCCCACTTCCAAAGTGGAACGTCTAGAGGATGCAATAGCTCACCGGGCTTCTTCGACTCGGCCTTAACTTGCTGGCAAATGATACATCTAGAGACAAACTCTGCCACATCCTTCTTCATCCCAGGCCAAAATAAAATGCGCTTCATATCTTTATACATCTTATCTCCGCCCGGATGTATAGTCAACTTAGAGCGATGTGCTTCCTCAAGAACTTTTCTTACTAAATCTTCTACCATTGGAACACATAACCTTCCGTCTCTCCTCAGCCAACCCTTGTCATCAATAGAATATCGAGCGAGATGACTAGACGCCTCTCCTCGAATCAGCTTGTCCATAATCTCAACTATCTGAGGGTCTTCTCTCTGCGAAGCCCCAACTTAATCAAGAAGGGTAGGTCTGAGTTCCAGAGATGCTAAAGAACCAGTCATCGACTCAATCGCCAAAGAGAAATCAAAGGTTGCTACATACTCTAAATTCTTCATCTCAATGAATAGAGGACTCAGAGTCAACCTTTTTCTACTCAATGCATCTGCTACCACATTCCCCTTGCCAGGGGTATAAGTTATCTCAAAATCGTAGGACGCCAAGAATTCCATCCATCTTTGTTGCCTCAGATTCAGATCCTTCTGAGAAAAGAGATACTTCAATGACTTGTGATCGGTATAAAGCTCAAATCTTTCTCCCAGAAGATAATGGCGCCAAGCCTTGAGTGCATATACTATTGCTGCCAACTCTAAGTCATGAGTGGGATAATTCTTCTCATGCACTTCGAGTTGTCTACCGCCAAAGCATATCACTCTTCCTTCTTGCATCAGAACAGCTCCTAACCCCGTGCCACATGCATCGGTGTATACTGTAAATAACTTCCCTCCATCGGGCAAAGCTAGAACAGGTGCTGATGTGAGAGCTCTCTTGAGCTTCTGAAAAGCAAGCTCGCATTCTATGCCTCAAGCAAAAACTAAATTCTTCTTCATCAATTTAGTGAGAGGAGCGAAAATCTTCGCGAAGTCCTTGATGAACTTCCGGTAAAAGCCTGCAAGACCTAGAAAACTTCTCACTTCGGTTGCATTCCTTGGAGTCTTCCAATCCTGAACTGCAACTACCTTAGCGGGATCCACCGCTAAGCCTTGCTTAGATACTATATGCCCAAGGAATCTAACTTCCCTTCTCCAAAAGTGACACTTGGAGGACTTGGCCTTCAACTGATGCGCTCTAAGCGTATCCATCACCTCCGCGAGGTGCCTTGCGTGCTCTTCCTCATCCTTAGAGAAGATCAGAATATCATCTACGAAGACCATGACAAACTTGTTCAAGAACTCCCTGAACACCCTACTCATCAAGTCCACGAAATATGCGGGTGCATTAGTCAAGCCGAATGGCATGACAAGCCATTCGAAGAATCCATCTGGCGTTCTGAACGCAGTCTTGTCTATACTATCTTCAGCTACCCTGAGCTGATGGAATCCAGTAGCAAGATCAAGCTGAGAGAAAACAAAAGCACCGACAAGCTGGTCAAAAAGATGATCAATCCTCGGTAACGGGTGTCTATTCTTCTTAGTCAGCTTATTCAACTCTCGATAGTCAACACAAAGTCGGAGAGAACCATCTGCCTTGGTAGCAAATACCATAGGCGCTCCCCATTCAGATATACTTCGTCTAATGAAGTTCTTCTCAAGCAACTCCTTCACTTGCTTACTTAGCTCCCGCCTTTCACGCGGAGCCATGTGCCGAAAGTGCAAAAAAACCGGCTTTGCATTATCCACCAGATAAATGCGGAAATCAATCTCTCGCTTAGGGGGCAACCCCCTAACTTCATCGAAAACATCCGGATACTCTCGAACCACTCTCACAGACTGAAGAGTTTCCATTGACGAGTCGAGTGATTCAAGATAGCACAACATGACGGGACCTCTCGGATTATAAGAAATTTCTAGGGTGTTTCCGAGGCGAGTCACGAGCCTCACAACCCTATGCTCACAATCAAGAATGGCTCCATATCTGGACAGCCAATCCATGCCCAATATCAATCCGTATCCCCTAAAACCAAGAACATAAGCACTACACAAGAACTCTACACTCAGTATAGAGATCATCAAATCCCCACATATCATAGACAGATGGGCGGAACCTCCAATAGGATTTGAGACACAGACGGGATCATCTACCAAGCTAGTACTAAGGTTCAAACTATCAACAAGATCAAACGAGATAAAGCTATGTGATGCACCAGAATCAAACAAGGTACGAACTGGAAAATCGGAAATATATACAAGGCTCTCAACAGAAATACTACCTCGATCGGGAACTGGAGCGGTATTGAGAGCATGAACTTGCCCCCCTGAAGGTCCAGCACGCTGAGTCTGACCCTGGCCTTGCCCTTGCTTCTTCGGGCAATCCTTACTGAAATGTCCAGTCTCACCGCAGAAAAAGCATTCACCATTCTTCCTTTTCCTCTTCTTACAATCCTTAATAGGATGCCCAACTGAACCGCAATAATGGCATTTCCCCTTGTTGTTCTTGCCCTTGTTGTTGTTCCCCTTGTTGCCTTGACTCTTGTTCTTGTTCTGATTGCCTTGACTGCCCTGACCACTTGGATTACCCTGATTTCCTTACCACTGGGAATCAGTCTTCTTGGCTTGAGTATCATTCATCTTGATCTCTTTCTTGACATCCCCCTGAAGTAACGCCATATCAACCAAGCTCTCAAACGTGGCCCCATGGGGAATATGTGACATAGCCAATCCCTGCAATGGCTCATTCAATCCTCTAGCAAAACGAAGAGCCTTTTTCTGAGGAGTATTCACCATATCCAAGCCAAAACGAGCTAACTGATTGAACTTGTTCACATATTCTTTGACAGACATATCTCCTTGTTTCAAAGTTATGAACCTCTCCATTTGCAGATTCTCCTCGGCAGAAGATAGAAACTTAAGCACGAACCTTGCCCTGAGATCGGCCCAAGTCTCAACAGGCCTAGTACCATTGGTGACTTCCCACCAATAAGCGGCTTCATCCTTCATAAGCCAAACCGCCAACAAGATCTTCCTCTGCTCGTCTAACCCAAAGATAGCAAATAAATCCTCGGTCTCTTTCAATCAATTTCCGGCCTCTACAAAAGTCTCAGTGCCTTGAAAGTTCTTGCCACCCATTGCTTTGAAATCTTTGCAAGTCTTTGCGAAGTCAGCTTGAGGATGCTGAGGGGGAGGAGGAAGAGGAACCTCGACGACAGGAGGAGGAGGAACATTAACTACTGGAGGAGGAGGAGGAGGAACATCTGCGGGGCCGGCTTCGGTCGCCCTAGCCTCCAAAAGTCTCCTATACCAAACAGGTACGTGTACTCCCTCCGGAATAGCAAAGTTATCGGCCATACTGAAAACGAAGAAAAAGACCGATTCAGAATGGAGAAAAACGAAGGAATTTTGCTAATGGCTTTTTGGGGAATAGCCTTTAAAATAAACTAGACTTTTCTTTGGAAAATACTTTATACTTGGTTTTGAAAATAGTTTTCCAAAAGTTTTCTAAAAACCTTTTTGTTCCTTCTCGTAAACCATATGCTCTGATACCAAATGTAACACCCCACCTCCGCGAGGGTGGCTCTTGCAAGCACTCTGACTTTGGAGGGGCGTTTGAATCAGGTAAACATGCATAATAATATATCAAGGCAGAACAAGAACATATGTATATATGTAAACAGAGTAAATAACATAGATAAAACAGCGGAAGATTTCAAACCATTTCAAAACAAGTCTGGTACAACATAATGTCAACTTTCCAAATACACAAGTCTTGATAAAAACAACATTGCTGAAAAACTGAAATACATAAGTACTATCCCCAAAATAAGTGATAACCATAGCTAGCTTCATGTCAAGACCGTACATGAGCTAAAATCCCACAAGCAAGTGATCAGGAATCCAAGCTAAGCTCCAATATTCCCTCCCTGAGAACCTGGGGGGAAACGGAAGAAAAGAGGCGAAAGAAAACAGGTCAGTCAAAAAGACTGAGTAAGCCCTACTACAATCAATGTAAACTGGTAAAGTTAACTGGCATGATGAAAGCTGGGATGAACATAAGGATAACAACATACTAGCATGGTGATTAACTAACAAGGTAGATAAAGGTGTCATCGCATAATCAGGTTTAAGGTTTTGCACCACAGGTGTACTAGCAAACTAACATGACTTGAATAAACAAGTATTGATCCCTTAGCCCAAGCTTTGGCCCAATAACATGAGGTGACCCTAATACGAGGTCCAATAACATGAAGTGACCCTAATACGAGGTCCAACCAAACAGTCTAGTCGATCGGCTCCCTAAGCCTAACTCGTCACGTGTTGGTGTCCATACGGCCCCAAACATAATTGTAGTCAGACTGTGCAGGGTCTCCCGTCGGGTGTATCAAGCCCTAGGGTGGCAACCCCTGGACACCATAAACATAAGTGCACAGTCTCGATATACTGGTACCCTTGCATGCTTTCCCTGGCTTCGGACTATGTGCACGACCATGGTCCGCCCGGAACTACACCGGCGTACCACTATGCCATCGCTTTTGGTCACTTACCTCCAGTCCAGTAATCGTGCCCCCACCCTAGCCTAGTCCCTAGGGTCATAATGATACAAACTTGGGATTACTGCTGGAGTGGACCCCATTGCTAGGATTTTTCTAGTGGGTTAAGTACGGTTTAACCCTCTTGCTAATCATGGATTAACTTGGTTAAGTGTAACGATGAGTTCACGACTTAACCCTGATTAATCTACCAAGCCCAAATTGGTTAAGTACTAAGTGGACCATGACTTAACCCTAATCATGAGGCATTAATTAATTTAATGCGCCTTAACCTCTCACATTAGACTTTGTTGCGGTTACTAGTTAAGCCGGTCGGTTCCGGGTAGCTTTACACCACAATTAGGTCTAACCTCGGGTTCAAGGTACAACATGACCAACTTCTCACATTGGGTCCTATTGTTTGTAGCAACTAGTTAAGCCGGTCGATTCCGGGTAGGTTTACGCTACAAACTCAACCCAACCTCGAGTTGGTCACACTTATCTTTTCTAAGTGTCATGTCCATCATGTTTCCAAAACATGTTACAAGTTTTCAAGCATTTGGGTAGACCTAACTTAATAGGTAAATTCCCAAAGGGTAGACCTAACTTAATAGGTAAATTCCCAAGCTTATGTTTTTATGTCTTTTAAGTTTACCCAACCCCAAACGCAATCCCATCGCTTACATATCGCAATAGCGCATAAAGGATAGAAAGAGGGAACTTGACATAATCATGACATAAAGGTGTTGAAGCCACTAGTTTAACATGGTGGCATATGAAATGTACATATGTTCATATACTTGCATATTACATTTTAGGCCTCAAAAGCATGCATAAAACCAAACTTAGCTTTGTGTAGCCTAATCACAAAGTAGGCTATCATTTTGTCCCCTCGAAGTATACTCCTATTGGAGATGGGGTGTTCTTCGAATTGATACGTCTATTTGCTTCTGAATTGAAGTTATTGAATAACGGCTTCTATTCGTTTGTAAAGTCGTGTTGCTTCATCAAGTCATATCTCTTTACGTCTATAAATGCGCGATGGAATGCACAAATTACTTTTTCTACTAAAATAATTCAAAGGCTTCGTTCAATGTCCAAGTAGCTCCTTCAGGTAAATTTTTATAACGCTGACTTATCAATTTGTCACTTTTTTTTGGGTTGATTTCGTGTGCTGAGTTAACCTTGGTGTTTATCTCTAGGAAGAAGTTTATCTAATCCGAACCGGGTTCAATATTCACCGAGTCAAAGGGCTTAAAGGCCTTATGCTGGACTGGGCCACTTCGCTAATCGGACCGGCTTGGGGTGTCTAATCCCCCAGAACACGAAGGGACACCCATCTCCTTCATATATATTTTCGCCTTTCTCTCTAATCCCTCATTCTCTACCACCGCTTCCTTTGATATTAAGAACCTAAAAATTTTAATTTTTAAACCACGAAAAAGACTCTTTCGATTTCTTGAAACAATCTCGTAGGTGGGACTTCAATCCTTTCTTAAAATTGGTTTAATTGATTCTAACCTGAATTTAGGAGTGATTTAGGCAACTTCACTTGCTATCGCATGATCCTTGGCACTGTGTTTTCAGTCTCGTCACCATCATCGTTGGTGGGTTCGTCCCCACCTTGAGATGGCTGTTGAGGAAGTCAAAGTCAGTGCTGGCCATATTACCGTATAAATGCTCAATATCGAGCAGGCCTTTGGAAGCAAAGGGGTTAGATGGAGCTGAAGGAGCGGAGAAGAAGATGAGAGAAGCGTGGTCGGTTCAAGTTTAATACTTCAAAGTGATAAGGAGGAGTAGCTGATGATGGAGGGTGGAATCGGTTCAGGTTGGAGAAGGGAATTATGGTTGTAAAGGGAGGTTGAGTTGAATGGACAGGTCTTGAGATATTGGTACGGTTCAGTTCGTTGTTAACCGATCCGACCAGAGTTGTCCTCCCTCAACCCCCTCCAATCTGATCCCTTTTCTTCCCTCGCTCTGAACTAATCCACTCAAGTGAGGCATCCAAACCAGTCTGCTCATCATTTGGACATCTGAACCGATCCGATTCTAATACAAAGAAAAGGGACTTAAGTCGATCTGATCGTAGCATACACATCTGAACCGAACTGAAAACATCCAACTTAATTTGCAAGAATGGTTCAACTAGTTCAATCAACATTGACTGTGGCTTATGAATTTATGGACAATTAGGATAGAGCCTTTTTAGCTGAACTTTTTGGATTGCTCATAAATACATAACTGCATTGTTCATTCCTGCACTGCATATTTACATAGTATTTCTTTAATTCTGTCATTGCACACATACTTGTACACTTTAGTTCAAACAGAGGAACGTAGGGGCACGAGCAATCTTACTTTGACTCCTGCTATTGTTTCTTCAATAGTTTAGCATAAATGGCTGAGAGATGGTCATCTAGATTAGCAGAAAGAAAAGATGCTACCAGATCATCTGAGAATCCACCTGTTGAAGACATATCTATCACTTCACATTCGGGTTGGAATAGTTCAGGTCCAGACTATGAAATGGGAACTCATGAAAGTGATGTATCATCCGCGGGGCAATGTCTCTCTGGGCGAGGTAGAAGGAGGAGTTGGAGATAATCGTGCCCCGGATGAGCTCGGGAATGTTACTATTTTGGAACTTCCAAAGGATTCAATCGAATCAAAGATCGGCAATGATAGACTCGCGCGGATATGTCTAAAACATGGGATTCTTCGAAAAGATACAGAGTTGCCCTCGAAAAAAGATCGGCCCCATAACCCGCTGGAAAGTTACATGGCTATCACCAGATTTATGTGCCTAGTTGGGGCAATACCTCCGTTTCTTCCATTTGTCGTCGATTTTCTGAGACAACTGCGGATTTCCCCCATGCAGCATCATCCCAACTCCTACACTTATTTGTATACTTTATACATAGCATACCAAGAAATTTTAGGTATAGAGCTTACTTTCGAGGATGTTCATTTCTTTTACAATTTCAAGCATCAAACCAATGACACCTTATCTTTTGTTTTCTTTGAATCGATGCCAACAAGGAAAATTATCACCGTTCCGTTTAGCAGCAAAGCTGGGGATCCGAAACCTGAATGGTTTTATATTAAGTAGCAACCCAGGTGTGCTAGAAGATGGCTTAATTCAAGTAATAACCTTGATCCTTTGAGTTTTAGTCCCAGCCTTTATCATAAATTTCTTAATCATCGCTTATTTTCACTCGCAGTTCCAAACCTACCACAAGAGAAGCATCCGGTACAATTTGATCGTTTAAATCGGTTACTTAATAGTGATCAGAAATTCTTGACAATCAAGGACTGTTTAGTAGATGAATATCTCCATTAGCATCGTCTAATTTCTATAACTCGTAGCATAGGCCATGGGGAAGGCCCTTACGTGTACATACCTCCAGTTGAAGGGCCAATCGATACGCTACTTGAGAGGGGAGAAAGCTCCAAAGATCCAACAACACACCTCAGGGATCCTACTTCTCCCTCCACGACTCAAGATGATATTTTAGCAGACATCGCAGAAAACGATAGGGACAAGTATATTACTCCCGAGGATGCTTCTACTCCTGAAAAACCGATATCTCCAAAAAAGTTTTCGCTAAATACTCCTTAAGGAGAAGCTGCTACTGGGGATGATTCTACATTTTAGGGTTTATAAAATATTCCCTTGCCCGAGACTCTTTATACCTTAGAGGATTTTCGAAAGAATCCCTTAAACTTTACTTCCTCAGAAGAAACCACTCCTATGAAGGCTACAGAGACCAAACATACAGGCCTGACTTCAGGCTCTGGTTGGTTGGAGGGAATATCACTTAGGATGCGCACAACACATTGGCACTACACGTCACAGCAATTATGCTTTGTATAAACATTAGTTCTAAACTCTACATACTTTATTTTGCAGGAACCATGGTACGTCCCCATTACGATATTAGGAAGATCCATTCCAGCGTGCCCAGACATTATTCCGACTCTGAGCTTGACCGTCGTGAAAGCAGCGGCAGGGACGATAGGAGGCCTTATGATTCTAATCGTCCTCATTCTTCGTGCTCTCGTTCTCCTTATTAGTCTGATCCAGACAAGTACAAAATCCATCAACATCATCATGAAGGGGACAAACAACCTTCCAAAGATCGGACTCCTCTTGTGGAGAAGCGCCCCCAAGAGAGGCAATCGTCGAATCATGCTAACTTACAAGATAAACCTAATGTCCCTGAAAAGAGGTCAGGCAAAGGTGACACGTCCATTGCATCTGCCAAGCGGAGGAACATTGAATTATCCGTATCCAAGCCTTTGTCGCTCAATTCCAAGAACAAGGCAAGACTAGCAGCTCTGAAAAACAATTTCTGGATCACTACTTTGATCGTATGGCAATTGTTCCCGTGCTTGAACATATTTCTTTTAATTGGGCTGACGATGCTAAAGAAAAAAATTGACTTGGTTAATAAGAAATATACAGAAATGTATAAATATTTGCGCAAGCTTTCTAAGATTATCCGGGATCTTATCACTGATATTGGCCACATGAAGGAAATGGCCAATTATGATGCAAACATCTTGAAGAATTCGGAGAAAGAGTTGGAAGACGCACAAGCTTAGCTTGCTCTCGCCTGGCGGGATGCCGACAACTACAAAAAGCAACATGAAGAACTAGAAAAGCATTATCACACGCTCTTGGATTCCCATAGTCAAGAGCGCTTGGCTCTAAAGAAGCAAGTTGAGGATGCTAAGTCTGAGAGTGTTAGAGTACAGTTAGCTTGCACTTCCCTTAAACAAGAGAAGGATGAGCTAGAAAAGAAAAACACTGATTTAGCAAACCGAAATGCCGAACTGGAAGCCAAATTGCTGAAGGCTGAATCTAGAGCAGTGTTGGCTGAGGGGAATACAAGTCTCACCCTCAAATTTGCTGAAGAGGTTCAAGAGAAAATTTCCAACGCGTAGAAGGAGTTGGACGGCTATGGTGAGCTGATGATAGAATTCTTTGCTCAAGTGATCTGTTGTCGGGATATTTCTTAGATTGAGGATTACCCTACAACTTTGGTTTACGTATGGGATCAAATCATCGAATGGGAAAAGAAAGAGCTCAAGACGGACTCCATCGATGAAAACAAACTCATGGAGAAATTCCTTAAGGGTGAAGAGCCAGCACGTTTGGCTGAAGGGCATCGACTTATTGCTACCGCTATGGAGAAATTCCTTAAGGATATCATCGAAACCAATTCTTCTTCTGTTGTCTCCGGGGCTATCGAAATAGAGGGGTACGATCCCAAAAATCCAGGAATTCCTGAGGCATCCCTTTTGTCTCCTATACCAGAATCGACATCAAAGACACTAGCCACCCCATTTCAGAAGTCATCCGAAGGTATTTCTACCTTTTCACCACAGTTTGTCAAGGCCATTTTGACCTTTCGCCATATTGTTGGTCAATCAATTGAAGATCCCTTGGTTTCCCCTGAGTTAACAACTGTGACATATCGTTCTGTAGGTACGGAGCCGACTGAAAAGACTGATGGACAACAGAAGACAGCTACCGATGAGAATTCTATCAAAGAGACTCAGGAGAAACGGGATGAGGTCGCTGCTGTAAAATCTGGGCGAGGAACTAAAGGCGAGAAGGAGGAGGTTGCCAATAAAGCTCTCATACCACCTAATACCGAGACTCCTCACACTGAGGAGATGATAGATGCTCTGAAAGATGACGACGGAGATGATGGACATGAAGAAGATGTTGATGTTGTTATAACTTGTGATTTAGAGAATGTCGATGATCTAACTTTGGCTGAGATAACGGCCAAACAGGATAAGCGTATGCAGCTCAAAACGAAGGAAATGGATCCCAAAGGTTTTAAACCTCTTGCGATAATACCTCCTGGGTCAAGGTTAATTGTTAGACTTTCAACTAGATCAATTACTGAAGAACTTGATAAGAAATCTTCTACTGATCCTAGTGCTCCAGTTCTAAGTAAGAAGAAACCAAAGCGGATTCAGACTGATGCTGAAAAAGAGGAGAAAGAAAAACTTAAAGCTGCCAAGGAAACGAAGTCCACTCCAAAGTCCAAATGAGAGGCAGTTCTATTTTCTTTTTGCATGTTCCTTGGTCCGCCATTGTTGTAGCGAGTGCAACCCTCGCCTTTGTTTATTAGTTCTTTTGTACAAACCTGCACTTGTGTTAGAAAAAGAGTTCGCTTCCAACTATGTCAAATGCCTGTAAGTTCATCATTTAAGTAAAATGCAAATAAACAACATGTCATATTTAAAGTCATTACTACTAGACGATAGATAATAAATGCTAGGGATATGCATGTGTATGCCTTTTGTCAATCTTGAATAAATAGCCTGGCTAAGGCTTTGTTTGAGATTGATTAGTCTTGACACTTAGTTTCTCCCGACTCTTTGGTGGGGTTAAGTTTCCTTTGTCGCTGATGCTTATTCTTTTAGCATCTTTATACTCTCCTGTCGCATAATCAGGTTAGAGCTTCATCAAGGCGGTCTCTTTTCAGGTGCACCATCATGCCTCAGGGGACGTTTTCTTCCCATCCTTTATTCTCCCTCTCAATTAATGAGAGTTAGAGTTGGGAACGTCATCTTTCTGTTCCTTTCATTCTGTTATGCGAACGGTTGTTTCATTCGCCCCTACACGTTCATTTCCCTTAACTTTTTAAGTTTAATTTAATGTTTAATATTCTATAATTAGGGCACAATAATCAAAAGAAATAATTAAAATAGTGCAAGAAAATAAATGACACGCAATATTTTTATAGTGATTCAGCTAAGTCGTAGCCTACAACCACTTTATAATCCTTTGTTCATATAAACAGACTTTTCTAGGCAAGTCGTGCCTTTTTACATGGCCTATGAAACAAAAGAAAATAGTACAATTTCAAGTCAAATATCGCTACAAATGTTGGGCTTTCCAAGCTCTAGGAATTTCTTCTCCATCCAAGGTCATTAACTTAAAAGCTCCCGTTTCAAGTTTTCATTGGATGGTGAATGGTCCTTCCCACTTTGGGCCTAGATGAGCGGGAGGTGGAAAGACTCGCTTCAACACCAGATCGGTAGGTTCGAAAGTCCAAAATCGAACCTTTCTGTCATAGTAGCGTGCCACTTGACGTTAATGCCTCGAAGCACGCCAATCCACTTCATCCCACTTCTCTTCTACCATGTCCAGGGACTTTAAGAGGAGTGCTTTGTTCGTCTTAGGTCATAATATGTCAACCTGTGAGAGGGGACTTCAAGCTCCATTGGAATTACCGCTTCTGACCCGAAGGAGAGTGAAAAGGGGTATGACTAGTAGTTGTCTTAAAGGTTGTTTGATAGGCCCATAAGGCTAGCGGTAATTCATTAACCCACATGGCTTCGCTCGCTCCAACCGCTTTTTAAGAATAGACTTAATGACTTTGTTTATTGCTTCGAGCTGTCAATTTAACCGCGGATGAGCTACAGTGGTATATCTCTTATCAATTTTATACTTCTGACAGAAGTTCCTAAATTCCACGCTGTCGAATTAGGTTCCATTATCAGTTATGATGGTCTTCGGTATCCCAAATCGACAAATAACATTTCTAAGCACAAAGCTTGTCACCTTTCTTGTCGTGATCGTGGTTAAGGGTTCGGCTTCCACCCATTTCATGAAGTAATCCACATCCATGATCGCGTATTTAGCTCCTCCTTTTGCAACTGGAAGGGTCCTGATGATGTCTAATCCCCACATCGCGAAGGCCAAGGATTGACCCATGATTTGAGATGTCTTGGGGTGCTCTCGGAACTTCAGTGAATCTCTAGCATTTATCGCAACATCGTGAATGATCAGCTGCATCTTTATTCACAGTAGGCCAAAGTAACCATACAACAATACTTTCTTTTCCAAAGTTTGACCCCCGGTATGATCCCACACTCACCTTCATGTACTTCTTTCAGTACACGTTTGATGTCGTCGTGTTCTATGCACCGCAACAGAGGCATAGAAAATCCTTGATGATAGAGGATGTCGTCCTATAAAACGTATCTTACAGCTTTACGTATTACAGCTCGTCTCTCGCTCTTCTTTGACGGCAGTATTCTGCTTTTAAGGAAGTTTTTAATTGGTGTCATCCACGATTCCCTTTCTAGCTCAGCTTCCAGGGTTAATTCGACTTCCATTTGGTCAAAGCTTGGTGATTCCAATATCTCTATTGGAACCATTTTGGTTTCCTCATGGTTGTCAGAACTCGCTAACTTAGCCAATCGATCTGCCGTCTGATTTTCTACTCTCGGAATGAGTGTTATGCTATAACGCTCCAGGTTGCCCAGTAACTCCTTTACTTTTTTAAGATAAGTAACAAGTCGGGGTCCCCTAGTCATAAATTCCTTCTGAACTTGGCAGACAACTATTTTGGAGTCACAAAATATGTCCAATGTTTTAACCCCTAATTCCTTGGCGAGCTTCAGCCCGACAATCAGGGCCTCGTACTTGGAATCGTTATTGGTGGCGGAAAATTCCAATCGCAGGGCATAGTAAATGGATCGTCCTTCAGGAGTGGTTAAAACAACTCCGGCGTTGGACCTTCGATCGTTCTCGGCCCGTTGCGTATATAATTTCCACGGACTGAGCTCTAACATATGCTCGGAAGTAACAACTTTGTCATCCACTACTTCTTCTTCGGGAATCGTAAATTCTGCTATGAAGTCGGCTAAAGCCTGCCCCCTTATTGACCTCCTTGGTTGAAAATTCAAATCAAATTGGCTCAACTCAATATTCCACTTAAGTAATCGTCCCAATGCTTCGGGTCTCTGTAATACTTGTCTTAGAGGTTGATCAGTATATATGACTATCAGGTGAGATTGACATAATGACGGAGCTATCGAGAAGCAATCAAGATGCTATAAGAAAACATTTTTATTCTTCGATAATTGCGTTCCGCAGCTGCTAACTTCTTACTTACATAATATACCGGCTTCTGGACCTTGTCTTCTTCGCACACCAAGGCTGTGCTGACAGCATGAGATGACACTGCTAGATAGACGAACAGTTCTTCATAATCCACTGGTTTCGACAATATCGGGGGCTTCTCCAATAAGTCCAATAGATTTTGGAAGGCCTCTACATAGTCAGGGGTCCATTTGAAATTAAGTTTTCCCCATTTGATTAAATCAAAGAATGGGACACACTTGTCCGTGGCTTCGAAGATGAATTTGCTTAATGTAGCAACCTTCCCTGCCAAGCTTTGAACGTCTCTAATCTTCCGTGGTTCTATATTCCTTATTGCTGCTATCTAGCCAGGATTAATCTCAATTCCTCGAGAACTTGCGATAAACCCAAGGAATTTCCCTGATGCAACCCCAAATGAGCATTTTAAGGGTTTCAGCTTCATCCCGTACCTCCGTAGGATATCAAACATCTCTGCTAGATCTTGTGTATGACTAGAGGATTGCCTAGATTTCACGAGCATGTCATCTACGTAAACTTCCATGGTTTTTCCAACCTGGTTATAGAACATTCGATTCACCAGGCGCTGATACATGGCTCCAACATTCTTTAGTCCGAACGGCATCACCACATAGCAGTACAATCCCAAGTTTGTTATAAAACTCATGTGTTCTTGATCCGGCACATGCATGGGGATCTGGTTATTATCTGAGTATGCATCCATAAAGGAAAGAAGTTCATGTCTAGCTATTGAGTCCACTAGCTGATCGATCCTAGGAAGTGGGAAACTATCTTTTGGACTGGCCTTATTTAAATCCGAAAAATCAATGCACGTTCCCCATTTCCCATTTGATTTCTTGACCAAAAAAGGATTCAATATCCCGTCGGGATACGTCGAATCTCTAATGAATCCATTATCTTTCTACTTCTTCACTTCTTCTTTTAGGGTTACCGACCTCTCTGGACCTAACATACGCCTCTTCTGTTTAATGGGTGGATGCTTTGGATTAATGCTCAATGAGTGACTCATAACAGAGGGAGATATCCCACACATGTCAGCATGGGTACAGGAAAACACATCCAAATTTGCCTTTTAGAAGTCAGTCAATTCCTTTGCTCGGAGCGGTTCCAACTGGGATCCGATCTTCAATACCTTCGTCGGATCAACATGGTCAATGGGGATATCCACAGTCGTTTCATTAGGGGTCGCCTTTTTGTCTCCATGATCTTCATCCTCTCTGGGATCTATGTCCTCGGGCAGTTCTCTGGGCGATTCACTCGGTGATTGTCCTTTAGTTGCTATGTTGAACCCTCCCTTACAAGGGAGGTGGTACCTTTAGCTTCAATGCTCAATCCCTTCATCAATGTCTTTAGTTCAACCATGTAACAGTCTCGTCCGGTGGCTTGATCACCTCTCATTACTCCCACTTCTGCTTCGGTTAGGAATTTCAGCAATAAGCACCAGGGCGCAATGCAAGCCCTGAATTCCGCGAGAGCTGGTCGGCCCAAAAAGACGTTATAGGTTGATTCAATGTCCAAAACTACAAATGGGAGAATTCTTCTCTTTAGCGATCTCCTTGTCCCAATGTCACTGACAATTCTACATATCCCATTGGAGCAGTCGACGCTCCATTGAAGCCACATATCCAACCCTTGCAAGGCTTCAAGTCTTTCGATTCAAGTTTCATCTGATCGAATGCTTTTTTAAAGAGAATAATAGCCGAACTCCCATTGTTAACCAACACTTTGTGAACCAGAGCTGCACCGATGGTGGTAGTGATTACCAATGGGTCCTCTGTGGGTGATTCAATTCCAGAATCATCTCTATTACGAAATATGACATCATCTGACATTGTTTTCTGTTGCTTCTTTGGGGAGATGTCTTCGAGGTTGATGTATTCTCCCACTCCAAGGTGCTTAACTATATTGACATATTGGTCCAAAGCCCTATAACTATGGGCAGTGGGGTGAGGTCCTCCCACTATAGTATTAATAACGATTCCTTTGCCTTTTTGTTGAGAGGTAGGCTTAGGAGCAGATTGATTTTGATTCGGGGCTTGCCCTCCTTTCCCCATGTCCTTTGGGGCAACCTTGTATTCGTCTAACTTTCCTTCTTGTAGCAGCTTTTCGACAATGTCTCTCAAATGCCGACATTCATTAATAGAATGTCTGTGGGTTCCATGAAACATACATAATTTTTTGGTCGCCACCTCCTTCTCCGTAGAGTCTCCGGGCGGAGGCTTTTTATATTGTAAGACATTGTAAGTATCTAGGTAGATATTTTCCAATGTGTCATTTAGTGGTGTGTAGTTTTCAAAGGTTTGGAATCGAGGCCTTTTGCCTGAGTTACTTCCTCGGTTCCTGTTCCTCCAATTGTCGTTTCCATTCCTATTGTTACTTTCTTCATTTTTGTTGCCAACATTTACCTCGACTTTCCTTGAACTTTCACCAGATTTCTTCACAGCAACGTTACTTTGAATACTTCTCTTGAAGCTCCATCAGATTTTCTCATTCGATTGGCATATATCTCTTCTCGCCATAGACAGGTATTTGCCTTTTCATAGAAATACTCCCTAGTCAGTGGTGGTTATCCAACTAAGTAACCTCCGAATTCAGTATCTGGATCAACTCCTTCAATCAAAGCCATGAAAATATTTGGTTCGTGGGGATCGCTTATCTCAGTAACTACTAAGTTGAAGCGATCAAAGTAAGATTTCAGGGATTCTCCAGGGGCTTGTTTAATTCTAGATGGTTCGATAACACTTTTTTCTCTACAGGCATGGAGTCAGAACTATTTCATAAAAAGCTCGCTTAGTTCTTGAAAACTCAGCACCGATCGCGGGGGAAGTTGAGTAAACCACATTAATGCCACATCCTCTAGATATATTGGGAAGGCTTTACATTTTACATCATCAGGCGCAGCTGCAGCGTTCATATACCATGCATATCTCATCAGATGTTGTTTCGGATCTGTTCTTCTAGAATATCGATCCATCTATGGAAAATTGAATCATCGAAGGAATTGGAAGTTCAGGATGTCATCAGTAAACGGAGTATGACTACGCTCAATACCCCAATCTTCATTGGTATATCGGCGGCTATCGGCCATGATTTGACGTATCATTGCTTCTACTTCCATGTTAGTTAGAGCCGGATCAGGTTACTTGCTCCTTTCCCTTCTCATGTGTCTTTCACCTATTTCAGATGATTCTCTTGGGTTTTGGTTGGTAGCAGAACCTCCCCGCCTCCTGCGGTCCTAGTCATTCACAGGACGAATAGGCTGAAGGAGTTGCATCGGGGTAGGATTGGTAATATTTGGATCCCTGGGAAGAACATGAGATCCTCTCATCGGCAACAGCGTTGGTTCCCTCAAACTAGGATAGTTGGGTCCTAGAACACGGGCTGTGTCTTCACGGGACCCCAATGATCTGAATGTTAGTTGGTCTAGATTTTTGGGCCTGTCATATGGCCTCCTTTCACGTGGGAGCTCTTCGTTAGAAGATGATGAATGATCCATGGTAGGATGACGAACCGGAGAGGACACCCTTTGTCTGTGAAGTTCGCTTATCTCCCTTCTCATATCCTTCATGTTTTCGTGCATAAGAACGTTATCCTGTTTATGAGCTTCAAGAGCGTCCCTAATACTATCCAGCATATCAAGCAAATGCGAGAAACCTCGATGGGTGACAAGTGCATGAGGAGTGGGATGATCCCCAGCTAGTATGGGCGATAACGGAGCATTTATAAGGGCTCGAGTAGAGTTTCCAACCTCAATTGCGTTCGGTTCGGATCGGACCGAAGTTATTCCAGTGGTTCGGATCGGAGGAGAGGCTCCAGCAGCGTTCTGGGAAACGGATCGGATAGGGTTTTCATCGCCGGGTCGGCTCGGAGTGTCTTGTTCAGGTCAGATCGGATAAACCTTGTCGGATCGTTTAGCCCCAGAACACTGTCCTCTTGATATGGTGACCACCATATCTTGCTGATCATCGCCCATCTCACTTTCCTGCGCATTCTGCACTTCTTTTCCTTTTCCCTTAGTCATAATATTCATTTTGTCAAGATCTTTTTTGAGGAGAATTTCAGAAATATTTACTGCATGGACTATCTTCTTCAGATATACAAACACAAATAGTAGAGTGGTAGCCCAAAATGTAGAGAATTTGTGAACTTCTCGGTGAAAGCACCAAAATGTTAGATCCAAAAATGGCTTTAACACCCAAAATAAGGATGATTCTAAATGAAATAAAAATAAAATGAAGAAAACGCATGATTTATAGTGGTTCGGCATTAAAGAGCCTACGTCCACTTTGAATTTCTCTAATTGATGATAAGAATACAAGTACAATGATTTCTTTCACTTAATTTCACTCATACAATGAACAATTTTACTCAATCTTCTTCAAAATATGCTTTAAAAGATGACTGTGATCTGAATAAAGTGATGAAAATTAGTTATAGAGGAAGTTTTGGATGATGATTTGCCAAAAGATCCTTTAAAATGATGCTCAGAGGTGTATTTATAGGCGAGAAAACTCTCTAGTATGGCTCCGGTTCGGATATACATGGCTTTCATCCCTAGAAAATCGGGATTGGAACCCTTATAATGATGACAGCAAGCTCTGATAGTGGGTGAGCGTGGGAAGGTGGGATATGTAACTGCTCTGCACATTATGGACTCGTGGAGTTCAACCGCTGATTCAGCTGCCTTGGGATCGAAACGGGAGTGCAACATGATGGGTTCGGATCGGAGAGGCCCGAACCGATCCAATTAACTTACTCTTTACCATTTCCAAGGATGGCTATTTTGAAGTGGAGGGGCTCAGATCGGAAGTTTCCGATCTGATCAGAATACTTGCTGATGAGTCTTTTTTTTCAAACCTATTTATCAAGCAATTTCTTAGCTTTGTGTAGCCTAATCACAAAGTAGGCTAACACCTGCCATTTGTGGATGCTGGACATGCCGGGCAGGTCCGGGGGGACTTATTCCACAAATTGGGCTTAACCTCGTGTCTTAGCACATCTCGTATTTGTGCACTTAGACCTCTCACATTAGATTCAACACTTACGGTCGGTGGATATGCCAGTTGGTTTCGGGCAGACTTCCACCGCAAGTGCAATCTAACCTCGTGTCATAAATGCATTTACAGTTTCTTATTACTGTGATCCTAGTCATGTCATTATTATCCAGTTTTCACCTATGTCGTTATAAGTTATAGGTTTCATGCTCCTTTTACCCCAATTATGTTCACAATGAATTATAGGTCCAAATTTATGTATATAAACATTATTCAAGTTATGCCAATTCTAATGTTCCCCCTCCTCGTTCCTTAACTAGTGCATTTGCATATAATTGGTAGCATGCCTCGGCTAGAAAATAGCCTGGCTATAAACAATAAAAGGAAAAGATTATAGGAAGATGACAAAAAGTGATTATTCTAACATAACAGGCATAAGCATAAATTGGCATAGTGATAAGGTGGACATATGAGAATAGATCTAGTGAACTTGTGATAATTAAACTAGTCCTATCATATTAAGGATTTCATATAAGATCTAAATAACAATTTAGATGTCCAACAGTTCAGGTCCAATAGAATAAGCACAAGGTGATTCAAATAATAAGCTAGATCCAAAAATCAAAATTAGATCTAACATAATAAAGGTTTCAGATCTACATCATAGTATGTCCAAATGTCATCTAGTCATAAGTTGTTATGTCCAAATGTCATATAGTCATAAGTTACAATAAAGTCGATATGATAAGGAATGAGATTCAAGTAATAACCAATTCAGAATGTCATAAATTCATAATTTACAACAGATTTGGCATAATTCAGTCATAGAAATGGATCCAAACTATAGTCATATCATTTTACTTTTAATCATTTAATTCTAAAAGCAACATGAAACTCATAGTGTTTGGATTAGAAAATAGAAAAAGAACAGACCTACACTTGAATCTTTAAATATCTAATTGCAGAAGAAGAAAAGGGTCTGAATTAGTCCAAACACTGATAGCATTTGGCCTCCATTGATTTCCAGTGAAGAAAACAAGAGAAATGAGCCTGTATATATAGCTACCAGCCCCAGAAATCGTACTGCCACCTCAGCCCTAGGGGTGTCGACCTACCCCTTGGGGGGTCGACCCCGGTATCGACACCCCTCCCCCCTCCCCCGGGGGGTCGACCCCCTAGAGTGGGAATTTTGGCGCTCTCCGAATTTTTTATTTTTGAACTGTTTCTGGATAAGTTTGGTCTGATATATATATATATATATATATATATATATATATATATATATGTGTGTGTGTGTGTGTGTATGTATGTATATATATATATATAATTTTTCTACGTGTATACAAACTTCAAACCCACGTAACTTCTTCATACGGTGTCCGTTTTACGCAAACAAATGTCTATCTTGACCAGAATTTCGAGATGGACGCAATGGTGCAGTCTGTTTCCATTAATTCTGAGTATTAAATCAATTATTTTTTAATTTACCCTCTTTAGTATTGTTAAAATTATGGGGTATTACATTGTCCCCTACTCAAAGGATTTCATCCCATGAATCTCCAAGTTAAGAAGAATGTGTACTACCATCCACATCCATCTACTCATCCACCAATCAAAAGCATCCATTCTCCTTAGTGGATTTCTAATGCTTATATGAACATATGCAAAGGTGTGTGTATATGTCCTAATACTAATGTGAAAATCAGGCGATTTACTGATTTAGTAGATCTCCTTAATGATTGTGCCATGAGTCCAACATGTATGCTATCATCATAGTATAATATGTAAGTTTTATATGCGTGCATAATCATTTATCCAAGTTCAACACCCATATGATGAAATATCCATTTTCATTCAAAAAGAAAGAAAAATGCACACATCCATATGCAATATGAAAATGATTGTGTTGATCTAATGTCTAATGTGTGTGTATATGCATCCACGAGCAACCAATAGAAAATACTTGCATCCACTTGCATTCATCAAACATAACATGTCTCAAACACATGTTTACAATCATGGGATTCTTACCTAAAGATTGAAGAATTCGGTCGATAGGACATGCTTAAATGATAGGAACAAGCATAAATAAAAGTTTTGGAAAAGAAGTTAAGAACATGCCCTCGAAAAGAAAAGGGTACGAAGAATGAATTCTATCTTTAGTCTCCCATGTTGCATCCTCCGAGATATCTCCCCACTGAACCTTTACCAACTTGATTTCTTTATTTTGTAGCTTCTTAATTTCTGATTCAAGAATACGGGTCGGAACTTATCTAACCGCCGCCTCCCGTTCCACTTCCTCTGATACACTTGGCTCAACAACTTTTACAGTATCATGTAAGCACTTTCGCAAATGAGATACATAGAAAACATCATGAACGCCAGATAGTCTCTCGGGTAGCTTTACTCTATAGACCATTTGGCAGATCCTTTCTGTTATGGGAAACAGCACTACAAATCTCGGTTCCAATTTCCATACAGACCCAAAGCGAACCACATTCCTTAAAGGAGATACTTTGATGAAAACCATGTCTCCCACTTCAAACTCGATGTCAGTCTTTCTCTTGTCTGCATAGGACTTTTGCCTATCTTGTGCAGTCTTCATTCGCTGCCTAATGAGATCAATCTTCTCGGACATTTCTCTAACCATATTGGTCCAAGCAATAGCCTTTCTATTGAGTCCCACCAACAAGTTGGTGATCTACAGGTTCGTCTGTATAATGCTTTGAAGGGTGCCATGCTAATACTAGCCTGGTAACTGTTGTTGTAGGAAAATTCTACTAAAGGAAGATGCTCCTCCCATGTCCCTCTGAATTCAAGGATACACTTCCTTAAAAGATCCTCTAGTACTCTTTTCACCTTCTTCGTCTGTCCATTAGTCTAAGGATGATAAGCGGTGCTTAGACATAACTGTGTACCTAATGCTTCTTGCAAGCTCCTCCAAAATTCACTGGTAAAGATGGGGTCACGATCGCTTACGATGATAAAAGGTATTCCATGAAGACGGACTATCTCACGAACATAAACTGCCGCCAACCGTGCTACTGTCGTCTTGGTCTTAATGGTAATGAAATGTGCGCTTTTAGTAAGTCTATCCACTACTACACAAATACTGGTGTTGCCTTTCTTTGATCTAGGCAATACATGGAGACGCTCTCCCACTTCCAATGTGGAACCTCCAAAGGATGGAGTAAACCATCGGGCTTCTTTTGCTCAACTTTGACTTGCTGGCAAACCAAACATTGAGAAACAAACTCCGCCACATATTTCTTCATCCCAACCCAAAAGAAAACCCTCTTCATATCCTTTTACATTTTATCACCGCCTGGATGGATAGTCAACTTAGAACGATGGGATTCCTCTAGGACTTTCTTTAACAAACTCCCAACTCAGTGAACACAAAGCCTTCCATCTCATCGCAACCACCCTTTATTGTCAATGGAATATCTATTGTGGTGACTAGAGGTCTCCCCTTTACTGAGCATATCCACAATGTCTAAAATCTGTGGATCCTCTGGCTACGAAGCTCCTATCTGGTCCACAAGAGTAGGTTGTATCTCCAGTGTTGCTAACAAGCCAGGCAAAAGTTCGATGGAAGGTCTAAAGTCAAAGGTTGATATAAACTCCAAGCTCTTCCTTTCTACAAACAAAGGACTTAAGACCATCCCCTGCCTACTTAGTGCGCCTGCCACTACATTACCCTTGCCAGGGGTATAAGCAATCTCAAAATCGTAAGGCGCTAAGAATTCCATCCACCTTTGCTGCCTAAAATTAAGATCATTTTGCGAGAACAAGTACTTAAGAGATTTATGATCAGTGTACAATTCAAACTTTTCTCCAAGCAAATAGTGGCGCCAAGTCTTAAGCGTAAATACTATGGAAGCTAGCTCTAGATCATGGGTAGGGTAATTTTTCTCCTGAACTCTTAATTGTCTGCCTCCGTAACATCCTACCCTTCCCTCTTGCATCAAAACTGCACCAAGACCCGTACTGCATGCATCAGTGTAAAATGTAAACACTTCATTACCATCAGGCAAGGTCAAGACTGGGGACGTTGTCAAAGCCCTCTTTTATCGTTGGAAAGCAGCATCACAATCTATATCCCATGCGAACGTCAAATTCTTCTTCGTCGTCCTGGTGAGTGGAGCCGATATCTTTGCGAAGTCCTTAATGAACTTCCTATAATAGCCTGTCAAACCTAAAAAGCTTCTCACCTCCGTTGAATTCTTTGGGATCTGCCAGTCTTGGATGGCTACTACCTTCGCGGGATCTACTGCTATCCCTTCCTTAGAAACCACTTGCCCTAAGAATCTCACATCTTTTCTCCAAAAGTGGCATTTGAAGAATTTCGCCTTTAGCTGATGTGCTCACAGAGTTTTCAAAACATCTCTTATATGAAAGGCATGTTCTTCCTCACTCTTTGAGAAGATCAAGATATCGTTAACAAAGACCACGACGAATTTATTTAGGAACTCCCGAAACACCCTACTCGTTAAATCAACAAAATAGGCGGGTGCGTTCGTCAGCCGAAAAGGCATAACGAGCCATTCAAAGAAACCATCTAGAGTCCTAAAGGAAGCCTTATCTATATTGTCCTCGGCCACTCTCAACTGATGAAACCCTATAGTCAAGTCTAACTGGGAGAATACTGACGTACCAACCAGTTGATTAAACAAATTGTCTATCCTCGGGAGTGGGTGCCTGTTCTTCTGAGTAAATTTTTTCAACTCTCTGTAGTTTACACACAAACGAAGCGAGCCATTCACCTTAGTTGCGACCACTACTGGAGCACCCCATTAAGATATGCTTCTCCTAATAAATCCTTTTTTAAGCAACTCCATTATTTGTTTGCTAATCTCCCTCCTTTACTTTGGAGCCATGTGGCGCACGGGAAATGCAACTGGCTTTGCATTGTCCACCAAATATATGCGGAAGTCGATCTCGTGCCTTGGGGGTAAACCCCGAACCTCATCAAAAACATCTGAATAATCTCGAACTACTAAAACAGATTGCAGATCAACAATAGATGCATCAAGAGACTCTAGGAAACTCAGCATAACCGACCCTTGAGGGTGACTAGAAATCTCGAGGGTCCTCCCCTGATAGGTCAAAAGCCTAACAATCCTTTTCTCACAATCTAGAATGGCACCATACATGGTTAGCCAATCCATTCCTAGAATCAACCCATAGCCTATAATCCCAAGCACATATGCGTCGCACTCAAATTCGGCACCTAACACAGATATCCTCAAGCCTCGACAATTCAGAGATAAATGAGACGAACCACCAATGGGGTTTGAGACAACAACGGGATCCACTACTGTAACACCCCCACATCCATTAGTGTCACTCACAAAGGGAATGCACAAAGTTCTATGGATCATTTAGGGTAAAAGATGCAGATAAATTACAAGACAGACAGAAATTAAACAACGGAAAATAAAACTTTGCTTTAATGATAAAATAGTTTGTGCAATGATTTCTTTACAATATCAGAGTATCATCTGTCTTACAAAATAAAGAAGCATAAAACAATATTTATATTCCCCAATTTTAGCAAGAGCCAGCCATAGCATCTGAAAAGAGAATCCAAGCAAACTCCGACAAATCTTCAAGCAGGGAAAGAGTGACGGTCCAACTCAACCTGAGCTATACTATTCCCTCCTTTACTACCTGGGGGGAAACGGAAGAAAAGAAGACGAAAGAAAAACAGAGTCAGACATAAAGCCTGAGTAAGTTCAGTAACTTCTAGCATGTGAACATGGGAAAACAAAACGACATGAATTAACTGAATACAAGATAACACCATGATGATAGGGCTGGCAAGATTAGACAAGATTAACACAAGATAAGCTAAGCTAAGATAAACTGGATATGCTCTAATACATTCGTCGCTTCGCTATTTCCTTGTTATACTGGTTTCCATATCTCTGCACCGCCTAACTAGTGTCCCAACTAGTAACGATAACGTGATCCCAATCCCTGTAGTTTCCGTTGCCTTCAGGCATACATTTATTATTTGTTATCTAGATCTAATCTAGGGTTTTCTATCAAGTGCTTTCTAGATTCAACTAGAGTTTACGCTATCTGCTGAACGCATCTCGGATTCAGGGTTTATGCCACCTAGTCCAATTAGGAATTATGCTACCTATCGAACTATGCCCCAAGTCTAGGACACACTACCTAGAGTGGTATTTGTTCCTATACTTCCCCACGCATGTATCGCGAATCGTTATCGCTTGTATAGATGCACATGTCCTGTAATGTGCAGCCCGAGTCCTGTGGCAGGGCAAATCAAGGAATATAGAACTCGGTCGGGAGCTTTCAGATATCTGCCGATGCAGATGTTGAGGTCTGTTTTTATTTCAGTGGCTACGGTCCCACTTGACACCTCCCTCAACTAATGAAAGGCACACCTTGAAAAATGAGAACTATACGCAGGCCCCCGATACCCCACTATCCTATGGCCATCCTCACCCATAACTAGATAGCAAGTATATGCTCTTTTGGAGTTCTCCGCCTTTTCACTCACGTATCTCGATTGACTCAAGATGGATGGTAGACGACGAATTGCTATCACAGGGCTACCGTATTCTCACCGAATCACGCCGGTCCATCCTAGTCTTTAGGTTGCCATATATTGTAACCAAGGCGTACCCCTGGTTCTTCTATGCAGACCTTAACCTCTGTGAGCCCAGGAGGATCATCTGCAGCCTCATAGAGGGATACCAAGAGTACCCTCACGTCCCCTTGAAGCCTCGGGCTTCGTAACCTAATTCGTTGGAGCCTCCTTTTTACTCAGACGGACATTCGCTCCTTCCTGTGTTATACTAGGAATTACTACTTAGTTTTACTAACTAAGAATTACCACTTAGTTTCCAGAATCGTTGTTTTCTTAACTAAGGTTTACTACTTAGTTCCCTTTTCCGTCAATTTGGATTGGTTAAGTGTCATTAGTCAATTCAAGCCAACTTAACCCTCTTCATTCATCTTGTTAAACTGGTTAAGTGTTATCAGTAATTCATGATGACTTAACCCTACCACAAACCAAGTTATATTGGTTAAGTATTTCTTATTACTTAACCCTACCCATTCATCATGTATTGGTTAAGTGTTCCTTGCCCTCTGTTTTAACTGACATGTTATTATTAATGGTTAAGTATTATCCCTTCATGTTTTAGACTTAACCCTATTTCTTTATCACAATCCGATGATTAAGTGTTCAAGCTTACTTAACCTTACGGTTTTGCCCAGCTAACATATCAAATTGGCTAAGTGTATTTACTTAACCCCAACCTCTAGTCTAGTTAACATGTTAATTTGGCTAAGTGTATTAACTTTACTTAACCCCACCTTCTAGTCTAGTTAACATGTTAATTTGGCTAAGTGTGTTAACTTTACTTAACCCCACCTTCTAGTCTAGTTAACATGTTAATTTGGCTAAGTGTTTTCTTAGTTACTTAACCCCTACAAATCTGGTCTTATTACCATAAGTTTGGTTAAGTGTCCCTATGGACTTAGCCCTCCCATTCTAGCTTGACTATGTTAAGTTGGTAAAGTGTTCCTATGGACTTAACCCTCCCATTCTAGCTTAACTGTGTTAAGTGTCTGTATGAACCTAACCCTACCCATCGGTTTGGTTATCTTGTTGAATTGGTTAAGTATCTTAGTTAACTTAACCCTACCATTCTTGTTCAAGCTTTAATTAAATAGATTAAAGCCGCGACCACTCACATTAGACAGATATTGTTGCGAATACTGGATGTGCCGGTTGGTTCCGGGCAGGTTTACATTGCAACTCAGTCTAACCTCGGGTTAGGCATATTCGTGTTTTCTAAGTTCAAAGGGTTCTGATTAATTTTCAAATCAAGTTTTGAAAGTAACCATCCCATCTGTCTGATCAGTTAGGGATAGCCAGGGAGAGCAGGAAACTTGTATTTTCCAAACCCAAGCCTAGACACTATCCTCTCTGTCACCCTAGAACTTTCTGGTGTTTCATTAAAAGAGATGTCGTTAATAAACCTTTAATTTGTCTAAATTTACATCTCTCATTTAGGGAAAATTCTATAAGTAAATCATTCCTAGTTTACTTATTTCCTAATTACTCTTTTAATGTAAATTGTCAACATTTATTCTTATGGCCCATTTTCCCCTCTATATCATATTTATGCCTTTTTGGTATGTAAACTATACCAAATTAATTGCCACTAACCCTGACTTTTGCTAAACCTGACACTTATCCCCAATTATGGCCAATTTCAAATTTATGCCAATATGCCAAATTAGCTAACCCAATACTGCTTTAACATTCTAATTATAGTTCATGTCAAACTAGACTTACTATTCTAATTATAGTTCATGGGTAGACCTAACTTAATAGGTAAATTCCCAAGGTTTAAAACCAAAGAAAACCAAGAATAGACAGAATAGAGGCGTAGGTTCAAGAACATGGGTAGACCTAACTTAATAGGTAAATTCCCAAAGTCTAAAACCAAAGAAAACCAAGAATAGTCAGAATAGAAAATTAGGTTTAGACCCAATTTCACAGTCACAAAACTTAAACAATACTTTCCTAGTCATGAATCATAGGTGTTTTTCACAATTGTCCTTGTTATGTCATAGGCAATAGTTTATGTTTTCTAATCAAAGGCATAGGCTTATGTTCATAGTCTAGGAAATAATTCTCATAGTCACAGTCACAGTCATAGGCAATGTTCCTAGTCATAGAGGCATATGGTTCTAAGGTCCATAGTTTCATAGTCACGGTCTTATTTGTCCTTGAATCATGACAGTTCTTGATTAGGTCCAAAGAAATAGGCACAGATTCGAATAGAAAGATTTGGCATACTCTTTTATTCCTTTAATTTCATGTCACGAAAAGAGAAGCGTTCAAATCTGAGAAGCAACTGACTTACAGAGATTAGATTAGAATAGAAAGACAGTTGTTGCAGTCATTTGAATCTTCACTTGAATCCTAGCTTGACTTGAACCTCCTCTTGAAAGTCTCGAGCAGCATTTCCTCGTCTTGATTTATTTTATATATATTTATTTTACTCACTTATTTATTCATTTCTCAGAGGCAGCATAAGGATAGAAAAGAATTGTGAATAGAGAAGGAGACTAGGGCTGTTTATATAGTGTAGAAGTCAACGAATCTGGTCAGAATGGCGTCCGGATACAGAGAAACGAATTAGGTTTAGAAAGCTGGAAAAAGCGGGGGGGAGGGGGGGTCGACCCCCTGGTCGACTACCCAGTCGACCTGGGTGCCCCAGGTCGACTACCCAGTCGACCTGGGTGCCTTGGGCAGGAAAATTCCCGCCCAGTCCAATCTGGGTCCGATTTTGAATTTGAATTCGCTTTTCAGAACTGTTTTGAAATTTGAACTTCGTTGAAAATTCCCGAGGCCATATCTTCCTCATACGGACTCCGATTTACACAAACTTGGACTCGTTTTCATGCAGAATTCCGATATGGGTCCGTTGCCCTTGATTTTGATTTTGATTTTAAAATTTTATTCTGCCTTGATTCATGAATCTTAGCATTACAGAATCACAGGGTGTTACAACTACCATACTAGTATTTAAGTGTAGAGATTCAACTACAGAACTAGATATAAATGAATGTGAAGCACCAGAGTCAAAAAGAGTTCTAATAGGGTGACTGGAAAGAGAAATCAAACCTTCTACGATGACTTTCCTACCTCGATCTAGAGCACCAATTGCGAGAGCATGCACCTGCCCTCGAGAGGCTCCTTGTTTCTTCGGTCATTCCTTAGAAAAGTGTTTGTGCTCTCCACAACTGAACCAACTAGCCTTCCTTTTCCTGCAATCCTTAGCCAAATAACCTTCACGCCCACAAGCATGGCACATCCTCTTTTCCTTAGCCTTATCATTCTTTCTATCTTTCTTCTGTTGTTGCTGTTGTTGTCCTTTCTTGGGCCATATCTTCTGATTCTGTATTGTTCCCTCAGCCTTAACTTCCTTCTTCTCCCCATTGCCTTCCTCATACATTAAGGACAAATCGACAAGTCTTTCAAAAGTAGCTCCCATCGAAATGTGGGACATAGCCAACCCATGAAGGGTTTCGTTTAATCCTTTTACAAACCGCAGTGCTTTCTTATGAGCAGTGTCTACCAACTCTAATCCAAATCTTGCCAGTTTGTTGAATTTGTTAAAATATTCTTTAATTGTCATGCTCCCTTGCTTGAGTGTCAAGAACTTTTCCATTTGCATGCTTCTTCCAGCTTGGGAAAGGAATTTCATTTCAAACCTCATCTTAAAATCATTCCATGTCTCCACCGGATGTCCAGCTTGGGTAACTTCCCACCAGAATGAAGCATCATCTTTCAATAGCCAAGAAGCTAACTAAATCTTCCTTTGGTCCTCTACTTCAAAAACTACAAACAACTCCTTGGTCTCCTTGAGCCAATTCCTTGCCTCTACGAATGTTTCGGTTCCAAAGAACGACTTCCCTCCCATGGCACAGAAATCCTTGCAGATCTTGGTGAAATTATCTGCTCATGGAGGAGGAGGAGGAGGAGGAACGATGGGTGCAGCTGGGGGAGGAATGTCAACTTGACCAACGGCAGTCACCATAGCCTCTAGATACCTACAGAACCAGCCTGGTATCGTAACGCCTTCTGAGATATTAGGTTCCCCAGACATGTTGAAAAAGAAGAGGAAAGAGATTTAGACAAAGGATCGAAGGATATTACATATGGCTTTGGGGAATATGTTTTTCAAAACAGACTTTTTTCTTTTGAAAATACTTTCTTTTAAAACCTTTTTGAAAATAATTTTCAAAAACTTTTTATCTAATACGGTAACATTCTGCTCTGATACCAAGTGTGACACCCCACGTCCGTTAGTGTCACTCACTAAGGGAATGCATTAAGTTTCGTGAAGCGTTATAGGTAAATAGAAACGGAAATATTACAAGACAGATATAAAAGCAACAACGAAATTTAAATTTTTATTTCAAACATAAGTCATAACATCGTGGTACAAAATACCAAAAGTCTGAAACTACATAAAACCCATTACAATAACATAGAATTTCTATCTTATACCATCAGAGTACAGAAAATACATAAAAAAAACATAATTCCCCAAAAGAGACAAAGCCATAGTAGCAAAGATAGAAACTGAGCAATACTTCAGAAGCTGCTCCAAGCAAGATGATAACTAAGTCCTGACTAAGCCTGAGAATTCCCTCCTTGAGAACCTGGGGGAAACGGAAGAAAGAAGAGGAAACAAAAAGGGTCAGACAAAAAATATGGTGAGTCCAGTTACTTTTAGCAAGTAAATAAATAAAAGTATTATGACAGATATATAAAATGGATGAGGAAGATAACATCATAAAGGATAGGTATGATGAGGTAAACAGGATAGAGTATATACGCATCACCCATGATTACTCTACACAAATACTAGTATTACAAGATATGGGATGATCCCTTAACATGCATAAATTGGTAGACTTAGGAGTACTTCTGGTGAGAGGTTTTGACCCCATACAATCAACAAGTAGCCCCTATAACGGACTCCTAAACTTACTAGAATCTACATATACCCTAACTACTACCCTCATCGATCGGCTTCCTATTCCGTAGATACCCTGTGTCGGCCCCACAGTAGGGGGTATCACTTCCCCAAAGTGGAAACCCTTCGTGTTGAATGCACAACCATAGATACTGATGTCACATCGTCTTATTTTCCCAGGAAGGTGGAGCCATGCACGCACAAGACCCCCTTGGAACGCGTCGTCATGGCACCGTCCCCCTCGTTTGGATCTCTTACAATCAGCCCAGCAAGCGTGCCCAACTCCGACCTAGGATGGAGTACCCGTTTGATACCGTTATACGTGTTACTAACTAAAATGGGTCCCCACACAAAATGACACAAGATCTCCCCCTTATCTTGTATCCCCACTAGGATTTCCTCAGGTTATGTATGCCTATTGGTGTCTTTAATTATATAACCCCCTTAGGTTAAGTTTGTGGGCCTATATTTACATATTACCCTCCCCTTCAGATTAACTTAACCCGCCCACTATCAAAACAAGTTTACTTAACCCCTATTCATGTTCATATTCATACAACCCCCATGGAATAAACTAGGTTAAGTATTCCAATTCATTACCATATTTTCATTTATGCTTAAGGTGTGCTAGACCTCTCACATTAAGCCTTCCATTTGTTGATGCTGGACATGCCAGCCGGGTCCGGCAGACTTATTCCACAAATTGGGCTTAACCTCGTGTCCTAGCATGTCTCATATTTTTGCACTTAGACCTCTCACATTAGATTCAGCACTTTCGGTCATTGGATATGTCGGTCGGTTCCAGGAAAACTTCCGCCGCAAGTGCAATCTAACCTCGTGTCATAAGTGCATTTACAGTTTCTTATTATTGTGATCCTAAGCATGTCATTATTATCCAGTTTTCACCTATGTCGTTATAAGTTATAGTTTTCATGCCCTTTTTTCCCCAATTATGTTCACAATGAATTATAGGTCCAAATTTATGTATATAAACATTATTCAATTTATGCCAATTCGAATATTCTCCCTCCCCATTCCTTAACTAGCGCATTCGCATATAATTGTTAGCATTCCTAGGCTAGAAAATAGCCTGGCCATAAACAATAAAAGGGAAAGATGATAGGAAGATGAAAAAAAGTGATTATTCAAACATAACAGGCATAAGCATAAACTGGCATAGTGATAAGGTGGACATACGAGAATAGATCTAGTGAACTTGTGATAATTAAACAAGTCCGATCATATTAAGGATGTCGTATAAGATCTAAATAACCATTTAGATGTCAAACAATTCAGGTCCAATATGATAAGCACAAGGTGATACAAATAATAAGCTAGATCTAAAAATCAGAATTAAATCTAACATAATAAAGGTTTCACATCTACATCATAGTTATGTCCAAATGTCATATAGTCACAATTTGATATGTCCAAATTTCATATAGTCGTAAGTTACAATAGATTCGATATGACAAGGATTGAGATTCAAGTCATAACCAATTCAGAATGTCATAGATTCATAATTTACAACAGATCTGGCATAATTCAGTCATAGAAATGGATCCAAACTATAGTCATATCATTTTACTTTTAATCATTTAATTCTAAAAGCAATGTGAAACTCACGGCATTTGGATTAGAAAATAAAAGAAGAACAGATCTACACTTGAATCTCAAATCTCTAATTGCAGAAGAAGAAAAGGGTCCGAATTAGACCTGGAACAAACAGTATTTGGCCTCCATTGATCTCCAGTGAAGAAAACAAGAGAAATAAGCCTGTATATATAACTGTTAGCCCCAAAAATCTAACTACCACCTCAGCCCCAGGGGTGTCGACCTACCCCATGGGGGGTCGATCCCGGTGTCGACACCCCTTCAGGGTAAGTTTTTGATTTTTGATTTTTGAACTATTTCCGGATAAGTTTGGCCTAATATATATATATATATATATATATATATATATATATATATATATAATTTCTTACGCATATACAAAGTTTAAACCCTCATAACTTCTTCATACAGTGTCCCTTTTACGCAAACCAAATGTCTATCTTGACCAGAATTTCGAGATGGACACAATGGTGTAGTCCATTTCCCTTAATTCTGAGTATTAAATCAATTATTATTTAATTTACCCTATTCAGTATTGTTAAAATTACGGGGTGTTACAAGAAGAGAGAGAAAAGGAAACAAAATAAGTCAAACATAAAGTTTGGCGAGTCCAGTGACTTTTAGCATATAAAGAAGTAAAAGTATCATGACAGACATATAAATTGGATGAGAGATAATTGTGTCATATAACAAGTATAAACAGACTGAACATGATAGGCAGAATAAACAGAGCAGATTATGCTTCTCAAATACTTTTCTCCACACCAATATTAGTATAATAGATATGTGATAGGATTGGGTATCCCCTAATTACTCAACAGAAACAGAATAATCCCTACAGAAATATAATGGTAGGATTAGGTGTACTCTAGTAACGAGTTTTACCCAAACAGAAATAACAGGCACCTCGACAGAAATAATGGGTGTTACCCCAAATAGAAATAAAAGGTACCTCAATAGAAACAAATAGGACTAGATGTATCCTAATTACTACCCCTAAGTGGTCGGTTCCCTAACGTGTAAATACCCTGTGTCGACCCCATGGTAGGGTGTATTACTTCCTAAAGTGGCAAATACAGAAGGACACAGACCTATTTACTAGTGCTACAACGGCTTATTTTCCCCCTACAGACCGGACTCATGCACGCACATGACTTCATTGGAACGCATCTGTATACACCACCTTTCAGATGAACCTCTTATAATCAGTTCAGTATGTGTGCCCTGACCCCTACCTAGTGTGGGGTCGCCGTTTAATACCAGAATGGGGTACAAACTGATATGGGTCCGACACAACATATGACACAAGTCAAACCCCTAAACTTATGTCCCCCAATTAACTAGGATTTTTAACAGGTTAAACCTACAGATTAACAAGTTCGCCTAACCCCCATAGATTAACATGTTAAGTTTCACAGGTAAACAGGTTTATTTAACCCCAACGGATTAAACAGGTTTACATAACCCCAACATATTAAACAGGTTTACTTGACCCTAATAGATTAAAACAGGTTTACGTAACCCCAACAGGATAAGCAGGTTTACATAACCCCAATAGTTTAAAACAAGTTTACATAACCCCAACAGATTAAACAGGTTTACTTAACCCCAACATACTAAACATGTTTCACAGGTTACTTATAGTTTCATTTGCATGTTCCGCTTAATCTTCAAATTAAGCCTATAGATTTATATGCCTCCAATTCCAAGTCATAATTCACAGTATAAAATATGCTACCAAATTTTAGTCATATTCCATAGTATACGTTATGCCCCCAAATTCTAGTCATGATTCATAGTACAAGAGATGCCCTCAAATCACCCTTCTCAATAATTCCCAATTTCGTTTGTACGCATATGTCAACGATATTGGCCTAGGCTCGAAGGTAGCCTAGGCTATAAAAATAAAAAGGGAATGAGGGAGAGAGAAGAACAGAAACGGGCATAAAATAACAGAAGTAGGCATATGATAACAGAAATAGGCATATAATTACTGAACAGCAGAACAGCTGCACAAAAGAATTATGTAATTATAACATAAGTGTTTAGGTATGAATCAGTTTCTTAACAGGCATAGGTTTAGATCCAGATTTATAAACACGTCAGAGATACTGTTAAATTTTTATATCTAAAAGTAACATGAACTCAAAGAGATTGGATCGATGCATAAGAAACATTTCTAATGTATGTATAGGCTGAAATTTGAAGAAGATAGTCTGATTCAGTCCAAGCGGGGAATCATCTCATTATCTCCATTGTTTTAGGTATACAAAAAAATAGAAATGTTGTCCTTTATATAGCCTATCCTCAACGAACCTAGTAAACAAATGCGTCCAGATTCAGAAAAATGCACCCAGCCGAATCCCTGTTAGGTCAACCACCCCTACCTCGGTCGATCCACATGCCCTTAGGTCGACCCGTAGATCGACCCAGACTAGGAATGGGTCGACCCTTAATGGGTCGATTTCCCGCCTATGCCCTCCCCTTTTCCCGCTTACGTATTTGAACTGATTTGAATTCTGATTTTGAATTATATACATATAAGTCTTCTTATACGTATACAAACTTCTAGGTGTTATATCTTTCTCATACGATGACTGCTTTACGCAAACTCGAAGTCTGTCTTAACCAGAATTCCAATACGAACGCAATGGTACTGTCCGTTTTACTTAATTCCCAATATTTAATTAAGTATTCTTCATTTTATTGTTAACGGTGTCTTTTAGAGTTATGGGGTTTTACACCGCACTACGAAAATCCTCCAAAATCTACGAAATAAGTACTTTTAGTACTTCTATCATTCTTGTATTCTTTGTAATAGAATTGTACTCAAGTTTGAGTATTTCCACCATTGTAACTTCATTTCTTGGGTACTATAAAAGATAGTTATTAAGTGGATGTAGGTCATTCAACATTGAACCATTACAAATTATATGTTCCTGACATTTCTTCTCATTTTAATTTGTAATTTCTTCATTTATTTCTCTACATATGCTCTATTTGTGTGTTCGTTCCATTTTTTGGTCAAACAAGCATTATAATATTTTATGATATGGTACATCTATTTGATTATTATATTTTATCCAATTCTGAGTGAGATCTAATTATTTTTAGTCTCTCTTAGTTATTTTCGTATCTTGTAGAAACCCATGACTTGTTTGGAATGACTCTAAGTTCCAATGGGTCTTTTCTAGATTGGGATTTATTCCCGTTCCGAGCCGGTGGCTACATAAATCCCTCCAAAATCCATTATATAGGTTGGTGGAAGCTCTTTTAATATTTGGTTCACTCTCTCAGTCTGCTTGTCCATCCGGGGATGTTAAGATGTGCTAAGATGCATCTTAGCTCACACACTTTATGTAAGAGCTTTCCAAATCCGCTAGAAGATAGTGGGTCTCTACTGCTCATAATACTCTTCAGAATGCGATGGAATCAAACAATCCACTTTACATGCAACCCAGCTAGTTTAGAGGCCGTCCTAACTGACTTGATGGGAATGAATCAAATTTGTATAGTCGGTCAACTTACCACTACCTCATATCCTATTTTAGTCCATGGCAATCTTTCTATAAAGTTCATATATGCTTGCTATCATTTTCACTCATGAATGTCTAGCGGTTGTAGTAGCCCACTGGCTTCTTCTACTTAGGTTTTATCAACTGGCATTTCATACACTTCGAGATGAACATTCCAACATCTCTCTTCATGCCTTCTTAGTAACAAGTCTACTTCATATGTTTATACATCTAGTTACCATCAGGATGAATGGTCAATCAGGATGATGGCACTCTCTCAACACTTCATCTCATGGCCCATTAATATCAAGAAAACAAATTCTCTCAACCTTATAAAACCAATAATCTCAGTCGATTTCATAGTGCTTTAAGCACTTAGGTTATAATATTGCTTCAGTTCTTGCCATAATCTCAAACTAGCCTAGCATCTTTCTTTTGATTGGTACCAATCCTTTCTATAAGACTATGTCTGATCGATATATTTGCCAACATCTCAAGCTCGAGCTCACAAAGCGATGTAGGATCAAATCCATCTATATACTCCATACATTTCCTTTCTAATAACATGGATTCTAATCCATTGTGTATTTTTCTCCATGCATCAGCCACTACATTTTTTCCCCTAGATGGTAGGAAATGTCGAAATCATAAGAGGTTTAGAATTCCAACCACTGCTATTGTCGAAGGTTGAGATTCTTATGAGATAAATGGTGATTTGTGATCCATGAGCATCATGAATCTTTCTCCCAATAGATATATTTCTCCATCTTCAAACAAAATACAATTGTTGCAAAATCCAAGTCATGAGTTGGATAATTCCTTTCATGCAGCTTTAATTATCGACTGACATAGGCAATAAATCTTCCTTTCTGCACAAACACTGCTCCTAGACCAGCACCATAAATATTTATGTATACTGTAAAATTTCATTTCACGAAGAATAACCAATGCATTTGCACTCATCATCCTCTCCTTCAAAACCCTAAATGTATGCCCACACTTAACATCCCATATAGAAGTCTGATACTTCTTCATCAAGTTAGTTAATGGTGCAACAATCTTTGAGTGTCCTTAATAAAGTATCTATAATATCCTATCAGTCCTAGAAAATTTCTCACATTAGTAGCATCCATGGGTTGGTTTGAATCTTATATCACTACCACTTCCATAGGTTTCATAGTTATTCCTTGTCCTGATAAGATATGACATACAAACCTCACTTCATCCTTCTAGAAGTAGAATTTAGAGAACCTTGATTTCAACTTATGATTCCTCAAAATCTCAAGCTTGCCTTATGCTCATCCTCGGTTCTAGAGTAGATCAGAATGTCATCGATAAATAGGAGTGTGAACTTATTCAACTAGTCTTCAAAACTTTATTCATATGATCCACAAAGTATGCTGGGGCGTTGGTCAATTCAAAAGGCATCAAAAATATCTCAATGCCACAAAAAATATAGTAATAACACACTTTCCTTCATCACTCTATCCTGGTGAAATCCCATTGCTAAATCCATCTAAGAAAACACCCTTGTTATGTGTAGCTTATAAAACAACTCATCAATATGTGGAAGAGGGTACTTATTTATCCTTGTCTCCTTATTCAGTTTATGATTGTACATACAATCTCAAAGAGCCATCTGCTTTGATCATGAATACAACTTGTGTACCACACTCAAATATACTTTCATGAATGATCCATTTCATCAATAGGTGATTGGTTTGCACCTATAATTTTTTATGCTCTCTGGGTACCAAATGTCTCAAAAGCATAGCTACGAGTCTGACTTTCCTCACTAAGTCGATTCAAAAATCGATCTCTCTGCACATTGATAATCCTCTCGCTTCCTCGAATACATCTAGGCATACTCTAGCGATAGGGAAAGATTCATGACAACCCTTCTTATGAAATTTGTAGCGAATATAGAAACTGACCAACATTGAATTTTTAGCAAGTATTACAAACTGCTCACATTTAGTCCCAAAAGTGGATACTTCCCAATCGAAGGTGCAAAAACTAGCAATAAGTCATTCCCGTAAGGATGACGAGGAGAAGCAAGAACTTTTCTAAGTCAAAGAGTTGTCTGACACAGATGAAGAAGTTGAATTTCTTGATTTAGTCTGATAGGTTTGCACTTCAATCACACTAGGCATTTAGTGATAAGGCATACCATCAATGAATGTAATCATCTAGGGTTTCATTATATAAAAGTTCTCTTATCTCAATATGTGAGATTGCCTCGTTTCTATGTTTTGTGATTTTAATATGTTGAGCTATTGGTTGAGGATATGAATTTCTTCTTTGAGGTTGGCATCAGCATGGTGTAGGATATTCTAACCGACCACAAGCTTAGGACTCGTTCTGCAGTGGGCAAAGTAAGATGCAAATCAACGAGGATGAGTCATAGGTTTCCCTCTAAGTGACTTAGAGGATCTAAAATGCATGGCTTTCTCCTATTTTCGCTAGATTTCAACTATATCCTTATAGGATTTGCAGCGCATAGAGGAACCCGTATGAATTTCTTTGATGGTAGGGGATTCTCCATCAAGATGATATAATGTAAATGTTTGACGATGATTATGAGCTAATGGGTGTTACACTGAAGGAGAACGATTGTGTTTGGTCTTATAGACAAATCTATATCTATGGTAGGATCAATTCATCTAGGAACACACATAGCATACTAGCTAGGATGGGCTTGGGTTCCCATCAGTGGAGATCTAGCTCCAACCTTTCTAGGGCTTGGCCAGCATTCAACAGGTTGTAACCACTAGGAGGCATTTGTTTGTGAGTAAGGGGTCGATAGAGTCCACGGTTGAAAATTTGATTGGATAAAATTTTCAATGGCATATGCATCCATCTATGTCCTCAAGTCATTTACTTCACCAGCAAGTTGATCAACATTTGGAAGCCACAGTAGTACGTTACAATTATTAATTCATTGGAGCTGAGATTGAGCTGGGAAACGCTAGAGAGAGTATTGTCTTTGGTTTGGTGCTTGTTTGAGTTGTTACATTCAAGCTATGAAGGATTATCCATATTAATAAATCAGGTTGGGTCTTGCATAGTCAAAAGCTGTGGAAATGGAAGATCTTTTAAGTGGATATCCTCCTTTTGAAGGAACACGTTTGCTAATTTTTTTAGCCAGTCTCGAAATGAAAAAAGTCCATTGTGACAAGGAAAAGATTATTTGGTAATTACTAAGCTTAATAACAGTAAAAACAATGCGTTAGATTATAGATAAAAGGTAAATAACACAAATATATTTCAAAAAAGTTGTCTATATTTATTGTGATATTCTTTTACTATATATTTGTCTTACAACTATAGGGAATTATAAAAGAATAATAAGAAAGGAACTTAAGACTAGTATAGCTTCGTAATTTTAAGGACAAATATAGTAATAATATCGATGAATTGGACATAGCATTGAGGATTCAAGAATGCTTCTACCAAAGCCGAACATCTTTAAAGTTGCAAAATAGGGTTTGTTTATAGTAACTAATGTGGATGGTTTAGACTACACTGCAGAGCTGGCGAGAAAAATGATTTACTGTTAATATAACTACATGGGTGGATGGTCGACTGTTGCAAAATGTGTCATAAGATGGTGCAGCGGATGAGAAAATACTTGTTACCTCCATATACCAGGCCTCGGCTTGTGTTAAATGAACATTTAATGTTAATGGCATACCAAATCGATTTAGCCATCTCTGACTAGATAGATGGATAGTTTTGTCATTCACTTGAGTGTCGTCATAGCTGAGCTGGTCAATCAACGATTAGCAACACAGAGGTCACACTTCAACATAGCTTTTGCTCAGATCACTCTTGCTTGATGTGCTACAAAGTGGGACGGACATGAATATAAACTGACCATCAGCTAATTTGATTTCAGATGGATTATATCGACTGTTTACTATTGCTAGAAGAAGTTCGATATAGAGGTGTCAGCCGGGACTGAGCCGGGCATGGTCTAAGTCTTGTCTGTGTTAAACGTAAGTACCAAAATGTACTATGAAAACGATGGTAACTTAAAAAATTGTTACCAAAAAATGCAGCAGTTGTCACATCGAAATGTGTTACTAAAAACAGCTACGACATAAGGTATGACCAAGTCCGCAACAGCTTGTAATGGTATAGAACCGTATAAAAACCAAAATAGGATAAAATACATGGTAGAAATGACCGAGTCCAAAGTAATCTGTTTCCTTAAACAGTACTATCGTCGTATGCACTGTAGCAATTTGCTTCCCAGGATAAAAAGGATCAGTGACGAACTAAAGAGACTACAGAACCATGAACTGATTATATTGTAGAAGAAGAAAAAACAAGAAAAAGATGTTTAATCTCATTTCCGGGTTGTCTTTATATAAGATGGAGGAGGTGCCTATTCGGATGGTCGTGACCCTAGAAAGGTTGCAACCTTTTAACCAAGTGGTGCGACCGCACAGGCACGCAACTAGGTGCACTCGACCCGAAGTGAAGTGGCTGCATGTAGCCACTGTCCATTCGAACCGGTATATCCATTCAAAAAAACAGCCTTTGCGGGAAGCCCAAATGGAAATAGGTGGCCCATCTATTCACAAGACCCCAAGGCCTTATCTATGACTTTCAATAATAAAATTAGGACCCTACATGCCTTTAAGCCCACATACCTCAAGCCTCTACTAGCCCACATGCTCTACTCTTTTGTTTTGATAATACTAGTAGGGCTTTTGTATATATTAAGAAAGTGGCATAAAAATTCCACACTGTAGGATTTTATTTTTGCCTCTCTTCTTCCCAAATCACTCCTTCATCACTCATTCACTTCCAACAATCCCCTACGTGAATGAGTAGTTGTTCTTAGTTTCACGAATCATTTATCGTATTGGTTAAAGTAGCGCATACGCCTTGAATTTTCCTAGTGATTACCTATTTGAATTACTGGCGAATTAGTAGACGTAGATTGTCCTTGAACTATAAGCCTTTTGTGCAATTCTAAAATAGATAACACGCGATAAATGTTTCTTATATTCCTTCATTCTTTATATGTGTTCATTTTTTCTGTGAACACCTACTTGGTCTCATAAATGCTTAGGGAATTTGGCCTCATAATTCTATTTGAAGCGGCGCTTTCGTACTTACGTAGGTGATTCTGTAAAGGGTATTCTATATTTCCTCAACTACTGACATCATTAAAAGTATCAATACTTATCCTAATTTTTCAAAATAATGCATTGACATATCATAAGAATGGTTTTCGTGTAACAGTGCCATCAAATTTCTCTTAAACTTCGTTGTGCCTTTGAACCTTGATCTTGGGATCTCCAGTCAACTAGGTAGAGTTTCCGTTTTAGAAAGACTTTTAGTTTATATTCCTTAGCCCCATTCCCATCGATAAGGTTTGAACTCTCTCTCTCTCTCTCTCTCTCGGCAAGCCTTTTGTTAGTGGATATGATATGTTATCCTTAGAACTTATGTAGTCTACAATGATAACTCTGTTAGGGAGAAGTTGTCTTATTGTTTTATGTCAACAACGAATATGCCTAGATTTACCATTTTATAGTGTACTATTAGCTCTTCCAACACCTGATTGACTATCACAATGTATACGTATTGGAGGCACAGATTATCTCCAGTTAGGAATGTCTTCCAAGAAACTTCGAATCCAATCTGCTTCTTTTGTAGTCTTATCTAGTGCAATAAACCCAGATTCCATCGCAGATCTAGCTATATAAGTATGTTTGGATGATTTTCGTGAAATCTCTCCATTTCCTAATGTGAATACATATCCACTTGTAGACTTTGTATCATGTGATCCAGTGATCCATTTTGCATCGCAGTATCCTTCCACTACTGAAGGATAGTTTGTATAGCGTAGACAATAGATCTGCGTACACTTTAGGTATCCTAGAACTCTGATTCTCGCTTTCCAATGATGTTTACTAGGATTGTTGGTAAATCTAGTTAGCTTACTTATAGCGTATGTGATATATGGTTTACTGCGGTTCATAACATAGATATTACTTCCTAGTATACGAGAGTATTCTAGCTGATAGATACTATCACTAGTGTTCTTTACCCAATTTTGATTCATATATATTGGTGATTTTGCAATAGTTATACTATATTGCTTGAATTTTTCAAGTATCTTGGCGATGTAATTTGATTGGGGCAGTGCATATCCCTGTGATGTTCTCGAAAATTTTACACCTAATCACATCATCCTGCCCCAGGTCTTTCATATCGAATATAGAGGATAACATATCCTTTCTAGATGTTATTACGGCCTTGTTATTGCCTAGGATCAATAAGTCATCAGCGTAGAGGCAAACAATGACATATCCAATATGTGTGTTTTATGTAAAACATTTATCTGATTCATTTATTGTGAATCCATTTGATAACATGGTTTCATCAAACTTCGCATACCACTGTTTTGGAGCTTATTTAAGGCCATAAAGTGATCTTACTAATTTGCACACTTTATTCTCATTTTCCGAGCTTAGAATTCCTTCAGGTTGCTTCATATAGATTTCTTCCTCTAGTTCACCATTCAAAAATGCAGTTTTAACATCCACTTGATGTATTTCTAAGTCATGTATGGATGCAATCGCAACAAGCATCCTAATCGATGTTATCCTCGTTACTGGTGAATATGTATCAAAATAGTCCAGGCCTTCATTTTGTCTAAATCCTTGGACTACAAGACGAGCTTTGTACTTGTTTATTGAGCCATTAGGTTTCAATTTCTTTTTAAATATCCATGTCTTACATCCTTGAGGTAAATCGACTAACTCCCATATATGGTTAGGCATGATGGATTCAATCTCATTGTTAATTGCCTCTTTCCAATAAGGGGCATCACTGAAGGACATAGCTAGTTTGTATGTCTATGTACCATCTTCTAACATAGAAGTGTAGAAGTTCGATCTGAAGGTTCTTGAAGTCCTCGACCTTTTTCTCCTCCTTGGTTCCTCCATTTCTTGATTAGCACAGGTTTGGTGAAGGATATCTTTATCCTCAAGAGAAATTGGGGATTTCATCTTTCCTTAGTCTCTTAGGAGTATAATTTTAAGCAACCTGTTTAAAAGGGAATACATGTCTGAAAAATCTAGAATTTTTCAACTCAATGATAGTAATTTCATGAATATCATCAATTTCTGACTTGTGTACTAAGAGTCGATAAGCGGCACTGTTTTTTGCATATCCAAAAAATACACAATCAATAGTTTTTGGTCTAATTTTGACCTTCTTTAATTTTGGTGTCTTTACTTTTGCAAAACACCCCCACACTTTTAAGTATTTGTAGGATGGAGGTCTATTATTCCAAAATTCATGAGGAGTCTTATTTGTTTTCTTTCGCGGTATTTTATTTAAAATGTGATTTTTCGAAAGAATAGCTTCTCCCCAAAAGTTATCTGGTAATCTAGAACTGAGTAATAAAGCATTCATTGTTTCTTTAAGAGTTTGAATTTTCCGCTCGGCTATATTGTTGGATTGAGGTAAAGAAGGTGATGCAGTTTGATGTATAATTCCATGCTCAGTGCAGAATTCCTCAAAAGGATATTCATATTCTCCTCCTTTGTCACTTCTTAAAGCTTTAATTTTCTTATTGAGTTGATTCTCAACTTCCGCTTTATACTGTTTAAACATATTGAATGTTTCATCCTTGCTTTTAAGGAGATACACATGACAATACCTAGTACAGTCATTAATGTAGGTAATGAAATACCTTTTTCCACCTCTAGTTTGACACAAATTTAAATCAAATGCTTCTGTATGTGTTTACATTACGCCATAGATTGCATGCTACAACACCGAAGAAGTGATGCAGTAAGTACCAAAAAGTGTTGCTATAGGCTAAAATGATCTGCGGCAACACTTTCTCGGGGTTACCTTTGCCGCGTTGCCTTAAAGTCAAAGGCAACACCTTTTTGACCCTATGGTAACATCAGTACAGGTGTTGCCACACGTACCTCTAGGAAAAAGTATACCCTTTCACAAATGCCAAAAACAGTCGCAATATGTCTAGTACAGCTGGCAATTGTAATAAAGTCAACCTTTTTTACAGCTGCTTCTAGTAGTTGTTAAAATTTGTTTTACAACTGCTAAAAGTAATTACACCTCAACTGCTATTAATCAAAGATTTCATAATATTATAATAAATATTATTATAACGCAGTATTTTATTCAAATAAATATTTTATTTCAACATTTCAAATGGTACAAATTTTTTGATTCCACTATTGTACATTCACTCGTATATTACACAATAATTCATATTTACATACATTCCTCGCTATATTGTCACTCGATTCAGTCATGTACAGACTCACACATACTACCATAAGCAATAAAAAATACACGAAAATGATTATATAAACTACTACCTTTATTTGTCCCCATTTGATGATTTGTTCGCAAAGTATGCACAACTACCTCATAAGGACGTTTTCCTCTTCCATAATGTTGTGTATCAACGCTTCCACCTTTGCCTCCTTTTAGTTTTGCTCCTAAGTTAGATGCTTAATATACCAGCATAGCATTGTACAAAGGCTTAAATCTTCTTCTGCCACAATGCAACAAACTATATATTAAACCAATGATTTAATAGAAGATACCATGGAATGACAGTATAAATAACCATTAGCATTAATCAAGTCAACAATAAGTTTGGTAGTAATAAAAAGATAACAAGATACTTCAAAAAAAAAATAGAAACAGAAGCATAATTGTAACACCCCACCTCCGCGAGGGTGGCTCTTGCAAGCACTCTGACTTTGGAGGGGCGTTTGAATCAGGTAAACATGCATAATAATATATCAAGGCAGAACAAGAACATATGTATATATGTAAACAGAGTAAATAACATAGATAAAACAGCGGAAGATTTCAAACCATTTCAAAACAAGTCTGGTACAACATAATGTCAACTTTCCAAATACACAAGTCTAGATAAAAACAACATTGCTGAAAAACTGAAATACATAAGTACTATCCCCAAAATAAGTGATAACCATAGCTAGCTTCATGTCAAGACCGTACATGAGCTAAAATCCCACAAGCAAGTGATCAGGAATCCAAGCTAAGCTCCAATATTCCCTCCCTGAGAACCTGGGGGGGAAACAGAAGAAAAGAGGCGAAAGAAAATAGGTCAGTCAAAAAGACTGAGTAAGCCCTACTACAATCAATGTAAACTGATAAAGTTAACTGGCATGATGAAAGCTGGGATGAACATAAGGATAACAACATACTAGCATGGTGATTAACTAACAAGGTAGATAAAGGTGTCATCGCATAATCAGGTTTAAGGTTTTGCACCACAGGTGTATTAGCAAACTAACATGACTTGAATAAACAAGTATTGATCCCTTAGCCCAAGCTTTGGCCCAATAACATGAGGTGACCCTAATACGAGGTCCAATAACATGAAGTGACCCTAATACGAGGTCCAACCAAACGGTCTAGTCGATCGGCTCCCTAAGCCTAACTCTTCACGTGTTGGTGTCAATACGGCCCCAAACATAATTGTAGTCAGACTGTGCAGGGTCTCCCGTCGGGTGTATCAAGCCCTAGGGTGGCAACCCCTGGACACCATAAACATAAGTGCACAGTCTCGATCTACTGGTACCCGTGCATGCTTTCCCCGGCTTCGGACTATGTGCACGACCATGGTCCGCCCGGAACTGCACCGGCGTACCACTCTGCCGTCGCTTTTGGTCACTTACCTCCAGTCCAGTAATCGTGCCCCCACCCTAGCCTAGTCCCTAGGGTCATAATGATACAAACTTGGGATTACTGCTGGAGTGGACCCCCATTGCTAGGATTTTTCTAGTGGGTTAAGTACGGTTTAACCCTCTTGCTAATCATGGATTAACTTGGTTAAGTGTAACGATGAGTTCACGACTTAACCCTGATAAATCTACCAAGCCCAAATTGGTTAAGTACTAAGTGGACCATGACTTAACCCTAATCATGAGGCATTAATTAATTTAATGCGCCTTAACCTCTCACATTAGACTTTGTTGCGGTTACTAGTTAAGCCGGTCGGTTCCGGGTAGCTTTACACCACAACTAGGTCTAACCTCGGGTTCAAGGTACAACATGACCAACTTCTCACATTGGGTCCTATTGTTTGTAGCAACTAGTTAAGTCGGTCGGTTCCGGGTAGGTTTACGCTACAAACTCAACCCAACCTCGAGTTGGTCACACTTATCTTTTCTAAGTGTCATGTCCATCATGTTTCCAAAACATGTTACAAGTTTTCAAGCATTTGGGTAGACCTAACTTAATAGGTAAATTCCCAAAGGGTAGACCTAACTTAATAGGTAAATTCCCAAGCTTATGTTTTTATGTCTTTTAAGTTTACCCAACCCCAAATGCAATCCCATCGCTTACATATCGCAATAGCGCATAAAGGATAGAAAGAGGGAACTTGACATAATCATGACATAAAGGTGTTGAAGCCACAAGTTTAACATGGTGGCATATGAAATGTACATATGTTCATATACTTGCATATTACATTTTAGGCCTCAAAAGCATGCATAAAACCAAACTTAGCATATTGGTGATACATGGTGATAAATGACATGTAGAAATGGCCATAAGTTCGCATTTAGCCTCACATGCAAGTTATCATAAGAGATATGATAACTTACAGGTTGCCAAAATGCAACCATTAGCATAAAGCTTGAAGCTTTAGGCTCATAAACCCAAGATAATCTTGCATAACATGATAACATGAGTGAGATGATCAACCCAAACTTGCATTCATAACATGGCAACTTGCATATCATAACATAGCAAAATTTCATACATAACATGATAGACTTGCATATTACATCATAGTAAACTTGCATAACATATCATGATAAACTTGCATATCATATCATAGCATAATGATCAAACACAACTTGCATCATTCATTAACTTTAGAGTTTAAGTATGAAAGTAGAAAAGGGCTTACAATGCTTATGAAGACACAAAAATATGACAAAGCCCTTATGCAACCAATTAAACCCAAAATGAAAGCTTCAATAGAAAAACCCTTGAGCCAAAATGATCAAAACTCTTTCTTTATGATGCAAATATAGAAACTTGACTTGAATGCAAGCTAATGATGCTCATACAAGCTTGAAAACACTTGTATGCATGGAAAATCTCATAGAAATTTATTTAGGAATTTTATGAAGAGAGTGGAGGCCATGAGAGGATTGATTTTGCCATAGTTTAGTTGTATGAATGAATAATGATGATTTAGGGTTAGGTTAGGGCCTTATTTATAGAGATTAGGACTAGTTCTAGCCTTAGGATTAAACCCTAGTTCCAATCTCAGCCCTTAAAACCGAATCTGGCCCCCAAACTCAACACAAACCCAAAATGGTGCACCAGGCAAAACTGCCCGGCTGGACCAAGTCGACAGCCAAGTCGACAGGGCTGTCGACTTGGGTCCAACCAAGTCGACTCCCAAGTCGACAGGGCTGTCGACTTGGGTGCTCTGGCGGGAATTTTCCTGCCTGCCCCAATATGACCTAATTTCCCAAATTCAAACTTGAATTTGAAATCTGTTTTTACTTTGAAATTTTCTGAAAACTTCGTTGGGCCTTAATCGGGTCATACGGACTCCGATTTTCGAAAACTCGGACTCTATTTCGCCTATTTTTCCGAGACGAACGCAATGGCATAGCCCGTTTCCCTTGATTCAGATTTTAGAATTAAATTCTGCCTCGATTTACGTTATAACAGGTTATTGAAAATACGGGTTGTTACATTCTCCCCTCCTTAAAGGATTTCGTCCCCGAAATCTTCAAGTTAGGAAGAACGTATCCTACCATCCAACATCCATCTACTCAAAACATCATCCACGAGCAATCATTGTCCTTACAAGATTCTAAATGTTGTATGAACATATGCAAAGGTGTGTGTATATGTACTTATCTAATGCAAATTTCGTCAATGCAAATTATGTTAGTGAAATGAATCCATATGTATGCAATTCCTAACATAATGTGTAACATCTATATGTGTGCACATAACATACATCCATATGCAACATCCATGTGATAACACAAAAATTTTCATCCATGAATAAGCATAAACACTCATGCATATGCAATATGAGGAGCGTGTGAGCCGATCTAGTGCCTAATGTGTATAATGCATCCACGAGTAACCACTTGCAAACACTTGCAACCACTTGCAACCATCAAGCATAACATGTTTCAAACACATGTTTCATCCAAAGGGTTTCTACCTAAGGTTCTCATGACAAGATTAACACGATAAACTAGATAAACATGGATAGCAAAGAGAAAGATATGCTAACAAAGAAAAGAGATTGAGAGTGTACCCTCAAAAAGGAATGGATAAAGCCCACGCATCTTCTCCTCGGTTTCCCAAGTTGCGTCTTCTTTGGCTTCACCCCACTGAACCTTCACCAACTTAACCTCTCGATTCCTTAGCTTCTTGGTCTCCGTCCCCAAGATATGAATCGGAGCTCTCCTCAAGGTAGCCACTTTCTCCACTTCCACATCTTTCAGAACACTTGGCTCAACAACCTCGGCTGATTCATGTAAACACTTCCGGAGATGCGAGACATGAAAAACATCGTGTACTCCGGCAAGCTTCTCGGGCAACTCCACTCTATAAGCCATCTGCCTGATCCTCTCTATAATAGGGAATGGTCCAACAAACCTCGGTGCTAACTTCCCAACGGTTCCAAATCGGACCACATTCCGCAAAGGAGAAACCTTCACGAAAACCATATCCCCAACATCAAACTCCAAATTAGTTCTTCGCTGATCAGCATAGGATTTCTGTCGGTCTTGGGCCGCTTTCATCCGTCTCCGAATCAACTCGACCTTCTCGGATGTATCTCTGATCATATCAGGCCCAAGTATAAGCTCATCTGTAGTCTCCCACCAACATGTAGGCGACTTGCACGACCTCCCATATAAAGCTTCAAATGGTGCCATCCCTATGCTTGCCTGATAACTGTTATTATATGCAAACTCAACAAGAGGAAGATGGTCTTCCCAAGTACCACCAAAATCCAGAATACAAAGCCTCAACAGATCCTCGAGTACCCTATTCACCCTTTCGGTTTGGCCATCCGTCTGTGGGTGATAAGCCGTACTTAGATTCAACCTCGTGTCCATGGCTTCTTGCAAGCTATTCCAGAATTGACTTGTAAAGATTGGGTCACGGTCACTGACTATACTAGAAGGGACTCCATGTAGTCTCACAATCTCACGAAGATATACAGACGCTAGCCAAGATGCGGTCCTCTTGCTCTTCACCGGAATGAAATGAGCACTCTTCGTAAGTCTATCCACAATAACCCAAATGCTCGTATTTCCTTTCCTTGACCTTGGTAGCCCATCAATAAAATCCATGGAAATACTCTCCCACTTCCAAAGTGGAACGTCTAGAGGATGCAATAGCCCACCGGGCTTCTTCGACTCGGCCTTAACTTGCTGGCAAATGATACATCTAGAGACAAACTCTGCCACATCCTTCTTCATCCCAGGCCAAAAGAAAATGCGCTTCATATATTTATACATCTTATCTCCGCCCGGATGTATAGTCAACTTAGAGCGATGCGCTTCCTCAAGAACTTTTCTTACTAAATCTTCTACCATTGGAACACATAACCTTCCATCTCTCCTCAGCCAACCCTTGTCATCAATAGAATATCGAGCGAGATGACTAGACGCCTCTCCTCGAATCAGCTTATCCATAATCTCAACTATCTGAGGGTCTTCTCTCTGCGAAGCCCCAACTTGATCAAGAAGGGTAGGTCTGAGTTCCAGAGATGCTAAAGAACCGGTCATCGACTCAATCGCCAAAGAGAAATCAAAGGTTGCTACATACTCTAAATTCTTCATCTCAACGAATAGAGGACTCAGAGTCAACCTTTTTCTACTCAATGCATCTGCTACCACATTCACCTTGCCAGGGGTATAAGTTATCTCAAAATCGTAGGACGCCAAGAATACCATCCATCTTTGTTGCCTCAGATTCAGATCCTTCTGAGAAAAGAGATACTTCAATGACTTGTGATCGGTATAAAGCTCAAATCTTTCTCCCAGAAGATAATGGCGCCAAGCCTTGAGTGCATATACTATTGCTGCCAACTCTAAGTCATGAGTGGGATAATTCTTCTCATGCACTTTGAGTTGTCTACCGCCAAAGCATATCACTCTTCCTTCTTGCATCAGAACAGCTCCTAACCCCGTGCCACATGCATCGGTGTATACTGTAAATAACTTCCCTCCATCGGGCAAAGCTAGAACAGGTGCTGATGTGAGAGCTCTCTTGAGCTTCTGACAAGCAAGCTTGCATTCTATGCCCCAAGAAAAAACTAAATTCTTCTTCATCAATTTAGTGAGAGGAGCGGAAATCTTCGCGAAGTCCTTGATGAACTTCCGGTAAAAGCCTGCAAGACCTAGAAAACTTCTCGCTTCGGTTGCATTCCTTGGAGTCTTCCAATCCTGAACTGCAACTACCTTAGCGGGATCCACCGCTAAGCCTTGCTTAGATACTATATGCCCAAGGAATCTAACTTCCCTTCTCCAAAAGTGACACTTGGAGAACTTGGCCTTCAACTGATGCGCTCTAAGCGTATCCATCACCTCCGCGAGGTGCCTTGCGTGCTCTTCCTCATCCTTAGAGAAGATCAGAATATCTTCTACGAAGACCACGACAAACTTGTTCAAGAACTCCCTGAACACCCTAATCATCAAGTCCACGAAATATGCGGGTGCATTAGTCAAGCCGAACGGCATGACAAGCCATTCGAAGAATCCATCTGGCGTTCTGAATGCAGTCTTGTCTATACTATCTTCAGCTACCCTGAGCTGATGGAATCCAGTAGCAAGATCAAGCTGAGAGAAAACAGAAGCACCGACAAGCTGGTCAAAGAGATCATCAATCCTCGGTAACGGGTGTCTGTTCTTCTTAGTCAGCTTATTCAACTCTCGATAGTCAACACAAAGTCGGAGAGAACCATCTGCCTTGGTAGCAAATACCACAGGCGCTCCCCATTCAGATATACTTCGTCTAATGAAGTTCTTCTCAAGCAACTCCTTCACTTGCTTACTTAGCTCCCGCCTTTCACGCGGAGCCATGTGCTGAACGGGCAAAAAAACCGGCTTTGCATTATCCACCAGATAAATGCGGAAATCAATCTCTCGCTTAGGGGGCAACCCCTAACTTCATCGAAAACATCCGGATACTCTCGAACCACTCTCACAGACTGAAGAGTTTCCATTGACGAGTCGAGTGATTCAAGATAGCACAACATGACGGGACCTCTCGGATTATAAGAAATTTCTAGGGTGTTTCCGAGGCGAGTCACGAGTCTCACAACCCTATGCTCACAATCAAGAATGGCTCCATATCTGGACAGCCAATCCATGCCCAATATCAATCCGTATCCCCTAAAACCAAGAACATAAGCACTACACAAGAACTCTACACTCAGTATAGAGATCCTCAAATCCCTACATATCATAGACAGATGGGCGGAACCTCCAATAGGATTTGAGACACAGACGGGATCATCTACCAAGCTAGTACTAAGGTGCAAACTATCAACAAGATCAGATGAGATAAAGCTATGCGATGCACCAGAATCAAACAAGGTACGAACTGGAAAATCGGAAATATATACAAGGCTCTCAACAGAAATACTACCGCGATCGGGAACTGGAGCGGTATTGAGAGCATGAACTTGCCCTCCTGAAGGTCCAGCACGCTGAGTCTGACCCTGGCCTTGCCCTTGCTTCTTCGGGCAATCCTTACTGAAATGTCCAGTCTCACCGCAGAAAAAGCATTCACCATTCTTCGTTTTCCTCTTCTTACAATCCTTAATAAGATGCCCAACTGAACCGCAATAATGGCATTTCCCTTTGTTGTTCTTGCCCTTGTTGTTGTTCCCCTTGTTGCCTTGACTCTTGTTCTTGTTCCGATTGCCTTGACTGCCCTGACCACTTGGATTACCCTGATTTCCTTTCCACTGGGAATCAGTCTTCTTGGCTTGAGTATCATTCATCTTGATCTCTTTCTTGACATCCCCCTGAATTAACGCCATATCAACCAAGCTCTCAAACGTGGCCCCATGGGGAATATGTGACATAGCCAATCCCTGCAATGGCTCATTCAATCCTCTAGCAAAACGAAGAGCCTTCTTCTGAGGAGTATTCACCATATCCAAGCCAAAACGAGCTAACTGATTGAACTTGTTCACATATTCTTTGACAGACATATCTTGTAACAACCCGTATTTTCAATAACCTGTTATAACATAAATCGAGGCAGAATTTAATTCAAAAATCTGAATCAAGGGAAACGAGCTATGTCATTGCGTTCGTCTCGGAAAAATACGCGAAATAGAGTCCGAGTTTTCGAAAATCGGAGTCCGTATGGCCCATTGAAGTTTTCAGAAATTTCTATGCTAAAAACAGATTTAAATTTCAAATTTAAAAACAAGGATTAGGGCTAATTGGTGTCAGGCGGGAAAATTCCCGCCAGGGCCCCCATGTCGACAGGCATGTCGACAAGGGTCCTAGCGTGTCGACTGCCCTGTCGACAGCCCTGTCGACACGGGGTGGCCAGGCAGTTTTGCCTGGCGCACCATTTTGATTTGGGCTTGGTCTTGTGGCTTGGTTCTAGAGAATTCCTAAATCTGACGGGCCTAAACTAACCTTGGGTTAATCCTAGGGCTAAAAACACTCTAATCTTCTATAAATAAGCCCCTAATCCTACCCTAAAGCCTCATTATTCAATCTAGCAACCAAACTATGTCAAATTGAAATCTCAAATGGCCTCCACCTAAGAACCCTAGCCTCCACCCTCTTCAAAAATCATTTCTATTAAGATTTTGATGTTCATACAAGCTTTTCTAAGTTGTATGAATGATCATTAGCTTGCATACATCATCAAGTTGCAAGCTTTATTTGCTAAGCTAGAGTTTTTGGGATTTGTGTTAGTTGGAGCTTGTTTTGGGGTTTTATTTGCTTGCATAAAAGGGCTTCTCAATCTTTATTAGTAGATTTGTGTCTTCATAATATTTGTAAGCCCTCTTACCTTCATTTTAGAAACTCTAAAGTTAATATGTGATGAAAGTTGGGATTTATGCATGTTTAATAAGTTATGCATGCTTATGCGAGTTCACTATGCTATGTTGTGCATGTTTAATGAGTTATGCATGCTTATGCGAGTTCACTATGCTATGTTATGCATGTCTAATAAGTTATGCATGTTTATGCAAGTTCACTATGCCTTGATTTGCAAGTTTAACAAGTTATGCATGTTTATGCAAGTTCACTATGCCTTGATTTGCAAGTTTAACAAGTTATGCATGTTTATGCAAGTTCACTATGCTATGATTTGCAAGTTTAACAAGTTATGCATGTTTATGCAAGTTCACTATGCCATGATTTGCAAGTTTAACAAGTTATGCAAGTTCACTATGCTAAGTTATGCAAGTCCAACATGTTATGCAAGTTCACTATGCTAAGTTATGCAAGTCCAACATGTTATGCTTGCTTATTATGATATGAAAGATTTATCATGTATGTTGTGCCAAGTTCCCTCTTTCTATCCTTTATGCGTTATGACGAATATGTAAGCGATAGAATGACGTTGGGGGGGTTTTTTGGGTAAAACTTAAAATACATGAAAATATAAGATTGGGAATTTACCTATTAAGTTAGGTCTACCCCTTGGGAATTTACCTATTAAGTTAGGTCTACCCAAGTTAAACTTGTAAGTATGGTTTGAAATAAAGTGGACATGACACTTAGAAAACATGTGTGGCCAACTCGAGGTTGGGTTGAGTTTGTAGCGTAAACCTACCCGGAACCGACCGGCTTAACTAGTTGCTACAAACAATAGGACCCAATGTAAGAAGTTGGTCATGTGTACCTGGGACCCGAGGTTAGACCAAGTTGTGGTGTAAAGCTACCCGGACCCGCCCGGCTTAACTAGTAACCGCAACAAAGTCTAATGTGAGAGGTTAAGGTACAATTAAATTAATGCCTCGTGATTAGGGTTAAGTCATGGCCCACTAATACTTAACCAATTTTGGGGATACGAGGGATTAAATGGGGTTAAGTGGTGAACTGTTGGTTACACTTAACTAATTTAATCCATGATTAGTGAGGGGTTAAACCACACTTAACCCTCTTAGAAAACCCTAGCAACGTGGTCTGTTCCAGCAGTAATCCCAGTTTGGTATCATTCACAACCCTAGAGGCTAGGCTAGGGCGGGGCACGATTACTGGACTGATGTAAGCGACCAAAGCGACGGCTGAGTGGTACAGCGGTGCGGGTCCAGGCGGGCTACGGACGTGCACGTAGTTCGGTGTTGGACAAACTCGAGGCACGGGTACCAGTAGGTTTAGACTGTGCATTATTGCTTAAGTGTCTGGGGTTGACACCCGAGGGCTTGATACACCCAAAGGTGGACCCAACACAGTCTGACTACAACCATATGTGGGCCGTATGGACACCAACACTGACGTGTTAGGTTTATAGGGAGCCGATCGACTAGACCGTTGGGATGGACCTTGCATTAAGGTCACCTCCTGCTACTGGGCCAAAGTTTGGGCTGAGGGATCCATACCTGTTACGTTAGTTTGTTAGTACACTGTGGTGCAAAGCTTAATCTTCTTTATGTGATGACACCTTTATCTATTGCCAGTATATTCATCTCAGTTCCCATCATGATGTTAGCTTTATTAGTTTATAGACTGATCGTAGTAGGGCTTACCAGTCTTTTTGACTGACCTGTTTTCTTTCGCTTCTTTTCTTCCGTTCCCCCCCCCCCCCCCAGGTTCTCAGGGAGGGAACAGTGGTGCTTAGCTTGGATCGCTTGCTTGTTCGCTGGATAGCTCATGTATGTCTGGATATTGAGCTCGCTATGGCTTATCACTTTTATTTTTGGGGATAGCACTATGTATTTCAGTATTTCTGTTTATGTTGTACTAGACATATTTATTTTGGCAGATGACTTTATGATGTACTAGACTTGTTTTGAGATGGTTTGAGATATTCCGCTGTTTTATTCTCACTTACTCTGTTTTACATATATATATTTATGTTCCTGTTCTGCCTTGATATATCATTATGCATGCTTACCCAGTTCTAACGCCCCCCAGAAGCTAGTGCCCCCGAAAGAGTGACCCTAGCGGAGGTGAGGTGTTACAAATTTGGTATCAGAGCATATGGTTTGCAAGAAAGGACAAAAAGTTTTTAAAAGACTTTTGAAAAACTATTTTCAAAACAAGTATAAAGTATTTTCCAAAGAAAAGTCTAGTATTTTAAAAAGGGCTATTCCCCAAAAAGCCATTAGCGTTATCCTTCGTTCCCTTGACCTAATCTTATCTTATCCTTCGTTTCAGTATGGCTGATGATCTTGCCATCCCGGATGGAGTAAATGTGCCACTCTGGTATAGGAGACTTCTAGAAGCTAGGGCAGCAGCCGGCCCTGCCAACCCTACTCCCACTCCTCCTCCTGTAGTTGAGAATCCTCCCCCTAATGTCAATATTCCTCCTCCCGTTGCTAATGTCCCTCCTCCGGTGGTCCCTCCAGCAGTTAATATTCCTCCTCCCGTTGCTAATGTTCCTCCCCCTCCTGTTGCTGAGGCTCCTCTTCCTCCTCCTCCCCCTCAGCATCCTCAGATTGAGTTCACGAAGGTTTGTAAAGACTTCAAGGCGATGGGAGGCAAGAATTTCCTAGGCACGGAATCTTTTGTTGAAGCTAGGAATTGGCTGAAAGACACGGAGGACTTGTTTGCTATCTTTGGGATTGATGACGAGAGGAAAATCTTATTGACAGTGTGGCTTTTGAAAGATGAAGCGGCCTATTGGTGGGAGGTCACCAATGGGACGAGGCCCGTTGAGACTTGGGCTGATTTGAGGGCTAGATTTGTGACCAAGTTTCTGTCTTCTGCTGAGGCGAATTTACAGATGGAGAAGTTCATTGCATTAAAGCAAGGTGATATGTTTGTTAAGGAGTATGTGAACAAGTTTAATCAGCTGGCCCGTTTTGGTTTGGATATGGTGAACACTCCGGAGAAGAAGGCTCTTCGATTTGCTAGAGGGTTGAATGAGCCGCTGCAGGGCTTGGCGATGTCACATATTCCGCATGGGGCTACTTTTGAAAGTTTGGTCAATATGGCTCTGCTTCAGGGAGATGGAAAGAAAGAAGTCAAGTCGAGTGATACTCAAGCAAAGAAGACTGACTCTCAAAGCAAAGGCAATCAAGGTGGTCAAAGCAGCCAGGGGAATCAGGGCAAGAACAAGAAAGGGAACAACAACAACAAAGGCAAGGGAAAGTGCAATTACTGTGGTGTGCCTGGACACTTTGCTAAGGATTGTAGGAAGAAGAAAAGGAAGCTTAGCGGTGGATGTTTTTCTTGTGGTGAGGCTGGACACTTCAGCAAGGAATGCCCGAAGAAGAAAGGACAGGCTGGACCTTCAGGAGGGCAAGTTCATGCTCTCAATACCGCTCCAGTTCCCGATCGAGGTAGTGTTTCTGTTGAGAACCTTGTTTATGTTTCTGATCTCCCAGTTCGTACCTTGTTTGATTCTGGTGCATCACATAGCTTTATTTCATCTGATCTTTTTGATAGCTTGCACCTTAGTACTAGCTTAGTGGATGATCCCGTTTGTGTTTCGAATCCCATTGGGGGTTCTGCTCATCTATCTATGATATGTGAGGATCTGAGGATCTCTATACTCAGTGTAGAGTTCTTGTGTAGTGCGTATGTTCTTGGTTTCAGGGGATACGGATTGATATTGGGCATGGATTGGCTGTCCCGATATGGAGCCATTCTTGATTGTGAGCATAGGGTTGTGAGGCTTGTGACTCGCCTTGGCAACACCTTAGAGATTTCATGCAATCCGAAGAATCCCGTCATGTTGTGCTATCTTGAATCTCTCGACTCATTAGAGGAAGCCCTTCAGTTTGTAAGGGTGGTCCGAGATTACCCAGATGTTTTTGAAGAAGTTAAGGGGTTGCCCCCTAAACGAGAGATTGATTTTCGCATCTATCTGGTGGATAGTGCTAAGCCTGTTTCTTTGCCCGTTCGGCATATGGCTCCGCGTGAGAGACGGGAGCTGAGCAAGCAAGTGAAAGAATTGCTTGAGAAGAACTTCATCAGAAGGAGTATATCCGAATGGGGAGCGCCTGTGGTGTTTGCTACTAAGGCAGATGGTTCTCTTCGGCTCTGTGTGGATTATAGAGAATTGAATAAGCTGACTAAGAAGAACAGACACCCATTACCAAGGATCGATGATCTCTTTGACCAGCTTGTTGGTGCTTCTGTTTTCTCTCAGCTTGATCTTGCTACCGGATTTCATCAGCTCAGAGTGGCTGAAGATAGTATAGACAAGACTGCATTCATAACTCCAGATGGATTCTTTGAATGGCTTGTTATGCCGTTCGGTTTGACGAATGCACCCGCGTATTTTGTGGACTTGATGAGTAGGGTGTTTCGGGAGTTCTTGAACAAGTTTGTCGTGGTCTTTGTGGATGATATTCTGGTCTTCTCCAAGGATGAAGAAGAGCACGCGAGGCATCTGGTAGAGGTGATGGATACGCTCAGAGCACACCAGTTAAAGGCCAAGTTCTCCAAGTGCCACTTTTGGAGAAGGGAAGTTAGATTCCTTGGGCATATCGTATCCAAGCAAGGCTTAGCGGTGGATCCCGCTAAGGTGGTTGCAGTTCAGGATTGGAAGACTCCAATGAATGCAACCGAGGTGAGAAGCTTTCTGGGTCTTGCAGGGTTTTACCGGAAGTTCATCAAGGACTTCGCGAAGATATCCTCTCCTCTTACTAAGTTGACGAAGAAGAACTTAGTCTTTGCTTGGGATATGGATTGTGAGCTTGCTTTTCAAAGACTCAAGAGAGCCCTTACCTCAGCACCAGTTCTAGCTTTACCCGATGGTGGTAAGATATTTACCGTGTACACTGATGCTTGTGGCACGGGATTGGGCGCCGTTCTGATGCAAGAGGGCAGAGTTATATGTTTTGGTGGGAGGCAACTTAAGGTGCATGAGAAGAATTATCCCACTCATGATCTAGAGCTGGCAGCGATTGTATATGCACTCAAGGCTTGGCGTCATTACCTTCTGGGAGAGAGATTTGAGCTGTATACTGATCATAAGTCTTTGAAGTATCTCTTTTCGCAGAAGGATCTGAACTTGAGGCAGCAGAGATGGATGGAATTCTTGGCATCCTATGATTTTGATATAGCCTATACCCCTGGCAAGGGGAATGTTGTAGCGGATGCGTTGAGTAGAAAAAGGTTGACACTAAGTCCTCTATTTGTTGAGATGAAGAATTTAGAGTTCTTGGCAACCTTTGATTTCTCTTTGGCAATGGAGTGGGTGGCCGATTCTTTAGCATCTCTTGAGCTCAGGCCTACCCTTCTAGATCAAGTTGGGGCTTCGCAGAAGGAAGACCCTCAGATAATTGAGATTATGGAGAAGCTGATTCGAGGGGAGACGTCTAGTCACCTTGCTCGATATTCTATAGATGATAAGGGTTGGCTGAGGAGAGATGGAAGGCTTTGTGTTCCGATGGTGGGAGACTTGGTGAGGAAAGTTCTTGAGGAAGCACATCGCTCCAAGTTGACTATACATCCAGGCGGTGATAAGATGTATAAGGATATGAAGCGTATTTTCTTCTGGCCTGGAATGAAGAAGGATGTGGCGGAGTTTGTCTCAAGATGTGTTATTTGTCAGAGAGTAAAAGCTGAGTCGAAGAAGCCCGGTGGGATATTGCATCCTCTAGAGGTCCCGCTATGGAAGTGGGAAAGTATTTCTATGGACTTTATCGATGGGCTTCCAAGGTCAAGGAGAGGGAATACGAGCATATGGGTCATCGTAGATAGACTCACGAAGAGTGCTCATTTCATTCTGGTGAAGAGCAAAAGGACCGCATCTGGACTAGCATCAGTATATCTTCGTGAGATAGTACGACTACATGGAGTCCCTTCCAGCATAGTCAGTGACCGAGACCCCATCTTTACTAGCCAGTTCTGGAACAGTTTGCAGGAAGCTATGGGCACAAGGTTGAACCTGAGTACGGCCTATCACCCACAAACAGACGGCCAAACAGAAAGGGTGAATAGGGTACTTGAGGACTTGTTGAGGCTTTGTATCCTGGACTTTGGTGGTGCTTGGGAAGACCATCTTCCTCTTGTTGAGTTTGCATATAATAACAGTTATCAGGCGAGCATAGGGATGGCACCCTTTGAGGCTTTATATGGGAGGCCGTGCAAGTCACCCACATGTTGGTGGGAGACTACAGATAAGCTTATACTTGGACCCGACATGATTAGAGATACATCCGAGAAGGTCGAGTTGATTAGAAGACGGATGAAAGCGGCCCAAGACCGACAGAAATCCTATGCTGATAAGCGGAGATCCGATTTGGAGTTCGATGTTGGGGACATGGTTTTCGTAAAGGTTTCTCCTTTGCGGAATGTGGTCCGATTTGGAGCGGTTGGGAAGTTAGCACCGAGATTTGTTGGACCCTTCCCCATCATAGAGAGAATTGGGAAGATGGCTTATAAAGTGCAATTGCCCGAGAAGTTGTCCGGAGTGCATAATGTCTTTCATGTCTCGCATCTCCGAAAGTGCCTACATGAGTCCGCTGAGGTGGTTGAACCTAGCATTCTTGAAGACGTGGAAGTAGAGAAAGAAGCAACTTTGAGGAGAGCTATGATTCGTATCTTGGGGACGGAGACCAAGAAGCTAAGGAATCGAGAGGTTAGGCTGGTAAAGTTCCAATGGGGTGAAGCCGAAGAAGACGCAACTTGGGAAACCGAGGAGAAGATGCGTGGGCTTTATCCATTCCTTTTTGAGGGTACACTCTCAATCTCTTTTCTTTGTTAGTATATCTTTCTCTTTGCTATCCATGTTTATCTAGTTATCGTGCTAATCTTGTCATAAGAACCTTAGATAGAAACCCTTTGGATGAAACATGTGTTTGAGACATGTTATGTTCGATGGTTGCAAGTGGTTGCAAGTGTTTGCAAGTGGTTACTCGTGGATGCATGATACACATTAGGCACCAGATCGGCTCACACACTTCTCATATTGCATGTGCATGAGTGTTTATGCTTATTCTTGGATGAAATTTGTATGCAATCACATGGATGTTGCATATGGATGTATGATTGAGCACGCATGTAGATATTATACATTATGTTTGGGATTTGCATACATATGGATACATTTCACTAACATATTTTGCATCGGTCTTTGCATTAGATAAGTACATATACACACACTTTTGCATATGTTCATACAGCATTTAGAATCTTTTAAGGACAATGATTGCTCGTGGATGATGCTTTGAGTAGATGGATGATTGGATGGTAGGATACGTTCTTCCTAACTTGAAGATTTCGAGGACGAAATCCTTTAAGGAGGGGAGAATGTAACAACCCGTATTTTCAATAACCTGTTATAACATAAATCGAGGCAGAATTTAATTCAAAAATCTGAATCAAGGGAAATGGGCTATGCCATTGCGTTCGTCTCGGAAAAATACGCGAAATAGAGTCCGAGTTTTTGAAAATCGGAGTACGTATGACCCAGTTAAGGCCCATTGAAGTTTTCAGAAATTTCTATGCTAAAAACAGATTTAAATTTCAAATTTAAAAACTAGGATTAGGGCTAATTGGTGTCAGGCGGGAAAATTCCCGCCAGGGCCCCCATGTCGACAGGCATGTCGACAGGGGTCCTAGGGTGTCGACTGCCCTGTCGACAGCCCTGTCGACACGGGGTGGCCAGGCAGTTTTGCCTGGCGCACCATTTTGATTTGGGCTTGGTCTTGTGGCTTGGTTCTAGAGAATTCCTAAATCTGACGGGCCTAAACTAACCTAGGGTTAATCCTAGGGCTAAAAACACTCTAATCTTCTATAAATAAGCCCCTAATCCTACCCTAAAGCCTCATTATTCAATCTAGCAACCAAACTATGTCAAATTGAAATCTCAAATGGCCTCCACCTAAGAACCCTAGCCTCCACCCTCTTCAAAAATCATTTCTATTAAGATTTTGATGTTCATACAAGCTTTTCTAAGTTGTATGAATGATCATTAGCTTGCATACATCATCAAGTTGCAAGCTTTATTTGCTAAGCTAGAGTTTTTGGGATTTGTGTTAGTTGGAGCTTGTTTTGGGGTTTTATTTGCTTGCATAAAAGGGCTTCTCAATCTTTATTAGTATATTTGTGTCTTCATAATATTTGTAAGCCCTCTTACCTTCATTTTAGAAACTCTAAAGTTAATATGTGATGAAAGTTGGGATTTATGCATGTTTAATAAGTTATGCATGCTTATGCGAGTTCACTATGCTATGTTGTGCATGTTTAATGAGTTATGCATGCTTATGCGAGTTCACTATGCTATGTTATGCATGTCTAATAAGTTATGCATGTTTATGCAAGTTCACTATGCCTTGATTTGCAAGTTTAACAAGTTATGCATGTTTATGCAAGTTCACTATGCCTTGATTTGCAAGTTTAACAAGTTATGCATGTTTATGCAAGTTCACTATGCTATGATTTGCAAGTTTAACAAGTTATGCATGTTTATGAAAGTTCACTATGCCATGATTTGCAAGTTTAACAAGTTATGCAAGTTCACTATTCTAAGTTATGCAAGTCCAACATGTTATGCAAGTTCACTATGCTAAGTTATGCAAGTCCAACATGTTATGCATGCTTATTATGATATGAAAGATTTATCATGTATGTTGTGCCAAGTTCCCTCTTTCTATCCTTTATGCGTTATGACGAATATGTAAGCGATAGAATGACGTTGGGGGGTTTTTTTTGGGTAAAACTTAAAATACATGAAAATATAAGATTGGGAATTTACCTATTAAGTTAGGTCTACCTCTTGGGAATTTACCTATTAAGTTAGGTCTACCCAAGTTAAACTTGTAAGTATGGTTTGAAATAAAGTGGACATGACACTTAGAAAACATGTGTGGCCAACTCGAGGTTGGGTTGAGTTTGTAGCGTAAACCTACCCGGAACCGACCGGCTTAACTAGTTGCTACAAACAATAGGACCCAATGTGAGAAGTTGGTCATGTGTACCTGGGACCCGAGGTTAGACCAAGTTGTGGTGTAAAGCTACCCGGACCCGCCCGGCTTAACTAGTAACCGCAACAAAGTCTAATGTGAGAGGTTAAGGTACAATTAAATTAATGCCTCGTGATTAGGGTTAAGTCATGGCCCACTAATACTTAACCAATTTTGGGGATACGAGGGATTAAATGGGGTTAAGTGGTGAATTGTTGGTTACACTTAACTAATTTAATCCATGATTAGTGAGGGGTTAAACCACACTTAACCCTCTTAGAAAACCCTAGCAACGTGGTCTATTCCAGCAGTAATCCCAGTTTGGTATCATTCACAACCCTAGAGGCTAGGCTAGGGCGGGGCACGATTACTGGACTGATGTAAGCGACCAAAGCGACGGCTGAGTGGTACAGCGGTGCGGGTCCAGGCGGGCTACGGACGTGCACGTAGTTCGGTGTTGGACAAACTCAAGGCACGGGTACCAGTAGGTTTAGACTGTGCATTATTGCTTAAGTGTCTGGGGTTGACACCCGAGGGCTTGATACACCCAAAGGTGGACCCAGCACAGTCTGACTACAACCATATGTGGGCCGTATGGACACCAACACTGACGTGTTAGGTTTATAGGGAGCCGATCGACTAGACCGTTGGGCTGGACCTTGCATTAAGGTCACCTCCTGCTACTGGGCCAAAGTTTGGGCTGAGGGATCCATACCTGTTATGTTAGTTTGCTAGTACACTGTGGTGCAAAGCTTAATCTTCTTTATGTGATGACACCTTTATCTATTGCCAGTATATTCATCTCAGTTCCCATCATGATGTTAGCTTTATTAGTTTATAGACTGATCGTAGTAGGGCTTACCAGTCTTTTTGACTGACCTGTTTTCTTTCGCTTCTTTTCTTCCGTTCCCCCCCCCCCCCCCCAGGTTCTCAGGGAGGGAACAGTGGTTCTTAGCTTGGATCGCTTGCTTGTTCGCTGGATAGCTCATGTATGTCTGGATATTGAGCTCGCTATGGCTTATCACTTTTATTTTTGGGGATAGCACTATGTATTTCAGTATTTCTGTTTATGTTGTACTAGACATATTTATTTTGGCAGATGACTTTATGATGTACTAGACTTGTTTTGAGATGGTTTGAGATATTCCGCTGTTTTATTCTCACTTACTCTGTTTTACATATATATATTTATGTTCCTGTTCTGCCTTGATATATCATTATGCATGCTTACCCAGTTCTAACGCCCCCCAGAAGCTAGTGCCCCCGAAAGAGTGACCCTAGCGGAGGTGGGGTGTTACATATCTCCTTGTTTCAAAGTTATGAACCTCTCCATTTGCAGATTCTCCTCAGCAGAAGATAGAAACTTAAGCACGAACCTTGCCCTGAGATCGGCCCAAGTCTCAACAGGCCTAGTACCATTGGTGACTTCCCACCAATAAGCGGCTTCATCCTTCATAAGCCAAACCGCCAACAAGATCTTCCTCTGCTCGTCTAACCCAAAGATAGCAAATAAATCCTCGGCCTCTTTCAACCAATTTCTGGCCTCTACAAAAGTCTCAGTGCCTTGAAAGTTCTTGCCACCCATTGCTTTGAAATCTTTGCAAGCCTTTGCGAAGTCAGCTTGAGGATGCTGAGGGGGAGGAGGAAGAGGAACCTCGGCGACAGGAGGAGGAGGAACATTAACTACTGGAGGAGGAGGAGGAACATCTGCGGGGCCGGCTTCGGTCGCCCTAGCCTCCAAAAGTCTCCTATACCAAACAGGTACGTGTACTCCCTCCGGAATAGCAAAGTTATCGGCCATACTGAAAACGAAGAAAAAGACCGATTCAGAATGGAGAAAAACGAAGGAATTTTGCTAATGGCTTTTTGGGGAATAGCCTTTAAAATAAACTAGACTTTTCTTTGGAAAATACTTTATACTTGGTTTTGAAAATAGTTTTCCAAAAGTTTTCTAAAAACCTTTTTGTTCCTTCTCGTAAACCATATGCTCTGATACCAAATGTAACACCCCACCTCCGCGAGGGTGGCTCTTGCAAGCACTCTGACTTTGGAGGGGCGTTTGAATCAGGTAAACATGCATAATAATATATCAAGGCAGAACAAGAACATATGTATATATGTAAACAGAGTAAATAACATAGATAAAACAGCGGAAGATTTCAAACCATTTCAAAACAAGTCTGGTACAACATAATGTCAACTTTCCAAATACACAAGTCTAGATAAAAACAACATTGCTGAAAAACTGAAATACATAAGTACTATCCCCAAAATAAGTGATAACCATAGCTAGCTTCATGTCAAGACCGTACATGAGCTAAAATCCCACAAGCAAGTGATCAGGAATCCAAGCTAAGCTCCAATATTCCCTCCCTGAGAACCTGGGGGGAAACGGAAGAAAAGAGGCGAAAGAAAACAGGTCAGTCAAAAAGACTGAGTAAGCCCTACTACAATCAATGTAAACTGATAAAGTTAACTGGCATGATGAAAGCTGGGATGAACATAAGGATAACAACATACTAGCATGGTGATTAACTAACAAGGTAGATAAATGTGTCATCGCATAATCAGGTTTAAGGTTTTGCACCACAGGTGTACTAGCAAACTAACATGACTTGAATAAACAAGTATTGATCCCTTAGCCCAAGCTTTGGCCCAATAACATGAGGTGACCCTAATACGAGGTCCAATAACATGAAGTGACCCTAATACGAGGTCCAACCAAACGGTTTAGTCGATCGGCTCCCTAAGCCTAACTCGTCACGTGTTGGTGTCAATACGGCCCCAAACATAATTGTAGTCAGACTGTGCAGGGTCTCCCGTCGGGTGTATCAAGCCCTAGGGTGGCAACCCCTGGACACCATAAACATAAGTGCACAGTCTCGATCTACTGGTACCCGTGCATGCTTTCCCTGGCTTCGGACTATGTGCACGACCATGGTCCGCCCGGAACTACACCGGCGTACCACTCTGCCGTCGCTTTTGGTCACTTACCTCCAGTCCAGTAATCGTGCCCCTACCCTAGCCTAGTCCCTAGGGTCATAATGATACAAACTTGGGATTACTGCTGGAGTGGACCCCCATTGCTAGGATTTTTCTAGTGGGTTAAGTACGGTTTAACCCTCTTGCTAATCATGGATTAACTTGGTTAAGTGTAACGATGAGTTCACGACTTAACCCTGATTAATCTACCAAGCCCAAATTGGTTAAGTACTAAGTGGACCATGACTTAACCCTAATCATGAGGCATTAATTAATTTAATGCGCCTTAACCTCTCACATTAGACTTTGTTGCGGTTACTAGTTAAGCCGGTCGGTTCCGGGTAGCTTTACACCACAACTAGGTCTAACCTCGGGTTCAAGGTACAACATGACCAACTTCTCACATTGGGTCCTATTGTTTGTAGCAACTAGTTAAGCCGGTCGGTTCCGGGTAGGTTTACGCTACAAACTCAACCCAACCTCGAGTTGGTCACACTTATCTTTTCTAAGTGTCATGTCCATATTGTTTCCAAAACATGTTACAAGTTTTCAAGCATTTGGGTAGACCTAACTTAATAGGTAAATTCCCAAAGGGTAGACCTAACTTAATAGGTAAATTCCTAAGCTTATGTTTTTATGTCTTTTAAGTTTACCCAACCCCATACGCAATCCCATCGCTTACATATCGCAATAGCGCATAAAGGATAGAAAGAGGGAACTTGACATAATCATGACATAAAGGTGTTGAAGCCACAAGTTTAACATGGTGGCATATGAAATGTACATATGTTCATATACTTGCATATTACATTTTAGGCCTCAAAAGCATGCATAAAACCAAACTTAGCTTTGTGTAGCCTAATCACAAAGTAGGCTAACATTTTGTCCCCTCGAAGTATACTCCTATTGGAGATGGGGTGTTCTTCGAAGTGATACGTCTATTTGCTTCTGAATTGAAGTTATTGAATAACCGCTTCTATTCGTTTGTAAAGTCGTGTTGCTTCATCAAGTCATATCTCTTTACGTCTATAAATGCGCGATGGAATGCACAAATTACTTTTTCTACTAAAATAATTCAAAGGCTTCGTTCAATGTCCAAGTAGCTCCTTCAGGTAAATTTTTATAACGCTGACTTATCAATTTGTCACTTTTTTTTGGGTTGATTTCGTGTGCTGAGTTAACCTTGGTGTTTATCTCTAGGAAGAAGTTTATCTGATCCGAACCGGGTTCAATATTCACCGAGTCAAAGGGCTTAAAGGCCTTATGCTGGACTGGGCCACTTCGCTAATCGGACCGGCTTGGGGTGTCTAATCCCCTAGAACACGAAGGGACACCCATCTCCTTCATATATATTTTCGCCTTTCTCTCTAATCCCTCATTCTCTACCACCGCTTCCTTTGATATTAAGAACCTAAAAATTTTAATTTTTAAACCACGAAAAAGACTCTTTCGATTTCTTGAAACAATCTCGTAGGTGGGACTTCAATCCTTTCTTAACATTGGTTTAATTGATTCTAACCTGAATTTAGGAGTGATTTAGGCAACTTCACTTGCTATCGCATGATCCTTGGCACTGTGTTTTCAGTCTCGTCACCATCATCGTTGGTGGGTTCGTCGCCACCTTGAGATGGCTGTTGAGGAAGTCAAAGTCAGTGCTGGCCATATTACCTTATAAATGCTCAATATCGAGCAGGCCTTTGGAAGCAAAGGGGTTAGATGGAGCTGAAGGAGCGGAGAAGAAGATGAGAGAAGCGTGGTCGGTTCGAGTTTAATACTTCAAAGAGATAAGGAGGAGTAGCTGATGATGGAGGGTGGAATCGGTTCGGGTTGGAGAAGGGAATTATGGTTGTAAAGGGAGGTTGAGTTGAATGGACAGGTCTTGAGATATTGGTACGGTTCGGTTCGTTGTTAACCGATCCGACCAGAGTTGTCCTCCCTCAACCCCCTCCAATCTGATCCCTTTTCTTCCCTCGCTCTGAACTAATCCACTCAAGTGAGGCATCCAAACCAGTCTGCTCATTATTTGGACATCTGAACCGATCCGATTCTAATACAAAGAAAAGGGACTTAAGTCGATCTGATCGTAGCATACACATCTGAACCGAACTGAAAACATCCAACTTAATTTGCAAGAATGGTTCAACTAGTTCAATCAACATTGACTGTGGCTTATGAATTTATGGACAATTAGGATAGAGCCTTTTTAGCTGAACTTTTTGGATTGCTCATAAATACATAACTGCATTGTTCATTCCTGCACTGCATATTTACATAGTATTTCTTTAATTCTGTCATTGCACACATACTTGTACACTTTAGTTCAAACAGAGGAACGTAGGGGCACGAGCAATCTTACTTTGACTCCTGCTATTGTTTCTTCAATAGTTTAGCATAAATGGCTGAGAGATGGTCATCTAGATTAGCAGAAAGAAAAGATGCTACCAGATCATCTGAGAATCCACCTATTGAAGACATATCTATCACTTCACATTCGGGTTGGAATAGTTCAGGTCCAGACTATGAAATGGGAACTCATAAAAGTGATGTATCATCCACGGGGCAATGTCTCTCTGGGCGAGGTAGAAGGAGGAGTTGGAGATAATCGTGCCCCGGATGAGCTCGGGAATGTTACTATTTTGGAATTTCCAAAGGATTCAGTCGAATCAAAGATCGACAATGATAGACTCGCGCGGATATGTCTAAAACATGGGATTCTTCGAAAAGATACAGAGTTGCCCTCGAAAACAGATCGGCCCCATAACTCGCTGGAAAGTTACATGGCTATCACCAGATTTATGTGCCTAGTTGGGGCAATACCTCCGTTTCTTCCATTTGTCGTCGATTTTCTGAGACAACTGCGGATTTCCCCCATGCAGCATCATCCCAACTCCTACACTTATTTGTATACTTTATACATAGCATACCAAGAAATTTTAGGTATAGAGCTTACTTTCGAGGATGTTCATTTCTTTTACAATTTCAAGCATCAAACCAACGACACCTTATCTTTTGTTTTCTTTGAATCGATGCCAACAAGGAAAATTATCACCGTTCCGTTTAGCAGCAAAGCTGGGGATCCGAAACCTGAATGGTTTTATATTAAGTAGCAACCCAGGTGTGCTAGAAGATGGCTTAATTCAAGTAATAACCTTGATCCTTTGAGTTTTAGTCCCAGCCTTTATCATAAATTTCTTAATCATCGCTTATTTTCACTCGCAGTTCCAAACCTACCACAAGAGAAGCATCCGGTACAATTTGATCGTTTAAATCGGTTACTTAATAGTGATCAGAAATTCTTGACAATCAAGGACTGTTTAGTAGATGAATATCTCCATTAGCATCGTCTAATTGCTATAACTCGTAGCATAGGCCACGGGGAAGGCCCTTACGTGTACATACCTCCAGTTGATGGGCCAATCGATACGCTACTTGAGAGGGGAGAAAGCTCCAAAGATCCAACAACACACCTCAGGGATCCTACTTCTCCCTCCACGACTCAAGATGATATTTTAGCAGACATCGCAGAAAAAGATAGGGACAAGTATATTACTCCCGAGGATGCTTCTACTCCTGAAAAACCGATATCTCCAAAAGAGTTTTCGCTAAATACTCCTTAAGGAGAAGCTGCTACTGGGGATGATTCTACATTTTAGGGTTTATAAAATATTCCCTTGCCCGAGACTCTTTATACCTTAGAGGATTTTCGAACGAATCCCTTAACCTTTACTTCCTCAGAAGAAACCACTCCTATGAAGGCTACAGAGACCAAACATACAGGCCTGACTTCAGGCTCTGGTTGGTTGGAGGGAATATCACTTAGGATGCGCACAACACATTGGCACTACACGTCACAGCAATTATGCTTTGTATAAACATTAGTTCTAAACTCTACATACTTTATTTTGCAGGAACCATGGTACGTCCCCATTACGATATTAGGAAGATCCATTCCAGCGTGCCCAGACATGATTCCGACTCTGAGCTTGACCGTCGTGAAAGCAGCGGCAGGGACGATATGAGGCCTTATGATTCTAATCGTCCTCATTCTTCGTGCTCTCGTTCTCCTTATCAGTCTGATCCAGACAAGTACAAAATCCATCAACATCGTCATGAAGGGGACAAACAACCTTCCAAAGATCGGACTCCTCTTGTGGAGAAGCGCCCCCAAGAGAGGCAATCGTCGAATCATGCTGACTTACAAGATAAACCTAATGTCCCTGAAAAGAGGTCAGGCAAAGGTGACACGTCCATTGCATCTGCCAAGTGGAGGAACATTGAATTATCCGTATCCAAGCCTTTGTCGCTCAAATCCGAGAACAAGGCAAGACTAGCAGCTCTGAAAAACAATTTCTGGATCACTACTTTGATCGTATGGCAATTGTTCCCGTGCTTGAACATATTTCTTTTAATTGGGCTGACGATGCTAAAGAAAAAAATTGACTTGGTTAATAAGAAATATACAGAAATGTATAAATATTTGCGCAAGCTTTCTAAGATTATCCGGGATCTTATCACTGATATTGGCCACATGAAGGAAATGGCCAATTATGATGCAAGCATCTTGAAGAATTCGGAGAAAGAGTTGGAAGACGCACAAGCTTAGCTTGCTCTCGCCTGGCGGGATGCCGACAACTACAAAAAGCAACATGAAGAACTAGAAAAGCATTATCACACGCTCTTGGATTCCCATAGTCAAGAGCGCTTGGCTCTAAAGAAGCAAGTTGAGGATGCTAAGTCTGAGAGTGTTAGAGTACAGTTAGCTTGCACTTCCCTTAAACAAGAGAAGGATGAGCTAGAAAAGAAAAACACTGATTTAGCAAACCGAAATGCCGAACTAGAAGCCAAATTGCTGGAGGCTGAATCTAGAGCAGTGTTGGCTGAGGGGAATACAAGTCTCACCCTCAAATTTGCTGAAGAGGTTCAAGAGAAAATTTCCAACGCGCAGAAGGAGTTGGACGGCTATGGTGAGCTGATGATAGAATTCTTTGCTCAAGTGATCTGTTGTCGGGATATTTCTTAGATTGAGGATTACCCTACAACTTTGGTTTACGTATGGGATCAAATCATCGAATGGGAAAAGAAAGAGCTCAAGACGGACTCCATCGATGAAAACAAACTCATGGTGAAATTCCTTAAGGGTGAAGAGCCGGCACGTCTGGCTGAAGAGCGTCGACTTATTGCTACCGCTATGTAGGAAGAAAGACGTCAGGCCCAAGGAAAGGATATCATCGAAACCAATTCTTCTTCTGTTGTCTTCGGGGCTATCGAAATAGAGGGGTACGATCCCAAAAATCCAGGAATTCCTGAGGCATCCCTTTTGTCTACTATACCAGAATCGACATCAAAGACACTAGCCACCCCATTTCAGAAGTCATCCGAAGGTATTTCTACCTTTTCACCACAGTTTGTCAAGGCCATTTTAACCTTTCGCCATATTGTTGGTCAATCAATTGAAGATCCCTTGGTTTCCTCTGATTTAACAACTGTGACATATCGTTCTGTAGGTACGGAGCCGACTGAAAAGACTGATGGACAACAGAAGACAGCTACCGATGAGAATTCTATCAAAGAGACTCAGGAGAAACGGGATGAGGTCGCTGCTGTAAAATCTGGGCGAGGAACTGAAGGCGAGAAGGAGGAGGTTGCCAATAAAGCTCTCATACCACCTAATACCGAGACTCCTCACACTGAGGAGATGATAGATGCTCTGAAAGATGACGACGGAGATGATGGACATGAAGAAGATGTTGATGTTGTTATAACTTGTGATTTAGAGAATGTCGATGATCTAACTTTGGCTGAGATAACGGCCAAACAGGATAAGCGTATGCAACTCAAAACGAAGGAAATGGATCCCAAAGGTTTTAAACCTCTTGCGATAATACCTCCTGGGTCAAGGTTAATTGTTAGACTTTCAACTAGATCAATTACTGAAGAACTTGCTAAGAAATCTTCTACTGATCCTAGTGCTCCAGCTCTAAGTAAGAAGAAACCAAAGCAGATTCAGACTGATGCTGAAAAAGAGGAGAAAGAAAAACTTAAAGCTGCCAAGGAAACGAAGTCCACTCCAAAGTCCAAATGAGAGGCAGTTCTATTTTCTTTTTGCAAGTTCCTTGGTCCGCCATTGTTGCAGCGAGTGCAACCCTCGCCTTTGTTTATTAGTTCTTTTGTACAAACCTGCACTTGTGTTAGAAAAAGAGTTCGCTTCCAACTATGTCAAATGCCTGTAAGTTCATCATTTAAGTAAAATGCAAATAAACAACATGTCATATTTAAAGTCATTACTACTAGACGATAGATAATAAATGCTAGGGATATGCATGTGTATGCCTTTTGTCAATCTTGAATAAATAGCCTGGCTAAGGCTTTGTTTGAGATTGATTAGTCTTGACACTTAGTTGCTCCCGACTCTTTGGTGGGGTTAAGTTTCCTTTGTCGCTGATGCTTATTCTTTTAGCATCTTTATACTCTCCTGTCGCATAATCAGGTTAGAGCTTCATCAAGGCGGTCTCTTTTCAGGTGCACCATCATGCCTCAGGGGACGTCTTCTTCCCATCCTTTATTCTCCCTCTCAATTAATGAGAGTTAGAGTTGGGAACGTCATCTTTCTGTTCCTTTCATTCTGTTATGCGAACGGTTGTTTCGTTCGCCCCTACACGTTCATTTCCCTTAACTTTTTAAGTTTAATTTAATGTTTAATATTCTATAATTAGGGCACAATAATCAAAATAAATAATTAAAATAGTGCAAGAAAATAAATGACACGCAATATTTTTATAGTGATTCAGCTAAGTCGTAGCCTACAACCACTTTATAATCCTTTGTTCATATAAACAGACTTTTCTAGGCAAGTTGTGCCTTTTTACATGGCCTATGAAACAAAAGAAAATAGTACAATTTCAAGTCAAATATCGCTACAAATGTTGGGCTTTCCAAGCTCTAGGAATTTCTTCTCCATCCAAGGTCATTAACTTAAAAGCTCCCGTTTCAAGTTTTCGTTGGATGGTGAATGGTCCTTCCCACTTTGGGCCTAGATGAGCGGGAGGTGGAAAGACTCGCTTCAACACCAGATCTCTAGGTTCGAAAGTCCAAAATCGAACCTTTCTGTCATAGTAGCGTGCCACTTGACGTTAATGCCTCGAAGCACGCCAATCCACTTCATCCCTCTTCTCTTCTACCATGTCCAGGGACTTTAAGAGGAGTGCTTTGTTCGTCTTAGGTCATAATATGTCAACCTGTGAGAGGGGACTTCAAGCTCCATTGGAATTACCGCTTCTGACCCGAAGGAGAGTGAAAAAGGGGTATGACTAGTAGCCGTCTTAAAGGTTGTTCGATAGGCCCATAAGGCTAGCGGTAATTCATTAACACACATGGCTTCGCTCGCTCCAACCGCTTTTTAAGAATAGACTTAATGACTTTGTTTATTGCTTCGAGCTGTCAATTTAACTGCGGATGAGCTACAGTGGTGTATCTCTTATCAATTTTATACTTCTGACAGAAGTTCCTAAATTCCACGCTGTCGAATTGGGTTCCATTATCAGTTATGATGGTCTTCGGTATCCCAAATCGAAAAATAACATTTCTAAGCACAAAGCTTGTCACCTTTCTTGTCGTGATCGTGGTTAAGGGTTCGGCTTCCACCCATTTCATGAAGTAATCCACATCCATGATCGCGTATTTAGCTCCTCCTTTTGCAACTGGAAGGGTCCTGATGATGTCTAATCCCCACATCGCGAAGGCCAAGGATTGACCCATGATTTGAGATGTCTTGGAGTGCTCTCGGAACTTCAGTGAATCTCTGGCATTTATCGCAACGTCGTGAATGATCAACTGCATCTTTATTCACAGTAGGCCAAAATAACCATACAGCAATACTTTCTTTTCCAAAGTTTGACCCCCGGTATGATCCCACACTCACCTTCATGTACCTCTTTCAGTACACGTTTGATGTCGTCATGTGCTATGCACCGCAACAGAGGCATAGAAAATCCTTGATGATAGAGGATATCGTCCTATAAAACGTATCTTACAGCTTTACGTATTACAGCTCGTCTCTCGCTCTTCTTTGACGGCAGTATTCTGCTTTTAAGGAAGTTTTTAATTGGTGTCATCCACGATTCCCTTTCTAGCTCAGCTTCCAGGGTTAATTCGACTTCCATTTGGTCAAAGCTTGGTGATTCCAATATCTCTATTGGAACCATTTTGGTTTCCTCATGGTTGTCAGAACTCGCTAACTTAGCCAATCGATCTGCCTTCTGATTTTCTACTCTCGGAATGAGTGTTATGCTATAACGCTCCAGGTTGCCCAGTAACTCCTTTACTTTTTTAAGATAAGTAACAAGTCGGGGTCCCCTAGTCATAAATTCCTTCTGAACTTGGCAGACAACTATTTTAGAGTCACAAAATATGTCCAATGTTTTAACCCCTAATTCCTTGGCGAGCTTCAGCCCGACAATTAGGGCCTCGTACTCGGAATCGTTATTGGTGGCGGAAAATTCCAATCGCAGGGCATAGTAAATGGATCGTCCTTCAGGAGTGGTTAAAACAACTCCGGCGTTGGACCTTCGATCGTTCTCGGCCCGTTGCGTATATAATTTCCACGGACTGAGCTCTAACATATGCTCTGAAGTAACAACTTTGTCATCCACTGCTTCTTCTTCAGGAATCGTAAATTCTGCTATGAAGTCGGCTAAAGCCTGCCCCCTTATTGACCTCCTTGGTTGAAAATTCAAATCAAATTGGCTCAACTCAATATTCCACTTAAGTAATCGTCCCAATGCTTCGGGTCTCTGTAATACTTGTCTTAGAGGTTGATCAGTATATATGACTATCAGGTGAGATTGACATAATGACGGAGCTATCGAGAAGCAATCAAGATGCTATAAGAAAACATTTCTATTCTTCGATAATTGCGTTCCGCAGCTGCTAACTTCTTACTTACATAATATACCGGCTTCTGGACCTTGTCTTCTTCGCACACCAAGGCTGTGCTGACAGCATGAGATGACACTGCTAGATAGACGAACAGTTCTTCATAATCCACTGGTTTCGACAATATCGGGGGCTTCTCCAATAAGTCCAATAGATTTTGGAAGGCCTCTACATAGTCAGGGGTCCATTTGAAATTAAGTTTTCCCCGTCTGATTAAATCAAAGAATGGGACACACTTGTCCGTGGCTTCGAAGATGAATTTGCTTAATGTAGCAACCTTCCCTGCCAAGCTTTGAACGTCCCTAATCTTCCGTGGTTCTATATTCCTTATTGCTGCTATCTAGCCAGGATTAATCTCAATTCCTCGAGAACTTACGATAAACCCAAGGAATTTCCCTGATGCAACCCCAAATGAGCATTTTAAGGGTTTCAGCTTCATCCCGTACCTCCGTAGGATATCAAACATCTCTGCTAGATCTTGTGTATGACTAGAGGATTGCCTAGATTTCACGAGCATGTCATCTACGTAAACTTCCATGGTTTTTCCAACCTGGTTATAGAACATTCGATTCACCAGGCACTGATACATGGCTCCAACATTCTTTAGTCCGAACGGCATCACCACATAGCAGTACAATCCCAAGTTTGTTATAAAACTCGTGTGTTCTTGATCCGGCACATGCATGGGGATCTGGTTATTATCTGAGTATGCATCCATAAAGGAAAGAAGTTCATGTCTAGCTATTGAGTCCACTAGTTGATCGATCCTAGGAAGTGGGAAACTATCTTTTGGACTGGCCTTATTTAAATCCGAAAAATCAATGCACGTTCCCCATTTCCCATTTGATTTCTTGACCAAAAAAGGATTCAATATCCAGTCGGGATACGTCGAATCTCTAATGAATCCATTATCTTTCTACTTCTTCACTTCTTCTTTTAGGGTTACCGACCTCTCTGGACCTAACATACGCCTCTTCTGTTTAATGGGTGGATGCTTTGGATTAATGCTCAATGAGTGACTCATAACAGAGGGAGATATCCCACACATGTCAGCATGGGTACAGGAAAACACATCCAAATTTGCCTTTTAGAAGTCAGTCAATTCCTTTTCTCGGAGCGGTTCCAACTGGGATCCGATCTTCAATACCTTCGTCGGATCAACATGGTCAATGGGGATATCCACAGTCGTTTCATTAGGGGTCGCCTTTTTGTCCCCATGATCTTCATCCTCTCTGGGATCTATGTCCTCGGGCAGTTCTCTGGGCGATTCACTCGGGGATTGTCCCTTTAGTTGCTATGTTGAACCCTCCCTTACAAGGGAGGTGGTACCTTTAGCTTCAATGCTCAATCCCTTCATCAATGTCTTTAGTTCAACCATGTAACAGGCTCGTCCGGTGGCTTGATCACCTCTCATTACTCCCACTTCTGCTTCGGTTAGGAATTTCAGCAATAAGCACCAGGGCGCAATGCAAGCCCTAAATTCCGCGAGGGCTGGTCGGCCCAAAAAGACATTATAGGTTGATTCAATGTCCAAAACTACAAATGGGAGAATTCTTCTCTTCAGCGATCTCCTTGTCCCAATGTCACTGACAATTCTACATATCCCATTGGAGCAGTCGACGCTCCATTAAAGCCACGTATCCAACCCTTGCAAGGCTTCAAGTCTTTCGATTCAAGTTTCATCTGATCGAATGCTTTTTTAAAGAGAATATTAGCTGAACTCCCATTGTTAACCAACACTTTGTGAACCAGAGCTGGACCGATGGTGGTAGTGATTACCAATGGGTCCTCTGTGGGTGATTCAATTCCAGAATCATCTCTATTACGAAATATGACTTCATCTGACATTGTTTTCTGTTGCTTCTTTGGGGAGATGTCTTCGAGGTTGATGCATTCTCCCACTCCAAGGTGCTTAACTATATTGACATATTGGTCCAAAGCCCTATAACTATGGGCAGCGGGGTGAGGTCCTCCCACTATAGTATTGATAACGATTCCTTTGCCTTTTTGTTGAGAGGTAGGCTTAGGAGCAGATTGATTTTGATTCGGGGCTTGCCCTCCTTTCCCCATGTCCTTTGGGGCAACCTTGTATTCATCTAACTTTCCTTCCTGTAGCAGCTTTTCGACAATGTCTCTCAAATGCCGACATTCATTAATAGAATGTCTGTGGGTTCCATGAAACATACATAATTTTTTGGTCGCCACCTCCTTCTCCGTAGATTCTCCGGGCGGAGGCTTTTTATATTGTAAGACATTGTAAGTATCTAGGTAGATATTTTCCAATGTGTCATTTAGTGGTGTGTAGTTTTCAAAGGTTTGGAATCGAGGCCTTTTGCCTGAGTTACTTCCTCGGTTCCTGTTCCTCCAATTGTCGTTTCCATTCCTATTGTTACTTTCTTCATTTTTGTTGCCAACATTTACCTCGACTTTCCTTGAACTTTCACCAGATTTCTTCACAGCAACGTTACTTTGAATACTTCTCTTGAAGCTCCATCAGATTTTATCATTCGATTGGCATATATCTCTTCTCGCCATAGACAGGTATTTGCCTTTTCATAGAAATACTCCCAAGTCAGTGGTGGTTACCCAACTAAGTAACCTCCGAATTCAGTATCTGGATCAACTCCTTCAATCAAAGCCATGAAAATATTTGGTTCATGGGGATCGCTTATCTCAGTAACTGCTAAGTTGAAGCGATCAAAGTATGATTTCAGGGATTCTACAGGGGCTTGTTTAATTCTGGATGGTTCGATAACACTTTTTTCTCTACAGGAATGGAGTCAGAACTATTTCATAAAAAGCTCGCTTAGTTCTTGAAAACTCAGCACCGATCGCGGGGGAAGTTGAGTAAACCACATTAATGCCACATCCTCTAGATATATTGGGAAGGCTTTACATTTTACATCATCAGGCGCAGCTGCAGCGTTCATATACCATGCATATCTCATCAGATGTTGTTTCGGATCTGTTCTTCTAGAATATCGATCCATCTATGGAAAATTGAATCGTCGAAGGAATTGGAAGTTCAGGATGTCATCAGTAAACGGAGTATGACTACGCTCAATACCCCAATCTTCATTGGTATATCGGCGGCTATCGGCCATGATTTGACGTATCATTGCTTCTACTTCCATGTTAGTTACAGCCGGATCAGGTTACTTGCTCCTTTCCCTTCTCATGTGTCTTTCACCTATTTCAGATGATTCTCTTGGGTTTTGGTTGGTAGCAGAACCTCCCCGCCTCCTGCGGTCCTGGTCATTCACAGGACGAACAGGCTGAAGGAGTTGCATCGGGGTAGGATTGGTAATATTTGGATCCCTGTGAAGAACATGAGATCCTCTCATCGGCAACAGCGTTGGTTCCCTCAAACTAGGATAGTTGGGTCCTAGAACACGGGCTGTGTCTTCACGGGACCCCAATGATCTGAATGTTAGTTGGTCTAGATTTTTGGGTCTGTCATATGGCCTCCTTTCACGTGGGAGCTCTTCGTTAGAAGATGATGAATGATCCATGGTAGGATGACGAACCGGAGAGGACACCCTTTGTCTGTGAAGTTCGCTTATCTCCCTTCTCATATCCTTCATGTTTTCGTGCATAAGAACGTTATCCTGTTTATGAGCTTCAAGAGCGTCCCTAGTACTATCCAGCATATCAAGCAAATGCGAGAAACCTCGATGGGTGACAAGTGCATGAGGAGTGGGATGATCCCCAGCTAGTATGGGCGATAACGGAGCATTTATAAGGGCTCGAGTAGAGTTTCCAACCTCAATTGCGTTCGGTTCGGATCGGACCGAAGTTATTCCAGTGGTTCGGATCGGAGGAGAGGCTACAGCAGCGTTCTGGGAAACGGATCGGATAGGGTTTTCATCATCGGGTCGGCTCGGAGTGTCTTGTTCAGGTCGGATCAGATAAACCTTGTCGGATCGTTTAGCCCCAGAACACTGTCCTCTTGATATGGTGACCACCATATCTTGCTGATCATCGCCCATCTCACTTTCCTGCGCATTCTGCAGTTCTTTTCCTTTTCCCTTAGTCATAATATTCAGTTTGTCGAGATCTTTTTTGAGGAGAATTTCAGAAATATTGACTGCATGGACTATCTTCTTCAGATATACAAACACAAATAGTAGAGTGGTAGCCCAAAATGTAGAGAATTTGTGAACTTCTCGGTGAAAGCACCAAAATGTTAGATCCAAAAATGGCTTTAACACCCAAACTAAGGATGATTCTAAATGAAATAAAAATAAAACGAAGAAAACGCATGATTTATAGTGGTTCGGCATTAAAGAGCCTACGTCCACTTTGAATTTCTCTAATTGATGATAAGAATACAAGTACAATGATTTCTTTCACTTAATTTCACTCATACAATGAATAATTTTACTCAATCTTCTTCAAAATATGCTTTAAAAGATGATTGTGATCTGAATAAAGTGATGAAAATTAGTTATAGAGGAAGTTTTGGTTGATGATTTGCCAAAAGATCCTTTAAAATGATGCTCGGAGGTGTATTTATAGGCGAGAAAACTCTCTAGTATGGCTCCGGTTCGGATATACATGGCTTTCATCCCTAGAAAATCGGGATCGGAACCCTTATAATGATGACAGCAAGCTCTGATAGTGGGTGAGCTGGGAAGGTGGGATATGTAACCGCTCTGCACATTATGGACTCGTGGAGTTCAACCGCCGATTCAACTGCCTTGGGATCGAAACGGGAGTGCAACATGACGGGTTCGGATCGGAGAGGCCCGAACCGATCCGATTAACTTACTCTTTACCATTTCCAAGGATGGCTATTTTGAAGTGGAGGGGCTCAGATCGGAAGTTTCCGATCTGATCAGAATACTTGCTGATGAGTCTTTTTTTTCAAACCTATTTATCAAGCAATTTCTTAGCTTTGTGTAGCCTAATCACAAAGTAGGCTAACACCTGCCATTTGTGGATGCTGGACATGCCGGGCAGGTCCGGGGGGACTTATTCCACAAATTGGGCTTAACCTCGTGTCTTAGCACATCTCGTATTTTGTGCACTTAGACCTCTCACATTAGATTCAACACTTACGGTCGGTGGATATGCCAGTTGGTTTCGGGCAGACTTCCACCGCAAGTGCAATCTAACCTCGTGTCATAAATGCATTTACAGTTTCTTATTACTGTGATCCTAGTCATGTCATTATTATCCAGTTTTCACCTATGTCGTTATAAGTTATAGGTTTCATGCTCCTTTTACCCCAATTATGTTCACAATGAATTATAGGTCCAAATTTATGTATATAAACATTATTCAAGTTATGCCAATTCTAATGTTCCCCCTCCTCGTTCCTTAACTAGTGCATTTGCATATAATTGGTAGCATGCCTCGGCTAGAAAATAGCCTGGCTATAAACAATAAAAGGAAAAGATGATAGGAAGATGACAAAAAGTGATTATTCTAACATAACATGCATAAGCATAAATTGGCATAGTGATAAGGTGGACGTATGAGAATAGATCTAGTGAACTTGTGATAATTAAACTAGTCCTATCATATTAAGGATTTCATATAAGATCTAAATAAAAATTTAGATGTCCAACAGTTCAGGTCCAATAGAATAAGCACAAGGTGATTCAAATAATAAGCTAGATCTAAAAATCAAAATTAGATCTAACATAATAAAGGTTTCAGATCTACACCATAGTATGTCCAAATGTCATCTAGTCATAAGTTGTTATGTCCAAATGTCATATAGTCATAAGTTACAATAAAGTCGATATGATAAGGAATGAGATTCAAGTAATAACCAATTCAGAATGTCATAGATTCATAATTTACAACAGATCTGGCATAATTCAGTCATAGAAATGGATCCAAACTATAGTCATATCATTTTACTTTTAATCATTTAATTCTAAAAGCAACATGAAACTCATAGTGTTTGGATTAGAAAATAGAAAAAGAACAGACCTACACTTAAATCTTTAAATATCTAATTGCAGAAAAAGAAAAGGGTCTGAATTAGTCCAAACACTGATAGCATTTGGCCTCCATTGATTTCCAGTGAAGAAAACAAGAGAAATGAGCCTGTATATATAGCTACCAGCCCCAGAAATCGTACTGCCACCTCAGCCCTAGGGGTGTCGACCTACCCCTTGGGGGGTCGACCCCGGTATCGACACCCCTCCCCCCTCCCCCCGGGGGGTCGACCCCCTAGAGTAGGAATTTTGGCGCTCTCCGAATTTTTTATTTTTGAACTGTTTCTGGATAAGTTTGGTCTGATATATATATATATATATATATATGTATGTATGTATGTATGTATAATTTTTCTACGTGTATACAAACTTCAAACCCACGTAACTTCTTCATACGGTGTCTGTTTTACGCAAACAAATGTCTATCTTGACCAGAATTTCGAGATGGACGCAATGGTGCAGTCTGTTTCCCTTAATTCTGAGTATTAAATCAATTATTCTTTAATTTACCCTCTTTAGTATTGTTAAAATTATGGGGTATTACATTGTCCCCTACTCAAAGGATTTCATCCCATAAATCTCCAAGTTAAGAAGAATGTGTACTACCATCCACATCCATCTACTCATCCACCAATCACAAGCATCCATTGTCCTTAGTGGATTTCTAATGCTTATATGAACATATGCAAAGGTGTGTGTATATGTCCTAATACTAATGTGAAAATCAGGCGATTTACTGATTTAGTAGATCTCCTTAATGCAATATATGATTGTGCCATGAGTCCAACATGTATGCTATCATCATAGTATAATATGTAAGTTCTATATGCGTGCATAATCATTTATCCAAGTTCAACACCCATATGATGAAATATCCATTTTCATTCAAAAAGAAAGAAAAATGCACACATCCATATGCAATATGAAAATGATTGTGCTGATCTAATGTCTAATGTGTGTGTATATGCATCCACGAGCAACCAATAGAAAATACTTGCATCCACTTGCATTCATCAAACATAACATGTCTCAAACACATGTTTACAATCATGGGATTCTTACCTAAAGATTGAAGAATTCGGTCGATAGGACATGCTTAAATGATAGGAACAAGCATAAATAAAAGTTTTGGAAAAGAAGTTAAGAACATGCCCTCGAAAAGAAAAGGGTACGAAGAATGAATTCTATCTTTAGTCTCCCATGTTGCATCCTCCGAGATATCTCCCCACTGAACCTTTACCAACTTGATTTCTTTATTTTGTAGCTTCTTAATTTCTGATTCAAGAATACGGGTCGGAACTTATCTAACCGCCGCCTCCCGTTCCACTTCCTCTGATACACTTGGCTCAACAACTTTTACAGTATCATGTAAGCACTTTCGCAAATGAAATGTGCGCTTTTAGTAAGTCTATCCACTACTACCCAAATACTGGTGTTGCCTTTCTTTGATCTAGGCAATACATGGAGACGCTCTCCCACTTCCATTGTGGAACCTCCAAAGGATGGAGTAAACCATCGGGCTTCTTTTCCTCAACTTTGACTTGCTGGCAAACCAAACATTGAGAAACAAACTCCGCCACATATTTCTTCATCCCAACCCAAAAGAAAACCCTCATCATATCCTTTTACATTTTATCACCGCCTGGATGGATAGTCAACTTAGAACGATGGGATTCCTCTAGGACTTTCTTTAACAAACTCCCAACTCAGGGAACACAAAGCCTTCCATCTCATCGCAACCACCCATTATTGTCAATGGAATATCTATTGTGGTGACTAGAGGTCTCCCCTTTACTGAGCATATCCACAATGTCTAAAATCTGTGGATCCTCTGGCTACGAAGCTCCTATCTGGCCCACAAGAGTAGGTTGTATCTCCAGTGTTGCTAACAAGCCAGGCAAAAGTTCGATGGAAGGTCTAAAGTCAAAGGTTGATATAAACTCCAAGCTCTTCCTTTCTACAAACAAAGGACTTAAGACCATCCCCTGCCTACTTAGTGCGCCTGCCACTACATTACCCTTGCCAGGGGTATAAGCAATCTCAAAATCGTAAGACGCTAAGAATTCCATCCACCTTTGCTGCCTAAAATTAAGATCTTTTTGCGAGAACAAGTACTTAAGAGATTTATGATCAGTGTACAATTCAAACTTTTCTCCAAGCAAATAGTGGCGCCAAGTCTTAAGCGTAAATACTATGGAAGCTAGCTCTAGATCATGGGTAGGGTAATTTTCTCCTGAACTCTTAATTGTCTGCCTCCGTAACATCCTACCCTTCCCTCTTGCATCAAAACTGCACCAAGACCCGTACTACATGCATCAGTGTAAAATGTAAACACTTCATTACCATCAGGCAAGGTCAAGACTGGGGACGTTGTCAAAGCCCTCTTTTATCGTTGGAAAGCAGCATCACAATCTATATCCCATGCGATCGTCAAATTCTTCTTCGTCGTCCTGGTGAGTGGAGCCGATATCTTTGCGAAGTCCTTAATGAACTTCCTATAATAGCCTGTCAAACCTAAAAAGCTTCTCACCTCCGTTGAATTCTTTGGGATCTTCCAGTCTTGGATGGCTACTACCTTCGCGGGATCTACTGCTATCCCTTCCTTAGAAACCACTTGCCCTAAGAATCTCACATCTTTTCTCCAAAAGTGGCATTTGAAGAATTTCGCCTTTAGCTGATGTGCTCGCAGAGTTTTCAAAACATCTCTTATATGAAAGGCATGTTCTTCCTCACTCTTTGAGAAGATCAAGATATCGTTAACAAAGACCACGACGAATTTATTTAGGAACTCCCGAAACACCCTACTCGTTAAATCAACAAAATAGGCGGGTGCGTTCGTCAGCCAAAAAGGCATAACGAGCCATTCAAAGAAACCATCTAGAGTCCTAAAGGAAGCCTTATCTATATTGTCCTCGGCCACTCTCAACTGATGAAACCCTATAGTCAAGTCTAACTGGGAGAATACTGACGTACCAACCAGTTGATTAAACAAATTGTCTATCCTCGGGAGTGGGTGCCTGTTCTTCTGAGTAAATTTGTTCAACTCTCTATAGTTTACACACAAACGAAGCGAACCATTCACCTTAGTTGCGACCACTACTGGAGCACCCCATTAAGATATGCTTCTCCTAATAAATCCTTTTTAAGCAACTCCCTTATTTGTTTGCTAATCTCCCTCCTTTACTTTGGAGCCATGTGGCGCACGGGAAATGCAACTGGCTTTGCATTGTCCACCAAATATATGCGGAAGTCGATCTCGTGCCTTGGGCGTAAACCCCGAACCTCGTCAAAAACATCTGAATAATCTCGAACTACTAAAACAGATTGCAGATCAACAATAGATGCATCAAGAGACTCTAGGAAACTCAGCATAACCGACCCTTGAGGGTGACTAGAAATCTCGAGGGTCCTCCCCTGATAGGTCAAAAGCCTAACAATCCTTTTCTCACAATCTAGAATGGCACCATACATGGTTAGCCAATCCATTCCTAGAATCAACCCATAGCCTATAATCCCAAGCACATATGCGTCGCACTCAAATTCGGCACCTAACACAGATATCCTCAAGCCTCGACAATTCAGAGATAAATGAGACGAACCACCAATGGGGTTTGAGACAACAACGGGATCCACTACTGTAACACCCCCACATCCGTTAGTGTCACTCACAAAGGGAATGCACAAAGTTCTATGGAGCATTTAGGGTAAAAGATGCAGATAAATTACAAGACAGACAGAAATTAAACAGCGGAAAATAAAACTTTGCTTTATTGATAAAATAGTTTGTGCAATGATTTCTTTACAATATCAGAGTATCATCTGTCTTACAAAATAAAGAAGCATAAAACAATATTTATATTCCCCAATTTTAGCAAGAGCCAGCCATAGCATCTGAAAAGAGAATCCAAGCAAACTCCGACAAATCTTCAAGCTGGGAAAGAGTGACAATCCAACTCAACCTGAGCTATACTATTCCCTCCTTTACTACCTGGGGGGAAACGGAAGAAAAGAAGACGAAAGAAAAACAGAGTCAGACATAAAGCCTGAGTAAGTTCAGTAACTTCTAGCATGTGAACATGGGAAAACAAAACGACATGAATTAACTGAATACAAGATAACACCATGATGATAGGGCTGGCAAGATTAGACAAGATTAACACAAGATAAGCTAAGCTAAGATAAACTGGATATGCTCTAATACTTTCGTCGCTTCGCTATTTCCTTGTTATACTGGTTTCCATATCTCTGCACCGCCTAACTAGTGTCCCAACTAGTAACGATAACGTGATCCCAATCCCTGTAGTTTCCGTTGCCTTCAGGCATACATTTATTATTTGTTATCTAGATCTAATCTAGGGTTTTCTATCAAGCGCTTTCTAGATTCAACTAGAGTTTATGCTATCTGCTGAACGCTTCTCGGATTCAGGGTTTATGCCACCTAGTCCAATTAGGAATTATGCTACCTATCGAACTATGCCCCCAAGTCTAGGACACACTACCTAGAGTGGTATTTGTTCCTATACTTCCCCACGCATGTATCGCGAATCGTTATCGCTTGTATAGATGCACATGTCCTGTAATGTGCAGCCCGAGTCCTGTGGCAGGGCAAATCAAGGAATATAGAACTCGGTCGGGAGCTTTCAGATATCTGCCGATGCAGATGCTAAGGTCTGTTTTTATTTCAGTGGCTACGGTCCCACTTGACACCTCCCTCAACTAATGAAAGGCACACCTTGAAAAATGAGAACTATACGCAGGCCCCCGATACCCCACTATCCTATGGCCATCCTCACCCATAACTAGATAGCAAGTATATGGTCTTTTGGAGTTCTCCGCCTTTTCACTCACGTATCTCGATTGACTCAAGATGGATGGTAGACGACGAATTGCTATCACAGGGCTACCGTATTCTCACCGAATCACGCCGGTCCATCCTAGTCTTTAGGTTGCCATATATTGTAACCAAGGCGTACCCCTGGTTCTTCTATGCAGACCTTAACCTCTGTGAGCCCAGGAGGATCATCTGCAGCCTCATAGAGGGATACCAAGTGTACCCTCACGTCCCCTCGAAGCCTCGGGCTTCGTAACCTAATTCGTTGGAGCCTCCTTTTTACTCAGACGGACATTCGCTCCTTCCCGTGTTATACTAAGAATTACTACTTAGTTTTACTAACTAAGAATTACCACTTAGTTTCCAGAATCGTTGTTTTCTTAACTAAGGTTTACTACTTAGTTCCCTTTTCCGTCAATTTGGATTGGTTAAGTGTCATTAGTCAATTCAAGCCAACTTAACCCTCTTCATTCATCTTGTTAAACTGGTTAAGTGTTATCAGTAATTCATGATGACTTAACCCTACCACAAACCAAGTTATATTGGTTAAGTATTTCTTATTACTTAACCCTACCCATTCATCCTGTATTGGTTAAGTGTTCCTTGCCCTCTGTTTTAACTGACATGTTATTATTAATGGTTAAGTATTATCCCTTCATGTTTTAGACGTAACCCTATTTCTTTATCACAATCCGATGATTAAGTGTTCAAGCTTACTTAACCTTACGGTTTTGCCCAGCTAACATATCAAATTGGCTAAGTGTATTTACTTAGCCCCAACCTCTAGTCTAGTTAACATGTTAATTTGGCTAAGTGTATTAACTTTACTTAACCCCACCTTCTAGTCTAGTTAACATGTTAATTTGGCTAAGTGTGTTAACTTTACTTAACCCCACCTTCTAGTCTAGTTAACATGTTAATTTGGCTAAGTGTTTTCTTAGTTACTTAACCCCTACAAATCTGGTCTTATTACCATAAGTTTGGTTAAGTGTCCCTATGGACTTAGCCCTCCCATTCTAGCTTGACTATGTTAAGTTGGTAAAGTGTTCCTATGGACTTAACCCTCCCATTCTAGCTTAACTGTGTTAAGTGTCTGTATGAACCTAACCCTACCCATCGGTTTGGTTATCTTGTTGAATTGGTTAAGTATCTTAGTTAACTTAACCCTACCATTCTTGTTCAAGCTTTAATTAAATAGATTAAAGCCGCGACCACTCACATTAGACAGATATTGTTGCGAATACTGGATGTGCCGGTTGGTTCCGGGCAGGTTTACATTGCAACTCAGTCTAACCTCGGGTTAGGCATATTCGTGTTTTCTAAGTTCAAAGGGTTCTGATTAATTTTCAAATCAGGTTTTGAAAGTAACCATCCCATCTGTCTGATCAGTTAGGGATAGCCAGGGAGAGCAGGAAACTTGTATTTTCCAAACCCAAGCCTAGACACTATCCTCTCTGTCACCCTGGAACTTTCTGGTGTTTCATTAAAAGAGATGTCGTTAATAAACCTTTAATTTGTCTAAATTTACATCTCTCATTTAGGGAAAATTCTATAAGTAAATCATTCCTAGTTTACTTATTTCATAATTACTCTTTTAATGTAAATTGTCAATGTTTATTCTTATGGCCCATTTTCCCCTCTATATCATATTTATGCCTTTTTGGTATGTAAACTATACCAAATTAAATGCCACTAACCCTGACTTTTGCTAAACCTGACACTTATCCCCAATTATGGCCAATTTCAAATTTATGCCAATATGCCAAATTAGCTAACCCAATACTGCTTTAACATTCTAATTACAGTTCATGTCAAACTAGACTTACTATTCTAGTTCACAGTTCATGTAAATGCTAGATTTACAAGTCAATACTATATTCAAATTACACAGCCTATGTCAAATTTATCCAATTTGCATTTCTGTGAACATGCCATAATACATGTTCCCAATTTATGCCAATTTCCAAGTTTATAACTATGTTTTTAGTAAATTTCATATTTTGCCCAAATCGTATTCCCACCGTTCGTATAATCGTGATTCAATCTAGATTATAGATAAATCTAGATTCGTAGAAAATAGGGAATGAACCAAAGATGCTATGCAAAAGATAGACACAATAACTGGCATAAAAAGGGTTGAATAACGACATAGGTTCAAGAACATGGGTAGACCTAACTTAATAGGTAAATTCCCAAGGTTTAAAACCAAAGAAAACCAAGAATAGACAGAATAGAGGCGTAGGTTCAAGAACATGGGTAGACCTAACTTAATAGGTAAATTCCTAAAGTCTAAAACCAAAGAAAACCAAGAATAGTCAGAATAGAAAATTAGGTTTAGACCTAATTTCACAGTCACAAAACTTAAACAATACTTTCCTAGTCATGAATCATAGGTGTTTTTCACAATTGTCCTTGTTATGTCATAGGCAATAGTTTATGTTTTCTAATCAAAGGCATAGGCTTATGTTCATAGTCTAGGAAATAATTCTCATAGTCACAGTCATAGGCAATGTTCCTAGTCATAGAGGCATATGGTTCTAAGGTCCATAGTTTCATAGTCACGGTCTTATTTGTCCTTGAATCATGACAGTTCTTGATTAGGTCCAAAGAAATAGGCACAGATTCGAGTAGAAAGATTTAGCATACTCTTTTATTCCTTTAATTTCATGTCACGAAAAGAGAAACGTTCAAATCTGAGAAGCAACTGACTTGCAGAGATTAGATTAGAATAGAAAGACAGTCGTTGCAGTCATTTGAATCTTCACTTGAATCCTAGCTTGACTTGAACCTCCTTTTGAAAGTCTCGAGCAGCATTTCCTCGTCTTGATTTATTTTATATATATTTATTTTACTCACTTATTTATTCATTTCTCAGAGGCAGCATAAGGATAGAAAAGAATTGTGAATAGAGAAGGAGACTAGGGCTGTTTATATAGTGTAGAAGTCAACGAATCTGGTCAGAATGGCGTCCGGATACAGAGAAACGAATCAGGTTCAGAAAGCTGGAAAAAATGGGGGGGAGGGGGGGTCGACCCCCAGGTCGACTACACAGTCGTCCTGGGTGCCCCAGGTCGACTACCCAGTCGACCTGGGTGCCTTGGGTAGGAAAATTCCCGCCCAGCCCAATATGGGTCCGATTTTGAATTTGAATTCACTTTTCAGAACTGTTTTGAAATTTGAACTTCGTTGAAACTTCCCGAGGCCATATCTTCCTCATACGGACTCCGATTTACACAAACTCGGACTCGTTTTCATGTAGAATTCCGAGACGAACGCAATGGCATAGCCCGTTTCCCTTGATTTTGATTTTAAAATTTTATTCTGCCTTGATTCGTGAATCTTAGCGTTACAGAATCACGGGGTGTTACAACTACCATACTAGTATTTAAGTGTAGAGATTCAACTACATAACTAGATATAAATGAATGTGAAGCGCCAGAGTCAAAAAGAGTTCTAATAGGGTGACTGGAAAGAGAAATCAAACCTTCTACGATGACTTTCCTACCTCGATCTGGAGCACCAATTGCGAGAGCATGCACCTGCCCTCGAGAGGCTCCTTGTTTCTTCGGTCATTCCTTAGAAAAGTGTCTGTGCTCTCCACAACTGAACAACTAGCCTTCCTTTTCCTGCAATCCTTAGCCAAATAACCTTCACGCCCACAAGCATGGCACATCCTCTTTTCCTTAGCCTTATCATTCTTTCTATCTTTCTTCTGTTGTTGCTGTTGTTGTCCTTTCTTGGGCCATATCTTCTGATTCTGTATTGTTCCCTCAGCCTTAACTTCCTTCTTCTCCCCATTGCCTTCCTCATACATTAAGGACAAATCGACAAGTCTTTCAAAAGTAGCTCCCATCGAAATGTGGGATATAGCCAACCCATGAAGGGTTTCGTTTAATCCTTTTACAAACCGCAGTGCTTTCTTATGAGCAGTGTCTACCAACTCTAATCCAAATCTTGCCAGTTTGTTGAATTTGTTAAAATATTCTTTAATTGTCATGCTCCCTTGCTTGAGTGTCAAGAACATTTCCATTTGCATGCTTCTTCAGCTTGGGAAAGGAATTTCATTTCAAACCTCATCCTAAAATCATTCCATGTCTCCACCGGATGTCCAGCTTGGGTAACTTCCCACCAGAATGAAGCATCATCTTTCAATAGCCAAGAAGCTAACTAAATCTTCCTTTGGTCCTCTACTTCAAAAACTACAAACTACTCCTTGGTCTCCTTGAGCCAATTCCCTGCCTCTACGAATGTTTCGGTTCCAAAGAACGGCTTCCCTCCCATGGCACAGAAATCCTTGCAGATCTTGGTGAAATTATCTGCTCATGGAGGAGGAGGAGGAACGATGGGTGCAGCTGGGGGAGGAATGTCAACTTGACCAACGGCAGTCACCATAGCCTCTAGATACCTACAGAACCAGCCTGGTATCGTAACGCCTTCTGAGATATTAGGTTCCCCAGACATGCTGAAAAAGAAGAGGAAAGAGATTTAGACAAAGGATCGAAGGATATTACATATGGCTTTGGGGAATATGTTTTTCAAAACAGACTTTTCTTTTGAAAATACTTTCTTTTAAAACCTTTTTGAAAATAATTTTCAAAAACTTTTTATCTAATACGGTAACATTCAGCTCTGATACCAAGTGTGACACCCCACGTCCGTTAGTGTCACTCACTAAGGGAATGCATTAAGTTTCGTGAAGCGTTATAGGTAAATAGAAACGGAAATATTACAAGACAGATATAAAAGCAACAACGAAATTTAAATTTTTATTTCAAACATAAGTCATAACATCGTGGTACAAAATACCAAAAGTCTGAAACTACATAAAACCCATTACAATAACATAGAATTTCTATCTTATACCATCAGAGTATAGAAAATACATAAAAAAAACATAATTCCCCAAAAGAGACAAAGCCATAGTAGCAAAGATAGAAACTGAGCAATACTTCAGAAGCTACTCCAAGCAAGATGATAACTAAGTCCTGACTAAGCCTGAGAATTCCCTCCTTGAGAACCTGGGGAAAACGGAAGAAAGAAGAGGAAACAAAAAGGGTCAGACAAAAAATCTGGTGAGTCCAGTTACTTTTAGCAAGTAAATAAATAAAAGTATTATGATAGATATATAAAATGGATGAGGAAGATAACATCATAAAGGATAGGTATGATGAGGTAAACAGGATAGAGTATATACGCATCACCCATGATTACTCTACACAAATACTAGTATTACAAGATATGGGATGATCCCTTAACATGCATAAATTGGTAGACTTAGGAGTACTTCTGGTGAGAGGTTTTGACCCCATACAATCAACAAGCAGCCCCTATAACGGACTCCTAAACTTACTAGAATCTACATATACCCTAACTACTACCCTCATCGATCGGCTTCCTATTCCGTAGATACCCTGTGTCGGCCCCACAGTAGGGGGTATCACTTCCCCAAAGTGGAAACCCTTCGTGTTGAATGCAAAACCATAGATACTGATGTCACATCATCTTATTTTCCCAGGCAGGTGGAGCCATGCACGCACAAGACCCCCTTGGAACGCGTCGTCATGACACCGTCCCCCTCGTTTGGATCTCTTACAATCAGCCCAGCAAGCGTGCCCAACTCCGACCTAGGATGGAGTACCCGTTTGATACCGTTATACGGGTTACTGACTAAAATGGGTCCCCACACAAAATGATACAAGATCTCCCCCTTATCTTGTATCCCCACTAGGATTTCCTCAGGTTATGTATGCCTATTGGTGTCTTTAATTACATAACCCCCTTAGGTTAAGTTTGTGGGCCTATATTTACATATTACCCTCCCCTTCAGATTAACTTAACCCGCCCACTATCAAAACAAGTTTACTTAACCCCTATTCATGTTCATATTCATACAACCCCCATGGAATAAACTAGGTTAAGTATTCCAATTCATTACCATATTTTCATTTATGCTTAAGGTGTGCTAGACCTCTCACATTAAGCCTTCCATTTGTTGATGCTGGACATGCCAGGCGGGTCCGGCAGACTTATTCCACAAATTGGGCTTAACCTCGTGTCCTAGCATGTCTCATATTTTTGCACTTAGACCTCTCACATTAGATTCAGCACTTTCGGTCATTGGATATGTCGGTCGGTTCCAGGAAGACTTCCGCCGCAAGTGCAATCTAACCTCGTGTCATAAGTGCATTTACAGTTTCTTATTATTGTGATCCTAAGCATGTCATTATTATCCAGTTTTCACCTATGTCGTTATAAGTTATAGTTTTCATGCCCCTTTTTCCCTAATTATGTTCATAATGAATTATAGGTCCAAATTTATGTATATAAACATTATTCAATTTATGCCAATTCGAATATTCTCCCTCCCCATTCCTTAACTAGCGCATTCGCATATAATTGTTAGCATTCCTAGGCTAGAAAATAGCCTGGCCATAAACAATAAAAGGGAAAGATGATAGGAAGATGACAAAAAGTGATTATTCAAACATAACAGGCATAAGCATAAACTGGCATAGTGATAAGGTGGACATACGAGAATAGATCTAGTGAACTTGTGATAATTAAACAAGACCGATCATATTAAGGATGTCGTATAAGATCTAAATAACCATTTAGATGTCAAACAATTCAGGTCCAATATGATAAGCACAAGGTGATACAAATAATAAGCTAGATCTAAAAATCAGAATTAAATCTAACATAATAAAGGTTTCACATCTACATCATAGTTATGTCCAAATGTCATATAGTCACAATTTGATATGTCCAAATTTCATATAGTCGTAAGTTACAATAGATTCGATATGACAAGGATTGAGATTCAAGTCATAACCAATTCAGAATGTCATAGATTCATAATTTACAACAGATCTGGCATAATTCAGTCATAGAAATGGATCCAAACTATAGTCATATCATTTTACTTTTAATCATTTAATTCTAAAAGCAATGTGAAACTCACGGCATTTGGATTAGAAAATAAAAGAAGAACAGATCTACACTTGAATCTCAAATCTCTAATTGCAGAAGAAGAAAAGGGTCCGAATTAGACCTGGAACAAACAGTATTTGGCCTCCATTGATCTGCAGTGAAGAAAACAAGAGAAATAAGCCTGTATATATAACTGTCAGCCCCAAAAAACTGACTACCACCTCAGCCCCAGGGGTGTCGACCTACCCCATGGGGGGTCGATCCCGGTGTCGACACCCCTTCAGGGTAAGTTTTTGATTTTTGATTTTTGAACTATTTCCGGATAAGTTTGGCCTAATATATATATATATATATATATATAATTTTTTACGTGTATACAAAGTTTAAACCCTCATAACTTCTTCATACAGTGTCCCTTTTACGCAAACCAAATGTCTATCTTGACCAGAATTTCGAGATGGACACAATGGTGTAGTCCATTTCCCTTAATTCTGAGTATTAAATCAATTATTATTTAATTTACCCTATTCAGTATTGTTAAAATTACGGGGTGTTACAAGAAGAGAGAGAAAAGGAAACAAAATAAGTCAAACATAAAGTTTGGCGAGTCCAGTGACTTTTAGCATATAAAGAAGTAAAAGTATCATGACAGACATATAAATTGGATGAGAGATAACTGTGTCATATAACAAGTATAAACAGACTGAACATGATAGGCAGAATAAACAGAGCAGATTATGCTTCTCAAATACTTTTCTCCACACCAATATTAGTATAATAGATATGTGATAGGATTGGGTATCCCCTAATTACTCAACAGAAACAGAATAATCCCTACAGAAATATAATGGTATGATTAGGTGTACTCTAGTAACGAGTTTTACCCAAACAGAAATAACAGGCACCTCGACAGAAATAATGGGTGTTACCCCAAATAGAAACAAAAGGTACCTCAATAGAAACAAATAGGACTAGATGTATCCTAATTACTACCCCTAAGTGGTCGGCTCCCTAACGTGTAAATACCCTGTGTCGACCCCATGGTAGGGTGTATTACTTCCTAAAGTGGCAAATACAGAAGGACACAGACCTATTTACTAGTGCTACAGCGGCTTATTTTCCCCCTACAGACCGGACTCATGCACGCACATGACTTCATTGGAACGCATCTGTATACACCACCTTTCAGATGAACCTCTTATAATCAGTTCAGTATGTGTGCCCTGACCCCTACCTAGTGTGGGGTCGCCGTTTAATACCAGAATGGGGGTACAAACTGATATGGGTCCGACACAACATATGACACAAGTCAAACCCCTAAACTTATGTCCCCCAATTAACTAGGATTTTTAACAGGTTAAACCTACAGATTAACAAGTTCGCCTAACCCCCATAGATTAACATGTTAAGTTTCACAGGTAAACAGGTTTATTTAACCCCAACAGATTAAACAGGTTTACATAACCCCAACATATTAAACAGGTTTACTTGACCCTAATAGATTAAAACAGGTTTACGTAACCCCAACAGGATAAGCAGGTTTACATAACCCCAATAGATTAAAACAAGTTTACATAACCCCAACAGATTAAACAGGTTTACTTAACCCCAACATACTAAACATGTTTCACAGGTTACTTATAGTTTCATTTGCATGTTCCGCTTAATCTTCAAATTAAGCCTATAGATTTATATGCCTCCAATTCCAAGTCATAATTCACAGTATAAAATATGCTCCCAAATTTTAGTCATATTCCATAGTATACGTTATGCCCCCAAATTCCAGTCATGATTCATAGTACAAGAGATGCCCTCAAATCACCCTTCTCAATAATTCCCAATTTCGTTTGTACGCATATGTCAACGATATTGGCCTAGGCTCGAAGGTAGCCTAGGCTATAAAAATAAAAAGGGAATGAGGGAGAGAGAAGAACAGAAACGAGCATAAAATAACAGAAGTAGGCATATGATAACAGAAATAGGCATATAATTACTGAACAGCAGAACAGCTGCACAGAAGAATTATGTAATTATAACATAAGTGTTTAGGTATGAATCAGTTTCTTAACAGGCATAGGTTTAGATCCAGATTTATAAACACGTCATAGATACTGTTAAATTTTTATATCTAAAAGTAACATGAACTCAAAGAGATTGGATCGATGCATAAGAAACATTTCTAATGTATATATAGGCTGAAATTTGAAGAAGATAGTCTGATTCAGTCCAAGCGGGGAATCATCTCATTATCTCCATTGTTTTAGGTGTACAAAAAAAATAGAAATGTTGTCCTTTATATAGCCTATCCTCAACGAACCTAGCAAAGAAATGCGTCCAGATTCAGAAAAATGCACCCAGCCGAATCCCTGTTAGGTCAACCACCCCTACCTCGGTCGATCCACTTGCCCTTAGGTCGACCCGTAGATCGACCCAGACCAGGAATGGGTCGACCCTTAATGGGTCGATTTCCCGCCTATGCCCTCCCCTTTTCCCGCTTATGTATTTGAACTGATTTGAATTCTGATTTTGAATTATATACATATAAGTCTTCTTATACGTATACAAACTTCTAGGTGTTATATCTTTCTCATACGATGACTGCTTTGCGCAAACTCGAAGTCTGTCTTAACCAGAATTCCAATACGAACGCAATGGTACTGTCCGTTTTACTTAATTCCCAATATTTAATTAAGTATTCTTCATTTTATTGTTAACGGTGTCTTTTAGAGTTACGGGGTTTTACACCGCACTACGAAAATCCTCCAAAATCTACGAAATAAGTACTTTTAGTACTTCTATCATTCTTGTATTCTTTGTAATAGAATTGTACTCAAGTTTGAGTATTTCCACCATTGTAACTTCATTTCTTGGGTACTATAAAAGATAGTTATTAAGTGGATGTAGGTCATTCAACATTGAACCATTACAAATTATATGTTCCTGACATTTCTTCTCATTTTAATTTGTAATTTCTTCATTTATTTCTCTACATATGCTCTATTTGTGTGTTCGTTCCATTTTTTGGTCAAACAAGCATTATAATATTTTATGATATGGTACATCTATTTGATTATTATATTTTATCCAATTCTGAGTGAGATCTAATTATTTTTAGTCTCTCTTAGTTATTTTCGTATCTTGTAGAAACCCATGACTTATTTGGAATGACTCTAGTTCCAATGGGTCTTTTCTAGATTGGGATTTATTCCCGTTCCGAGCCGGTGGCTACATAAACCCCTCCAAAATCCATTATATAGGTTGGTGGAAGCTCTTTTAATATTTGGTTCACTCTCTCAGTCTGCTTGTCCATCCGGGGATGTTAAGATGTGCTAAGATGCATCTTAGCTCACACACTTTATGTAAGAGCTTTCCAAATCCGCTAGAAGATAGTGGGTCTCTACTGCTCATAATACTCTTCAGAATGCCATGGAATCAAACAATCCACTTTACATGCAACCCAGCTAGTTTAGAGGCCGTCCTAAATGACTTGATGGGAATGAATCAAATTTGTATAGTCGGTCAACTTACCACTATCTCATATCCTATTTTAGTCCATGGCAATCTTTCTATAAAGTTCATATATGTTTGCTATCATTTTCACTCATGAATGTCTAGCGGTTGTAGTAGCCCACTGGCTTCTTCTACTTAGGTTTTATCAACTGGCATTTCATACACTTCGAGATGAACATTCCAACATCTCTCTTCATGCCTTCTTAGTAACAAGTCTACTTCATATGTTTATACATCTAGTTACCATCAGGATGAATAGTCAATCAGGATGATGGCACTCTCTCAACACTTCATCTCATGGCCCATTAATATCAAGAAAACAAATTCTCTCAACCTTATAAAACCAATAATCTCAGTCGATTTAATAGTGCTTTAAGCACTTAGGTTATAATATTGCTTCAGTTCTTGCCATAATCTCAAACTAGCCTAGCATCTTTCTTTTGATTGGTACCAATCCTTTCTATAAGACTATGTCTGATCGATATATTTGCCAACATCTCAAGCTCGAGCTCACAAAGCGATGTAGGATCAAATCCATCTATATACTCCATACATTTCCTTTCTAATAACATGGATTCTAATCCATTGTGTATTTTTCTCCATGCATCAGCCACTACATTTTTTCCCCTAGATGGTAGGAAATGTCGAAATCATAAGAGGTTTAGAATTCCAACCACTGCTATTGGCGAAGGTTGAGATTCTTATGAGATAAATGGTGATTTGTGATCCATGAGCATCATGAATCTTTCTCCCAATAGATATATTTCTCCATCTTCAAAGAAAATACAATTGTTGCAAAATCCAAGTCATGAGTTGGATAATTCCTTTCATGCAGCTTTAATTATCGATTGACATAGGCAATAAATCTTCCTTTCTGCACAAACACTGCTCCTAGACCAGCACCATAAATATTTATGTATACTGTAAAATTTCATTTCACGAAGAATAACCAATGCATTTGCACTCATCATCCTCTCCTTCAAAACCCTAAATGTATGCCCACACTTAACATCCCATATAGAAGTCTGATACTTCTTCATCAAGTTAGTTAATGGTGCAACAATCTTTGAGTGTCCTTAATAAAGTATCTATAATATCCTATCAGTCCTAGAAAATTTCTCACATTAGTAGCATCCATGGGTTGGTTTGAATCTTATATCATTACCACTTCCATAGGTTTCATAGTTATTCCTTGTCCTGATAAGATATGACATACAAACCTCACTTCATCCTTCTAGAAGTAGAATTTAGAGAACCTTGATTTCAACTTATGATTCCTCAAAATCTCAAGCGTGCCTTATGCTCATCCTCGGTTCTAGAGTAGATCAGAATGTCATCTATAAATAGGAGTGTGAACTTATTCAACTAGTCTTCAAAACTTTATTCATATGATCCACAAAGTATGCTGGGGCGTTGGTCAATTCAAAAGGCATCAAAAATATCTCAATGCCACAAAAAATATAGTAATAACACACTTTCCTTCATCACTCTATCCTGGTGAAATCCCATTGCTAAATCCATCTAAGAAAACACCCTTGTTATGTGTAGCTTATAAAGCAACTCATCAATCTGTGGAAGAGGGTACTTATTTATCCTTGTCTCCTTATTCAGCTTATGATTGTACATACAATCTCAAAGAGCCATCTGCTTTGATCATGAATACAACTTGTGTACTACACTCAAATATACTTTCATGAATGATCCATTTCATCAATAGGTGATTGGTTTGCACCTATAATTTTTTATGCTCTCTGGGTACCAAATGTCTCAAAAGCATAGCTACGAGTCTGACTTTCCTCACTAAGCCGATTCAAAAATCGATCTCTCTGCACATTGATAATCCTCTCGCTTCCTCGAATACATCTAGGCATACTCTAGCGATAGGGAAAGATTCATAACAACCCTTCTTATGAAATTTGTAGCGAATATAGAAACTGACCAACATTGAATTTTTAGCAAGTATTACAAACGGCTCACATTTAGTCCCAAAAGTGGATACTTCCCAATCGAAGGTGCAAAAACTAGCAATAAGTCATTCCCGTAAGGATGACGAGGAGAAGCAAGCACTTTTCTAAGTCAAAGAGTTGTCTGACACAGATGAAGAAGTTGAATTTCTTGATTTAGTCTGATAGGTTTGCACTTCAATCACACTAGGCATTTAGTGATAAGGCATACCATCAATGAATGTAATCGTCTAGGGTTTCATTATATAAAAGTTCTCTTATCTCAATATGTGAGATTGCCTCGTTTCTATGTTTTGTGATTTTAATATGTTGAGCTATTGGTTGAGGATATGAATTTCTTCTTTGAGGTTGGCATCAGCATGGTGTAGGATATTCTAACCGACCACAAGCTAAGGACTCATTCTGCAGTGGGCAAAGTAAGATGCAAATCAACGAGGATGAGTCATAGGTTTCCCTCTAAGTGACTTAGAGGATCTAAAATGCATGGCTTTCTCCTATTTTCGCTAGATTTCAACTATATCCTTATAGGAATTGCAGCGCATAGAGGAACCCGTATGAATTTCTTTGATGGTAGGGGATTCTCCATCAAGATGATATAATGTAAATGTTTGACGATGATTATGAGCTAATGGGTGTTACACTGAAGGAGAACGATTGTGTTTGGTCTTATAGACAAATCTATATCTATGGTAGGATCAATTCATCTAGGGACACACATAGCATACTAGCTAGGATGGGCTTGGGTTCCCATCAGTGGAGATCTAGCTCCAACCTTTCTAGGGCTTGGCCAACATTCAACAGGTTGTAACCACTAGGAGGCATTTGTTTGTGAGTAAGGTGTCGATAGAGTCCACGGTTGAAAATTTGATTGGATAAAATTTTCAATGGCATATGCATCCATCTATGTCCTCAAGTCATTTACTTCACCAGCAAGTTGATCAACATTTGGAAGCCACAGTAGTACATTACAATTATTAATTCATTGGAGCTGAGATTGAGCTGGGAAACGCTAGAGAGAGTATTATCTTTGGTTTGGTGCTTGTTTGAGTTGTTACATTCAAGCTATGAAGGATTATCCATATTAATAAATCAGGTTGGGTCTTGCACAGTCAAAAGCTGTGGAAATGGAAGATCTTTTAAGTGGATATCCTCCTTTTGAAGGAACACGTTTGCTAATTTTTTTAGCCAGTCTCGAAATGAAAAAAGTCCATTGTGACAAGGAAAAGATTATTTGGTAATTACTAAGCTTAATAACAGTAAAAACAATGCGTTAGATTATAGATAAAAGGTAAATAACACAAATATATTTCAAAAAAGTTGTCTATATTCATTGTGATATTCTTTTACTATATATTTGTCTTACAACTATAGGGAATTATAAAAGAATAATAAGAAAGGAACTTAAGACTAGTATAGCTTCGTAATTTTAAGGACAAATATAGTAATAATATCGATGAATTGGACATAGCATTGAGGATTCATGAATGCTTCTACCAAAGCCGAACATCTTTGAAGTTGCAAAATAGGGTTTGTTTATAGTAACTAATGTGGATGGTTTAGACTACACTGCAGAGCTGGCGAGAAAAATGATTTACTGTTAATATAACTACATGGGTGGATGGTCGACTGTTGCAAAATGTGTCATAAGATGGTGCAGCGGATGAGAAAATACTTGTTACCTCCATATACCAGGCCTCGGCTTGTGTTAAATGAACATTTAATGTTAATGGCATACCATATCGATTTAGCCATCTCTGACTAGATAGATGGATAGTTTTGTCATTCACTTGAGTGTCGTCATAGCTGAGCTGGTCAATCAACGATTAGCAACACAGAGGTCACACTTCAACATAGCTTTTGCTCAGATCACTCTTGCTTGATGTGCTACAAAGTGGGACGGACATGAATATAAACTGACCATCAGCTAATTTGATTTCAGATGGATTATATCGACTGTTTACTATTGCTAGAAGAAGTTCGATATAGAGGTGTCAGCCGGGACTGAGCCGGGCATGGTCTAAGTCTTGTCTGTGTTAAACGTAAGTACCAAAATGTACTATGAAAACGATGGTAACTTAGAAAATTGTTACCAAAAAATGCAGCAGTTGTCACATCGAAATGTGTTACTAAAAACAGCTACGACATAAGGTATGACCAAGTCCGCAACAGCTTGTAATGGTATAGAACCGTATAAAAACCAAAATAGGATAAAATACATGGTAGAAATGACCGAGTCCAAAGTAATCTGTTTCCTTAAACAGTACTATCGTCGTATGCACTGTAGCAATTTGCTTCCCAGGATAAAAAGGATCAGTGACGAACTAAAGAGACTACAGAACCATGAACTGATTATATTGTAGAAGAAGAAAAAACAAGAAAAAGATGTTTAATCTCATTTCCTGGTTGTCTTTATATAGGATGGAGGAGGTGCCTATTCGGATGGTCGTGACCCTAGAAAGGTTGCAACCTTTTAACCAAGTGGTGCGACCGCACAGGCACGCAACTAGGTGCACTCGACCCGAAGTGAAGTGGCTGCATGTAGCCACTGTCCATTCGAACCAGTATATCCATTCAAAAAAACAGCCTTTGCGGGAAGCCCAAATGGAAATAGGTGGCCCATCTATTCACAAGACCCCAAGGCCTTATCTATGACTTTCAATAATAAAATTAGGACCCTACATGCCTTTAAGCCCACATACCTCAAGCCTCTACTAGCCCACATGCTCTACTCTTTTGTTTTGATAATACTAGTAGGGCTTTTGTATATATTAAGAAAGTGGCATAAAAATTCCACAATGTAGGATTTTTTTTTTGCCTCTCTTCTTCCCAAATCACTCCTTCATCACTCATTCACTTCCAACAATCCCCTACGTGAATGAGTAGTTGTTCTTAGTTTCACGAATCATTTATCGTATTGGTTAAAGTAGCGCATACGCCTTGAATTTTCCTAGTGATTACCTATTTGAATTACTGGCGAATTAGTAGACGTAGATTGTCCTTGAACTATAAGCCTTTTGTGCAATTCTAAAATAGATAACACGCGATAAATGTTTCTTATATTCCTTCATTCTTTATATGTGTTCATTTTTTCTGTGAACACCTACTTGGTCTCATAAATGCTTAGGGAATTTGGCCTCATAATTCTATTTGAAGCGGCGCTTTCGTACTTACATAGGTGATTCTGTAAAGGGTATTCTATATTTCCTCAACTACTGACATCATTAAAAGTATCAATACTTATCCTAATTTTTCAAAATAATGCATTGACATATCATAAGAATGGTTTTCGTGTAACAGTGCCATCAAATTTCTCTTAAACTTCGTTGTGCCTTTGAACCTTGATCTTGGGATCTCCAGTCAACTAGGTAGAGTTTCCGTTTTAGAAAGACTTTTAGTTTATATTCCTTAGCCCCATTCCCATCGATAAGGTTTGAACTCTCTCTCTCTCTCTCTCGGCAAGCCTTTTGTTAGTGGATATGATATGTTATCCTTAGAACTTATGTAGTCTACAATGATAACTTTGTTAGGGAGAAGTTGTCTTATTGTTTTATGTCAACAACAAATATGCCTAGATTTACCATTTTATAGTGTACTATTAGCTCTTCCAACACCTGATTGACTATCACAATGTATACGTATTGGAGGCACAGATTATCTCCAGTTAGGAATGTCTTCCAAGAGACTTCGAATCCAATCTGCTTCTTTTGTAGTCTTATCTAGTGCAATAAACCCAGATTCCATCGCAGATCTAGCTATACAAGTATGTTTGGATGATTTTCGTGAAATCTCTCCATTTCCTAATGTGAATACATATCCAATTGTAGACTTTGTATCATGTGATCCAGTGATCCATTTTGCATCGCTGTATCCTTCCACTACTGAAGGATAGTTTGTATAGCGTAGACAATAGCTCTGCGTACACTTTAGGTATCCTAGAACTCTGATTCTCGCTTTCCAATGGTGTTTACTAGGATTGTTGGTAAATCTAGTTAGCTTACTTATAGCGTATGTGATATATGGTCTACTGCGGTTCATAACATAGATATTACTTCCTAGTATACGAGAGTATTCTAGCTGATAAATACTATCACTAGTGTTCTTTTCCCAAATTTGATTCATATATATTGGTGATTTTGCAATAGTTATACTATATTGCTTGAATTTTTCAAGTATCTTGGCGATGTAATTTGATTGGGGCAGTGCATATCCCTGTGATGTTCTCGAAAATTTTACACCTAATCACATCATCCTGCCCCAGGTCTTTCATATCGAATATAGAGGATAACATATCCTTTCTAGATGTTATTACGGCCTTGTTATTGCCTAGGATCAATAAGTCATCAGCGTAGGGGCAAACAATGACATATCCAATATGTGTGTTTTATGTAAACACATTTATCTGATTCATTTATTGTGAATCCATTTGATAACATGGTTTCATCAAACTTCGCATACCACTGTTTTGGAGCTTATTTAAGGCCATAAAGTGATCTTACTAATTTGCACACTTTATTCTCATTTTCCGAGCTTAGAATTCCTTCAGGTTGCTTCATATAGATTTCTTCCTCTAGTTCACCATTCAAAAATGCAGTTTTAACATCCACTTGATGTATTTCTAAGTCATGTATGGATGCAATCGCAACAAGCATCCTAATCGATGTTATCCTCGTTACTGGTGAATTTGTATCAAAATAGTCCAGGCCTTCATTTTGTCTAAATCCTTGGACTACAAGACGAGCTTTGTACTTGTTTATTGAGCCATCAGGTTTCAATTTCTTTTTAAATATCCATGTCTTACATCCTTGAGGTAAATCGACTAACTCCCATATATGGTTAGGCATGATGGATTCAATCTCATTGTTAATTGCCTCTTTCCAATAAGGGGCATCACTGGAGGACATAGCTAGTTTGTATGTCTATGTACCATCTTCTAACATAAAAGTGTAGAAGTTCGATCTGAAGGTTCTTGAAGTCCTCGACCTTTTTCTCCTCCTTGGTTCCTCCATTTCTTGATTAGCACAGGTTTGGTGAAGGATATCTTTATCCTCAAGAGAAATTGGGGATTTCATCTTTCCTTAGTCTCTTAGGAGTATAATTTTGAGCAACCTGTTTAAAAGGGAATACATGTCTGAAAAATCTAGAATTTTTCAACTCAATGATAGTAATTTCATGAATATCATCAATTTCTGACTTGTGTACTAAGAGTCGATAAGCGGCACTGTTTTTTGCATATCCAAAAAATACGCAATCAATAGTTTTTGGTCTAATTTTGACCTTCTTTAATTTTGGTGTCTTTACTTTTGCAAAACACCCCCACACTTTTAAGTATTTGTAGGATGGAGGTCTATTATTCCAAAATTCATGAGGAGTCTTATTTGTTTTCTTTCGCGGTATTTTATTTAAAATGTGATTTTTCGAAAGAATAGCTTCTCCCCAAAAGTTATCTGGTAAGCTAGAACTGAGTAATAAAGCATTCATTGTTTCTTTAAGAGTTTGAATTTTCTGCTCGGCTATATTGTTGGATTGAGGTAAAGAAGGTAATGCAGTTTGATGTATAATTCCATGCTCAGTGCAGAATTCCTCAAAAGGATATTCATATTCTCCTCCTCTGTCACTTCTTAAAGCTTTAATTTTCTTATTGAGTTGATTCTCAACTTCCGCTTTATACTGTTTAAACATATTGAATGTTTCATCCTTGCTTTTAAGGAGATACACATGACAATACCTAGTACAGTCATTAATGCAGGTAATGAAATACCTTTTTCCACCTCTAGTTTGACACAAATTTAAATCAAATGCTTCTGTATGTATTAACATTACGCCATAGATTGCATGCTACAACACCGAAGAAGTGATGCAGTAAGTACCAAAAAGTGTTGCTATAGGCTAAAATGATCTGCGGCAACACTTTCTCGGGGTTGCCTTTGCCGCGTTGCCTTAAAGTCAAAGGCAACACCTTTTCGACCCTATGGTAACATCAGTACAGGTGTTGCCACAAGTACCTCTAGGAAAAAGTATACCCTTTCACAAGTGCCAAAAACAGTCGCAATATGTCTAGTACAGCTGGCAATTGTAATAAAGTCAACCTTTTTTACAGCTGCTTCTAGTAGTTGTTAAAATTTGTTTTACAACTGCTAAAAGTAATTACACCTCAACTGCTATTAATCAAAGATTTCATAATATTATAATAAATATTATTATAACGCAGTATTTTATTCAAATAAATATTTTATTTCAACATTTCAAATGGTACAAATTTTTTGATTCCACTATTGTACATTCACTCGTATATTACACAATAATTCATATTTACATACATTCCTCGCTATATTGTCATTCGATTCACTCATGTACAGACTCACACATACTACCATAAGCAATAAAAAATACACGAAAATGATTATATAAACTACTACCTTTATTTGTCCCCATTTGATGATTTGTTCGCAAAGTATGCACAACTACCTCATAAGGACGTTTTCCTCTTCCATAATGTTGTGTATCAACGCTTCCACCTTTGCCTCCTTTTAGTTTTGCTCCTAAGTTAGATGCTTAATATACCAGCATAGCATTGTACAAAGGCTTAAATCTTCTTCTGCCACAATGCAACAAACTATATATTAAACCAATGATTTAATAGAAGATACCATGGAATGACAGTATAAATAACCATTAGCATTAATCAAGTCAACGATAATTTTGGTAGTAATAAAAAGATAACAAGATACTTCAAAAAAAAATAGAAACAGAAGCATAATTGTAACACCCCACCTCCGAGAGGGTGGCTCTTGCAAGCACTCTGACTTTGGAGGGGCGTTTGAATCAGGTAAACATGCATAATAATATATCAAGGCAGAACAAGAACATATGTATATATGTAAACAGAGTAAATAACATAGATAAAACAGCGGAAGATTTCAAACCATTTCAAAACAAGTCTGGTACAACATAATGTCAACTTTCCAAATACACAAGTCTAGATAAAAACAACATTGCTGAAAAACTGAAATACATAAGTACTATCCCCAAAATAAGTGATAACCATAGCTAGCTTCATGTCAAGACCGTACATGAGCTAAAATCCCACAAGCAAGTGATCAGGAATCCAAGCTAAGCTCCAATATTCCCTCCCTGAGAACCTGGGGGGGAAACGGTAGAAAAGAGGCGAAAGAAAACAGGTCAGTCAAAAAGACTGAGTAAGCCCTACTACAATCAATGTAAACTGATAAAGTTAACTGGCATGATGAAAGCTGGGATGAACATAAGGATAACAACATACTAGCATGGTGATTAACTAACAAGGTAGATAAAGGTGTCATCGCATAATCAGGTTTAAGGTTTTGCACCACAGGTGTACTAACAAACTAACATGACTTGAATAAACAAGTATTGATCCCTTAGCCCAAGCTTTGGCCCAATAACATGAGGTGACCCTAATACGAGGTCCAATAACATGAAGTGACCCTAATACGAGGTCCAACCAAACGGTCTAGTCGATCGGCTCCCTAAGCCTAACTCGTCACGTGTTGGTGTCAATACGGCCCCAAACATAATTGTAGTCAGACTGTGCAGGGTCTCCCGTCGGGTGTATCAAGCCCTAGGGTGGCAACCCCTGGACACCATAAACATAAGTGCACAGTCTCGATCTACTGGTACCCGTGCATGCTTTCCCCGGCTTCGGACTATGTGCACGACCACGGTCCGCCCGGAACTACACCGGCGTACCAATTTGCCGTCGCTTTTGGTCACTTACCTCCAGTCCAGTAATCGTGCCCCCACCCTAGCCTAGTCCCTAGGGTCATAATGATACAAACTTGGGATTACTGCTGGAGTGGACCCCCATTGCTAGGATTTTTCTAGTGGGTTAAGTACGGTTTAACCCTCTTGCTAATCATAGATTAACTTGGTTAAGTGTAACGATGAGTTCACGACTTAACCCTGATAAATATACCAAGCCCAAATTGGTTAAGTACTAAGTGGACCATGACTTAACCCTAATCATGAGGCATTAATTAATTTAATGCGCCTTAACCTCTCACATTAGACTTTGTTGCGGTTACTAGTTAAGCCGGTCGGTTCCGGGTAGCTTTACACCACAACTAGGTCTAACCTCGGGTTCAAGGTACAACATGACCAACTTCTCACATTGGGTCCTATTGTTTGTAGCAACTAGTTAAGTCGGTCGGTTCCGGGTAGGTTTACGCTACAAACTCAACCCAACCTCGAGTTGGTCACACTTATCTTTTCTAAGTGTCATGTCCATCATGTTTCCAAAACATGTTACAAGTTTTCAAGCATTTGGGTAGACCTAACTTAATAGGTAAATTCCCAAAGGGTAGACCTAACTTAATAGGTAAATTTATTTAGGAATTTTACGAAGAGAGTGGAGGCCATGAGAGGATTGATTTTGCCATAGTTTAGTTGTATGAATGAATAATGATGATTTAGGGTCAGGTTAGGGCCTTATTTATAGAGATTAGGACTAGTTCTAGCCTTAGGATTAAACCCTAGTTCCAATCTCAGCCCTTAAAACCGAATCTGGCCCCTAAACTCAACACAAACCCAAAATGGTGCACCAGGCAAAACTGCCCGGCTGGACCAAGTCGACAGCCAAGTCGACAGGGCTGTCGACTTGGGTCCAACCAAGTCGACTCCCAAGTCGACAGGGCTGTCGACTTAGGTGCTCTGGCGGGAATTTTCCCGCCTGCCCCAATATGACCTAATTTCCCAAATTCAAACTTGAATTTGAAATCTGTTTTTACTTTGAAATTTTCTGAAAACTTCGTTGGGCCTTAATCGGGTCATACGGACTCCGATTTTCGAAAACTCGGACTCTATTTCGCGTATTTTTCTGAGACGAACGCAATGGCATAGCCCGTTTCCCTTGATTCAGATTTTAGAATTAAATTCTGCCTCGATTTACGTTATAACAGGTTATTGAAAATACGGGTTGTTACATTCTCCCCTCCTTAAAGGATTTCGTCCCCGAAATCTTCAAGTTAGGAAGAACGTATCCTACCATCCAACATCCACCTACTCAAAACATCATCCACGAGCAATCATTGTCCTTACAAGATTCTAAATGTTGTATGAACATATGCAAAGGTGTGTGTATATGTACTTATCTAATGCAAATTTCGTCAATGCAAATTATGTTAGTGAAATGAATCCATATGTATGCAATTCCTAACATAATGTGTAACATCTATATGTGTGCACATAACATACATCCATATGCAACATCCATGTGATAACACAAAAATTTTCATCCATGAATAAGCATAAACACTCATGCATATGCAATATGAGGAGCGTGTGAGCCGATCTAGTGCCTAATGTGTATAATGCATCCACGAGTAACCACTTGCAAACACTTGCAACCACTTGCAACCATCAAGCATAACATGTTTCAAACACATGTTTCATCCAAAGGGTTTCTACCTAAGGTTCTCATGACAAGATTAACACGATAAACTAGATAAACATGGATAGCAAAGAGAAAGATATGCTAACAAAGAAAAGAGATTGAGAGTGTACCCTCAAAAAGGAATGGATAAAGCCCACGCATCTTCTCCTCGGTTTCCCAAGTTGCGTCTTCTTTGGCTTCACCCCACTGAACCTTCACCAACTTAACCTCTCGATTCCTTAGCTTCTTGCTCTCCGTCCCCAAGATACGAATCGGAGCTCTCCTCAAGGTAGCCTCTTTCTCCACTTCCACATCTTTCAGAACACTTGGCTCAACAACCTCGGCTGATTCATGTAAACACTTCCGGAGATGCGAGACATGAAAAACATCGTGTACTCCGGCAAGCTTCTCGGGCAACTCCACTCTATAAGCCATATGCCTGATCCTCTCTATAATAGGGAATGGTCCAACAAACCTCGGTGCTAACTTCCCAACGGTTCCAAATCGGACCACATTCCACAAAGGAGAAACCTTCACGAAAACCATATCCCCAACATCAAACTCCAAATTAGTTCTTCGCTGATCAGCATAGGATTTCTGTCGGTCTTGGGCCGCTTTCATCCGTCTCCGAATCAACTCGACCTTCTCGGATGTATCTCTGATCATATCAGGCCCAAGTATAAGCTCATCTGTAGTCTCCCACCAACATGTAGGCGACTTGCACGACCTCCCATATAAAGCTTCAAATGGTGCCATCCCTATGCTTGCCTGATAACTGTTATTATATGCAAACTCAACAAGAGGAAGATGGTCTTCCCAAGTACCACCAAAATCCAGAATACAAAGCCTCAACAGATCCTCGAGTACCCTATTCACCCTTTCGGTTTGGCCGTCCGTCTGTGGGTGATAAGCCGTACTTAGATTCAACCTCGTGCCCATGGCTTCTTGCAAGCTATTCCAGAATTGACTTGTAAAGATTGGGTCACGGTCACTGACTATACTAGAAGGGACTCCATGTAGTCTCATAATCTCACGAAGATATACAGACGCTAGCCAAGATGCGGTCCTCTTGCTCTTCACCGGAATGAAATGAGCACTCTTCGTAAGTCTATCCACAATAACCCAAATGCTCGTATTTCCTTTCCTTGACCTTGGTAGCCCATCGATAAAATCCATGGAAATACTCTCCCACTTCCAAAGTGGAACGTCTAGAGGATGCAATAGCCCACCGGGCTTCTTCGACTCGGCCTTAACTTGCTGGCAAATGATACATCTAGAGACAAACTCTGCCACATCCTTCTTCATCCCAGGCCAAAAGAAAATGCGCTTCATATCTTTATACATCTTATCTCCGCCCGGATGTATAGTCAACTTAGAGCGATGCGCTTCCTCAAGAACTTTTCTTACTAAATCTTCTACCATTGGAACACATAACCTTCCGTCTCTCCTCAGCAACCCTTGTCATCAATAGAATATCGAGCGAGATGACTAGACGCCTCTCCTCGAATCAGCTTATCCATAATCTCAACTATCTGAGGGTCTTCTCTCTGCGAAGCCCCAACTTGATCAAGAAGGGTAGGTCTGAGTTCCAGAGATGCTAAAGAACCGGTCATCGACTCAATCGCCAAAGAGAAATCAAAGGTTGCTACATACTCTAAATTCTTCATCTCAACGAATAGAGGACTGAGAGTCAACCTTTTTCTACACAATGCATCTGCTACCACATTCCCCTTGCCAGGGGTATAAGTTATCTCAAAATCGTAGGACGCCAAGAATTCCATCCATGTTTGTTGCCTTAGATTCAGATCCTTCTGAGAAAAGAGATACTTCAATGACTTGTGATCGGTATAAAGCTCAAATCTTTCTCCCAGAAGATAATGGCGCCAAGCCTTGAGTGCATATACTATTGCTGCCAACTCTAAGTCATGAGTGGGATAATTCTTCTCATGCACTTTGAGTTGTCTACCGCCAAAGCATATCACTCTTCCTTCTTGCATCAGAACAGCTCCTAACCCCGTGCCACATGCATCGGTGTATACTGTAAATAACTTCCCTCCATCGGGCAAAGCTAGAACAGGTGCTGATGTGAGAGCTCTCTTGAGCTTCTGAAAAGCAAGCTCGCATTCTATGCCCCAAGCAAAAACTAAATTCTTCTTCATCAATTTAGTGAGAGGAGCGGAAATCTTCGCGAAGTCCTTGATGAACTTCCGGTAAAAGCCTGCAAGACCTAGAAAACTTCTCACTTCGGTTGCATTCCTTGGAGTCTTCCAATCCTGAACTGCAACTACCTTAGCGGGATCCACCGCTAAGCCTTGCTTAGATACTATATGCCCAAGGAATCTAACTTCCCTTCTCCAAAAGTGACACTTGGAGAACTTGGCCTTCAACTGATGCGCTCTAAGCGTATCCATCACTGTTAGACCCAAATGTGGTTCTAACACCCAAATTGATTAGAAACAAGATAAAATAAAACAGAAATAAAAATGAGCACACAAGATTTATAGTGGTTCGGCGAAGAAATGCCTACGTCCACTTAGTTTTCACTGTATTCAGTAATTCAGTTACAAATGCAATGTAAGATTCACTCACAACTCACTTTTGTTCACTCAAATGATTAAAACAAGAAATGAAAGATGATTTGGATTCTCCGGGAGTAAAGGAGTTCGGATGATGGAGGTACTTGGATTCTCAAAAGTGATGGAAAAAGATCCTTCTCTTTGTCTCTAGATGGGGTATTTATAGGTGTGAATTCGCTTGAGACTTCATCCGGGTCGGGCCACATGTCATTCATCGCGTTCTCTTCGGGTTCGTATGAACTATCAGGTTGACAACACATCAAAGAGATGAACGTTAGGGGTAGGAATCAGTCATAGCCGGTCCGGTTCTCCTGACTATTTTATAGGAGATTAACCTGGATCATGGGTGCGGGTCGGAGGTGTGCATGTTGGGGGTCGGATCGGAATACCCGATCCGAACCGAAGTGGCTTGGACGTCTCTCCTTCACTAATCATACTCCGCTCCGCTGCAGCGTCGTGGCAAGCAAAAGACTTTCCGATCCATTTGAGATTTATTGGCCTTCCGATCCGATCAGATATGCTTTGCCAATTTATCCAGTAGGAGACATCCGATCCGAACAGAGAATTCTATCCGATCCGAACCGATATGCTGCTATCAATCTGAAGTGTGGTGTTTTCTTCCGATCCGAACCGGAGTCTTATAACTTAAAATACTCTTCAATGGTTGGTTTCTTGACTTTGTGTTGCCTAGTTCACAAAGTAGGCTAACATTTTGCCCCCTCAAAGGATGCTTTCGTTGTACAAAGCGTGCTTTGATGTCGTTTAACCAGAATTGTCAGGAGTAATGCACAGATTTCTGTTCGGTTCGGCGTCCGACCCGAACACATTTTCTTCATTTCTGAGCAAATTTGGGAACTCATCTCGCCATGTAATGCTTCTTGCAGGTATGCTCCTCCTTTACTCTCCTTCTCTTCAATTCGAGTCGAATGCTGAATCAACATGTGAAATTTCCACTCGGTTCGGATTCCGATCCGAAGCGTATTCGTGGATTTAGTTCTTAGACATTGGGCCTTCAGAGAGAGTTGTGCTACTGGGCTTCCACTCCGGTCCGATCGGGCGAGACAAAATAGGGAGACGAGGAGTCAACACCATTCTTTATATAAATTCACTACTCCCTTCATTCTTTTCTTCTTCGTTTCTATTGCCGCTCCCAACCTAAGTATTTGAAAACGTCCAGAAACTCGGATACTCTGAAACTATTCCTCGTAGACTTCTTAAATCGAACACATAGGTAGCTTTTCTAATCTCGAATAGCTTCGTTGTAACCGTACTTGATTTCAATTCGTGTTGGATTGGGATGGTTTAATCGTAGGCTTCGCTTGAACTCCCCGCCGCCGCTGGTGGATGCGCTATCGCTTCAAGGCGTTGCGAGGCTGGAGAGGGCAAATTTTTATCCTCAACGATGGCCTTGATGATAAAATGGACTCGTTTGTGAGAAAGGAGGGAAAGAGGAAGAAGATGAGGAGCGTGGTGACCAACTGGAGTCGGTTCGGGTTGAAGACGGAGGAGCGGAAAGGAAGGAGTAGGATAAGGGATCGGTCCGGGTTACACACTTTAGAAAGACAGGGAGGAAAGGAAACGTCGGTTCGGGTCGGAGAAGAGGATGAGATAAGAGGCTGATATGAACGGACTGGTTGAGTGATGCTGGTTCGGTTCGGATCGGGTCACCCGATCCGATCAGATCAGTTCTGCTTCCGAGCCCACTGTTCCTATTGCCTTGAACTAACCTTGCCTTACTGAAGCACCCGAACCGAATGTCTTCTGTATTGAGCTAATCATCACATGCATATCCGAACCGAACCGAACGCATCAAATTTGGCACATAAAGACTATCCAACTAATTCAATTAACACTTACTCTAGACGAATATGCTTCGCGGACAGTTAGGATAGTGCCTTGTGAACATAAACGAGAATCAAGAACAACTCTGACTATCGCTTTCTCTTTAAAGCTTCGTCTTACGTTGCTGCACTTTTATTTTATATTTCCCACATTTGCTGCACACACTTTAGTTCACACACATACACAAAAAGGGGGACACAGGATAATTCACTCTAATCCGTGTTATTGCTTCTTCAATAGCTCCATGACAATGAGGCCCAGACGCTCTTCTCGTTTAGCTGAGAGGAAAGAAGCTCCAGAAACTTCCAACAAAACCACTCTCGAGGATATATCTTCTTCATCTGACCCAGAATGGGACAGCGAGGGTCCGGATTACGGAGTTGGTCATCGGGAAAGCGATGAAATGTCTTCAGAAAATGAAGTTTCCCTAGGCTTTGAGGAGGAAGGAGGGATCGGTGACAATCGAGCACCCGATGAATTTGACTCAGCCATCATATTGGAGTCACCTCCAGATTCTGTAGAATCGACAATTGACAATGACCGACTTGTTCGGATTTGCTTGAAGTATGGAATAATGAAGAGAGACACTTTAGTGCCCTCACGTTCTGACCGTCCCCATAACCCTCCAGAAGGATATATGACGGTTACTCGACTGATGTGCTTGGTTGGCGCCATTCCTCCATTCTCGCCTTTCATCGTCGACTTCTTAAGACAAATGCGGATTGCCCCCATGCAGCTGCATCCCAATTCATATGCCTATCTGCATACCTTATTCATAGCATATCGTGAAATTCTAGGCGTGGAGCTCACGTTCGACGATGTTCATTTCTTTTATAATTTCAAACATCGGACTAGAGAAACCCCTTCTTTCTGCTACTTTGAATCAGTCCCCAAGAGGAAGATAATCTCTATGCCGTTTAGCAGTAAAGCTGGAGATTCCAGACTAGAGTGGTTCTATATAAAGCAACAGTCTGGATGCGCCAGGAGATGGACAAAATCAAGTAAAGCACTGATCTTCTGATCCTGGACTCTATACACTTGAATCATCACCCTGACCTGTTTTCCTTTTTATTTGCAGTCGACAATCCCAAACAGGTATCAGACCAAGCGTTCTTTGATCGAATGCACCGTCTCCTCAACGGCGACCAAAAATTCCTTACTATTGACGAGGTTCTTAAAGATGAGTACCTTCATTTTCACGGGCTGCTATCCGTTTTCCGTAGCATTGGTCATGGGACGGTTCCCTATGCATATATTCCTCCAGTGGAAACAGTTCCAGAAATGGGAGAATGCTCGGGAATTCCTGCAGCTCCTCTTCAAACTTCACCCTCTCCCTCTTCCACTCAAGATGATGAACTGGCTAATCTGGCCAGAAGACATCGTGAAGGGTATATTGCCCCCGAGGAAACTACCTCGCTAGACAAATCAAAATCTCCCCAAGGGTCACCACTTCACGCTTCCGAAGGGGATGTTCCTAGGACCGACGAGCACATATTTCAGGGTTTGGGGGATCTCCCCTTACCCGAGACTATATATACTTCAGAAGATTTCAGAAAGGACCCTTTAGTCTTCACTTCTTCTGAAGAAACTACTCCTGCTAAGGCCAAAGAGCCTGCCCGCACCAGTCTAGCTTCAGACTCGGGTTGGTTGGGGGGACACACACACCACTTAGGATGCACTTTACACCGTAGCACTAGCATTCATTGCACTTCTTTCTCCATGGATTCGTCGATTCTGAACTTCGTTTAATTTATCGTGCAGGTACAATGTCTCGATCCTCTTATGATATAAGAAAGCTTCGCCGCAGCATGTCCAATCCTCCTCAGGATGCCGAGTATAATCGCCGGGATGACCGCGGTAGGGAGGAAAGAAGACCCTATGATCCTTATCGATCTCGATCCTCACGCTCCCGCTCACCAGTTCGACCGGAACAAGAAAAATACAAAAGCTATCAAGGTCGTAGGGAGGAGGATAGACCACAATCTAGGGATTCCACTTCCTCCCACGAAAAGCGGAGTAGAGAGAAAACTCCTCCAAAGGAAACGGGGTCTAGAAGTAAGCAAAAAGTCCCTGCTACTAAGCGACCTCGGACAGACAAGGGTTCTACAGAATCTTCTTCAGGAAGGGACACTGAACTAACAATCCTCGCCCCTCCTCCACCAGATGCGGGAACCGCAGTAAGGCTGGCATATTTAAAGGAGCAATTTCCCGAGCACTACTTCGAGACTCTGACCTTTCTACCTTCCCTTGAATCTATTTCTTCTAATTGGGCAGAGGAGGCCAGAGCAAAGATTGATTTGGTGGAAAAACAATACACCGAGATGTTCAAGTATTCCCGCACTCTTTCTAGAATCATCCGCACTCTAATGACAAATGCTGACTCAATGCAAAAGACTGCAGAGGAGGATGCTAAGGCCCTAAAAACCTTAGGAAAAAATTTAGAAGATACTCAAGCTCAACTGGCTATCGCTCAGAAGAACGCTTCTAACTTCAAACAACAGTTTGAGGACATGCAAAAGCGCTATCATGATTTGCTAGAATCCCACACTCAGGAGCGTTCTGAGTTGAAGAAGCAAGCTGACGAAGCCAAATCCGAGGCTGCTAAGGCACGTCTTGCTTATGCTGAGCTTGAGCAGAAAAACGCCGAGTTAGCGAAAAGGAGTGTTGAGTTAGAAAAGAAAAACGCTGACTTGGCTTCAAAATTGTTAGAGGCGGAAAACAGGGCTGCTCTGGCTGAGGGCAATGTGGAATGCGCTATTAAATCTGCGGAGGAAACCCGCAAACAACTATCAGAGGCGGAGGCCGATATTCAGGGCTTTGGCGAGCTAATGATCGAATTCTTCGCGCACATTATTCGTCGTCGAAACATTTCCTGGATCGAGGACTATCCATCCACCTTGGTTCATGTGTGGAATCAAATCGTCGAGTGGGAAAAAGAAGAGCTTAAGGTCGATTCCCTCGATGAAGATAAGCTGATGGAGAAATATTTGAGAGACGACGAACCGGAGCGCCTGGCTGAAGGGCGCCGTCTAATTGCTGAGGCCATGGAAGAAGAGAGGCGGAAGTCTAAACAGAAAACCATTCCTGAAGCTGGTTCCTCTTCTTCTGCTCCTGTAACTCCCGAAGTAGAAGGGTATGATCCCGAAAACCCGGGAATTCCCCGATCCACTTTGCTATCTCCTATTCCTGAAATAACTCCAGAGGTAGTAGTCACCCCCGCTGAAAAGTCTTCAGAAGGTATCCCTATCTTTTCTCCTCAATTTGTCAAGGCTACTACTACCTTTGGCTACATAACCGAACGTTCGATGAGAAATCCTTTGCTCTCGCCTGAATTGATAACCAATGTTTCTCATTTTGTAGGCGTTGAATCATCCACGAAGACAGATGTAGCTCAAGGAGCTACCGTTGGGACACAACCCGCTGATAGGGTCAAAGAAGGGGAAGACAAGGCTGCTTCAACAGACCTGGGGGAAAGAAGTGAGCCAATTAAGGTCACTACTCCCCATGATGAAGAAATGATTGCAGCTTTAAAAGACGACGGAGGAGACGAGGGGCATGATGAGGAACCGGAGGTTACAATAACCGGGGAGTCAAAAAGCGCCGATGACATTACCTTGGCGGCCATGAAGGCCGATCAAGACAAGCGCTTGCAATTAAAGACTGAAGAATTAGATCCTGAGGTCCTCAAACCCCTCGCAGTTGTGGATGCAGGTTCAAGGTTAGTTGTTAAGCTCTCCACTAGATCTATTACCAAAGAACTTGCTAAAAAATCTTCTCTTGATTCCAGTGCCCAGCCCTCCGGGAAGAAGTCTGCCGGCTCCAGTACTACACCTTCAGGGAAAAAGAAATCAAAGCGAATCTTGACTGAAGCCGAGAGGGAAGCAAAAGATGCGGAAAAAGCTGCCAAGAAATCGAAGGCTCATCCCAAACCCAAATAGTGGGTTCTCCTGTATCTTTTCAGCATCTTTGTAAACCAATAAGCGCTACTACACCAGCAGCTTCCGCACTTTCTTTTTCAGTTATTTCCCTGTACAAATTCATTCATTTGTAAATAAAAATAATTCACTTTCTGCAATGTTTATTTGTTAGCAGTTCTGCACTTATGTAAAAATGCATATCTATAGTTATGAAACAAAGTTGTGGAGAGGGGAGATATGTGTATGTGTCCCCAGTCAATCTCCATAAGTTATTCAGTGTTTAACCATGCAATCTGAATGCTCCCGATTCTCTAACGGGATAGCATTTCCTGTATCATCAACACCTGTTGTTTTTCCTGGCATTTCTTTTATACTCTCTCTCATTCTCTTGAGAGTTAGAGTTCGAGTTCAGTTATTTGTTTATTCCCTGGTCGTTCAACGGGAAAAGATTTCTTTCTCGGCGCTCGATCGGAGACGTCTTTATACTCTCTTTCTCTCTGGAAAGTTAGAGTTCGGAGTTGAACCTCTTTCTCAGCGCTCAGTCGGAGACGCTTTTATACTCTCTCTCTTTCTCTGGAGAGTTAGAGTTCAGAACAGAATTTCTTTTTCTGCGCTCAGTCTGAGACGCTTTTATACTCTCTCTCTTTCTCTGGAGAGTTAGAGTTCAGAATGTCGTTTTCTCATTCTTTTATGTCTTATTGCACAAATAATCATTGTGCTTCTTTTTATGTCCAAACTGTTTCAACCTTTTTAGGCTCTAAGTTATCCTGTATTTTATAATCACAACAGAACAACTAACGAATGTAAATGCATAAAAGTAAATAACACACAATATTTTATAGTGGTTCAGCTAAGTCATAGCCTACATCCACTTTATAGACCTTTATTCATATCATCAGATTTTTCCAAGGCAAGTCGTGCCTTATTACAGAGTTTATAGGAAGAACAGCAAAAAGTATAGCATTTCTAATCCAAATATCGCATTAAGTGTTGGGCATTCCATGCTCGAGGGACTTCTTCGCCATCTACGGTCGTTAACTTGAATGTTCCTTTATCAAGTTTCCGTTGGATGACAAAGGGTCCTTCCCATTTTGGGCCGAGGTGAGGAAGAGATGGAAAAACTCTCTTTAGCACCAAATCTCCTGGTTCAAAAGTTCTGAGGCGAACTTTTTTGTCATAATAGCGTGCCATCTGATGCCGATGTCTTGCTGCACGCAAGTCTGCTTCGTCCCTTTTCTCTTCGACTTCATCAAGAGACTCAAGTAAAAGTGCCCGATTCGTCATCGGGTCATAATACGTAACCCTGTGGGAAGGAACTTCCAGTTCAACTGGAATTACTGCTTCTGAGCCAAAGGAGAGAGAGAAAGGGGTATGACCGGTAGCCGTTTTAAACGTTGTTCGATATGCCCACAAAGCTAGGGGCAATTCATCAACCCATTTTGCCTTTGCACGCTCTAATCGCTTCTTGAGGATGGATTTTATTACCTTGTTTATTGCCTCTACCTGTCCATTAGATTGTGGATAGGCAACTGCAGTATATCGTTTGTCTATCTTATATTTCTGGCAAAAGTTTCTGAATTCAGTGCTATCAAATTGGGTCCCGTTGTCGGTAATAATCGTCCTTGGGATCCCGAATCGGCATATAATATTTCTGACCACAAAACTTATCACCTTTCTTGTGGTGATCTTAGTCAAGGGTTCATCTTCCACCCACTTTGTGAAATAATCCACGGCTACTATGGCATACTTGGCTCCCCCTTTAGCAATCGGTAAAACTCCAATGATATCGATTCCCCATGTGGCAAATGGCCAAGGACTCACCATCGATTTAAGCTGGGTTGACGGTGCCCTGGGGATTTTGGCGAATCTCTGGCACTTATCGCAGCGTCGTGAATAATCAGCTGCGTCCTTGTTGATCGTAGGCCAGAAGTATCCGTACCGCAATATTTTCTTTGCTAAAGTTTGACCTCCTGTATGATCTCCACACTCACCTTCGTGCACTTCTCTCAGTACACGCTTGATGTCGTCGTGTGCGATACATCGTAACAGGGGCATAGAAAATCCTTGTCTATAGAGGGTATCGTCTTGCATAACATATCTGGCAGCTTTGCGAACTACAGCTCTTTTCTCACTTTTCTTCGATGGGAGAGTCCCATTCTTAAGAAAACTCTTGATTGGAGTCATCCATGACTCCTTCTCTGGTTCCGCTTCATGAACGAATTCAATTTCCATTGACTCAAAGCTTGGCGATTCCAACGTTTCAATTGGAATTACCTCAGTCTCTTCTGGATTGTCAGAACTGGCCAACTTTGCTAGTCTATCCGCTTTCTGGTTTTCTACTCTGGGAATATGTGTTATGTTGTACCGCTCTAAGCTACTTAATAGCTCTTTCACTTTTTTGAGGTAAGCGACAAGTCGAGGTCCTCGAGCCGCGAACTCCTCTCGCACTTGACAAACAACAATCTTAGAGTCACAAAATATGTCCATCATTTTTACTCCGAGGTCTTTAGCGAGTTTCAGCCCGGCAATCAGGGCTTCATACTCAGAGTCATTGTTTGTTGCCGAAAATTCTAATCGCAGGGCGTAATATAACGACCGTCCCTCCGGAGTGACTAAGACAATTCCAGCTCCAGATCTTCGGTCATTTTTAGCTCCATCTGTATATAATTTCCACGGATTCATCTCTAGCTTATCCTCGGATTTAACCACTCGGTCATTGATTATTTCTTCCTCTGGAATGGTGAACTCCGCAATAAAGTCTGCTAGAGCTTGCCCCCTGATTGACTTTCGTGGTTGAAAATTCAAATCAAACTGGCTTAGTTCTATGTTCCATTTAATCAACCTTCCCGACGCTTCGGGTCTCTGCAACACCTGTCTTAACGGCTGATCGGTGTATATGGTTATTGGATGGGCTTGGAAGTAGTGACGAAGTTTTCGGGATGCAATCAGGAGGCTGTAAGCGAGCTTCTCGATCTTTGGGTAGTTGCGCTCTGCCACTGCTAATTTCTTACTCACATAGTATACTGGCCTTTGTACTTTGTCTTCTTCTCGAACCAGAACTGTGCTGACAGCGTGAGCCGAGACTGCTAGATAAACAAATAGTTCTTCGTGATCTACAGGCTTTGATAAGATTGGCGGTTTCTCTAACAGCTCTAACAGATTTTGAAAAGCCTCGACACAATCAGGAGTCCACTGGAAGTTCTTCTTTCCCCTTTTTATCAAATCAAAAAATGGAACACACTTATCGGTGGCTTTGGAGATGAATCTACTCAGCGCCGCTACCTTCCCTGCCAGACTTTGGACGTCTTTAATTCTCCTTGGTTCTTCGATATTTCTAATCGCCGCTATCTGGCTAGGGTTGATCTCAATTCCTCGAGAACTCACAATGAAGCCAAGAAACTTTCCCGACGCCACTCCAAATGAACATTTTAAAGGATTCAATTTCATACGGTATTTTCGCAAGATACCAAACATTTCTGCTAAGTCTTGCGTATGACTGGAGGACTGCTTTGATTTAACAAGCATATCATCCACATAAACTTCCATAGTTTTTCCTATTTGATCATAAAACATTCTATTTACCAACCGCTGATAAGTAGCTCCAGCGTTTTTTAATCCGAACGGCATTACAACATAACAATATAATCCCAAATTCGTAATGAAACTTGTATGCTCTTGGTCTGGCACATGCATAGGAATTTGATTGTATCCAGAGTATGCATCCATGAAAGAGAGAAGTTCATGACCTGCTGTCGAGTCTACAAGCTGGTCAATCCTGGGAAGTGGGAAACTATCTTTTGGGCAAGCCTTATTTAAATCTGAAAAGTCAATACAAGTTCGCCACTTTCCGTTTGGCTTCTTTACCAAGACAGGATTCGATATCCAGTCGGGATATGTCGAATCTCGAATAAATCCATTTTGCTTCAATTTCTCTATTTCCTCTTTGAGAGCAGCTGACCTCTCTGGGCCCAGCATGCGTCTCTTTTGCTTCACAGGCGGATGCTTCGGATTTACATTCAATTTGTGACTGATAATGGAAGGCGATATCCCACACATGTCAGCATGGGTCCAGGAGAACACATCTAAGTTTGCCTTCAAGAAGTCCGTCAGCTCTTCAGCACGACGTGGATCCAATTGGGAACCAATCTTCAAAACTTTCGTCGGATCAGCTTTATCAACAGGAATTTCCACTGTCGCTTCATTAGGACTTGCATTCCTAGCCTCTGGTTCCTCGTCTTTTCTAGGATCCAGGTCTTCAGGCGTTCCTTTGGGCAACTCCCTTGGGTTCAATCTCTCTAATTGCTATGCCGAGTCCCCCTTTGAGGGAGATGAGGCATCCTTACTCTCAGCATTAACTCCTTTCATCAACATCTTCAGTTCGGCCACATAGCAGGCCCGTCCAGAAACCTGATCCCCTCTTATTACTCCAGTCCCAGCTTCGGTTGGGAACTTTAGTAACAAGCACCAAGGGGCGATACAAATTCTAAATTCAGCGAGGGCAGGTCTCCCTAAAAATGCGTTATATGGCGAATCTACGTCCAGTACTACAAACAGAAGCATTCGCACTCTTCTACGTTATCCTTGCCCTAGGGTCACGGGCAACTCTATATATCCCATGGGAGCTGTCGTCGCTCCGTTGAAGCCTCTAATCCATCCTTCACAAGGTTTTAGATCTTCGGGCTCAAGATTCATCTGATCAAATGACTTCTTGAACAAAATATTAACGGAACTTCCGTTGTCTACTAATACCTTATGGACCAAGGCCGGCCCAATAGTGGTAGTAATAACCAACGGATCGTTGGTGGGAGATTGGATCCCCGTGTTGTCTCGGCTGCGAAACACCACGTCGTCGAACATGGTTTTTTGTTGTTTGATGGGGGCGACATCTTCCAAATCGTCACCTTCATTCACATCTAGATGCTTGGCAGCATTCACATATTGGTCCATTGACCTAAAACTTCGGATTGCCGGGTGAGGTCCGCCTACTATGGAGTTGATGACGATCCCTTTACCTTTCTGCTGCGCGGTAGGCTTAGGAGCAGGTAGGATCTGTTTTGGAGCCTGCTCTCCTTGCCCTCTGTCCCTCGGGGCAACCTTGTACTCATCCAACTTTCCTTCACGCAGCAGCTTTTCAATTACATCCCTCAAATGCCGACATTCATTGGTCGAATGTCCATGTGTTCCGTGAAACAAGCAAAATTTCCCTGTCGCCATTTCTTTCTCGGTCGAATCACGAGGTGGCGGTCTTTTGTACTGCAACACATTGTACGTGTCCAGGTAAATATTTTCCAGGGTGTCATTCAATGGTGTGTAGTTCTCGTAGTTCTGGAATCGGGGCCTTTTGTTTGGGTCGCTTCCCCTATTTCTGTTTCTCCTGTTACCGTTCGAATTACGGTTGTTGTTGTTTCCCCCATTTCCAGTATTGCTGTTTCCACCCTTGTTTCCTACATTTACTTCAACCTTGCCAGAACTTTCCCCAGACTGCTTCACGGCAATATTACCCTGCACATTCTCCTTTGAAGCTGTCTCAGACTTTCTCTTCCGGTTTGCCCGGGCCTCTTCTCGTCTTAGATAAATATCGGCTTTTTCGTAGAATATCGCCCTTGTGGGGGGTGTCTTCCCAGAAAGGTAGTCTCCAAACTCAGATTCAGGATCGACTCCTTCCTTCAATGCCATCAGAATAGTGGGCTCATGCGGGTCACTGACCTCAGTTACAGCTTGGTTAAAATGATCTAGATATGCCCTTAAAGATTCTCCTGGTGCCTGTTTGATCCTCGACAATTCAATAACACTCTTGGACTTGCGGGCATGTAGTCGAAACTGGTTCATGAAACGCTCGCTTAGTTCTTTGTAATTAGAAATTGAACGAGGAGGAAGCCGGGTAAACCAGAACAATGCCACATCTTCCAGGTAGATTGGGAATGCTTTGCACTTTACTTCATCAGGGGCAGCAGCGGCGTTCATGAGCCACGAATACCGCATCAAATGCTGTCCCGGATCAGTCCTTCCGTTATATTTGTCCATCTGTGGCAAGTTAAAGCGTCGGGGAAACTGGAAATCTAGGATATCGTCAGTGAACGGTGTATGGCTTCGCTCAATGCCATAGTCTTCATTCGTATAATTCCGGCTCTCGGACATAATTCGGCGGACCATTGCCTGCACATCGGCACTAGTTAGGGGCTGCTCAGGTTCCCTGGCCCTAGTGTCCGAGTTCCTTCGGGGCTCTTGCTCTGGAGATGCCCTTCTTCTTCGAGCTGCCTCTACTCGATTCCTTTCCCTGTGTTCCCGGTCGATCTCGGGAAGAGGGGACTGGAGTCTTTGCCCCCGAGTAGGGCTATCGTTTCCTAATGCTCGTGCGATATCCTCGCGAGATCCCAAAGATCCAAACGTTAGCTGCTCCACGTTCTGAGGTCGTTCGAGTGGCCTTCGTTCACGGGGCCTCTCTTCCTCAGAAGATGAAGATTGATCTACGGGTGTGTGACGAACCGGTGATGGAGTTCTTTGCCGGCGGAGCTCATTGATTTCCCGACTCATGAGCCTCATATTTTCCTGCATCATGAGATTGGTGCGCTCATGAACTCTCATAGCTTCCCTCGTGCTCTCAAGCATATCAAGCAAGCGCGAGAAATCTCCTTGAGTGATGGGAGCAGATGGATTGACCTGGTCTCCAACCCTGGCAGCTGGAATTGGAGCATTCGCGGGGACTCGAGTAGATGTTCCAGCTTCACCTAGCATCGGGTCGGATCGGAGGTAGGAAGTCGGGTCGGATCGGAGCTGGGGCGCCTGGTCGGATCGGTGTGCAGCGAGCAACTCGGGTCGGTTCAGACTGGGGGAGTGCACTGCTTCGGAGTCTCCTACCCGGATCGGATCGGAGCTCTCCCCTTGCTGTCGGTTCGGATTTCCTGCATTGATTCTTCCTGCTGCTGAACTCTGCCCCCGAGACCTTGTTACAACAGCATGTTGCTGATCTTCGCCAGCTCCATTTCCTTGAACAGACTGAACTTCCTTGCCTTTTCCTTTGGCCATTAGTCTTTGACAATTGCTTCAACGAATGTAAAAAAGCGGAGAAACTTAAGGATTCACTTCTTTGAACTCAACGGTCCAAAAAGTAGAAAGAGATCCCGGAAAATAAAGAATTTAGATGAGGTTTCTCAGTGAAAGCACCAAAATGTTAGACCCAAATGTGGTTCTAACACCCAAATTGATTAGAAACAAGATAAAATAAAACAGAAATAAAAATGAGCACACAAGATTTATAGTGGTTCGGCGAAGAAATGCCTACGTCCACTTAGTTTTCACTATATTCAGTAATTCAGTTACAAATGCAATGTAAGATTCACTCACAACTCACTTTTGTTCACTCAAATGATTAAAACAAGAAATGAAAGATGATTTGGATTCTCTGGGAGTAAAGGAGTTCGGATGATGGAGGTACTTGGATTCTCAAAAGTGCTGGAAAAAGATCCTTCTCTTTGTCTCTAGATGGGGTATTTATAGGTGTGAATTCGCTTGAGACTTCATCCGGGTCGGGCCACATGTCATTCATCGCGTTCTCTTTGGGTTCGGATGAACTATCAGGTTGACAACACATCAAAGAGATGAACGTTAGGGGTAGGAATCAGTCATAGCCGGTCCGGTTCTCCTGGCTATTTTATAGGAGATTAACCTGGATCATGGGTGCGGGTCGGAGGTGTGCATGTTGGGGGTCGGATCGGAATACCCGATCCGAACCGAAGTGGCTTGGACGTCTCTCCTTCACTAATCATACTCCGCTCCGCTGCAGCGTCGTGGCAAGCAAAAGACTTTCCGATCCATTTGAGATTTATTGGCCTTCCGATCCGATCAGATATGCTTTGCCAATTTATCCAGTAGGAGACATCCGATCCGAACAGAGAATTCTATCCGATCCGAACCGATATGCTGCTATCAATCTGAAGTGTGGTGTTTTCTTCCGATCCGAACCGGAGTCTTATAACTTAAAATACTCTTTAATGGTTGGTTTCTTGACTTTGTGTTGCCTAGTTCACAAAGTAGGCTAACAATCACCTCCGCGAGGTGCCTTGCGTGCTCTTCCTCATCCTTAGAGAAGATCAGAATATCATCTACGAAGACCACGACAAACTTGTTCATGAACTCCCTGAACACCCTACTCATCAAGTCCACGAAATATGCGGGTGTATTAGTCAAGCCGAACGGCATGACAAGCCATTCGAAGAATCCATCTGGCGTTCTGAACGCAGTCTTGTCTATACTATCTTCAGCTACCCTGAGCTGATGGAATCCAGTAGCAAGATCAAGCTGAGAGAAAACAGAAGCACCGACAAGCTGGTCAAAGAGATCATCAATCCTCGGTAACGGGTGTCTGTTCTTCTTAGTCAGCTTATTCAACTCTCGATAGTCAACACAAAGTCGGAGAGAACCATCTGCCTTGGTAGCAAATACCACAAGCGCTCCCCATTCAGATATACTTCGTCTAATGAAGTTCTTCTCAAGCAACTCCTTCACTTGCTTACTTAGCTCCCTCCTTTCACGCGGAGCCATGTGCCGAACGGGCAAAAAAACCGGCTTTGCATTATCCACCAGATAAATGCGGAAATCAATCTCTCGCTTAGGGGGCAACCCCCTAACTTCATCGAAAACATCCGGATACTCTCGAACCACTCTCACAGACTGAAGAGTTTCCATTGACGAGTCGAGTGATTCAAGATAGCACAACATGACGGGACCTCTCGGATTACAAGAAATTTCTAGGGGGTTTCCGAGGCGAGTCACGAGCCTCACAACCCTATGCTCACAATCAAGAATGGCTCCATATCTGGACAACCAATCCATGCCCAATATCAATCCGTATCCCCTAAAACCAAGAACATAAGCACTACACAAGAACTCTACACTCAGTATAGAGATCCTCAAATCCCCACATATCATAGACAGATGGGCGGAACCTCCAATAGGATTTGAGACACAGACGGGATCATCTACCAAGCTAGTACTAAGGTGCAAACTATCAACAAGATCAGATGAGATAAAGCTATGCGATGCACCAGAATCAAACAAGGTACGAACTGGAAAATCGTAAATATATACAAGGCTCTCAACAGAAATACTACCTCGATCGGGAACTGGAGCGGTATTGAGAGCATGAACTTGCCCTCCTGAAGGTCCAGCACGTTGAGTCTGACCCTGGCCTTGCCCTTGCTTCTTCGGGCAATCCTTACTGAAATGTCCAGTCTCACCGCAGAAAAAGCATTCACCATTCTTCCTTTTCCTCTTCTTACAATCCTTAATAAGATGCCCAACTGAACCGCAATAATGGCATTTCCCCTTGTTGTTCTTGCACTTGTTGTTGTTCCCCTTGTTGCCTTGACTCTTGTTCTTGTTCTGATTGCCTTGACTGCCCTGACCACTTGGATTACCCTGATTTCCTTTCCACTGGGAATCAGTCTTCTTGGCTTGAGTATCATTCATCTTGATCTCTTTCTTGACATCCCCCTGAAGTAACGCCATATCAACCAAGCTCTCAAACGTGGCCCCATGGGGAATATGTGACATAGCCAATCCCTGCAATGGCTCATTCAATCCTCTAGCAAAACGAAGAGCCTTCTTCTGAGGAGTATTCACCATATCCAAGCCAAAACGAGCTAACTGATTGAACTTGTTCACATATTCTTTAACAGACATATCTCCTTGTTTCAAATTATGAACCTCTCCATTTGCAGATTCTCCTCAGCAGAAGATAGAAACTTAAGCACGAACCTTTTCCTGAGATCGGCCCAAGTCTCAACAGGCCTAGTACCATTGGTGACTTCCCACCAATAAGCGGCTTCATCCTTCATAAGCCAAACCGCCAACAAGATCTTCCTCTGCTCGTCTAACCCAAAGATAGCAAATAAATCCTCGGTCTCTTTCAACCAATTTCTGGCCTCTACAAAAGTCTCAGTGCCTTGAAAGTTCTTGCCAACCATTGCTTTGAAATCTTTGCAAGTCTTTGCGAAGTCAACTTGAGGATGCTGAGGAGGAGGAGGAAGAGGAACCTCAGCGATAGGAGGAGGAGGAACATTAACTACTAGAGGAGGAGGAGGAGGAACATCTGCGGGGCCGGCTTCGGTCGCCCAAGCCTCCAAAAGTCTCCTAAACCAAACAGGTATGTGTACTCCCTCCGGAATAGCAAAGTTATCGGCCATACTGAAAACGAAGAAAAAGACCGATTCAGAATGGAGAAAAACGAAGGAATTTTGCTAATGGCTTTTTGGGGAATAGCCTTTAAAATAAACTAGACTTTTCTTTGGAAAATACTTTATACTTGGTTTTGAAAATAGTTTTCCAAAAGTTTTCTAAAAACCTTTTTGTTCCTTCTCGTAAACCATATGCTCTGATACCAAATGTAACACCCCACCTCCGCGAGGGTGGCTCTTGCAAGCACTCTGACTTTGGAGGGGCGTTTGAATCAGGTAAACATGCATAATAATATATCAAGGCAGAACAAGAACATATGTATATATGTAAACATAGTAAATAACATAGATAAAACAGCGGAAGATTTCAAACCATTTCAAAACAAGTCTGGTACAACATAATGTCAACTTTCCAAATACACAAGTCTAGATAAAAACAACATTGCTGAAAAACTGAAATACATAAGTACTATCCCCAAAATAAGTGATAGCCATAGCTAGCTTCATGTCAAGACCGTACATGAGCTAAAATCCCACAAGCAAGTGATCAGGAATCCAAGCTAAGCTCCAACATTCCCTCCCTGAGAACCTGGGGGGGAAACGGAAGAAAAGAGGCGAAAGAAAACAGGTCAGTCAAAAAGACTGAGTAAGCCCTACTACAATCAATGTAAACTGATAAAGTTAACTGGCATGATGAAAGCTGGGATGAACATAAGGATAACAACATACTAGCATGGTGATTAACTAACAAGGTAGATAAAGGTGTCATCGCATAATCAGGTTTAAGGTTTTGCACCACAGGTGTACTAGCAAACTAACATGACTTGAATAAACAAGTATTGATCCCTTAGCCCAAGCTTTGGACCAATAACATGAGGTGACCCTAATACGAGGTCCAATAACATGAAGTGACCCTAATACGAGGTCCAACCAAACGGTCTAGTCGATCGGCTCCCTAAGCCTAACTCATCACGTGTTGGTGTCAATACGGCCCCAAACATAATTGTAGTCAGACTGTGCAGGGTCTCCCGTCGGGTGTATCAAGCCCTAGGGTGGCAACCCCTGGACACCATAAACATAAGTGCACAGTCTCGATCTACTGGTACCCGTGCATGCTTTCCCCGGCTTCGGACTATGTGCACGACCATGGTCCGCCCGGAACTACACTGGCGTACCACTCTGCCGTCGCTTTTGGTCACTTACCTCCAGTCCAGTAATCGTGCCCCCACCCTTGCCTAGTCCCTAGGGTCATAATGATACAAACTTGGGATTACTGCTGGAGTATACCCCCATTGCTAGGATTTTTCTAGTGGGTTAAGTACGGTTTAACCCTCTTGCTAATCATGGATTAACTTGGTTAAGTGTAACGATGAGTTCACGACTTAACCCTGATTAATCTACCAAGCCCAAATTGGTTAAGTACTAAGTGGACCATGACTTAACCCTAATCATGAGGCATTAATTAATTTAATGCGCCTTAACCTCTCACATTAGACTTTGTTGCGGTTACTAGTTAAGCCGGTCGATTCCGGGTAGCTTTACACCACAACTAGGTCTAACCTCGGGTTCAAGGTACAACATGACCAACTTCTCACATTGGGTCCTATTGTTTGTAGCAACTAGTTAAGCCGGTCGGTTCCGGGTAGGTTTACGCTACAAACTCAACCCAACCTCGAGTTGGTCACACTTATCTTTTCTAAGTGTCATGTCCATCATGTCTCCAAAACATGTTACAAGTTTTCAAGCATTTGGGTAGACCTAACTTAATAGGTAAATTCCCAAAGGGTAGACCTAACTTAATAGGTAAATTCCCAAGCTTATGTTTTTATGTCTTTTAAGTTTACCCAACCCCAAACGCAATCCCATCGCTTACATATCGCAATAGCGCATAAAGGATAGAAAGAGGGAACTTGACATAATCATGACATAAAGGTGTTGAAGCCACAAGTTTAACATGGTGGCATATGAAATGTACATATGTTCATATACTTGCATATTACATTTTAGGCCTCAAAAGCATGCATAAAACCAAACTTAGCATATTGGTGATACATGGTGATAAATGACATGTAGAAATGGCCATAAGTTCGCATTTAGCCTCACATGCAAGTTATCATAAGAGATATGATAACTTACATGTTGCCAAAATGCAACCTTTGCATAAAGCTTGAAGCTTTAGGCTCATAAACCCAAGATAATCTTGCATAACATGATAACATGAGTGAGATGATCAACCCAAACTTGCATTCATAACATGGCAACTTGCATATCATAACATAGCAAACTTGCATACATAACATGATAGACTTGCATATTACATCATAGTAAACTTGCATACCATATCATGATAAACTTGCATATCATATCATAGCATAATGATCAAACACAACTTGCATCATTCATTAACTTTAGAGTTTAAGTATGAAAGTAGAAAAGGGCTTACAATTCTTATGAAGACACAAAAATATGACAAAGCCCTTAGGCAACCAATTAAACCCAAAATGCAAGCTTCAATAGAAAAACCCTTAAGCCAAAATGATCAAAACTCTTTCTTTATGATGCAAATATAGAAACTTGACTTGAATGCAAGCTAATGATGCTAATACAATCTTGAAAACACTTGTATGCATGGAAAATCTCATAGAAATTTATTTAGGAATTTTATGAAGAGAGTGGAGGCCATGAGAGGATTGATTTTGCCATAGTTTAGTTGTATGAATGAATAATGATGATTTAGGGTTAGGTTAGGGCCATATTTATAGAGATTAGGACTAGTTCTAGCCTTAGGATTAAACCCTAGTTCCAATCTCAGCCCTTAAAACCGAATCTGGCCCCCAAACTCAACACAAACCCAAAATGGTGCACCAGGCAAAACTGCCCGGCTGGACCAAGTCGACAGGGCTGTCGACTTGGGTCCAACCAAGTCGACTCCCAAGTCGACAGGGCTGTCGACTTGGGTGCTCTGGCGGGAATTTTCCCGCCTGCCCCAATATGACCTAATTTCCCAAATTCAAACTTGAATTTGAAATATGTTTTTACTTTGAAATTTTCTGAAAACTTCGTTGGGCCTTAATCGGGTCATACGGACTCCGATTTTCGAAAACTCGGACTCTATTTCGCGTATTTTTCCGAGACGAACGCAATGGCATAGCCCGTTTCCCTTGATTCAGATTTTAGAATTAAATTCTGCCTCAATTTACGTTATAACAGGTTATTGAAAATACGGGTTGTTACATTCTCCCCTCCTTAAAGGATTTCGTCCCCGAAATCTTCAAGTTAGGAAGAACGTATCCTACCATCCAACATCCATCTACTCAAAACATCATCCACGAGCAATCATTGTCCTTACAAGATTCTAAATGTTGTATGAACATATGCAAAGGTGTGTGTATATGTACTTATCTAATGCAAATTTCGTCAATGCAAATTATGTTAGTGAAATGAATCCATATGTATGCAATTCCTAACATAATGTGTAACATCTATATGTGTGCACATAACATACATCCATATGCAACATCCGTGTGATAACACCAAAATTTTCATCCATGAATAAGCAAAAACACTCATGCATATGCAATATGAGGAGCGTGTGAGCCGATCTAGTGCCTAATGTGTATAATGCATCCACGAGTAACCACTTGCAAACACTTGCAACCACTTGCAACCATCAAGCATAACATGTTTCAAACACATGTTCCATCCAAAGGGTTTCTACCTAAGGTTCTCATGACAAGATTAACACGATAAACTAGATAAACATGGATAGCAAAGAGAAAGATATGCTAACAAAGAAAAGAGATTGAGAGTGTACCCTCAAAAAGGAATGAATAAAGCCCACGCATCTTCTCCTCGGTTTCCCAAGTTGCGTCTTCTTTGGCTTCACCCCACTGAACCTCCACCAACTTAACCTCTCGATTCCTTAGCTTCTTGGTCTCCGTCCCCAAGATATGAATCGGAGCTCTCCTCAAGGTAGCCTCTTTCTCCACTTCCACATCTTTCAGAACACTTGGCTCAACAACCTCGGCTGATTCATGTAAACACTTCCGGAGATGCGAGACATGAAAAACATCGTGTACTCCGACAAGCTTCTCGGGCAACTCCACTCTATAAGCCATCTGCCTGATCCTCTCTATAATAGGGAATGGTCCAACAAACCTCGGTGCTAACTTCCCAACGGTTCCAAATCGGACCACATTCCGCAAAGGAGAAACCTTCACGAAAACCATATCCCCAACATCAAACTCCAAATTAGTTCTTCGCTGATCAGCATAGGATTTCTGTCGGTCTTGGGCCGCTTTCATCCGTCTCCGAATCAACTCGACCTTCTCGGATGTATCTCTGATCATATCAGGCCCAAGTATAAGCTCATCTGTAGTCTCCCACCAACATGTAGGCGACTTGCACGGACTCCCATATAAACCTTCAAATGGTGCCATCCCTATGCTTGCCTGATAACTGTTATTATATGCAAACTCAACAAGAGGAAGATGGTCTTCCCAAGTACCACCAAAATCCAGAATACAAAGCCTCAACAGATCCTCGAGTACCCTATTCACCCTTTCGGTTTGGCCGTCCGTCTGTGGGTGATAAGCCGTACTTAGATTCAACCTCGTGCCCATGGCTTCTTGCAAGCTATTCCAGAATTGACTTGTAAAGATTGGGTCACGGTCACTGACTATACTAGAAGGGACTCCATGTAGTCTCACAATCTCACGAAGATATACAGACGCTAGCCAAGATGCGGTCCTCTTGCTCTTCACCGGAATGAAATGAGCACTCTTCGTAAGTCTATCCACTATAACCTAAATGCTCGTATTTCCTTTCCTTGACCTTGGTAGCCCATCGATAAAATCCATGGAAATACTCTCCCACTTCCAAAGTGGAACGTCTAGAGGATGCAATAGCCCACCGGGCTTCTTCGACTCGGCCTTAACTTGCTGGCAAATGATACATCTAGAGACAAACTCTGCCACATCCTTCTTCATCCCAGGCCAAAAGAAAATGCGCTTCATATCTTTATACATCTTATCTCCGCCCGGATGTATAGTCAACTTAGAGCGATGCGCTTCCTCAAGAACTTTTCTTACTAAATCTTCTACCATTGGAACACATAACCTTCCGTCTCTCCTCAGCCAACCCTTGTCATCAATAGAATATCGAGCGAGATGACTAGACGTCTCTCCTCGAATCAACTTATCCATAATCTCAACTATCTGAGGGTCTTCTCTCTGCGAAGCCCCAACTTGATCAAGAAGGGTAGGTCTGAGTTCCAGAGATGCTAAAGAACCGGTCATCGACTCAATCGCCAAAGAGAAATCAAAGGTTGCTACATACTCTAAATTCTTCATCTCAACGAATAGAGGACTGAGAGTCAACCTTTTTCTACTCAATGCATCTGCTACCACATTCCCCTTGCCAGGAGTATAAGTTATCTCAAAATCGTAGGACGCCAAGAATTCCATCCATGTTTGTTGCCTTAGATTCAGATCCTTCTGAGAAAAGAGATACTTCAATGACTTGTGATCAGTATAAAGCTCAAATCTTTCTCCCAGAAGATAATGGCGCCAAGCCTTGAGTGCATATACTATTGCTGCCAACTCAAAGTCATGAGTGGGATAATTCTTCTCATGCACTTTGAGTTGTCTACCGCCAAAGCATATCACTCTTCCTTCTTGCATCAGAACAGCTCCTAACCCCGTGCCACATGCATCGGTGTATACTGTAAATAACTTCCCTCCATCGGGCAAAGCTAGAACAGGTGCTGATGTGAGAGCTCTCTTGAGCTTCTGAAAAGCAAGCTCGCATTCTATGCCCCAAGCAAAAACTAAATTCTTCTTCATCAATTTAGTGAGAGGAGCGGAAATCTTCGCGAAGTCCTTGATGAACTTCCGGTAAAAGCCTGCAAGACCTAGAAAACTTCTCACTTCGGTTGCATTCCTTGGAGTCTTCCAATCCTGAACTGCAACTACCTTAGCGGGATCCACCGCTAAGCCTTGCTTAGATACTATATGCCCAAGGAATCTAACTTCCCTTCTCCAAAAGTGACACTTGGAGAACTTGGCCTTCAACTGAAGCGCTCTAAGCGTATCCATCACCTCCGCGAGGTGCCTTGCGTGCTCTTCCTCATCCTTAGAGAAGATCAGAATATCATCTACGAAGACCACGACAAACTTGTTCAAGAACTCCCTGAACACCCTACTCATCAAGTCCACGAAATATGCGGGTGCATTAGTCAAGCCGAACGGCATGACAAGCCATTCGAAGAATCCATCTGGCGTTCTGAACGCAGTCTTGTCTATACTATCTTCAGCTACCCTGAGCTGATGGAATCCAGTAGCAAGATCAAGCTGAGAGAAAACAGAAGCACCGACAAGCTGGTCAAAGAGATCATCAATCCTCGGTAACGGGTGTCAGTTCTTCTTAGTCAGCTTATTCAACTCTCGATAGTCAACACAAAGTCGGAGAGAACCATCTGCCTTGGTAGCAAATACCACAGGCGCTCCCCATTCAGATATACTTCGTCTAATGAAGTTCTTCTCAAGCAACTCCTTCACTTGCTTACTTAGCTCCCTCCTTTCACGCGGAGCCATGTGCCGAACGGGAAAAAAAACCGGCTTTGCATTATCCACCAGATAAATGCGGAAATCAATCTCTCGCTTAGGGGGCAACCCCCTAACTTCATCGAAAACATCCGGATACTCTCGAACCACTCTCACAGACTGAAGAGTTTCCATTGACGAGTCGAGTGATTCAAGATAGCACAACATGACGGGACCTCTCGGATTACAAGAAATTTCTAGGGGGTTTCCGAGGCGAGTCACGAGCCTCACAACCCTATGCTCACAATCAAGAATGGCTCCATATCTGGACAGCCAATCCATGCCCAATATCAATCCGTATCCCCTAAAACCAAGAACATAAGCACTACACAAGAACTCTACACTCAGTATAGAGATCCTCAAATCCCCACATATCATAGACAGATGGGCGGAACCTCCAATAGGATTTTAGACACAGACGGGATCATCTACCAAGCTAGTACTAAGGTGCAAACTATCAACAAGATCAGATGAGATAAAGCTATGCGATGCACCAGAATCAAACAAGGTACGAACTGGAAAATCGGAAATATATACAAGGCTCTCAACAGAAATACTACCTCGATCGGGAACTGGAGCGGTATTGAGAGCATGAACTTGCCCTCCTGAAGGTCCAGCACGCTGAGTCTGACCCTGGCCTTGCCCTTGCTTCTTCGGGCAATCCTTACTGAAATGTCTAGTCTCACCGCAGAAAAAGCATTCACCATTCTTCCTTTTCCTCTTCTTACAATCCTTAATAAGATGCCCAACTGAACTGCAATAATGGCATTTCCCCTTGTTGTTCTTGCACTTGTTGTTGTTCCCCTTGTTGCCTTGACTCTTGTTCTTGTTCTGATTGCCTTGACTGCCCTGACCACTTGGATTACCCTGATTTCCTTTCCACTGGGAATCAGTCTTCTTGGCTTGAGTATCATTCATCTTGATCTCTTTCTTGACATCCCCCTGAAGTAACGCCATATCAACCAAGCTCTCAAACGTGGCCCCATGGGGAATATGTGACATAGCCAATCCCTGCAATGGCTCATTCAATCCTCTAGCAAAACGAAGAGCCTTCTTCTGAGGAGTATTCACCATATCCAAGCCAAAACGAGCTAACTGATTGAACTTGTTCACATATTCTTTGACAGACATATCTCCTTGTTTCAAATTATGAACCTCTCCATTTGCAGATTCTCCTCAGCAGAAGATTGAAACTTAAGCACGAACCTTGCCCTGAGATCGGCCCAAGTCCCAACAGGCCTAGTACCATTGGTGACTTCCCACCAATAAGCGGCTTCATCCTTCATAAGCCAAACCGCCAACAAGATCTTCCTCTGCTCGTCTAACCCAAAGATAGCAAATAAATCCTCGGTCTCTTTCAACCAATTTCTGGCCTCTACAAAAGTCTCAGTGCCTTGAAAGTTCTTGCCACCCATTGCTTTGAAATCTTTGCAAGTCTTTGCGAAGTCAGCTTGAGGATGCTGAGGAGGAGGAGGAAGAGGAACCTCAGCGACAGGAGGAGGAGGAACATCTGCGGGGACGGCTTCGGTCGACCTAGCCTCCAAAAGTCTCCTATACCAAACAGGTACGTGTACTCCCTCCGGAATAGCAAAGTTATCGGCCATACTGAAAACGAAGAAAAAGACCGATTCAGAATGGAGAAAAACGAAGGAATTTTTCTAATGGCTTTTTGGGGAATAGCCTTTAAAATAAACTAGACTTTTCTTTGGAAAATACTTTATACTTGGTTTTGAAAATAGTTTTCCAAAAGTTTTCTAAAAACCTTTTTGTTCCTTCTCGTAAACCATATGCTCTGATACCAAATGTAACACCCCACCTCTGCGAGGGTGGCTCTTGCAAGCACTCTGACTTTGGAGGGGCGTTTGAATCAGGTAAACATGCATAATAATATATCAAGGCAGAACAAGAACATATGTATATATGTAAACAGAGTAAATAACATAGATAAAACAGCGGAAGATTTCAAACCATTTCAAAACAAGTCTGGTACAACATAATGTCAACTTTCCAAATACACAAGTCCAGATAAAAACAACATTGCTGAAAAACTGAAATACATAAGTACTATCCCCAAAATAAGTGATAGCCATAGCTAGCTTCATGTCAAGACCGTACATGAGCTAAAATCCCACAAGCAAGTGATCAGGAATCCAAGCTAAGCTCCAATATTCCCTCCTTGAGAACCGGAGGGGAAACGGAAGAAAAGAGGCGAAAGAAAACAGGTCAGTCAAAAAGACTGAGTAAGCCCTACTACAATCAATGTAAACTGATAAAGTTAACTGGCATGATGAAAGATGGGATGAACATAAGGATAACAACATACTAGCATGGTGATTAACTAACAAGGTAGATAAAGGTGTCATCGCATAATCAGGTTTAAGATTTTGCACCACAGGTGTACTAGCAAACTAACATGACTTGAATAAACAAGTATTGATCCCTTAGCCCAAGCTTTGGACCAATAACATGAGGTGACCCTAATACGAGGTCCAATAACATGAAGTGACCCTAATACGAGGTCCAACCAAACGGTCTAGTCGATCGGCTCCCTAAGCCTAACTCGTCACGTGTTGGTGTCAATACGGCCCCAAACATAATTGTAATCAGACTGTGCAGGGTCTCCCGTCGGGTGTATCAAGCCCTAGGGTGGCAACCCCTGGACACCATAAACATAAGTGCACAGTCTCGATCTACTGGTACCCGTGCATGCTTTCCCCGGCTTCGTACTATGTGCACGACCATGGTCCGCCCGGAACTACACCGGCGTACCACTCTGCCGTCGCTTTTGGTCACTTACCTCCAGTCCAGTAATCGTGCCCCCGCCCTTGCCTAGTCCCTAGGGTCATAATGATACAAACTTGGGATTACTGCTGGAGTATACCCCCATTGCTAGGATTTTTCTAGTGGGTTAAGTACGGTTTAACCCTCTTGCTAATCATGGATTAACTTGATTAAGTGTAACGATGAGTTCACAACTTAACCCTGATTAATCTACCAAGCCCAAATTGGTTAAGTACTAAGTGGACCATGACTTAACCCTAATCATGAGGCATTAATTAATTTAATGCGCCTTAACCTCTCACATTAGACTTTGTTGCGGTTACTAGTTAAGCCGGTCGGTTCCGGGTAGCTTTACACCACAACTAGGTCTAACCTCGGGTTCAAGGTACAACATGACCAACTTCTCACATTGGGTCCTATTGTTTGTAGCAACTAGTTAAGCCGGTCGGTTCCGGGTAGGTTTACGCTACAAACTCAACCCAACCTCGAGTTGGTCACACTTATCTTTTCTAAGTGTCATGTCCATCATGTTTCCAAAACATGTTACAAGTTTTCAAGCATTTGGGTAGACCTAACTTAATAGGTAAATTCCCAAAGGGTAGACCTAACTTAATAGGTAAATTCCCAAGCTTATTTTTTTATGTCTTTTAAGTTTACCCAACCCCAAACGCAATCCCATCGCTTACATATCGCAATAGCGCATAAAGGATAGAAAGAGGGAACTTGACATAATCATGACATAAAGGTGTTGAAGCCACAAGTTTAACATGGTGGCATATGAAATGTACATATGTTCATATACTTGCGTATTACATTTTAGGACTCAAAAGCATGCATAAAACCAAACTTAGCATATTGGTGATACATGGTGATAAATGACATGTAGAAATGGCCATAAGTTCGCATTTAGCCTCACATGCAAGTTATCATAAGAGATATGATAACTTACATGTTGCCAAAATGCAACCTTTAGCATAAAGCTTGAAGCTTTAGGCTCATAAACCCAAGATAATCTTGCATAACATGATAACATGAGTGAGATGATCAACCCAAACTTGCATTCATAACATGGCAACTTGCATATCATAACATAGCAAACTTGCATACATAACATGATAGACTTGCATATTACATCATAGTAAACTTGCATATCATATCATAGCATAATGATCAAACACAACTTGCATCATTCATTAACTTTAGAGTTTAAGTATGAAAGTAGAAAAGGGCTTACAATGCTTATGAAGACACAAAAATATGACAAAGCCCTTATGCAACCAATTAAACCCAAAATGCAAGCTTCAATAGAAAAACCCTTAAGCCAAAATGATCAAAACTCTTTCTTTATGATGCAAATATAGAAACTTGACTTGAATGCAAGCTAATGATGCTCATACAAGCTTGAAAACACTTGTATGCATGGAAAATATCATAGAAATTTATTTAGGAATTTTATGAAGAGAGTGGAGGCCATGAGAGGATTGATTTTGCCATAGTTTAGTTATATGAATGAATAATGATGATTTAGGGTTAGGTTAGGGCCTTATTTATAGAGATTAGGACTAGTTCTAGCCTTAGGATTAAACCCTAGTTCCAATCTCAGCCCTTAAAACCGAATCTGGCCCCCAAACTCAACACAAACCCAAAATGGTGCACCAGGCAAAACTGCCCGGCTGGACCAAGTCGACAGCCAAGTCGACAGGGCTGTCGACTTGGGTCCAACCAAGTCGACTCCCAAGTCGACAGGGCTGTCGACTTGGGTGCTCTGGCGGGAATTTTCCCGCCTGCCCCAATATGACCTAATTTCCCAAATTCAAACTTGAATTTGAAATCTGTTTTTACTTTGAAATTTTCTGAAAACTTCGTTGGGCCTCAATCGGGTAATACGTACTCCGATTTTCGAAAACTCGGACTCTATTTCGCGTATTTTTCCGAGACGAACGCAATGGCATAGCCCGTTTCCCTTAATTCAGATTTTAGAATTAAATTTTGCCTCGATTTACGTTATAACAGGTTATTGAAAATACGGGTTGTTACAATAATTATAGATAACACAATAACATGTAATAGAAAAAAGAAACAGAAGCACGAAGCACCAAGCTGGAAACTCAGTACGAAACCATGGGGATGAATTCTTCTGTACCCAACTCCGGTGTTCCCATGTGCCGGATCAATCTTGTCCATTGATTTGCACAAAATCCAATGATTTTGAGTGGATTGTTGGACCCGTTCATTAGATTATTAATAATATGTGTGGTTGATGTGTGGTAGTGATTTGTCGGACACACGGGAACATTGGAGTTGGGTACAGGAGAATTGATCCCGAAACCATGATTTTAAAGTATTATTATTATCTTGTCTTTTGTATATTGCAGTTGATATCCAGGTATTATAATCAGCTTGAAATAGAGGATGGTTTAAATTCCATGATCAGATAATATTAAACAAGAAATAGGAAAGTCAAAATGAAACACAAACTACCTGTTAAGAATACCCAGAAATATTGTGCCTGTTGTCTTTTGCTCAACACTCCTAAGAATACATGCAGCGTTTTCATTAATTAATATAATGAGAAATATTGTGCAAATAAGAGACCTGTTAAGAAGAATGCAAACAAATTTGTTGATGCTAGGCTACTTCGAGTCTATACTAGATGAACATGGCTACTTCCAAATGGCGTTTAACCTGAAGAAACAAATGGGAATTGATAATAACCAAAAATATATAAAATGGCAAAATTCAACAAATGGGAATTGATAATACTGGAGAATATAAAACAGTATGATCTGATGAATGTTTTAAGGACATATGTGTATCAATAATGATACTTCAGCATTGCAGTCTTCGGTACAAAGCTTATCACCTATTTTAACAAAGCCTAATGCTTCGTTTATCAGCTCTTTCATTGGACTAAATTCACTCAGCTTCGCACAGTTCATAATACTGGGCACTTCATTAACAACCTCATTGCTAACAACTCATGTAGCAATGTTATCTAATTGCACTTCCTCACCAGCTACTACATTGGTACCAAAACCACCCTACTTACTTGCCTCATTCAACCCATCAAGCACCTAAAAACTGTTAGCCTGAAGCAGATTACTTTTACTTACATTGATAATGATTCTAGTTAGGTTTGCAGCTTGAGCCACAATTTCCTTTTCACCAGTTCTGTTCATCTCATCAACAAGTACTGCCTTGCCTTTGTCCTATTCACCCTAGTCCGTTGAGCTTTCTGACTCACAACTGCTTCAAGAATAGTGCTCTTATATGCAACTTCCGCCAAGTCTATTTTTGTATTCACAATGTCAATACTAGCTCTGTCACATTGCCATTACTCTCTTATTCTCTATATAAGAAAGGGAAGCACAGATTCAAAAATGATTTCTTCATACTTTGCAAGGTTACAACATGTAGATTTGTATATATGCCTAGTTCTCTATACATACCCTAAAGCATGATTTTCAGTGCCATGTTATTGTATACCACAGTTAATGGAGACTAGAACTGGATATTAGCTAGATAAATGCTGAAAGTAGAACCTCTCCTTTGCATGAAACAGTCATGTATACCCTGCTAATCAAATTTGAAAGATGAGTGATGGTGCAAAATAAGCAGGTTAAAACATATGAACGACTTTTGTGTTGTACAAGCTCATTGCATGAACTATCATGATGCTTGGCTATAACTGCAATTTACATTCGGTCGGCATATGCAATTATACAATAGCATGCACAATATATAATATGGAGGCAAAATACACAAAAGACTACTAGAATGTTAAGCAAGAAAATGGACCATAAAGGGCATTATAGAATATGAACTTGAAGAATAACACCACCATGCAAGATATACCCAACTATACTGACCAAACATATGTATTGATGTATATAATTTGATCTAAGTATTAAATATAGTATGCAATGAAAGAAAGCATATAAAAAAGCAATACTACCATCATAAGTTAACACAAGAAGAATTCAGTTCAAATACTAAAGACATCAAGGGTTCTCATGCACTAACCATCAATTTCAGCACAAATGAAAAACACTACGTATTAGTGAGGTGTCAACTACAGACATTGTTTTTAAAAGGTAAATTGATGGATAGATATGCATGTTTTATAAGTGCAGATTGATGAGGTAGCAAACTAAACTTATAAGTTTATAACTATAGCTATTGCAACACAATTTGATATTATTCTAACACATTGAAGCATGCATTGCAATAGACAAAAATTAGCACAGCTATGGAAACATTTTAGTTGGTAACGCCTTGAATTTTTGTTGTAGTAAACTATCTATGGCGTAGTGTAAGTCTAGAGGTTCAGTTTGTTGTTCAACATGATGAAACGAGGTTCATGTCAATCTCGATTCTACACCAATTTGACATTTATAATTTGAAGTCTATGCTACATTTTGGTATAAAATCTAGACAAATTAATTTTCACAATGTATCAAAATTAACATGCCCTAATCTAGAATGCCATATGTTAGAATAGTCAACAATATAAGCAGAAGATTCACTTTTATTCATATCAATGTTAGGTACAATAATGGTTGCATCTACTAAATACCATCACACACATATCCTCTTCCTACATACACTCCATTCTTTGATAATACTAACTTATCATCCATAAAGGTTAATTTAAATCCATGTTTGCTAAGTAATGGTCCTGAAATCGGGTTTTTACGAATTTCTGGAACATGGAAAACGTCACCCAAGGTAAGTTCCTTTCCAGAAGTTAGTTTCAGCACAACTTTTCCCTTACCTTCGACCTTTGATGCAGATGAATTGCCCATGAAAATTTTTTCATCACCGGTTGCAATTTTATAGGTTGTAAACATCCACTTATTAGCACATATGTGTTGAGTGACTCCCGTGTCTACAAATAATTCCTTCAAGTTACCAACAAGATTGCATTTTGATATTACTGCACATAAATCCATATTAGCAACGCCTTCTGAAACGTCATCCATATTTGCTTCTAACTTCTTCTTTTTGGGTGTGCAGCAATCGACTACTTTGTGCCCCTTCTTCCCAAAGTTATGATAGGAACCCTGAAATTTCTTCGAATTTTTAAGAACATTCTCCTATTTCCTCTTGTTAGATTTTTCTGACTTAACTATATTTGCTTTGGCAGCCATATTCTAAGAAAGCTTTTTCTCATAATTTTATCTTATCTTCCTCAATTCTTAGCCATACTATGAGTTCTTCCATTGTCATTTCGTTACGCTTGTGTTTAAGGTAATTCTTGAAGTCCTTCCAAGAAGGAGGCAGTTTCTTAATGGTTGCGGCAACTTGGAAAGGTTCGCTAAGAGTCATCTTTTCATCTTCTAGTTGACAATTGATAAGTTGTAATTCTTGAGTCTGACTGATCACCATCTTTGAATCTACCATTTTGAAGTCGAGAAATTTTCCAACGGTGAACTTCTTCATGCCTACATCTTCGATTCTGTACTTCTTTTCCAAAGCAAACAGAATTGTTTGGATGTAGCAACACTACAGTAAACATTGTAGAGGCTATTATCCAGGTCATTCAGAATATAGTTTTTACACATAAAATCTTAGTTTCTTTAGATATTAAGTGCCTCTACTTTGGTTACATCGGGTTCTAGTTCACCAATCACAACAACACTTCAGTCAGAAACTCGGCGAGTCCCAATGTTGTCAGATAAAACAACATTTTATGTTTCCAACGCTTGAAGTCCATACCGTTGAATTTCTCTGGTTTTTCTCCATGTGATAGAGCCACTGTATGAATCGCAGGCGCAGGCTGAGCGTTGGCCACTGTTTGTGTTGGTGTAAAGTTCTTATTGTTGTTTTGCGACATCATCGTCTACAGCAATCAATATTGTTAAACGTAAGTACCAAAATATATTACGAAAATGATGGTAACTTAGCAAATTGTTACCAAAAAATGCAGCATTCGCACATCGAAATGCATTGCTAAAAATATCTACGACGGAAACCGTGACCAAATCCGCAACTACTTGTAATGGTACAGAACCGTTACAAAAATCAAAATAGGATAAAGTACCTGGTAGAAATGTCTGAGTCTAAAGTAAATTATTTCCTTAAAACAATATTGCCACCATATGCACTGAAGAAATTTGCTTCCCAGGGTAAAACGGAACAATGACGAACTAAAGAGATTACAGAACCAAGAACTAATTGTATTGCAGAAGAAGAGAAAACAAGAAGAATTCCGGACGTTTAATCTCATTTTCTATCTGTCTTTATATAGGATGGAGGAAGTGCCTATTCAGATGGTCTTGGCCCCTGGAAAGGGTACGACCCTTTAACCAAGCGGTGCGACCGCACATACGCGCATCTGGGTGCACTCGACCCAAAGAGAAGCAGTCGCATGTAGCCACTGTCCATTCGCATCAACACACCCATTCAAAAAACTAGCCATTGTAGCAAGCCCAAATGGCATTCATTAGCCCATCTATTTACAAGACCCCGAAAGCCTTAAGGCCCAAGGCCCTATCTATGACTTTTAATAATAATATTAGAACCCTAATGCCTTTGAACTCACATGCCTCAAGCCTCTACAAGCCCACATGCTCTTCTTTATTTATTTATTATACAAGTAAGACTTTTGTGTATATGAAGAAAGTGGCATAAAAATTCCATAATGTGGGACTTTGTTTTGCCTCTCTTCTTCCAATTCCTTGCCTCTCTTCTTCCCAAATCACTCTTTCATGACTCGTTTATGTCCAACAGTCTGCACATGAAGATTTGTTTGAGAAGAAATAATCAAGCCTCATCATGATGCTTTTCTAAGTTAAAAAAGAGGTAGGTTTGAGATCAACATAGGCTTAAGTTGGTCTTTCAGGCTGGTGGCATATTACTTAGGCTGTGTTTGATTTGGATCAAATTGTCTTTAATTGATCCCCTAATTACTTATGAAAAAGTTGAGAAATAATAATAGTTGAAAAATTGATTTTCAATCCCTGATTTGTTCTATTTTTAGGTACTTAACATTGTGATGGAGACAAGTAAATGTCAATTAGTGTATACATCGAGTCAACTAAAGAATATCCTACTGATAGACAATGAAATTCAAACTTCTATTATTTAAAATTGAACAAAAAATGTCAGCCTTTATGTGTAGCTCCTTCTCATCATGTCTTTGCAAAAATAAATATTGAATTAAATGTGCATATGAACATAATCTTATATGTAATAAAACCTTTACGTCTAACATGTTATTGCATTTAAATGGTAGGAACATATGCAATTGCATCGTATCACATCAATAGTTTGAATGCAATTTTAAAAGAATAGATAATTCTGGTATTATGCCCTCGTTCTTTTTAGAACTCTATTAAATTGATAATATACCAGCATAGTTATATCCATAGATATTAATAAAACAATTCTCAAAACATAGTGATAATAAACACAAATCATGTTAGTCAATTGTCGAGATTTTTCATCATCCTGTCGTGTAAGAAGACCCAAATCCATCGATTATAGAAAAAAGGCTAGCATTGCCTAACACAAAAATTGGACATTTCTTTTACATTGTAAACTTCCAACCATTCAAATGATATTAGAAAACAAAGTTTTTTAATTTGAAATTATCACTGACAACATTTTGCATAACCTCACAGTATATTGTTAATGTTAAATATTTTTGGTTTGAGTTTGTTTTTTAAGAGGGAAGGAAGAAAAAAAGATTAATCTCACATCATGGGAACTTAAGGAAGTATTCTAGTATATGAATAGCTTCCGCATGAGGATGTAGGGATTTTGGGGCTCCCAAATGTTTGCTTTGTGTGAGGAGTGAAGTCATGCACCAAATACGTGTGTTCCGCTGTTGCCGTCTGTTCGATAGAACGGAACCGTGTACGGGTTTCGGGTCTAGATTCAATAAACATTTTTGGATAAAATTTGAAAACATTAATGTGCTGATTTTCAGCCCATTACAGACTCGAAAATTAAATTGAAAAGGATGGGAAATCTATAACATTTTTCTGTCGTTACAAATGAAAAGACGCACGGTTTGATTTCAAATGGATATGGTTGTTTGTAACAGTTGCAAACTGTTCCAAATGATCACAACGCTTGGTGATTGGACACTTCCCTTCGCTCCTATAAATAGCCACACCTAAAAACTGTTCCAAACAACTTCTTGTTCTTCTTCAAGAAACTTTGCAATGCCATAAACTATTGCAAAACAGTGTGTCATCGCTCTGTTCTATAACGGCTTTAAAGTGTTACAAATTCAGAAAGTGTTGCAGATTTTTTATTCTTCTTCCTCTTCATTATGTTCTTTGCTTGCTTCATCATAAATCAAATACTAGAGTGTTCTTGGTCAGATCAAATTTGTACAAACTTTGAATTCGATTACGCTATTCCAAGGCTTCACTGAATCCAAAAAGTCGATAGTTCAGTTACCCATTTGTACGTGGTGGGTTAAAAAATTGTCTGAAAGAATATATTCCATATATCCTTGAAGTCTGAAGTACAACAATGTCTTCCTCTTAATCATCACGAACCGCAAATTTTCTAACAAATTACCAGACAATGTTCTTCAACTATGGAAGGTTCGAGCACACTACAGATTATGAATCATCATTTAACTCGATTGGAGCAGTCTGATGGAGATGATTTTACTCATTGGCAAAAGACGATGAAATTCCTTTTTATCATTGTCAAATTGATTAATAATTTAGAACATGGATTGCAATTTATACCAGAGGAAATTGATAAGCATGATATTCTAATGGTGAAACGTGCAAAGCGCAAAGTGAACGATTTTCTATGCAAAGGGCAAATTCTGAATGCATTGTCTACTCCAGTCTATAACGCTCATAGGGCCTTGGAAACTGCAAAGATACTCTGGACTTCATTAGAAAGCAAGTATCGCATATCCGAGGCAAGTAACAAGAAACTTTTTATTTGTAATTTTATAGATTTTAAAATGGTCGCCAACAAGTCCATGGTTGGACAAGTAAGAGAAAACTTACTATTAGTAAATCAACTTAAAGATATTGGAATAGATCTCCCTAAATCTTTTGTTGTTGGAGTTACAATTTACAGACTTCTACATTATTGGAAAGATTATAAGAAAAAATTGACGCTTGCATAAACAAATTATGATTTAGACGGGTTACAGCATCATCTTTGTATTGAAGAGGATTCTCGTAAACGCGAAAAATGATAATCCACAAACTGAGTATCACTTTAAGGTAAATAATATTGAAATTATTGAAATTTTAAAGCCTAAGAATGAGGCACAGTTTAAGAAGCAAAATCATTCCAAGAACAACAAAAAGAAAGGTGTTTGTTACTATTGTAACAAAGCCGACCACTTTGCCCAGACTGTATATGCGGAAGAAATAACAAGAAAATGAAAGTGGTCAAAGAATCACTTGTAGCTCTAGTACAAGAGGCGAACTCCGTTAGTGGCATTGATAATGACTGGTGACTTGATACTAGAGCAACAATTCACATTTCCAAAGACCGTAATATGTTCAAGAATTACAAATAGAATAATGGAGAAACCAACGAAGTTGCCGGCGTAAACAAAGTTATAAGCGAAGTTTTGGGAAAAGGCACTATATAACTTACATTCACCTCTGGAAAAATTCTTAGATTAATCAATGTATTGTTTATATCCGATATGTGTAAGAATTTGGTATCTGGATACCTTCTTAACAAAGGAGAATTCAAGATGGTGTATGAGTCTGATAATCTTGTATTGTCCAAGAACCAAAAATTCATTAGATAGGGATATTCTTGTAGTAACATGGTAAGTTGAATCGAATAAAGGAATCTTCTGTTTGTATTGTTGATTTAGTTAGTTTATTGCATGATAGATTAGGACATGTTAATTATATATCAATTAAAAATATGCATATATTAGGATTAATTTTTGATTGTGATCTCGATACTATCTCTAAAATTGGAACACATATTCAAGCGAAAGTACACAGAAAATCCTTCAAATTTGTATAAATGAATATTGGATTTTTTGATTTGGTATATAAAGATGTGGGTGACCTAAAAAGTCATATCACTTATGGTTGTAACCAATACTATATAACATCCATTGATGATTATACTCGATATGTGTATGTATATCTAATGAAAACTAAAGATGAGGCTTTTAATAAACTCAATATTTACAAAGTAGAGGTTGAAACACAATTAGAAGTTAAAATTAAAGTGTTACATTTGGACCATGGTAGTGAATACTTTTCAAATGAATTCATCTTGTTTTGTAAACAACATGGTGTGGTTTATCAATGCACCACCTCATATGCACCCAACAAAATGGTGTTGCTGAGAGGAAAAATAGAACTTTAGTAGAAATGGTTAATGTCATTCTCATAAGTTCAAATTAACCTTATGACCTATGGGGTGATGTTATGTTATCCGCGTGTTGCATTTTAAATAGGATACCACTTAAAAATAATAATATTTCCCCTTATGAATTATGGTTTAACAGAAAAACTAAACTTAACAGACTTAAAGTTTGGGGTTGCTTAGCATTTGTTTGAAAACCATATCTTAAACAACCAAAGTTAGGAAATAGGGCACTTAAATGTGTTTTCATAAGATATTCACTTAATAGTATAAATTATAGGTTCCTTATTCTTGGCACTTTAAAAGTTATAGAATCTGTAGATGTAGAATTCTTTGAAAATAAAACTACTGAGATTTCATTGAGATCGTCTAGTCTAGAACCTAATATGACTAATGATATCAATGACAATGAATATTCTCCTGCCCAAAATAACAAGGAAGTATCAGTACCAAAATAATAGTATTGAACACAGGGGAAGTAAAAAATCGAGAATAGAAAAGGACATGGTCCTGACTTCATATCATATCTTGTAGAAGACTATAAAGACGAAGTCCTTAATGTAACAAGATATGCAATGAACGTCGATGACGATCCAAAAAGTTATTCTAAGGCTATGAGTTTTAGGTATTCTATTTTATGGAAAGAAGCTATCAATGATGAATGAATTCCATAATGTTAAATCAAACTTGGGTTTTAATTGATTTACCTCTTGATGTTTAACTTATAGGATGTAAATGGATATTCAAGAAAAAGTTGAACATAAATGGATCCATTGATAAGTTTAAAGCCAGATTAGTTGTTAAAGGATATAAGCAAAGACGTGGAGTAGATTATTTTGATGCATATGCTCTAGCTGCTCGCATATCTTTTATGCGTTGTTTAATAACATTTGCATCAATTCATAATTTGGTCATACATCAAATGGATGTAAAGATAACTTTTCTAAATGGAGATATAGAAGAGGATATATATATATATATATATATGAAATAAAACTGAAGGTTTCAAAACCCCAGGCCAAGCAAAAAAAGCTTGCAAATTAATAAAATCTCTTTATGGGATGAAGCAAGCTCCCATTCAATGACATGAAAATTTTGATAAAATTGCACTGTCATATGGATTCATTGTTAATGATGCTGATAAATGTATTTATAACAAATCGAATAACAATGGTTATGTTATAATATGTTTATACATTGACGACCTGCTGATATTTTGTTCTAATATATCTTATGTGAATGAACCTAAGAAGCTTCTATCTTCTAAATTTGATATGAAAGATCTAGGAGAGGCTAACGTAATTCTAGAAATTAAAATCATTAGAAAAGAGGAGGGTAATTATTAACTCAATCTCGTTATATTGAGAAGTTCCTACAGAAGTATGGTCATTATAATGATAAACCAGCACCAACTCCTTTAGATTCTAATATTAAATTAGAAAAGAACATTATGTGTACTATTTCTCAACTAGAGTATTCCGGTGTTAGTGGGAGTCTTATGTATGTTATGCATTGTTCTAGACCTGTAATAACCCGGAAAATCTGAGCTAATTTAATTTTTTTTATTTTGGCGATTTTAATGAATTTTGAATATTTAAAATGAATTATTTTAAATAATAACGAAGAGAAATTTATTTTGAATAGAATTAGAAAGTATATATTTATATAGATTGACGTTAGAATATAAATATTTATTTTAAATTATAAAAGGAATTGAGAATGGCGCGGTAGTTCGAAAATTCGATTTCAAATTTCAAATGAATGTACAGGATTCAAAATAAACCGGATTTCAGTGAAACCAAAAATATTAGAATCTATTTGATAATATCTTTCCAACGAATCCAAAAAATTGAAATTTCATAGCGGGAATAAAAAGTTATGTCCAGCTGAAAATTCAGAATAGTCACTGTGGAATTCTGGCCTTTAAAAATGGCCATTTTTCAAATGGTCTCAGAATTCGATGAAATTAGTTTTGTTACGACCGTATCGTCTATACGAAGCTAGAAAATATTTTCCGGGATCCGTATGTAGCCTCAGTAAATTAAAATGTGCGTTCATATTTCAATATATAGATTTATATTTTGATTTTAATGGAAACTGATCGTAACAAGCGAATTGGCTTGCGAAACATATCTCATCGTGTTCGAAATAGGGGTAATTAGCTAGGGGCGACAGTCGTTGGGTCTCGATTGGGATTCGAACAGAAAGTCAACCTTTCGAAAATAAAATAATTAAATTATATATATATACATTTAAACTCCCCCCCCCTCTCACTTTCTCTCTCCCCGACTGTCGTTCTGAAATTAAAAAAAAAACTAACCCTAGTCCGCCGCCGCTGTTCGCCGTCACCCCCCCCCCCCACACACACACACACACAAGCAAGCGCCGTCGGCGATCCCCACCACCGCCCTTCTCCCTCCCCCCCCCCCCCCCACGACCGAACCTAAAACCCTCGAGCCGCCTAAAACCGCCACGTCAGTCCCCTAGCCTCCTCCACCGACCTACTGTCGCCCCCTTCCACCACCTGCGCCCCTTCCCGCGTGTAATAACCCGAAAATCTGGGCCAGTTTAAAATTTTTATTTTGGCAATTTTAGTGAATTTTGATTATTTAAAATGAATTATTTTAAATAATATCGACGAGAAATTTATTTTGAATATAATTCGACATATATATTTATATACGTCGTCGTTAGAATATAAATATTTTTTTTTAATTATAAATAGAATTGAAAATGGCGCGGTAGTTCGATAATTCGATTTCAAACTTCAATTGAATGTAGCGGGTGCAAAACAATCCGAATTTTAGTGAAACCAAAAATATTAGGATCTAATCGAGGATATCTTTCCAACGAATCCGAAAAATCAAAATTTCATAGCGAGAATCAAAAGATATGTCCAGTTGAAAATTCTGAATAGTCGCTATGGAATTCAGGCCCTTAAAAATGGGAATTTTGCAAACGACCTCGGATTTTGACGAAACCACTTTTGTTGGATCCGCAGTGTCAAATTATGCTAGATTCCAAATTTCATAATTTTCTGAATCAATAGGTGAGCGTGGCAAAGGAAAACGTGTTTGACCGGTTTTAGTTGATTTTAATCGACTGGAAAATGGCCATTTTTCCAACGGTCTCAGAATTCGACGAAAATAGTTTTGTTAGGACCGTATCGTCAATACGAAGCTAGAAAATATTTTTTTGGAATTTTTAGAGTTAGTATGTGACCCCGGTAAATTGAAACGCGCGTTTAAATTCAGTATATAGAGTTATATGTTGATTTTGACGAAAACTGATTGAGACGATCGAATCAGCCTACGATACATATCCCATTATGTTCGGAATGGGGTGAAACGCTATGGACGACAGGCAGTGGGCCTCGTTTCGAGGTTGAAATAAAAAGTCAACTTAAAGGAGAATTAAAAATAATTAAATAATTAAATATAATAAAACCTCACCCCTCTTTCTCTCTCTCTCTCTCCTCTATTCATACCGAACAGAAAAAAAAAGGGCGAACGACGGGGGGGCCAAGACCGCCGCCGCCGCTGCCACCAGGGCCGCCGCGCCCTAGCGCCGACCCCCCAAGGGTCCTCCGCCCCTCTTCCCCTTCTCCTCCACCTCGAGACCTCCTCCCCTCGTTCTCCTCTCCCTCCTCTTCTGAAACCCACGCCCCCGACCGCCTACACCGACGCCGCGACCCCCCTGGCCCCACCTTCGCCTGCTGCGCCCCCTTGACGCCGGCCACCACCTCCTCCAACCACGTGGACCCCCTTTCTTGGCCAAAGACACAATTTTTATCGAGTTCCAAGCTTGCTATTTAGACCGTGTGCCTCTCCGACGCTTTATCGAGCCCCTTTCAACCAATGTGAGTTTTTTTTCAGTTTTTAATTTATTTTATAGAAGTAAAAATATGATTTTTATATTTTGAAAGAATTAAAAATATGATTTTTATATTTTTAAGGTATTAAAAATATAATCTTTACTATATAGAAGATGTAAAAATATGATTTTGTTTATGTAGAGAATAAAAAAATATAACTTCTGCATGATAGGAATATTAGAAACATCATCTTTATATATGTAGCAAAACAAAAACGTGATTTTTATAGCGATGAAACTTTTATTTGAAAAGACGAGATTTTTATAAATGAAAAGATTAGATTTTTAAATTTGAAAAGGCGAAATCTTTATATAGAGAATAGCGTTGTAAAAATAGAATTTTTATCTATATAGTAGCGGTATAGAAATGCGATTTTTATCCATATGGATTTGAAGTAAAAATTCGATTTTTATATATTGAATAGCGAAGTAAAAATTCGATTTTTATCTATTGAATAGCGAAGCAAAAATTCGATTTTTATATATTGAATAGCAAAGTAAAAATTCGATTTTTATATATTGAATAGCGAAGTAAAAACGTGATTTTTATATATGTAGTGAATACGGGCAACGAAAGCGACAAAAGGCGAGAATGGCGATGATTTCCCTAAATGAAGTGTCGTGGAAGTTGGATAGCTATCGGTGAGAATTTCTCACTCTAAATTTCTTTTTCTAGTTATATATATATATATACTAGGATGTAGACGGTGTTTAGTAGCACCCGACACCCGTCATCCACAGACCATGGATGGCTTGTTTGTTAAATTGTTTGGTTGTGTAGTTGGTTAGATTTTTTGGTTTGAATTGAATTATTTGGTGAATTGAATGGATTTGATTGATGTGTGAATGGCGTGGGCCTTCACTAGACCGGGGATAAAGCTAGGCCTTGTCCCGTTTCTAGTATCGTGCCGTTATGCCGCCGAAATTTCCTAAAATAAATTAGAAAAATAAAAATATCATTTTAATTGTGTAAATGAACTGAATAGAAATTCACGTGATGAAATAAAATGTTTTATCGTTAAAAATATAATTTTTAACGTGAAAGTGAATAAATAAATATTTATAAACAAATCGGCCGATTTGTCTATATACACTGATTTGACTGATATTGATTGGGTCGATAAATTTTACACATCGCCCAACTGCACAACTAAAATCTGTGTTTGATTGTTTGAAACCCCACACGGGTGTTGGGATGAAATTTGAAGTTCACTCATCCTGATTGATTAAATATGTCGATCGATTGATTAACAGGCTGTCATAAGCGTTAGATATCTATATTTGATGCTTATACAGTGTAGTGCACTTTGGTTGATGGTTGATTATGTTTCAATGCTATTATATACATGTGTTGTATGGAATCCATATAATTAACATTATATGGTGATTGATTGGGCCTCATTCCAATCGGGAAAATAATAAATATTTTAAAAGAAAATTCATGTGTTGAATATAAAAATAGTCATGTGTTGACGATGTTCATGTGTTGAAAATATTCGTGTGTTGAGTAAAATACTTTAAATAATAAAAATTACATCTTTATCATATTTACAATTAGAATCTACTTCTCGGTGGAGTCTAATTAAAATCAAACGATAGATACCATAGTTTTATAAAATATTTTACATAACAAAAATAGTGATGTGTTGACAGTACTCATGTGTTGAGATTAGTCGTGTGTTGAAAGAAATATAGATTCATGTGTTGAATAGAATAAATATTCATTTGTTGAATAGAATAACGGATTTATTGAAATATTTAAAGCCGTGTTGATTAGAGTTGCGCTATTTTGACGTGAACGATATTTATATCGACTTTATTCGTTTTATAATGTATATTGAAAAGTGATTTCAAAATTTAATATTTTGAAATGAAATTCAAATTGAATTAGATTAAAATTCAAATTGAAATTTTATTAAATCAACTTGAAATGAATTCGAATCGAATAGAAAATGAATTCGATTCGAATTGAATAGAAAATGAATTCAAATTGAATTAAATTGAAATTAAATTAAAACGAATTGAAATCGTTTTGAATAAAATTTTAAACGAACTGAAATTGAATTGAAATCAAATTGAAAGGAATTCGAACTGAATTAAATAGAAGGTAAATTCAAATTGAAGTGAATGGAAACGAATTAGAATTTGGATTGAACTGAAACGAATTTGAATTCGAATTAAATAAAATTGAAATGAATTCGAATTGAATTGAAATCAAATCGATTTGAAATTGAATATAGAGTTGAAATGGTTTTGAAAACGAATTTAAAACGATTTATAAAATATGTTTTAAAAGGAAATCGATGAAATATATATTATATATATAATGGCCTGAATAGAACGCTTCGCGCTGCGGCAGTTCGTGAATTTCGACCATTGACTTCGAATTGACATTACGGGAGATCCGACCGTCGGATTCTCCTAAAATCGGAACCGTTGGTTCGTATCGAAAAAAGGAATATTAGGAATTTGAAATCTAACGGTTGGATTTGGAATTATGTCCAAATCAAATTCAAAAAAAAGGTCGCTGTAAGCGCAATTCGATGGCCATTGATGGAAATCGACTGTACGGGCCTTGATAAAATTATTAAAAATATCAATAACTTGTGTAAAATCATAAGAAATGATTTGGGAAAATTTAGGCTGAAAAATTCCATATTTGAAAAGATAAAAATAGATTTTTATCGAAATGAACTAGTTTTGAACTAGAATTAAAATCAATCTATTTTTGAAATAAATAAATTGAATTTGAAAGTGATTTTAAAAATAATCAATATTCCCAATACGTGAATTGGACGGGAGTTGAATCGAAATTATCTACGGAATATTTCGATGTTGGATTTCGTGACTATACAGATATTGTTATGGGAATTTGAAAGATATATTTTATATCGTTATTTCCAATACGATATTTGTTGGTTTCAGAATTTGATATTGAATATAAGCCGGTATATTTTCTATTCAGAGCCTTGTATTTAATATCAAATGTGATTTGGGTTTGTCGTGAATCGTGTTTTAGAAGACATTGGTTCTTTAACCCAGTTAAAGACAGAATATTGATTTTTGAGAAGATTAAAACTAAGTGGAGTTTTAATGAATCTTTAATTAGATTAAAATGTGAATTGATAATTTAAATTATCAAATCTGAAAAGTGATCGAGAGTGGAGTATCACCAGTTTTGCTCCAAATCGATAGTTAAATCTTTAATTATATTTGAACGTAAAATGGTAATTAATTTTACCGATAACACCGTGGTGTTAGGAATGGAGTATCACCAGTTTTTCTCCATGGGATAAATAGGTTGGGATTGGGAAATAAAATAAATAATTACTTCGGTGTGGTTCGCTAATCCCGACTAGTTAGAAATGATATCCAAAGGAAGATCAAAGAATAAATTTAGAAGAATTTATCTTGGATAAAATTAATGGGAACCATTCCCTAAGAATGTGGTTTTGTGAATAAAATAATATTCTGAGTTGGAATGAGGCGTTTGTTATGTTTGAGTAACATTTGTTTATCATATACGTGGGTTACTCAGAAAGGCCGGGGTTATACCCATTCTGAATAACCGATTCGACGGAATGTTGAAGATGAAGACGGTGATTGAAGACCGGAAGTCTTCACATCGTTTGGGTGATTACTGATGATCTTGATTGGGCTGTACACCCAAGATGAGGGAAACAGTTGGTGATCGTCCAGACGTACTTGGAGATGGATGGATATGTGAGGAAAGTGCCTACGGTTTCGTTCAGACCTAGAACGAACTTGTAAATGGACTGTGTGTCTGACATCGGATTTTATTCCATGTTGATTGATCTCTATTAAATATACATCTGTTTGGCGGCAGAGAATTTATTCTCTTGCTTAACGCCCTTCTCTGAGACGTACGAGCTCAGAGGTTGTATATCGATGGACATCAGTCGCATGGAGTGAATTGCCAGTGTGGCACGCGTAAGTGGCAATTGATCAGGGCTTCTGTTGAAAAGCAAAGTCTTGTGGTTGATGATCAAAGCACGGTCTGTGTGGCGTAGCTTTGTGTATAACGTGAATTCGCGAGCCTCACACCTCAGTATGAGTCAAAAACGGGAGATGGACCGCTGGGAGAGCACGACGTTTCTTTCTAGCTAGGGTGGTGTCAGTGACCTACCAGCCCTGACATTTATATACTTTTCACCTGTGTGGTTGTTGGATACGAGGCGCCTCGGATATAGGTCTGTAAGGACCGGGAAACGTGTGTTCAGGAATTGCCAATCCTCAAAAGTAAGAGAGGACCGGCCCAGCCGATTCCAAGGATCAAAGTGGGGTCCTGGGACATTTGCTAGAGTGTCTCGAACGCGGAGAGGAGCTTGCCCCTTGCCTCGACTCATGATGGAATCCAATTTCCAATACGTGATATTGCGGTTTTAATTGTAGAACTAGTATGGCGACATGATAGATGGTACCCATGCCGCCTATGATTAATATTTATGATTTGAATTGTTTTGACACTATACACTTATAATAGTATCAAATAATGGGTTTTAAACGTATCAAGCATTCTTTGGCTGTTATAAGGGAAACCCCTATCCTCCAGCTTGCGTTGCATTGTGTGATGGGACCTGGGTCTTATAACAGCTTCATTTTTCTTTTTTTTAGCATTGCGCTGTTTATTCTATGCACTGGTATTCTGGGGAGGAAACCCGTTCCGTGTTATACGGCGTGGTCCCTTGAGTTACCAAACTTTAAAACCAATATTAATAACTGTTTTAGTTATCACACCAGTCACATGACTGACCTGGAGTTTATTGTTTTAACCTAAACTCTGGGTGCCCTTATTTTCCACACGGGCAGCTAGTAGTTTTGGTTTTGTAGATTTATATTCACAGGGTCCTGATTTACAACTGGAACGATGTTCGGAAAGCTCTGTATCCGTGCATTACTTCTAGTTGTGTTTATGTATTATTTTCCGCTGCGATGTATTTAAATGTAATTTAAATCTCTGATATTTGTTGAATGTAATTTATTCATTTATACTCTGTATGTTCTTGTATCTGATGGAATTGTTGTAATAACAATGAAATGTTCTTCCATCTGCGTCCTTTTGTGTGTTGTTCTTAAATTATCCGCTCTTTCCTTCACGGGGAAGTCATGGGTTCTTACAGCTTGGTATCAGAGCTTTGGTTTACAGAGCTCGAGAACAAGACACATTAGAACCATACGAAAGAATTCATCAGATATTAGATTAGTAATATCCAATTAGAATGACTCGTTAGAGATAGGATCAGTAGTATCCTATAACGAGTGTGAAGAGTATATTTTTCAAATGAAAACAATTTTGTTTTGTAAATTAAAATTGCTTTATACATATTTGAATATCTGTTTATATTGATATGGGCAATCCAGTATATAAAAGTTTTGTATATACGCGTCATGAACGTATATTCGAAGTTTTAATATACTGGGTAGATATAGAATCACATTCTAGACACCCGGGGATAATTATGATGATGTGGCCACATCATCAGTATTTATGTTCGTATTTCGAAGGTGTGATATCTATATATTTCCATTAGGCTGGTGTGAGAACCAAAACTTATATAGTTAGAACACATTGTTGTGAATTGGCATCAAAAACATGATTTTCTGTATATGTATCAAACTTATGAATTTGAAACTCTAATCCACTAATTGATTGATGTTTGTGTTGTTTTTTTATTTGTTTGCTAATTTTTAACCTTTAGCCTAATTGAACCAAACATTGAATTGTATTGAAAATTGGTCGCATTTGCTTGCATATACATGTGCTTACATTGAACAGGTCATTGCAAGGATGCTAGAGCAGAGAATAAAATTTGTTTGCCCGACAAATAGGTACATGTTTAATATAATTTACAGTTTCGTTTGGGTGATGATGATTTTATGAGCCTATTGGCTAGCCGCTTGGCTTTTTCTTTTTGAGATCAGAAGGCCTATATGGCAATTTCGAGATTTTCCCGTGGCTCCCGGTGCAGGGGAGGTTATGGCGAAATTTTTCGAAAATTTAGAGTGTTAGCCAAATTTTTGAAGAATTTGAAAATTCTCAGAAACTGAAAAGTTGGAGAATGGAAGCCAGATCGAACGTAGAGTTGATTAATCAAACCACTTTCGACATTGTACCTTTTCGGGGACGAAAAGTTTTAAGTGGGGGAGATTGTAATAACCCGAAAATCTGGGCCAGTTTAAAATTTTTATTTTGGCAATTTTAGTGAATTTTGATTATTTAAAATGAATTATTTTAAATAATATCGACGAGAAATTTATTTTGAATATAATTCGACGTATATAGAATATAAATATTTTTTTTTAATTATAAATAGAATTGAAAATGGCGTGGTAGTTCGATAATTCGATTTCAAACTTCAATTGAATGTAGCGGGTGCAAAACAATCCGGATTTTAGTGAAACCAAAAATATTAGGATCTAATCGAGGATATCTTTCCAACGAATCCGAAAAATCAAAATTTCATAGCGGGAATAAAAAGATATGTCCAGTTGAAAATTCTGAAAAGTCGCTATGGAATTCAGGCCCTTAAAAATGGGAATTTTGCAAACGACCTCGGATTTTGACGAAACCACTTTTGTTGGATCCGCAGTGTCAAATTATTGCTAGATTCCAAATTTCATAATTTTCTGAATCAATAGGTGAGTGTGGAAAAGGAAAACGTGTTTGACCAGTTTCAGTTGATTTTAATTGACTGGAAAATGGCCATTTTTCCAACGGTCTAAGAATTCGACGAAACTAGTTTTGTTAGGACCTTATCGTCAATACGAAGCTAGAAAATATTTTTCTGGAATTTTTAGAGTTAGTATGTGACCCCGGTAAATTGAAACGCCCGTTTAAATTCAATATATAGAGTTATATGTTGATTTTGACGAAAACTGATCGAGACGATCGAATTAGCCTACGATACATATCCCATTGTGTTCGGAATGGGGGTGAAACGCTATGGACGACAGGCAGTGGGCCTCGTTTCGAGGTCGAAATAAAAAGTCAACTTAAAGGAGAATTAAAAATAATTAAATAATTAAATATAATAACACCTCACCCCTCTTTCTCTCTCTCTCCTCTATTCATACTGAACAAAAAAAAAGGGCGAACGACGGGGGGCCAAGACCGCCGCCGCCGCTGCCACCAGGGCCGCCGCGCCCTGGCGCCGACCCCCCAGGGGTCCTCTGCCCCTCTTCCCTCTTCTCCTCCACCTCGAGACCTCCTCCCCTCGTTCTCCTCTCCCTCCTCTTCTGAAACCCACGCCTCCGACCGCCTACACCGACACCGCGACCCCCCCTGGCCCCACCTTTGCCTGCTGCGCCCCCTTGACGCCGGCCACCACCTCCTCCAACCACGTGGACCCCCTTTCTTGGCCAAAGACACAATTTTTATCGAGTTCCAAGCTTGCTATTTAGACCCGTGCCTCTCCGACGCTTTAGCGAGCCCCTTTCAACCAGTGTGAGTTTTTTTTTCAGTTTTTAATTTATTTTATAAAAGTAAAAATATGATTTATATATTTTTAAAGAATTAAAAATATGATTTTTATACTTTTAAGGTATTAAAAATATAATCTTTACTATATAGAAGATGTAAAAATATGATTTTGTTTATGTAGAGAATAAAAAAATATAACTTTTGCATGATAGGAATATTAGAAATATCATCTTTATATATGTAGCAAAATAAAAACATGATTTTTATAGCGATGAAACTTTTATTTGAAAAGACGAGATTTTTATAAATGAAAATATAAGATTTTTAAATTTGAAAAGGCGAAATCTTTATATAGAGAATAGCGTTGTAAAAATAGAATTTTTATCTATATAGTAGCGGTATAGAAATGCGATTTGTATCCATATGGATTTGAAGTAAAAATTCGATTTTTATATATTGAATAGCGAAGTAAAAATTCGATTTTTATATATTGAATAGCGAAGTAAAAATTCGATTTTTATATATTGAATAGCAAAGTAAAAATTCGATTTTTATATATTGAATAGCGAAGTAAAAATGTGATTTTTATATATGTAGTGAATACGGGCAACGAAAGCGACAAAAGGCGAGAATGGCGATGATTTCCCTAAATGAAGTGTCGTGGAAGTTGGATAGCTATCGGTGAGAATTTCTCACTCTAAATTTCTTTTTCTAGTTATATATATATATATACTAGGATGTAGACGGTGTTTAGTAGCACCCAACACCCGTCATCCACAGACCATGGATGGCTTGTTTGTTAAATTGTTTGGTTGTGTAGTTGGTTAGATTTTTTGGTTTGAATTGAATTATTTGGTGAATTGAATGGATTTGATTGATGTGTGAATGGCGTGGGCCTTCACTAGACCGGGGATAAGGCTAGGCCTCGTCCCGTTTCTAGTATCGTGCCGTTATGCCGCCGAAATTTCCTAAAATAAATTAGAAAAATAAAAATATCATTTTTATTGTGTAAATGAACTGAATAGAAATTCACGTGATGAAATAAAATGTTTTATCATTAAAAATATAATTTTTAACGTGAAAGTGAATAAATAAATATTTATAAACAAATCGGTCGATTTGTCTACATACACTGATTTGACTGATATTGATTGGGTCGATAAATTTTACACATCGCCCAACTGCACAACTAAAATCTGTGTTTGATTGTTTGAAACCCCACACGGGTGTTGGGATGAAATTTGAAGTTCACTCATCCTGATTGATTAAATATGTCGATCGATTGATTGACAGGCTGTCATAAGCGTTTGATATCTATATTTGATGCTTATATAGTGTAGTGCACTTTGGTTGATGGTTGATTATGTTTCAATGCTATTATATACATGTGTTGTATGGAATCCATATAATTAACATTATATGGTGATTGATTGGGCCTCATTCCAATCGGGAAAATAATAAATATTTTAAAAGAAAATTCATGTGTTAAATATAAAAATAGTCATGTGTTGACGATGTTCATGTGTTGAAAATATTCGTGTGTTGAGTAAAATATTTTAAATAATAAAAATTACATCTTTATCATATTTACAATTAGAATCTACTTCTCGGTGGAGTCTAATTAAAATCAAACGATAGATACCATAGTTTTATAAAATATTTTACATAACAAAAATAGTGATGTGTTGACAGTACTCATGTGTTGAGATTAGTCGTGTGTTGAAATAAATATAGATTCATGTGTTGAATAGAATAAATATTCATTTGTTGAATAGAATAACGGATTTATTGAAATATATAAAGCCGTGTTGATTAGAGTTGCGCTATTTTGACGTGAACGATATTTATATCGACTTTATTCGTTTTATAATGTATATTGAAAAGTGATTTCAAAATTTAATATTTTGAAATGAAATTCAAATTGAATTAGATTAAAATTCAAATTGAAATTTTATTAAATCAATTTGAAATGAATTCGAATCGAATAGAAAATGAATTCGAATTGAATAGAAAATGAATTCAAATTGAATTAAATTGAAATTGAATTAAAACGAATTGAAATCGTTTTGAATAAAATTTTAAACGAACTGAAATTGAATTGAAATCAATTTGAAAGGAATTCGAACTGAATTAAATAGAAGGTAAATTCAAATTGAAGTGAATGGAAACGAATTAGAATTTGGATTGAACTGAAACGAATTTGAATTCGAGTTAAATAAAATTGAAATGAATTCGAATTGAATTGAAATCAAATCGATTTGAAATTGAATATAGAGTTGAAATGGTTTTGAAAACGAATTTAAAACGATTTATATAATACGTTTTAAAAGGAAATCGATGAAATATATAATATATATATATATATTATATATAATGGCCTGAATAGAACGCGCCGCGCTGCGGTAGTTCGTGAATTTCGACCATTTACTTCGAATTGACATTACGGGAGATCCGACCGTCCGATTCTCCTAAAACCAGAACCGTTGGGTTCGTATCGAAAAGAGCTTTCCAATGAATATTAGGAATTTGAAATCTAACGGTTGGATTTGGAATTATGTCCAAATCAAATTCAAAAAAAAAGGTCGCTGTAAGCGCAGTTCGATGGCCATTGATGGAAATCGACTGTACGTGCCTTGATAAAATTATTAAAAATATCAATAACTTGTGTAAAATCATAAGAAATGATTTGGGAAAATTTGGGCTGAAAAATTCCATATTTGAAAAGATAAAAATAGATTTTTATCGAAATGAACTAGTTTTGAACTAGAATTAAAATCAATTTATTTTTGAAATAAATAAATTGAATTTGAAAGTGATTTTAAAAATAATCAATATTCCCAATACGTGAATTGGACGGGAGTTGAATTGAAATTATCTTCGGGATATTTCGATGTTGGATTTCGTGACTATACAGATATTGTTATGGGAATTTGAAAGATATATTTTATAACGTTATTTCCAATACGATATTTGTTGGTTTCAGAATTTGATATTGAATATAAGCTGGTATATTTTCTATTCAGAGCCTTGTATTTAATATCAAATGTGATTTGGGTTTGTCGTGAATCGTGTTTTAGAAGACATTGGTTCTTTAACCCAATTAAAGACAGAATATTGATTTTTGAGAAGATTAAAACTAAGTGGAGTTTTAATGAATCTTTAATTAGATTAAAATGTGAATTGATAATTTAAATTATCAAATCTGAAAAGTGATCGAGAGTGGAGTATCACCAGTTTTTCTCCAAAGCGATAGTTAAATCTTTAATTAGATTTGAACGTGAAATGGTAATTAATTTTACCGATAACACCGTGGTGTTAGGAATGGAGTATCACCAGTTTTTCTCCATGGGATAAATAGGTTGGGATTGGGAAATAAAATAAATAATTACTTCGGTGTGGTTCGCTAATCCTGACTAGTTAGAAATGATATCCAAAGGAAGATCAAAGAATAAATTTAGAAGAATTTATCTTGGATAAAATTAATGGGAACCTTTCCCTAAGAATGTGGTTTTGTGAATAAAATAATATTCTGAATTGGAATGAGGCGTTTGTTATGTTTGAGTAACATTTGTTTATCATATACGTGGGTTACTCAGAAAGGCCGGGGTTATACCCATTCTGAATAACCGATTCGACGGGATGTCGAAGATGAAGACGGTGATTGAAGACCGGAAGTCTTCACATCATTTGGATGATTACTGATGATCTTGATTGGGCTGTACACCCAAGATGAGGGAAACAGTTGGTGATCGTCCAGACGTACTTGGAGATGGATGGATATGCGAGGAAAGTGCCTCCGGTTTCGTTCAGACCCAGAACGAACTTGTAAATGGATTGTGTGTCTGACATCGGATTTTATTCTATGTTGATTGATCTCTATTAAATATACATCTGTTTGGTGGCAGAGAATTTATTCTCTTGCTTAACGCCCTTCTCTGAGATGTACGAGCTCAGAGGTTGTATATCGATGGACATCAGTCGCATGGAGTGAATTGCCAGTGTGGCACGCGTAAGTGGCAATTGATCAGGGCTTCTGTTGAAAAGCAAAGTATTGTGGTTGATGATCAAAGAACGGTCTGTGTGGCGTAGCTTTGTGTATAACGTGAATTCGCGAGCCTCACACCTCGGTATGAGTCAAAAACGGGAGATGGACCGCTGGGAGAGCACGACGTTTCTTTCTAGCTAGGGTGGTGTCAGTGACCTACCAGCCCTGACATTTATATACTTTTCACCTGTGTGGTTGTTGGATACGAGGCGCCTCGGATATAGGTCTGTAAGGACCGGGAAACGTGTGTTCAGGAATTGCCAATCCTCAAAAGTAAGAGAGGACCGGCCCAGCCGATTCCAAGGATCAAAGTGGGTTCCTGGGACATTTGCTAGAGTGTCTCGAACGCGGAGAGGAGCTTGCCCCTTGCCTCGACTCATGACGGAATCCAATTTCCAATACGTGATATTGCGGTTTTAATTGTAGAACTAGTATGGCGACATGATAGATGGTACCCATGCCGCCTATGATTGATATTTATGATTTGAATTGTTTTGACACTATACACTTATAATAGTATCAAATAATGGGTTTTAAACGTATCAAGCATGCTTTGGCTGTTATAAGGGAAAACCCTATCCTCCGGCTTGCGTTGCATTGTGTGATGGGACCTGGGTCTTATAACAGCTTCATTTTTCTTTATTTAGCATTGCGCTGTTTATTCTATGCACTGGTATTCTCGGGAGGAAACCCGTTCCGTGTTATACGGCGTGGTCCCTTGAGTTACCAAACTTTAAAACCAATATTAATAACTGTTTTAGTTCTCACACCAGTCACATGACTGACGTGGAGTTTATTGTTTTAACCTAAACTCTGGGTGCCCTTATTTTCCACACGGGCAGCTATTAGTTTTGGTTTTGCAGATTTATATTCACAGGGTCCTGATTTACAGCTGGAACGATGTTCGGAAAGCTCTGTATCCGTGGATTACTGCTAGTTGTGTTTATGTATTATTTTCCGCTGCGATGTATTTAAATGTAATTTAAATCTCTGATATTTGTTGAATGTAATTTATTCATTTATACTCTGTATATTCTTGTATCCGATGGAATTGTTGTAATAACAATGAAATGTTCTTCCGTCTGCGTCCTTTTGTGTGTTGTTCTCAAATTATCCGCTCTTTCCTTCACGGGGAAGTCACGGGTTCTTACACCGCGCCATCTCAGCCCAACCGCGACCCCGTGGACCCCCCAACAGCGACAAAGGTTCAATCTTTGCAATGAAATGTAAATTTTTACTTATAAAAATTAGATTTTTATAGTTTATAAATATTAGATCATTATAGTCAATAAAAATTAGACTTTTACGCTAAGAAAGTTTACATTTTTATTGTAAGAAAAGATTTGATTTTTATTTGATTAAATTTATGATTTTTATATATGAAGCAGAATAAAAATTCGATCTTTATTATGTAGAAGGTATAAAAATATGATTTTTATTATGTAGAAGAAGTAAAAATACGATTTTTATATGTATGTAGATTATATTTTCTATAGGAAAGATTACATTTTTATACTTAGAAAGCTTTGATTTTTATAGTTAGAGAGTTTTGATTTTTAAATTAGAAAGGTTAGGATTTTTAAAGTAGAAAAGAAATGATTTTTAAATAAAGAAGTGGCGAAATAAAGATATGATTTTTATATACTAGAGAATATAAAAATGTGATTTTTTTTATATATGTAGCGAATACAGGCGACGAAAGTGACAAAAGGCGAGCACAGCGAGATCTCCTACATATGAAAAGTCGCGGCGAATTGGTTTAGCTAATCGGTGAGAACTTCTCACTTTAATTCTTGTTTTCTAGTTAAAATATATGTTAGGATGCAGACGGTGCTTAGCAGCACCCGACACCCGTTGTCCACAGACCATAGACGACTTGTTTGATTTTGTTGCGTTGTGAAAATTGATTGTGAGGTGGAATAGATGGAAATATAGTCATGTGTTGAAATAAATTATTTATCGTTAAAAATATAAATTTAACGTGAATGTGAATAAATATATATTCATTTACAAATCGAACGATTTGTTTATGTACACTGATTCGACTGATATTGATTGGGACAATAAATTTTACACATCGCCCAACTGCACAAATAAAAATCTGTGTTTGTTGACTGAAACCCCACAAGGGTATTGGGATGATATTTGACGTACACTAATCCCGATTGTTTAGTTGTATGTCAATCGATAGGTTGACAAACAGTTGTGTAGTGCACTTTGGATGACGGTTGATTATTTGTCATTGCTATTATATACATGTGTTGTATGAAATCCATATAATTAGCATTATATGGTAAATGATTGGGCCTCATTCCAATTTAGAAAATAAAGATTATAATAAATTATATTCATGTGTTGAATAAACAAAATAGTCATGTGTTGACAATACTCATGTGTTGAGAAAATTCATGTGTTGAAACCATTCATGTGTTGAAAATATTCATGTGTTGAATAAAATATTTGTACAATAAATTCACATTTTTATTGTAAGTAAGAATTAATAAATATTCAAGTGTTGAATAGAGTATATATATTCATGCGTTGAAAGAAACATATATTCATGTATTGAAGAAAATATTCATTTGTTGAATAGAATAACGAAGTTATTGAAATATATAAAGCCGTGTTAAATAGATTTGCGTCATTTTGACGCGAACGATATTTATATCGATTATATTCGTTTTTATGATGAGTATAGAAAAGGAAGTGATTTCAAACTATAACGTTTTGAAAATATTATCATTTATATATTAATGATATGGAATATTCAATTTTGATCCGAAATTGAATATGAAGTTGAAATCGTTTTGAAAACGAATTTAAAATGATTTATAAAATACGTTTAGAATTGAAATTGACGAAATATATATAATACATATATTATATATATTAATGGCTTGAATAGAACGCCCCACGCCGCGGTAGTTCATGAATTTTGACCATTGACTTCGAATTGGCGTTACAGAAGATCTGAACGTCGGATTCTCCTAAAACCAAAACCATTGGGTTCATATCAAAAAGAGCTTTCCAATGAATATTAGAAATTTGAAATCTAACGGTTGGATTTGGAATTATGTCCAAATCAAATTTGAAAAAGGTCGCTGTAGGTGCAGTTCGACGACCGTTATTGGAAATCGACTGTACGAGCCTTGATAAAATTGTTAAAAATATTAATAATTTGTGTAAAATCATAATATATGAATTGGAAAGAATTAGGGTGAAAAATCTCATGTTTAAAAAGGATAAAAAGATACTTTTATCGAAATAAACTAGTTATGAACTAGAATTATAGTCCAATGTTTTTGAATAAATAAATTGGATTTGAAGTGATTTTAAAAATAATCAGAATTTCTAGTATACGAATTGGAATGGATTTGAATCGAAATTATCTTCGGAATATTTCGATGTTGGATTTCGTGATTATACAGATATGGTTATGGAAATTTGAAAGATATATTTATATCGTTATTTCTGATACGATATTTGTTGGTTTCAGAATTTGATATTGAATATAAGCGGATATATTTTCTATTCAGAGCCTTATTTAATATCAAATGAGATTTTGGGTTCGTCGTGAATGGTGTCTTAAATAACATTGTTCTTGGACCCAGTTTAGAAAAGAATAAATCTTTTAATTAAGATTTAGTGAAATTGTCCAGTTAATTAGTATTTAATTGGAATTGAATTTAAATTGGTTTTTGGGTTTATTGTGAGCGGTGTTTTGAATAACACCTGTTCTTTAACCCGATTAACAATGGAATGGGATTTTGGGTTTGTCGTGAACCGTGTTTTTAAATGACATTGGTTCTTTAACCCAGTTAAGATATATTAACTTCTTAGCTTTGAATAACCATTAATACTGATTTGTGGGAAAATTAAAACTAAGTGGAGTTTTAATGAATCTTTAACTAGATTGAAATGATCGGGAATGGAGTATCACCAGTTTTGCTCCAAAGCGATAGTTAAATCTTTAATTAGATTTGAACGTGAAATGGTAATTAATATTTACCGATAACACCATGGTGTTAGATATGGAGTATTACCAATTTTGCTCCATGGGATGAATAGGTTGGGATTGGGAAATAAAATAAATGATTACTTCGGTGTGGTTCGCTAATCCCGACTAGTTTGGAAAACCTTAACATGGGTTGATTTGATATCAAAAGGAAGATTAAAGAATAAATTTAAAAGAATTTATCTTTGATAAAATAAATGGGAACCCTTCCGTAAGAATGTGAATATATGAATAAAGAATATTCTGAATTGGAATGAGGCGTATGTTGTGTTTGTGTAACACTTGTTTATTATATACGCGGGTTATTCGGAAAGGTCGGGTTTATACCCATTCTGAATAACCGATTCGACGATAAGTCGAAGATGAAGACGGTGGTTGAAGACCAGAGGTCTTCACGTCGTTTGGATGATTATTGATGATCTTGATTGGGCTGTACATCCAAGAGGAGGGATTCAGTTGGTGATCGTCCAGACGTACTTGAAGATCGATGGATATGCGAGGAATAAGGTTCCTCCAGTTTCGTTCAGACCCAGAACGAACTTGTAAATGGAATGTGTGTCTGACATTGGATTTTATTCTGTGTGATTGGTTTCAATTAATTTTATATCTGTTTGGCGGTGGAGAATTTATTCTCTTGCTTAACGTCCTTCTCTGAGATGTATGAGATTGGAGCTTATATATCGATAGATATCAGTCGCATGGCATGAATTGCCTGTGTGGCATGCCTAAGTGGCAAATGATCAAGGCTTTTGTTGAAAAGAAAATTCTTGTGGTTGATGATCAAAGCACGGCCTATGTGGCACTGCTTTGTGTACAGCGTTAATTCGCGAGCCTCACACCTCGGTATGAGTCAAAAACGGGATAGTGACGGCAGAGAGAGCACGACGTTTCTTTCTAGCTATGGGTGATGTCAGTGACCTACCAGCCCTGACATTTATATACTTTTTACCTGTGTGGTTGTTGGATGCGAGGCGCCTCGGATATACGTCTGAAAGGACCGGGAAACGTGTGTTCAGGAATTGCCAATCCTCATAAGTAAGAGAGGACCGGCCCTGAAGAACCAGGATCGCTGTGTATGGTCCTGAGACATTGCTAAAGTGTCTCGAACGGAGAGGATCTTGCCCCTTGCCTCGACTCATGATGGAATCCAATTTCCAATACATGACAATTCAGTTTTATTTGTAGAGCCTAGTATGGCGACATAGTAGCATGGGATACTATGCCGTCTATGATTTATACATTATGATTGAAGTTGTTTTCTTCACTTATAGTAATAATAAAAGATGAAATTTAGCGTATCAAGCATTCTTTGGCTATTATAAGGTAAAACCCTATCCTCCAGCTTGTATTGCATTGTGTGATGGGACCTGGGTCTTATAATAGCTTCATTTTTCTCTATTTAGCATTGCGCTATTGTTTTATGCACTGGTATTCTTGGGAGGAAACTCGTTCCGTGTTATACAACGTGGTCCCTTGATTTACCTAACATTAATATAAAGATTTATAACTGTTTTAGTTCTCACACCAGTCACATGACTGACCTGGTGTTTATTGTTTTAACCTAAACTCTGGGTGCCCCTATTTTCCACACGGGCAGCTAGTAGTTTTGGTTTTGCAGATTTATATTCACATGATCCTGGTTTATAGCTGAAGTGATATTCAGAAAGCTCTGCATCCGCGTATTTCTTTCTGTTATGTTTTGTATTATTTTTCCGCTGCTATGTATTTAAATGTAATTTAAATCTCTGATATTTTCTGTGTAATATTTATCCACATTCTGTTGTATTCGTGTATTCTGATGGAATTGTTGTAATAAGCAATGAAATTTTCTTCTGTTTGAGTTCCAATTTGTCGTGTTCTCAAAACAATCAGGGGTTTCGAACGGTCTTGGTCGGTTTAGCGATCGATTTGGATCGAGCGGAATTCCCATTGTTTAGATGATTATTGATGAACTTGATTGGGCTGTACACCCAAGAGGAGGGAATCAGTTGGTGATCGTCCAGACGTACTTGGAGATCGATGGATATGCGAGCAATAAGGTTCCTCCGGTTTCGTTCCGAACCAGAACGAACTTGCAAATGGACTGTCTGTCTGACATTGGATTTTATTCCATGTGATTGATTTCTATTAAATATATATTTGTTTGGCGGCGGAGAATTTATTCTCTTGCTTAACGCCCTTCACTGAGACGTACGAGCTTAGAGGTTTTATATCGATAGATATCAGTCGCATGGCATGAATTGCCTGTGTGGCATGCTTAAGTGGCAAATGATCAAGGCTTTTGTTGAAAAGCAAAGTCTTGTGGTTGATGATCAAAGAACGGCCTATATGGAACAACTTTGTGTATAGCGTTAATTCGCGAGCCTTACACCACGATATGAGTCAAAAATAGGATAGTGACTGCAGGGAGAGCACGTTTCTTTCTAGTTATGGGTGATGTCAGTGACCTACCAGTCCAGACATTTATATACTTTTTACCTGTGTGGTTGTTGGATGCGAGGCGCCTCGGACATAGGTCTGAAAGGACTTGGAAACGTGTGTTCAGGAATTGTCAATCCTCAAAAGTAAGAGAAAACCGTCCCTGAAGATCCAGGATCGCTATGTGTGGTCCTGAGACATTTGCTAGAGTGTCTCGAACGGAGAGGAGCTTGCCCCTTGGCTCGACTCATGATGGAATCCAATTTCCAATACGTGACAATTTGGTTTTATTTGTAGATCCTAGTATGGCGACATAGTAGCATGGGATACTACGTCGTCTAAGATTTATACATTATGATTGAAGCTGTTTTCTTCACTTATAGTAATAATAAAAGATGGAATTAGCGCATTAAGCATTCTTTGGCTATTATAAGGTAAAACCCTATCCTCCGGCTTGCATTGCATTGTGTGATGGGACCTGGGTCTTATAATAGCTTCATTTTTCTCTATTTAGCATTGCGCTGTTGTTTTATGTCTTGGGTGGAAACCCGTTCCGTGTTATACGGCGTGGTCCCTTGATTTACCTAACTTTAAAATAAAGATTTATAACTATTTTAGTTCTCACACCAGTCACAAGACTGACCTGGAGTTTATTGTTTTAACCTAAACTCTGGGTGCCCCTATTTTCCACACGGGCAGCTAGTAGTTTTGGTTTTGCAGATTTATATTCACAGGATCCTGGTTTATAGCTGAAGTGATATTCGGAAAGCTATGTATCTGCGTATTTCTTTCAGTTATGTTTTGTATTATTTTTCCGCTGCTATGTATTTAAGTGTAATTTAAATCTCTGATATTTTCTGTGTAATATTTATCCATACTCTGTTGTATTCGTGTATTCTGATGGAATTGTTGTAATAAGCAATGAAATGTTCTTCTGTTTGAGTTCCAATTTGTCGTGTTCTCAAAACAATCAGGGGTTTCAAACGGTCTTGGTCGGTTTAGCGATCGATTCGGATCGAGCGGAATTCCAAATTGTTACATTTGGTATCAGAGCTTTAGTTTACAGAGCTCGAGAACAAGACACATTAGAACCAAATGAGAAAATTCATCAGAGATTGGATTAGTAATATCCAATGAGAATGACTCATTAGAGATGGGATCAGTAGTATCCTAGAACGAGTGTGAAGAGTATATTTTTAAAATAAAAACGAAAACAAATTTTGTTTTGAAAATTTAAACCATTTTGTACGTATTTGAATATTTTATTTGTATAGATTTGGACAATCTAGTATATAAAGATTTTGCGTATACGCGTTATGAACGTATATTCGAAGTTTTAATATATTAGTTAGATATATAATCATGCTCTAGTCGCCCGGAGATGATTCTGATGATTGTAGCTACATCATCAGAGTTTGTGTTCGAGTTTCGAAAGGTGTGATATCTATATATTTCCATTAGACTGGTGTGAGAACCAAAACTAGAAAGGTTTATTGTTGTGATTTGGCATCAAAAACATGATTTTCTATATATATATATATATCAAAATTATGAATTTGAAATGTTAATTCACTAATTGATTGATGGTTGTGTTGTTTGATTATTGGTTTGAAATTTTGAACCATTTAGCCTAATGGAACCTAATATTGAACTGTATTGAAAAATGATTACAATTGCATGCATATACATGTATATACATTGAACAGGTCATAGCAAGGAAGCTAGAGAAGAGGAATAAAATTGTTTTCCCGACAAATAGGTACATGTTTATTGTATTTCTTGGGGATTTGATGATTTTATGAGCCAATTGGCTAGCCGCTTGGCTTTTTCTTTTTATTTTGGATTGGTGAGGGCCGTGGGAGGCTATTTGAAATATCCCGAAGCTCCCGGTGCAGGGGAGATAGTAATCTATTATTGACAACTTCTTTTCAACTTATTTACCTATAAAGAATAGAATAAGATAACGATATTCTCCATTCATAACCGATCTTAAATAAGAGAAAGAACACCCGAATATACATATAGTAACGTTCATCTATTACCAAAAACAAGTCATTTATGGCTATTATCAGGAAGTCCATGCGGATCCAGTATAGTGTCTTTTTCACTCCACAAAGATCAAGATCAAATTAATTTTTATTCTTTTTCTGTCGACGAAAAGATAGGCTGTAATTGTATAGCGGTATCTGAAAACATATCTTGGGGACGTCCTAAAGCACTCAGAGAAGAAGCAATGACGGTATCTGAGGAATAAGCCCGCGCTTTCTCTTTTGTTTTAGAAATAACTAATTGTTCCTACAGAACCTTATAACGAGGTTGACCATTGATACATAGTCCGTAATTTTTATTTTGGCAGGGTAACGTTTCACAATTTAATGAATCTTCCACTTATTTGATGGGGTGGTTAAGAGATTATCTATGGTTAAACTCTTCACAACTTATCAATGGATATAACCCTTTTGGTATGAATAGTTTATCGGTATGGGCGTGGATGTTTTTATTTGGACATCTCGTTTGGGCTACTGGATTTATGTTCTTAATTTCCTGGCGGGGATATTGGCAAGAATTAATTGAAACTTTAGCATGGGCTCATGAACGCACACCTTTGGCCAATTTGTGGCGAATTTTTTTGAAAATTTAGGGTGTTAGCCAAATTTTTGAAAAATTTGAAAAGTTCTTAGAAACTGAAAAGTTAAAGAACTTAAGCCGTAATGAAAATAATGGAAGTTGAGTTGATTAGTTAAACAACTTTCAGCTTCATTTTTTTTCGAGGATGAAAAGTTTTAAGTGGAGGAGATTGTAATAACCCGGAAAATCTGAGCTAATTTTTTTTTTATTTTGGCGATTTTAACGAATTTTGAATATTTAAAATGAATTATTTTAAATAATAACGATGAGAAATTTATTTTGAATAGAATTAGAAAGTATATATTTATATAGATCAATGTTAGAATATAAATATTTATTTTAAAATATAAAAGGAATTGAAAATGGCGTGGTAGTTCGAAAATTCGATTTCAAATGAATGTACAGGATTCAAAATAAACCGGATTTTAGTGAAACCAAAAAGATTAGAAACTATTTGAGAATATCTTTCCAACGAATCCGAAAATTGAAATTTCATAGCGGGAATAAAAAGTTATGTCCAGTTGAAAATTCAGGATAGTCGTTGTAGAATTCTGGCCTTTAAAAATAGCCATTTTCCAAATGGTCTAAGAATTCGACGAAATTAGTTTTGTTAGGACCGTATCGTCAATACGAAGCTAGAAAATATTTTTCGGGAATCTTTAGAGTCCATATGTGGCCTTAGTAAATTAAAATGCGTGTTCAAATTTCAATATATAGATTTATATTTTGATTTTAACGGAAACTGATCGTAATAAGCGAATTGGCTTGCGAAGCATAACTCGTCGTGTTCGGAATAGGGGTAATTAGCTAGGGGCGACAGTCGTTGGGTCTCGATTGGGATTCGAACGGAAAGTCAACCTTTTTGAAGATAAAATAATTAAATTATATATATATATATAAACTCACCCCCCCCCTCACTTTCTCTCTCCCCGACTATTGTTCTGAATAAAAAAAAACTAACCCTAGTCCGCCACCACTGTTCACCATCACCCCCCCCCCCTCCCGCGCGCCGCCGGTGATCCCCACTACAGCCCTCCTCCCTTCTCTCTCCTCCCCACGACCGAACCCAAAACCCTCGAGTCGCCTAAAACCGCTACGTCGATCCCCTAACCGCCTCCATCGACCTACCGCCGCCCCTTCCACCACTTGCACCTCTTCCCGCGCCACCTCAGCCCAACCCCGACCCCGTGGACCCCCCAACAGCGACAAAGGTTCAATCTTTGCAATGAAATGTAAGTTTTTACTTATAAAAATTAGATTTTTATAGTTTATAAATATTAGATCATTATAGTCAATAAAAATTAGATTTTTTCGCTAAGAAAGTTTACATTTTTATTGTAAGAAAAGATTTGATTTTTATTTGATTAAAGTTATGATTTTTATATATGAAGCAGAATAAAAATTCGATCTTTATTATGTAGAAGGTATAAAAATATGATTTTTATTATGTAGAAGAAGTAAAAATACGATTTTTATATGTATGTAGATTATATTTTCTATAGGAAAGATTACATTTTTATACTTAGAAAGCTTTGATTTTTATAATTAGAGAGTTTTGATTTTTAAATTAGAAAGGTTAGGATTTTTAAAGTAGAAAAGAAATGATTTTTAAATAAAGAAGTAGCGAAATAAAGATACGATTTTTATATACTAGAGAATATAAAAATGTAATTTTTTATATATGTAGCGAATACAGGCGACGAAAGTGACAAAAGGCAAGCACGGCGAGATCTCCTACATATGAAAAGTCGCGGCGAATTGGTTTAGCTAATCGGTGAGAACTTCTCACTTTAATTCTTGTTTTCTAGTTAAAATATATGCTAGGATGCAGACGGTGCTTAGCAGCACCCGACACCCGTTGTCCACAGACCATGGACGACTTATTTGATTTTGTTGCGTTGTGAAAATTGATTATGAGGTGGAATAGATGGAAATATATTCATGTGTTGAAATAAATTATTTATCATTAAAAATATAAATTTAACGTGACTGTGAATAAATAAATATTCATTTACAAATCGAACGATTTGTTTATGTACACTGATTTGACTTATATTGATTGGGACGATAAATTTTACACGTCGCACAACTACACAAATAAAAATCTGTGTTTGTTGACTGAAACTCCACACGAGTATTGGTGTGATATTTGACATACACTAATCCCGATTGTTTAGTTATATGTCAATCGATAGGTTGACAGACAGTTGTGTAGTGCACTTTGGATGATGGTTGATTATTTGTCATTGCTGTTATATACATGTGTTGTATGGAATCCATATAATTAACATTATATGGTAATTGATTGGGCCTCATTCCAATTTAGAAAATAAAGATTATAATAAATTATATTCATGCGTTGAATAAACAAAATAGTCATGTGTTGGCAATACTAATGTTTTGAGAATATTCATGTGCTGAAACCATTCATGTATTGAAAATATTCATGTGTTGAATAAAATATTTGTACAATAAAATTCACATTTTTATTGTAAGTAAGAATTAATAAATATTCATGTGTTGAATAGAGTATATATATTCATGTGTTGAAAGAAATATATATTCATGTGTTGAAGAAAATATTCATTTGTTGAATAGAATAACGAAGTTATTGAAATATATAAAGCCGTGTTGATTAGTTTTGCGCCATTTTGATGCGAACAATATTTATATCGATTATATTCATTTTTATAATGAATATAGAAAAGAAAGTTATTTCAAAATATAACGTTTTGAAAATATTATCATTTATATATTAATGATATGGAATATTCAATTTTGATCTGAAATTGAATATGAAGTTGAAATCGTTTTGAAAACGAATTTAAAACGATTTATAAAATATGTTTAGAATTGAAATTGATGAAATATATATAATATATATATTATATATATTAATGGCCTGAATAGAACGCGTCGCGCAGCGGAACTTCGTGAATTTCGACCATTGACTTCGAACTGGCGTTACGGGAGATCCGACCGTCGGATTCTTCTAAAACCAGAATCGTTGGGTTCATATCGAAAAGAGCTTTCCAATGAATATTAGAAATTTGAAATCTAACAGTTGGATTTGGAATTATGTCCAAATCAAATTTGGAAAAGGTCGTTGTAAGTGCAGTTCGACGACCGTTATTGGAAATCGACTATACGAGCCTTGATCAAATTATTAAAAATATTAATAATTTGTGTAAAATCTTAATATATGAATTGGAAAGAATTGGGGTGAAAAATCCCATGTTTAAAAAGGATAAAAATATAATTTTATCGAAATAAATTAGTTATGAACTAGAATTATAATCCAATGTTTTTGAATAAATAAATTGGATTTGAAGTGGTTTTAAAAACAATCAGAATTTCCAATATACGAATTGGAATGGATTTGAATCGAAATTATCTTTGGAATATTTCGATGTTGTATTTCGTGATTATATTGATATGGCTGTGGAAATTTGAAAGATATATTTATATCATTGTTTCCGGTACGATATTTGTTGGTTTCAGAATTTGATATTGAATATAAGCGGATATATTTTCAATTCAGAGCCTTGTATTTAATATCAAATGGGATTTTGGGTTCGTCGTGAATGGTGTCTTAAATAACACTGTTCTTGGACCCAGTTTAGAAAAGAATAAATCTTTTAATTAAGATTTAGTGAAATTGTCCAGTTAATTATTATTTAATTGGAATTGAATTTAAATTGGTTTGTGGGTTTATTGTGAGCGGTGTTTTTAATAACACCTGTTCTTTAACCCGATTAACAATGGAATGGAATTTTGGGTTTGTCGTGAACCGTGTTTTTAAATGACATTGGTTCTTTAACCCAGTTAAGATAAGATTAACTTCTTAGCTTTGAATAACCATTAATATTGATTTGTGGGAAGATTAAAACTAAGTGGAGTTTTAATGAATCTTTAATTAGATTGAAATGATCGGGAATGGAGTATTACCAGTTTTGCTCCATGGGATGAATAGGTTGGGATTGGGAAATAAATAAATGATTACTTCGGTGTGGTTCGCTAATCCCGATTAGTTTGGAAAACCTTAACATGGGTTGATTTGATATCAAAAGGAAGATTAAAGAATAAATTTAAAAGAATTTGTCTTTGATAAAATTAATGGGAACCCTTCCGTAAGAATGTGAATATTTGAATAAAGAATATTCTGAATTGGAATGAGGCGTATGTTGTGTTTGTGTAACACTTGTTTATTATATACGTGGGTTATTCGGAAAGGCCGGGTTTATACCCATTCTGAATAACCGATTCGACGATAAGTCAAAGATGAAGGCGGTGGTTGAAGACCGGAGGTCTTCACGTCGTTTGGATGATTATTGGTGATCTTGATTGTGTTGTACACCCAAGAGGAGGGAATCAGTTGGTGATCGTCCAAATGTACTTGGAGATCGATGGATATGCGAGGAATAAGGTTCCTCCGGTTTCGTTCAGACCCAGAACGAACTTGTAAATGGACTGTGTGTCTGACATTGGATTTTATTCTGTGTGATTGGTTTCAATTAAATATATATCTGTTTGGCGGTGGATAATTTATTCTCTTGCTTAACGCCCTTCTCTGAGATGTACGAGCTTAGAGGTTATATATTGATTGATATCAGTCGCATGAAATGAATTGCCTGTGTGGCATGCCTAAGTGGCAAATGATCAAGGCTTTTGATGAAAAGAAAAGTCTTGTGGTTGATGATCAAAGCACGGCCTATATGGCACAACTTTGTGTATAGCGTTAATTCGCGAGCCTCACACCTCGGTATGAGTCAAAAACGGGATAGTGACTGCAGGGAGAGCACGACGTTTCTTTTTAGCTATGGGTGATGTCAGTGACCTACCAGCCCTGACATTTATATACTTTTTACCTGTGTGGTTGTTAGATTCGAGTCCCCTCGGATATAGGTCTGAAAGGACTGGGAAATGTGTGTTCAGGAATTGCCAATCCTCAAAAGTAGGAGAGGACTGGCCCTGAAGATCCAGGATCGCTGTGTGTGGTCCTGAGACATTTGCTAGAGTGTCTTGAACGGAGAGGAGCTTGCCCATGGCCTCGACTCATGATGGAATCCAATTTCCAATATGTGACAATTCGGTTTTATTTATAGAGCCTAGTATGGCGACATAATAGCATGGGATACTATGTCGTCTATGATTTATACATTATGATTGAAGTTGTTTTCTTCACTTATAGTAATAATAAAAGATGAAATTTAGCGTATCAAGCATTCTTTGGCTATTATAAGATAAAACCCTATCCTCCGGCTTGCGTTGCATTGTGTGATGGGACCTGGGTCTGATAATAGCTTCATTTTTCTCTATTTATCATTGCGCTGTTGTTTTATGCACTGGTATTCTTGGGAGGAAACCCGTTCCGTGTTATACGGCATGGTCCCTTGATTTACCTAACTTTAAAATAAAGATTTATAACTGTTTTAGTTCTCACACTAGTCACATGACTGACCTGGAGTTTATTGTTTTAACCTAAACTCTGGGTGCCCCTATTTTTCACACGGGCAGCTAGTAGTTTTGGTTTTGCAGATTTATATTCACATGATCCTGGTTTATAGCTGAAGTGATATTCGGAAAGCTCTGTATCCACGTATTTCTTTCAGTTATGTTTTGTATTATTTTTCCGCTGCTATGTATTTAAACGTAATTTAAATCTCTGATATTTTTTGTGTAATATTTATCCATACTCTATTGTATTCGTGTATTCTGATGGAATTGTTGTAATAAGCAATGAAATATTCTTCTGTTTAAGTTCCTATTTTTCGTGTTCTCAAAACAATCAGGGGTTTCGAACGGTCTTGGTCTGTTTAGCGATCGATTCGGATCGAGCGGAATTCCAAATTGTTACAAGACCAGACATCGCATATGTTATAAGCATATTGTATCGTTTTATGGGTAATTCAGGTTTCGAACATCGGAAATCTTTTTCCAAAGTTTTAGCTTATTTGAAAGGAACTATTATCTATGGTTTATCTTATAAAGGATATCTTGCTATAATAAAAGGATATAGTGATGCTACCTGGAACAATGTTGAATCCAAAATCCCATTTTGCGATTGGATGGTTATTTACATTAGGAGGAGTTGTTGTGTCTGGGCTTACAAGAAGCAGACCTGTATATCCGACTAAACAATGTTGTCAGAATTGATTGCAGTAGCAAATGCATTTAAGGAAGCAAAATGATTAGGAATTTGTTATTGGAAATCTCATTACAGAAGAAGCCATCTCTAACAGTCTTGATTAACTGTGACAATCAAGCGAGGATATACAATGTCCTTAAAAAATTATAATGGAAAATATAGACATGTGAATCTAAGGCACCAAATGGTAAGACAATTATTGAAAAGTGGAGTAATAACTGTTGACTACATAGAAAAAAAGAATAACTTGGTTGACCCACTAACAAAGAGTCTTCCAAAGACAATGGTTCCTATAAAGTTAAAAGAAATTGAACTAAGGTCTATGAATGAACATTGATCATCCTTAATAGAAACACAACTTATGCCTTAAAAAGGATAGACAAAGTTCAATGGGTACCGATAAGTTAAGAGAATGATTATGTAACACTAAATCAATAATCCCATAATATTGAGTGTTGAATTCTGTAAGAACAAAGGATGGATTAATGTCCTTAATAAGCCTAGAAACCTTAAAAGGTGTATCGCAGAAACACCTTAAGAGACTAACATGTATGAATGTGGAAATCAGGTCGTTTCCTAAGAATGTAAGAACACTTTCTAAAGTAGACTCATGAACCAGGATTAAAAGCACATGGTCATTAACGTGTTGAGCAATACATAACACTTTACATAAGGAGATCAACATGTGTGATTGTTCCGGTTTTATCATTAGGGATACTTGGTTCAAGATTCGTTCACCATATAATCTCGATAAGGTTTTGAATGGTTTACACTAAGTAAAGGTTCTGTTGGATCTAGATTAACCCTAGAGAGGGGTGAATAGGGTTTATCACAGTTTTTACGTGATATTAAAAATTCACGGAACACAGAATGCAGCAGAAATAAAAATGTAGAAAGTAAATGACACAAGATATACCCAATTTCGGCAAAATCCTGCCTACTGTTGCATTCCTAAGATTTCTACTAGGTAATAGAACAGGTCCTGCTTACAAGACCATGTAAACTCGCGAACCCCTCGCTCCTATTCTAATCCTACGCTCAAAACCCTAGACTGGTCTATATCGACTAGACCAGATTTTCCCCTAGTTTTACAAACACTAGTAAACTGTCAGTTAACCCCTAAATGAATCCCTAGATTTTACAGACCTAGAAACTGTTTAGACGGTTTACAGAAGAACTAAGAAATAATACAAAATAAAAACAAGAAACACTAGGATTTAAATTAAAAAGGTCATCCCCTTTTCAAAGTGAACCATGGTCAGCCATTTGTTAATTGGTGCATCCTTTTTCTTTCTTTTAGCCCGATCTCTCTGGAAAACAAAAAAATGGTGGCTTGGACTAGGGTTTCTCTATGAATCCCAAATCGAACGATTGTTGCTTGTTTGAATTGATTCTTGGATTGTACTCTCTGAGGCTTTGAATGGCTAAAGCTTTGCTCTCTCTCTCTCTCGTCGCTAATTTGGGATATATCCGATCGAAAACTATAAGTAATTTCTGAACAATATTACTTTGATTTTTTGCTCTCGGTTTTTGTTGTTAATTTTCGATCCATCAGCCGATGATGAATAGGTGTCAATATATAGGATGATTAAATCCTTGAAGTGCTCTAATTTCAATTGAATATGACTTGGCTGGTTTCGAGTTTCCCTCTTTGATTTCCTTGAATGAAATTGATTGCGTGATTTTCTTTGATTGAAATTGATTTGCTCGGCTTAAATGACTTTCCCTTTTTGATTTCTTGGCTTTGATAAATTCTGTTTCCTCGATGAAAATGGTATTCACCGATTTGAAAATGTGTCGTGACTTGCGTGATTTGAAAACAGTTGTTTCTCCTTTTGATTTTCAGTATAAAAACTTTCTTGAAATCACATAATTACTGAGTTGAAAAAATTCCAAAACTAAAATCAATTTTCTCCTTTGCTCGACTAAAACTAAAAATAAATCTTTCATGCTGTGTTACATGCAGATTGTCTTGCGCTGAATTGCCATGCATGATCAACATTTCCAAACACATGCTGCAAATAATAAATGCCATAAATTTTGGAAACATTTCAAATGCTTTCCAAGTATTTCTTCAATACATTGATAACTTGTGCTATAATCAGTTGAATTTTGAAATCTATTTGCTGTGCTGATGCATTTGTGTTCATCATTTAGTTGAACCATTTCCACAATTGATTGCTGAAAAACTGTAAATAATTTGTTGCTAAATTTCTTGACCATTCGAACTTGTCACTGTGTGATCTTCCTTATGCATGTCATTTCTATAAATCATGACCCATGTATGCACCATTTTGAGCTCACCTGTTGTATCTTGTATCATGCTAGAACTGAATGTCTACACATGAATACACTCATATGCATTGCTGAGAATTCCATTTTTCTTGCGTCGATGCACTGGTTTGATCAATATGTGCATATATATACGGCTGTATGTATGTATATATATATATATATGTGTGTGTGTGTGTGTGTGTGTGTGTGTGTGTGTGTGTGTGTGTGTGTGTGTGTTTGTGGGTGTGTGTGTGTGTTTGCATGCTTCACTTGGAATGCTTCGACATGTTGTTGCACTATATAATTGAAACTGAAACTCCATGCACTTGTAGCTTAGCCACCATCCATGTAAGCACCAAGATTGTTGTTCATATCCATGTAACCATACTCTCTTAAATTTGAGCCATTCTGATCTGAGTTTGTATTTGTTCTTGAACTATGCTGAGCTCCTGGTTTGTGCTTGCATGAGCATGCATTTGCTCCATGTTGTAATCTATACTGCTCCATTCATTGTATCGTACATGCACACCTGAGATGAAATCTTGTTTGGGCTGAAAATTGTTTGCTTGACCACTTTTGTTTGCATTGCAGCATGTATACTCCCCTGACTTTCACTATGCTTGCTGCATGTTTGGTATCCATGTATTTGGCCTGATTTGAAATGACTGCTATGTTGGCTCGCCAACATCACTACACCTTTTACTTTTATTACTCTCGACCATGTGTGTACTCGAGACCACTACATGTGTAGTTGCTACCTTGTTGCACTAAGTCGAGTTGGTCCACGTGGTTGCTCCTCAGTTGCACACTGAATTGGCGAGGGAGTGCACACGTGTATATATATATATATATACATATACGTGTGTATATGTAGCCATCAGATAAGATTTCCTGTCCTCGTACTATTCATATACAAACTAATTAGACACAGATGAATCAGATCAAGTCATGAAAAATGATGAGAAACACACCAGAAATCTAAGGCAAATAATTTTTTTAAAAAATAATTTATATTCGCTAGAGTTTAAAATATTATTTCTGTTCCAGGTACTGTGTGTGTTTCTGTATATGACAGGTATGAAGACTGGACTGACTGAAAGATACTGTAAAGACAGAAAAATGAAGATGATAGAAAATAGTGAAAGAGTGTATAAGTGTATATGAAATGTAAAGAATGTACATAAAATTGTATAACTGAGTGACAATGTTATAGTGAGGAGCAGTGTATGAATGTATAATGAGAGAATTGTACTGGTACTTGTAATAAACAAATTTATTTGAAATAAAATATTATTTTATTGTGTTCAAACGATTTTTTCTATCGTATTCAGTTTATTTACAAGTACGATGAATGTAGAATGATCTAGTTTATATGAAAGTGGATATGAAATGAAATGTATATCAGTGTTGTATTCAAATAGTGGAGTTATAAATATTTGTACAGTTTGAATATTTGAAATATAATATTCAAGTTAAATAAAATACTGTATGAATATATGAATGTCTGTACAGTCGTATTCTATTTAAATATAAATATTATATTCCTGTCTGTGATGTATATATAGAACAGTACAGTAATAAACACATTTAAAATAATATTTATTTGGTTGTTATCATCAAACAAAAATCATATAATTGAGTATACAACTACGTTATATACAACAATCTCCCCCTTTTGATGATGACAAACAAATAAAAGATTTTGAGCACAATAAATGTGTTTAACAGTGAATTTTGAGCTCCCCATATTTATTAGCTCCCCCTATAATTATGCATGAGTGAACTGAACTGAATAATAATGAATTTTCAAAATTAAAAATATTTATAAAATATTCACTCATAAATCAAAATCACAACCCATTCTCCCCCTTTTGTTATCATCAAAAGGGTTCAGAATTTAAAATATAGATGAAAATTGACTAGAAAATATAATTTCAGCTTAAGAGGAAGAGCGGTCATCATAAAGCTCAATCAGTCAAACAAAAATCATAATAAACTGAGAACAGGTGGCATATTTCACATTGTAGAATGATGGATTTACAATGAATTTTATAAAAATGAGGAGAGTTATAAAAATATGAATTTTATCTTCAAACGTTTTTATAAAAATGAAGTTCAAAAATAGTGAAGAATTTGGACTATAATTAATAATTCAATTTAAGTGACAAAATCAAATACTCTCAAATCCCAATAGCTACCAATCAACAAATCATAATACGTCATAAAATATTAACACATTTCACAGATTAGTAAGATGGATTGATAGGCTAGTTTTTATACACCAAGGGGAATTTCATATAAATTTCAATTTATAGCACAATATTTCCTTTTTCTTTTTATTTTATTTAAGAGCACACTGACCACGCATAACCAGAGCTTGGATTTTTAAATGAGGCCAGTTGCAACTTAAATTATAAGTTGTCTCACAACCATGCATGACCAGAGCTTGGATTTTTAAATGAGGTTAGAGACATACTTATGTATTAATTATATATTTATTGTTTTCAGCTTCAAAATAAAAACCCCTAGGTATATAAAACCAAAATGAATGATAGAAATGTGGTAGGCACAGAAATGGACAGTGAAATAAATTTCTAAATTAATTATATTATGAGATATGCTCGACTGTACTGGGATCATTGAAAATTTTCAATTATCACTAATTCTGAATAGTAACATAGTCAAATTTCTATCATAAATATTTCCGCTGTTTATTCAAGAAGATTTTTAAAAAATATTAAACTCTCCACATTAATATAAACTCATAATGAATGACAGAAAGATGATAAATAAAGGAGATGGTTGTGAAATAATTGCTAATTCAAAGATGTTATATTAAATGTTCAACCATCATGAAAATATAAATAAAATCTCCTCTTGTTGTGAAATATACTGCAGTCATAATTCATCACAATTTCAAAATCTGATAATAATTTTGATGAATTATAAATACAGTTCAATTTGGGTATTGATTTCAACTTTTGAATGAATAATCAATAAATAATTTTAAAATTGAAAATCAATTACAAGAGGAATATGGATAAATATATAGAACAAGAGGGATTAATTTGTACAAGGCAAAAAGAGTATGTGGGTCAATACAAGGTGAAGAGTAGAATCTAAGTACAGATGGGTGAGACAAATATAAGGCACTTTTGATACCACTTGGTGTCCCTATTAATGAGGATTGTAAAAGAACACCGGAGACAAACCAGGATATCACAGACAAACAGAAATTCAATCATAAGGTCCAAGCAGACAAGACAAGCAAAATAATTTCAGCAGTAGTCAATTTTAATCAAAACAAGTAGTTATCTAATATCATTTTCAAAAACAGTATCAGAGCAGCACAGAAACCAATAGCACAACAGACTTGTCAGAAATTGTTACTAATGGTCACAAAAGATCATTCATGATCCAAGATTAAAAATACTGTTTATTTGAAATCATTTGAGAAATATGAAACTCTCAAGATTCAGTGAATCAATCACACCCGATTATTAATTTCATATTCAAGATATGTGTGAGATTCAATAAACCAATAATTTCAAATGATTTTAAACAAACAAATATTTAAATCAAACAACCATGAAATAAAAAAGAGATTTAAGACAATTTTTTTAAATAATTTTCAAAATTATCTCTGACAAGTATAAGAGAGATATCAGATCATTTACATCAAGTTTGAGAGGTATTCATGATCCAAAAAATTAAAAATAATTTATTTGAAATCACTTGAGTAAATGTCAGGTTTGAGATATAATGAATTATTCGCACAAGATTGATAATTTCAAATTTAAGTGGTGTGTGATATTCAAAATATCAAGAATTTCAGATGATTTCAAACAAAACTAATTTCAACCATAATAATCATGAATAAAGATGAATTTTAGATGTACCACTGATTCAAGACAATTTAAAATATTCAAGCCAATCTGAAAATCAATAAATTTATCACAACTGATAAATAGCAGAGTGCTGTAATGAGTATAATATTTCAAGATTTTCTAAAATGAATTAGAAGAAACTCAAAACAGCAGAGGTGTGTGAAATTTCATTAACTATTCAGATCTTAAAAATTTAGAATTAGATCAACAGTGTTCAAGATATGCCAAGAAAACATCAACACTGTTATGAATTCAAAAATCAGAAAATAAACTTCAAAACAATTGCAGATATTTACAAATTTAAATTCAAGATATGGAAAAGATTAAAATATCATAGTTCTATTTAAATGAAGTGAATTTCCAAAAAATTATGAATTCTGCAATTGGAAGTTAATGAAGCCCAGAAGAATTTACAATGATATGACAGTGACAAAACAGAAAATAGAAAAAGAAGGGGTAGAAGAAGGAATACATAAAAAATATTTACAAAAATGAGTTTAGAGGTTATACCTGAAATTGATATGAGTAAATAAATCTCTAACTCAACAAATCTTGGCTAAGGAACTATGAAAGATACAGAAATATATACCAGCTTGATTTCAAATCTCTTTTTACATAGTAGTTCCTCAGCCTCCTCTGGTACCTAACTTTATAGAGGATTGAGTGGTCTAACAAAAGAAGTAAAACCACTCACAGTTGTACTTGTACGTTTTGGTACCCAAACCTGTTTGTATAACAATCCATCTAAATTTACCTTTGTACCCTTTGGGACCCAAACTTGTTTGAGTTTGGACGAATTTACTTTATTTACTTTTGGGAACCAAAATGAATTAGATGACTTGTTATCAAACCAATCCTCATCTCGTTTGTGATTCAAAAATCTTTTGGAATTTTCAAAAATCAGATTTTCAGAATTACCCTTCTTGAACCAGTTTGAAGGATTTTTAAAATCACAATAGTTCAAATTGTCAAAATCATTTCTTTTTCCAAAACCAAGACCACTTTTATTTCCTGAAAAGAGTTGATTTTTCAACAACATATTTAAAGATTTTCACCATTAGAAAATTTGATCAGAGTTGATTCAAGTTGTTGAACTTTAGATTTAAGGTCAGAATTCTCTTTTACAGATTCGAACAACGATTAATGCTGATCTTTCTCCTTTCAGCATCATTCTGTTTCAAAATCAAATTTTCATTTTCAAGCAACTTGATTTTGGTCTTGGATTCAATAATCTCATATTCAAACTGAATTTTCTTTTCAAATTGTTGTTTTTCAAAAAATTTGAATCTTTCAATTCGTTTTCAAGCTCTTTCAAAGCAGATTCAGTTTTCAACAACTTATCCTTTTCAAAAATTTCAAAATTGGAATTTTCATATGTCTTGAAATTTTCTAATTCCTTTTGCAAAAAATTGTTTCTACGGGTTAGCTCATCCTCATTGTTTTTCAAAATCAAAATTTGGTTTTCAAGCTGTTCAAGATTTTCATTAAGATGAGCAAGGTTATTTTCCAAATTCAAACAATTTTTGCACATAGAATTATAAAATTTTCTACTTTTGAATTTCAATTCCAAATCATTACTTTTGCATCGCAACTCAGAATTTTCAGATTTCAAAGTTTTAATTTTCAGTTGGAGTTTATCAACGGATTTGGTTAAATCAACACACATATAAACTAAATCTTCATAAGAGAAATTTCCTATCTCTTCGTCTGTTGAATCTCCATTATCTGATTTATCCGAAATATCATCTATATGACATGTTAAGCATAGATCTGCATCTGAGTTGCCATTCTGGGGTTTTGAGCAGTCGTCGGATTTTCCATACAGCGCGTTGAGAGTTCTCCAGATATCCTGCGCAGTTAAACAATGAGAGATATTTTAATTGATCGTTATCAAGATAGGAATAAATAATATGCATAACACGAGCATTCAAAACCTCATTTTTCTTATTTAAATATCTCCAAATTTTCAATAATATTCCAATATTCAAAATTAACGGATTTTAAATATAATTCGAAATTTGATTTCCATGTTAAAAAATCTGTTCCATTGAAAATAATTGGAATATTACTAGACTGACTCTCAGAAGACTGACAACTAGAATGACCCATGACTCTAGAGTTAAAAATTACCTGCTCTGATACCACTTGTTGGATCTAGATTAACCCTAAAGGGGGGTGAATAGGGTTTATCACAATTTTTCGTTTGAATTAAAAAATCTGACAGGATATTAAAATAATAAACAAATTATAGAATGCAGCAAAAATAAAAGTGCAGAAAATGAATCACACACGGATATACCCAGCTTCGGCAAAACTCTGTCTACTGCTGCATTCCTAAGGTTTCTACTGGGTAAAAGAATAGATCGCGCATACAAAACCATGTACACTCGCGAACCCCTCGCTCCTATTCTAATCCTACGCTCAAAACGCTAGATTGATCTAATCCTCTAGATCAGATTTCCCCAGATTACAAACCCGTAACCCTAGTTTTTACAGACTATAGTAAACTACCAGTTAACCCTTAACTGAATCTCTCCTAGATTGTATAGACTCTAGAACTGATTGGATCGTTTACAAAATAAAAAGAAAAACAAAAAAATTAAACCAAACTAAAACCCTAGTACATAGAAGAGAAAATAAAATCTCCCTTTATAACATTTGAACTCCACCTATTTATTAGCTCCCCCTACAACAGAAAACTCCCCCTAGAACTGTGCATGAGTGAAGTGAAGTGAACTGAATAATAATGAATTTTCAAAATTAAAAATATTTATAAAATATTCACTCATAAATCAAAATCTCAACTCATTGTACAGTTGTATTTTATTTTAATAGAAATATTATATTTGTGTCTGTGATGTATATATAGAACAGTATAGTAACAAACACATTTAAAATAATATTTATTTGGTTGTTATCATCAAACAAAAATCATATAATTGAGTATATAACTACGTTATATACAACAGGTTCAAATCCAAAAGATACCTTTTATTTATGTGTTTTTTCTACGATGATGCAAAACTTAATCATAGAACTACGTTGGCTTTATCCCACTTGGGTATGTAGCAATTCACTTTTGTGATTCAACCATCCACTTTACTTAATTTTTCTTTTTTTGGAAATGAGGTAGGATTGTAAAATATTTTCAAAATATTTTTGGTTTGGGTTTGGGTTTGTTTTTTAAGAAGGAAAAAAGATTTGTCCCACATCATGGGAACTAAAGGAAATATTATAGTATATGAATAGCTTCCTAATGAGGATGTTGGGGTCCTGGGGCTCTAAAATGTGTGTTTTGTTGTGAGAAGAGAAGTCATGCACTACACATGCGTGACGCCACCGCCGTCAGTCTGATCAAACAAGGTCAGGTATAGGTTTCGGGTCCAGATCCAATAAGTTTTTTTTTTTTTTGGATAAAATTTGGAAAAAGTAATGGACTGAATTTCATCCCATTACAGACCCAAAAATAAAATTGAAAAAGACGCGTAATTTGTAATCTTTTACAGCTGTTATAAATGAAAGGACGTATGGTTTGATTTCAAATGAATATGATCGTTTGTAACAATTACGAACCGTTCCAAACAGTCGTAATGCTTGGTGAATGACGTATCCTTTCGCTCCTATAAATAGCCACACCCGAAAACTGTTTCAAACAACTTCTTCTTCAAGACAATCTTCAACGCCAGCAAGTGTTGCAAAACAGTGTGCCATTGCTTCGTTTTGTAACGCATCGAAGGTGTTACAAATTTAGAAAATGTTGCAGATTTATTCTTTTTTTCCTCTTCATTCTGTTCGCTACTTGCATCATCAGAAATCAAATGTTAGAGTGTTCTCGGTCGGATCAAAGACGTACAACTTTTGAATTTGATTAGGCTGTTCCAAGCCTTCATTGAATCCTGAAAGTCGATAACTCGATAACCCGTTTGTATCTGGTGGGTTGAACTATTATCTCAAAGAATCAATTGTATAGATCCTTGAAGTCTGAAGTATAATAATATCTTCCTCATAACCGTCTCGAACCGCAAATTCCCTAATAGTTAACTCTATGAATTGTATTCGAATGCATATGAATGATTGAGCCTTTCATAGCAAATTAATTCGCCTAATATTAGCCATATGTTCGGCTTTAGAAGCAACATGATCACATTTGTCCATCAGTTCGGTTACTGAAATGGAGATGAAGAAGATGATGATTTGAAGATGGAGTGTAAGTGGAGAAAAGAGAACCAGAGCTAGGTTAATATGACTTTTATGGGTAATCAATGGTTGGACTCTAATAGAGACACGTCTGACCCCAACCAGTGATTTTCCCATATTTTTCCCAAAAGGCCATTCAACTGGGTCTGTGTTTGAAAGAACACCAAACATTTTTTATGTTCGCATTATCTGACAGTTAGGAATATATTTTTCTTGAATTATCGTGTTGAGGCTGTTGGAAATTTATGTGAATTGTTTAAAATATAGAAATAAGTGTATGATGGCTCCTAAATGTGAATAGTCCCAGATCATGGGATTATATGAAAGAAGCAAGTATTTATACTTGTTTCTAAGAAGCTTTGATGGGGCCTTGGGGCTCCCAATACATGATTTGTTGTGAGGAGGGAGTCCATGCATCATGACCACCACACACGCGCGCGCGACCGACCGACTCGACTCGACCCGACCCGACCCGGCCCGGCCCGACTCGGTTCGGTATTGGGCTTGGGCTTTGGGCCTTGGCTATGTGGTGTAGACACTTATATTTTTAGACCAGAAAAACTTGATTTTTTCGAACCGTTTTTTAATTACAGAAAATATTTATGAACCGAATTTAATTTGAAACGGTAAACTTTTGACCAAGTATTTCGCAGATCCTATTTTCCTCCACTGACCAGTATTTTCGAATAACCTAATCCTCGTCTATATATTATTATCTTCAGATTAGACGAGATGAATATAGATAGAAAAAAAAACTATTTTTCTCTTTTCTCTTCCACCGCCATTAAAATATTCTTACGGAAATTTTCGAGTAGTTAAATTCAGAAAGTGCAAATCTGCACTGATTTGTTTGTGCAAAGCAGATCAGTTATTAATTTCAGAGAGGCTGTTTTATCCTAGAGGCGGCGACGAAAGTACGAACTGGTTTTGCACCTCTGACCAGATCGCCGAATCTTCTTCAAGAAAGCGACCTGGTCCGCGACTCAGCCATTGTTTCCCAACAATTTGAAGACGATAAGAAACAATGGCTTCGTTGCAGTCCTAGATGGAGGCGGTTGCTACCCTACAGACAATTAATCAATGGGAGGACACTAGAATGATCTGGATGGAACAGTCATGATGATCACTGGCGCGTCATCAGCCATTGTAACAGATCTCGCTGCTGCTGGATGCCGCATCATCGCCGCGGCCAGGCATATTGAACGACTAAAATCACTTTGCAACGATTGAACGCGATGAAATCTGAACTGTGGACCATGGATCTACATGCTCAGGTTCTGTTTTCGCCTTTCTTTTCAGCTAATTATTTCAGATCTATTTGAGCTAAATCATATGATTCAATGAGTTTTATTTTGAAAGTGTCATTAGAGGAGGCACTATTTGAATGCAAATAGAGAAAATGTTTTTATTATAAACTGAAATTATTTAAGTGCATAATTATGTTGAAAATGTCATTCAAATTTTGGCATTACTGAAATACATATGATTATATGAAAATGTCATTAAAATTAACATTAATAGAACACATATATTATTTGGAAATGTCACTAAAAATTTGGACATTAATAGAATGTGTATGTTATTTGATAATGTCCTTAAGAATTGACATTAATTGGAGGAATAGTTTTTTGCATCAAATAAATTGACATAGTTTATATGCATACAAGTGAAAAGATAGAATATAGAACATCTTTGTTGCATACATATGTATTCTGTAACACCCCGTGTATTCTATAACTGTGAAATTCAAAAATTAAAGTATAACTAATTTGAAATCAAAGAATTAAGGGAAACGGGATACGCCATTGCGTTCGTCTCGGAATTCTGCTTGAGATAGAGTCCGAGTTTGCGTAAAACGGATATCGTATGAAGAAAATATGGACGAACGAAGTTGGGCGAAAAACCAGAAAACGGGTCAGAATGCACTGGCGCACTTGGGAAGTGCGCCAGAACAAAAATGAACTGGCGCACTTGGGAAGTGCGCTAGTACATTTTTAGCCTGGCGCACCTGCCAAGTGCGCCCAGGTCAGAATGACCTGCTGGTCAGGTCTTGGCTGGCCTGATCAGGGCCTGGTCGAATTTCTGAGCCTTGCCTTGTCACTAGGGCTAGGTGTCAGCTCCTGATTGGCCTCTCCTTCAAACGAACGGCTATTATTGAATCAAGCTCCATCGACGGTCTAAATCAACTTGCAAACACTATAAAAAGGACCTAAGACTAACCCTAAATCATACTATTTCATTTTAGCCTCAGGCCGCCGCCATTAAACCTAGAGTTCTAAATTAAAAATACAAAGAACAAAATTATATAAGACGAAGGACGATTCTTGAAGGCTACAACTAGAAGCTACAACAACTACGACGCTTTAGACAACAAATTTGGGGCTATTTGATTTGGGATTTTTATTTGGATTATTTGCTTCATATTGTAAGTTCTATGTCACTTTTTAGGCAAAAACGCTAAAACAATATGGACATGCCATGAATTGAAACCGGATTTAGGAACTATTGTCAATCCATGTTTATATTGTTTAACTTTGAATTATAATTTGGGAATACTATGGCAACGTTGCAAGTTAAACTTGTCATGATTTTGATGTTGTTATGAATCATTTGGGCTTAATTGTATGGCAAGTTGGACTAATACATGTCCATGGAATCACTATGTTTATTGAAATCTTTATGTTGATTAAACCATGCCTATGATGCTAATTAAACCATGTCTATGACTGTTGATGGAACTATGCCTGTGATGTTAATATACCTATCATGATTAATGAAAAATTGGGAATTGCTAAGTTATGATGAAAAGTTGGAATCATTATGTTCATAATGTTAGATGAGAATCATTATGTTAAAAATGCTAAATTGGAATCATTTTGTTGAATCATTATGTTAAAAATGCTAAATTGGAATCATTATGTTTATAATGTTAGATGAGAATCATTATGTTAAAAATGCTAAATTGGAATCATTATGTTTATAATGTTAGATGAGAATCATTATGTTAAAAATGCTAAATTGGAATCATTATGTTTATAATGTTAGATGAGAATCATTATGTTAAAAATGCTAAATTGGAATCATTATGTCTATAATGTTAGATGAGAATCATTATGTTAAAAGTGCTAAATTGAAATCCACTATGCCTATTAGGATTACCATGCCTTTAATGTTTCATGTTTGTAATAAAATAATTATTATGCCCGCAATAACTATTATGCCTATGATGAAATCATCATGTTAAACTAAGTTGGAACCATTACTATGCCAAGTTATCATCATGCTAGTATTGAAACCATGTGATATGTTATAGCCTGTTTATTATGCAAGTGATGTTGGAATTGTCACATATGCCTATCACATGTTTGGTGTTATTCCCCTTTATCTCTTGAATTGTTTATGCTTGTGAACGAAGTACGTTTATATACGTTGGGGATACGATTGGGTAGAATAGGCAAAACTAGAATTAATTATAATCATAAACCGTGAAATTTGGCATAAGTAGAACATGAAATATGGCACGAAAAATTGATTTGAACATGCCATAACTTGACTTGAAACATGCCTTAGTTGGGCACGAAGTTGACATATGAACATGATATGGAAAGAGCACGAATCTGCTAAGAACATGGGCATGACTTTAGAAAACAAGAAAGTGGCCAACTCGAGGTTGGGTTGAGTTTGTAGTGTAAATCTTCCCGGAACCGCCCGGCAAATCCAGTTGCTACAAACAATAGGATCCAATGTGGGTAGTTGGTCACATCGCGCTTGAAACCCGAGGTTGGATTGAGTTCGTAGCGTAAACCTGCCCGGAACCGCCCGGCAAATCCAGTGGCTACGAACAACAGAATCCAATGTGAGTGGTTCAGTGCATTAACGAATCAATTAATGCCAATTAGGGTTAAGTCATGAACATGAAAAGACAACTTAACTAACTTGAACATGATTTGTAGGGCTAAGTCATGAACTGGAAACGACAACACTTAGCCAACTTGACATGACACGAAGGCGGGTTAAGTCGCGAACTTAAATGACATACTTAACCACCTTGACATGACTAGACTATAGAAGGATTAAGTCACGAATTACATGACTTAATCGGTTAGGCAGGTTAGGTCATGAATTACATGACCTAATCTGTTAGGCGAAACCCTAAACACGACCCTTTTCAGCAGTAACCCTCTAGATGTATTAAGGTACCCTAGGGCTAGGCCGGGTGGGGCACGATTACTGGGCTGATTGTAAGAGGTGAATGACGGCAGTGGGGTACGCCAGTGTAGGTTCGGTGGACTACGGTCGTGCAAGTATTCCAGGGCAGACATTGGGTATCAGTAGATTTATCTGTGCATCTTGAATCGTGTCAGGGGTTGACTCCCTAGGGCTGATACACCCGAAGGTGGACCCAGCACAGGAGACTACATTCGTGATTAGCCGTATGACACGGACACTTGACAAGCTAGAACTTGTAGGGAGCCGATTGAGTAGATAAGCGCTCCGTAGGACCCCGTACTTGGGTCAGACCCCGTTTCAGGGTCATTTCACGATATTGGGCGATGGGATTTATTTCGTGATTAACTTGTGACCTGGGCTTAGTATACTAGTACAGTCGATGCAACGAATCTTGAACATATGACGCTTTATTTGACTTGTCTTGACTTATCATGATCACCTTAGTCTATCTTGTCCCCCTTGACCCCATTCTTAAGTTTAGTTCCAGTTCATACATGACATGTTGTTTTAAACCGTTTTTACACTGAAAGTCACTAGGACTTACTCAGTCTTTATGACTGACCCTTTTCCTTTCGCCTCTTTTTCTTTCGTTTCCCGCCAAGGTTCTCAGGGAGGGAATACCGCAGCCTGACCAGTTTTCACATCCAGCTTGAAGAGAAAGAATGTATTGCTTGGATCCTTTCCGTTTTGGACTATGGCTTTGGACCGCAATTATGGGACCTATGCAGTTTATTTATGTTTTCTTTATGCTTCTTTAAATAAAGTAATCAAGACAGTTATGAAAATGTTATGTTTTTGGAAGAATTGTAAGACAATTATGGCATGGTTTGTGTAACACGTATTTTGATGAAATAAAAGTTGTTGTTTTCCGCTGCTCAAAAATATGTGTTATTATATCTGTCTTGTATATCTGTGACTTATACTTATAAACCTCCACCAAAATTAGGGCATTCCCTTTGAGAGTGACCCTAACGGAGGTGGGGTGTTTCATTTGGTATCAGAGCATAGGTTTACCAGATATGATAAAAAGTTTTGAAAATTTATTTTCAAAAGAAAATTTAAAGAAGCATTTTTAAAAGATAAAACATTATTTTATTTTAAAAAGAGGCATAGTCCCCCAAAGCCATAGGTACTATCTTTTATCCTTCGTTTTGAATCTATCCTTTCTGTTCAGCATGTCTGGAGACCTTACTCCCCAGCTGTTGACGCTTTCACTCCTCCTCCTCCACGTGAACCATCGAGCGGAAGAGTCCCAGAGCAGGAAGACGAATAATAGTCAAAGAAGGGAGAATCGTAACAGTAATAACAAGAAACGAGAAAAAAGGAAATGTTGTTTCTGCGGAATTCTTGGACATCTGGAGGGAGACTGCAGGAAGAAGAAGAGGAGGATGAGTGCTACTTCTTTTCAGTGTAGGGAGACAGGCCACTGGGCTAGGGACTGCCCAAGGAAGAAGGAGACAAAGGCAGAAAGCTCTCAAGGGAAGAAAGAGGATTTACAGCCTAAGAAGACAGACTTTAAGAAGGGCGGGAAAGACAACAAGTCCCAAGAGAAGAGGAAGTGTAAATTCTATGGCAAAGTGGGGCACTTAGTGAAAGATTGCCGGAAAAAGAAGGACAAGATGAACGGCGGGTGCTTTTCTTGCGGTGAGACAGGCCACATGGCTAAAGACTGCCCTAAGAAGCAGACCGGACCTTCTGGCGGTACATCGTTAACTTTTTCTAGATGCTTTGTTTTATCTTGTTTCTCTCCTCGATCCTATCTTGAGAACCATAGGTAGAATCTTTTTGGATGTAAACATGTAATTGAAACATATTATGATTGCAAAATTGTTGCAAGTGGTCGCAAGTGGTTGCTCGTGGATGCATGAATACACATTAGGCACTAGATCGGCTCAGACACATTTTCAAGCTGCATATGCATAAATGTATTTATTCGTATATGGATGAAGTTTAGTGTGTTGTCATATGGATGTTGCATTTGTATGAATGATTGTGTTCTCATGTAGAATCATGAATAGGAGAATTTGCATACATAATGGATTCATGGCACTTACATAATTTGCATTAAGGAGGTCAACTGAATCAGTAGACCGCCTGATTTTGCATTAGATAAGTACATGTACACACACACTTCGAATATGATCATGAAGCATTAGAATTCTTTTAAGGAAAATGGATGCTGGTGCTTAATGGATGAGTAGATGGATGTTTGGATGTTAGGATGTACATTCTTCCTGAACTTGAAGATTTCGGGGACGAAATCCTTTTAAGTGGGGGAGAATGTAACACCCCGTGTATTCTATAACTGTGAAATTCAAAAATTAAAGTATAACTAATTTGAAATCAAAGAATTAAGGGAAACGGGATACGCCATTGCGTTCGTCTCGGAATTCTGCTTGAGATAGAGTCCGAGTTTGCGTAAAACGGATATCATATGAAGAAGATATGGATGAACGAAGTTGGGCGAAAAACCAGAAAACGGGTCAGAATGCACTGGCGCACTTGGGAAGTGCGCCAGAACAAAAATGAACTGGCGCACTTGGGAAGTGCGCTAGTACATTTTTAGCCTGGCGCACCTGCCAAGTGCGCCCAGGTCAGAATGACCTGCTGGTCAGGTCTTGGCTGGCCTGATCAGGGCCTGGTCGAATTTCTGAGCCTTGCCTTGTCACTAGGGCTAGGTGTCAGCTCTTGATTGGCCTCTCCTTCAAACGAACGGCTATTATTGAATCAAGCTCCATCGACGGTCTAAATCAACTTGCAAACACTATAAAAAGGACCTAAGACTAACACTAAATCATACTATTTCATTTTAGCCTCAGGCCGCCGCCATTAAACCTAGAGTTCTAAATTAAAAATACAAAGAACAAAATTATAGAAGACGAAGGATGATTCTTGAAGGCTACAACTAGAAGCTACAACAACTACGACGCTTTAGACAACAAATTTGGGGCTATTTGATTTGGGATTTTTATTTGGATTATTTGCTTCATATTGTAAGTTCTATGTCACTTTTTAGGCAAAAACGCTAAAACAATATGGACATGCCATGAATTGAAACCGGATTTAGGAACTATTGTTAATCCATGTTTATATTGTTTAACTTTGAATTATAATTTGGGAATATTGCTATGGCAACGTTGCAAGTTAAACTTGTCATGATTTTGATGTTGTTATGAATCACTTGGGCTTAATTGTATGGCAAGTTGGACTAATACATGTCCATGGAATCACTATGTTTATTGAAATCTTTATGTTGATTAAACCATGCCTATGATGCTAATTAAACCATGTCTATGACTGTTGATGGAACTATGCCTGTGATGTTAATATACCTATCATGATTAATGAAAAATTGGGAATTGCTAAGTTATGATGAAAAGTTGGAATCATTATGTTTATAATGTTAGATGAGAATCATTATGTTAAAAATGCTAAATTGGAATCATTTTGTTTATAATTTTAGATGAGAATCATTATGTTAAAAATGCTAAATTGGAATCATTATGTTTATAATTTTAGATGAGAATCATTATGTTAAAAATGCTAAATTGGAATCATTATGTTTATAATGTTAGATGAGAATCATTATGTTAAAAATGCTAAATTGGAATCATTATGTTTATAATGTTAGATGAGAATCATTATGTTAAAAATGCTAAATTGGAATCATTATGTCTATAATGTTAGATGAGAATCATTATGTTAAAAGTGCTAAATTGAAATCCACTATGCCTATTAGGATTACCATGCCTTTAATGTTTCATGTTTGTAATAAAATAATTATTATGCCCGCAATAATTATTATGCCTATGATGAAATCATCATGTTAAACTAAGTTGGAACCATTACTATGCCAAGTTATCATCATGCTAGTATTGAAACCATGTGATATGTTATAGACTGTTTATTATGCAAGTGATGTTGGAATTGTCACATATGCCTATCACATGTTTGGTGTTATTCCCCTTTATCTCTTGAATTGTTTATGCTTGTGAACGAAGTACGTTTATATACGTTGGGGATACGATTGGGTAGAATAGGCAAAACTTGAATTAATTATAATCATAAACCGTGAAATTTGGCATAAGTAGAACATGAAATATGGCACGAAAACTTGATTTGAACATGCCATAACTTGACTTGAAACATGCCTTAGTTGGGCACGAAGTTGACATATGAACATGATATGGAAATAGCACGAATCTACTAAGAACATGGGCATTACTTTAGAAAACAAGAAAGTGGCCAACTCGAGGTTGGGTTGAGTTTGTAGTGTAAATCTGCCCGGAACCGCCCGGCAAATCCAGTTGCTACAAACAATAGGATCCAATGTGGGTAGTTGGTCACATCGCGCTTGAAACCCGAGGTTGGATTGAGTTCGTAGCGTAAACCTGCCCGGAACCGCCCGGCAAATCCAGTGGCTACGAACAACAGGATCCAATGTGAGTGGTTCGGTGCATTAACGAATCAATTAATGCCAATTAGGGTTAAGTCATGAACATGAAAAGACAACTTAACCAATTTGAACACGATTTGTAGGGCTAAGTCATGAACTGGAAACGACAACACTTAGCCAACTTGACATGACACGTAGGCGGGTTAAGTCGCAAACTTAAATGACATACTTAACCACCTTGACATGACTAGACTATAGAAGGATTAAGTCACGAATTACATGACTTAATCGGTTAGGCAGGTTAGGTCACGAATTACATGACCTAATCTGTTAGGCGAAACCCTAGACACGACCCTTTTCAGCAGTAACCCTCTAGATGTATCAAGGTACCCTAGGGCTAGGTCGGGTGGGGCACGATTACTGGGCTGATTGTAAGAGGTGAACGACGGCAGTGGGGTACGCCAGTGTAGGTTCGGTGGACTACGGTCGTGCACGTATTCCGGGGCAGACATTGGGTATCAGTAGATTTATCTGTGCATCTTGAATCGTGTCAGGGGTTGACTCCCTAGGGCTGATACACCCGAAGGTGGACCCAGCACAGGAGACTACATTCGTGATTGGCCGTATGACACGGACACTTGACAAGCTAGAACTTGTAGGGAGCCGATCGAGTAGATAAGCGCTCCGTAGGACCCCGTACTTGGGTCAGACCCCGTTTCAGGGTCATTTCACGATATTGGGCCATGGGATTTATTTCGTGATTAACTTGTGACCTGGGCTTAGTATACTAGTACAGTCGATGCAACGAATCTTGAACATATGACGCTTTATTTGACTTGTCTTGACTTATCATGATCACCTTAGTCTATCTTGTCCACCTTGACCCCATTCTTAAGTTTAGTTCCAGTTCATACATGACATGTTGTTTTAAACCGTTTTTACACTGAAAGTCACTAGGACTTACTCAGTCTTTATGACTGACCCTTTTCCTTTCGCCTCTTTTTCTTTCGTTTCCCCCCCAGGTTCTCAGGGAGGGAATACCGCAGCCTGACCAGTTTTCACATCCAGCTTGAAGAGAAAGAATGTATTGCTTGGATCCTTTCCATTTTGGACTATGGCTTTGGACCGCAATTATGGGACCTATGCAGTTTATTTATGTTTTCTTTATGCTTCTTTAAATAAAGTAATCAAGACAGTTATGAAAATGTTATGTTTTTGGAAGAATTGTAAGACAATTATGGCATGGTTTGTGTAACACGTATTTTGATGAAATAAAAGTTGTTGTTTTCCGCTGCTCAAAAATATGTGTTATTATATCTGTCTTGTATATCTGTGACTTATACTTATAAACCTCCACCAAAATTAGGGCATTCCCTTTGAGAGTGACCCTAACGGAGGTGGGGTGTTTCATATTCAATATTTCTACATGAGTTAGACTGCATTGTAGCCTAATATGGAGGACAGCATGTAAATTGTGACTCCTTGAGCCAAACCAAAAGAACATGCTGAATTTTTCGAAAATGCAGAAAATAATATTTTATGAGATTCACTTACGTTGGTCTCTGAGTTTACGTATATTTATCTATACGATAAAATATGAATTCTCAAACATATGAACATCTTTAACATTAATAAGCTTCCACAACCAGTCAGTATAGAATAGAATGGGAATCCGCAAGGAAACCATAAAGGACAACAGCAACCAACCTAAAAGAGTGATTCTGGACAGTTGTTTCTATGTTACAACTGTGAAAAACCAGATCATATGACACGAAAGTGTAGGAACAGGTAAGGCCCTGCACCGCAGGCAAACCTGAATAAGAAGACTCTAACGGCTATGATTACTGAAATTCACTTTTTGGTGGATTAGATGGTTGGTGGGTAGACATTGGTGTTTCTCGCTGTGTCTGCTACGATTGTGATATATTCACAATATACATGGTTGTTGATGATCAGAAAGTGTGTTGTGAGATCCTCACACCACTAAAGCTATAGGGATTGGTAATGTGGAAATAAAGCTTATAATTAGAAAGACAATGATTCTTAAAAGATGAGATGCATTTGACATGTTTAAAACATTCAAAACTGAAATTGAGAATCAAGTTAATAAGAAAATTAAGAGACTACGTAGTGATAGAGGAACAGAATACGAATCAAATTCTATTCTGGATTTTTTATGTGATATATTGTACATAAGATAACTGCACCCTATTCACCTGAAATGAACGGTAAAGCTGAGAGAAAAAAAGGGACCTTTACCGAATTAATAATTGTCATTTTATTAAATTATGGTGCAGCATAACATTAGTGGGGGGATATTTTATAGACTGTATGTTATGTTCTAAATAGAATCCCTAAATCTAAGAATAAAATTTCACCTTATGAAATTTTAAAGAATCATAAACCCAATGTCTCATACTTTAGAACTTGGGGTTGTTTAGCATATGTTCGCATTCTAGACCCTAAGAGAATAAAATTGGCAAGTAAATCATATGAATGTGTATTTATTAGCTATGCTGTTAATAGCAAAGCATACAGGATTTATGATCTAAATACACATAATATAATCTGAATCAAATGATGCCAATTTTTTATGAAACGAAATTTCCTTTTAAATTAAGGAATAGTGGGGGCACATCAAATATGCCTATTAGAACAGAACTTAATAAAAGTTCTGAAATTGAACCTAGAAGAAGTAAAAGAGCGAGAACCGTAAAAGATTTGGTTCGGATTTTTTGTGCTTTTACTATAGAGGAGGATCACTTAAACCTCTAAGAGGCCTTATCTTATTTAAGACGCCGATTTTTGGCAAGAGGCTATAAATGATGAGATGGATTCTCTAGAATCCAATAAGACTTGGCATTTGATTGATTTACTCTCTGGTTGTAAATCTGTAGGCTGTAAATGAGTATTTAAAGGAAAATTAAAATCTGATGGCACTGTTAATAAATATAAAGGACGATCAGTAGCTAAAGGTTTTAAATAAAAAGAAAATATACATTTCTTCGACAATTTCTCACATGTGACTAGAATAACATCTATTCGGATATTAATTTCACTTCCTTGCATTTATAATTTATTAAGACACCAAATGGATGTTAAAACGTTTTTTTAAGCGGTGAATTAGACGAAGAAATTTATATAGACCAGCCTGAAGGATTTGTAGTACATGGTTAAGAACATAAAGTATGCAAATTAGATAAATCATTATATGGTTTAAAACAAGAACTTTAACAATGACATGAAAAAATTGAGAATTTTAATCATTTCACATGGTTTTAAAGTTAATGAAAGTGACAAATGCATTTATTACAAATCTGAGAATGACATTTGCACTATTATATGCCTTATGTAGATGACCTACTCATCTTTGAGTCAAACATTCATGCCATAAATTTAGTCAAATCTTTATTAAGTGCCAATTTTGATATGAAAGATCTAGGTAAGGCGAGTGTAATCCTCGGTATTAAGATTATTGGGTCAAAAAGAGGATTTTCTTTGGATCAATCTCATTAAATTGAGAATATTCTAAAGAAATACAATTATTTTGATTGTAAACCTGCATGTACACCATATGGTCTCAGTGTAAAGTTATTTAAGAACACTGATGAAGGTGTAAGACAGTCTGATTATGTGAGCATCATTGGCAATCTTTGATATGGCATTGATTGTACTAGACCCGACATTGCCTATGTCGTGGGATAATTGTGCTGGTTTATTAGTAGATCTAGTATAGAGCACTGACATGCTATTAAAAAGGTCATGAGATACCTTAAACAAACTATGAACTTTGGATTACATTATGAAAAGTTTCCAGTTGTACTTAAGGATATTCTGATGCAAACTGGAATACTTTATCTGATGACTCTATTGCGACCAGTGACTATATATTTAGCATCGCTGGAAGAACTGTTTCTTGGAAATCTAAGAAACAGAATATCTTAACTCAGTATACTATAGTGACTGAGATAATAGCACTAGCTACAGCTAGTTAAGAAGCAGAGAACTAAAGAAATCTACTATTTGAGATTCCTATAAAGGAAAAATAGACACCAGTGGTGTAATCGATTGTGATAGTTCCGCGGCTATTACAAAAAGTATAGAACCGTTATAACAACGGTAGAAAACGACGTCGTAAGCACAATACTGTAAAAGAACATCACATATATAGTGATGAAAAATTTGACGACTATTGAAAGAAAAACAGAACCGATATTACAACGGTAAGAAATGAAAGTCGTATACACAGTATTGTTAGAGGACATCACATATAAAGTGATGATAATTTGGCAGATCCTTTGACGAAAGGACTGACCAGAAAGAAAGTCCTTAATAATTCTAAAAGAATGGGACTACTGCCTGAGATAGTGGAATCACGCACAATGGTAACCCGACCTAAATGACTGGAGATCCCAAGAACTAGGTTCAATGGGTAAAAACAAGTTGTGTAGTGATAGAAGTTGAACATGCTATTTAACAAATTAAGAAGCATGTATTCCTGAAGTGATAGAGGATGAGTTAATAGAAACTCTTAATGAGATTTATACTCTATTTGGAGTGGAGTACCTACCTTCAGGAGTACTCTTGATAGACTCACCTATGTGAATGTGGAAATGTGGCCGTTTCCTATGGAGTTTTGGGCAGAACTTCTAGAGCGTTCACTAAACTGGGATAGACGTGCATGTCCATAAACGCACGGGCTTATTTGATTGCACTATAGAAAAGATTGTGTGTGGTTTGATGTCAGGAATAGAGTTCAAGACTACGTGTCACTCTAGTAAAAACTGAATCTTATTCACTACGCAAATGTTCAAGTCGGATGACACCTTTGTTTATGCACAGTCTTATGTTTTTAGAAACTGCTCGATAATATTTTAAAAAATTCAAGTGGGAGATTGATGGAAATTTATGTGAATTGTTTAAAATATAGAAATAAGTGTATGATGGCTCCTAAATGTGAATAGTCCCACATCATGGGATTATATGAAAGAAGCAAGTATTTATACTTGTTTCTAAGAAGCTTTGATGGGGCCTTGGGGCTCCCAATACATGCTTTGTTGTGAGGAGGGAGTCCATGCATCATGACCGCCACACACGCGCGTGCGACCGACCGACTCGACTCGACCCGGCTCGGTATTGGGCTTGGGCTTTAGGCCTTGGCTATGTGGTGTAGACACTTATATTTTTAGACCAAAAAAACTTGATTTTTTCGAACCGTTTTTTAATTACAGAAAATATTTCTGAACTAAATTTAATTTGAAACGGTAAACTTTTGACCAAGTATTTCGCAGATCCTATTTTCCTCCACTGACCAGTATTTTCGAATAACCTAACTCTCGTCTATATATTATTATCTTCAGATTGGACGAGATGAATATAGATAGAAAAAAGAAAAAAAAAAACTGTTTTTCTCTTTTCTCTTCCACCGCCATTAAAATATTCTTACGGAAATTTTCGAGCAGTTAAATTCAGAAAGTGCAAATCTGCACTGATTTGTTTGTGCAAAGCAGATCAGTTATTAATTTCAGAGAGGCTGTTTTACCCTAGAGACGGCGGCGAAAGTACGAACTGGTTTTGCGCATCCGACCAGATCGCCGAATCGTCTTCAAGAAAGCGACCTGGTCTGCGACTCAGCCATTGTTTCCCAACAGAGGCTAACAATGCATTATTTTTGCTGAGGATAATAAATAATTGGCAAGATTAATCAAATGGATGCAACTGCAGTGTGTAAATTAATGAATTATTTGATTCATCAGCCTTGCCTCGTAGCATGCGCAGTATTTAGCGTTGTACGGCCTGCTATATTTTACAAGCTAAGGATACCCATTTTCAAATTTACATCAAGACATATATGCTGATAACGGAAGTAAAATACAATATTTGATAATTTTCAACCTACAATATATCAGCAACCAAATTTTATAGTTGTATTCCTCAGGAAAGAAAGAAGAGCTCACACAGATATATAAGAGTCCATTTTTGCTTGCAATGGAATAGAATGGGGAAAAAAAAAATGAAACAAAGAATTACTTCATTTTTACTGCTCGACGTAAATCGGAATGAAAAGAATACACAAAAGAATAACAGTATGTGGAAGAACGGCATCACAAGATTCGAGCCGCGTCGCCAGCATCGCATATCATAACAACTCGGCCCTGTTCAAGCTGGCTTACAAGCTCAGGCTGCACTTTTTGGTACTCCTGCTCGATAAAAGATGCTGCATCTTCTGCTTTATCTGCATCAACAATTGCAAGGCAGCACCCTCTGAAGCCTGCCCCGCTGAATCGTGCACCGTAAACGCCTGGAGCTTTCACTAGAATGTCGTACAGCTCTCTCATTTGCTTGCTACCTGCATTCATTTTTTTGCACATTGCTTAGCTTCAACATTGTATTCATACACAAGTTATTCATTTGTTTTCATCCTATGCACGTACCACATTCGTAGTTCTCGATAGAACTCCGACCGGAAGATGATATCAACTTTCCGAATTCTTCTAAATTTCCCGATCGCCATGCTTCCTTTCCTAAGTACAATGGAAGGAGTGTAAACATGTGAGGCGTAACATGACCATAAAACCATATATTCTATACCAAAGTAGTGGCTACGATGAATTTTTTTTATATTTATTTTGACATGTTACCCTGTGGACATGCTCATGATTCATACTCAGACTACCCTTATTTTATCTCTGCCCTCATTTTACCCGTATCGATATCCACATGCTAACTTGATCTCAACCGTTTTGTATCACTATGTTATTTCAGTAGCATGGCAGGACCGATCGGCGATTAAATTATGTGATGTATAGCTGGGATTGAATAGGACATGTAGGACAGTTGGAGCTAGGCAGAATAATTGAGCCTTAATTTGTGCATAGTGGGAACACTTCTTTGTTACAACTATCAGTTTACAGGTACACTTTCTGAATTCAGAACTACTTTCTACACTACAAGCTGAATATGTAAATACTGTACCTTCTTTAACTCTTCTGTTCTCCGAAAAATAGTGTTCCGCTCTTTTTGCCAACTTCACATCTAATTCGTCCTGTAAGAGAAGGCATAGAAAATAATTGGTATTCACAGAAAATAATTCAAAACAAATAATTGGTATTATATGCACTCTATTTTGTGTTCCTGCTCCTCATTTTTTATTTTTTCCTCAGAGTACTTCACATGGAAAAGATTTGAAAACCGTATGCAATTAAATTGAATAAGAGAGAGATTTTGATGCTTTGAAATTATACAATAGTTACATATGCCTTTGCCTGCTTTTTTTTTTCCCTATAATTTTTTAAAGAAATTACAAAATCACCACAAACATTTGCTCTTTTTGTACAATATTTTCTTCAGCAAAATTGGTACTACACAACTCATCTATCAACAGAAAGGAGATCGCAATAGCCATACCTTAAAAGCTTCATATGAGCGAAAATCAACTGTTACAGGGAAATATCAAACCACAAACAGCATTAGCAGATATTGAAAAAAGAAATGAAGAAAAACAAATTATCAGCTTACCATGGCAAAGGAGAGGTTCTGATATTTGATTATTACCTGAAGCACTAGAAAACAAGTAGAATGAATTGCAATAGTGGTACAAAACATAAGCTGTAAAAGTTTAGTCTAGTTCAGGTTTAAGCATGATGTCTTTTGTAACATAATACATGAACTGGCAGAGAAGAATAAACTAAATAACCGTTAACTTACACCTAACTAGAATCTGGTGAACAAAAAGTTGGATAACTGAGCAAATAAAAATCTTACATTGATAGAATTTTTGCAGCCTGTTTGCATTCAGAAACTCGAGAGTTGTAGTCTGGGTGATTTGCTAAAGATTGCTTAATCCCCGAAAAAGCCAACAATATCCTGTATGCACTTTTTCTTCCAGAATGCAATTTTGGAGACTCCACTAGAGTGTGCTGTTTTGTCTGGTACACCAAAATAAGCAAGTTAAAATATACTTTGCAAGTAATTGAAGCATGATTTAGCCACTTTAGTACGTGAGCAAAGGAAAAAAAACACAAGTCATATCACGTTAAATATGACAAATTCTCACACCAGTTCTTGTTTTTAATAAGTGAATTCAAGAAAAATTTGCTACATATAAGTGTATTAAAGAAGAAAAATGTACTAAAGAATTAAATGAAAATAGATGAAGTTTGGCATAAAACAAAGTGGCAATTCAATTATATGTTTCGGCCCGTTGTATTGCAGCTTTTACTTCCAAAGTGGCCCTAATTATTTTTTAACTTGAAAAAGGATCAACTCTTCCAATACGAGATCAGTGTCATTTTCTCACTTGTCCTTTTGTTCTTATGTATTTCCCGTAAAACCAAATTATCAGCATCTCCTTATGTCCTTCCCTTGATTCTAATAATGATCAGATCTAATGATAAGAAGGACAAAAAAGATAGCGGGACTCAAGATCGTAAACTTCACATTATTTCCTTGCTTTAAACACCTAAAATGCTATCAGTGTACCAAAATCAATGTTTTAAAATGCAAAAGGCTTACGTGAGGCGTTTTCGGGTCCATGAGGCGAGACGTAAGCCTCAAAGCATTGAGACATAAGCCTTTCGAGTTTTTTTTTTTTTTTTTTAAAAAAAAGCGCAACACATATACTTAATTTTTAATATGGAATAACATTAAACGTCAAATAGCAAGTAAAAACCATAAAGCATTCGCAGCAATTCAACAAAATCCACAAAGAAAATATTTTGAATTGGTAGAATTCGGTATATCATTGACCCATTTCCATGTAGTATTCCGTTTGCTCATTTTAAATTAACCTAGACAACAATAGAAATTACAAATCAATTAAACAAGGAGTGCTAAACAAAAATAATACAGTAAAAAAAGGACAAAAAAAATACAGTAAATAAAAAAAATACAAAAAAGATGGAATCAAGCTCGACTGCTCACTGGAAACGAGCTCGATTCCGGTGAAGGAATCAAACTCGATTCCAATAATGGAATTGAACTCGATTCCTTCACTGGAATCGAGCTCGATTCCTTCACTAGAATCGAGCTTGATTCTAGTTGAATCGTGTTTCCCGTTCCAAAATTTGAAGCCCGTGGTGAAAATTGAGAAGCAGGTATATACACACACACGTACGCCTCAACCAATTGAGGCTTTAAAGGTACATTTTTTGCGTTTTTCATGCCTCAATCGGTTGAGGCTTAAACCTCGGAGGTAAAACGACTCCTGAGTTGCGCCTCAAGGCGTTTTTGCTCACGCCTCGCCTCAAGGCGCGCCTCATGTGCGTTTTATAAAACACTGACCGAAATAGAAACCAAAATGATTGTATATGCGGTGTCTATTACAATTTTGGATGCATTACTTTCAACTTCTTGGTTCACTTGCAAGCTTTTGATGTGTCCTTTTTCTTTCTTTCCTTTCCGATGTTAAGATTCAGCTTTCTTTTGAACCAGATTAATTGATTTGGGAACTTCATCAAAAAAAAATAACGAGAAAAGTAGGTAACATTTTTGGACAACATACGGAGCAAGCTAAGTAAGCGCTGACAAAATCCATTTAGCGCGACAAAATTTCATATCTTGTGCATGAAAACTGCGGTTTTTGAAAGAAGTTTATTTCATTGTTGGTTTTGTCTTGAAAATGTTGGAATGTAGGTAATTTAAGAAAATGTTTAATGAAATACATAAAACTGAAGTTATAAACAAACCATGTGTTATGTTTATTATTTTGTATGTAATTGTTATAAATGTTTGAATTGATTTTTTTTGTTAATTTTATGCACGGAAGTCTGAGAATCCTGCCCTGTATTCTATGAAATACTTGTCACGTCACACATTTCAAGAAGTTACATTGTAGACAGCTTTATCGAACTCTTGCATCCTTCACAATCCGAATCACTTGAAAATTTTGAATTTATATACTTTTTTTTAAGTTTATAATATTATAAAATTAAATTGATGTTTAAACTACTAAATGTTTTAAACATGTCATTTGTGCAATTTTGAAGGATTTTATCATGTCTTCCTTTGTCTACAATGTTAGACATTTAATTGCTTATGTCTTGCACTACTCATAATACAGACTGTGGAAAATGAATTATTAAATTATTTTGGTTAAATTTTGTTGCATCGTCCTGTAAAAATATCGTGTTTAATGCATGTAACTGATAAAGATTACTGGATCTTCAAATTTGTTCTATCGGTGCATTTAATGGTTTTAATCATGTCATGCTTGTATATAGTGCAAACCACTTAAAACTTCTGTGTTTATCTAACTGATTTACATTTGATTTCGAGACATGGGTTATTAATGTTTGATGACATGGAAATTGCCTTGTGATTTTATCTATATAAAAAAAAGGGGACCAGGATTACAACTTGGAAAGCATGAGGTCCATTAGTCTTATCAATTTGTAGGAGGTCCAATACCTCTACACCAAATCCAAGCATGTTAATATTCTGCAGACCAAGTTCAGGCACATTTACATATGGAGATTTTAGCTCAAATGCCTTCTTAGTTCAAGGTAACAAGTTTAAGCACAACACTTTTAACAAATATTTTAAGGACAAAAGTAAAAGATAAATAAACTTATCATTTTCAGTTATACATAAATAATAATAAATTTACCCTTTTTCAATATAATTTAAAAAGATAAATGAATTTATCGTTTTTCGGTAAATTACTCTTAAAACTAATTATTCAAAAATATTGTCCTTGAAAGTTATTACCCTAAAATGAGATTCCCTACAACCTAATTTCCACGTTACATATGGGTCTGTATGAAGTTATCCTGCCTAGATGGGCAACATTCACAAAACAAATGCACGCACGCACACATGCAAACGTGCACGTGCATGCATACATATATACATACATGTGTTTTACTTTAAATTATTTTAATTTTATTTTCTTTTTTTTTAAAATGGGGTTTGGGTCTGAAATTTAGAATGAAAATGGTGAATAATGAAATCGGAGTATGGAAGTTGAATAACTGATGCTGGAAATACAAAGCAAAGACTAACAACAAAATACTAACTAATGTACACATGTGTCATGATATGCGTGTTGGAAACAACGTTGGTCATGTCAGAAGTAACATAAATCTCACCTGGCAATCCATGATGGTGAGATTGCCGTATTTGGAAAGCAGTATAGCTGACTGATCCAGAATACCGTTATTCAAGCCTAAATACTGATTTTCAATCAACCTGTGAAATAGAAATTGTTAAGTATGCATGCAACATTGGAGTACTGGATGAAAGAATGAATTGGAAAATAACCACCTATCCAATTCAATATTGTCTTGAGCAGAAATAGTAATATTATTTGCATATTCGAGAGCCAATAAGTAGGCGACTCCGGCAGCAGCAGAAGAGCTTAGGCCAGAACTATCAAACCCTGCAGAGCCACAAATGTAACCAACAATACCCTTGGTAAGATGATGTCCGGATCTCTGCAATGCAAAAACAGCACCTTTTGCATAACATCCCCATTTGAGCTTTTCATTTTGTCCTTTTGGATGTTGAGTTTCATCTACCATGAACTGAAGAAGGTCATCAAATTGAGCAGAACGCAGTACAATCCTGGCATCATTTGATGGTACAAAAGCTAATAAAATGCCTCTGTTGATGGTCATAGCTGAAACTGTTCCACCTTGATGATCTACATGCGCCCCTAACGGGCATATTCTGTATGGGGAAACTACTACCCTAATTGCTTCATCTTGTTTTTCGTCTTCTCCATTTTCAACACTATTATTGTTTTCATTATATCTACTATTTCTCACTAGAAACCCTCGCATTCCAGCTGCCATTCTTTTCACTCGTTCCAGCTGCGTTTGTTTCAATTAACCGCATTATTTAATATACAAACTACTTAATTCAGATGTATATTAAATTAAAAGAAAAGGAATGCTATGATTTAGAAGCAGCTGCAGCAGATCCATGATCCGATTAAACTTGAGAAACAATCGATAAACTTAACTCTGAATTAAGCCTAAAATATGGGAACCCAAGAAAAGAAAAAGAACAAACAAATCCAGCTGCTTCTCCTGATCATTTAGGTTATTACAGAAAAGGAAAAGAGGACAAACGCAGACGCCGGGCAAAAATGGAATCGAACCAAATGAACGTAAAGAACAAAAATATAAATGAAATTAAAGAATGACAATAACAAATAAATAAATAAAAATTGAATGGAATTAAAGAACGAGAGAGTAAAAACCTCGTCGGTAGACGGCCATGGCGAGGATGAAGGAATGGAGGCGCAAACACCGTTGCTCTTGAGACCCATCGGTTTATTATTTCTCAGTTATTTGTTATTAGAATTCCTAATTATCCAGCGGAAATTTCTAACTGAGTTAATGACCACAAATTGAATCAGAGTCTCGCGTTCAATCCGTACTTTCTTCCTCTTTTCTATTCGTTTTCTTTTCTCGTCTCCTTTTCTTTTCTTTTCAATTTATTTTTTCGTCTCTTCTCCGAGAAATCAATCAAGTATCACTGGAGGTGTAAAAGGAGGTCGTAATCAAAGGAAAATGATTGATGTTAGGTGACTCAGTGATGTTGCATGTCCGTACATAAATGTTTGGCTGGATCCCTAGATAAAAACAAATTTTGGCGGTGCGCGTTAAATATCGCCAAGATCCATCCAGCTGTAAGGGGATAAGAATACCCGAGGTTGAGTTTGTTGACCTCACTTTCGGTTAGGTCAAATAACTCCCTTCTCCCATTAGAGGAAATCAGAGGACCTCATACGGATCTCCTTATTTCGTCCAATAGAAAGAGGGAGTCACGGTGACCTCACTTAAAGTGAGGTCAACAAACTCGCAGTGAAAATACCACGCTAACGCCGACGCATCAAAAATTGAAGCCAGCGCTCCGATTGGCTACGTTTTGGTTTAATTATTGAAAATTATGTAAATGGAAAATAATAATTTTGAAAGATTGAAATGATCAATCAATTTTCTAATCATCTAATTAGAAAAACATCTTACAATTTGAATGCAGATTATAATATAGAAAATTATTGAATTTTCAACGATAATTTGTCAACACAAAGTCTTGGAAAATTATGTTTTGAATAACATAACAACGATAATTTGCATTTTCAAACCCATGGAAAAAATCCAACGACATTACAACTAGGCATATCAATGCTTTAAGGCTTTGTCATGAACTCGCCCTCTTATTACAAGTATATGTTTTGTTTTGACTAATCAGGTTCAACTCAGACTCGTGTTTTTAAAGATAAGATATTTAAATAATTTATTTCAATATTGAATCGTTAATTAATTGAGTGACCACAAGTATTATTTTCCACATACATTCGAATCAAAATTCGAACTCACTTTCGTTCAATTTGTATTGACGTTGCAAATTACAATGAATATAAGCATTGTTGCAGTCGAAGACTAGGAAGTCAGATGGCTTAAATGATCTCAAAATACACAATATTAGCATCCCAGTGAGAAGTCTTAGTTAACGACCAGATCATACATACCGTATGGTCATGGAAGCTTGCAACATACATAAGTTTACTTGGAAATTCAAATAAAAAATATATAATATAATTATAAATATCATTTAAATCTATCCTTCTTTATTTCATTGAAATTAATGGCTACTCCCTTATCTTTCGTTCAAAAATCAAAATTCAATGATCCGCTCAACGATAATTAGTGAATTTAGATCCGATATGATTGTATCGACGAGTGATTCGAGTTAGTGGTGCCGGTGTGAGGTGCAACTATAATCAGTGTAGTCGGTGTTCATTGGTCTGGATATAAGGATTGATCCAAACCGAGATATATGTGGTGTAAGGTGAAATGGAAATCACAATTGGATTTCTCTTACCAAATAGCACCTTCATATCAAATCTTCTCATTTTCGGTTCACCAATGCATGTCACGTCTATTACTTGGAAGGAAGCATGGTTCCAGGTCACATCTTGTTAGGTACGATCGAGTTTCTTCTTTTTGGATTTAAGGAGGAAATCCTACATAGCGTGATTTGTTAATGAAGATGGCATAATGATTCGTAGACCAAGGAGCGAGAAATCGAAGAGAGAAGGATGAGTCATGTACGGTTTTGGGTTACTGTAGATGCGCGTATAGCTTTGGAGGGATAAGGAAGATTTGGGAATAATTATGGTAATTAGTGCTTTAATTAATAAATTATCTTTTTAATCCCGAATCATATTTAGTTCACATCTTTTGCATAGAATGTTCGTTTTAGATGTGGTTTCTTGCATTATGCTCAAGACGAAAGCGTTATGCCTTGGTCTTGGTTTGGACAACTTTTGTTGAAGAACGTGATATTGCCTCTTACCATGATATGTTTGTTATGATTGCTACACTAGCTACCTGTCACTTTAGGGATGTAACATGAGATGGGTATCATGTATAGCGATACTTAGGCACCTCGACATTTTGCTTAGCATGGAGAACCCCTTATAATGATATAGAGTAGCATATTATGGATGTTATTTGGTCACTTTTTGGTTGTAAGGATGTGTCAGATACGATTTGTATGCTCTCTGTTCCATATACTATATGAATTTTACAGTATTTTGATATTATTTATCGCTCACACCAGATTGTTATTTGGCTCGACTTGAATAAACTAGGAAGTTGATGTAAATGGTACATCGAGTTCCATAGATGGACAATAGAAGGTGTTGCCTTCTCATTCTTATATTTGGGTTTGTTGTTGTATATTCTATTGTATGACATTGTGGAGCCTTGGCAGTGCCAACTTACTATCAAAGATAATTTATTGGTTGATTTTATTTTTTTATTGTATAAAGCCTATTACTTTCAGTAAAACTATATGAGCATGTGTACCTTGATTTTATGGTTCATGTAGTTACTATTGTCTTGTATGTATTATATCTCTAATGTATATTATATTTTATTCGATGTGATGTGATATATGATATGTTTTGTGATTTATTGATGTTCCTAACTCTTTTTTCCTCTTTTGTTACTCTTCTTTCCTTCTTTTCTTTCCTTTGTTAACCATTTGACATCTAAGGTGTAGGGCAGTCGTTACATTTGTTGAAACTGAGCCAACCCGCAATGGAAACTATGGGTGGATTTCAAAAGATTTGCCATGTTGGATCTTTATTGAATTTATGAATTTTAAGGTATTTAGAACATCTCTAAATATTGATTCAAATACCATCATGCATTTTATTTCTAAATTTTTATTTCAGAGTAAAGCCAGGAAACTCGACTGCTGGTCATATCGGTCCCATGTTTCAAGCTAACCCCGCAAGGAACATCAGTCTGCTACCTATCATCGGTTTTATTGAAGATAGTCGCTCCAAGCCTTAAGGAGAGCACAGCGCAGCAGGATAGGTATCGAACCACAACCTCTAGAAACTATGTTTCATGATCGCTTAGCGGCCCTAGCCGATTGGGCTATGTCATGCGGATGTAATCATGTATTTTATTACATTCAAATATTTTGTAATATAAATTTAATTTGATTGATTCAATTTATATATACATGTATCATATATATATGTATATATATGTGTGTGTGTGTGCGCGCGCGCGTGCGCACGCGATCGCGCATGTGTATGTACGTATTTGTGTGTGTGTGCGCGCGCGTGCGAGTGTGCATATGTGTGTATGTTTGAGTGTGTGTATGTGTTCATGTGCAACATAATGACTTGTGAAAGGTAAGATATTCCTATATCTATATGCTAAAATTTACATTGCAACGGATACATCAGCTCATTTTGTATGTACTGTATATTATCTATATGTGTGCATGAAATGTGTGTGTGTGTGTGTGTGTGTGTGTGTGTAAAGTTAAGTAATAAAATTTTAAAATATAACTAGATCTCAGGATTATCTAAGGATGATATTAGTTTGTAATGGGGAAGTTAAGTAATAAAATTTTAAAGTAAAGTTAAGTAATAAATACCCCAACTTGAACGACTTCAGAATTATCTGAGGATGATATTAGTTTGTAATAGGAAAGAGGCTAAGAATAATATATCATTTCCATGTGTGAAATAATAATGCAATGTTAATCGCAAGATTTGAGAATATATAATGAGATTTCCAAAGTAACGAAAATAAAAAGGATTTCAGAATATATAACGTAATTTCCAAGGTAACGAAAATGAGAAGATTCGAGAATATATATAATAATATTTCCCAAGTAAAGGAAGTTATAAAAGGGATTTATATGAAATTGTAACGGTATTTTGAGGTAAAGAAAATGAAAGGTGGAGTTTTGGAATAAACTTATTTTAAAAGAATAAGAGTTTATTATTGTTTTTAAGTAATAAAACAAGAGAGATTTAGTAACATTGTTTTACGAGCGATAAGATGAATCATTTTCCCCAATTTTAGATGATGAGTAATTAGGTAGAAATGTTTTGAAATGATAGTATAATAGAATAATTGAATATGATTATAGGACAATTCCTAAGTATTAAAATAGAATAGTTTTGAAAATAAATCTAATGTGAAATAAGAAGTGAAAAGTTATATTCATAAGATTTAAGAGTTTTAAATTAACCTTCATTAAATATTTTTAATTAAAGAGGCCATGTAATGCTGGTACTGAACTAATAAACTCATTTTATTCTCATGATTGTTTATTTGATAGTTAAATAACCGACTATCAAATCTGACCCATACGATTGTTGGTACGGAAAGACCGGGATCGAATTACATTCGAAAATCATTTCGAACCAGCAAATACATGGTAGATGATGATTGACGATGGAGCAATTAAAGATCGTTGATCTTCAAGAGCGGAAGAACTACTTGTTGAATTCTCTGGTTTAGCAGCTAGAGATATTATGACTCATGATTCTGTCGTGATTGGAATCTACGGATTTCAAGGACTACTCGCTACTAATCTATAGGGTGATACCTAGGATGTGGTGGGAGGGTGCCTTCGGTTCATCCTATTTCTGGATGACTTGTATGGATGAGTGTTTGACAGAGTATTTCTAAAGGAGTCACGTACGTTGATTCCTTCAAACGTACCATAGTTGGTGGCGGAGAACGACGGTTCTTTTAGTTTAACAACTAGAGTATTTTTTGTGGACGTCAATTAGTGATTTCTGGCGGATTTGACGATGTGGCATTCAAAGTGAATGGTAGCCAGATGTTCTAAAAAGTAAATATGACCTTAAGTCTCATCAATAGGGAAACGGTATAAAATCGGGTAGGTTGCATGGCTATGTGGGTCGCACAAATCAAAAGCGTATGTCATCACCTGATCTGGAGAAAATAAATGTCTTTGGTTGTCCCATATTAATTTTTGTATGTATGCTATCGATTCGGTTGGCTGGCACCCAACCGTGGTGATGATATATTCGGTACTCTCAAGCGAAGTGATGGAACGGTCATGTTTAGCCTGGGTTGCAAGATGTTCTTGTTGAACCCCAACGTATTCATTTTTGGAGGTACATTGTCGAAAAGGTGATTGTCCATACCTTGCCATGGAAATCCATTCTCCAATAAGATCCTGTGTTTTTTATTGTATACTATGTATGTAGAGCGTGAGATGCAAGTGTTCTGCTAGATTGATATTTATTTGTAATTAGACGCTATTATAATATTATAAAAGATATTGATTTCAAAAATGTTTTGGGTTATTGTAAGGTAAAAATCGTCTGTATTTATGTGTGGATTTGGTCTTACGATTATCCTTTTCTTTTGAAAAGATTTTGACTTAAAAATCAAGTTGTGTGATATCTTTAAACTTAGTGTGTTTTTCTCACTCTGATTCAGCAGACTGGTCCGGCGTTTGTAATGCTTGGGTTAGACTGGGTTTCACAGGTTTTGATTTGGATGCTGCAAACTTCAAAAGACGTGCTTGAGGAGTTTATTTGGAGTGTTTTCCACTGTGTGATTGTATATAAGGACAGGTTATTATAACTGTCCAGATATGTTGATGTACTCTGATAATTGTAAGTTTTATTTTAAAGATCTCAATAAAGAATTATTTCTATGTTATATTTTGTTCTGCTGCGATGTGATACTCTGTATTGTGTTATAGGTTCTTCTTCTTCTTCTATTCTAATATTTCTTTCTTTCATATCTCACCCTCTAATTTCTTCTAATAGCGTTCCTTTGTTTTCGATGCTTGAATGTTCGAATGGTGTTTTTGTGTCGATTTTCGAGGTCGGAAATTCATGTTCGTTATAGTGACCATATAATATGTATTGACCTAAATTTTCAGTAATTTAAATCAGGATATAAATAGAATTTAAAAGAATTTTTAAATGGATAAGTCTGATTGAATTTCAAATTTCAGTAAATATTGAATTTAGATTGGGAAAACTATTGAAAATGAATTCTAATTTAATTTTATATTTTGTTAAGGTTAGAATAAGGTTGGTGAACTTTTAAAATCGAATTAAAATGAAATTTGTGAAATTCAATAATTTAATATTATTTTGATGACCTGAAAAATAGACATTTTTCAAATAGTCATGGATTTCGATGAAACTATTCCATAACATCGAAATATGGTAAGATTCCAAATTTCAAGTCCATCGGAATTAGTGTGTAAGCATGTGTAATATAAACACGTACTGTAGCGACCCGGAATTTTCGGCGCTAGAATCCAGACACTAACACGTCCCGTGTCCAAACTCAAGTACCGAAAACCCAGAAAGCTAATAGAAAGAAGTTAGAGAGTGAGAGAAGAAAGATAGAATGATTAGAATAGAAGAATAAGAAGATCAGAATCTCACAGCGAAATGGATAAAATATAATAATCAGAAATACTTTATAAAAGAACTGTATATTACAACATCAGAGTATACATTCAGATCAATACAACACACAGCGGAAATAAACCAGTACCAGTATATATATGGAATACATCTCGACTTCAACTCCATCTCTGTTGCTTCAAGCGGAAACCTGACCTGTAAATATGCTTGGTCTGACCCGAGCACATTTGATTTAAAACAAAATTCACCCGGATCAGTCTAAAATACTATTAGTGATAAATTCATACAGCAACCAACTTGTTTAACTTTGAAATCCTTTTGAAACAAAGGATAATAGTAAGACCAACCCACACATAAACACGGACGGTTTTTACCTTACTATAACCCAAATCGTTTTGAAATCAATATCTTCTTCTGATATTATCATAGTGTCTAAATACATGTAAATAGAATCTAGCAGAACGCTTGCATCTCACGCTCCACATATATAATATACAATCAAAACCGCGGGCGCTTATTGGAGATTGGATTTCCAACTATGACAAGGTATGGGACCACCTGCCGATCGTGTATCTCTAGAGATGAATACACTGGGTTCAACAAGAACGTCTTGCAACCCGGCCCACACATGACCGACCACTCATTTCTCTTGAGTGTATCGAGTATATTGTCACCTTACGGCTTTTTGTCGCGCGACCACCATAATCCCCGGGAGATACAGAAACGAAAAGAAGTAACAAATATGAATATTCTCTAGATGGTGACAATACACCCTAATGGGTGCGACCCACATAGCCATGCTGCCTGCCCGATTTTTGTCATTTCCCGGTTGATGAGGCCTGAGGCTATAATCGACTTTTGAAACAGCTAGCCACCATTCACATCGTCCATATATGTCATCCATGTACAGGATGAACCGAAGGTACTCTCCTACTGCATCCAATCTAGGAATCACCCCATGGATCAGCAGCGAGAAGTCCTTGCAACCCATAGATTCCAATCACGACAGAGTCACGGTATATCTCTAGGGATCAGCCAGAAATTGTAAGTAACTCTTCCGTTTCATGAAGATCTACGGTCTTCACTTGCTCCATCTTGATTAGCGTCATCGACGTATTCGTATTTATCGGTCGGAATGGTTTTCGAATAAAAATTCGATCCCGGTCTTCCCGTACCAATAATGTTGGGTCAGATTTTGATAGTCGGTTATTTAACTATCAAAATAAACAACCATAAAAACAAACAGATCCATAGGTTTATACACAGCATCACTTGGCCGTAAATAAAACAATATCTCAGTTGAAATACCCAATATATAATATATTGGTTTAATATATAATTATACTCAAATCCTTTTACTTATATACTTAGAAAATATCTTAAAATCATATCTAATTCAACCTCCAACTAATACTTCAAATACTGCTATGATGTTTCTTGTTATCTTATCGATTCAACAATCATTACGACATCTTCTTTGGGTTCGTTATTTGAATACCAAAGTTACCCGTTACCCTTTTAGAATAATCCCATTAAAATCTCCTTCCATAACTTTGAAAGTATCGTTATAATCCCACCAATCCTTTCATGCCATCAAGCCCCTTATTATTTCCTTTTATTTTTGGAATCTCCTTCTTATTTCCAAATCCTTCTAATAACGTTACACTAATATTTTTCCCAAAATATTTTATTCTAACACTTTCACCATTATGACTAACATCATCCTTTGATAGTCCTGAAAATTTTCAAGTTGGGGTATTTTAATTACCTCTCAGACCTTGATCAACAACGTTCTTATCATAAGATAAATATCAGTTGAAATAAAACCGACACTCATTTTCCATATCACAACAAATCCCATTGTTTTCCTTCTTGATGAAATACCATTTCTCCTTTACAATAGCGGTTCTATATTGCACCTTTATAACCTACCTCGTTTAATTACTCTGATTCAAACGGTTGATTTCCCCTTTCCTATCTCCGCCAGTTTACTTAAATTTTCAATCTTGGCTTGTCACTTCTAATAACTCGTCCCATTTATATTCAATAAACTTTGGTTATTTAACTTTGTGTAACTTGGATTCCTAGATTCTACTTAAATATAATTCAGTTAAAATCAAGTTAAAACTTCGATTTCACATAAATATTAAATCACTTTATAAACAATGAACATGGCTTTAAACTTCACAAACTTTCCTTAATATATTTCACATTCCAAATTACCACTTCGATTATTATTAAATGGTTAATAATCAAGTGTCCACATTTATTTAAAATAAAACTGGTTTTCATTACCATTAACTATCCCCTTCAAAATCAATGAACTAATTTAATAACAAATTCAGCTAACGCTGTTAACTAGTTTTTCTCTAAACATGACTAACCCGTTAGTCAATCATTATCGATTCTGCCATTTAAATTAATTAATAATTAATTAATCTAAATAATCCTACTCACTTTGATTTATTCAAATCAATATTAGTATAAACACATTACGTCAATTCTGGTCATTTGAATTAGCTAAATAAAAACCGTTTTTAATAATCACTTAACAGGCACGTGCTCCGCGCACGGTAGATTTTGGTTAAAACCAAAACGACGATTTGTGGTTAAAACAAACCAACGTATATATGTGATTAATTTATTCCTTTTTTAGAACATCATTTAAAATAATATATTAAATAAAATCTATATTCAGTTATAAAATATATTCTATAACCTCATTTCTAACGATTCACCTGACGGTGAATCGATCTTTATAAAACGGTGTATATTTGGGCCATTAGCTATTTATTTCTCAACCAATACCATATATATTGGTCCAAACTGAACCACATTCAACAACCAACCGGTTTTAAAGTCAACGGGTTTTAAACAGTTCATAAAATATGAAATAACAACATATTAAATATTTGAGGAACCGGTTTGATTCCTCCTACCTGTTCTTCCCTGCATCACAGATCATTATAATATTTCACATCAGTACATAGAAATATTTTAAATGACGATAATATAATTAACGTCAACCATTAAAGCAACCATAGGCATCCAAACATCCAATCAACCAATTAAATTTAATTATACGAATTTAGCACATCCTAGTATTTCAGAAATGTGTGAGAATTAACTCACCTTGTTTTTAAATGGATGAGTCAGAAGGATTTAGATAATTTCAAACTAACGTTTGAAATTATATATAGAATTCCAGTTATGCAGACCTCATTCAAACCATTTTGTCAATGTAGTGTTTGCCGATACGGACACATTGCCGCTTGTTTCCCTTGATCTGATAGCGTAATAAACGGATATTAATGTTATAAGTTCAAATCATTTTAAACGGATACAACATTTTAATTACTAATTAATCAGATTTTAGTCTATTACCTTATTGAACGGGTACCCTTCATGCACAAAATAGTGTCCATCCCTTCTCTAACTTCTTGTATGTCTGCTTCATGTATGCTTCGCTAACTCCTTTTCTTTTCTTTATAAATTTAGTGAGCTCAAAGCCCAATATGCTATTCGGCCCGGTTCTCCTTTTTATTTCCTTTCTGAAAAAACGTACGCCTGCTTCCCCGATTTTCATGGTTCCTCCATTCGAAAAACAGGGTCCCCATACTTTTCTCCACGCTATCGTTCAATGTATTCATCCACTACGTTCATACTTACTACACCACGAAAACACTGCCACTGCTTATGTATATAATTATTAATCTATTATTTAATTATAAATTAATTAAGGATTTTTAATTACCTTAGCTAATAAGATAGATGTCAGCACGCGTTTTGGTTCGTTTTGAATCTCCAAGCAAAAGTAACAGTACACCTCCAGATGCTAACATCAACCGTGTCCCTTCCCATCATATGAATACACGAGCTCCATGATAGCTTAACATCTCCACGTCACTCCTGGTCATTACTTCCGGTCAGTTCTTGCTGTTCATTCCCAAACTTCCACCCATGCTCACACAATCTCGCGCCAACATGAAACTGCATGTAAACCGTCCATCTTCTTCCTTATAACAAAATGAGCTGCTCACCTTGAAAATGAACTCGCGCTCCAGTATGATGCCACCCACATCAGTCAACAACCTCCATTCTTTAAGCTTCCTTTTCCTTCAACGCACCCAGTACCATGCAATAACTCATTCACGTCCACTGCTTCTCTCCCATAACTTCTTCCAGTCCCATTGCAAATCATCCCACTCCACTTCGTCTCTACCTTCACCGCAACTTTAGAAAATGTACTCCAGACACCACTCTAGTTTCAATACTTGCAACCAGCAGTCCGGCTTCTCTTTTATTCCTTGCTTCACCATCACCCTCTTCGGTGTATACCCTCCCTGTCCGGCTATACACAGCCAACGCCATCCTCTGCGTTTGCACTTTTCTTCTTTTTGCTATGATATATTTTGTTTTGATTGAAAACTAAAAAATTGAACTGTACTGGCATTTTATGTTTTCCCTGGTGATGTTTGAGGAATGAACATAGGCTTCCTATTTATAATGTAAAGGAGCCTTGGGACGCAAGGATTAGGTTTATAGATTAGGAGAGTAGCTGCTGATTTTCCTTTTCAAAGGTACGGGGTGCATTGCGTTTTCATAGCAGGTTGATGAGACTATACAAGTATAAGGTAGAAATTATACAACGTAGGCTTTGAAAAGAAAATGCTTAGGGGTTGAAAATATAGGATTTGTCACTTTCATTGTTTAATGAACAATGCAGCGTTACACAGCTGAAAGGGACTACTAATTTTCCCCTTTGAAATGACGAACGATATTTAGCTATAAAGTTAAACGTTCCTTGCTATTCAACACTCAGTCCGCATATGATTTGCTATCGACAGAAATAAAAACATCGTTGTGTCGAGCAATGCCTCACGACTCCAAAAATATAAAAATATCGGTAGGTTAACTTATATTGTGAAACCCCAAAATGTTGATATAGGGTGTAAAATACTCCAAATAAAAAGTTGTTTATTTTACGAAATAAAAATTACAGTAAAATTCTAAAAATTAAATTATAACTACGCCTCAAAGGACTTGTCCAAATTCGAAGCCAATATTTAAATATATTTAAATAACTGTTATGGCCATGGCGCTGCTTTTCTGTATATTTGATTTAGACATATCTTGCAATATATAATCCGAAATCTCGATTTTTCACTCTTATTAGAAAGATACAGTTTAACAGATTCCAGCATTTCTTGTTTCGAGGAAATCCGATTTAAAATGTATTCGGTATGATCAATTGAAGTTGAAATTCAATTTTACGAACTACCGCGCAGTTTTGAGTTCGTTTTATAATAAATATAAATATAAATGCTTAGTCGTTGTTTAATTAACTATTTCGATATTAAATTACATAAATAATTCAAATATAATATTGAAAACAAATTTAAATATTCGAATTCAAATAGCCGAAAAATCCGGGACATTACACGTACTGAAAAATTAGTTAGAATTCAATAAAAGCTAGAAATAAGGCCATTTTTCAAACGGTCTCCGAATTCGACAAAATTTTATTGGATTCGTATTTGTGAAATATAATAGGGTTTCAAATTTCATATTGATTGAAGTTAGAGTTTAATCATACGAGTTGAAACCGCGTAGAGTCGTTTTATTGAAACTCTATAGAACTTAAGCAGTTTTGGGTAATACTGGCAAATTTAAAATATTGATAAAATGGTAAAAGAAAAATTAAATGACATATTAACATGCACTAATGGTTTCATAAGAGTTTAAACAAATTTAAATATATATCCTACCTTCCCAAGATAACCCTTAAGTATAATTTAACCATTTACTTAAACAAATCATTTTCTTTACACCTATTTCCACACGCTCCTATATTTAGACAACACACCAACTTTTCATCTGAGGAATAACAACAAAATGTAGTACCCAAAAGTCAGATGCAGATAATTACTCCGAAAAGCTGTAATAAGGTAAAATCAATCCTTCTTTAACTCAAAATAAGTGGAGGAAACTTAATAGCTATGTAATGAAGCAAGGAGAGGAAACACAATTGTGTAATTAAGCAGTTTTTACTCGCAATAGTTTTGAATCTTTGATCAATTCTGATGCTAATGTGGTCTCTACTACTATTCCGCTTATGGGCTCTGAGTCTCTTGAGTCATCTGAGGAATGTGTTGATGTTTTGAGTGTTGATGAAGGTGTGCTGGACATCCCAATGCCTGTTTTACTGACAGTTTTATAGGACCTGTTCAAGTGCAGTCTGGCACTGCTCTCCTTAAACCTTGCGTTGGTGAAGAGTTAGTTTCCAGTGAGAATGAACTACAGTTAGAGGAAGGAGAGATTAGTCAGCATATTTCTTCTGATCGAATAGACGATAACATTGCTAAGTTAAATGAATTGGTGGTAGAAGCACAGTCTTATGAAAAAGATCTAGGAAATGTTTTGAGGAATGGAGACCGTAGAGTCTATACTGTTGGAGGAGGTATTCAAGCTGCTGTTGTGGTACAAAATCTTGATGAGGTGGAGCATGTAGTATATTTAACCAATACATGTACCAAACAAGTCGATCTTACAAGCAAGGAAATGTCTAAGGAAGTGGTCATGCTCAACCAGCCGCTGAATGATTTTATGCAGCTGAATTTTAACCAAAGTGTTTGGCAGGAAGATAGCTCTATTATCTGTGAGGCAGATCATGTAGAGCTCACCAAACTAATAGGTCAACTATCTTCTATGTTAAATGAAGAGCTTGCTCTGGAAGGAATGACAGCTAGTAGGAATGCTGCTATTTATGCGCAGCTGAAGGAATACTCTACCATATTGCCTAAGTTGAATGAGGGTGAGCTTAAAAAAGAATGGACCAAGGATATAATTAAGTTGCTCAATAGCAATATTTGTAATCAGCAGCGACGAGCAACAACCACCTCTGACCAATCTAAAGCAAATGGTAATTCGTCTCTTTCCGATAAGTCGTCGTACGCGAACATTCCACCCCCACCGGGGTACAAGCCAAGGCCTCCTAATATCCAAAGTGACTTGAATGCTACTAACTCTGGTGCGAAAGAGCCTAAAATTCACATCACTCGTACTGTGAAGAAAGAAATGTTGCAGAACCTACAAGAGAATGGTTAGAAGTTAAGTTCCTAACTCATGGTACTTGTAATGTAAATACATTATGAGACAGTATGTAACTTGCTTCACGATAAGTAGTCATGTATTTGGTCAATGTATCTTTTATGAATTTGTCCCTCTTCCCTACGTGGAAGAACTTAGTTGATGTACGCTTGGTACATCATATGTTTGTCACATGTACTTTTATTTTCTTCTTAATAAAGAGTGTTACGGATCACTATAAAAACCGGTCAACCTTGCCAAAAAAAAATGTAATGGAGACACAAGAAAGTTTGGTGGGAGATCGAAAGCATCGAATTAGGTAATTAATCGTAATTTCATAGGAATTGATATATTTAATTTAAATTAAATACAGACATGAAAATTTTGATCTAACATGCTGCGTATTATATAATGTTGTTTATTTTGTCAATGATTTTTTTGTTTGCAATTGTTTTTAATTTCTAAAAGCACGCGTTTGTAATTTGTGCTGAATTTAGCATGTTAGGTTTTAACACAAGTGACAAGCCAAGGGCATTTAGGCTTCTTTTTCTTTTAAAATAATCTAGACCTCTCTTAACAAACAAAAATTAAGCTGGAGTCCCCTTAAAGTTATCCCTCTCTTAACCAAATGTGGAGTTCCTGTAACAATTCCCACTAAAGTATCATGCTATTTTCATTTTATGTATGTGCATTAAAAAGTTCAAATAAAATTGACTTAGCAAACTAGATCACGTGTACACCAAACGCTTAAATATCTTCATTAATAATAACAATTTTTTGTCGAAAACTAACCATTGTTCCTTCAAATAAAATTAAACATGAGTGCTCTGGTATTCCTATCATATTAGAAACGTCTACATGGAAAAGGTCACTTCTTTTGTTTTTCTCTTACTGTCCGAATAGGTAGAAACCTTAATACTTAATTTTAAATTTGTTAGCAATGTTATTTACTTCATTTATTGTTTTTGCTTTAAAACAACTTCTACTTTATAGAACTTAATAGTTTGCAATAGTAGACTTTATTATCCACATCGTTTTACTATTGAAACAGAAAAATAATGAAGGGTGAACACTATTTTCTTTTTATTTCGTACGAAATGAACAATTGAAAGTAAAGTTCTTCCATTTGATAAAATTTTATAAAATTCCATCTCTCATGCATCAAAAGTGCTACTTGACACATGCAGTGAAGGTGGTCTTATGGACTAGTTTATTTTAACTGTATAAGAAAGCAAATTGTTCAGTACAGATATCAAATTGTAGTGTATAATCCATGATGCCGTTTTCTAATTTGTTTTTTTGAAAATTTAGTCATTCAACATAGTAACAAATGTTTTAATTTACGATATACTGCCACCAACTATTGTGTAAATTCGCATATGACTCGTGTCCTTTTTTTTCAATTTTTATTCATACATTGAAAATCATTTTATATACACCATGAACCTTTGAAAAAAAAATCTTAGGATAAAAATACCCTTTCATTTTAATAGTTTAACTCAAACTATTTTAATACATTTTCTTGCAATTTTGAAGTTTTTACTATTTAAATTCAAAGTTAAACTCAGTAACCAATTCATCTCTCCTTAAATTTTAAATCATGTTCAAACCTAATTTCAAAAAAAATTATTATTATATAAAATGGGCCTATTAATTCGTGGATTGATTGAAAATGTGTTTTTTATAAACTAGTTGTTCAAAACTAAAAATCAAAATCTGCAAAAGTAAATTTAAGAAATTTGTAATTTATGGGTCTAAATTAGTTAGGGAGAGGGGGGGGGGGGGGGGGGGAGAGCGCAAAGGGGAGGGAGAGAGTTATTTTTTGGAAGGGGTGGAAGGAGGAGGGGGAAGATTGTTTCATTGACTTTCTATGATCTAGAGTGATTGTGCTTTCGTAATATTGGTGTTGTATAATGGGTAAAATATGGTGTATATGATTTTGATAATTTACTTGGTGTATGTAAAGTAATTTGTAGTGTATGAACAAAGCGTGCCTTTTTGAACAACTAACTGAAATTCTTTTTTTCATACCATCTTAATTAATGAAAGACTAAACAATAGGAATACACTTTCATATGAGAGATGCTCGGGTCAACTCGTTAACTCATCCAAAAGCTGCTTCATCCCCGCGAAAGATCTAACAGCTGTAAGAGCTGCTTGGATCGAGTCTTATTCTGGCTTCAAGGCGGCTTCGCTTCCGCTTCCTTACCTGGGCATAGTCTTGTATCGAGGAAGGAAGCTCAACGCCATTTTTGATCCTATCACTAACAAAGTTAGGGGGAAAATCCTCAAATGGAATGCGACCCTACTGTCTCAGGCGGGTAGGCTTGTTCTTATTAGGGTGGTCCTAGACTCTGTTGGATGTCATATCTTTGCTGCTATGACTCCCACGGCTTCCTTTTTCCGTGCGTACCGTTCCCTTGTGTCATCTTTCTTCTGGGGATCCAAGGATAGCACTTCTCGTCACCATTGGATCTCCTGGAGCGTCGTTTGCCGTCCCAAATGCGAGGGAGGTCCGGGTCTCCGCAACCCTCAAGACGTTTGTGTGGCCTTTGCTTGCAAGCTTTGGGTACGGTTTGAAGCGGACAATTCCCTTTGGGCTACGTTCCTTCACGCCAAGTACCGAAGGCTGGCAAGTACGCGTTACTCTGGTATCCCGTCCTACGCTAGTGAGACGTGGAAACGGATGCAATCCGTGAAGGCCATCTCAGATGCTCATGGAGGGGGTACATCTTGGGACGGCAATCCCTTCTCTCTCTCTGCTGCTTGGAATTCCGTGCGGAATCCAATGCCAGAGCTTCCTCTTTTCTCCTTCATTTGGAATACCCGTATTCCCCCAAAGGTGTCTCTATTTATGTGGAAAACCATGCATAATGGTTTGCCATTAGATGAGAATCTTCAAAGAATCGGTATCCCACTCGTTTCCAGATGTAGGTGTTGCAGAGCAGGCAGCAACGAAACCTCTTTTCATCTTCTAATCTCTGGGGTTTGTGCTAGGTCTATTTGGAATTACTTCGGGAACCTGCTAGGTTGCCGTTGTAATGCAAATTCGTTTGAGGACTTCCTAATGTTCTGGTGGACTGGAATTTCAGGTAAAAGTCTACGCGCGAGCCTTTTTCGTCTGATTCCTTGTTTGATTTGTTGGCACATCTGGTGCGCGCGGAACAAGGCAATCTTTGATGAAGTGGCTATGGATCCTTCGACCATCATCCGGAAAATTAGGAATGATGTATTCCTAGCTTTCCTAGGTAGGCCGTTCAGAGGTGCGACTAGATCCTGGTCTAGGAGGTTGGCTGTTAACTTTGACATTTCGACGCTAGCAGCCACCCCCCGACAAGGTATTGGTTGATTCTTCGTTTGTACTAGTTTGCTTTGGTTGTCCTTCTCTTCACCCTCCCTCCCCCCCTTCCCCCCGATACTGACTTCGTTTGCTAGTTTTTTAGGTGATGATTTTCAAGTTGTCGTGTTGGATTTGTTTGGTGCCACATGTTGGTTGCTTTCCTCCTGCTTGAGCGGACTTTTGGTTCAGCAGGGGCTTCAGTGGCTATTTGAGATCTTGGATGTGTCTTGAGCTTCTTTGCAGACTCTTGCCAACATGATTGTTGGGATCCTTGTCAGTTTCTTCGCAAGGAGACGAGCCTTCCTCGACGGTCGCTATCTAGCGTGCATAGCTCTAAGACGGTCTGGGCGCTGCTTTGCTGGTTTATTCGCTATTGACTAGCCAGATTTGGACACAATTTGATTATATGTATGTACATGGGTTCGTGGGTGTATGTATGGGGGTATGTGTGTTTGCATATGTATGTACATACATATACATACATATGTATACGTATGCATGTGTAGATATGAAAATTTTATTAGACACAAATTGATAATACAAAATCCGACATAAGCAATTTTAACCATTAGGTGCTCTGATTTCCACCTTTTATGTGAAAACAAGGAAATCCAATAATGAACATTTGTTGCGTCAAATTGTGTGGTTTAATAGCTGCTGCTATATATGACTGAATATACCGATTCATGTTTGCAAATGAAATTATCCCCTCAGAAATAGCAATGCTTAGAAACACTAGACGTGAGGTTTATGTATCAACAACATGGAGTTTCTGCAATTGTGCATCCTCTCAGATAATGATGACATACATGAATTGTAGCTTTAGAGATATATATCAAAACTATGAGTCTGCAAGTATGTCGACTGAAGCGAACGTCATTAATGCTAGCTAGCAGTGCAAGTTGGTCTCATGTCATCATATCTTTCATTGGTAATCAGGACGATCCACTGGATCTGCTTTCATAGCCCGAATGTCTTGTAAGAGGGTTGCTTATGCTATCCTCCATCGAAACCTGGCTCTGTCTCGGAGTAGTACCGTGGTTGATGGCAAAAGCAGGATGAGGATAAAGCTGCTGCTGGCGTGACATGAGATCATTATCAGCAATGTCCCTAAGCTTGTTAAGCGTTGGTATAATGTAAGTGTTGAGATCAGGACGATCTTTCTTTCGTAGCTCAGCACACTTAATCGCGACCTTGGCCAAAGCCAAAGCCTCCGGCACAGGCCAGTCAGGCACAGCAGGGTCCAATATCTCCTCGAACGTGCCCTTATCGATGGCCCTCTCCACGTGATGGGTCAGGCCCATAGGAGGCTTAGCAGTGATAATTTGTAGAAGCATGATGCCCAGTGAGTAAATGTCCGATTTGACCCCGAGCATGCCAGTCTGCTGATACTCTGGATCAATATAACAGAAGGTGCCTGCAGTCGACGTCATCAAGTACTGTGTAACCGAATCGGCCACGGTTGGAGGAACTAAACGAGCCAGCCCGACGTCTGCTATCTTGCTTCCATAGTTTCGGTCTAGGAGTATATTTGCAGGCTTAAGGTCTCTATGCACCAAGGGTTCAGGCTTAGTTTGATGAAGAAAAAGCAAGCCTGTTCCTATTTCAGCTGCAATACGGAACCTCTGCTGCCATGAAATTGGAGGTGTGTTCCCTTTTCTGAACAGGCGGTCCTCCAAACTTCCATTGGCCATGTACTCATACACTAGGCATCCATACTCCGGGCATGCCCCTAGCAGAAGGACCATGTTAGGATGCCTTATGCAGCTTAGAATCTCTATTTCTTGATTAAACTGGGACCGGCCTTGTGCTGCGTCTGGACGCAGGACCTTTATAGCTACTGGGGTATGGTCTAAGTAGCCTCTATATACAGGTCCGTACCCGCCTTCTCCGATTTTCTTTTCTTCTGAGAAATTATCTGTGGCTGTTTCTATTTCCTCAATAGTATAACGTCTATAACGGATATCTGTGGACCCTCCTCCTCCTGAACCGCTCATCATGCTGTTTTTGCCTTGTGAATCCATGGATGAAGATGACCTACTGCTCATGGACATCTTTTCTGCACTTATTCTTTTTTGAGCTTCCAGTTCTGCTATTCTTTTGGATGCTTCAGCAGCCTCCTTGGCTGCTCTGATCCTTGCTTTCTCCATATCCGTCGTGCCTGCTGCTGCTTCATCTTCAGCTTTTTTGTACTGGTTCAGCTCTATTGCTCTCTGTTTGGCCGTAATTGCCTCCTTACATGCTGAACTGTACATGTCCATTGTCTGTTTCAGTTCTAATCTCAGCCTCTTCATCTCAGCTTCAACATCATCCTGCATGTACGTATGTTCAAATATGTTAATTCACGAATGCTTTGGAGTTAAAAATAAACTGACATGCATATGTGGATAGAAATTAGTTGATGTTACCACGGAAGAGCTACCGTGAGAGTTGCTCGAAGAAGAGTAGCCATTGTTGTTGCCACTACCGTTGTTATAATGTGAAGGAGATGGTGCGAATGAATTATTATAGGAGGTTAATGATGGCTGTGACATATCAAAGCTGTGATCAAAGCTTTCAGGACATGAGAGCCTCTGGTTATAAAAGCTGTTTGTGCTGTTGAGGAAATCATTACTTGGCCTCCCTCCGACAAATGATATATCCGTTTCTGGCAATAACGGAAAATCCCCAAATTTTGAGTTATTGCCACGTCCTCCTCCTCTTGCAAACGGCGACCTAAAACATTATATGTTTGTCATCATAACGTTTCGAAATTACATAGATATAAATTTGTTATTAACCAGTTAGTCCTTTTGTTTGTTTTTTAAGCAAATTAATGTAAAAGAAGATATAAACTTGCCTGAATGTATCTCTATCAGTGCTACTGCGTGGGCTACAACTATTATCCAGTGGTGGAAGGCCAGCTCTTGGCTGAAAACGATTAATGCCATTGTTATCATGTTTGATACTGCTTGGGGGCTTGACTTGAGCCATTTGATGCTTTAGATGCGTCGCCACTGTCGGAGCAGCCCGGGTTGCATTTCTCAAGGATGACACTTTTCCTTTTGAAATCGTATACACCGAGCAAAAATCTGGGGCCCCTTTCGATATGGAAGCTGTGTAATCCGATGATTTCATCCTCCTATTCATTTTCCATTTCATTTGTCCACCCATTGAGAAATCAAATTTGGTAAAATCAAAATATTTTGCCATTTCAAAATAATAATTATAATTATCATATATACCAGACAAAGCCTCCTTTTGATGAAGGTGCACCGACAACCAGTTTTTCGACCGTGGTCTCCGAGACAAAGTCGATGATCGCCTTTACCATGTCGTTGTCCTGAAGGACGACATCATTGCATTTCACATCTTTTCTCGTGCAGAAACAACGGAAGGGAAGAAATACAGTGTTTGCATCACATGGTTGTCCTATAATTCATTATTTCAACCTTAAGAATCATCCATCATCCATCATTCATGTTATTATATGATGATCAAAGGTAACAGATTATAATAAATTACCTGGTATATTGACATAAACAAGGGTGATGGTTTGCCCCCTAATCACAAGGTTATCAAGAGCCCATTTCAGAGCACTTTGGCTTGCATTTTTGTCTTTGTCGATTACAACTGCAATTGTTGCTGGTTCTTCGTCATTAACCAACTGCATGCTTCTATTGATTATAAACTTACTGGTCTCAGATCTTCCTCTTCTGATACGTTTCTTTTTGTTTCCTTCTCTCCTTTTCCTTTCAAAACCACTGTCTGAACTTGAACAGGTGGTTCTGAAAAAGGAAGAGAAGGAAAATGATTTGGAGATATATATCAATCTATTTTCTTTTCTTATTTCAAAATCTTTGCCCTTTTTCCTTCTAAGAACCAGCATCAGTTGCGGTGCAAGACTCAGCTATTTTTTGCTTGCATTATTGATGATTTGTCTGTCTTTATATCTATTCTTATCATTCTTTTGCTGTATCCACCTTGAACAGTTTTGCTTCTTTTATTAGTAAATGGTACAGCCATTATTAGCTAATGCTAATTTTTCACTAGCCTTTTTATTCTCCTCCTTTTTTTTATTAACAAAGTATCAGTAATTTGTTTGCTTGCTTGCCTTGTGAGCAACTGTAGAAATAATATTTAAAAGCATGACAGGCTACTTCATTTTGCTCTTATAGTGAGAAGCCAGGATCAGTTTCAATGACACACAAACGGTGTATCACATACAACGATTAGGTTCATTTTGCTGTCTTTGAATAAACTGACAAAATCTAGATAGGTAAAAATATACTCAGCAAGTTATGAACTAACCATAATTAGTAAGCTTTTACCTCTGTTATTTTTCGACATCATTATGATCATCGGACATTTGCGTAATTTATCAAATCTACCGCTATGTAGGTTTGCCTAGTGTAAGATAGTCAAAATAAAACTCTGTAAAGGCAGTTTCATTCGGATACACAATCTAATTACGCTGTGACAGTTTCTTCAAAACTCATATTCATCAACAATTCCGAACCTCTTCTCGTTTTCTACTCTAAAACATCCACTCACTTCGGTACATTTAATTTCTTTTGTTTATTCCAAGAAACTGATTCTAAACCATAACCCGTCTTTCCTCACAAAGCACCAATCTGACGCCCCTGTATCCTTTCAGCCACCAGCGCAGCTTTTACCAGCACCACCATCACAAAAGCCACTCCCAGATCTACCACCCTATTACTCCAATACTCCATTATTTTATGTTCCTAACTAGTTCATTAAGTTTAAGCATGTAACTTTTATTTGTTGATCAATTCTGATTGCATATACTTTTATTTGTTGTACATTAAGTTTAAGCATGTAACTTTTTTTTTTTTTTTTTTTTTTTTTTGGTTACTAAATTCTTCTGCATTGAAACTGAACATGCATTTAAAAATAAATGTTTTGGTGAATTTTGCAATATCAAATACATTTCATAATATCATACACAGAAATGTCTGAGTAAGACACATAAAACCAAAATTTTGTGAATATTTATTTCTATAAAGTATGTAAACTGCATTTTTAAAGCTATAGTTCATGTACAGTCAGATGGACTTTCAGTGTGTTAGCAATTTTTACTAGGGGACAATAGTTTCTTTAGGTATTCATTATGTTAGTTTGTCCTAGCAATTCACACTGACGGTAATGAGATGGTAGTTGGCTCTGTTCTCACTATGGAACTATGGAAGGTTTTGCTCTTGCTTTGAAAGGAATCTCAACATATTTATAGAGAATAATGTATTGTATTGAAATGATATTACGTACATTGTTTAGAAACGAAACAGAGGTCTAATATATATCGCTGCTTCGGCCCAGTATGCATACATCTGATCTGAAGCCTATTTGTAATATACAAATAGAAAAGATAATTGCTTAACCGGTTCATTTCATTTCCTTTTATTCTCCCCCTCAAACCGTACGCGGTGCTAGGGTTTGCTTATAACTCTGATTCAATCGATGCTTGAGGGCTAGAGAAATCACTAGAGAAGAAAGACCAAGCTCTGGAGAGAAGTGATGAGCAATGCACATCCATCGTGGCGGTCAGATGCGGATAGATTCGGGATCCACAACACGAATCTATCCAGTTTTTGATGCGCATGCTGAATCTGCCTCGGCGAGTCTTTGATTCGAGAGCTTTTGTTCATATTTTGAATTGAGTTGCGAAGAATTGATGCTTTCTTCTGGTTGAGGGTTTACAAGACACAGTTTTTCTCTGAAGCGAGTGAAGCTTTGCTTTGGCAAGGGCTTTGTTAGAACGTCTGTTGTCTAATAAGGTGATGGTACGTGATTTACGTAGAGATTTTCTTTGCTTGCTTATCCGATTCCATGTGTTTGGTTCTTTGAGTGAAGTACTTAATTTGCTTTGAGTGCTATTGCATTTATATTATCACACCAAACAGTAGTACTTTTGTTAGTGGTTATTTGTATTTTGTAGTTCACTGGATAAGGATTGAATTCATATTTCAGCAGTAGTGCTAGTTATGCATCTATATTCTGCTTCATTACTAGATAGACACAATATTTTTGTTTTTTACACACCAGAATATAGGGTCATTTCTCAAATATATGCAGTATCCTGAAGTTGATTTTCTATTTTCATGGTTATTTTCCCAATCTGAATCTGAGAAAGCATTGATGTTGAGTGTATTGCTTGTTTGCAGTCCTAACTTGTAGTTGATGGTGCCTTTTAAATATCGTAGAATTCTCTTGACTGTCTTCCAATGTTAGCTTAGAGGTTGCTACATAAACTGACTGGCTTTATTTACACTGTATGAGATGTCAAGTCTTGTTGCATACTGCATGGCTTCTACTATGCTTCTGTACCGCTTCTCATTTGTTATGTGTTCACCCTTGTTTTTTGACAAATGAGAGTTTCTTATCATAGGAGTAGATATAGAATTTGCTTTGTCCATGTTGCTTTTGAGAAGAAATTCTGAAATGTACTTTCTTTGACTTAAGTACATTTCAATGCTTGAGACTCTCACTACACCATAGATGGCATACGGGAACCCCAGAGAAGTGACGCAGTAGGTGCCAAAAAGTGTTGCTATACACAAAAATGATTTTTGACAACGCTTTTTTGGGGTTGCTTTTGGCCGCGTTGCCGTAGAGTCAAAGGTAACACATTTGCGACTCTGTGGCAATATCGGTACAGGTGTTGCCACAGGTACCAATACAACAAAAAATACCCTTTCGCAACTACCAAAAACAGTTGTAATATGTCTAGGACAGCTGACAATTGTAATAAAGTCAACATTTTTTACAACAGTTTCTAACAGTTGTTAAAATTTGTTTTACAACTGCTAAAAGTAATTACACCTCAACTGCTATTAATCAAAGATTTCATAATATTATAATAAATATTATTATAATGCAGTATTTTATTCGAATAAATATTTTATTTCAACACTTCAAATGGTACAAATTTTTGACTCCACTATTGTACGTTCACTCGTATATTACACAATCATTCATATTTACATACATTCCTCACTACATTGTCACTCGATTCACTCATATACTGACTCACACATACAACCATAAGCAAGAAAAAATACACGAAAATGATTATATAAACTACTACGTTTATTTTTTCCCTTCTGATGATTTGCTTGCAACCGCAACTTCTCTAGTTCAATCATGAATGGCCTCTAATACATCGGCATTACTTCATCATTGATCACCTTGAATTGATCTAACACAACAAAATTTATTTAATGGTAATGAAAACAAAACAAAACACAGTTATATGTAAGACAAACTGCAATGAAAATATCAATTCATATACAAGTATGCTTGTTATAATAAAGATACAATATTATATAACAAGCATCAATTTTGATACTGAAAACAAGTATGCTTGTTATAGTAATGATTTTGCTATTTTGATACTTGTTATAAAAAATGTAACAGCATACATGCACATACAAACAATGTGAAAAATGACCAGACTATAGACAGTCATAGTAGCATAGTAACATGTGAAAGCAAAAAGGGAGGAAACCACCTATGACTCGACAAACCAGAGCAAGCTTCACATGATGCTGAGGTCAAAGGGGAATGCCCATTTGGTAGAAAAAGGCTCTATATAAGATGAAATTATGACTTATTATTGAGAACAAAATAAGCTGAAATTATATGAATGACCACACAAAATAAGCTACTTCAATTTCCGAAAAATAGGTGAGATCTACCAAGTCTTTTACAGAAAATTCTGCATTTAGGCACTAGTTACCTTCATGATCCCCCCTCACTGTTACCTATAATTATAAAATCATCAACATATATTGGTATATAGGTAAGTGTTATAAAGAAACTTAGTAAATAGAGAGTTGTCAAATTTGGTTGGTCGGTAACCCAGTTTTGCTAGGGTTGATTTCAGCGTTTCAAACCAAACTCTGGGTGCTTGTTTTATGTCGTAGATAGCTTTGTTTAGCTTGCACACAAGTGCCTCTTTTCCTTGTTGCCTGAACCCTTCAGGTTCTTCCATGTAAACTTATTCCTACAAGGCACCATTTTAAAAAAGCATTATGTACATCAAGCCGTTTGATGGTCCAGTTTCTATATAGTGCAATTATTAGAACAATTATGATGGATGAGGATTTTACAACATGTGGGAATGTTTCTTTAATTTAAAGTCAAAACCCACACTGTTGTGAATAGTCCTTGGCTACCAGTCTTGTATTTAGAAACTGTACCATCAATGTTTGCTTTGACTCTAAAGGTCCATTTACAGCCAATAGTATTTTTATTGTTTGGTTTTGCAATAAGTTTACAAGTGTTGTTTTTTATTAAAGCATTTACTCATCCCACATAGCTGTTTTCCATACTTTGTTGTGAATAGCTTGATTATATGATGTAGGTTCAGTAGTGGTTCTGTATACTTTTGGTTTGAAGATGTCACTCTTTGCTCTAGTTATCATATGGTGTCTTTTGGGTTTACTTGCTTGTTGTGGTACACTGTCAGCTGTGTCAGTGTACGCATCAGCACTTCCCTAACCCATGTCACTGGCCTGTTGACTAGGGATTGGTTGATCCTCATCACAAGGTTGACTGAAGTTGTCACTGGTAGTTTGAGTAGACTCTTGACATGACCTACATGTTGGCATTGTGTGTTGAGAGTCTCCCTCACTTCCATCATTCTACAAATCTGTACCCGCTTTCTCTTGAACATGTATAATACTATCTGTACTACAAGTTATATTTGGTATAGAGTACTTTGAGTTATAGATCTTACTGGTTGATTTTATTTCTTCCTTACCAAAAGGAAACCCATGTTCATTGAAAATAACATGCCTTGAGATGAAAATCAGATTTTTAATTGTTGAATAGAATTAACTAATTTGAAGAATAATTAGTTAATGGAATTTTGAACCGAAATTGGACTTTGGATAAGAAAAAAGGATTTGTAAATTTATATTCGAAATTGAATATGAAACTTGAATTAAAAATGGAATTCGATTGGTTTATAAGCAAATTAAAATTGTATATGAACGTGATATGTTCAATTAAAAAGTGGAATGGGCAAAAGAGCAATTTAAAGAATAAATTAGCAAATTGAGTTAAAATGACCGGACTGAGTTGGAATAAATTGGAATTGGAATAGTATGTATAATACAGGTATGGAATGAAGAGAATGAAGTTTTTATTTTTGAGTGTCCGACAAAAAGGTACATGTTTAAATTTCATATGAGTTTTTGTGCGCTGAACCGGCAAGTCGTTTGGTTTTTTGATTTTCTTTTTGAATGGAAAGGGCCTAGATAGGCGAGTTGAGGTTTGAGCTATTGAGCCGTACAAAGGAGGTGCTGACAAATTTTTCTGGAATTTTAAGGAGTTAGAATATTTTTAAGAAAAACTGATAACTAGAAATCAATATATCAATCAATATAGAATCCGATAAGGAAACGAACTTAAAATAGAAAATTATAAAAAAAGAAAATCTATAAATTAAATGTGGTAAAAATAAAAAGAGAAACGTATGCATATTTTAAAAATGAATAATTGGTTTTTATGTTGTTGGTTATTCGATGTAGATGGTCTTGTCTGTTTTGAAGTTAAGGATGTTTCCAGTTAATGTCTGAGAGGTAATTATAACTCAACTTGATTGATTTCATTATTAACCGATAAATAGGAAGATTCGGTCTTGAAGATCAATGTTTAAAGAGATTTAGTTGAATGTAATATTTTGGGTTGTTATAACGATGTTTTACACAATATTCGTTTTAACCCAGATAAGTGGAACTTTTTGAAAATATAATAATAAATATTTCCTAAGTATAGAAATGAATGATCGTGAAAGGGAGAAGTAATTGGAAATGAATTCCAATCATAAATAAAGATATTTTCTAAGTATAGAAAATAAAAGAAGGTGATATATGAAAATGTTTTCCCAATAGCGCAAGAGGCCAAGATGATTATTGAAAATATTGGGTTAGAAAATATTGTTAAGGAAATGGAGAAGTGATTTAATTAATGAATATTAATTAAAGGACCCAGTGACTGTTTGATGATTTGGATGAATGTTTTTGTTTCTTCGATAGTTAAATAACCGAATATCAAAGTATTGGTCAATATCGTTGTAATGACCCGCATTTTCCAGGGGTATAATTAATTTATTTAATTGTTTAAAATAGTGATATAGGGAATTTAATCGTCGTTAATTAAATAATATGGAATATTTAATTAAATTAAATAATATATTTAATTCAGAAATAATCAAAAATATTGGAAATCACAATATAAGGTGAATAGGGTCATCCCCAAGATTTAATTCAGCTTAGAGTTGAATCATATTGAAGAATATATTCAATCGACGTCAGTTTGAAACATATAATTATATTATAATTAAAATCGAGCTTGAAATGACGTGGCAGTTCGCTATTTGGCGATTCGAACTTTAACTGAATGTACAGGATTCGTTTTAAGCCGGATTTCTGTGAAACAAGAAACGTGTGGAGCTGGTGGAGTATATCTTTCTAGTGGAAGAGAAAAATTGGGATTTCGTCGTGTAGATTTTGATGTACGTCCAAATCAAATTTCAGAAAAGTCACTGTGGAATTCCTTTATAATTTATAAAGGAATTGTTTATATTTTAAAAAGGAATTTCATTATAAATCGAATATCGATTTAATCAGGATTTAAATATCAAGCTGTAAATTCAGTTAGAAATATATTGGAGCTGTATGGTATTCCACTGTGAATATATATACGATAATATTTATTTATAAATATTTAATTTAATTATATTTAAATATATTTATATATTTAAATGGGTCATCCAGAGCTTTAAAAATAGCCAGTTTTTCATATGATCTCAGAATTCGACGAAATCAATTTTGTTGGATCCGCAATATCAAATTATTGCTAGATTTCCAGTTCCGTGATTTTTAGAGTCACTGTGTGGCCGTATGGATTTTTAGAGTGAAAAACAGTTAGTATTTTGACGGTTAAAAATACGTTGTGTGAGCATACGGAGTCGGAATTCGACGAAACCAGTTTCGTTGGGTCCGCAATGTCAAACTGTAGCTGCATGTCCAGTTTCGTGATTTTTGGTTACCGTATGTGGTTATAGGAAATTTTAGAAGAGTAATGCAAGCAGCAGTTCATTTTAATTAATATAAAAATAATAAAATTTCAACCTATATAATCACCTTACATTTTCTAAACCTAGAAAAAAAAAGTCCACGGTTTCATTCTTGAGCCGCCAAACATTTTCATTTTTCTCCAGTAAGGTTTCAATGGAAGAAAAAAAAACCAAAATCAATTCCACTGAAAATCATTAAATAGAAATAGCTATATATTCGAATTCCTCATCTGATTCTCATCAATTCCATGCCAGTTTCAGGGTGTGCGATTCAGTTTAGTCGAGCTCGACTTTTGTACAGCAAATAGGGTTAGGATCCTTGAGGGGTTGAAGCTGAAATCGAAGGAATGGTGACTGTATTCGAGTTTGTGAGGCTATAAAGCAGCGTTTGACAAATTAGGGAGGAGTTCGGTGACCATCAACGTCGCTCTGGCACTGTCGTGTTCGGTTAGGGCGCAAGTCGCGACTGAGAAAAAGGAGATCGAGTTGAAGGAATTGAGTACTAGGTGTTGCGATTTTGAAAGGGAAGTTCGAATGTGGTTTTGATTTGGGGAACCGTGGGGTATGGAGGTAGAACGTGCCGTGTGAAGTCAGAAAATGGAAGAGGAGTTTATCTGGAGTTCGTGATTTTTACATCGGGAAGAAGGAGCAAAATGATCGGGCCTGGGTTAATGAAAGAAGTATGGGCCGGTGGTTGTAATGTGAGGCCCAATTTTAGTATTTAAGTTTAATTTTAATATTTAAATTATCGTATTAACTTCGAATTATCATAAATATTTCGTACGAGGTCGAATTGACGAACCGTAAGTTGCGTTGGGATCGTATGGACGGGAGCAACACAATGAGACTGACCGGGAGTGAATCCGAGCTCGTTACAATTTATGGCGAAATAAATTGCCCGTCGCAGTCAAATAACGCAAACCGTTATTTAACGATTAACGCGCCAATGTGAGTAAAACTCACCAACTCTGAACAGTTATATTTTTATAATGTATTTTTAGAACTGTTAATCATCTGTTGATTGTTGTGTGTTGGTTGATTGATTGAACTGGTAGTCAGTTAGTGAAAATTATATATATATATATATATATATGTAATTATATACATATATAAACTGTTAAATATTTATATATTGATTCTGCTATCAGAATAATTTATATTGAACTGAAAGTGATGATAATCATATTGTGTAACATCTGTGGATGCAGGGAGACAGGTTGGAGGAATCCGACTGGATTCCTCAACAGTTATTTTATTGTTTTTCATATATTGTTATATGATGTGATATAAAATCTGTGGGCGATTATATGTACTTGGACGATATTGAACATCGTGATTTGATATGATTGAATACCATAACATACCGAAATGTTGATAAGGGGATTTTCAAAGTGATATTGAAAATAAGAGATATTTATAAAGTGGAATATTTATAAATAAGAAATGTTTATAAATTGGAATATTTATAAATAGGAGATATTCAAAAAGGAAATAATTACAAACCATTTTCTTTTTGAATGGAAAGGCCTGTGTGGCGGGTTTGGGGATTTTCCCGATGCTCCCGTTACAAAGGAGGTTATGGCGAATTTTTCAGAGAATTTAAGGAGTTAGAACATTTCAAGAATAAATTTGAAAAGGAAATATTTGTAAACCATTTACAAATAGAATTGAAAAGGAAACGTTATAAAATAGAAATCATTTTTTAAGTGTAGAACCGTTATTTAAAAGTAAATCTTTTCAAATGAATAAAACGTTGTTAAAAAGGAAGTCTTTATAAAGTGAATAAAGTAAATCGAATATGGTATTCGAAAGGAGTTAAATCGAATATGGTATTCGAAGGGAGTAAATCGAATATGGTATTCGAAAGTTAATGAAACGAATATGGTATTCGAAAGTTAGTAAAACGAATATGCTATTCGAAAGGGGTTAGTCGAGTCGAGTTAGTTGAATAGAGTTAACTAGTTTAGTAGAGTTAATCAGTTCAGTAGAGTTAACCAGTTCAGTAGAGTTAACCAGTTCAATAGAGTTAACCAGTTGGGTTAAGTAAGTCAAGTTAACCAGTGAGTTAAGCAAGTCAAGCTAACCAGTGGGTTAAGTAAGTCAAGTTAACCAATTGAGTTAAGTAAGTCGAGTTAATCAAGTCGAGTTGTTCGAGTTAGAGTTACTCAGTTAGAGTTAATCGATTAGAGTTAAAACGAACTAGAGTTAATCAAATATAGTTATTTGAGACAGAGTTAGTCAAACATAGTATTCAGGGTAAGTTGCCATCTCGTACGACTGCTAGCGTAATTCGCTAGGCTGTAAATATCCTACGGCGGTCGGATGTTTCCTGAGGGAGTCAGGCGTAACCATTGTGATCGCTGCGATCTAGAGTCAAGCGAATGGAGTTAAATCGAATATTAGTTATTCGATAGGAGTTAAGTTTTTGAGTTAGATTATCGAGATAAGTTAATCGAGTTAAGTTCTTGAGTTAGATTATCGAGATAAGTGAGTCGAGTTAAGTTCGTCGAGTTAAATTAATCGATGTTAGTTTCATCGAAAGGAGTTAATCGATGTTAATTTCATCGAAATGAGTATCGATGTTAGTTTCATCGAAGGTAGTTATCGATTTTAGTTTAATCGAAAGGAGTTATCGATTAGTTAAATCGAAAGGAGTTGTCAAATTTAGTTATTCGAAAAGGAGTTATCGATTTGTTAAATCGAAAGGGAAGATTTTCGAGTATCGTTTATTCGAGAGGAGATTATCGAATATAGTTTATTCGAAGGAGTTATCGATTATTAGTTAATCGAAGTGAGTTATAGAATATTAGTTAAATCGAAGGAGTTATCGAATATAGTTTATTCGATGGAGTTAATCGATTAGAGTTAAATCAAAGGAGTTAATCGAATATAGTTTATTCGAATAGAGAAAAGGAGTTAATCGAATATAGTTTATTCGAACAGAGTAAATGAGTTAATCGAATATAGTTTATTCGAATAGAGTTAGAGGAGTTATCGAATATAGTTTATTCGACAGGAGTTAAGTGAATTAGTTAAGTTTAACTAAGTGAATTAGTTAAGTGAATTGGTTAAGTTAACCAAAGTGAATTAGTCGAGTTAATCAAAGTGATTAGTTCACTTAATCGAGATAAGTAAATCAAGTTAGGTTAATCGAGCTGAATTAGTCAGTCGAGTTAATAAATTGAGTTAGTCAAACCAAGTAAAACCAGTTAGAGTTAATTAATTAAGGTTGACCAGTTAGAGTTGATCAGTTAGAATTAACCAGTTAGAGTTAATCAATCAGAGTTAATCAAATAGAGTTAAGTAAAATTAGAACTGACTAGAGATTAGTAAATTGAATGGTTTTCTAAGTGCCTATCTGATGTTGGTTTCGGCCTTCAGGATTTATACTTAGGGGATTGTTCTCATACTAGTTTACAGTCAGGGACTGATAGTTGGGGAAGAGTAGTGATTTGTAAATAAGCAGATGGAAACGTTTTCCAGTGTTAATAACATATATTTTCTAAACATAGAAAATAAGGCAATATGAATATATTTATGAATATATATATGGTTGATGATTGGATCGATATTTCCATTTGGAAATAAGATCATTGTTTGCACACGGACATGTTTTCATTTGATAGTTAACTCATCAACTATCGAAGTTTTTGATCATTTTAACGCTGTTAATATGGAGAGACCGGTTGGATTATTATCCAAAGAACCACTCTGTATTGGCAGAAGCGTTGTGAATCATTTATGCCAAAGATAATGGAAGACAGAGTAAAGTGCAGGGGCTGTTGTATAAGTCTTAGTTAACAGTGACTAAGATGGATATACTGAATAGTGCCTTCGGTTTGTCCAGTCCCAGGACAACTTGTATGGATGAAGGTCTGACAGAGTATATCCAATGGATCGCGTAAGTTGATCTGTTCAAACGTATTCACGTTTGGTGGTGGAGGAATTCGTTTCTCTAAGCTGTATACCCGTGTTATTTTTGGATAAGTCAATTTGTGATTTGGCGGGTATGACGATGTGACATTCTAAGTGAATGAGGATGACTTGTGTTGATGTCTGATAGAGTATTTCCAGAGAGGTCACGTACATTGATTTCTTCAACCGTACCAAGAGTGGAAGCGGAGAAGGAAACTTCTTTTAGCTGACACGTAATGTATGGTTGTAGACGTCAATTAGTGATTTTCGATGGATCTGACAATATGGCATTCGAAGTGAATCTGATGTGATGATAAAGCGTAGCTTCTAGCCTCATCAACCGGTAAATGACAGAAATCGGGCAGGCAGCATGGCTAAGTCGGTCGCACCGAAGTAGGGTGTATAATCACCTATCTAGAGAATATTCATTTGTTTCTTAAATCTATCAATGTTGTCCCATATATATACGGGAACGGTTGCTGATCCCAACCGTTGGTGATATACATTCGATACACTCAAGCGAAATGAGTGGTCGGTCATGTGTGGCCGGGTTGCAAGATGTTCTTGTTGAACCCAGTGTATTCCTCTCTAGAGGTACAGTAGCAGAAGGTGGTTCCATACCTTTGCATAGTTGGAAATCCATTATCCAATACGTGCTTGCGATTCTGATTGTATACTATATATGTAGAACGTGAGATGAAAGCGTTTCTGCTAGTTGATATCTATTTGTACATAGACATTATTATAATATCAAAAGGTTTTTGATATAAAGATATTTTGGATTCTCATAAGAGAAAAACCCTGAGACGACCCAAAATCCCGTTCTGACGGAAACAAGGGTTATCTTTGGAATATAACACAGAAACAGATAATAGCAGAACAAAATTAAATAAATACACCAGATAATGAACAACAAAATATACTGGATAAAAGTAATCATCAGAGTTACACAGTATACAGGATCTTACTTAGTACAAGTACAGTTCAGCTATACATAAATGTCTACAGCGGAAATAAACAAAATATGTACAATAGGAGCTGAACAGCATAAAAAGAAATAAATGATAGAATCCGTCTTCAGCTCCAGCTATCCAGAAAAAGAACCAGCTAAACCTGAATACAAGGCTGCCCGTGTAGAAAAAGGGGCACCCGAGTTTGAAAGTGAAACAAACTACGAGTCAGTCATGGGACTGGTATGAGAAATCTACTCAACACATATATAATATGGCAAATCACAGGACCACGCCACTTTCGTGGAACGGGTTTACTCCATTGGATTGCCAGTGCTTCAAAACAAAATTTTCTTTTGAACATCGCTATGCTTTTTATAAAAATGAAGCCGTTATAAGACTCAGTTCCCATCACACAATGCAATGCAAACCGGAGGATAGAGTTTTTACCTTATAACAGTCAAAATATGCTTGATACGAATAAAACAAAGGCATTTGATATTATTGCTAGTGTTTATATGTTATGAAAGCAATTTCAAATCATAACTATCAATCATAGACGGCATTAATGCCCCATACCACTATGTCGCCATATATAGGTATACAATCAAAACCGCACAGTCACGTATTTGGAAATTTGATTTCCGTCATGAACCAAGGCAAAAGATAGTCCTTACCGAATTCGAGACACTCTAGCCCGTGTCCCAGGCAAGTACTCAGTCAAGCCTTTGGATCGTCAGGGCCGGTCCACCGATGTGGATTAAAATGCCTGAACAATACGTTTCCCCGCCCTTTGGGGCGTCAACGAGCCAACGAATGACTCCATCGGACCCGGATCGTCCGATCAAACCGAGGCGCCTCGCAACAGCAACAACCACATAGGTGAAAAGTATATAAATGTCAGGGCTGGTAGGTCACTGACACCACCCTAGCTAGAAAGAAACGCATGTCCTCCCTGAGGTCCTTCCTCCCGTTTTAGGTTCATACCGGGGTGTGAGGCTCGCGAATTTACGTTATACACAAAGCTACGCCACACAGGCGGTGCTTTGATCATCACCACAAGACTTTGCTTTTCAACAGAAGCCCTGATCACTGCATCTTAGCATGCCACACAGGCAATTCACACCGTGCAACTGATGGCTATCAATCACACAGAACAAATTCCAATGTCGGACACACAGTCCATTTACAAGTCCGTTCTGGGTCTGAACGAAACCGGAGGCACTAAATACCTCGCAAACCCTTCGATCAACACGTACGTCTGAACGATCACCACTCATTATCCGTATTTCGGGATGCCTCCCAATCAGGACCTCGGTTACCATCCAAACGAGGTGAAGATCTCCGGTCTTCGACCACCGTCTTCACCTTCGACTTTAAATCGTCGGTCGATTATTTGAAATGAGAATTAACTCGGCCTTTTCAAATAATTCACGTATATTTAGAATTTCAAATCAATTTATCTCAATGGTTAAATTATTCGACAACATCAATTTTGTTCTTTAATGTAATTTTCACACCAAACACATTCAACCATCAAAAGCCACATAAATCGAGCAAATTCAGTTTATTTCCATTCCATATCGCTTATGATATTTTATAACTATTTATCGCTATTTTTATTTATTTTAAAATAGCTAATTTATTCAAAACGACGCTTCGGGCCATAAAGCGGCCGTGGCGCTGTTTTTCTTCAGATTTGATTTACACATATCTGAAAATCTAACCGTTGGATCTTCACAAAATTTACATCATTAGAAAGGTCTTTTCAAAACGAATCCAACGGTTCCAGTTTCGGGAAAATCCGACGGTCGAATTTCCCGGTACAATCGTTTGAAGTTTCGATTTCAAAATACGAACTGCAGCGTCGTTATTCGATTAAATATAATTATATTTATATATATATATATATAAATATAATCGTTTCTGGCGCTGTTTTTCTTCAGATTTGAATTAAACATTCCAGACAATCCAACCGTTGGATTTTTACAAGGTTGGTGTCGTTGGGAAGATATTTCCAAGGCGTACCCGACGGTTGAGGTTTCGGGAAAATCCAATGGTCGGATTTCCCGTACTAGTTGTTTGAAATCATGGTTTCAAAATACGAACTGCACGGCTTCGTTTCGTTTTAATTTTATTTATATTTATATATTTATATAAATATAGTTCATTCAATGATTTCCATATCGTTTTCACTTCAAATATTTTTCTAACACCTTAAAATTTTGGAAAATTTCGCCATAACCTCCCCTGCACCGGGAGCATCGGGAAATCGCAAATAGCTTTCCCGGTCCTTCTAATCTCAAAAAGAAAAAGAAAAAGCCAAGCGGCTAGCCAACAGGCTCATAAAATCATCACCCAAACAAAACAGTAAATGTGTACCTATTTGTCGGGCACAAAATTTTATTCCTCTTCTCTAGCCCCTTTGCTATAACCTGTTCAATAAATATGCATGTACATATATATACAGTTCTTATCATTTATCGTTTTCTATTCAACTTCATATTTGATTTCTGTTTGGTTTAAAGACACCATTTATTCTAATGTTACATACATAGGTGCAAATCATTTCATTAGCTAATTAATGAATATTTCATCTCATATATGTTTATTTTGAACAAGTGGCTATGTTTAACACTTCACATTTCAACGATTTATGCATACAATAAAAATGTGATTTTTATTGTAAAACAATTCATTTCAAAACACTATTTTTCTATATAGTTCAAGTTGGTGATAAAAATGGGATTTTTATCATAAAACAATTTCTTTTAAAACGAGATTATTTTACACAGTTCATATAGTCGATAAAAGGTGATTTTTATTATCAAACAATTTATTTCAAAATATGAATACCATTCAACACATGAATTTCTAGTCAACGAATGAATATCAATTCAACACATGAATGTTTTCTATAGTTTCTATATATAGATAAAAATGTGATTTTTATTATCAAACAATTTATTTCAAAATATGAATACCATTCAACACATGAATTTCTAATCAACGAATGAATATCAATTCAACACATGAATGTTTTCTATAGTTTCTATATATAGATAAAAATGTGATTTTTATTATTTAAAACGCGAATACCATTCAACACATGAATTTCTAATCAACGAATGAATATCAATTCAACACATGAAGGTTTTCTATTCAATGAATAAATATAGTTTAAGCATATGAAAATAATTCAAACACACGAATATTATTCAAAATTTCGGCAGCATAACGGCAGGGTAGTTAAAACCGGGACCGTCCCTAGTACGGCTCCTCGCTCTACCTTAAAACCTCGCGGTTTTTGACAATGGGGATCATGCATCTAGTTCGCACGCAGGCGGCATGTATATATTTATTTCATTTCCACAAACTAATCCTATGTGGTTTCAACTAAATATTTCTCAACCATAAATGGGTATTTTTCAACCATAATCAACCAATATCAATCACAAACAATCCTAAACAATCATTCGCTATCAATCAATTTTCACAACAATTTCAACCAATAAATATCGTCCATGGTTTGTGGACGAGGGGCGTATATATATATATTTATTTATAGCAATTCACTTTTATTTCCACACACATATATATATATATATATATAGAAAAAGAAATTGAAGAGTGAGAAATTCTCACCAATAGCTATCCAATACCACGACTCTTCCTTTATAGAAATCTTCGCCAATCTCGCCTTTCGTCGCTTTCGTTGCCCGTATTCTCTACATATGTAAAAATCGAATTTTTACTATGTTATTTAATATATAAAAATTGCATTTCAAAAATATAGATTCCGCCCTTTCAAAAATAAAGATTTTATTTTTAATATTCCTATGATGTAAAAATTTATATTTTTATTACTTTAAAAATATAAAGATCATATCTTACTTCTTCTACTTAATAAAAATTCCGTCTTTTCTATTTTAAAAATATGATCCTTTCTATTCTAAAAAATCTGATCTTTTCTTTTTAAAGTTTAAATCTTTTCCTATTTAAAGTTCAAATCTTTTCCTATTTAAAGTTTAAATCTTTTCCTATTTAAAGTTTAAATCTTTTCTTATTTAAAATTCAAATCTTTTTTCTTTTAACTTAAAATCAGTTTTAAAACCTTTTTAAAATCAGATTTAAACCTTTTTAAAATCAGATTTAACCTCTTTCGAAAAAAATCAGTTTTCTTTTCAAAATAAAATCAGTTTTATAATCTTTTAAAATCAGAATTTAAATACATAAAAATCAGTTTTTAAATCTTTATAAAATCAGTTTTTAAATCATTTTAAAAATCAGTTTTTAAATCATTTATATAAAAAAATCAGTATTTCAGAAAAAAGTAAAAATAAAATACTTACTTTAACCTGCGAAGAAGGAGGGGAAAAAGAAGACGTCGGCGGCAGGCAGCGGTCTTCGGTGGTGGTGGCGTCGATGCTTCGGGGGGGGGGGGGGGTGCTCGATTTGATTCGATGGGGGGGGATGCGTCGCGAGGGGGAGGAGCGGGATCGGCGCGTGGTGGTGGGGGGGGGGGGGGTTCGGCGGTCGTCAGGGCGGTGGCGTCGATGCTTCAGGGGGGAGTCGATCGATAGTTTTAGGGTTTTTCCTTTTTTTTTTTTTTGTTTAATGAATCGGGGGGGGGGGGGGCAGAAAGGGAGATAAAGGGGGGAAATTAAAATTATTTTTATTATTTAATTATTTAATTATTTAATTTTGCAAAAAGGTTAACTTTTACATACGACCTCGAAACGAGGCCTACCGCCTGTCGTCCATAGCGTTTTACCCCCATCCGAACACAATGGGATATGTATCGCAAGCTGATTTGATCGTTACAATCAGTTTCCCTTGAATTTACATTTTAAATCACTATATTGAATTCTAAACGTACATTTCAAATTACCGGGGTCACATACTAACTAGAAAAATTCCTGAAAAATATTTTCTAGCTTCGTATTGACGATACGGTCCTAACAAAACTAGTTTCGTCGAATTCTGAGACCGTTTGAAAAATGGCCAATTCCCAGTCGATTAAAATCAACTGAAACTGGTCAAACGCGTTTTCCTTTGCCACGCTCACATATTGATTCGAAAAATTATGAAATTTGAAACCTAGCAATAACTTTACATCACGGACCCAACAAAAGTGGTTTCGTCGAAATCCGAGTTCGTTTGCAAAATGTCCATTTTTAAGGGCCTGAATTCCATAGCGACTATTCAGAATTTTCAACTGGACATATCTTTTGATTCCCGCTATGAAATTTCGATTGGTCGGATTCGTTAGAAAGATATCATCAATTAGATCCTAATGTTTTTGGTTTCACTAAAATCCGGATTGTTTTGCACCCGGTACAGTCCGACAAAGTTTGAATTCAATTTTTGAAACTGCCACGCCATTTTAGGCCTTGTTTATAATTATAATTAATTATATTCGTTTTCAATTGTCGATTCAAACTCAGTTTTCATCGCCATTATTTAAAATATTTATTTTAAATATTTAAAATCCATTATTTTAGTCAATTTAAAATTTTTAAATTGGTTCAGATTTTCCGGGTCGTTACAATCTCCCCCACTTAAAACTTTTCGTCCCCGAAAAGGAACAAAGTCGAAAGTGGTTTGATAAATCTACAATCCCACAATACAACAACCAATTGGTTTCTAACCTTTCTAAAATATTCTGATCAAATCCTATATCCCTTTAAAATCATTCAGAGTATAGAATATAAAAGTGCACATCCATGAAAAGAAAATAACAACAGAGTAGAGAATTAAATGGTAATGCAGAGTAGGTTAAATGTACCTTGCACCGGAGTCAATCAGAGATATCTACTCGGCATCTAGGATAAGCTTTCTGAATGCTCTCCTCAGTTTCCCAAGTACAATCTCGCGGATCTCCACTCCATTGCACTTTGACTAAGCGAACCTTCTTGTTCCTCAGCTCTTTGGTTTCTTTGCCGATAATCTTTAGCGGCTCTCGCCTCACAGCTAATTCTGGAGTAATTTCAATATCCTGCTGAGCTGCTTCTTCCACGATCAAGTCTGGATCATGAACGTGCTTTCGAAGTTGAGATATATGAAATACATCATGCACACCAGGCAACCAGTCAGGCAGTTTGACCCTATAAGCGAGAGTCCCAATCCGTTCCAGAATAGGAAACAGACCAATGAATTTGGGTGCTAACTTTCCAGTTTTACCGAACCGGATAACTCCTCTCATCGGCGATACTTTCAAATATACATAGTCGCCAACTTCAAAGGATATATCTCTTCTTCTTCTATCGGCATAGCTCTTTTGTCGGCTTTGAGCGGCGAGTAATCGCTTCTTAATAAAATCGACTTTGTCGGCAGCTTCTCGAATCATATCAGGACCCAACACAAGTCTATTTCCAGGCTCGACCCAACAAGCAGGAGATCGGCACGGTCTACCGTACAATGCTTCGAATGGCGACATTGTCAGACTCGCCTGGTAGCCGTTGTTATAAGAGAATTCAGCCAAATGCAGATGGTCTTCCCATGATCCACCGAAATCTATAACACAAGCCCGCAATAGATCTTCTAAAATGCGATTCACCCTCTCAGTCTGACCGTCCGTCTGAGGATGATAAGCGGTGCTCAAGTTTAACTTCGTTCCCAGCTCGACTTGAAATGCTTCCCAGAATTTGCTAGTGAATATTGTATCTCTATCACTTACTATACTGAGCGGCACTCCATGCAGTCTAACTATTTCCCTGAAGTATATCTGCGCTAGGCTCTGAGCGGTTCTGTTTGATCTGACAGGTATAAAATGGGCGGTCTTCGTGAAGCGATCTACGATCACCCAAATACTGTCATTTCCTTTCCTGGTTCTGGGCAGACCATCGATGAAATCCATAGAAATATGTTCCCACTTCCAGCCAGGAACTTCTAGCGGTTGTAATAATCCAGCCAGTTTCTGTTGGTCACTCTTGACTAGCTGGCAAGTAGGGCATCGGCTAACATATATTGAAACGTCTCTCTTCATAGCCTTCCACCAGAATGTTCTTTTGAGATCGTTATACATTTTGGCCACGCCAGGATGGATACTCAGCTTGGACTTGTGACACTCGTCTAACACTTCCCTTTTTAGCTCAGGAACGTCAGGAACACAAATCCTTCCTTTTAACCTCAAAGTCTCGTCGTTATCTATTTGGAAACACGAGGGTTCGCCTTTCTGAATCCTTTTTATCATATCTTTAATAAAGTTATCCTCCTTCTGAAGAATAGATATTTTGTCAATCAAGGATGTTGTGATAATAAAGCTGGCGATCATTACATTCTTTCTGCTCAGCGCATCGGCCACGACATTGGCTTTTCCTGGAGTATATATAATTTCAAAGTCGTATGCTGCAAGAAACTCTAGCCAACGTTGCTGCCTCAAATTTAAGTCCTTCTGAGTGAACAGATACTTTAACGACTGGTGATCTGTAAATAGTTCAAATCTCTCACCGAGAAGATAGTGCCTCCAGATTTTCAAAGCGAACACAATAGCCAATAACTCAAGATCATGAGTTACATAGTTTTTCTCGTGCGGCTTCAGTTGACGGCTAGCATAAGCAATTACTTGGCTTCTTTGCATTAACACTGCGCCGAGGCCTTCTCTAGAAGCATCCGTCCAGACTTTTAAATCCTGGTTGCCATCGATGATGGTTAACACTGGAGCTGTCGTTAATCTTAACTTTAGCTATTGAAAGCCTCCTCACTTTCTTGAGTCCATTTGAACTTAGAATGCTTCTTTGTAAGCTTCGTTAAGTGACCAGATATCTTCGAAAAGTCTTGAATGAACTTTTGGTAATAGCTAGCCAATCCGAGAAAACTGCGGACTTCAGTGGGAGTACTAGGTTGTTTCCAGTTCTGAATAGCTGTGATTTTACTTGGATCCACAGCAATTCCTTCTTTCGATACAACATGGCCCAGAAATTTCACTTCATCTTGCCAGAATATACATTTGGAAAACTTGGCTTTCAATACATTCCTTCTGAGGATTTCTAGAACCTGTTCCAGATGCTTTTCATGTTCGGCCTTTGATTTAGAGAAGATTAGAATATCATCAATAAAAACCAGAACAAATTTATTCAAAACCCCTCTGAACATTCTGTTCATTAGATCGACGAAATAAGCTGGAGCGTTACATAAGCCGAACGGCATTACTAACCACTCGTAGAATAAGTCGGGGCCTCTGAACGCTGTCATTGGAACACACTCTTCGGCAATTCGAAGTTGATGGAAACCCGTGGCTAGGTCCATTCGTGAAAATACTTGTGCGCCATTTAATCGATTCAACAAATCATCTATTCGCGGCAATGGATATTTGTTCTTTATTGTCTGTTTGTTCAGATCACGATAATCCACGCATAGCCGTAGAGTACCGTCAGATTTTGGGACAAATACCACTGCTGCACCCCAATCAGAGAAACTAGGCCTGATCAGACCTTTCCATACCAGCTGTCGTGTTTGATTGTCCAATTCCTCCTTCTCTTTCAAGGACATTCTTCGAATAGCGTGAACTACCGGCCTTGCATTGGGAATCAAAGCAATCTTGAAATCTATTTCTCTCTGCGGAGGTAAGCGAACAACTTCTTCGAACACATCCGCATAGTTCTTGACGACAGGAATGTCTTTGATGAGGTCGGGAATATTCTCTGCGACTTCAGGAACATTTTCAATTTGGGCTGGAGAAACATTCAAAGCTGCCCAGAAGTCTTTTCTATTAGCATTCTGACCTTCACAGGGAATGGTTATATAATCGCCTGATTTAATCCTCGTCTTTACGACTCTGTCGGCGCATTTAACTTCAGCTTCATATTTGGTCAACCAGTCTAACCCCAAGATAAGATCAAACTCTTTAAAATTCATTACGACGGCGATGGTAGGAAACCGATAATGGGAGAAAGAAACCGGCACTCCACAAACCCAACTGAGATCAATGGAACCCCCAACCGGATTCTGGACAGTCATTGGTTCCTTGAGCTTTTTCAAATTCAAATCCAGTTTCTTAGCTGCATCTTTGGCAATGAAACTTCGTGACGCGCCAGTGTCAAACAGTACTTTAACTGGGATGTCTTTGACAGTTAGCGTGCCTTCTAAAACATCTGGCCTTTCTTGACTAGCTGAGGGCTCGGAAGTTTCTGCTACTTCATTTATACATACGGTTTCAGATTTCTTTGAGAGTTGGCACTCCCGTGCAATATGACCTGCCTGGCGGCACTTATGGCATCTCCTTTCCCCATGGGGGTTCCTTTGTTTCTTAGTGGGCTTGGATCCACCTTTTATCCGCTTCTTTAAGGGCCCGCAATTTATCGACAAATGCCCCTTCAGATGGTAGTTAGAGCAAGTAGCAGTTGTTACGGGTTCCTTCTTAGATTTGGCCCTCTTCCTCTTGGCACTGGGCTTCTTACTGACCTCAGACGTTGTACTGGCCTCAGGACGATCAGTTTCAGACTCAATTTTATTACTAGAGCTGACTTCCTCCTCGTCGCGCAACATGCCTTTCTTATGGAGATCTTCATACTGATAAGCCATGTATATCATTTCAGAAAAAGGAAGCTTCACATGCCCCAATACTTTATTCTGATATTTCCTTTGAAGTCCGTGAATAAATCTCAGATTTTTCCTCTTTGGGTCTTGAATTAGATGAGGAGCAAAGTGAGCAAGTTCGTTGAATTTCTTATGATATTCGGGAATGGTCATGTCACCTTGTATTAGATAAGAAAATTCGTCACATAATCTCTCAGTTGCTTCGGGAGGAGTAAATCTTTCTAAGAAAATCACTTTGAATCTGTCCCAGGTGATATCATCTTCTGGATTATCTTTAATAACTGAATCCCACCAAAACAAAGCTTCTTCTTTGAGTGCCCAAGACGCCAGTAATCTTTTCTGATCGTCTCTCAGCTTTAAACCCTCAAAGATCTTCTCTGCAGAACGAATCCAAGCTTGTGTTTCCATAATGGACTCTTTGCCTAAGAATGGCGATCCACCCAGATTTTGAAATCTCTTGTATAGAACTTCTATATTGGATTCTGGCTGCGGGAGCACAACTGGCTCATTAGCTGGTCGAGCCATACGATTATTTCTTCTGTTCCTGCCACTCATTTTCTAGTACTTCTGCAATTAGCAGATCAAGTGTCAGGTCACAGAAAAGAAAATTTTCAAACATAGAAACATATACTTCAAGTGTAAATGTGTCTATCGAGGTGTAATTTCATTCTGCTTTACTCATACTAGGATATTGCTGATCCTATCTGTATAGAGTTACCCGTCCTAGAACACTACTGGTTCTATTTCTGACGAGTTCGTTCGAATGTTATATTCCAGAACTAAGCTTAACCAAAGCTCTGATACCACGTTGAGACGACCCAAAATCCCGTTCTGACGGAAACAAGGGTTATCTTTGGAATATAACACAGAAACAGATAATAGCAGAACAAAATTAAATAAATACACCAGATAATGAACAACAAAATATACTGGATAAAAGTAATCATCAAAGTTACACAGTATACAGGATCTTACTTAGTACAAGTACAGTTCAGCTATACATAAATGTCTACAGCGGAAATAAACAAAATATGTACAATAGGAGCTGAACAGCATAAAAAGAAATAAATGATAGAATCCGTCTTCAGCTCCAGCTATCCAGAAAAAGAACCAGCTAAACCTGAATACAAGGCTGCCCATGTAGAAAAAGGGGCACCCGAGTTTGAAAGTGAAACAAACTACGAGTCAGTCATGGGACTGGTATGAGAAATCTACTCAACACATATATAATATGGCAAATCACAGGACCACGCCACTTTCGTGGAACGGGTTTACTCCATTGGATTGCCAGTGCTTCAAAACAAATTTTTCTTTTGAACATCGCTATGCTTTTTATAAAAATGAAGCCGTTATAAGACTCAGTTCCCATCACACAATGCAACGCAAACCGGAGGATAGAGTTTTTACATTATAACGGTCAAAATATGCTTGATACGAATAAAACAAAGGCATTTGATATTATTGCTAGTGTTTATATGTTATGAAAGCAATTTCAAATCATAACTATCAATCATAGACGGCATTAATGCCCCATACCACTATGTCGCCATATATAGGTATACAATCAAAACCGCACAGTCACGTATTTGGAAATTTGATTTCCGTCATGAACCAAGGCAAAAGATAGTCCTTACCGAATTCGAGACGCTCTAGCCCGTGTCCCAGGCAAGTACTCAGTCAAGCCTTTGGATCGTCAGGGCCGGTCCACCGATGTGGATTAAAATGCCTGAACAATACGTTTCCCCGCCCTTTGGGGCGTCAACGAGCCAACGAATGATTCCATCGGACCCGGATCGTCTGATCAAACCGAGGCGCCTCGCAACAGCAACAACCACATAGGTGAAAAGTATATAAATGTCAGGGCTGGTAGGTCACTGACACCACCCTAGCTAGAAAGAAACGCATGTCCTCCCTGAGGTCCTTCCTCCCGTTTTAGGTTCATACCGGGGTGTGAGGCTCGCGAATTTACGTTATACACAAAGCTACGCCACACAGGCGGTGCTTTGATCATCACCACAAGACTTTGCTTTTCAACAGAAGCCCTGATCACTGCATCTTAGCATGCCACACAGGCAATTCACACCGTGCAACTGATGGCTATCAATCACACAGAACAAATTCCAATGTCGGACACACAGTCCATTTACAAGTCCGTTCTGGGTCTGAACGAAACCGGAGGCACTAAATACCTCGCAAACCCTTCGATCAACACGTACGTCTGAACGATCACCACTCATTATCCGTATTTCGGGATGCCTCCCAATCAGGACCTCGGTTACCATCCAAACGAGGTGAAGATCTCCGGTCTTCGACCACCGTCTTCACCTTCGACTTTAAATCGTCGGTCGATTATTTGAAATGAGAATTAACTCGGCCTTTTCAAATAATTCACGTATATTTAGAATTTCAAATCAATTTATCTCAATGGTTAAATTATTCGACAACATCAATTTTGTTCTTTAATGTAATTTTCACACCAAACACATTCAACCATCAAAAGCCACATAAATCGAGCAAATTCAGTTTATTTCCATTACATATCGCTTATGATATTTTATAACTATTTATCGCTATTTTTATTTATTTTAAAATAGCTAATTTATTCAAAACGACGCTTCGGGCCATAAAGCGGCCGTGGCGCTGTTTTTCTTCAGATTTGATTTACATATATCTGAAAATCTAACCGTTGGATCTTCACAAAATTTACATCATTAGAAAGGTCTTTTCAAAACGAATCCAACGGTTCCAGTTTCGGGAAAATCCGACGGTCGGATTTCCCGGTACAATCGTTTGAAGTTTCGATTTCAAAATACGAACTGCAGCGTCGTTATTCGATTAAATATAATTATATTTATATATATATAAATATAATCGTTTCTGGCGCTGTTTTTCTTCAGATTTGAATTAAACATTCCAGACAATCCAACCGTTGGATTTTTACAAGGTTGGTGCCGTTGGGAAGATATTTCCAAGGCGTACCCGACGGTTGAGGTTTCGGGAAAATCCAATGGTCGGATTTCCCGTACTAGTTGTTTGAAATCATGGTTTCAAAATACGAACTGCACGGCTTCGTTTAATTTAATTTTATTTATATTTATATATTTATATAAATATAGTTCATTCAATGATTTCCATATCGTTTTCACTTCAAATATTTTTCTAATACCTTAAAATTTTGGAAAATTTCGCCATAACCTCCCCTGCACCGGGAGCATTGGGAAATCGCAAATAGCTTTCCCGGTCCTTCTAATCTCAAAAAGAAAAAGAAAAAGCCAAGCGGCTAGCCAACAGGCTCATAAAATCATCACCCAAACAAAACAGTAAATGTGTACCTATTTGTCGGGCACAAAATTTTATTCCTCTTCTCTAGCCCCTTTGCTATAACCTGTTCAATAAATATGCATGTACATATATATATAGTTCTTATCATTTATAATTTTCTATTCAACTTCATATTTGATTTCTGTTTGGTTTAAAGACACCATTTATTCTAATGTTACATACATAGGTGCAAATCATTTCATTAGCTAATTAATGAATATTTCATCTCATATATGTTTATTTTGAACAAGTGGCTATGTTTAACACTTCACATTTCAACGATTTATGCATACGATAAAAATGTGATTTTTATTGTAAAACAATTCATTTCAAAACACTATTTTTCTATATAGTTCAAGTTGGTGATAAAAATGGGATTTTTATCATAAAACAATTTCTTTTAAAACGAGATTATTTTACACAGTTCATATAGTCGATAAAAGGTGATTTTTATTATCAAACAATTTATTTCAAAATATGAATACCATTCAACACATGAATTTCTAATCAACGAATGAATATCAATTCAACACATGAATGTTTTCTATAGTTTCTATATATAGATAAAAATGTGATTTTTATTATCAAACAATTTATTTCAAAATATGAATACCATTCAACACATGAATTTCTAATCAACGAATGAATATCAATTCAACACATGAATGTTTTCTATAGTTTCTATATATAGATAAAAATGTGATTTTTATTATTTAAAACGCGAATACCATTCAACACATGAATTTCTAATCAACGAATGAATATCAATTCAACACATGAAGGTTTTCTGTTCAATGAATAAATATAGTTTAAGCATATGAAAATAATTCAAACACACGAATATTATTCAAAATTTCGGCAGCATAACGGCAGGGTAGTTAAAACCGGGACCGTCCCTAGTACGGCTCCTCGCTCTACCTTAAAACCTCGCGGTTTTTGACAATGGGGATCATGCATCTAGTTCGCACGCAGGCGGCATGTATATATTTATTTCATTTCCACAAACTAATCCTATGTGGTTTCAACTAAATATTTCTCAACCACAAATGGGTATTTTTCAACCACAATCAACCAATATCAATCACAAACAATCCTAAACAATCATTCGCTATCAATCAATTTTCATAATAATTTCAACCAATAAATATCATCCATGGTTTGTGGACGTGGGGCGTATATATATATATATATATATATATATATTTATTTATTTATAGCAATTCACTTTTATTTCCACACATATATATATATATAGAAAAAGAAATTGAAGAGTGAGAAATTCTCACCAATAGCTATCCAATACCACGACTCTTCCTTTATAGAAATCTTCGCCAATCTCGCCTTTCGTCGCTTTCGTTGCCCGTATTCTCTACATATGTAAAAATCGAATTTTTACTATGTTATTTAATATATAAAAATTGCATTTCAAAAATATAGATTCCGCCCTTTCAAAAATAAAGATTATATTTTTAATATTCCTATGATGTAAAAATTTATATTTTTATTACTTTAAAAATATAAAGATCATATCTTACTTCTTCTACTTAATAAAAATTCCGTCTTTTCTATTTTAAAAATATGATCCTTTCTATTCTAAAAAATCTGATCTTTTCTTTTTAAAGTTTAAATCTTTTCCTATTTAAAGTTCAAATCTTTTCCTATTTAAAGTTTAAATCTTTTCCTATTTAAAGTTTAAATCTTTTCTTATTTAAAATTCAAATCTTTTTTCTTTTAACTTAAAATCAGTTTTAAAACCTTTTTAAAATCAGATTTAAACCTTTTTAAAATCAGATTTAAACTCTTTCGAAAAAAATCAGTTTTCTTTTCAAAATAAAATCAGTTTTATAATCTTTTAAAATCAGAATTTAAATACATAAAAATCAGTTTTTAAATCTTTATAAAATCAGTTTTTAAATCATTTTAAAAATCAGTTTTTAAATCATTTATATAAAAAAAATCAGTATTTCAGAAAAAAGTAAAAATAAAATAAAATACTTACTTTAACCTGCGAAGGAGGGGAAAAAGAAGACGTCGGCGGCAGGCAGCGGTCTTCGGTGGTGGTGGCGTCGATGCTTCAGGGGGGGGGGGGGGGCTGCTCGATTTGATTCGACCGGGGGGGGGGATGCGTCGCGAGGGGGAGGAGCGGGATCGGCGCGTGGTGGGGGGGGGGGGGGGGTTCGGCGGTCGTCAGGGCGGTGGCGTCGATGCTTCAGGGGGGCGTCGATCGATAGTTTTAGGGTTTTTCCTTTTTTTTTATTTCTGTTTAATGAATCGGGGGGGGGGGGGGCAGAAAGGGAGATAAAGGGGGGAAATTAAAATTATTTTTATTATTTAATTATTTAATTTTGCAAAAAGGTTGACTTTTACATACGACCTCGAAACGAGGCCTACCGCCTGTCGTCCATAGCGTTTTACCCCCATCTCGAACACAATGGGATATGTATCGCAAGCTGATTTGATCGTTACAATCAGTTTCCCTTGAATTTACATTTTAAATCACTATATTGAATTCTAAACGTACATTTCAAATTACCGGGGTCACATACTAACTAGAAAAATTCCCGAAAAATATTTTCTAGCTTCGTATTGACGATACGGTCCTAACAAAACTAGTTTCGTCGAATTCTGAGACTGTTTGAAAAATGGCCAATTCCCAGTCGATTAAAATCAACTGAAACTGGTCAAACGCGTTTTCCTTTGCCACGCTCACATATTGATTCGAAAAATTATGAAATTTGAAACCTAGCAATAACTTTACATCACGGACCCAACAAAAGTGGTTTCGTCGAAATCCGAGTTCGTTTGCAAAATGTCCATTTTTAAGGGCCTGAATTCCATAGCGACTATTCAGAATTTTCAACTGGACATATCTTTTGATTCCCGCTATGAAATTTCGATTGGTCGGATTCGTTAGAAAGATATCATCAATTAGATCCTAATGTTTTTGGTTTCACTAAAATCCGGATTGTTTTGCACCCGGTACAGTCCGAACAAGTTTGAATTCAATTTTTGAAACTGCCACGCCATTTTAGGCCTTGTTTATAATTATAATTAATTATATTCGTTTTCAATTGTCGATTCAAACTCAGTTTTCATCGCCATTATTTAAAATATTTATTTTAAATATTTAAAATCCATTATTTTAGCCAATTTAAAATTTTTAAATTGGTTCAGATTTTCCGGGTCGTTACAAACCCGTTCCGTTCTGCGGCGTGGTCTTATGAGATATCGTTTACTTGTTCATATACCTGTTTAAACTGTTTTACTCACACCAGTCCCATGACTGACCCGGAGTTTACTTTGTTGTTTTCCCTAAACTCTTGGGTGCCTAAATTTGTACGGGCAGTCAAGTAGTCGGGATTTTACAGATACACTTGGAGAGCTTGGAGCAGGAGGCTTCAGGATTCTATAGCTATTATTATTTCCGCTGTGTTGTAAGTGTTGTACTCTGATAAGTGCTATTGTATACATAACTGTTATATTTCAAAGTTATGTTATATATTATATGTTATTCGTTCCGCTGTGAGATTCGTGTTACTCTGATGATGTAAGTTCTTCTTTTCTTCTTCTATTCTAAGTTTCTACCTTATCTATCCTCACCCTCTAATTTCTTTCATTAATTACCAGGATTTTTCGATGTTTTGGTTATCGACATCGAGCTTATGTCGATAACCAAAGTCGCTAAAAATCCGGGTCGTTACAATCGTTGTCAATATGGAGAGACCGGTTGGATTATTATCCGAGAACCACTCCGTATTGGCAGTAGCGTTGCGAATCATATTATATGAAGATAAATCAAAGACATAGTAAAATGCAAAGGGCTTTTTTTGTTAATCATAGATAGAAATTGCCTAAGATGGATTAATGGAAAGTGTGCATTCGGTTTCGTTCAGTCTCAGAACGAACGTGTATGGACGAATTGTCTGACAGAGTATTTCCAATGATCGCATATGTTGGTCTGCACAAATATACATCTGGTGGCAGAGAGTTTATTCTCTTAGCATAATATCCAGAATATCTTTGTGCAAATCAATTAGTGATTAACGGATCTGACAATGTGGCATCCGAAGTGATTGTGCTATCAACAAAAGGTAAGTAATCGTAACCTCAAGCCTCATAACCGGGAAATGGTATAAAATCGGGTGGGTTGCATGGCTAAGTGGGTCGAACTTAAGTAGGGTGTATTGTTACTTGATCTAGAGAAGTTCCATTTGCTTCTTAAATCTTTCGATGTTGTACCTTTCGAGAAGGTTGTTGAACCCAACCGTTGGTAACAATACATTCAGTACTCTCAAGCGAGGTGAGGGGTCGATCATGTTTATCCTGGGTTGCAAGATGTTCTTGTTGAACCTGGTGTATTCCTCTCTAGAGATACACTGTCGGAAGGTGGTCCCATCCCTTTCCAGTTGGAATCCATTCTCCAATAAGATCTCGCGGTTTTGATTGTATACTATGTACGTAGAGCGTGAGATGCAAGCGTTCTGGTTTGATACTATTATAATATCATAAAAATATTGATTTAAAAGAATGTTTTGGGTTATTGTAAGGTAAAAACCATCCGTGTTTATGTGTGGACCGGTCTTACGATTCTTTTCTTCCTAAAAGAATTTTTAAAAGTTAAACCAATGGTTGGAGTTTACCCACACCAGTCCCATGACTGACCTGGGACTATTTTGTTTTGTTTTATCCTAAACTCTTGGGTGCCCAAATTTGTACGGGCAGTCAAGTAGTTGAGGTATTTACAGATACCATTGAAGGAGCTTGGAGCAGGAGGCTTCAACATTAGATATTTACCGTTTTATCTTTTGCTGTGTTGTATTGTACTCTGATGATGGTATGTATACAGAAAATTTTATATTCTAAAAGTTGTTCCATATATTATATTTTATTCTGCTGCGATGTGAGATTTTGTGTTTTTACTTCTTCTATGCTAATATTTCTTTCTTTCTATTTCTCATCTTCTAACTTCTTTCTATTAACGATACGTATTCCTATGCAATTTGGGTTGGACGTGTGGTGTATTTAGTCAACTCAAATAGTACAGAAATTTGGGCCATTACACTGTTAATATTGTTGATAAACGTATTTATAGCAAATCGTATAACAACGATTATGTTATCATATGTTTATACGTTGATGACATATGCTGATATTTGGTTTTAGTATATCTTGTGTGAATGAAACTAAGAAGGTTCGATCTTCTAAATTTGATATGAAAGGTCTAAGAGAGGCTGATGTAATTCTAGGAATTAAAATCATTAGGAAAGAGGGGGAGTTATTACTAACTTAATCTCATTACATTGAGAAGTTCCTAAAGAAATATGTTCATTATAATGACAAACCAACACCAATTCCTTTAGATCCTACTATTAAATTAGAAAAGGACACAGGCAAACCATTTCTCTACTAGAGTATTCCAGTATTATTGGGAGTCTTATGTATGTTATGCATTGCACTAGACCAGACATCGCACATGCTATAAGCATATTGTGTCGATGTACGAGTAATCAAGGTTTCAAACACTGGAAAGATATTTCCAGAGTTCTATCTATTTTGAAAGGAACCACCACCTATGATTTATCTTATAAAAGATAGTCTGGTGTAATAGAAGGACATAATGATGTAACCTAGAACAATGTTGAATCGAAATCCAAGTCTACAATTAGATGGATATTTACATTAGGAGGTGTTGTTGTGCCTTAGGTTTCCAAGAAGCAGACCTGTATATCTGACTAAACAATGTTATCAGAATTAATTGCGTTAGCGGATGCATGTAAGGAAGAAGAATGGCTTAGGAATTTGTTAATGGAAATATATTATGGAAGAAGCCATTTCCAGCGCTCTTGATATCGATTAAGAATTAATTGGTTGGTCAAGACGACGTAGATAATGTCAACCACAAACCTTTTTCATGGGACATCAGGAATTCCCGCAACCCTCCGGACTTCAAACTCCCAACTTTAGAGGCATATAACTACAGGATCGACCCTACCGTGCATTTGATGCACTACATGCACCACATGAAAGTGTTATCGGCATCAGATAACATCATGGCCAAGTGCTACCCCTATTCTTAACTGATATCACTGCTATGTAGTTTCGGTGGCTGAAGTTCGAATTGATCAATAGTTGGAACGCTTTGGTCGCCCGCTTCATTGAGAAGTTTAGGGTCCACATATCTCGTCCCTAGAACCTCATGACTCTTACATCTCTTAACAGAGGTCCGATAAGACCCTGTGCTCATGTCTGGAAAGGTTTAATGCGGCGGTGTCGTCGATTGATCGACCAGAATCGTACATTGTACTTATGGCTACCGTCTCATGTAACTTGGATAAAATGGACTTCAAAGTCTCCTTACAACGAGGCCCACCAAGAGACATTGGTGAATTCTACTTTGAAGCTGACAGGTTCTTGCGGCAAGAGGATGCTAATATCAAGGTGGATGACCATGATGTTTACATGGCAAAGGATGGAGGACCATCCAACTCTGGAAATAATAAGGGCAAGGGAAAGGCCCTAGAGAAGAATGATAGGAATGTGCGGTTCTGGAGAGAACCTAAGTACGACAAGTACGCCAAGCTAAATTATTCATTACTGGATGTATACCTTGAGGTGCGAGGAACTCTTCCTTTTCCTAAGCCTCCCAGGCGGGATCCAACTCAGAAGGAACGAGATTCTAGGCTACACTTTATGTTTCATGATATGGCAGATCATGCCACAAACAACTGCAGGCATTTACGTGACCTTATTGAAGAGTGGATCAGACGAGGAGAGTTGCTTGAATATGTCAAGAAACCAACAATGCCTACACCAGCACTACCACTACATAATCTCCGGAATGGGAATGACACAGGACCGAGCAATTGCGGGATCGTCATCAGCTGATTTGGATTAGATTACCATGGATTTTTTTCATAAGAATAAGATATGTATTTGTTTGTTTAGGATTTCCATACGGCTACGTCGACTCATATATGCACGGAGATTAGGATTTAATTCTCGGACATACTTTTCTCTCGACAATAAAACCATCCGATGAATAAATGGCTAAGTTGAAGTACATACATACGGGATTAGGATTTAGTCCCTAGGCGTGCTATGGATTCAACAATAAACCAATTTGGCTTTGTTTTGATTATGTATAATTTCTAGAATTAATAAAATCGATCTTCAAGCATAGATTATGTGTAGCAAACTTAAGTATCTTGTCAAGATGTGGAAAAATTCTCAATCACAACCTGAGTTGGTTTATGCTCATCCCAGAACCTTAGGTATGGATTATGCCTAAGGATGGACTATCTTGTTAGGCTTTAACTAGAGTCGCTCTATCACGATATGAATATGGTTTGTACTCGTATTGGATTCCTAAGTATGGATTATACTCTGGAAAATCGGATCGTCTTGTCAGGATTTGACGGGAGAACTCAATGAAACTCGAGTATGGCTTATGCTCAGTTTGAACCTCCATGTATGGATTATACCTGAAGGGTTGGGTTATCTTGCCACGATTTGGTAGGATGATCGGATCATCACTCGAGTATGGTTTATACTCAAAATAGTTATCCAAGCATGGTTTATGCTTGAAAAGGATAAGCGATACTTTTAGGATTTGACATAATTATTTGTTTGATTTCTTTGTAGGTATGGATTATACTCGCAAACAATTACTCCCGGTGAGGCCATAGTTTTCTGGGATTTCTCTTATAATACAATCCAAAGTGATCGTCGGATTTCTGGTTTTCTGGTCTTCTTATAATATGATCCTTAGCGATCATGATTTTCTTATAATATGTCCGGCGCGACCATGAATTTCTGGTTTTTTTATAAATAAAATCCGTAACAGTCGCGAGTTTTCTTGTTTTCTACTATCAATAAATATGATCCGACACGATCATGGCTTTTTGGATTTCTATACAACGAATTCCTATGGAACATGCATTTCAAGATTATCTAGAACACATCTTCCCTTCTCAAGAAAGATATGTTCTGGGAGGCAAAGTATTGACTAGCCTTTTGGAAAGGCTGTCACAACTCGAATTTCTATCAAGAAGAGCGCTCTTGATTTAAGTATAATCTCTTGCTAAATCAATTCACTTGGTTGTAGGGATAAAGCTCTCGAAAACTTGAATATTTCATGTTTGAGGTTTCGGCTCGATTGGCATCTCGGGTTGACTGAGGTCGGTTCGACCTGATTTCATACTATAAAGCTTTATATCGAAGCACGCTTTTGGGTCAGTTATCGCTGGGTCAGTGTACTCGGCTGACAAGGAGCCACTTCTACTTCACTCCACCATTGGTAGATCGAATCGTTCACTTCAGGTCGGCTAGGTTTGATCGACTATACCGATATGAACTCCACCGACCCGAATCCGAAACCCCACTTCAGCAGCTACAAACTTAGCCTAACTCTTGACCTATTCTTGTGACTGCTTCCTCGATCAAAGTGCCTACTTTATCTCCTTAATATCCAGATTGGATGAAACGTGTGCTACACGACACGAGGAAGGATATTCCTTACGTGAAATACCTGTTCCACCACTTGCTGGATGCATGACACGTGGCTGACCTGACCCGGGATGACCACCATGTGGCATGCCGACCCAATCTAGAACCCTCCTATAAATAAGCATTTCGAAGGTTAAAGAGAGGATTTTTCTTTTCTTTTTTAGGTTCTTTACTTCCCATGTAAGCACATTGCTGCAAGGAAGGCCGAACTCCATCACTTTAACCCATGGATTTTGTGTATAAATCATTTCTTTTCTCTACTTTCTTACAAATCAAACAACTATAACTTGTATCGACAGTATAAATAAAGATTATAAGTGAACATAGGCTTGGTTTAAGCCGAACCACTATAAAAACTCTTGCTTCCCTAATTTAATTGTTATTCTTGCATTCTGTGATTGTAACTGTGAGAATATTTTGTGATTTGTGTGTGGATCACGCACTTTAGGGGCTGACTGTCAAGAATTCCACTTTTTAACATCAAAACCTGTCGTTTAGGCCGGCTATCAGAAGCTATTCAAATTAACACATCTTAATAATTATTAAGTCCAACAATTTGAAAATATCGCCTGAAGCCCTAGACATCGAGTCAATATGGCGCCATACAATGACGATCATTTTAACTCACTAAAATAGTACTCGAAAACTCTCTCATTGAGGGATCAGCAAAATCAGTACCGAGGGATCAGTACAATTTTGAGATGAAGCGGTAGAATAATACTACTCGAATAATGATGAATTGACAATAACTCACAAACTAAATGTCCAAACGAGATGAGACTTCACGGTGTAGTTTAAGATACCAAGGGGGCCCACCATAGGTCGCAGGACCCTAGCCAGCATATTGGGGGATCGGTACTGATCCCTATGTGAGGATCTGAACCAACCCCTCACTTAGTCCAAAATAGGCTTGGGTCTCTTGCGCTCTTCTCTAGTGGTCCTCCGATTCCTCTGGCTTACCTGCATATATAAATAACCACTACATAGACGAAAAGTGATATTTTTAATTTATGTTTACTTTAACATATTATATTTGTAGTCTTACCGATTCGAGGACTTGTGATTTGGCAATTCGGCATAAAGTGAACACATCTTCAAAGTGGACGTAAGTCAATCAAAATCAGACCATTATAAATCTCCGTGTTTGTTTCTATTGCACTTTTGTTACTCTATTCCGCATTTGTTTTATTTTGGATATTCGTTAAACTCATTCTGTGTTGTACCAAACTTTGGTGTCAACACTTACCTTTCGAAACACTTTCGGTGATTTCGAGCTACTTCTCTGCTACCTCTCTAACGACTCGAAGCACTTAAGATTTCGAACACATTATTCGAATTTTTGAAACTATAATTTGGTTTCGCGTATTCATGACCGACTTCGAGCCAGGATCTCTAATTCTATCTTTTGACCTCGTTCTGGGTGTTTGAGGCGTTTGACCATTTTTTATCTAACAACATTCATACATTTATTTCTTAAAGTTTTATTTGTTCATTTGACAATTTAACTATGATTTACACAACATCTATTAACAACAAACCTTTTGTGATCCAATTGCGGCGGGATGCCAATTTATTACCGTAAGTCTATAAAATATGGAACTATCATAGGTAGAGTGCATTAACGGACACTAATGATTTAGAGGTTAGAGTTTGTTGCATTCATGAGCATAAAATTGACTAGAATTTGGTAGAAGTTGTATGAAGTAATGTAAAAGCAGTTTAACTTTTATTTTATGCTAATTATAATAGTATTTATTTTATTAGTTATTGATTTTAGATAGTTGACAGTTAGTAACTATCAGTTTGTATTTCAGTATTAATAACCAGTTGAAATTTTACTGCAGCTTCATCTATGAACTCAAACAAACTAAAAATTCAAACAGCTCAAGTTCATACAAAAAACAAATTTTAACTTTGAATTTAATGTCACTCTAGCAATATCCTCGACTCATAGGCAATATCATCAGAAATTCATAATCCAACATTTACATACCTCTTTGATAATCCTTTTCGAGAGATCATTCGGTAATCTTAACAAACTCTAATGTCCTAGCTTCATGCGAAATTGGCGACAAGATAAAGTTTCAGCCAATTTGGTATTGGGGCACTCTCTATTTCAGAACTATACGGCTAGCTTCTTTAAAGAAAATTAAAAAACTAGTAGGGAAAAGATAGGAAATTTGAAAAAATTGTAATAAAATGTGTTATACTTTGTATCCCATATGGTGAAGTGTTTTTTTTTTTTTGCAGTTTTTGTTGTATTTATTTTTTTGTGAGTGTTGTATTCAACAGTAGAGACATTTTCATTCTTTCATCTATCTTTTGATCCTCTAATCTATTCATCTAATTAACTAAAAACTTCGAATTCAATCTCTATATCCACTTAAATATTTCCACTACTCATTCTTCCATCCAATTCCAATCCAAACTCATCTGATTTTCCTATTTTAAACCAAAATTTAAAATTCTCAAATCCAAGGATTTTGAATATTTGAATTTTATTTTGAAGAAGAAAAATGTAAATGTAGAAGGATCTAGCACTAAAGTCCTTATCTATTGAAAAATAGCGAGAAGAATTAGAAGAGTTTTTGGTGGAGGTGATGCTAGATGCAAAGTGGGTGTAGAAAATGTGATTTCATCAACATTCTGATTTAGATTGGTCAGAGATTTCAAGAAGAAGTACATCATATTTTCATTACTCGTAAAGTGCTCACGGTATATATATGGTAATCTGCATTTTCGAATTATTCAAATAGACAATTTACCAATGTGTTCAACCCAAACCATTCAAAATACGAATTGTTAATAGGGTTAGTAAGAAAAGAAAAAGAGAAAGAACTATACACAATAAATATAATAGTAATATGAATAATTAATGAAGTTATTTTATAGTATACATTTATTTCACTTTACAATGTAATTAGAGGTTTATATTAACAAACATGCCAATAACGCAATAGAACAATACTAGTAATAAATATGATCTTCCATACTCCATCTTTATCGTAAAAAAATAAACGTCCTTGAAACTAAAACAACACAAGCTGGCCCGTGCATAAAGAAAAACAATACACTCGAGTCAAGACTAAAGATTCTCGTATAAGTTAATGCGGTATCGTATGAAATATGTTGGTATGCTTACTTTAAATTTTACCGTAAAATTCATATAAAATTTTGAAAGTCTTCGACATGAAAAGCTCTTCATTATACTTCTTAATTCATATAAATAGTGTAGAAATTTCTTGAAACTTTTATTATTTTTTATAATTAAATTATATCAAATTTCGCACAAATTAAATTATGAAAACTTACAGATTTACAGAAAAAAATCCTAATTTAAATTTCTAACTTCTTAAGACACCTTTATAGAATTTTGAGTAAACTTTCATATTAAAATCGCATTTTAAATTTCAAAGTTGTTAAAAAACCTTTATAGAATTTCCAATAAAGTTCTATTTTCCAAATACAATTTATTATATTTTCCAATTATCAAACAACCAATTTCAAAGAATAATTACTAAATTATTATATTGTTGAATTAAATATGGTTCATTTCATTGAATATTATTAAAATAAATTGATGGAGCTACATCAAAATGTTACAGACTAAAATAATGTGTTTATAAATGTGCTTTTTTTCTTCAAAAAAGCTATTTCTTCAAATAAAATGTAAGAATACATATGTTGTTGAATTGAATTTCACTTACTTTGTAAAACATTTATCTTTTACTAAAACGAAGTTACAGAAAAAACTAAAGCTAAAGTGACGTAAATTTACAAATATCTATTAATTCAAATTTTATTAGGTGATTTATTTTGTAAAATCTACATGTAAACTTATGCCAAAAATTTATACTGTCCTATTTGAAATTTCATTCATTATAACATATTAAAAAGGGTGTTGTTATTGACACTCCAACTATTGTTAAGGGGAGATCATTTTTTAAAAACACTCCACTCTTTGAAAAATTGTTAAGGGGCAACACAAACATATTATTTCACACTACTCAATATTCCTGGATTGCCCCTTCAAATTAGGTTAAAAAAAACTTAGGCTAATTCTATTCATACACCAACAACTTCTTAACATACACCATAAAATAAAATGAACTACCATACACCAAAAATTATTTACATACTCCGTCACTTTTACAATAGTAGCCTTATTTTATTCTTCATCATCTTCCTTCTTTCAAACCTTAAACTTAATTAGAGAAAATAAAATTTTATAGTACAAAATAAAGTTTAAGTTTAGTAAAATGAATTTCAATTTTTTAAATATATGGTAACCAATTTATTGTGCTACAAAAAATTCTTAATTTCAACAAAAGAGCCTACTCCTAAATTAAATGATTTTAAATTTGAACATTTACTTGTAAAAAGTTTCCTAATTCAAACTTTAGGTTTCATATTTAAAAACAAATTAAGTTCTTCAATATTTTTACATAGATATGGTAAATATCGTTAATTGCAACATTTTAATTTGATGGATCATAACTAAAAACGTAATAATGCAATAAAACATAAAGGTAATTTAATAATATAGTTTTTAGCAAAATAGTGGTGTATGTTAGGTAATTTTTGGTGTATACTTATTCGACAAGGGAAACCGAATTAAAATTAGTAGTTCGTCACCACTGCACCAAATGCAACACACAATCAATTATGTATGTATTCGACAGTGATATGTCGAGAAAATTAATAATTATTTCGGTGCATTGCCTTCGTAATTATAAAATTCGACATATTTATGTCGATAAAAAAAAATAGTTCGATCTTATTCCTTTGAAAACGCGTATCCTTTAGGGTTTCAAAACATCTATATATGCGAATTGAAAAAAAAATTTATGGCCCTTGCAATATTTGTTAAGGAAAAATTACCTTCATTTGTTAAGGGGCTAAATGGATAATAAGGTAAAATTACCTTTATTTGTTAAGGGGCTACTTTCCTCATTGGTACTCCCCTTAACAATTTTTGAAAAAATAAAAAATTGGCTCTCTCTTAACAATATTTGGAGTGTCAATAACAATGCCCATTAAAAACTTGTGGTTGAATACATGCATGCATGAAAATTTTCCAAATAGGACAAAAACAATACTTTCATCGAATATACATTTTGGCCAAAGTGATAAATTGGTATACAAATATTTTCCATATACCAATATTGGGTGTCTAAAGGATTTTGTCACGCCATTCAATATCCATAATATAAATTTATACAAATTCCAAACAATTCACTAATTTCATAAACATGGCATATATCATTACATATATAATCAAAATTACAATCACTTTAACGATCATCACACAATTAATCATGAAAATGATCAAAGATCATACATTAATGAACTAAGCTTTTCAATAATTTTTATTTACTTTACTATATATATATATATATATATATAACAATTATCAACATATTAATGGGTCGAACTTGCAATTTAATATTTGCTAATTTTCTAAGCATATCACGATAACTATATACAAAAAATACATATATAGGGAGCGACTATTGAAACACAAAATTAAACACAAGATTACAGACAAAAATTGTGAACCATTGGATTCATTTGTCTTTTTGTATTGAGTGGAATTCGAGGGGAGGTCTAATGGTTCACATTGGTTGTGTCCAATTTTGTGTTACCGCTTTGTGTCTAAATAGACTTTCCTACATACACACACACACACACACACATATATATATAGGGAGGGGCTAATGGAACACAAAATTAAACATAGAATTAGAGACGCAAACTCTAGACCATAGGATTTGTTTGTCTTTATGCTGAAGGTGGAATTCCAGGGGAGATCTAATGGTTGAGATTGCTTGTATCTAAATTTGTGTCATCATTTTGTGTCTAAATAGACTTTCTCATATATATATATATATATATATATATATATATATATGTGTGTGTGTGTGTGTGTGTGTGTGTGTGTCAACAATTATGAGCATATTAATTGGTTGAACTTAAAATTTAATATTTGCCAACCATCTACGTATTACACGATAGCTATACATAGTAACTATCAATATGAAATCATGTTAAATAGGCATTTATATACTTAGGGTGTGCTTGAGGTTAACGAATAATGGGGAATTATAGCGGGGTATTTCAATGGGATATTTTAATTAGCAGAATGCATTTGCGGATTTTAAGCGGACCATTTTAATTTTGTTTTTTAATTTAATTGGTTTGTGGTTAATTAATTTATTATTTTATTTTAATAAATAATACGTATCAATAATTTACATAAATAAATAAATTGAAAAATTATAAATTTCTCTTATTTAGTTCAAACCAACTCCATTGCATAGAGCACTTTGATACGGTCGCAACACAAAAACCGCATATCAATCGGATCTAATTTATATAAGTTATCAATTTTTAAAAATTTTAAAAACCTAAATTTATTAATTAATTAAACTAATTAACCCAAAACGCAGCAATTATAATCAAAATGCACCAAAATCCAGCATTTTCAAAATGGGGCAGAATACCCCGTTTCTGTTTCCGACGTGTCTATAAGAAATCTGAAAACTGCTTGATAGAAACAGTTATACGTTTATGGATCTCACCACAGAGCGACTTTCCGGACTCAGATCTATGAATACGAACAACAAAGAAGCAACACCAAACTCTATGCAGAAGGATAAGAGAGATGATTGTGCATATGGTAGTTGACGGTGCAGGCGAGGTATGGATACTGGGTTGAGGTTGGACAAAGATTGCGGTGTCGGGTCGGTAGGCTTCGGTTCCTGGTAAATGGTGGAAAGCACTGAATGGAACAGAAACGGGGTAAGAAATCAAAAAAATGCTTAACAGAAATAGTTATAAGTTTATGGATCTCTACACGTAGCGACTTTCCGGACTCAGATCTATGAACATTAACAATGAAGAAGCAGCACCGAACTCTACGCAGAAGGACAAGCGAGATGATTGTGTATATGATAGTTGATGGTGTAGGCGAGGCACAAATATTGGGCTAAGGTTAGACAGAGATTGCGATGTCGGGTCGGTAAGCTTCGGTTCCCGGCAAGTGGTGGAAAGCACTGAATGGAGTGGTATTGGTCAGTACGAGTTTGTTCACACTATTTTTAACAGTGTGAACATAACTCTACCCCCATATTGGTGGAAATCAATGGATTCATATAGGCCTCCTGATTTCCACTAATAGGGGCAGTGTTTTCTTCATACTGTTAAAAATAGTGTGAACAAACTTGCTCTCCTTCCTGGTCTCGCAATGTAGATAGCAGTGATTTAATTGATTTTTTTTCCTTTTTCTTACAAAAGGGTGACGACCAAGTTGAGGGAGTTGGAGACGAGGATGCGATGCTGGGAAAAGAGAGGTGGAAGAAGTAGGGTCAAAGCTTTATTTTTCTTTTATGTTTGTAGAGGGAAACTAGTAGAAAAGAGGAAAAATGTGGTGAAAGCATGAAAGGATAAGGCAAATAATAAAGGGGCTAGATAATGAACAGTGTAAAACTTATATCTCTATTATCAAATTCCACCTTTAGATCCAAAAACTAGAAATTACAACTAAGGAATAGGAATTTACTCGAGATATCTAGGAAATTGGCAAGACTAATTCTCATAATCCCAATGTACACGCAAATTTGTGTAAACACCTTAACTGAAACTATACCCATACTCCTACATTTTTTGTTCTAGACCTTTATACTTGGGCGAATTCACATAGTTAGGCATGTTTACAGATAGTATAACATGTTTAGCAATGTTTTGGAACTATTTACAAATAAAGGCCTGGTTTTTTGGAGGAGAGAACGAGCGCATTTTAAAAACTCGCCTTCGTCTGAGTTTTGAGAATTCACTTGTGTATTTTGGCATATTTCCAAACTCTATATGTACCCACCTACTCTCTTATAATTTTGATTCGTACTCAACCACATCTTCTCAACTCTATATATTTTCAAAATGCCTTCTCAAATATCAGTTGAGCAAGAGGTTAACTCGTACCTAGTTTGCTGCCACTGTGGATATATGGCTGAAGTTGTTGTAACAGATGATGGTGAAAACATTGGTCGTCGAAGTCTTCTTTGTTCCAATTATCCCCATAGATGAAAATTTTCAGAATGGATTGATGAACTGGTGTGTCAAAGGGGCATAACATATGCGAAAGAGATGGATCAAGAAATTAGACGTCTCATAAAACTTCTAGAGGACTTGCAATTTAAATATAACCACTAGTGTTTTTATTATCTGTTGTCATTATAGTTTTCTGAAGTTCAGTTTGAATTATTGTTTGTAGGACTTGGAAGATTAATATGAAGTATTATATGTTTGTTTTTCCTAAGAAAATTTGTTTGTTTATTACTATACGTTTTTACGCATTATAATCAAACTGATTAAAGCTGGTTCGTATAGTACACATTTACATAAAGATGAAGTGATTTCAAATAATACCGGTCGTATTACACTGAACAAGCTGGTCCCGAACAGCATAGCAGACCAAACTGATTAAAGCGGTTCGTATAGTACACATTTACATAAAGATGAAGTGACAACTAGCTGCCATAAAGTAAAGCTAGGTCAAAGTTTTTCATTACAGTATGATCTGCCACAAATCAGGTGATTTGACTAGACACAGATAAAGTTGGTCCAATATTTCGAAATAGTTGAGTTGACAAGACTCTGCCAAATCTGATCTAAAGCTTGTCCATTGTGATAAAGCCATGGAAAGGACAAATGATTGTGCTTTATTTCAAAATAGATGACATGATAAATGCTCTGCCAATTCTGACCCAAAGCTTGTTATTTGTGATCAGGATGGACAAAGGACAAGTGATTCTACTTTATTTTGAAATAGATGAGATGATTAAAGCTTTGCAAAATCTGACTTAACAACGACCTTGCTGAGTTAATTAAAGTTGACTTGAAGACAACCCGAACGACCAATATCTACGAGATTCGAGAATGTTATGGACGAGCATCAAACGCCCAAAACAAACACGTGCAACAAATGTGGATCGTAGGGCCATAACAGAAAGCGATGTACTTGAGTAGCTTAAAATGGAGATGTATGTTAGTTGATGGGATGTCATTGTGTTGCATTTTGTGTATCTGTATTTCTTATGTTACGAACTTATCTATCCTTAATCGGACTTTGTGTCTCTCTCATATTCGAATATTATAATTTGGTATTTGTTTTATGTTGTTTGGTTAGACTATATATACTATGTGGATATATAATTTAAATATAACGAAAAACAAGTTCGTAACATCGTGGTCTTTCATAGTTTAACGTTTTGAACTACATTCGAATATATATGAATCGTTATAAGTCGGATTTCGTTGAAACAATTAACGTTCGAATCTATAGAACTATATTTTTATAGTGGAATAGAAAAATGGGGATTTCATATTATAAATATTGAGTTATATCCGAAACAACTTTCCAGAAAGTTGCTATGAATTTTTTTACCAAAATATATGGGCGAAGTTTAAAAACTCACCTGTTGGCGAACTACGAAAATCCACCTTCGTTAAACCAAAACAGGTCTACCTGTAATTACTTTTTAAACATGGCTATTTGTGTTATATCTTCTATAAAGACGCCTAAATGGGTTAAAAGCCCTTATTCTTTCAATCGGGATCCCAAACCCGGAAATTAAAATATCGTTGCGATCAAAAAGAGAATGTTGACAAAATGATAAACAAATATTTATGCTATAACATTAATGCCAGAATTACAACTATATACCTCAAAACACTACTTAAAATGTAAAACAATCATCAATTATAATAAATGGATCCAGAAAACTCATAATTTCCAAAACGAATTTGGATGACTTAAAAGAATCTATAGATTATTCTTATTTATGTATATATATATATATATATATATATATATATATATCAAAATAAGTTTCACTTAAAGACTAACTGATTTCGAACAGAATTTGAAATCTAACAGATTCTCGAAATTTGAAAGGATGAATTCATTTCTTTTCATATTAAAAGTATTAAAAAGCATTTTTATCGTATGACTTCCAAATTTCAAATTTAGCATTAAAAATTAGTTATGTACTATTTATGATTGTTATTTAACGACCACAAATATTAAATAATATTTTTTGTTTTATAAAGTTATCCGTGCTTTTAAAACTAAAACATTAATTTTATTTTTAATAAAATATCCTTTTATTCCATTAGAATGACTTTTCAATTAAACTCAAAAACGTAAGTTCATGATATTAGCTCATTAATTACAACATATAGCTCTTTCTTGTAAATTGATTTTTTTCACCAATTTATTGAAATTAAACTCAATATTAAATTTTAACATAGATTCTAATTAACTAGAAGAGAAATAATTTTATTATTTTAATTTTAATCTAAGCATGATTAACAAAATGGTTGTATACAAAGAAAATTTCCAATCTAATAATCGCTTTCATATTACTGAATCAAAATTATCTAAAATACATTTTAAATCCATGAAAATCATAAGATTTTAATATATAATTCTTTTTAAAATAATATTTAATTTAATATTTTTAAATGGTCAAAATTATCGTTACAATCTCTCTCACTCAAACTTTTCATACTCGAAAAGGAACGAAGCAAAAATCTAGCATTTTATATATTTACTAAAATAATTATCCTATAAAACATTCAAACTTATTTCTTTGTTCATTAAAAAATTAACAGTGCCCAAAATTTTGAATTACATATTTTTTTTTGCAAGTTTAATATCAAAATACTTTCTATAACTCAATATCATAATACGTTTATTTTATTTCTAATATGATTTAATAGTAGGTTGATCTGGTACATGCCTAAAAATCTCTGAGCGCTTAGTAGACATGGTTGACTAACAGTGAAAATACTTGAAAACTTTTAAAATAGATAGGGACAATATAATTGAATATCCAATAACGGATAGAAGTTACATGATAATCACATTGCAATCCCACCGAATCTGTGGAAACTTTAATTATCGCACCCGGTCGATTTATGCCATTAAACCATAGATAGTAGTCCGCAAATTGGTTGCATTGCTATCCTAGCAAATTTATATAAGATTGTAGGCACTCCCTGTCCCTCAAATCATGCTACGATACATTTTGTAACAAACTTTCATTCTTATCGCTAAAGACGACACTTAATGCATCCTTATATCCTTCTGCCAATCATTTAATCATCCAAAAGACAAGTCATTAGGAATGAAGAAAGAAGACACAAAACAGAATCACTACGGAATGAAAATCTATAATATAAAAGTAATATTTATACAAATAAATACTAAAAATTGAATACATACATTAGACAATTAATCTATAAATCAGTGTGGACAGTTCTTATAACTATCCTTACAGATCCTGATAACATCAACAAGCACACACAACAGATAAATAATGAAATACGAAAATGTATCTTGGGCCTTCAACTCCTCAAATGAAGCTTCAAAGCAATCTAAACTAACCATGACATGTACTCAATCTGACCCGAGAGCTATAATAAAATAACATTTGGGTCAACTTATAAAACTAACATGAAAAACTCAAATTACAAGAAATTGATTTGTTAACTTATTAACCTTTAGAATCAAAGGTCTCATACTACCACACTGCAAATAAACACACCCTATAATAATCAGAGCACTTTTATTTTAAATCTAGGGATATTATATCTATAATTCACAAGTCAATATATTAACATAGCTGGAATGCTTGAATTTCACGTACAACATAATATATGTACAATCAAATCTGAAACTTCATATTAGAGAATTGATTCCAATGATGAAAGGTTAAGGGTTTGTCCACTGAGTCCTTACACCTCTTAATCAAATTCAAGGGAGGGTACAACTTGTTGCACCTCGGCTACTCAGAACCAGTTCTATCCTTTATTGGATATCACGGAATAATATTGTCCTAGTTAATAAATAACCATAGCGGGCCTCGATGAAAACAAAGAAATCGACACTAGATATGCAATGAACATACCCTGATGGGACCAACCCATGTAGCCTTGCAGATTTCCCCTACTTTAGTCTTCTATCGAGTAATAAAGCTAAAGGTTACATTTTAACTTATAAATAGCAGTCTATCTTCGAATGCTAACACTTCCATCCGGGTAGATATGCAATGCCAGCTTCATCCATAAAAGTTCATTTTGGGCCTGAACAAAACCGAATAACTTCATCTTCAATAACGTTCAAAAAATTTCCAACATGAAACAATTTAGCCATATCGAAGTGGTTTTCGGACAACTTGGTCTGATCCCGGTCTCTACGAAAATGATAATTGATAGTTTTCGTAAATCCAACTATAGTTCTTTAGGAGTATTCTGACAACACATAAGTTTGGAGTTCATCTACAAACTATTTATGAGAATTGGTCTCCTGATCGATTGTCATATAATTTTCCAAAGTTAAATGGCCATATTCAGTTTTCAATTTTCAATTTTCAATTTTCAATTTTCAATTTTCAATTTTCAATTATTTAACTATCAAATTACAAACAATAGTAATCCAACGATTTAATTTCCTATAGCAGTCATCAAGCCTCTTTAAAATGAACCCTTCATTTATGAAATCTGATTTCATAATATTTATTAAAATATTTTTATGCTTATCTCACTAACCTAAGTATATTCATAAAACATTACATTTCAATACCTAGAAATATATTTATAACTTATATTATTAATATAAGTATATTCAAAAAATATTTACATAACTTACCTAATTCTATATCATATTTAAAGGATCAAACAAAGTTATTAAATAGGAAATAGATACAAGAATAAACTTAAACATGATTCCTCCAATGTTAAGTGCTGTAGCATTTTGTATCATTTTCTATGTTTATTCTTGTTATGCTATGTATGTGTAGCATTTTGTATCCTTTTATTATGCTATTTATTATTTGTATCAACATTTTAATTTTTTCCTATTTATGTATATATTGTCTTGTCTCTTCATTAATAACTTTGTATTTTTGTTTTGTGGTGATATTAGTGGTGATAAACCAAAAAGCTTGCTTGTTATTTTTGATTATAACGAGAATTCATATTCTACTTCTCTTAATATGGATTCTTCTTTGTTTGGAGTTAAGACTGAAATTTGTGAATTTTGGTTACAATTAAATCGTTTTTCCATTGAGATATCTTATACCCTTGAGAATAAAATTGTAGTTGTTGATACTGATTCAGATTTGCTAAGTATTACGTGCTTTCAAGTATACAAGAAGCATTAGTATTTTAAGTCTACTGTCAAATAAAATATTTGGGTTGTACGTGATTCTAATGCCCACAACACTCTAATTAGTAATAGTTTTGCTATAAATAGTGATTCATATGTCGTTTCTTCCGTTATTTGGAAGATTTGCCAAAAAGTGTTTATCAAAAAAATCTTGTGGATTTTTTTTGGTTTTTGTTATAATGGGGCTGAGGATTACAAAGAATTTTTAATGGCTTATCAAATTAAAAATGGGTATGATTTGGTTTATACTAGAAATTCTCCTAAAAGGAGTTTGGTTATTTGTTCATGGAAGAAAGACGACTGTAAATTTTATGTTAATGCTTCTTCGGATCCTGAACAACTTCCCTATTTTTCATTAGGAGTGATAGATTTGATCATTCATGTAAATTCGGCCATAGGATTGTTAATGAATTGCATAGTATAAGTAGATTAGTAAAATCATTGTTTATTAATCAAACTAGAGATGCTTTAATGAAGAAGCTAAAAGATATTATGAAATTATTTCAAAAAGAGTGTGACTTTAATCTTTCATATTATTATTACTACATTGGAAAGCAATTGGCTTTGAAGGAAATATATGTAGACGATGCTATGTCATGTAACGATTTAAACTGGCATTTGAATGCTCTACAAAAATATAATCTTGGTAGTTATGCAGCCATGAAAGGATCTTCAACCAATAAAATTGAAAGGATTTGTATTGGTTTTAGCACATGTTTAGTTGGATTCAAGCATTATCGACCATTGACTTTTTTAGATGCACTCGCTTTAGACGGACAACCTAGTGTGTTGTTAGCTGCTACATCCACAAATGGTAATCAAGGTGTGAGTACAATTTTAATTAAGCTTATTTATTTCTTTGTCTGCTAAATTTAAATTTAAATGATATGTTTAAGTAGGGTTTTCATATGTACAATTTCATTCATATTTTATATTCATTTAACGTGTTTGATTTTATGTTGATTATATACTTGTCACAGTATACAGATATAAGTATAGCATTTTCTGTTAGAATGCAGTGCTAGTATGTTATATTACAATAAGCTATTTAAAGCATAGTAATAACTATATATAGCATTATTTTATTTTAACAATATGTCATGGTTAATATTAATTTTTTTGTAATATTATCCCTTTTTTCTTTGTAATATTATCCTAGTATTGAAAGTATCGTTTTGTATTTGTTAAAGCAAAATATATCATTTTAAACATTAGTACATAGTGGAGTAGTAATAGTAACAATAAAATTGAATATTTAATATCATTTATATTTGTTATGAATTCTTTGTTGTTGACTTTTACTTCTTATAGGTTTTTCTTCCAATTGCAATGGGTATAGTTTCACAAGAAAATGAAGCTAACTGGTTTTGGTTTTCATCTAATTTAAAAGATGTACTTAACGAAGATCGTCATTTGTTTTTATTTTAGATTGTTAGTGGGGTTTGAGTTTATGTGTTATATAATAATATTTCCTCCTTGTAACAGTTATAGATTACTTCATATGGGACAAAACATTGGCATTGTTGTTAAGAATAAAAGTTAAGGTGATTCATCAACATTGAGTTGTTTAGGCTTTGTGTAGAAGCATCTACTATTTATGATTTTGATCAATAAGTTGATAAGTTTAAGGAAATTGGCGTTGTCGCCGCATATAATCTTTTAAGAGATAATTTTTTTATTATTGGGCAGATTTGTTATTTAAAGGAAATCATTATGGTGAGTATTCTTCTAATGTTATCAATTTTTTTAACTTATACAATTTAGAAGATGAGTGTGCCAATTACTACTGTTTGGATGATATTTGTGTGAAAATAATGGAGCAAATGGATAGATGGAGAGAGGAAAGTCAATTATGGAATACGATTCTTTGTCTTGTTATGGAGGAACGTTTATCAGAATTAGTTGATAATGGTTTAGGTTGGAAGTATTCACGCCTTCAAAGTTTGTTTTCAAAGTGAAACAGCCAAATTTACAAATTGTTGATCTTTAAAGTCATACTTATAGTTATAATCAATGGAGAGCTGATAGTTTTCCATGTGCTCACGTGGTTAAATGTATTAATGAGTCAAGGTTATAAGTTTACGACTATGTGGAGCAACTATTATCGCTTTTTGATCTTTATATGCTAAAGCTATTAATCCTATTTTCAATTTTAATAAACTAGCCGTGGCTGAATATGATGTTGTTATTAGATGTCCTAAAGAAATTCGTAGGGCGGGAAGACCATCTACCAAGAGATGGGGTAGATTCGGTTTTTCTCAAAATAAAAAAAATAAATGCAGTCAATGTAATACGATAGGCCACAACAAAAGGAGTTGCCATGCTTCTTCAAAATCATGAAGTTTATTTCTATTTTTTTTTCTCTTTAACCACTTTTTATATTGCAATGATACTTTTGTTTACCCTTTTTCTTCTACCACATATTTCAAATTTGTAAACTATTTGAATATAATTAGAATGCTATTTCAATGACTGAATTATATTTAGCTTGATTTTGGTTGTCTTCTATGTTTTGTGGTTGTATTATTATTGCCATTGGCACCTACTAATGCTATCTGCAAATATCATTTTATTTATATTGTTTAGATTTTGTATGATGTTTATAATAATGTATGTTTGAGTGCTATGATTTATATCTTATGTTTGAAACTTTGTGTGGTTACCTACATTCAACAGCATGACATTTTTTTCATTGACAATAATTATTAGACATGTTATGCTATTGAATATTTGAAATTTTATATTTTATATTTTTTAGAAGGTTTTAGTTTATGTGCCATTAACCACTTTTTCTAAAGAATAGTGGCATATGTTATTTTGCTTTCTTGCTTTCATTTGCTTATTACACCGAGATATGGTTATAGATAATTTTACTTGTATACAATTAGTTTTTTTTTTTGCTTTAATTGATAATATATTTATAGCCAGAATAGACATATGCTATTTGGTTTTAGAACAGACATACGCATTTTTGAATAAAGCATTATGATGCTGCAAACCGTATGTCGTTGCATCTGTCTCATCGAGCTGATTACCATAATATATTCATTTGTCAGTCTCTGTGCTCGATTCATGATAAAATTACGAAAAGGCTTGCGCAAATCATTTTTGAAGCAAAGTCATTTGAGTTCGATGTGTTCTTATTCGGGTTCAGCCTATTTTTCTAGCCATTTTGGGTCTGCGAAACCTGTCCTTCTGGTTTCATTTCCAGCTTCATTTGTTTTTAGCTCGTATATATTCCGATGCCTTTTCAATTTCAAACCATTCAATTTTCAATTTCCCAACCATCCGCTCCATAATTTATTACGTCGATTCAAGCATAATTTGCGTGTATGCCTCTTCCTATTCCAATTCCAATTCCAATTCTTCCCTTTCATCTATTTAGTCTTCACACCTGTTTCTTCCTTTTCCTATCTTTATTTTTTCAAACCCGCCTGTGGCCTCATTCTCTTTTCACGAAACATATGCCAGCAAGTATTTCACATTGATTTATACTTGCATATAAAGAAAATGTGTCATAAAAGGGCATATACTATATATGCTTAAGTTTCCATCCCCTGATTTCATTTTGCCGTGACCTATGAAACCTTCCCCGCGATTGCACAGCCAAACTGAACCAAAAGAAGAAATCTTCGCCAACCCGTAATGTTCCCTCTCATCAGCCAAAGCCGACCTCCACCGTGCTGACCCAAACCAGCTGCCCTCCCCTGAATGTCATTTGTTTTTCCCCGCGTACATTTGGGGTGTGTTGAGAACTTGAGTGTGAGTTCTATGTGTGTGAAGGCTATATATATATATATATATATATATATATATATATATATATATGAGCTGTGCATGGAGTCGTGTATACATGGTGTGTGAGTATGGGTTAGTGTGTATGGTACTATATATATTTATATGTTTGTGTTGGTTGAATTCGCGAGTGTGTGTGTATGTTTTGGTGAGTGTTTGTGGCATGCGTATTGGGGTGTGTGTGTGTGTGTGTATTTTTGGGTTTTGGCGTATGTAGTGTGTGTGAGTTCTTATTTTTGGTGTGTGTGTGTGTGTGTATGGTGCTGGGTTGCGTGAGTTATACGTGTTCGTGTGAGTGTGTGTTTGTATGGTTCTGGCATGCATGGATACATGGTATGTTATGTGAGTGTTGTTGTGTGGAGTTGTGTTTGCATGATGGTGTGTGGGTTATAACACATATTTATTAGGAATTTTATGTGTGTGTAGTATGGGTGTTTTTGATTTTTGATGCATACATGTGTGTTAGAGTTGATGTGGGTCTATGTGTGGTTTATTACGTGTGGTGGTGTTGAGTGCATCGCTGTTGAGTTGTTTTGGAAATTTATTGGTTTTGAAAATATATGTATATATATATATATTTGTTCATGTGTGTTTATATATGAATATATATATATATAATTGGGTTTTGGTGTGTTATATAATTTATAATATATAAAGACGGTTTTGATGTATTGTGGTGTGTGTATTTTAAAATATATATGTGTATGTATACCTGTATATGGGTTTGATGTGTGTGTGTTTGGAGTTGTGTTGATTATATATATATATATATTGTAGTTTCTATGTGTATACATTTATACAAATATATATTATTTTTGTAAGGATTTGTTATGTTTATTTTTGAGTCGAGTTTGGTGTCGAGTTCGAAAACCGTCCCAAATCTCAATGGCCGTACCGATCCGTTGAGAAATTCCCTAACCTCCTCTTATAAGAAAATAAAATAAAATAAAATATTGAGTGGTTGTCGTGATTAAATCCATTTTGAGTCGTGCCTCGAAGTTGTCGTTTCATTCTGTGTCAATCTGTCTGTTGTCTCCAATCTATGCCACGAAAGGTGAGTTTATCTCACACTTGACTTACATTGTTTCATGGATGTTAAATTCAACACAAATGAATTATTGTGAAATATATAGGATTGCTAGTAGAAATCGTTTTATTTGATATGTACACTTTCATATTTGACACGATATTTTTATATAACGCATAATTGCTCTGATGATATATGACTTATGATGTGATTGTTGCTACCAAATGATTGATTTATGTTTCTGATTTCCTAGTTGCAGGAAAAGTCACTAAGGGTTGAAATGACACATTCTCGAACGGACATTAGATTAAAGAAAAATCATTATGAGTCGAAATGATATACCTGAACGATTTTTACTGAATTTGGGATTGTGGGTTGAAATGATATATACTCTCAAAATTATAAATTGCTGGTTTAAATAATAAATATCCATATCACTTGACCATAGGGTAGAAAACTATATACGGACACCGTTGGTCATGTTTTCGAAGTAAAGTGATCTGGAAATTTCATTTTAAATAATAACCGAAGGTATGTTTTTATATATATATATTTTAAAGATTTTAGGCTTAAATTTTGTAAATTTTAAATTATATGTTTTAAAAATTATTTTATGAGTAAATATGGATTTAAATACTTATTTAAGATTTTAGTTATAATTTTATTTATTTTAAACCATATAATTTAATAAAGATAATCATACAAGTATTTTAAATTTTAAATTTTAAAATTTATATATTATAATAAATTATTTTTTAAACATATTTCTAAATTATTTTAAACTTATATATGTTTATAAAGCTATTTTCTATTAAATTTAATAAATTTATAAACTTATATGTATATCTATTTTCAAAGTTTAATTTTTAAAACTTTAATAATAAACTCAAAGATGGATAAGTTAAGATTTGGATTTAAATTCGAGGTTTAAGAAATTAAATTTATAGCGATACTTGATTTAACGAATGAACTCATATTAAGATATGAATTCGAATTGATTTGAACTTATAAGAGGTGAATTTGAATTGTGAAATTGATTTAAATTTGAATTTCCAAATTGATAAAAATGTATTTGAATTTATGATTGATATGAAATGAATTCGATTTTAAAGTGATTGAATGTGAACTGGAATATATATAAATTTTATATATGGAATTAATTTTGTAAATCGTTTGGTTTGAACTAAGAAATTTGTTATATCGAACTTATAAGAATGGTTTTAATCATTTGATTTGAATTTATAAATAATGATTTTGAATTGTACGACTTGAATTATAAAATATGATATGAATTGTATGAATTGAAATATAAGATTTGGATTTGAACTGAATATATTGAATTTGAACCGAAATGATGGATTTTTATGAATCGACTTAAAATGAATTCTTATAAAGACGGAATTGAATTATTTCAATAGTTTGAACTTGAATTTTGATGAATATAAACCAAACTAGCATATCCTCGAAGTTAAATAATTTGGTATTGATTTAAATGGTATTTGAAATCTTTATGGTATGATTTAAATATATATCGATTTTGGACTGAAAGTCGTTATGTAAATATTTTCGGAAATTAAACAAAACCAAAGTTAAATATTATAGTATTGGTTTATACTATAGTTTGAGATCTGAAACGACCCAAACTTCCCCTTACGGGAAAGTCTAGATTTCTTTGAGAACACGACGCATCAGAACACAAACAATAGAATATTTCATTGTTGTTACAACAATTTACATCAGAGTACAAGAATATATCAGAGTACGAATAAATATTACACAGCGGAAAATTATCAGAGATTAAAATACACAAATTTAAATGTATAAATAGAAGGTACAGCGGAAAATACCTCAACTAGCACAACTGAAAGGAATACACGGATACAAAGCTTTTCGAATATAGCTCCAACTGTAATCCAGGATCCCGGGAAAAGAAATATCTACGAAAACCTAAACTACAAGCTTCCCATATGGAAAAATATGGGCATCTAGAGTTTAGGTTAAAACAATAAACTCCGAGTCAGTCATGGGACTGGTAAGATAACTAAAACAGTTATTAAATCTTTACTTTTGAAAGTTGGGAAATCATGGGACCATGCCGTATAACACGGAACGGATTCACTCCACATGAATACTAGTTTAAAACATAAAACAACGCAATGCTTTTTGGAAAACGAAGCTATTATAAGACTTGGGTTCCATCAGACAATGCAAGCCGAAGGATAGAGTTTTCCCTTATAATAGCCAAACATGCTTGGTACGTTTAAAACAAATAGTTTTGATATTACTATAGGTGCTTAGTGTCAAAATCAACTTCAAATATAAATTTATCAATCATAGACGACATAGGTACCATATATTATGTCGCCATACTAGTTCTACAATTAAAACCGAAAAGTGGCATATTGGAAATGGGATTTCCATCATGAGTCAAGGGAAGGGATATACTCCTTACCGATTCGAGTCATCTCTAGCAAGATGACCCAGGATTACACAGTGGGCAACCCTTGGATCCTGCAGTGCTAGTCCACAATTACTTTAGTGGATTGGTTATTCCTGAACACATGTTTCTCGGTCCTATCAGACCTATCTCTGAGCCACTAGGGACTCAATATCCGAGGCGCCTCACATTCCATCATCCACATAAGTAAAAATGTCTGGGCTCCTTACCATGACACCACTTCTAGCTAGAAAGAAACGACGTACACTCACTGCGTCCCTTATCCCGTTTTTAACTCATACCGAGGTGTGAGGCTCGTGAATTAATGCTATACACAAAGCTATTCTAATTAAAGCCATGCTTTAATCATCAACCACAAGACTCTTCTTTTCAACAAAAGCCTTGATCGTTTGCATCTCAACATGCCACATTGACAATCCATGCCATGCAACTGATGTCTATCAATATATAACCTCTAAGCTCGTACGTCTCAGGGAAGGGTGTTAAGCGAGAGAATAAATTGTAACAATATGAGATTTCGCTCGATGGGAGTCGATCGCTAAACCGACTAAGACCGTTCGAAAGCCCGGATTGCTTTGAGAACACGACAAACCAGAACGCAAACAGAAGAACATTTCATTGTTAATTACAACAATTCCATCAGATACAAGAATATACAGAGTACAAATGAATATTATACAACAGAAAAATATCAGAGATTACTATAAATTACATAGCAGCGGAAAAACAATACAAAACACAATTGAAAGTAATACACGGATACAGAGCTTTCCGAGCATCGTTCCAGCTGTAAATCAGGATCCTGTGAATATAAATCTGCAAAACCAAAACTACTATCTGCCGTATCGAAAATAAGGGCACCCAGAGTTTAGGTTAAAACAATAAACTCCAGGTCAGTCATGTGACTGGTGTGAGAACTAAAATAGTTATTAATCTTTATTTTAAAGGAGAGTACTTCAAGGGACCACGCCGTATAACACGGAACGGGTTTCCTCCCGAGAACACTTGTGCATATAACAAAACAATGCAATGCTTTTTCGAAAAATGAAGCTATTATAAGACCCAGGTCCCATCACACAATGCAATGCAAGCCGGAGGATAGGGTTTTCCCTTATAATAGCCAAACATGCTTGGTACGTTTAAAACAAATCATTTGATACTATTATAAGTGTATAGTGTCAAAACAATTCAAATCATAAATATCAATCATAGGCGGCATGGGTACCATATATCATGTCGCCATACTAGGCTCTACAAATAAAACCGCAAGTCACGTATTGCAAATTGGATTTCCTTCATGATTCGAGGCAAGGGGCAAGTTCCTCTCCGATTCGAGACACTCTAGAAAATGCCTCAGGACCCCACTATGATCCTTTGGAACCTCCAAGGCCGGTCCTCCCTTACTTTTGAGGATTAATTATTCCTGAACACACGTTTCCCGGCCCTATAGGACCTATAATCGAGGCGCCTCGCATCCAACAACCACACTGGTGAAAAGTATATAAATGTCAGCCAGTTTAAGCACTGACACCACCACTAGCTAGAAAGAAACGTCGTGCACTCCTTGGGTCCTTATCCCGGTTTTGACTCATACCGAGGTGTGAGGCTCGTGAATTCACGCTATACACAAAGCTACGCCACACAGGCCGTGCTTTGATCATCAACCACAAGACTTTGCTTTTCAACAGAAGCCTTGATCAATTGCCACTTACGTGTGCCACACTGGCAATTCACTCCATGCGACTGATGTCCGTCGATATACAACCTCTGAGCTCGTACGTCTCAGAGAAGGGCGTTAAGCAAGAGAATAAATTCTCCCCCCACCAAACAGATGTATATTTAATAGAGATCAATCAACACAGAATAAAATCCAATGTCAGACACACAGTCCATTTACAAGTTCGTTTTGGGTCTGAACGAAACCGGAGGCACTTTCCTCGCATATCCATCGATCTCCAAGTACGTCTTGACGATCACCAACTGATTCCCTCATCTTGGGTGTACAGCCCAATCAAGATCATCAGTAATCACCCAAATGATGTGAAGACTTCCGGTCTTCAACCACCGTCTTCATCTTCGACATATCGTTGAATCGGTTATTCAGAACGGGTATAAACCCGGCCTTTCCGAATAACCCGCGTATATAATAAACACGTGTTACACAAACACAACATACGCCTCATTACAATTCAGAATATTCTTTTTATTCAAATTTTCACATTCTTAGGGAAAGGTTCCCATTAATTTTATCAAAGATAAATTCTTCTAAATTTATTCTTTAATCTTCCTTTGGATATCATTTCAAACCATATTATGGTTTTCCAAACTAGTCGGGATTAGCGAACCACACCGAAGTAATTATTTATTTTATTTCCCAATCCCAACCTATTCATCCCATGGAGAAAACTGGTAATACTCCATATCTAACACCCCAGTGTTATCGGTAAATATTAATTACCATTTCACGTTCAAATCTAATTAAAGATTTAATTATCGCTTTGGAGCAAAACTGGTGGTACTCCATTCTCGATCACTTTTCAGGTTTGATAATTTAAATTATCAATTCACATTTCAATCTATTTAAAGATTCATTAAAACTCCACTTAGTTTTAATCTTTTCAAAAATCAATATCCTGTCTTTAACTGGGTTAAAGAACCAATGTCATCTAAAACACGGTTCACGATAAACCCAAAATCACATTCAAATTCAATTCCAATTAAATATTATTTAATTGGTACACTTCATTAAATCTAAATAGAAAGATTTAATCTTTTTTCTCAACTGGTCTTAAGAACAGTGTTAATGAAGATACCATTCACGACAAACCCAAATCACGTTTGATATTAAATACAAGGCTCTGAATAGAAAATATATCGGCTTATATTCAATATCAAATTCTGAAACCAACAAATATCGTATTGGAAATAACGATATAAATATATCTTTCAAATTCCCATAACAATATCTGTATAATCACGAAATCCAACATCGAAATATTCCAAAGACAATTTCGATTCAAATCCATTCCAATTCGTATATTGGAAATTCTGATTATTTTTAAAACCACTTTCAAATTCAATTTATTTATTTCTAAAATAAATTGATTTTAATTCTAGTTCAAAACTAGTTCATTTCGATAAAAATCTATTTTTATCTTTTCAAATATGGAGTTTTTCAGCCCAACTTTTCCCCAAATCATTTCTTATGATTTTACACAAATTATTACTATTTTTAATAATTTTATCAAGGCCCGTACAGTCGATTTCCACCAATGGCCATCGAACTACACGTACAACGACCTTTTCCAAATTTGATTTGGTATAATTCCAAATCCAACCGTTAGATTTCAAATTTCTAATATTCATTAGAAAGCTCTTTTAGATACGAACCCAACGGTTTCAGTTTCAGGAGAATCCGACGGTCGAATCTCCTGTAATGTCCATTCGAAGTCAATGGTCGAAATTCACGAACTGCCGCGGCGCGGCGCGTTCTATTCAGGCCATTTTATATATAATATATATACATTATATATATTTCGTTGATTTCCTTTTAAAACGTATTTTATAAATCGTTTTAAATTCGTTTTCAAAACCATTTCAACTCTATATTCAATTTCAAATCAAAATTGAATATTTCATATCATTACTATATAAATGATAATATTTTCAAAACGTTATATTTTGAAATCACTACCTTTTCTATATTCATTATAAAAACGAATATAATCGATATAAATATCGTTCACGTCAAAATGGCGCATCTCTAATCAACACGGCTTTATATATTTCAATAAATTCCTTATTCTATTCAACAAATGAATATTTATTCCATTCAACACATGAATCTATATTTCTTTCAACACATGAATATTCTCAACACATGAGCACTGTCAACGCATGACTATTTTTGTTATTTAATATATTTTATAAAATTATGGTATCTATCGTTTGATTTTTAAATCAGACTCCAACCGTAAAGTAGTAAGAGAATGATTCCCTAAGTATTAACGCCGAAGGTCGAAACCAATATCAGATCAATACCCAGGAAACCACTCATCTTATCTATTTTCCAGTTAGTTTCTAACTTTAAATATGATAAAGATGTAAATTTTATTGTTAAAATATTTCTTTCAACACATGATAATTTTCAACACACGATTATTTATATTTTATAATATTCTTTATTTCCCCAATTGGAATGAGGCCCAATCAATTACCATATAATGTTAATTATTTGGTTTCCACACAACACAGATATATAATAGCACTGACAAATAATCAACCATCATCCAAAGTGCACTACACTGTATAAGCATCAAATATAGAGATCTAACGCTTATAACAGCCTGTCAATCAATCGATCGACATACAACTAATTATTGGGATTAGTGTATGCCGTATATTATCCCAATACCCGTGTGGGGTTCCAAATCAACAAACACAGCTTTTTATTTATTCACATTCCCGTTAAAAATTATATTTTTAACGATAAAATATTTTTAACGATAAAATATTTTTAACTATATAAATATTTTATTTCATCTCACAACACACAATAAATTTTCACCACAACAAGCAATCAAACATACAAGCCATCCATGGTCTGTGGACGACGGGTGTCGGGTGCTGCTAAGCACCGTCTGCATCCTAGTATATATTTTAACTAGAAAAACAAGATTTAAAGTGAGAAGTTCTCACCGACTAGCTAATCCAATACCACGACTCTTCATATGTAGAAATCTTCTTCGTTCTCGCCTTTTGTCACTTTCGTTGTCCGTAGCCACTACATATATAAAAATCATATTTTTATATTCTCTTTTCTTCACGATAAAATAAAGTTCAGATTTTTATTTCACTTCATATATTTACAACGCTTCTTTCTATATAAAAATTATATTTTTATATTTCTACTTCTTATATAAAGATTGAATTTTTATTATCATAACTATATAAAAATTATATTTTTAACCTCTACATATAATAAAAATTATATTTCTATATGCCAAAAGTCGCATCTTTCTTCTTTTAAAAATCTCATCTTTCTATGATTAAAAATATAATCTTTACTTCTTTATAAAAACCGAATTTTTATTTCTTCTTCTAGATGATAAAAATTGTTCCTTTCCTTACTTTAAAAACCAAAGCCCTCTTTGCATTAAAAATCGCTTCTTTGTTATAATAAAAATCGCTACTTTGTTAAGGTAAAAATCATGTCTTTGAAATAAATAAAAATCATGTCTTTATTTTACTATGATAATGAAAACTGATTTTTTTTCCTTTTCTTTTAAACTGATTTCAAAAGAAAGCATAAAGAAGATAAAATTCACTGTATGGTTTATTTTTCAAAACAATGTATGGTTTATTTTTCAAAACGATGTATGGTCTATATTTCAAAACGATGTATGGTTTATATTTCAAAAATTAACACCTTAATTAAATTAGTTTAATTTAATCACCTTGCTTAAGAAAAAAAAAAAACCTGGCCGCCTTCTCTGTTAATCGACGCCTTCATGAACCCAAAGCTCCATCCCTTTCACCAAAATCGCACGCCAAACGAGGGGGTTTGGGGATCGTCGTTGTGGAGGTTCGGAGGTACAAAGGAGGGGAAGTTGCGGGTGCAGGCGGTGGTGAAGTAGGGGAGGGCACTGCGGGTCTTCACGTCGAGGGGGGGGGGCTCGATTTGAGGGATGTCGACGGGGGAAGGGTTTTTCAGAGGAGAGAGAGCGGTTGCAGAGGAGGAGCGGGATCACATCGGGGTGGGGAAGGCTTAGGCGATGGGTGGAGGAAAGAAGGTGGAGGCCGGGGGCTCGCGACGGCGCGCAGCGCCTTGGAGGAGGAGCTTCCATCCTCCGTTCGTTTGGGTTTTTTCCTTTCAATTTTCTGATTTGGTCAACGGGGGTAAGGGAAAAGGTATAGGGGTTTTATATACATATATATAAAATTTTATTAATATTTTAATTCCGAATTAGGTGCTTTCACATACGAACTCAAAACCAGACTCAACGACTGTCGTCCCTAGCTAATTACCCCCATTCCGAACACAATGGGATATGTATCGTAAGCTGATTCGACCGTTTCGATCAATTTTCGTCAAAATCAACATATAACTATATATATTGAATTTGAACGCACATTTCAATTTACTGGGGTCACATACTAACCCTAAAAATTCCCGAAAAATATTCTCTAGCTTCGTATTGACGATACGGTCCTAAGAAAACTAATTTCGTCGAATTCTGAGACCGACTGAAAAATGGCCATTTTCCAGTCGATTAAAATCAACTGAAACTGGTCAAACGCGTTTTCCTTTGCCACACTCACATATTGATTCGAAAAATTACGAATTTTGAAACCTACCAATAATTTTACATCCCGAATCCAACAAAATAGGTTTCATCGAAATCCGAGGTCGTTTGCAAAATGGCTATTTTAAGGGCCAGAATTCCATAGCGACTATTCTGAAAATTCATTTGGACATAACTTTTGAATCCTGCTATGAAATTTCGATTTTTCGGATTCGTTGGAAAGATATTCTCCATTAGATTCAAATATTTTTGGTTTCGCTAAAATCCGGTTTATTTTGCACCCGGTACATTCATTTGAAATTTGAAATCGAATTATCGAACTACCACGTCATTTTCAATTCCTTTTATAATTTAAAATAAATAAATATACTCTAATGACGACGTATATAAATATATACGTTCGAATTCTATTCAAATTAAATTTCTCGTCGATATTATTTAAAATAATTTATTTTAAATGTTCAAACTTCGTTAAAATTGCCAAAATAAAATTTTTAAACTGGCTCGCATTTCCGGGTTGTTACATAAATTCTCTGCCACTAGACAGATATATATTTAATAGAAATCAATCAACACAGAATGAAATCCAATGTCAGACACACATCCATTTACAAGTCTGTTCTAGGTCTGAACGAAACCAGAGGCACCTTATTCCTCGTTCCTATATGTCCAATACAGGAGAGAGGACCTCGCATATCCGGTCGATCTCCAAGTACGTCTGGACGATCACCACTTATTACCTTGTCCTGGGTGTACAACCTAATTAAGACATCAGTAATCATCCAAACGATGTGAAGATCTCCGGTCTTTAACCAACGTCTTCATCGTCGACTTTTAGTAGTCGTATCTATTATTTAGAATGGGATAAACCCGTTCTTTCCAAATAACTTTCGTATTTTATAAACAATAATCAAGTGCTATAAAAACACACCATATGCCTCTTTCAATTCATAATATTCTTTTATTCAAATATTCACATTATTAGGGAAAGGTTCCCATTAATTTTATCAAAGATAAATTCTTTTAAATTTATTCTTTAGTCTTCCTTTGGATATCATTTTCAAAAGATTTTTATTAACTAGTCGGGATTATCGAGCCTTACCGAAGTAATCATTTATTTTATCTTTCCAATCCCAACCTATTTATCCCATGGAGCAAAACTTGTAGCACTCCATATCTAACACCCACTGTGTTCTAGGTAAAATTAATTACCATTTCACGTTCAAATCTAATTAAAGATTTAACTATCGCTTGGAGTAAAACTGGTGGTATTCCATTCTCGATCATTACATGAATTCGATAAATCTAATTCTCTTTTTCAAAGTCCAGTCTAATTAAAGATTTATTAAAACTCCCCTTGGTTTCAATATCAAAAATCATTGCTTAATGGTTGTTAAATTTTATGGAAATTAATCCCGCTGTTAACTGGGTTAAAGAATCAATGTCATTTAAAACAAAGTTCACTATAAACCCAAAATCATCTTCCATCAAAATGGAATCTTCACGGAAATCATAATAGTATATAATTGATATAATTTCTGTATCAGACTAATAATATAAATGGAATAATGGTGAACCCTTTTATATTCCACTTATAGTAACGGTCTTCCTGTACAGAAGCTCATCTCGATTATTACCAAATCGAATTCCATTCAATTCCAATTTAATATATTAAATTGAAAAACTTTACTCTGGAAAATTTCCATTAAATCTTAATAAACAGATTTATAAATTCCAAATCATCTCTTCATTGTTAATTGGGTAAAAGAATAAATGTTATTTAAAACACCATTCACGATAAACCTAAAAATCCAATTTCAATTCAATTCCAATTAAATATTAATTAATTGGTAAACTTCTCTAAATCTTAATTAAAAGATTTATTCTTTTCTCAACTGGATTTAAGAACAGTGTTATTAAAGACACCATTCACGATAAACCCAAAATATAATGTGATATTAAATACAAGGCTCTAAATAGAAATTATATCGGCTTATCTTTAATATCAAATTCTGAAACTAACGGATATCATATTGGGAATAACGATATCTGTATCTACCAAATTCCTCAACAATATCTGTATAATCAAAGAATCCAATGATGAAATATTCCAAAGATTATTTCCACTCAAATTCATTACAATTCATTCGTTGGAAAATTGTGGTTATTCTAAAACCTTTTTTTTTTCAAATCAACTTTATTTATTTAAAAACATTGGATTATTATTCTAGTTAATAACTAGTTCATTTCGATAAAAATATATTTTTATCTTTTCAAACTAGGAGTTTTTCATCCTAAATCATTCCAAATCATTTATTATGATTTTACATAATTTTTCTATATTTTTAATAATTTTACTAAGGCCCTTACAGTCGGTTTCCAATATCGACCACCGAACTCCATTCATAATGACCTTTTCTGAAATTGATTTGGATATAATTTGAAATCCAACCGTTAAAATTTAAATCTCTTATATTCATTGGAAAGTTCTTTGTGAAAACCCGTAACTTCCCCGGTGAGGAAAGCGCGGATAGTTCGAGAACAAGCCACAACAGAACGCAGACGGAAGGACATTTCATTGTTAATTACAACAATCCATCAGATTACAAGAATATACAGAGTATAAATGAATATTACACAGAAATATCAGAGATTTAAATACATTACATAGCAGCGGAAAATAATACAATACACAACTAGAAGAGATATACGGATACAAAGCTTTCTGGATATCATTCCAGCTGTAAACCAGGATCCTGTGGATATAAATCTGCAAAACCAAAACTACTAGCTGCCCGTGTCAAAATAAGGGCACCCTGAGTTTAGGTTAAAACAATAAACTCCAGGTCAGTCATGGGACTGGTGTGAGAACTGAAACAGTTATTAATCTTTATTTTTAAAGTTAGGTAAATCAAGGGACCACGCCGTATAACACGGAACGGGTTTCCTCCCAAGAATACCAGTGCACAAAACAAACAGCGCAATGCTAAATAAAGAAAAATGAAGCTATTATAAGACCCAGGTCCCATCACACAATGCAACGCAAGCCGGAGGATAGGGTTTTTACCTTATAATAGCCAAGAATGCTTGATACGTTGAAAACAAATCATTTGATACTATCATAAGTGCACAGTGTATAAAACAACTTCAAATCATAAGTATCAATCATAGGCGGCATAAGTGCCCCATCCCACTATGTCGCCATATATAGGATTACAACTAAAATCGAAACGTCGCGTATTTGGAAGTTGGGTTTCCGTCTACGAACCGAGGCCAGGGATCGTCCTCTACCGATTCGAGACTGTCTAGCCCGAGCCTCAGGAACAGCCGCAACTGCCCCTTGGATCATCAGGGCCGGTCCACCGATGTGGATTATTATGCCTGAACACTACGTTTCCCCGCCCTTTGGGGCGTAAATGAGCCAACGAATGACTCCATCGGACCTGGATCGTCCGATCAAACCGAGGTGCCTCGCAACAACAACAACCACACAGGTGAAAAGTATATAAATGTCAGGGCTGGTAGGTCACTGACACCACCCTAGCTAGAAAGAAACGCATGCCCTCCCTGAGGTCCTTCTCCCGTGTTTGGATCACAACCGGGGTGTGAGGCTCGCGAATCAACGCTACACAAAGCTATGCCACACAGGCCTTGCTTTGATCATCATCCACAAGACTTTGCTTTTCAACAGAAGCCTTGATCATTTGCCACTTAGGCATGCCACAGAGGCAATTCACTCCATGCGATTGCTATCCATCAATATATAACCCCTGAGCTCGTACGTCTCAGAGAAGGGCGTTAAGCAAGAGAATAAATTCTCCGCCGCCAAACAGATATATATTTAATAGAAATCAATCACACAGACTAAAATCCAATGTCAGACACACAGTCCATTTACAAGTTCGTTCTGGGTCTGAACGAAACCGGAGGCACCTAGTACCCCGCATATCCATCGATCTCCAAGTACGTCTGGACGATCACCAACTGTTTCCATCTTCTTGGGTGTACATCCCAATCAAGACCATCAGTAATTATCCAAACGACGTGAAGACCTCCGGTCTTCAACCACCGTCTTCATCTTCGACACCACGTCGAATCAGTTATTCAGAATGGGATAAACCCGGTCTTTCTGAATAACTCGCGTATATATTCTAAAAGTGTTACACAAACACAACATACGCCTCATTCCAATCCAGAATATTCTTTTATTCAAATATTCTTATATTTTGGGAAAGGTTCCCATTAATTTTATCAAAGATAAATTCTTTAAATTTATTCTTTAATCTTCTTTGAATATCAATTCAAACTAGTCGGGATTTCGAACTACACCGAAGTAATCATTTATTTTAATTTCCCAATCCCAACCTATTCATCCCATGAAGTAAAACTGGTTATACTTCATATCTAACACCATGGTGTTATCGGTAAATTCAATTACCATTTCACATTTAAATCTAATTAAAGATTTAACTATCGCCTGGAGCAAAACTGGTGATACTCCATTCTAACACCTTTTCGATCTAATTGAAGATTCATTAAAACTCCACTTAGTTTTAATCGTTAACTGGGTTAAAGAATCAGTGTCATTTAAAACACGGTTCACCATAAACCCAAAATCACATTCCATTAATTATCGGGTTAAAGAACAAGTGTTATCTAAAACACTGTTCATGATAAACCCAAAAATCAATATCAATTCAATTAAATATTATTTAATTGGTACACTTCATTAAATCTAAAATAAAAAGATTTAATCTTTTCTCAACTGGGCTTAAGAACAGTGTTAGTCAAGACACCATCCACGACAAACCCAAATCCCATTTGATATTCAATACAAGGCTCTGAATAGAAAATATATCGGCTTATGTTCAATATCAAATTCTACGACCAACAAATATCGTATTGGAAATAACGATATATATACATATCTTTCAAATTTCCCTAACAACATCTGTATGATCACGAAATCCAACATCAAAATATTCCAAAGACAATTTCGATTCACATCCATTCCAATTCAATTATTGGAATTTCTGGTTATATTTCAAAACCATTTCAAACTCACTTTATTTATTTTAAAAATAAATAAATTACTATTCTAGTTCAAAACTAGTTCATTTCGATAAAAATCTATTTTTATCTTTTCAAATATGGAGTTTTTTTCACCCCAATTCTTCACAAATCATTTCTTATGATTTTACACAAATTACTACTATTTTTAATAATTTTATCAAGGCCCGTACAGTCGATTTCCATCAACGGCCATCGAACTGCACTTATAGCGACCTTTTCCAAATTTGATTTGGACATAACTCCAAATCCAACCGTTAGATTTCTAGTTTCCCATATTCGTTAGAAAGATCTTTTCGATACGAACCCAACGGTTCCGGTTTTAGGAGAATCCGACGGTCAGATCTCCCGCAATATCCTTTCGAAGTCAATGGTCGAAATTCGAGAACTGCCGCGGCGCGGCGTGTTCTTTTCAGGCCATTATATTATATATATAATATATACTTCGTCGATTTCCTTTTAAAACGTATTTTATAAATCGTTTTAAATTCGTTTTCAAACGATTTCAACTCCCTTTTCGAATTCAAATCAAAATTGAATTTTCTCTTTCAAATTCGTTTTACATTTGTTTTCAAATTAATTCCAATTCAAATCGATTTTTAATTCAATTTCAATTCGTTTTCAATTCAATTTCACTTCGTATTCAATTCTATTCAATTTCAATTCGAATTCATTTCTATTCAATTTCTATTCGAATTCATTTCTATTCAATTTCAATTCGAATTCATTTCTATTCAATTTCAATTCGAATTCATTTCTATTCAATTTCAATTCGAATTCATTTCTATTCAATTTCTATTCGAATTCATTTCTATTCAATTTCAATTCGAATTTCAATTCTTTTCAAAATGTCAGATTTTGAAATCACTTTCGGTATTCCTTATAAAATGAATGAAATCGATATAAATATCGTTCACGTCAAAATGGCGTCAATCTAATCAACACGGCTTCATATATTTCTATTTTCAAATATTCTATTTCAAATATTTCTTTTTCAAATATTTCTATTTTTCAAAACTGGAATGAGGCCCAGTCAATTACCATATAATGTTAATTATATGGATTTTCTACAACACATGTATACAATAACAACGATGAATAATCAACCATCATCCAAAGTGCATTCCACACTGTATAAGCATCAAATCTAAATATTCAACGCTTATAACAGTCTGTCAATCAATCGATCGACATACAACTAAACAATCGGGATTAGTGTACGTCAAATATCATCCCGATACCCGTGTGGGGTTTCAAACAATCAAACACAGATTTTATTTGTGCAGTTGGGTGATATTTAAAATTTATCGACCCAATCAATATCAGTCAAATGTGTGTATATAAACAAATCATCCGATTTGTTTATTTTATTTCATTTCATATATACGTTAAAATTTCTATTTTTAACTATAAAATATTTTTAACTATATAAATATTTTATTTCATTTCACATCACATCACACAATCAACTACAAATCAAAATCAAACACACAAGCATACAAGCCGTCCATGGTCTGTGGACGACGGGTGTCGGGTGCTACTAAACACCGTCTGCATCCTATTATATATTTCAACTAGAAATAAAATTAAAAGTGAGAAGTTCTCACAGAATTGCTAATCCAATGCCTCGACTCTTCTTATGTAGAAATCTTCGTCGTTCTTGCCTCTTGTCACTTTCTTTGCCCGTATTCTCTACATATGTAAAAATCACATTTTTACTTCGCTATTCAATATATAAAAATCGAATTTTTACTATGCTATTCAATATATAAAAATCGAATTTTTACTATGCTATTCAATATATAAAAATCGAATTTTTACTATGCTATTCAATATATAAAAATCGAATTTTTACTATGCTATTCAATATATAAAAATCGAATTTTTACTTCGCTATTCAATATATAAAAATCGAATTTTTACTATTCTATTCAATATATAAAAATCAAATTTTTACTATGCTATTCAATATATAAAAATCAAATTTTTACTATGCTATTCAATATATAAAAATCGAATTTTTACTATGCTATTCTATATATAAAAATCGAATTTTTACTATGCTATTCAATATATAAAAATCGAATTTTTACTATGCTATTCAATATATAAAAATCAAAATTTTACTTCGCTATTCAATATATAAAAATCGAATTTTTACTTACTAAAAATCAAACTTTTCTATAGTAAAAACTTCACCTTTCTAATATTATAAACCGTATCCTTTATAACTGCACATCGTATGTTTTTATATATTTTAAAAATCGTTTCTAAAATTAATAATATATTTAAAAACCATATTTTTATTATAACATTAAAGAAAACTGATTTCATAATAAAATAAAAACAAAAAGGATAAATAAATACTTACAGTTGGATTTATAAGGGGAGGGGCTCGCGGGTTTTCCTGCTCGCGATTGGGCGTCAGGGCGCCGGAGTTTTCACGTCGAGGGGGGGGGGTCTTCCGTCGGCAGCAGGAGGATAGGGGGGGGTCTTCGATCGCGGCAGCAGGAGGATTGGGGGGGTCTTCGATCGCGGCAGCAGGAGGATAGGGGGGGTCTTCGATCGCGGTGGCGAATAGGGTAGGGGGGTCTTCGATCGCGGTGGCGCATAGGGTAGGGGGGTATCGCGGTGGCGCGCCGCTTGGGGGGGGGGGTATCGCGGTAGTTTAGGTTTTTTTTCCTTTTCTTCTGAAATGATTTGGGTGAGAACAAAGGAGGTGGGGGCCTATATATATTTTATATTTAGTTCATTTTATTTTTCAAAAAGCAACCTTTTATTTTCACCTCGAAACGAGACCCACCGCTTGTCGTCCATAGCTAATTACCCCCATTCCGAACACAATGGGATATGTACCATAAGCTGATTTGATCATTTCGATCAGTTTTCGTCCAAATCAAAATATACTCTATATATTGAATTTGAATGCGCATTTCAATTTACTGGGGTCACATACTAACTCGAAAAATTCCATAAAAATATTTTCTAGCTTCGTATTGACGATACGGTCCTAACAAAACTAGTTTCGTCGAATTCTGAGACTGTTGGAAAAATGGCCATTTTCCAGTCGATTAAAATCAACTGAAACTAGTCAAACACGTTTTCCTTTGCCACGCTCACATATTGACTCGAAAAATTATAAAATTTGGAATCTAGCAATAACTTGACATCACGGATCCAACAAAAGTGGTTTCGTCGAAATCCGAGGTCGTTTGCAAAATGGCTATTTTCAGGGGCCGAAATTCCATAGCGACTATTCTGAAATTTCAACTGGACATATCTTTCGATTCCCGTTATGAAATTTCAATTTTTCGGATTCGTTGGAAAGATATTCCCAAATAGATCCTATTATTTTTGGTTTCACTAAAATCCGGCTTATTCTGCACCCGGTACATTCGATTGAAAATTGAAATCGAATTATCGAACTACCACGCCATTTTCAATTCCTTTTATAATTATATATAATTATTTATATTCTAACGATGAACTATATAAATATATTCGTTCGAATTCTATTCAAAATAAATTTCTCGTCGTTTTTATTTAAAATTATTCATTTTAAATAATCAAAATTCGCTAAAATTGCCAAAATAAAAATTTTAAACTGGCCCAGATTTCCGGGTTATTACATTCTTTTCGATACGAACTCAACGGTTTCGATTTTAGGAGAATACGACGGTCGGATCTCCCATTACATCAATTTGAAGTTAATTGTCGAAATTCGCGAACGGTCGTTGCGCGGCGTGTTCTATTCAAGCCATTTAAATATATATATAATATATATATCTATGATTTCCATTCAAAACGTATTTTATATATCGTTTATAATTTTTTTTAAAACGATTTCAACTTCATTTTTAATTTTAAATCAAAATTGAATATTTCCTATCATTATAATATTAAAATGAAAATATTTTCAAAATATCTTATTTTGAAATCCATTTCCCTTTCGTATTCTTTATAAAATGAATAAAATCGATTGGTAAACCCGTTCGGGTTAAAATGCCGTTTAACTACATAACTCGGCTTCACATTTCAATATTTTCGTGTCCATCCAAAATCAGATATCAAAATCATAATTTAATTCTTCACTGAATATTATATTAAAATATTCGTTATTTTAAAATATTCTTTATTTTAAAATATTCTTTATTTCTGAATCGGAATGCAACTCAATCAATTACCGTATAATTTCAGTTATATGGATTTCATACATCGCATGTTATCAACAATAATGATAAATAATCATTTACCGTTCAAACATAATCCAAAGTGCAATTTACAACTGTATAAGCATTAAAATAAATAAATAACGCTCATCACAGCCTGTCAACCCATCAATTGACATACAACTAAACAATTGGGATTAGTATGTCAAATATCATCCCAATACCCGTGTGGGGTTTTCAAACAACAAATACTGATTATTATTTGTGCACTTGGGCGATGTGTAAAAATTATCGTCCCAATCAATATCAGTTATATCGGTGTACATAAACAAGTTGTCCGACTTGTAAATGGATATTTGTTCCCATTTTACTGTTTAAATTATAAATGGACATTTATAATTTAATTTCAGTTACCTCAATAATATTAACATTATTTTTAATATTTTAAACATTCCAATATCACAAACAAAACACAATACAGTCAATTAAATCGTCCATGGTCTGTGGATGAGAAGGTGAGCTAACAGACACCGTATACAATTTATAATGGTTAAACTGATAAAAATCTACACTGGCATTTTTGTATATTTTTATACATGAATGCAATAACATGATAAAATAATTTTGAGTGAGAAGGAGTTCTCATTTTGGTTTCCACTCCGTTATTCTTTATTTTTGAATTTCTGTTTTTAACAAAATTAAACAGGCATTTAATTTTGTCAAAAATTTCAATTGTCTCCATTTCCGTTCTGGTCAGTTCCATGTTGTAGCTGTTAGATCAAAATTTGGACCTAACACCCAAATTGTTCTGAATGTTATAGAGTTTCAAATGAAGAACGAGGAAAAAGAAAATAACACACAGAATTTATAGTGGTTCGGCATTAACGAGCCTACGTCCACTTTATATATTATTGATTATGCTTTGAAAGCTAATACAACAAGGATTTCTCTCTATACTTTCGTACTTTGACAATAATGGCGAATTTTGTACTCAATATTGCCAAAAGATCCCAAAAAATGCCAAGCTCCGGGCTATTTATAGCTGATTTTGTCAGGCGGGTCGTGGTAACACGTGGCACGAATCTCGAGAACATCGGATCGCATCGCCACCGTTGAGGAAATAGTCAAATTAGCCGTTGTGGACAGGTGTCACGATCTTCTTGAAAATCGGATCGTGCAGATGGGGAGAATCGGTCCAAGTGACGGTTAGGGACACGTGTCGCCAGATCCGTGCGATTCGGATCGCTGAAGACTAGCTCTCGCTTGAACGGGTCAGAGGGTTCGCCATGCACCAGGGGATCGGATCGGTTCGCTCTGGGCAACAATATAAGTTTGGATCGGATCGCCTGGATGCGTAGTCGCTGATGAGATGGGGGCGATCCGTCGAGACGCGATCCTCCGTGGGCGATCCATCGAGACGCGATCCTCCGTGGGCGAGTCGATAGAGTGCGATCCGTTCCTTCATATTCTTGGAGAACGTGGTTTCATGCTTTCCTCTTACGAATGATCCTGGGTGGCTTGGTCAAAAAGCGAGCCAACATTTTGCCCCCTCGAAGTATGTTTTATCGATGATGGAACATGCTTCGAAGCTATAGAATCGTCTTTTCTCAACGAGTCGCGGATCGGAGAACGATTCTCTTTCTGGGATTTTTCAGAATCCTCATTTTTGAATTTATCGACTCGTTTCGCGGGGTCGAGTCGCGGTCCGTTAGAGAGATATTCGTTCCGCTCTTGGGTGTGCACTTGGGCCTCGGAACGAAACGGGCTCCTCATCGAGTCATGGTGGGCTTTTGGTTCGCGGCCCGCCGGTCTTTCGTGGATCGAATAGGACAAAGAAAGGGAGACAAACGGTCGCCCTCTTTGCCTATATAAGCCGATCCTCTCCTCTTCATTTTCCTTCCTTTTTCTTTCTACCGTATCGTTTCGCCTGCACCATCGTTGAACGAAGCCAAATTTTCCAACTCTCGAAAATCCAAGCATTCCCTCAATTTTTAGAAAGGTAACTCCACAAAAAGCATTCTTATTTGTGAACGCCGCTCTTTCATGAATTTTCTTGATTGATTTGAGGGAGAAACAATGGAAATTTGCGCTTTTCTGAAGAAAACATCAAAACGCCATGGCTGACTAACGTAGAGCTCGGAGTTCGAGGATGGAAGGGAGAGGAGGAAAACGAAGGAGGAAGAAGAAGAGGGAAGGCCGGTTCGGATCGTGGGCATGGAGAGGAGAAGATGAAGGCGAGACGAAAGATCGTGGTAGCAGCAAAGGCGCGTATCGTGGGGGTTGCAACGATTCATGAAGGAGCGATCCCTTTGGCCTGCGATCCGATGGGGGCGATCCCTCTGCCTTGCGGTCCAAAAAGGGGCGATCCCTCTGCCTTGCGATCCAAAAAGGGGCGATCCCTCTGCCTTGCGATCCGACTCATAGCTGACGATGCAAAGAAATCTCAAACTTTAATCAACGCCTTGTCACCATAAAATTCTGAACAGTTAGGATAGAGCCTTGACGTTGGACTTTCTGGACTAAATGACCACACAATTTGACTGCATATGACGACTAATATTTTGATGATCTTGATTGCTTTCACGCTTTATTTTCAATGCGTACACACAAGCACACACACCGGCACTTGCACACACGGGGGACGGGTAGTGTTAATCTTATTGTTCATATTTTCTCGTCCTAGCAGCAATGTCGAATGATCACTCTTCTTCAAGATCCACAGCAGAAGCGGAATCCGAGATTCCTGAGCAATACAACCCGGAAATTCCTCCCACTAATCCTGGAGGTGAAGATACTGGATCTGAGTGCGAGGCCACGGAATCAGATCCGTCCGAAAGTACTTCATCAAGCGAAGAGTCCGAGATAGACGAACGAGCTCTTGACGAGATTCCCGGCGCGCTCGGAATAGATAAATTCTCTGATTCTTTAGCATCTAAGCTCGACGATATAAAGCTTAAGAGAATCTGCTTAAGACACGGAATTCCTTGGGATGACGTCTTGACACCCGGAAGCGAAGATAGACCCCACCTAGCTCCGGAAGGATATATGGCAATTAGCCGGACCATGTGCTTGGCAGGAGCTATTCCTCCGTTCCCTCCAATTGCCATTGAAACTTTAAGAAGACTGGGTATTGCTCCGATGCAACTTCATCCGAATGCCTACGCATCTTTATACACCCTATACGTTGCATATGCGGAGATCCTACATGCCGAACTTAAATTCAGAGATTTGACATTCTTCTTTCTTTTCAAGCACCGTTCTTCGGCAACTCCAAATTTCTCTTTCTTTGAATCAGTGGCGAATAGGAAGGTTCTGTACGATGGGTATAGCAATATAGGGGACCCTAAATCCGATTAGTTTTATATAAGGAGACAGACCGGATGCTCACGAAGATGGCTCAAATCAAGTAAACTTTAAGCTTCTAATCGAATATCTTGTTCAAGAAGTCTAGGCGTTAACATTCTTCCCCCCCCTTTTTTTAACAGATCATGTCTTCCCGAAAACAGAGGGTCCACTATACAACAACCGGTTGTCCATTCTTTTACAAAGCAGATCCGACTTCCTAAGGATCAAAAAATGCATTACGGACGACAATCTTCATAATCATCGTCTTCTGGATAGAAGATTTGGACTTGGTACTGGCGGTAGACCTTATAAGTATGTGCCCCCAACGGAGGGAGAGGGAACTTCGCAAGTAATAGAAACAACTAAATTCCGTAAGAGTCCTTCTCCAATAGTCATCCAAGACGATGAGGACATGAACATATACAGAGGGGATGAGGTCCGCGGTGACATGTCCAAGGAAATTCCTGCATCTACTCCAATTGAAACCGTTGCTCTCGGTGATTTGACAGAAGAACAGCTATTTGACGAGCTGAATAAAATCCCTCTACCCGATGATGTATATACGGAGAAGGACTTCGGAGAGGGGCCTTTCTTCCCTGCTTCTGAAGAGGCGATCGCTCCAACTAGAGGACGAGAAACTGGTCAGATGAGCCTGTCTCCAGGCCCGGGTCTGTTAGGGGGAATTATATGGGATGCACACATCACACACACTATCTGACCCTGCACTCTTATATCATGGGCATTCAAAATTTTAATATGCTCTTCTCTTTTTTGCAGGAACGATGTCCCGCAGGAAATCTTACTCTTATCGTTCTCTTCGTGAGGGCACACCCAGCCTTCGTCCGGATACTGAGCGCTCTCGTGGTCCTTCTCATAGGCCGACTTCCTCGCAACCTCGATCTCCACCAAAATCAACCTCTACCAGGCCTTCAAGTCATCCGACAATTTCGACAGGGGGAAAGAAACTTCCAAATGAGTTAACTCCTCCAAAGAGTGCACCTTCCCACAGCCGGTCATCCAAAAGGCATCACGAATCTAAAGATAGGGACAAAGATTCATCCAAAGAGACTGAGAAGGAGAGAAGTGACATTGTCCCCACCAGCCAACCAGAGTTAGCAGCCCCCGGATCACGGGATTACGTCCATGGTCCCGAGATCCAAGGTAGGCTGGAAAAGCTGCGGGAACAATTTCCAGGCATATTCTTTGACAGGATGGTGTTTGTTCCTGCCTTGGAACAGGTCCCTAAAAATTGGGATAATGAAGTTATCGGGCACATCCAGCACGCAGCCAGGCAATATGAGATGATGAAAAAACACGCAGTTAACCTTTCGGAAGTCATCCGAACACTCGAAATAGAAGCACACATATCTAAAGCGAAACTTGAAAATAACGAAAGGGCTAGGACAAAATTGGAGAAGGACCTGGAAGATGCTCAGTCCCAGCTTGCTTTAGCACGGAGGGACGCTGAAAATTATAAGACTGAATTAGAGAATGCCAAGCAGCGCTTTCGTTCAGAACTGGACTCCAATAGCCAAGAGAAAATGGCCTTAAAGAAGGAGGTTGAAGATCTCAAAATGGCCAACATCGAGTTGAAAACAGCACAAGGCCATTTTGAAGCTGAGAAGGCTGCTTGGGAGGCAGAAAAAGCGAGTTTAAAAGAAAGTTTGGCTCTGGCTAAAGCAGAAAAGGTGATTTTGAATGACCAGGTCTCGGATGCGGAGAGAAGGGCAGCCCTCGCCGAAAAGAACGTTGAAAGTGCCATCGAATTGGCCACTGCTTCTAACAACAAGCTCCTCGAAAGAGAGAAGGAGGTCGAGGGGTTTGAAGAGATGATTTTCGATTTCCTTGGCCAGGTTCTCAAAACTCGCAACATCTCATGGATCCCGGATTACCATGTTACTTTGGCCAACTTATGGGATGCCATCGTGGAGGGTGAAAAACATAGATTGGGGGTCGAAGAAATCGATGAGGATGAACTGATGAAGAGCATCCTAAGAGACAATGAGCCTGAGGACCTGGCAGAGGGTCGTCGCTTAATCCTGGCGGAGATGGAAAAGGATAGGGCCCTGGCTAAGGGTAAAGGTAAAGTTGATGAGGGCTCGAGTTCAGCTGTGGAGCCCAAGACCTTCGGGGTTGAGGAATATCATCCCGATGATCCACTAATCCCTTTGGGTCTAACTCCCGTAGTTGTTGGAGCTCCCGTGACTATTCAAGAAGGAGGATCTACGGAAGGTATCTCCCTTCTTTCTCCACAATTTGTCAAAGCAATTGTGAATTGTCGTCGTTTGGTAGAACAACCAATTGAATTAGTAACATGTGCTCCTCGTAATACAGGTGGCGAGCCCGTCGACATGGGTGCTGAAAAAGAAAAGGAAGTGGAGAAGGAGGCTGTCTTGCCAGGTGCTGGTATTGATGTACCAAAGCAGGCCGAGGTCACAACAGCAGAAAAAAGCATCCCGGCACCTAGCACTGATGTACCCAAAGATGCTGAGACCATCGAAGCCTTGAAAGATATGGATGGTCGCCATGTAGATGACGAAGAAGACATTATCGGCGCCAAAAAGGCCGACGATGATGACGAGGAAACCCTGGCCAGCCGAAAAGCCAGACAGGAGAAAGAGTTGGCTTCGAAGAAGGTGGGAGATGAGGCTTTGGATGTAGTCCCTCTTGCAGAATTCGATCCCAAGACTGGGATGATTGTGAAGATTCAGCCCAAATCCATCAGCCGACAACTTCAGTTTGCAAACCCCGATGACTTCTCGGCTTCCCTCTCTGGTAGAAGTAAGAGAAAAGAGGTGGAAGAGGAGTCTTCAGGGGATTCGGATGTTCCCCTCATAGATAAAAGGAAGAGGAAGAAAGGGGATCCATCTGATGCCGACAAGGAGAGGCTGGAGAGGCAGAAGCAAGAGAAGAGGCCAAAGCGTAAATAGGATGCTTGTTGATATTTTGTCTTTAGGTTTTTCACTGGCCAGGAAATGTAATTGTGAGACTGGCCCTCACTTTCTTTTCTAGGTAATTTTTCACTTTGTTGGTTCGCAGTACATAAATAAAAGTTTATCTCTTTTTGCATCCTTACGTACCTGTATTCAAATAAACTTTCCATGTTTAGTTATAGGCCATCTAATAATAATTACAAATCAGTCAAACAACAGATAGCCAAAGGAAAATTTTCATGCTGCGTTGTTGTATTAAAGTTCAGTATATGTATATGAGCATATGTGCCCCCAATCAGTTGTTATCATAGCGCCTGATGGGGGTTTACTAAGAATCGGATAGCCTTGTCGGCAGGTTGCCCCCTATTTCTGAATATGGGGGACTTAGAAGATTTCATAGGATAATTGTTCTTGTGGCACTGAATTCCTGACACCTTTCTCAGTGCTTAATTATAGACTTCTTTGTACTCTCCTGACGGTTGTCAAGGTTAGAGTTTGAATTCAGTAGTTCAGTCGGTCCCCGATCCTTCAGCGGGGAAGGAGATCTTTCTCAGCGCTCAATCGGAGACGCTTTTATACTTTCTCTCTCTCTGGAGAGTTAGAGTTCGAGCTCAGCGATTCATTCGCTCCCCGATCCTTCAGCGGGGAAGGAGCTCTTTCTCAGCGCTCAATTGGAGACGCTTTTATACTCTCTCTCTCTCTGGAGAGTTAGAGTTCGAGCTCAGCGATTCATTCGCTCCCCGATCCTTCAGCGGGGAAGGAGCTCTTTCTCAGCGCTCAATCGGAGATGCTTTTATACTCTCTCTCTCTCTCTGGAGAGTTAGAGTCACGGATCAAGCGGTCTGCAATTATGTATGTTCATCAAACTCGTCCTAGGTGTATATTTTAATCCAAGCTCCGAGGATTGAAACCAGTCGGACAAGCAGTTGGAGCTCTTGCCAAGGCTTTGAGTTCCCCCAAACAGTCTACGGGAGGAACGGTTGGCAACAGACTTCGGGTACCTGCATTGTTCTTTTGATTTTCATAAAAATAAATAGGCAGATAAATAAAGATGCAATAAAGGTAAATGACACACAATATTTTATAGTGGTTCGGTCGAATCATGACCTACGTCCACTTTATAATCTTTTGCTTTAAAGAATCAGACTATTCTAGGCAAGTCATGCCTTGTACATGGTTTTCTAACAAAGCAAAAGAATTAATCTGAAACTTTCATGTTAAATATGGCCGTAAATGTTGGGCATTCCACACTCTGGGGATTTCCTTTCCATCTACGGTTGCTAGCTTGAAGGTTCCATTATCAAGCTTGCTCAGAATAGAGTACGGTCCTTCCCACTTCGCTCCCATATGAGTTGGGGGTGGAAAGACACGTTTCAGAACCAAGTCTCCGGGTTCCCAAGTTCGGGCTCGGACCTTTTTGTTGTAATATCGGGCGACCTGTTGTTTGCATCTCAGGGCACGCAGGTCTGCTTCATCCCTCTTTTCTTCGATCATATCCAGGGACTCGAGGAGCAATTCATTATTGGTCATTGGATCATAATAAGTCACCCGATGAGAAGGTACCTTTATCTCAACCGGGATGACTGCTTCCGTTCCAAAAGCAAGGGAGAACGGGGTATGTCCTGTTGCCGATTTATATGTTGTCCTGTAGGCCCATAGTGCTAAGGGCAATTCATCAGCCCACATGGCTCTGGCCCGCTTCATTCTTCTTTTCAGAATGGACTTAATTACCTTATTTGCCGCTTCGACTTGTCCGTTCGATTGCGAGTGCGCCACAGAGGTGTACCGATTCTCAATGTGGTATTTTTGGCAGAAGTTTCTGAATTCAGCGCTATCGAACTGAGTTCCGTTATCCGTTATTACAATCTTTGGAATTCCAAATCGACAGATGATGTTTCTTATGATAAAGTTGATCACTCGTTTGGTTGTGATTGTAGTTAGTGGTTCAGCCTCGACCCACTTAGTGAAATAATCTACGGCCACAATAGCGAACTTTGCTCCACCCCTTGCTATGGGGAGACTTCCAATGATATCAATTCCCCACATAGCGAAAGGCCATGGACTCATCATCGTTTTTAACTGATTTGGAGGTGCTCTAGGTATCTTTGAAAATCTCTGACACGCATCACACCGTCGTGCGTATCTTGCTGCATCCTTGTTTATGGTAGGCCAGAAATAACCATGCCGCAACACCTTTTTTGCCAAAGTTTGCCCTCCGGTGTGGTCGCCACATTCGCCTTCGTGGACTTCTTGCAGAACACGTTTGATGTCATCGTGGGCTACACACCGAAGGAGGGGCATTGAAAACCCTTGTCTGTAAAGAACTCCGCCTTGCATAACGTATCGGGCGGCTTTACGAATTACTTTACGCCTCTCGCTTTTCTTGGTCGGAAGTGTTCCATCTATCAGGAAATTCTTTAGAGGGGTCATCCAGGACTCCCTTTCTGGTTCCGTCTCTAGTACCAAGTCGATTTCCATTTGATCTATGCTAGGGGACCGAAGTATTTCAACGGGGGCTAGTCCACTCACTTCAGGATCGTCGGAACTAGCCATCTTTGCCAACTTGTCTGCCTGCTGATTCTCTGACCGCGGAATATGAGATATGTTGTAGTGATCAAAATCGTTCAGCAATTCTTTCACTTTCTTTAAGTATAAAATCAATCTTGCACTTTTAGCTTGGAATTTTCCAGTGACTTGGTTCACAACTAATTTGGAATCGCAGAAGATGTTCAGCTTTGTGACTTCTAGTTCCTTTGCAATCTTTAATCCAGCTATCAGAGCTTCATATTCAGAATCGTTGTTAGTGGCATGAAACTCCATTCGGATTGCATAGGTTATCAATCGTTTCTCGGGGGTTTCAAGCACTATTCCAGCGCCGGATCTTTCGTCATTCCTAGCGCCATCAGTATACAATCTCCAGGCAGAGGGATCGAAAAGTAATTTTGAAGGATCAACTTCTTCATTTGCTATATCTTCCTCAGGGACAGTGAACTCTGCTATGAAGTCGGCTATCACTTGCCCCCGAATTGACCGTCTGGGCTGAAAGTTCAAATCAAATTGACTTAGCTCAATATTCCATTTGAGTAACCTTCCAGATGCCTCTGGTCTCTGTAGAACTTGCTTGAGTGGATGATCGGTGTATATGGTGATAGGATGTGCCTGAAAATAATGCCGAAGTTTTCTAGAGGCGATCAGTAAACTATACGCCAACTTCTCTATCCGTGGATAATTACACTCTGCTGCTGTCAATTTTTTGCTCACATAATACACAGGTCTTTGGACCTTATCCTCTTCCCTTACCAATGCTGAGCTGATCGCATGGGATGACACTGCCAAATACACGAATAAATCCTCGTGGTCTATTGGCTTAGATAAAATCGGAGGTTTCTCCAAGTGCCTGAGCAAATTCTGAAACGCTTCTACGCAGTCGGGTGTCCATTTGAAGTGGCGTTTTCCTCGCTTTATTAATTCGAAGAATGGGATGCACTTATCCGTAGCCCTGGAGATAAATCTGCTCAATGCGGCCACTTTTCCGGCAAGGCTTTGCACATCCCTAATTTTCCTAGGTTCCTGAATGTCTCTGATTGCCGCGATCTGATCAGGATTAATCTCAATACCGCGGGAACTGACAATGAATCCCAAGAATTTTCCAGAAGCAACACCGAACGAACATTTGGTTGGGTTGAGTTTCATTCCGTACTTTCGAAGAATGCCGAACATCTCTGCCAAGTCAGTAGTGTGTTGAGAAGATTGCCTGGACTTAACCAACATATCGTTGACGTATACTTCCATTGTTTTCCCGATCTGGTTATAAAACATCCTGTTGACCAAACGTTGATATGTAGCGCCTGCGTTCTTCAAACCAAAGGGCATCACCACATAACAATATAATCCCAGATCCGTGATAAAACTAGTGTGCTCTTGATCTGGAACATGCATCGGAATCTGGTTGTATCCTGAATAAGCATCCATAAATGAGAGAAGCTCGTGACCTGCCGTCGAGTCTACCAACTGGTCAATCCGAGGTAACGGGAACTATCTTTTGGACAGGCTTTGTTCAAATCCGAGAAGTCGATACACGTTCGCCACTTCCCGTTGGCCTTCTTTACCAGGACTGGATTCGAAATCCAGTCTGGGTAGGTCGAGTCTCTGATAAATCCATTACTCTTTAGCTTTCCAACTTCTTCTTTCAAGGCAGCAGACCTCTTTGGGCCCAGCGTTCGCCTTTTTTGCTTTACTGGAGGATGTTTAGGGTCAATGCTCAAGGAATGGCTCATGATTGATGGGGATATCCCACACATGTCCGCGTGGGTCCAAGCAAATACATCCAAATTGTTTTTTAAGAAATCCGTCAATTCTTTAGCAAGATTCGGACTTAACTGGGATCCAATCTTAAGGACCTTCTCCGGGTCACTGTCATCGATTGGTACATCCACAGTTGTCTCGTTGGGAGTCGCCATTCTGCCCCCGGGTTCTTGATCCTCTCTGGGATCTATATCCTCGGGCATCTCTCTGGGCGTCTCTCCAACGACTATCCTCTTTGGTTGCTATAAGGTCTCCGCCCCCGAAGGGGGAGAGGTGCCTTTAGTTTCAATATCCCCTCCATTACGAAGTAACTTTAGTTCGGCAACATAACACGCTCGCGCAGCAACTTGATCCCCTCTGACGATACCAATGCCAGCTTCTGTGGGGAATTTCAATAACAAGCACCAGGGGGCTATACAGGCTCTGAACTTTGCGAGGGCCGGTCGACCCAAGAAGGCATTGTAGGGCGATTCAACATCCAAAACCACAAAGGGAAGGATTCTCACTCTCTGGCGTTCTCCTTCCCCAAGTGTAACTGGTAACTCTACATAACCCATTGGAGCGGTGGATGCTCCGTTGAATCCACGGATCCATCCTTGGCAGGGCTTCAAGTCTTTTATTTCGAGATTCATCTGGTCAAAGGTCTTTTTGAATAGAATATTGATGGAACTCCCGTTGTCCACTAGAACCTTATGAACAGTGGCTGGTCCAATGGGTACTGTAATTACAAGTGGATCTTCAGTTGGAGCATGGACTCCAATGCTTTCTCGCTCTCGGAAGACGACATCGTCGGTCATCATCTTTTGCTGCTTCACCGGGATACTGTCCTCAGGGTTGCTACACTCCCCTACCTCGAGGTGTTGTTTGGCTGCATTGACGTATTGATCCAATGCTTTGGAACTGTGCCCAGCGAGATAAAGTCCTCCGATCACGGTATTGATAACAATATTCTTTCCTTTTTGCTGAGCAGTCGGCCTAGCAGCAAGTTGATTTTGGTTCTGATTCGGGGCCTGCACTGCTTGCCCCCTGTCCCTGGGCGTTACTCTGTATTCATCTAACTTTCCTTCTCGAAGCAGCCTTTCGACTACATCCCTTAGGTGACGACATTCATTCGTCGAATGGCCGTGAATCTGATGAAAGAGACAAAACTTCCCTGTTTCACGCTCTTTCTCTGTCGACTCTCTGGGAGGTGGCCTCTTATTCTGGAGGACTTCGTACGCATCCATGAAGATATTTTCCAGAGTATCACTTATTGGTGTATAACTTTCAAAGGCCCTGGGACGAGTCCTTCTCTGGGAGTCGTTCCCTCGGTTCCTCTTCCGGTTGTTGCCGTTACCATTATTGTTGTTACCTGGCTGACGACCACCCTGATTCTGATTTCCGACGTTAACTTCAACTTTCCCCGAGCTGTCTCCCGTCTGTTTGATGGCGACATTGCTCTGAATTTCCTCCTTATCAGTTGTTTTAGCCTTTCAGTTAGCATATACCTCTTCCCGGCGTAAATGTACGTTGGCTTTCTCGTAGAATAACTCTCTAGTGTGGGGCGGTTTGCCTGCCAGGTACCTCCCGAATTCAGTGTCCTTATCTACTCCGTCAATCAGTGCTGCGACAACGGTCGGTTCATGGGGATCTTTAACCTCAGTAGCGGCCAAATTGAAACGATCCAGGTACACCTTTAAACTCTCGCCTGGTCGCTGCTTGACAAGGAACAAATCGATCACACTTTTTGTCTTCTGTGCGTAGATACGGAATTGTTCCACGAACTTCTCACTCAGCTCCCTGAAGCTAGAAATCGATCTCGCCGGCAAGCGAGTAAACCATAACAAATCCACGTCCTCCAGGAATATGGGAAACGCTTTGCACTTAACAGCGTCAGAGGCTGCGGCAGCGGTCATTGACCAAGAGTATCTCATCAGGTGCTGGACAGATCAGATCTTCCCGCATATCGGTTCATTTGTGGCATGTTGAAACGCCTTGGAAAAGTCGCATCCAAAATATCATCAGTGAAAGGGGTGTGACTGCGGTCGATCCCCCAATCTTCATTCCGTTGTCCACGGCTATCTGCCAGAATCTGGTGGACCATGGCTGCAACATTTGCACTGGTCAAAGGAGGTTCAGGGTCAGTGCCTCTGGCTCGGCGGGGTTCTCTGATCTCTCTTCGGGGAGCAGTCACAAAATCCGGGGCTCGGATAGGGCTTCGTTGCCCCCTATTATCATGAGTATGCGTGCGGCGACGAGGTTGAGGTAGTCTGTTACGTACGGGACTGTCCACATCCCGAGCCCTGGGAGCTGCAGCTTGATCGTTCACATTACGGTTTGAGGGCCCCGCCCCCAGCGCTTCTTCTTCCTGTGATGGGAGGGTTCCGAACCGAAGTTGTTCTATGTTTTCGGCTCTCTCATACGGTCGTCGTGGAGGTCTCGGTGATTCCTCAGACGAAGAAGAATATCCTGGAGTGAGTGGACGAACCGGCGGTGTTCTTTGTCTTGCGAGTTCGTCAAGCCTTCTATCCATAGCCGTCAAATTTTGCCGCAGGATGGAACTTTCCTGCCTTTGGACAGCCAACTCATCAAACAATCTATCCCACATTTCGGCGAAGCGAGAGAGATCCCCCTCAGTGACAGGAGCAGCAGGATCATATTGGTCATCATCACTCTCTCTTATGCGTAAAGAGCTCGAACCGGGTCGAGCAGAGGTGCCAGGACGATAGGAGCGGGTCATAAGTTCCTTTCCAGGTCGAGTTGTAGTCTGATCATCAATTCGGATAGCTACGGTTCGTGGATGGCGACTCGCTGCGCCCCCCTGAGGTCGACTCGTGGTCGTGGTACGCGGAGGCTGCGAGGCGTTACCTCGGGATCGAGTAACAACCCCTTCAGCGGCCTGGATCGTCTCGTTCTCATCGACTCGGAGCATGGTGTCTTCATCGGATCGGTTCGCCCCCTGCGCTCCGCGATCCAGAGTTTCTTCATTGCCCAGCTCGTGCACACTCTCTTCAATCGTTTCGTTGGTCTGTGAAGCTCGCACTTCCTTAGATCTTTTTCCAGCCATGATATCTGAATTGCTGGAATCTTCAAAGAACTGAATAGTGAAACCTTAGGACTGAGCTCTCAATGAAAGCACCAAAATGTTAGATCAAAATTTGGACCTAACACCCAAATTGTTCTGAATGTTATAGAGTTTCAAATGAAGAACGAGGAAAAAGAAAATAACACACAGAATTTATAGTGGTTCGGCGTTAACGAGCCTACGTCCACTTTATATATTATTGATTATGCTTTGAAAGCTAATACAACAAGGATTTCTCTCTATACTTTCGTACTTTGACAATAATGGCGAATTCTGTACTCAATATTGCCAAAAGATCCCAAAAAATGCCAAGCTCCGGGCTATTTATAGCTGATTTTGTCAGGCGGGTCGTGGTAACACGTGGCACGAATCTCGAGAACATCGGATCGCATCGCCACCGTTGAGGAAATAGTCAAATTAGCCGTTGTGGACAGGTGTCGCGATCTGCTTGAAAATCGGATCGTGCAGATGGGGAGAATCGGTCCAAGTGACGGTTAGGGACACGTGTCGCCAGATCCGTGCGATTCGGATCGCTGAAGACTAGCTCGCGCTTGAACGGGTCAGAGGGTTCGCCATGCACCAGGGGATCGGATCGGTTCACTCTGGGCAACAATATAAGTTTGGATCGGATCGCCTGGATGCGTCGTCGTTGATGAGATGTGGGCGATCCGTCGAGACGCGATCCTCCGTGGGCGATCCGTCGAGACGCGATCCTCCGTGGGTGAGTCGATAGAGTGCGATCCGTTCCTTCATATTCTTGGAGAATGTGGTTTCATGCTTTCCTCTTACGAATGATCCTGGGTGGCTTGGTCAAAAAGCGAGCCAACATGCGTTCGTTGTCACGATCACAACGGGTTTGAAATCATCGAATTCCGACCTCGTATAAAGAAAATATGGACTTTAATACATTTGATTACAAAATTGAATTAATTATAATTAGTTAATTAAATTAATTACACTGTTAACCCAATCCCTCCCTCCTCCCCTTCCTGTTCAATTTTCTTTAGGCCGGTTAATTTCTGGAAACCTCGTCACCTAGGGCTGCTTCATGCTGCCGCCTAGAGCCTCGCGCCGCCGATCAACCACTGCCATGGCCTCCACCAATGCGATCCGCGCCTCCGCTACCCTCCTTTGGCCAACTTGAACCCCTAGGCTGCCTTGAATTCCCGTTCGAACGGTTGGAGTTTGAGCAGCAAAATCTCTCGAAACACGAAGTGAAAATCGATCATCACCGTATGGTTTTGAAGCTCTCAGAAAATACTTCCATTTTCGATTTATAATGAGGATCTAATTCTCTATATTTTGGGAGAGATTAAGGAGGGAAATCAGGGCAAAACCGGTCGTTCAGAACGTGATGGAGGCGCTGTGTTATGTTGGGGGGTTAGGGTTTAGGGATGGCTTATATAGTCTTTTATATAAATATTCAAATATTATTTAATTCCATAAATATTTGTTTATCAATTCAAACTCCAAATCGAACCCAATGACTGTCGCCCCGAGCCAAATACCCTCATTTCGGACACAATGGGATATGTTTCCTAAGCCAATTTGACTGTTTCGATCAGTTTTTGTCAAAATTAAAATATAAATCAACATATATTGAATTCAAACGTACATTTTAATTTATCGGGGGCACATACTAACTCCAAAAATTAAAGAAAAATAGATCTAGCAATGTTTTGACAATACGGTCCTAACAAAACTAATTTCATCGAATTTGGAGACCGTTTGAAAAATGGCCTTTTGAACTGGTTAATTAAATTTAAACTGAAATTCAAAACACGTTTAAATTTACTACGCTCATATATTAATTCCAAAATTATGAAATTTGGAACTTGAAAATAATTTGACATTCCAGATCCAACAAAAGTGATTTCGTTGAAAATGGAGGTCGTTTGCTAAATGGCTATTTTAAGGGCTATATATAATATTAATATATATGTAAATTCCATAGCGACTATTTTGAATTTTAAACTGGACATAACTTTCAATTTATATTATGAAATCTGAATTTTTCACATTCATTAGAAAGATATTATTAAACAAATTCAAATATTTCTTGTTTTACTGAAATCCGATTTATATTGAATTCTGTACATTCATTTGAAATTTAAAATTGACTTTTCAAACTACCGCGCCATTTCAGGCTCGTTTTATAATTAAGATAAATTTATTCGTTCTAACTTCAATTTAAATAAATTTTTAGTCATTATTATTTAAAATACATCATTTTAAATATTCAAAACCCATTAAAATTGCTAAAATAAAAATTTTAAATTGGTTCCGAAATATTGGGTTGTTACAAGATCCTTACGGCATGATTTTTTTCTAACTCAATTTGATTAAAGCAATTTAAGTAAGTTTTATTCAAAATTAAATGTAATCTTTGTTAGATATTTAATTTTGAATTCAAATTTGAATCTGAGATTCCGTATAAATGATTTTTAAAGTGATTATAAAATGACCACGGTGTAGAAAATGTAAACGTTTGGTTGTTAAAGAGACCAGGATCGGCTATTGTCATACTCTCTGTCAATACTGAAAACCAATTTAACAACTGCGTACGTGGTGGAGAATTCAGAATGAAGTAGGTTGGCTTGGAGAACGCTACTGGATTTGAAGAAAGAGAACGATGATGGATGTCCTTGACCTTCGAGTCATTATTAAAATGACTAAAACAGGGGGACCAAGTGGGGTTAGCTACCTCCATCGGCAACATTCTTCTTTTATTACTATAGTCCCTCGGTTGATTTGATTTGAAAGATGCGCATCCTTGATATTTGAGTGTGGTTTCGAGGTGGGCAATAGTCGTGGCTATGCGTTATCACCACTCCGGGCGTGCAACTAGTAGATTTCTACTCTGGGCATTCCTAATGTGCCTTGTCACATTATCCTAATCGATCCACTACAAGGATAGCTGTAAATAGCTGCAGATTTTTAGCAGCGGAAATTTTTGTCGTAGATTAGCGACGGATTTCGTGGAAGCTGCAAGGGACATTATTTAGAATTTTATATTCCATTTTGTTTTAAATTAATACCATCGAATTTTGTTTTCCTTCGCTAGACCATAGAAATTTACAGTAATTTGCCATCATCTTTTTTTCATCGCTAAATTCCGTTGCAAATAGAGGCAGTTTACCATCTGGTCTATTTTGAAACTATTTTGCAGCAGGTTTTCAAGGGATTTGCAAGGCATTGACATGTTTATTCTTCATAAAATATTTTAATGTAATGTTTTTACCAAGTAATTGATAAGTAAAAATAATATTTACATAATTAATGTTAATAATAATATACTATTTACGAAAAATAAATAATTACTATTTATAGTAAATATTAATATTCAAAGTTAGTTTATAATTAAAAGTAATAATTAATTTTTAATCTGGTTATTATTAAAAAGTTATATTGTTTTTAATATTTAACAAATTTTTATAGTTGTGATGAAACGACCCAAACTCGCCCTTACGGGAAAGCACAGATTGAGTTGAGAACACGATGAATCAGAACGCAAACAGAAGAACATTTCATTATTGTTACAACAATTACATCAGAGTACAAGAATATAACAGAGTATAAATAAATAATATACATAAGAAAAATATCAGAGATTAAAATATATTACATAGCCGCGAAAAAATAATACATAACACAACTAGAAGAAATACACGAATATAGAGCTTTCCAGATATAGCTCCAGCTGTAAATCAGGATCCTGTGAATATAATATCTGCAAAACCAAAACTACTAGCTGCCCGTGTGGAAAATAGGGGCACCCAGAGTTTAGATTAAAACAATAAACTCCAGGCCAGTCATGGGACTGGTGTGAGAACTAAAACAGTTATTTAAAACTTTACTTTAAAACTAGAGTAAATCAAAGGACCACGCTATATAACACGGAACGAGTTTTCTTCCAAGAATACCAGTGCATAAACAGTTATAAACAGCGCAATGCTTTTCGAAAAATGAAGCTATTATAAGACTCATATCCCATCACACAATGCAATGCAGGCCGGAGGATAGAGTTTTCCCTTGTAATATCCAAACAAGCTTGGTACATTTAAAACAAATCATTTGATACTATTATAAGTGCATAGTGTATAAAACTACTTCAAATATAAATGTATCAATCATAGATTACATGGGTACCATATATCATGTCGCCATACTAATGAGTCGAGGCAAGGGATGTACTCCTCGCCGGCTTCGAGATACTCTAGCAAATGCCGTAGGTTTCCCCGCAGTGAACCCTTGGATCCTCCAAGGCCGGTCCACACTTACGTGAGTGTATTGGCAATTCATGAACACACGTTTCCCGGTCCTATAGGACCTATCCATTGGCTCTGCAGTAACCGATATATCCGAGGCGCCTCGCTATCCATCATCCCCATAGGTAAAAATATAATAAATGTCTGGGCTCCATACCATGACACCACCCATAGCTAGAAGGAAACATCGTGCACTCCTTGGGTCCCTTATCCCGTTTTTGACTCATACTGAGGTGTCAGGCTCGCGAATTAACGCTATACACAAAGCTATGCTATTTAAAGTCGTTCTTTGATCATCAACCACAAGACTCTGCTTTTCAATAGAAGCCTTAATCATTTGCGTCTCAGCATGCCACACTGACATTCCACGCCATGCGAGTGATGTCTATCGATATATAACCTCTAAGCTCGTACGTCTTAGAGAAGGGTGTTAAGCAAGAGAATAAATTCTCCGCCACCAAACAGATATATTTTTAATAGAGATCAATCAACATAGAACAAAATCCAATCTCAGACACACATCCATTTACTAGTTCGTTCTGGGCCTAAACGAAATCGGAGGCACCTTATTCCTCGTCCCATATGTCCAATACAAGAGAGAGGTCCTCGCATATCCAGTCGATCTCTAAGTACGTCTGGACGATCACCACTTATTACATTGTCTTGAGTGTACGGCCCAATCAAGACATCAGTAATCATCCAAACGATGCGAAGACCTCCGGTCTTCAACCATCGTCGACTTATCGTCGAATCAGTTATTCAGAATGGGTATAAACCCGACCTTTCCGAATAACTCGCTTATATTATTAACAAGTGCTGCACAAACACAACATACGTTTCATTCCAATTCAAAATAATCTTTTATTCAAATATTCACATCATTAGGGAAAGGTTCCCATTAATTTTATCAGATATAAATTCTTTTAAATTTATACTTAAATCTTCCTTTGGATCTTAATTCAAACCAAATTAAGGTTTATCCAAACTAGTCGGGATTAGCGCACCTTACCGAAGTAATCATTTGTTTTATTTCCCAATCCAACCTATTCATCCCATGAAGAAAAACTGGTAATACTCCGTATCTAACACCACAGTGTTGTCGGTAAAATTAATTACCATTTCACGTTCAAATCTTATTAAAGATTTACTATTGCTTGGAGCAAAACTGGTGAACTCGATTTTTGATCGTTTCCCAAATTTGACAATTCAAATTATCACATTCACATTTCAATCTAATTAAAGATTCATTAAAACTCCACTTAGTTTTAATCTTCCCAAAAATCAATATGAATGATTATTTAACTTTGTGAAATCAAACATGCCGCATCGACAATCTAAACTACACCATTGATTTCTGCCGATATATAACATCTAAGCTCGTACGTCTTAGAGAAGGGTGTTAAGCAAGAGAATAAATTCTTTGCCACCAAACAAATATATATTTAGCAGAGATCAACAATACAGTTCAAAATACAATGTTAGACATGAAATCCTGTCTTTAACTGGGCTAAAGAACCAACGTCATTTAAAACATAGTTCATGATAAACCCAAAATCACATTCCATTAATTATGGAATCCTCACGCAAAAACAAATCAATATATAATAGATATCAATATCCGTATCCGACTAATAATATAAATGGAATAACAACAAAGCCTTTTAAATTCCATATATATTAACAATCTTCCTCCACAGTAGCTCACTTCGATTATTATCAAATCGAATCCCATTCCATTCCAATTTATTTTATTAAATTGGAAAACGTTACTTTGGAAAATTCCCTTAAATCTTAGTATAAAGATTTATAAATTCCAAATTTTAACTTCACTGTTAATTGGGTTAAAGAACAAGTGTTATTTAAAACATCGTTCACGATAAACCCAAAAATCCAATTCTTTATTCAATTCCAATTAAATATTAGTTAATTGGTAAACTTCTTTAAATCTTAATTAAAATATTATACTTTTCTCAACTGGGTTTAAGAACAGTGTTACTGAAGACACCATTCACAACAAACCCAAAATCCCATTGGATATTAAATACAAGGCTCTGAGTAGAAATTATATCGGCTTATATTCAATATCAAACTCTGAATTTAACAAATATCGTATTGGAAATAACGATATAAATATATCTTCCAAATTTCCATAACAATATCTGTATAATCACGGAATCCAATATCGAAATATTCCAAAGATTATTTCCATTCCAAGTACATTCCAATTTGTTAGTTGGAAATTTCTGGTTATATTAAAACCATTCACAAATCCAATTTATTTTATTTAAAAATTATTGGATTTCAAATCGAGTTAATAACTAGTTCATTTTGATAAAAATATATTTTTATCTTTACAAATGTGGAATTTTTCATCCAAATTCTTTCCAAATCATTTATTATGATTTTACACAAATTAGTAATATTTTTAATAATTTTATTATGGCACTTTTAGTCGATTTCCATAAACGGTCGTCGAACTGCACTTACAACGACCTTTTCCAAATTTGATTTGGACATAATTCCAAATCCAACCATTAGATTTCAAATCTCTTATATTCGTTGGAATGCTCTTTTCGATACGAACCCAAAAGGTTTCGGTTTTAGGAGAATCCGACGATCGGACCTCCCATAGTATCAATTCGAAGTCAATGGTCGAAATTCGCGAATGGTCGCAGCGCGACGCGTTCTATTTAGGCCATTAAATAAATAAATATATATACATACATATATAATATATTATATATATTTCATCGATTTACATTTAAATCGTATTTTATAAATTCGTTTATAAATTCGTTTTAAAACGATTCCCACCTTCATTTAAATTCTAAATCAAAATGGAATACTCCTTATCATTATAATATTTAAATGATAATATTTTCAAAATATCTGATTTTGAAATCATTTCTTTTTCAATATTCATTATAAAAATGAATAAAATCGATATAAATATCGTTCGCGTCAAAATGGCGCATATCTAATCAATATGGCTTCACACATTTCAATATTTTCGTGTCCATCCAAAATCGGACATCAAATTCACATTTTAATCCTTTACTGAATATTATTTTAAAATATTCGTTATTTTAAAATATTCGTTATTCCTAAATTGGAATCAGACCCAATCAATTACCATATAATTTTATTTATATGGATTTCATACCACACATGTATATAACCACAATCAAAACCAATCAACCATCATCCAGAGTGCATCAGACAATTGCATAAGCATTAAATATAAATAATTAACGCTTATGGCAATCTGTCAACCAATCGATTAACATACAGCTAAACAATTGGGATTAGTGTACGTCAAATATCATCCCAATACCCATGTGGGGTTTCAACCATCAAATAATTATTATTATTTGTGCACTTGGGCGACGTGTAAAAATTATCGTCCCAATAGATATCACAAAAATAGGCAAGCATAAACAAGTCGTCTGACTTGTAAATGGATGTGTAACCTTACTTTTAATTATCCAATAAATATATAGAATTTTATAACTTTGCTTATAAAATTCTATACAACGCCTAAATAATTTTATTCATCGCCGTTATAAACTAAAAATAATATTTTTAACGAACTAGTATTTATTCCATAACCTAGCCATTTTATATATCTTATATATATGTTATAAAAATAATATTTTAACTAGCTATTAATTTTTCTAACACATTTTAGAAAATTTCAACAGCATAATGGTGCGATATTAAAATCAGAATAAGGTCTAGCCTTATCCCTCGCCTAATACTGGCTCGTGTCATACACAAACCATCAATCCAATCAATCATACCACAGTACAGTCAATTTCACAACCATAATCAAATCACACAGAACATCCAAACAAATAAATAAATACTCAACCACCTCAATGCCATTTACGACGCCATAAGTGGCTATTCGCAGAGTATGAAATTCATGTGTCGATAATATCCATACATCGCTTTCAATTTATGTGATTGTGCGAATTCGAGTGTTGAACTCCATATAATTCAAATGAAAATCTATACTGGAAATTTTTATTTATTTACAGTTATAAAATACATTAACTAACTGTACAAAATTTTAGAGAGAAGGAGTTCATACCTTTGGTTTTCACTCCACCTTGCTTTAATTTAACGGTTTAGATTTGGATTTGTCCCAGTGCGTAGTGTTCTTCACCTCGATTCCAACGCAATCTGTTTTACGCGATTTATATTAAAAATCATATTTTTAGAACGCTACATATATTTTAAAAATCACATTTTTATAACAATGCTATATATATAAATCAGATTTTTATTCATTGTTATATGTATTAAAAATTTCATTTTTAAACCGCTTTACATATATTAAAAATCCTATTTTTATTCTATGCTAACATATATAAAAATCAGAACTTTATAATGTTATTATATATATAAATCATATTTTTATTATGCTACTATGTATTTAAAAATCATATTTTTATTTTGCTACTATATATATAAAAATCATAATTTTATTATGCTACTATATATATAAAAATCATATTTTTATTATGCTACTATATATATAAAATCTGAAAATAAATCCATGTTATTTATTTTCAAAAAAAAATCACAATCCATTCTTTTAAAACAAAGTTATAAATAAAAATCAAATTTTTATTTAGTGCTATATATACTAAAGATCAGATTTTTGAAACAAGGTATTTATATTTAAAACTGAAATTAAAATCAATACTATAAAAACTCACTGTTTTCGGGTTTGGTGGTCGGAGGAGAGGTCGGCGTGGGACCTACAGGTGGTGGCGGTGGTGGAGGGCGGCGGTAGGCAATGGTGGACGGAGGCGGTGGCGGTCTCGAGCTAGGGCTTGGGGATTTTACGGTTAGGGGCTTCAATCAGGGGGAGGAGGAAGGGAAGGTGGCGGCGATGGTGGCAGGGTGCGGCGGCGCGGCGATGGGGCACCTCCGTCGACGGGCGGCGGTGGACAAGGGGGAGTGCTGACGGATTTCATAGGTGCGGGTTTTTATTTTTTATTTTCTCTTTATAATTTTGAACGGTAAAGGGAGAGGAAGAGAAAAGGGTCGACCAAGGTATATCAATATATATATATATGTATATATTTAATTTTAAATTTAAATTTAAAAAGTTACTTTTTTTATAAGAACTCCAAATCAAGCCCGACGACTGTCGCTTTTAGCTAATTGCCCCCATTCCGGACACAATGGGATACGTCCGGTAAGCCAATTCGATTGTTGCGACCAGTTATCATCAAAATTAAAATATAAATTAATATAACGTTCAAAATTGATTTCAACGTACATTTTAATTTACCGGGGCCACATACTGACTCCAAAAATCGCAGAAAAATAAATCTAGCAATGTTTTGATGATACGGTCCTAACAAAACTAATTTCGTCGAATTTGGAGATGGATTGAAAAATGGCCATTTTCCAATCGATTAAATTTAAACTGAAATTACCAAACACGTTTAAATTCACCAAGCTCACATTTTGATTCCAAAAATTATGTAAATTAGAATCTAGCAATAATTTGACATTTTAGATCCAACAAAATTGGTTTTGTCGTAAATGGAGGTCGTTTGAAAAATGGCTATTTTCAAGGGATGTATATTATATAAAATATAAATAAATTCCATAGCGACTATTTTAAATTTTAAATTTGACATAACTTTTTATTCCCGTTATGAAATCTGGATTTTTCACTTTCGTTAGAAAGATATAATTAAACAGATTCATATATTTCTTGTTTTACTGAAATCCGATTTATTTTGAATTCTGTACATTCAATTGAAATTTAAAATCAAATTTTCAAACTACCACGCCATTTTAGGCTCGTTATATAATTAAAATTAATTTATACATTTTAACTTTGATTAAAATAAATTTTAAATCGTTATTATTTAAAATAAATCATTTTAAATACTAAAAATCCATTAAAATAGCTAAATTAAAATTTTAAATTGGTTTTGAAAATCCGGGTTGTTACATGTTAATTAATAATTAGTAATTAATAGTTATTATTTATTAATTAAATTTCATAATTAATGGATATAAATAATATTAATTGATTAATATTATTATTTAGTAATAATTTTTAACAATAATTATTTATTTAATAAATAATATTTAATAATTAAGAAGCAATATTCGATACTTAATAGTTAATAATTTATTAATAAAAATTATAATAAATTAGTGGATATTGATTAATTTTAAATGTGAAATAATCTGTACTAATTATAATTAACTAGTAAGCATATTACAATAAATAACCGGTAATTGATTAATAACTACAATTAATTAGTAATTAATATTTAATAATTTTTTCTATTAATTTATTTACAATTCGAATGTAAAAGAGGTACTTTTGTGAATTAATTAATCGTTTGTTATTAGTAATCGTTAATATTAATATTTGAACTTGTTTTAAATATTTTCATCTGTATATTAAATTATTACTTAAGTTGACAAAAAAATAGAAACTAATATTTATATTTAATTCAATATTTAAGTTGATATAATATTATAAACGAATGGTGTTACAGTTTAGCAAAAATTAAATACAATAGAAAATAAGATAGTTCGAAATGTTTAACAATGTTACATCTCCTTTTATATTTGAATAAATATTTAAATATGGTAATCTCCATGAAAAAGTGTTCAGCTCAGGTTACCAGTATTCCAAATTATGAGCTTTATATTGAGTCGATAGTGTTCAAAACTCATAAAACTTAAGTCACACGAAACATGTTTTGGCTCCACGCGTTAAAATTTTGGCTCCAAATGTTAAATCTTAACTGGCCCCAAAATCTACAATTTATCAAAAAAATTCACTGTAACGCTCTTCAAAACCAAATCACTAAATTCATATCCAAAGCCATCGCATAATTCCAAGATCCAATTCAATAGCTTATTCCCTAAAATTGAACTCGATCTCAAAGAGAAACCTTCCTACTCTCAGGAGATGGTATGCGAACTTGAATCGGAGATGGAAACAGAAATGATGTCTGCCATGGATGTCTCGTGCCTCCGAGATACTTCTTGTTTTGCGTGGCTCGCTGGAGGTGAGCTTTGTTGATTCTGGAAACATGTTGTTGAGAGCAATTCTACAGAAGGGGGACCAGTTTGTTTATTTTTCTTCAATTTTTTTACAATTCACGCAACTTACAGTTCTGGAGAAGGGGTTCGAGAGGTCAATGTTTCCTCATAGGGTGCATAAACAATTCGGTATGTGATTTTTCGTGTAAGGCATACTTAATTTCGTCTTGTTATTCTTTAGAATGATTTTTCTGTACTGATTTTGAAGTGATCCTAGTTCTTACTGTGTGGAATTCATGTGGTTCCTGGTTGAATTCAAAAGAAAATCATTTAAACATCTAATCATTTGATTATTATATGTTTTAGGATATTAAGTAGAAATAGTTTGTTGCATTTGATATTTTAGTGCATTGTTCAATAATAGACTAATTATTGTGTGAATTTTATGTATGGAGATGCATCATTAAATGAATTATCATATTGTTTCATACTTTTACTAGGATTCTAGGCACATAACTGTTGATTGTTAAGGTCTCCCCCGTGAATGGTTTTGACAGAAGACATTGATTTGTGTCCTTAATGTTTGAATCCTTGGTTTTTAGAAAACACCACCCATCAGTCTTCACATTTTCAAGTAAAGTATTATTTTTTGGTATCTTAGGTTTCACCAATAACTATTGTCTTGTTTAGCAAATTTTTTTGTTTGAAAGACAAGTGGAACTTTATTATTTACGCAACCAAGAATTACATGAGTTTATTCCAAGGTAACTTTAAAAAAAACTAAGCAATATGAACATAAAACAAAACTGCATTTATAATGCTAGTAATTTCGGCATCGAATATTCCACTTGGTTGCCTTTAGTCTTTCCTATATCTATTAGTATTATATTTCAGCTATGATGATTGTGTTTATCTGGGTTAATAAATATAAACTGATTCTAATAAACGCGTCGTAATGAAGCCATACCATTGCTTTATACTAATGAAACCATAGTAGCAACTAAAATAGAGTGATGTTTCTTTTTGGTAATCGTAGATATTCAGGCTACATGCTTACTTCGGAAAAAATATCAAGCAGGCAGTGAACTTTTCTATTAACAGAATGCCACTCATGCTTGCTGGCTAAATAGCCAATGATTTTGGCTTGTAGTTTGAGGAAGATCAGGATGCCGAGGTGTCTTGCAATATATATATATATATATATATATATTAGTGAAGAAGGAATTGGTTAAGAAGAATTCTGTAAAGCTATGTTTGATTCGCAGCAAGGTTTTTTGTATAAATATAAACTAGCTTTTGTTTCTTGAACATGAATATTTGACTTTAAGTACAATCATGCATATGATGTTCGCAATTATTTTGTCATTTGGTCTTCGAAACATTTTTGAAGCTTTTTTGAAGAAATATTGCAATTTGCAACCATTAACCATTTGAAAATTTAACAAAATCTTGATCCTGGTTAATGTCGATCAGTGTAGTTTCATTATCTTGAATTATTTGGTTGGGCTCTTGTGACAATGGCTAACTTCACCACACTAATATTGTTTGTAAATAAAAAGGGAAAACTATTACTATTTCATTATTGTTAGTAACCAATGAGTGATAATACCGCTTAGTTGCTAAAGCAATGATCAACAATGGTTAATTTACTAATAGATAAGATCTCTATTTTACATGTTTACAGTGTACCTTTAACACCTCGTAATTTTAAATATTAAAATTAACATATTTAAGAACACTTAATTTTTAGGAGAAGAATTAAGGGAAATGGGTTACGCCATTGCGTTCATCTTGGAATTCTGCTTGGAATAAAGTCCATGTTTTCGTAAATCGGACTTCGTATGAGGAAGTTATGGCCTTTTGAAGTTTCAGGAATTTAAATAAATTAAAACAGCTCGAATTCAAATTCAAAATTCAAAAGAAAACACAGAAGAGGGCTGGGCGGGATTTTTCCCTCCCTAGGCCAGGTTGACCAAGGGGTCGACCTCCCATATACAGGTCGACCTGGGGGTCGACCTCCCCTGATTTCCCAGATCCGAGGCAGAATTGGGATTTTGCACATGGACTTGTTTTCTGGACAGATTCTTTGGCTCCTAACCTATTTAAACACCCTCAAACCTCACTTTCTCTCCACACCAAACCATTGTAATGCTATGCTTCCTCAATACTAATTAAAATAAGTTAAAGACGTCATTATGCTGCTGGAATAGTTCATCTTCTTCTTAAAGCTTAGGAATTGCAAGTGTGGATTCTAATACAAACGACGAACGAATTATTCTCTTCTCTAATCCATCTTTGTGAGTACAATTTCTTTCACAAAATAATTAATAAACTAATTATGATGAGTTATAATTTGGATTATGAGAACATGCCTGTTGAATCATGTGACGTTACTTAATTTTGTTATCGTCTGTTTGTTAACATATGACAGTTTTGTTGACAAGTGTTAGTGGATCTATTTCATATGACCAATCACATATGTTTAACTTGATTCATTTTATGACATTAGTTTATATGCGAGTTTGGATGTAAATCATATGCTAGTTTGTATGTGAACCATATGCAAGTCTATATGCGAATTATACACAAGTTTATATGTGAATCAAGTGTATATATGTATGCGAGTTTATATGTAAAACATGTAATACTAGTTTACATGTTTAAATTGATATGCAAGTTTGTATGGAACCCATATGCAAGTTTAGGTGAAAAGCCATAGTAATATATGCAAGTTCACAATTTTATTTTTAGATCTATATTTAGATCCATGGCAGTACATAGTTTATGCAAATTTATGTTCTATATGTCCATTGCCTATGCAAGTTATTGGCTATGCAAATTTATGTTATAATTCTTATTTGCAAGTTAGATCTATTTTATGTGTTATGCAAGTTGTGATGTTTCTTTTCTTTTTATGAGTTAGACTATTTGCGAGTCTAACATATTTCATACTAAACGTACGAACGACGCGGGGACATTGGGAAAATATTAAATATACATATTGAGAATTGGCATAAAATGGATTTAAAGGCATATAATTAATCTGAGATATTAATTGGTATAATTTATATACCTGAAAATTATGGACATAATTTATGTGACAATTATGGACATAGATTAATTTGGAAATTATTGACAATTTGAATAGCGATATTAATTTAAATTGGGGTTAAATAATTATGTGTAATAATAAACGCCCAAGACGCGAGGTTAGACCCGTTTGTGGTATAAGACTGCCCGGACCCGCCTGGCAAATCCAGCAACCACAAACGGTAGTCTAATGTGAGGGGTCAAAGGCATAAATTAAATGCATAACAATTGTAAAGACACGAGGTTAGGCTTGTTTGCGGTATAAGACTGGCCGGACCCGCCCGGAAAATCCAGCAACCGCAAACGGTAGTCTAATGTGGGAGGTCTTACAAGGTTACGGATATAATGAATTAAGTAACACTTAACCAAGATAAACATGTAGTGGGACATGGGGTTAAGTGGGTGACACAGGTGGCATGTGAAATACGATTAGAAACACTTAACCAAATTGAAACATGTAAGAAGACATGAATAAGAAGGGGTTAAGTGGGAAATCCTAGTGGGGACCAAGCATAGGTGGAAAGCTTGTGTCAAGTATGGGGACCCTTTTCAAACCAGTAACCCATTAAGTATCTTTGTGAGCTCGAGCTAGGTCGAGGACGGGACTCGCTTACTGGGTTTGATTGTAAGAGGTCAAAACGGGTTAGCGGTGGCAACGCAAGTCCAATAGGGTAATGTGCGTGCGTGGGCCCGGCTGGTAGGTAAGACGTTGTAGCATCGTTTAGATATAAGCCGTGCATCTTTGAGTAGTATCGGGTTGCCACTTTGGGGAGTGATACACCCCACTGTAGGACCAACACAGGTATCAATGAGTTAGGGAGCCGATCGCATGGGGGTAGTGGGTACAACTAGTGGAGATAGGGGCAGGCGGCACCTATGAAGACAGCTAGGGGTACACGGGACTACCATTATCATTATTATTATGTTTAATAGGCGGGATCAACTTTTAGGGTGACTAGTATTGGTGCAATATAGTAATTATACTATAGTGATTAGGAACACAATTAATGTTATCTTTTTCCTCTTGCTGGTTTGGTCATGCCCATATATTTCACAGTCATTCCTTGTTTTACCAGTTTATGCCTTATCCTAATTACTTTAATAATTATATTGTTAAAGTTATTGGACTCGCCAGACTTTATGTCTGACCCCCTTTGTTTTCGCCTCTTTTCTTCCTTCCCCCCCCCCCCCCCCGGGGTTCTCCGGGTGGGACTAGTGCTAGTGGAGCTTGATTTGGATCTCTTTCTCTCTCTTTTGGAAGTGCTTGGATTGCTAAAAGTAAAGTTCAGCTTATCTCTTTTATGGCTACTTATGTTGGGGTTATGCTTTTTTACTTTATGTACTCAGAAAACAATTTTTCAAGATGGATATTAAGTGTACTTGGTTTTATTGTTGGTTTTTGATGTTGTTGTAGCCAAACTATTTCTCCGCTGCATTAAAAGTTGTTTTAAAATTTTCAAGTACCAATATATGTATCTGTCTTGTTATATTCTATTCTGTACACCAATAATACTCCATGAAAGTTAATGCATTCCCTTTGTGAGTGACATTAATAGACGTGGGGTGTTACACGTGGTATCAGAGCTGAAGGTTACCAGAACAGATAAGAGATTTCAAAAACTGTTTTTTTTCAAAAGCATTTTATAAAGAAATACTTTCAAAAATATGTTTTAAGGAGAGTATTTTCAAGAGAAAAGTTTATTTTAAAAACATAACCCCCAAGAGCCATATATCTTTCCTTCGATTCTCCATTTTGGATCTCTTCCTTTTTCTTTTTCAGCATGTCTGGGGAACCCGAGATACCCGAGGGCATACCAATACCAGCCTGGTTCAGAAGGTATCCGGAGGCTAGGGTCTCCGCCGCAGGCCCAGCAGATGTTCCTCCTCTCCCAGCTGTAGCCGCTACTCCTCCTCCCCCTCCCCGCGTTGATACTTTTTCGAAGATATGCCAGGACTTTCGGGCAATGGGCAGGAAACCTTTTCACGGGTCAGAGACGTTTGTTGAAGCTCGAAATTGGCTTAAGGAGGTGGAAGATTTATTTGGTATCTTCGAGATAGAAGATGGAAGGAAGGTCCAATAGCTGCTTGGTTAATGAAGGACGAAGCCTCATTTTGGTGAGAGGTCACGAATGGAGAGCGTCCGGTGGAGACATGGATGGATTTTAGGCATAGGTTCGAAATGAAATTTCTCTCACGAGAAGAAGAGAATTTATACATGGAGAGGTTCTTAGCATTGAAGCAGGGGAATTTATTAGTAAAGGAGTACGTCAACAAGTTCAATCAGTTGGCAAGATTTGGCTTAGACTTGGTGAACACACCTGATAAGAAGGCCCTGAGATTCGTTAAAGGTTTGAATGAGCCGCTACACGGGTTCGCTATGACCCACATTCCTATGGGGGCTACCTTCGAGAAACTGGTTGACATGGCGCTTAAGCATGAAGAGGAGAAAGGTGCTAATGCTAATAAGGCACTGGAGAAGAAAGGGTATCCAAAGAAATCACAGCAGCAACCCAAGAAAGGAGGTAAGGATAACAATAGCAAAGGAAAGAAAAGGTGCTTTAATTGTGGAACACCAGGCCATTTGAGCAAGGACTGTAGGAAGAAGAAGAAGACCGGCTGTTTCAATTGTGGTGAGGCAGGACGTCTGATTAAAGACTGCCCGAAAAGACAAGGGCAAGGACAGAGGACAGGGTCTACTTCTGGAGGGCAGGTTCAGGCTCTCAACTTAGAAGACATGTGCATGATCCGGATCTTGTTGTAGAAGAAGCAGCACAACAAGACTTGGAAATTACTCCATAATTAGCAGTCAGGAGAGTGCCGTTAAAAATTGTTGGCAAAGAAACTAAAGAGCTAAGGAGCAAGAAGGTTCATTTAGTTAAAGTGCAATGGAGTAGTGATCCCAAAGACTGTACTTGGGAGACTGAGGAAAGCATTAAGCAAGCTTACCCCAAATGCAGAGTGGACCTCTCTGACTAACTCCGGTGTAAGGTACCTTCACAATACTTTGCATTTACATTTTTGTTTCCTACTGTACTGCTGTTTCCTTTTCGGGGACGAAAAGTTTTAAGTGGGCGAGATTGTAACAACCCAGAAAATATGAGCCAATTAAATTTTTTTAAATTGGATATTTCAAAGAAATTTAGACAATTGAAATAGAATATTTCAATAAAATAATGAATTAGAAATAGTGCGGCAGTTTGAAAATTTGATTTTAAACTTTGACTGACTGTACCGGGTGCAAAATAAAATAGATTTTAGTGAAACCAAAAATATTTAAATCTGTTTATGAATATCTTTCTAACGAATCTGAAAAATCGAAGTTTCATAGCTGGAATCAAAAGTTATGGCCAAATGAATTTTCAGAAAGGTTGCTATAGAGAATATATAGCCCTTGAAAATAGACATTTTGCAAACGACCTCGGAATTCGACGAAACCACTTTTGTTGGATTCGGGATGTCAAATTATTGCTAGGTTTCAAATTTCATAATTTTTGAAGCTAGTATGTTAGCGTGGCAAAAGAAAACGTGTTTGGTTAATTTCTGTTAAATTGGATCGACCAGAAAATGGCCATTTTTCGAACGATCTCAGAATTCGACGAAACTAGTTTTGTTCGGACCGTAGCGTCAAAACATAGCTAGATTTATTTTTCTGGAATTTTTCGAATCAGTTTGTGGCTCTGGCAAATTGAAATGTACGTTCAAATCGAATATTGAATGTTTTATATTTTAATTTGAAAAATAACCGACTGTAACAGTCGAATTGGCCTACGAAACATATCCCATTGTGTTCGGGATGAGGGTATTTAGCTTGGGGCGACAGTCGTTGGGTTTGAAAAGGAGTTCGTGTATGAAAACCTTAATTTTCTGAAATATATATATATATATCGACCAATCAAAATAATTCATTCATAAATAAAAAAAAGCTTTCTCTCTCCCCGACAACCACGATTAACGGCGGAAAAGCTTTCCGACCTTCCTCCTCCGATTCCGACCGCCACGCTTACCAAAACCACCCCCTCCTTTGGAACTTTTTGAAGATCCCAACGCCCTCTACAAATCCATACCAAGAACTCCCCCTATCGTCGACCGTCGCGCCTGAATCACCTCCGCCAAGTTCTGATCTTCCCGCCGCTGCCCTGCCTTATCTCGACCACCGAGTTCGACGAGGTGCACCTGCGCGGAAAGCTCTCTCCAAGGCTGACAACGTGGTACCCTCCGATCGTCTTCAAGTGCAACGGTGGGAGCGAAATTCGTAAACCTAGTTTTGAAGGTTCTGAAAGGTATACGGCCTTTATTTTTGAAACTGAAAATAACACTCTTAAGTGTTGCAAATCTTGATTATCAAATAAAAATCATATCTTTATCATGTGTTAACGAAATTCGATGAAACATGAGACATCGTGACCGCTAGGACGCTCCCTACATTCTAGAAGAGACCGCGGATTTTTCTGAGCTTGCTAGGATTTTTAGAAAAGCAACAAACCAATGTGAGATTTCTAAACTGAAATGTGAATTGAAATGTGATGTATAAATTATATAAGCGAAATATAAATTATATACGTGTTGTATACCTCATGTACATGCGTTGTATAAGTTATATGAGCGAAGTATGAATTATACATGCATTGTATAAATGATATGTGTGTTGGAATGGAAATAAAATATATTTATATACGAATATATATATATATATATATACTCCCCTCATCCACAAACCATGGACAATATTTATTGATTGTGAATTGGTGTGAAAATTTTGGTGAATAATGCGAATGGTTGATATAATTGTTTGTGGTTGATATTGTTGGTTGTGGTTGAAAAATACCCATTTGTGATTGAAATAAATTGTGGAAAAGAAAAATCATACTCGCCTGTGTGCGAATTAGATGTATGAAATCCGCATTGTAAAAAACCGCGAGGTTTTAAGGTAGAGCAAGGAGCCATACTCAGGATGGTGCCGGTTTTAACTACCCTGCCATTATGCTACCGAAATTTTGAATAATATTCATGTATTAGAATTATTTTCATATGTTGAAATTATTTTCATGTGTTGAAACTAAAGTCATGTGTTGAAACAATATCCATTTGTGGAAATGCTCATGTGTTGAGAAGTTCATGTGTTGAATAAATAAATCGTTTTAACAATAAAAACCACATTTTTATTATATATATGAAGTATGTAAAATATTCATGTTATAAATAAATTGTTTCAACAATAAAAATAACATCTTTCTTATATGTACAATCTATATAAAATATCCATGTGTGGAAATGCTCATGTGTTGAGAAGTTCATGTGTTGAATGAAAAGATCGAACAATAAAAATTACATTTTTATTGAGAATATGAAGTGTTTAAAACATTCATGTGTTGAATAAATATTTTGATGATAAAAATACCATTTTTATCATGTATGTGATTTGCTAAAAATATACAAGTGTTGAAATAAATATTTGTTTGCTATGAATATTATTTTTAACATGTATAGGAACTAAATAAAATAGTCATGTGTTAAAATATATTTTAGTTCGCTAAAAATATCATTTTCAAGTGAATTATGAAGTGTTAAAAGTAACCACTTGTTCAAATAAATATGCATGAGTTGAAATATTCATTATTTAGCTAATGATATGATTTTTTTTGCTTATGTATGCAACGTTGGAATGAATGGTAGCGAAAAACCAAATCTAATCAAATACGAAATTGAATGGAAAATGATAAGTGATAAGAATTGCACATATGTACATGCATATTTATTGAACAGGTTATAGCAATGAGGCTAGAGAAGAGGAATAAAATTGTGTGCCCGACAAATAGGTACATGTTTACTGTTTTGCTTGGGTGATGATTTTATGAGCCGATTGGCTTTTTCTTTTTGAGATGAGACGCCCATGTGGCTATTTGGGAATTTTCCCAGCCCTTCCCGTACAAAGGAGGTTATGGCGAAATTTTCCAAAATTTAAAGGCGTTAGTGAAATATTTGAAGTGAAAACGATATTGAAATTGCCGAATGAACTATATATATATATGTATGAATATAAATAAAATTAAAATGAATAACAACGCTGCAGTTCGTGTTTTGAAACGTGATTTCAAACGATTAGTGCGGGAGATCCGACCATCGGATTTTCCCGAAACCGCAACCGTTGGGTTCGCCTTGGAAATTTCTTTCCAACGGCACCAACTTTGTAAAGATTCAACGGTTGGATTTTCTGGAATGTTTAATTCAAATATGGAGAAAAACAGCGCCAGAATCGATTATATTTATATATAAATATAAATATAATTAAATTAAATCGAATAACGACGTTGTAGTTCGTATTTTGAAATCGTAATTTTAAACGATTATACCGAAAGATCCGACCATCGGATTTTGACGAAACTGGAACCGTTGGGTTCGCTTTTGAGAGATCTTTCCAACGATATAAACTTTGTTAAGATCCAACAGTTAGATTTTCAGATATGTGTAAAACAAATTTAGGGAAAAACAGCGCCAGTGCCTCGGCACGACCTGAAACGTCGTTAAATTAAATATGGCCGTTTTTAAATAAATAAAAATGGCGATATATCGTTATAAAATATTATATGCGATATAGAATAGAAATAAACCGATTCTACTTGGTTTGCTTGATATTTGATGGTTGAATGTGTTTGACATGAAAATTATACTAAGGAACTGAAATGTGAATGTTGAATAATTTAACCATGTGAAGAATTGATTTGAAAATCTAAATATACGTGGATTATTTGAAAAGGCCGAGTTCATTCTCATTTCAAATAATCGATCGATGGTGAGAAGTCGAAGAGTTGAAGATGGTTCAAGACCGATGATCTTCACATTGGATGGATGAGTGCTACTGATGCTCATGATTGGAGTAGCTACCTTGAAGGAGCTGAAGTGGTAGCCGTTCGGACGTATTGTTTATTGTGCGGATATGCGAGGAATATGGTGCCTCCGGCTTCGTTTAAACCCAGAACGAACTTGTAAATGGACTGTGTGTCTGACATTGGATTTTGTAATATGCTAATTGATCTCTATTAAATATATATTTGTTTTGCGGCGGAGAATTTATTCTCTTGCTTAACGCCCTTCTCTGAGATGTACGAGCTCAGAGGTTATATATCGATAGAAATCAGTCGCATGGAGTGAATTTCCTGTGTGGCATGCCTAAGTGGCATATGATCAAGGCTTCTGTTGCAAAGCAAAGTCTTGTGGTTGATGATCAAAGCATGGCCTGTGTGGCGTAGCTTTGTGTATAGCATGGATTCGCGAGCCTCACACCTCGGTATGAGTCAAAAACGAGATAAGGACCGCTTGGAGAACACGACGTTTTTTTCTAGCTACGGTGGTGTCAGTGACTTACCGGCCCTGACATTTATATATACTTTTCACCTGTGTGGTTGTTGGAATGCGAGGCGCCTAGATTATAGGTCTGTAAGGACCGGGAAACGTGTGTTCAGGAATAACTAATCCTCAAAAGTAAGAGAGGACCGGCCCAGCCGATTCCAAGGACCGCTGTGTGCGATCCTGGGACATTTGCTAGAGTGTCTCGAACGGAGAGGAGCTTGCCCCTTGCCTCGACTCATGATGGAATCCAATTTCCAATACGAAATTACGGATTTGATTGTATTACTAGTATGGCGACATAGTGGTATTGGTCATTTATGCCGTCTATGATTGATATTTATGATTGAATTCATTTTTGAAACATATATGCACTAGTAATAATATCAAACACTTTTGTTTTATACGTATCAAGCATGTCTTGGCTATTATAAGGTAAAACTCTATCCTCCAGCTTGCGTTGCATTGTGTGATGGGACCTGAGTCATATAATGGCTTCATTTTTATAAAAATCATTGCGATGATTTAATAATTTACTTTATTTCATGCACTAGCACTCATTGGAGTAAACCCGTTCCGCGAAAGTGGCGTGGTCCTTTGATTTGCCTTATTGTTGTTGTATAACTAGTTAAGTAGATTTCTCATACCAGTCCCATGACTGACTCGTAGTTTGTTTAACCTTGCAAACTCGGGTGCCCTTATTTTCACATGGGTAGCCTAGTACCAGGTAGCTGGCGTATTTTGGCTTAGCACCGCAGCAGAGGTGCACTTTTTGGCTCATGGTGAGGCTTGACTACACAGTGATGACTATGATTTTTCCGCCATTACTATATATGTATTATGATTCCGCCTCAGGTGATGTAGATGGATGTTTCGTTTATGTACTTCTTATGTATATGATTCTGCCACAGGCAATGTAGACTGATTATGTATTATTATGCACTAAGTTGTATCCTGCACTGTGCTCTCTGATGTGGTGATATATATATGATTCCGCTGTCATATTTGTGTAAATTATTCTATTTCCTGTGTATGCTATTATCTGTACTCTGCTAATGATGATTAATGTGTTATATTCCAATGGTTATCCTTAACACCGTCGTACGGGGTTTTGGGATCGTCATACATATGCTGATAAGAGACGAACCGATCTTGAGTTCAATATTGGGGACATGGTTTTTATTAAGGTGTCACCATTGAGAAACGTAGTTCTTTTTGGATCAGTAGGGAAGTTTGCACTAAGGTTCGTAGGACCATTTCCAATTACAAAGAGGATTGGGCAGATGGCGTATAGAGTAAAGTTGCCAGAGAAGCTCAGTGGTGTTCATGACGTGTTTCATGTTTCGCATTTGCATAAAGTGTTTACATGATACGGCGGAAGTGGTGGAGCCGAGCACGCTCAAAGAAGTGGAAGTAGAGCGAAATGCCACGGTTAGACGAGCTCCTACACGCATTCTCGGATTGGAGGTCAAAAAGCTACACAACAAAGAGGTCAAGTTGGTCAAAGTGCAATGGGGAGATGATCAAGGAGACGCGACTTGGGAGACGGAAGACAAGATGCGTACACTGTACCCTTTCCTTTTTGAGAGTATGTTTTTTAACTTCTCCTTTTTCTACTGCTTTGTTGATACTTGTCCTATCGTTTAATATGTCTTTGCGATGATATCTTCGATCTTTAGTTAGGAAAAACCCTATGGTTGTGAACATGTGTTTGAGACATGTTATGTTTGGTGGATGCAAATGGATGCATGTACACACACATTAGGCACTAGATCGGCTCAATCACTTTCATATTGCATATAAGTATGTGTGCATATTTAAATTAATGGATTTATAATGGTTGTGTTATCATATGGATGCTGCATTTAGATGAATGGTTGTGCACGCATGTAGAAATAATATGTATCATTAGGATTCCTTTGCATACATAATGGACGCATGGCACTATCATGATTTGCATTAAGGAGGTCAACTGAATCAGTAGACCGCCTGATTTTGCATTGGATAAGGAACATATACACACACTTTTTGCATATGTTCATACGACATTAGAAATCTTGTAAAGACAATGGATGCCAGTGTTTGATTGTTGAGTAGATGGATGATTGGATGTTAGGATATACATTCTCCTTAACTTGGAGATTTCGGGGGCGAATTCTTTTAAGGAGGGGAGAATGTAACACCCCATAATTTTAAATATTAAAATTAAAATATTTAAGAACACATAATTTTTAGGAGAAGAATTAAGGGAAATGTATTACGCCATTACGTTCGTCTCGGAATTCTGCTTGGAATAGAGTCCAAGTTTTCATAAATCGGACTTCGTATGAGGAAGTTATGGCCTTCAGAAGTTTAAGGAATTTAAATAAATTAAAACAGCTCGAATTCAAATTCAAAAGAAAACACAAAAGCGGGTTGGGCGGGATTTTTCCCGCCCCAGGCCAGGTCAACCAGGGGGTGGACCTCCCATATACAGGTCGACCGAGGGGTCGACCTCCCCTGATTTCCCAGATCCGAGGCAGATTCGGGATTTTGCACCTAGACTTGTTTTCTGGACAGATTCTTTGGCTCCTAACCTATTTAAACACACCCAAACTTCACTTTCTCTCCACACCAAACCATTGTAATGCTATGGTGCCTCAATCCTAATTAAAATAAGTTAAAGACGTCCTTATGCTGCTGGAATAGTTCATCTTCTTCTTAAAGCTTAGGAATTGCAAGTCAGGATTCTAATACAAAAGACGAATGAATTATTCTCTTCTCTAATCCGTCTTTGTGAGTACAATTTCTTTCACAAAATAATTAATAAACTAATTATGATGATTTATAATTTGGATTATGAGAACAGGCCTGTTGAATCATGTGATGTTACTTAATTTTGTTATCGTCTGTTTGTGAACATGTGACAGTTTTGTTAAATTGTGTTAGTGGATCTATTTCATATGACCAATCACATATGTTTAACTTGATTCATTTTATGACATCAGTTTATATGCGAGTTTGGATGTAAATCATATTCTAGTTTGTATGTGAATCATATGCAAGTCTGTATGTGAATTATACACAAGTTTATATGTGAATCAAGTATATATATGTATGCGAGTTTATATGTAAAACATGTGATTCTAGTTTACATGTTTAAATTCATATGCAAGTTTGTATGGAACCCATATGCAAGTTTAGGTGAAAAGCCATAGTAATATATGCAAGTTCATAATTTTATGTTTAGATCTATATCTAGATCCATGGCAGTGCATAGTTTATGCAAATTTATGTTCTATATGTCCATTGCCTATGCAAATTTATATTATAATTCTTATTTGCAAGTTAGATCTATTTTATGTGTTATGCAAGTTGTGATGTTTCTTTTCTTTTTATGAGTTAGACTATTTGCAAGTCTAACATATTTCATATTAAACGTACGAACGACATGGGGACATTGGGAAAATATTAAATATACATATTGAGAATTGGCGTAAAATGGGTTTAAAGGCATATAATTAATTTAAGACATTAATTGGTATAATTTATATACCTGAAAATTATGGACATAATTTATGTGACAATTATGGACATAGATTAAATTGGAAATTATTGACATTTTGAATAGGGATATTAAATCAAATTGGGGTTAAATAATTATGTGTATTAATAAACGCCTAAGGCACGAGGTTAGACTCGTTTGTGGTATAAGACTGCCCGGACCCACCCGGCAAATCCAGCAACCACAAACGGTAGTCTAATGTGAGGGGTCAAAGGCATAAATTAAATGCGTAACAATTGTAAAGACACGAGGTTAGGCTCGTTTGCGGTATAAGACTGCCTGGACCCGCCCGACAAATCCAGCAACCGCAAATGGTAGTCTAATGTGGGAGGTCTTACAAGGTTACAGTTATAATGAATTAAGTAACACTTAACCAAGATAAACATGTAGTGGGACATGGGGTTAAGTGGGTGACATGGGTGGCATGTGAAATACGATTAGAAACACTTAACCAAATTGAAACATGTAAGAAGACATGAATAAGAAAGGGTTAAGTGCGAAATCCTAGTGGGGACCAAGCATAGGTGGAAAGCTTGTGTCAAGTATGGGGACCCTTTTCAATCCAGTAACCCATTAAGTATCTTTGTGAGCTCGAGCTAGGTCGAGGACGGGACACGCTTACTGGGTTTGATTTTAAGAGGTCAAAACGGGTTAGCGGTGGCAACGCAAGTCCAACGGGGTCATGTGCGTGCATGGGCCCGAGCTGGTAGGTAAGACGTTGTTGCATCGTGTAGATATAAGCCGTGCATCTTTGAGTAGTATTGGGTTGCCACTTTGGGGAGTGATACACCCCACTGTGGGACCAGCACGGGTATCTATGAGATAGGGAGCCGATCGCATGGGGGTAGTGGGTACAACTAGTGGAGATAGGGGCAGGCGGCACCTATGAAGACAGCTAGGGGTACACGGGACTACCATTATCATTATTATGATTATTATGTTCAGTAGGCGGGATCAACTTTTAGGGTGACTAGTATTGGTGCAGTATAGTAATTATCCTATAGAGACTAGGAACTACTTTACTAATTATATTGTTAAAGTTATTGGACTCGCTAGACTTTATGTCTGACCCCCTTTGTTTTCGCCTCTTTTCTTCCTCCCCCCCCCCCCCCCAAGTTCTCAGGGTGGGACTAGTGCTAGTGGAGCTTGATTTGGATCTCTTTCTCTCTCTTTTGTAAGTGCTTGGATTGCTGAAAGTAAAGTTCAGCTTATCTCTTTTATGGCTACTTATGTTGGGGTTATGCTTTTTTACTTTATGTACTCAGAAAACAATTTTTCAAGATGGATATTAAGTGAACTTGGTTTTATTGTTGGTTTTTGATGTTGTTGTAACCAAACTATTTCTCCGCTGCAATAAAGTTGTTTTAAGATTTTCAAGTACCAATATATGTATCTGTCTTGTTATATTCCGTTCTATACACCAATAATACTCTATGAAAGTTAATGCATTCCCTTTGTGAGTGACATTAATGGACGTAGGGTGTTACAACACCATAGTCTTCAGAAACTAGAACTATTGACTTTATCATTAGAATGTGAAATTCATATATGCATATTCCAGTTCTTGACTTTTAATTTAGCTACTATGAGAATTTAACTTAATTTCATCACAAATCATTAACAAGTATATTGGAAAAGAACTTGGTTTATCAAAAAATATTAAAACCATTGGTGACAACAGTTTTCTGCTTATTTATCTATTTCATCATCCTAACCATCAAGTATTCTGAAAGTTAGGACACACCTTACCCCTACATTTATTGTTTACATGATCAAATTCATCCTTACTGTATTAGTAACATTGATATGCAAGACAGACAGCAGGATAAGATAAGAAAGACAATTGTTTAGGAAATTTTATTTATTAAATTGCTTAAAACCATCTGGCGACTTGTGGAACCACCAGGATTTTAATATTTAATTCGTTATTTAAAAACGATGTTTAAACGTTATAATTTATATAATTATAAATCGAGCTAGAAATGGCATGGCAGTTCGTAATATTGAGTTCTGAACTTTAATTGAATATACAGGATTCGATATAAGTCGGATTTCGGTGAAACGAGAAACATTGGAACCGTGTTGATTATAATTTTCATATGAAAGAGTGCCATAGATTGTTAATTATGGCTAAATCAAATTTTGAAATAGTCGCTATGGAAAATCGTTATTTAAAATATACGCGTTAAAATTGCCATTTTGCAAACGGGCTCAGATTTCGACGAAACCAGTTTCATTGGGACCGTAGCGTTAAATTATTGCACGGTGTTGAATGGCGTGGCAAAGCGATGTCGTATGTGGCCGCGATAGCCGTAAACGCCCATTCAATTTCTATAATGCGTAATTAATTTAATAAACAGATATTTGAGTGTAACTTGAACAGACTATCGAATTAGGCCGCGAAATCTATTCCGTTGAGTTTGTCTCGTCGATTAGAGTCAGGATAGGTATATGGTTTGCTATTTTTGGAGACCGGGAAATTTGGCTTCTAAAATGGCATCGCAGTGCGCGAAAAAATAGCCTACCGGGGAAACAGTCTCAGAATGTGACGAAACTGGTGCCATTGGGTTCGTATTGAAGAATTATTATAGGATTGCAAGGTTTCAAGTTCATTTGATTTGTCTGGTGATCGTGACAAAATTAAACGCGTGTCTATTTCTGGTTTTATAAAGGAAATTTTTTCATACGACCTCGGATTTCGACGAAACTTGTCCCATTGGATCCGGAATACCTTTTTACACTAAGATTAGCCTTTTTATCAGAAGACAGAAATCGTTTGTAGTGATTTTAATCAACTACTTTACCCGTAAGTTTCGTTAAAAATAAAATAATATAATTCTTTACTTACAATCACCACTGCTGGATAGAGCTTCTACCCTAGGAAAAGAAATCAAAAGTTCATACCCACTTCTGCCTACACACTGGTGAGATGTAATAATACAAGAACGTGTACATCAAATCACACCGTATACCTTCACCTGTCCTACTTTCTTTGTCACCGTCTTCTTCAATATTGACAATACATGCGCAGCTAATCTATGAAGGGATCAGCTACCCCTTTTCTCTCAAATCACGTAGAACGTAGAAATGAAAACACATGCATAGGTACTCAGTGCTATCGTTTAGAATACACAGCTACTGAAGAAACGTGATGTTTATCTCTTGCCATTCTCTCCTATAAATACTCATCCTTTCTGTACAAAAATTCATCAAAACCATTTCTTTCCTTCTTTAAATAAGCTGCTCCCATTCCTTTGTTTTCGAACCAGCTAAAATGATTTTTACCATGAAGCTTCATTTCAAAACACGTGAACAGCAAAGCTCGATCAGAGGAGTTGCTGGGTGCGAACAAATGCGGCGGAGAATATTATAAAGTGGGGTTCAGCGAGATGGATTGGACGTTGTGGAGTATATGAGGGATTCACGGTCGGTCTCCGGCGTCAGAAGAGCGGTGCAGTGAGGGTAAAGCTAGACGGATCCTTGGGTATGGGGAGCTAGTGTTGCGTTGGGTGTGTCTGTGCATGCGGAGGGAGGTGTAACCGCATGAGAGGACAGGGGTGGACGGTGATGCATGGGTGTTGAGGCTATACAGTAGTGTGTGAATGAAGTAGGGTGGTCTGAAGTCCGTGAACTAAGAAAGCACAGCAGTTTTCGAATGGAGGAGTGAGGCTGAAGTGCGGTTGTTAATGGGGGACGGTGCAGTGCAAAACGGGGTAAAGAAAGGTTAGTGGCCCAGTTATTATTTAAATCATTTGTTATATAATTAAGTTAAGTTAAATCATGGATTTAGGAAGTTGACTGTTTCAACGTAATCATGTTGGCGTTTCGGTTAGTCGTAAATAAAAGGATTTATACCACCAGTTGAACAGTAGAGCAATGTTTCAAAACAAAAAGGAGTTGAGTACTTTTCGAACGAAAGAAACAAAGGTTTAAATTCGGCTAGTTTGTTTTAATTCAATATAAAAATTGTCGGCCTAAGTTTGAATAATTAAACGAACATAACTAACTTATATAAACCATGCAATTAAGGAATAATTAATTTAAATTAAATCATTTTTATTAAAAACATGAATAACTTTTCATTTCGTTAACAGAATGGAACTGAACCAGAGACAAATGGAACACTGGTGACGAGCAGTTCTCGACAAAATTGAAGGCTACAGAAATTTACAGTTAAATTAAACATCGGTTTAATTTAAATGTAACCGGACCACTTCAGCAACAAAGGAAATGCAGTGAGTTAAACTCACTCAGTTTCTTCCCATTTATATTTTATATAAATTGGGTTTTTATTTTGTGTGCTCTGCTTGCTGATGGTTGACTGTTTGCTAGTTATATAATTATTGTTGATTTAACTGATGAAATTAAACCGTCGTTTAATTTCAGTGAAATACCAAATCATTTTAACGATTGGTTCCAATAAATGTAACTTACCTTGTTGGTCACGTTTATAAAATGAACGTGTTGAATGGGTTGAATTGTTTAAACTGGTTGAATCGTTTTATTTATTGGTTGATGATTTGTTATCATATATGAACTGATCCGATGTGTTGATTGATTCGAGTATTGGTTGTTGACTGGAATTTCAACACCTGTGTAGTTTAAACCAATGGGCGGTATTGGTTGGGTATTTGGCAACACATGGCCTAGAAAATCAATCGTTTTATAGATGTTGATTTACCGTCAGGCAAATCGACAGAAATGAAGTTATAAAATTTATTTTATAACTGGATATAGATTTTGAAATATATTTGAATAAAAGTTTGTTTTATTATTTAAGTTTAAACTTATTTATTAATCCAAGTAAATTCTGATGATAGTCAGATTTATAAGAAAAGGAATTTAACCAATTGACCAGATTTGGATAGTTATTTACTTAGAAACAATCGAATGGAATTTATTTAAATTGATTTAAAGAGAAAATAAATTGGAATCGATTACCAAGATAACTTGTTTAAGTTGGTTAAATCGACCGTTTTAATTGAGATTGATTATTAAATTAGTGTGTCTAAACAAATTAGTTAAATGAATATTGTTTTAATTTTAATGAAGTTTCAAAAAGGGGATTCACTATTTATGTTAGTAAATAAATAAATTAACTACCATTACAGTAGTTAAAGATTAAGATAAGGCATTATTCTGATTTATAGTAATTTGGGAAATGACTTTTTAATTGAATCCGTTTCAAAGGTAATCAAAGTTGAAAACTGAATCTTGTTGAATGGTGTAAGGAATTTATGAACAGGTTTGTTTAAAACCTGAGTTTATAACAAAGTTATAAAGGAAGATTTTAAGCAGATATTATAGCTTAAAATAATGTTACTTAATTATTTAAATTAAGTAAAAAGGGTAGTTGAGATAAAGGGTTTATAATAAACCAAGGTTATATTAATGAGATTAAAAGTGGTGTGTTATAAAGAAGTTACTTATATTAAAGAAAGAGATTTTCAAAGTGATGATAAGGTTTATTAAACCTTATATTGAATTAAATAGTTAAATGGAATTTGTGTTGGGATTAGGACGAGATATTGGTTTTATATTACAACTCGTATTTATCTTTGGGTATGAACGTTGTCGATCACGGTCTGAGAGGTAATTAAAATACCCCAACTTGAACGACATCAGGACTACCTAAGGGTGATATTAGTTGTGATGGTAAAAAGGATTAGTGATAGTTTATTTTCATTAGTGAAATAATGAAAAGGTGGGGTTTTATTCAACAGGAATAAGCACTGGGTTCTGTCGGGTAATAAATAAAGGATATTTCATAATGTTGTTTAGGCCATGTGATGCCGAATACTGAACCAGTGAACTCACTGGATTGTCATGATTGAAACGCTGTTATTTTGATAGTTAAATCTCCGACTATCAATCCTGTCCAATACGATTGTAGGTACGGAAAGACCGGGATCAAATTTATATTCGAAAACCCATTCCAACCCACAAATACGTGAAGATATTAGAAGATGGTCGAGATTGAGCATTGAAGACCATAGATTTTCGTAAACGGAAGGGCTGCTAATAATCTCGGGTCTGCAGCCAGAGATGTACTGTGGTTCTGTCGTGGTCGGAGTCTACGGGTTGCAAGGACTTCTCGCTACTGATCCATGTGGTGATTCCTATATTGGATGCAGTAGGAGAGTACCTTCAGTTCATCCTGTTCCTGGATGACTTATATGGACGGATGTCTGACAGAGTATTTCCAAAGGAATTACGTACGTTGATTTCCTCAAACGTACCATAGTTGATGGCGGAGAAATGGTTTTTCTCTAGCCAAATAACTAGAGTATTTTTGTGGACGTCAATTAGTGATATCTGGCGGATCTGACGATGTGGCATTCAAAGTGAATGGTGGCCAGATGTTGAAAATGAATTCTAGCCTCAAGCCTCATCAACCGGGAGATGACAAAAATTGGGCAGGCAGCATGGCTATGTGGGTCGCTCCCATTAGGGTGTATAATCACCTATCTAGAGAATTTCCTTTTGCTTCTTGAATCTATTTTGATGCTGTCCCTTTTCGGGAAACGGTGGTTTGAGTCAAACCGTTGGTGATATACATTCGATACACTCAAGCGAAATGAGTGGTCGGTCATGTGTGGGCCGGGTTGCAAGACGTTCTTGTTGAACCCAGTGTATTCATCTCTAGAGATACACAATCGGCAGGTGGTCCCATACCTTGTCAAGGTCGGAATTCAATCTCCAATAAGCGCCCACGGTTTTGATTTTATACTATATATGTAGAGCGTGAGATGCAAGCGTTCTACTAGATTGATATTTACTTGTATTTAGACATTATTATAATATCAGACAAGATATTGGTTTCAAAAATGTTTTGGGTTATTGTAAGGTAAAAACCGTCCGTGTTTATGTGTGGATTTGGTCTTACGATTATCCTTTCTTTGAAAAGATTTTAACTTTAAAATCAAGTTGTGTGATACCCTTAATACTGTGCGAGTTTATCTCACTCTGGTTCACCAGACTGACCCGGTGTTTTGTAAATGCTCGGGTTAGCCCGAGGTGTACAGGTTCAGGTCATCGAATGATGTGAAGAGACGAGCTGGAAGAGTCCAGACGTGTGATATTATATATCTACTATCCCGCTGTGTGTTGTATCTGAGACAGGTTATTATAACTGTCCAGACGTTGATGTACTCTGATGATTGTAAGTATTTTAAAGCTCTCAGTAAAGATTTATTTCTATATTATATTTTGTTCCGCTGCGATGTGAGACTTTGATTCTGAGTTATGGTGCTTCTCCTACTTCTTCTATTCTAATATTTCTTTCCTTCTTATCTCACCCTCTAAATTCTTTCTAATAACGTCCTGTGTTTTCGGTGTTTGAAAGGTCGGCATGAGTTACGGTAAAGGTATTTATGTCGATTTTCAAGACTGAAAATCCCTGGGTCATTACATTTATTGTCTGATTTGTTGTGTGAGCTTTCCCTTTGTTTGCCTTGATTTAACCGGTCATGAATAAATGATTGGCTTGGAAAATCTTGTGTGATTCTTGCGTGATTTTTGTTGCCGATTTCCCCATGTCCAAAACTGGAATCAAAATGAAAGATTTCTTGCCATAAAACCAAACTATGATTTTCAATTAAATTGTGAACCATTCTTTGAATTTTTGGAAAACAATGGAACTGTTCCTTTCCCAAAATAAAATTGCTATTTTTTGGGAATACATCTTGCTGATTATAGCATTGTAAACTTAGGAAAAACTTGAGTATTTTATCGGTAAACATGGTGATCAAAATGTTGATTTTTATACATATATATATGTTTGAGAAAACGGGGGAGGGAGAATAGAAATTGACCCAAACTGAGAAACCTTTTCTTTATAAATGTGAGTTTTATTCAACGTTATTCTCTTGATAGTTAGATATATTATTTTATTAGGTTGATTTGTTATAAAGTGAAGAGGATTTTCCGATAAGCTCATTATTTCTTTATGTGTTGTAACAACTATAATGGTGTTCTCACTACTAATACTTGTGTAGATTAAATAACTAAGTATTGATAATTAACTACATTGTTTGTTGGTTATTTTAAAAGATGGATTAGTGTTTGCTCAGTTATCATGATAAGGTTTATTCCATTAAATTCAACAATGATGTCCTCTGGAACACCCTCTTACAGTTTTACTGTGTTTTGAAACATGACTAAACATCTTATTAACTACTGTGATGCTGATTGTTATATACCAATATGTTATATTTATTACTGCATTAGTATTCAATTTTACTTTGCAACTAACATTGGGAAGGAAAAGGACCAGGTTATTATTAACAAAAGCACTACTGTTTTCTAAAAAAAAGGAAAAAGAAAAAAAAAACATATTGGAATATGAGGGTTTGTTGATACCAAAAGCATTACTGATTTTTCTGGAAAACATATTTGAACATAAGAGTTTGCCTATACTAAAGGTATACTGTGATTTCTAGAAATTATAGGATTGAATAAAACTGTTGTCTTGAAAAAAAAATTATCATCACTGGAATCTATGTAGTCCTGGATTGTATTTGTTACATGAAACTTTGAAGTACAAATTTTATGCTGCATGTAGTTGTTGTATCCACATAAAAATTGTTAAGACTATTTGGACACATGGATTCAAATTATGTTGATACTTACATGCACCTGTTTGGAGCCTTAGTATCCTATGTATGTTATATATATATACCTGTAGCATAAGCATTTCTGCCTTTATTTGAATACATGAGGGTCGTTTGTAATTTGAGTGCCAACAAAATTTAAAGGGAAACAATATTTTGCTGCTGTGTCATTTTCCAGTAGGTATTTTATTCGAGGTTGCTTATATGAAGTATATCTAAATGACTTGTAGCGGTATGTGAATCATATCAAAATTCTTTAGACCTGCATGCATCACTTGAAAAGTTGTTTATTCTGTTTATAAACTGAGAGGCTACGCATTGGGTTCACTTCTGGAAATAAACCATTTTTTTCTTTTTTGATCTGCAAATGTTATATAAACCCTGCTTGCCTGCGCAATACTATCAAAAGTCCATTTCATCTGTTCAGCTAGCTTTTGTGGCTTGCACTGCATTGCAATTCACGCAATGCACCTTTGTGAATTATATATAGAAGAAACATCTTCCAAATAAAGGTTTTACTCATTGTCATACTTCACTATTTTGGGTTGCAGTAATATAATATGAAATGAAATCTTTAATCATTCATGCAATCTAAGAATGATCAAGGTTGAAATCTGATAGTATCAGTACATATATGATATGGGTTTGCACTAATATTGTTCTTGATTCTCACCATGTGCTATATTTTTGCATGCTTACGTTTCACATATATATATATATATACCCATTATGCTTGGGTCTGAACATATATATTATAGCCTGATAGGTAGTTCTAAGTTGGATCTGCATACCTGATACTCCCAGGGTTCTTTGGCAATAAGCACATTTTTTTTGTTTATATGCTAGTGCTATTAGTAGGTCGGTTCCTGCACTGTGTCACCATTATGATATTTGGACTTAATGTGTCCCCTATCTATATGTCATGTATGAGTTCCTCAATTTAATATTGCTCTACACATATGCATACTTAAGTACTATAAATTGGTGTCGTTGGTTGGCTTTAACCAACCAGTCTCAGCGTTGGTTGCTAATGCATGCGGTCCTTAAATTATTGCAATGGTGTCGACATTGGTGCATTTGGATTGGCACCCTTGCTATCTATGTATATGTTATATACTCCACCACTATTTTCGAAGTCTTGGCTGAACTTGTGTTCCTGGGGTCCTGAAATGCTGGGGCAGTACACACGGGTACATGTACACGTGTGTATATGCAAGCTTCCAAGATCACTGGATTTAACATTGATATAGGGAGGATATTTCTAAAGCTAGAATTGACTGTTATATTTCAATTTCTATTGAAGTTATTTTACTTGAACTATGATTAATCCTGACTCGAGTATTTTGTGTTTTACATGAAATGCTCGGGTCAAACCTGAGCCTTTCAGATTACAGCTTAGGATTCGAAGATTTGCAAAGCTGGGGATTTCAAAGACAGTGCACTCTAAAGATTTTAAACCAGTAAAGATGTTTCTTGTATTAAATTGTTTCTATTAAATTTCCGCTATATTTAAAAATATTGTACTCAAAACTCTGATTTATAAATAAAAGATTTATTTTGTTGTTCAATACTGTGTCATTTATTTATTCTGCATTTTCTATGTGTTGATTCTATCTTTTAAACTCTGTAAGCTAATAACGATCCGTCGATTTGGACGTTCTAGATTGGGCTAAATACCAATTTAGAGTGGTCAAATTAGCGGGACGTTACAGTTGGCCTGTAACACCCCACCTCCGTTAAGGTCACTCACAAAGGGAATGCCTTAACTTTGGTGGAGCATTTTAGTAAACAGAACAGAAACTTACAAGACAGATAAAATAGTACTTGAAAAATTTATAACTTTATTTCAACAGAAACCGAAATAAACTTGGTTACATCCTTTCAAATCACATTATCAGAATTCAAGTACAAAATATCAGTCTTGTACAAAAGCCTTCAGAATGCATAGTTTAAAATCATAATCCCCATAGAACGGAAGCTATACAGAGCCAAGCCATACTTTAAGCACTTCAATAAGAAGAAATCCGGATCAAGCTAAAGTATTCCCTCCTTGGATAACCTGGGGGGAAACGGAAGAAAGTAGGCGAAACAACAAGGGTCAGACAAAAAGTCTGGCAAGTCCAGTGATTTTCAGTTATGAACAGATAATAATAACATGACATGAAAATAAAACTGGATGAGAGATAACTGTAACAGATGTAACAGTTATAACAGAAGAACAGAATGATATAAGCTATTGTTTTACACTTCTCTGCACTAATACTAGTATAACAGAATTAGGGGTCTCCCTAATGTCTAAACTAAAACAGAAACGGGTACAGAATAATTTAACAGAAACAGAATACTAATAATGGGCTTTTACTACCCGATCAGAAACAGACAGAAGCAGAAACAGATTAATCCCTACGGAAACAGAATGTAGAATTAGGTGTACACTAGTAATGGGCCTTTACCACCCGAACAGACGGTACCACGCAGAAACAGACAGGTGTTACCACCCAACAGAAATAGACGGTACCAACAGAAACAGACAGAACTAAGTGTACCCTAAAACCCTACCCCAAGCGATCGGCTCCCTAATACATAAATATCCTGTGTCGGCCCCACAGTAGGGTGTATCACTCCCTAAAGTGACAACCAATTGGCACAAACCTATTTACAGATGTTACGGCGTCTTACATCCTCAGAGGCAGACCGGGATCCATGCACGCACATGACCCGGTTGGAACACACCATCAACACCCCTCGCCATTATCAGAATGAACCGCTTATAATTAGTTCAGTAAGCGTGCCCGGACCCTACTTACTGTTGGGTCAAAGTTTTGATACCAGAAAGGGTTACTGACTAATATGGGTCCCAAACAACAGATGACACAAGTAATTCCCCTCCTAACCTTGTGTCCCCAGACTAACAGTTTTCAGATTAACTTGTTTACAAGTTCAGACATACAGAGTTTAGATTAACTAGTTCACAGATCAGACAATCAAGTTAATAGGTTTTCAGACCAACGGATCGGATGTTCAGATTAACAGGCTTACAGATTAACTGGTTACAGATTATCTAACTTGGTATTGGGCCTACGGATTCACGAAACGGGTTTATCAGATTCATTGGTCCAATTGTTTTAGCCTTACCCAACACGTTTTAGACATCATAATTATCTCAGATTTTCATTAATTAAATATTAATGCCCAAACCTCTCACATTAGACTGACAGTTTGCGGCTACTGGTTAGGCCGGTTGGTTCCAGGCAGGTTTCTGTCGCAAACTGAGTCTAACCTCGGGTTTCAAGCACATTATGACTAACTTCTCACATTAGAACCTATTGTTTGCGACCATTGGAATATGCCGGGCGGTTCCGGGCAGAATTACGCCGCAAACTCATTCTAACCTCGAATTAGCAATGTTTATCTTTGCGGGCTATTAATTAATGATTCACCATTTATACCCACGCCTAATATACCTGTCAATTATTCATAACTATAGCCAATTCAGATTATGTCAATAGCAGACTAATTATACCAACTCAACAGATATAGCAGATAACAGATGTTTCAGATTAGGCGACTTAACAAATTTAGCAGATTAAGCAAACTAGCAGATTTAGCACTTTCAACAGACTTAGCAGATGACAGATTTGGCAGATGAACAGATCTAGCAGACTAGGCAATAGAGCAGAACTAGCAGATTAAGCAATATAACAGAACTAGCAGATTAGGCAATGTAACAAAACTAGCAAATTAGGCAAATATAACAGATTTAATCATTTCTTAAAGTTTCACAAACATATCTTGCCTAATTATAAATCTTGCCTAAGTTCACATGCATAAATAATAGTCTTGATTCACAATATTATCATATACCCTTTGTTTGCATTAAATTTACATAGCACAGATTATGATCATAAATTAACCATATATCATATGTTTCAATTTTTATTAAACTTGCATAGTACAGAAGATCCCTATATAAATTATACCAAATATAGCCATTGATTACTATGCATATCATATATCCCAAAGATCTCTTACTTAGGTGTTTATTTACATTAATAGATACCCTACTCTCATGTAAATCTTTATGCCTAAGCCATATTCTCTTTATCTCAAATCATATGTTCAATACAATTTATATTATAAATATAACATGTCCAGTCATATGTCTCAGATTTTGTTCTAGCTACAGTCCATGTTCTTTCCTCAAATCAGTCACCTATTGGTCATGCCCAATTCATGCATCATTCATTTTATTGTCCCAAACATTTTAGCGTATGTTAATCTCTTATGAGATTGGCTCAGGCTCGTGGTAGCCTGGCTATAGAACAGAAAGAGGAAAGAGATACAAAATAAGATAGATCCAAACAGAATAGAACAGATATAACCTCAGATTCAGATTTATAATTCATGTCACAATCAGAATTAACGTTTATATGGGAAAATAACTGCACTTGCCTTGGTTGGATTAAAGAAAGAACTTTAGTTGTTGCAGAATTGTTGCAGAAGCTTTAATCTCTAATTTGAATTGAGTTGCTTAGGTTGATGTTGATTATCTTCTAGTTTTGATTCCAGCAGAGTAGCGACGCCATTTTTATTTTTATTTAGAACAGAAGCAGAGAAGAAGAATAGAATTGTGTGTAGAGGAGGCTAGGTCTTAGGGTGTATTTATAGGTGTAGGAACTCATTTCAGCCATCAGATTAACCATAAAACCAATCCGGACCATCAAAAATCATCCCAAGGTTTCAAAAACGTGTTCTGGACCGAAACAGGATGACCAGGTCGACCTGCAGGGGGGGTCGACACTATCGTCGACCCCCATGGGGGAGGTCGACTCCCAGGTCGACCTGGCCCCAGGTCGACCCCCTGGTCGACCTGGCCCCCAAGTCGACCCCCAGATCGACCTGCCCAGTTCTGTGCTGACCGAAACCTTCTGAATCTTCTACAGGCCATAACTTCTTCATCCGGACTCCGATTTTCGAAAACTCGGACTCTATTTCATGGAAAATTTCGAGAGGAACGCAATGGTGATGTCCATTTTACCTAATTCCTGATTCTTAAATTAATTATCCTCATTTTACTATCTTTTCCGTTACACACACCATTATCGAACTAATTTTTCTTTTCTTTTATGTATTAATTAATTCTTCTTATGCATCACCATTATTTACCTATCATAAGCATATTTTCATATATTTCATTATACTTAAAAATGCAGGGTGTTACATTCTCCCCTCCTTAAAGGATTTCGTCCCCGAAATCTTCAAGTTAAGAAGAATGTGTCCTACCATCCAATCATCCATCTACTCAATCATCAATCACAGGCATTCATTGTCCTTAAGAGATTTCTAATGTTGTATGAACATATGCAAGAAGTGTGTGTATATGTTCCTTGTCTAATGCAAAGATCAGGCGGTCCACTGATTCAGTTGACCTCCTTAATGTGAATTATGCCAGTGCCATGAGTCCAACATGTATGCAATTTTCCTACTCGATACATATCATTTCTATATGAGTGCACAACCATTCAGTCATATGCAACATCCATGTGCTGAGTCAATCATTTTGCATCCACAAAAATTAAAAATGCTCACACATCCATATGCAGTATGAGAGTGTTTTCGAGCCGATCTAGTGCCTAGTGTGTGTTTATGCATCCACGGGCAACCACTAGCAACCACTTGCATCCACTTGCAACCATCAAACATAACATGTCTCAAACACATGTTTACACCCTTGAGTTTCTACCTAAAGTTCGAAGATTCGATCGATAGGATACAGTCAAATGATGGAAGCGAGTACAGATAGAACAAAAACTTGGTTCCCATTAGGCATGGGTCCTAAGTATCGGCCCCGAAGACCGAAACCAACATCAAATTGACACCCATAGGATTACCCTCTTTAGACAATGTCAAAACTGGAAATCTTATCAGAAGTATTTAGATATTTACAGACTACTGGTACAGATCAGATTCCCTAATGGCTCTTAGGAAGTTAAGCATGATAAAATCATACCCCACGAAAACTCAGAATGTATGTGTCATACTTGACGCCAAACACAGATATCCCTCAAACCCCAATCCCAAACAGATGAGCCATAACCCTTATGGGTCTGAGTCTACAGCGGAATTCAGAAATAATACTAGTATTAAAGTGCAGAGTATCGATTACAAAATCAAAATACCAAAATCAGAAAAAGTCTTAACTCCATAATCAGATAAAGAAATTGAACCTACTATAGAAATTTTCCTATTTCTATCCTAGCCACTAGCCTCGAGAGTGTTCGCCTGCCCTCCTTGTCCTCGTCTCTTCGGGTAGTCCCTAGTGAAGTGTCCCATCTCTCCACAGTTGAAGCAAGTGCCCTTCCTTTTTCTGCAATCTTTGTTCAGATGAGTCGAGCTCCCACAAGTAAAGCACCTTTTCCCCTTCTTATCTTCAGACTTCTCATCCTTCTTTTGTGTTTCCTTTTTGGGCCCTGCTTTCTTATTCTGTGGTTCTTCCTTCCTTGCCTCTTTTGGGCCCTTGTCTTCCTCGTGCAGTAGTGCCATGTCCACCAATTTCTCGTAAGTCGCTCCCATGGGTACGTGGGTCATGGCTAGGCTGTGCAGTGGCTCGTTCAATCCTTTAACAAAGCGGAGAGCCTTTTTATGCTGAGTGTTGACTAAATCCAATCCAAACCTAGCTAGTTGGTTGAACTGGTTGACGTATTCCTTAACCGTCATACTTCCTTGCTTAAGAGATAAGAACTTTTCCAGTTGTAAACTCCGTTCAGCTTGCGAGAGAAATTTTTTCTCAAACCTTGTTCTGAAATCCATCCATGTCTCAACCGGCCTCTCGGCGTTTGTGACTTCCCACCAGTAGGAAGCTTCGTCTTTGAGCAGCCATACCGCCAACTGTACCTTCTGCCTATCGTCCACCCCGAAGATAACGAATAGATCCTCAGTTTCTTTGAGCCAGTTCCTTGCTTCGACGAATGATTCAGTTCCCTTGAAATCCTTTCCACCCATGGCCCTAAAATCTCTACAGATCTTTGAGAAAGCAATTGCACGAGGAGGGGGCGGAGGAGGAGGGGGATCATTTGCTGGACCTGCGGCGGCGGTCCTAGCCTCAAGATATTGACGAAACCAACCGAGTACATGAACACCCTCTGGTACCTCAGATGCTTCAGACATGCTGAAACGAAAAAAAAGGAAAGATTCAATACAAAAAGGACTGAAGGAAAGATATATGGCTCTTGGGGATCATGTTTTTCAAAATAAGCTTTATTTTTGAAAATACTTCCTTTCAAAACCTTTTTTTTAAAATAGTTTTCCAAAAACTTTACCCAATCTGGTAACCTTCAGCTCTGATACCAAGTGTAACACCCCACCTCCGTTAAGGTCACTCACAAAGGGAATGCCTTAACTTTGGTGGAGCATTTTAGTAAACAGAACAAAAACTTACAAGACAGATAAAATAGTACTTGAAAAATTTATAACTTTATTTCAACATAAACCAAAATAAACTTGGTTACATCCTTTCAAATCACATTATCAGAATTCAAGTACAAAATATCAGTCTTGTACAAAAGCCTTCAGAATGCATAGTTTAAAATCATAATCCCCATAGAACGGAAGCTATACAGAGCCAAGCCATACTTTAAGCACTTCAAGCAGAAGAAATCCGGATCAAGCTAAAGTATTCCCTCCTTGGATAACCTGGGGGGGACGGAAGAAAGGATGCGAAACAACAAGGGTCAGACAAAAAGTCTGGCAAGTCCAGTGATTTTCAGTTATGAACAGATAATAATAACATGACATGAAAATAAAACTGGATGAGAGATAACTGTAACAGATGTAACAGATATAACAGAAGAACAGAATGATATAAGCTATTGTTTTACACTTCTCTGCACTAATACTAGTATAACAGAATTAGGTGTCTCCCTAATGTCTAAACTGAAACAGAAACGGGTACAGAATAATTTAACAGAAACAGAATACTAATAATGGGCTTTTACTACCCGATCAGAAACAGACAGAAGCAGAAACAGATTAATCCCTACGGAAACAGAATGTAGAATTAGGTGTACACTAGTAATGGGCCTTTACCACCCGAACAGACGGTACCACGCAGAAACAGACAGGTGTTACCATCCAACAGAAATAGACGGTACCAATAGAAACAGACAGAACTAAGTGTACCCTAAAACCCTACCCCAAGCGATCGGCTCCCTAATACATAAATATCCTGTGTCGGCCCCAAAGTAGGGTGTATCACTCCCTAAAGTGACAACCAGTTGGCACAGACCTATTTACAGATGTCACGGCGTCTTACATCCTCAGAGGTAGACCGGGATCCATGCACGCACATGACCCGGTTGGAACGCACCATCAACACCCCTCGCCATTATCAGAATGAACCGCTTATAATTAGTTCAGTAAGCGTGCCCGGACCCTACTTACTGTTGGGTCAAAGTTTTGATACCAGAAAGGGTTACTGACTAATATGGGTCCCAAACAACAGATGACACAAGTAATTCCCCTCCTAACCTTGTGTCCCCAGACTAACAGTTTTCAGATTAACTTGTTTACAAGTTCAGACATACAGAGTTTAGATCAACTAGTTCACAGATCAGACAATCAAGTTAACAGGTTTTCAGACCAACGGATCGGATGTTCGGATTAACAGGCTTACAGATTAACTGGTTACAGATTATCTAACTTTGTATTGGGCCTACGGATTCACGAAACGGGTTTATTAGATTCATTGGTCCAATTGTTTTAGCCTTACCCAACACGTTTTAGACATCATAATTATCTCAGATTTTCATTAATTAAATATTAATGCCCAAACCTCTCACATTAGACTGACAGTTTGCGGCTACTGGTTAGGCCGGTTGGTTCCCGGCAGGTTTCTGTCGCAAACTGAGTCTAACCTCGGGTTTCAAGCACATTATGACTAACTTCTCACATTAGAACCTATTTTTTGCGACCACTGGAATATGCCGGGCGGTTCCGGGCAGAATTACGCCGCAAACTCATTCTAACCTAGAGTTAGCCATGTTTATCTTTGCGGCCAATTAATTAATGATTCACCATTTATACCCACGCCTAATATACATGTCAATTATTCATAACTATAGCCAATTCAGATTATGTCAATAGCGGACTAATTATACCAACTCAACAGATATAGCAGATAACAGATGTTTCAGATTAGGCGACTTAACGAATTTAGCAGATTAAGCAAACTAGCAGATTTAGCACTTTCAACAGACTTAGCAAATGATAAATTTGGCAGATGAACAGATCTAGCAAACTAGGCAATAGAGCAGAACTAGCAGATTAAGCAATATAACAGAACTAGCAGATTAGGCAATGTAACAAAACTAGCAAATTAGGCAAATATAACAGATTTAATCATTTCTTAAAGTTTCACAAACATATCTTGCCTAATTATAAATCTTGCCTAAGTTCACATGCATAAATAATAGTCTTGATTCACAATATTATCATATACCCTTTGTTTGCATTAAATTTACATAGCACAGATTATGGTCATAAATTAACCATATATCATATGTTTCAATTTTTATTAAACTTGCATAGTACAGAAGATCCCTATGTAAATTATACCAAATATAGCCATTGATTACTATGCATATCATATATCCCAAAGATCTCTTACTTAGGTGTTTATTTACATTAATAGATACCCTACTCTCATGTAAATCTTTATGCCTAAGCCATATTCTCTTTATCTCAAATCATATGTTCAATACAATTTATATTATAAATATAACATGTCCAGTCATATGTCTCAGATTTTGTTCTAGCTACAGTCCATGTTCTTTCCTCAAATCAGTCACCTATTGGTCATGCCCAATTCATGCATCATTCGTTTTATTGTCCCAAACATTTTAGCGTATGTTAATCTCTTATGAGATTGGCTCAGGCTCGTGGTAGCCGGGCTATAGAACAGAAAGAGGAAAGAGATACAAAATAAGATAGATCCAAATAGAATAGAACAAATATAACCTCAGATTCAGATTTATAATTCATATCACAATAAGAATTAACGTTTATATCGGAAAATAACTGCACTTGCCTTGGTTGGATTAAAGAAAGAACTTTAGTTGTTGCAGAATTGTTGCAGAAGCTTTAATCTCTAATTTGAATTGAGTTGCTTAGGTTGATGTTGATTAGCTTCTAGTTTTGATTCCAGCAGAGTAGCGACGCCATTTTTATTTTTATTTAGAACATAGGCAGAGAAGAAGAAGAATAGAATTGTGTGTAGTGGAGGCTAGGTCTTAGGGTGTATTTATAGATGCAGGAACTCATTTCAGCCATCAGATTAACCCTAAAACCAATCCGGACCATCAAAAATCATCCCAGGGTTTCAAAAACGTGTTCTGGACCGAAACAGGCTGACCAGGTCGACCTGCAGGGGGGTCGACACTATAGTCAAGCCCCATGGGGGAGGTCGACTCCCAGGTCGACACCTTGGTCGACCTGGCCCCAGGTCGACCCCCAGGTCGACCCCTAGGTCGACCCCCAGGTCGACCTGCCCAGTTCGATGCTGACCGAAACCTTCTGAATCTTCTACAGGCCATAACTTCTTCATCCGGACTCCGATTTTCGAAAACTCGGACTCTATATCATGTAAAATTTCGAGAGGAACGCAATGGTGATGTCCATTTTACCTAATTCCTGATTCTTAAATTAATTATCCTCATTTTACTATCTTTTCCGTTACACACACCGTTATCGAACTAATTTTTCTTTTCTTTCATGTATTAATTACTTCTTCTTATGCATCACCATTATTTACCTATCATAAGCATATTTTCATATATTTCATTATAATTAAAAATGCGGGGTGTTACATGGCCATACAAGTCATCCAGGAACAGGATGAACCGAAGGTACTCTCCTACTGCATCCAATATAGGAATCACCCCCATGGATCAATAGCGAGAAGTCCTTGCAACCCGTAGATTTCAACCACGACAGAATCACAGTGTATCTCGGGCCGCTAAGCCAGAGATTTTATGTAATCCTTCCGCTTATGAAGATCCACGGTCTTCAATGCTCCATCTCGACCGTCTTCTGATATCTTCACGTATTTGTTGGTCGGAATGGTTTTCGAATATAAATTCGATCCTGGTCTTTCCATACCAACAATCGTATTGGACAACTTTGATAGTCGGTGATTTAACTATCAAAATAATCAGTGTTTCAATCATGACAATCCAATGAGTTCACTGGTTCAGTATTCAACACCGCTTGGCCTTTAAAACAAATGTAAATTCAAACTCTTAAATATTTTGATATTATAAATATAGTTTTCTCGCTTCTTATTTAACATAAGTTTTCTCTTTAAACCAATTCATTTAATACTTAGGAAATCCTATATCATATTCAGTTGTCTATTTTCATTTACAAAGCATTAGCCACATTATTATATAATATTGGGAAATCAATTCAACTTATTACTCGAAAAACAACGTTACGAGATATCTTTTATTTATTACTTATAACTCATAATCCATGTTTATTCTTACTGAATGAAACTCTACTTTTACATTTCATTTCTAGCGCTAAAATATCATTATAATTCATGCAATCCAATCTCCTTTTATTTCCCTTTTTACTTTGGAATCTCATTATGAACATACTTGCCAAATTTCCACAAATGGGTTGCGTTACTATTTCTCTAATGAAATAATAAATCCATACTATCCACTTTTACCATTACAACTAATATCACCCTCAGATAATCCTGAAGTCGTTCAAGTTGGGGTATTTTAATTACCTCTCAGACCTTGATTAACAACGTTCATATCTTAAGATTGACACAAGTTGTAGTTCAAAACCCGATACTTCATTCCAATTTCAACACAAATTCCATTTCACTATTTTATTCAAAGTAATATATTTCAAAATCTATATCCAGTTATAAAATAAATTTTTATAACTTCATCTCTGTCGATTTGCCTAACGGTAAATTAACATTTATAAAACGATTGATTTTGTGGGCCATATGTCGCCAAATACTCAACCAATACCGCCCATTGGTTTAAACTAAGCAGATGTTGAAATTTCATCAAAAAATCAACAATCAAATCAATCATCCCAAACAGGACAGTTCATATGTTGATAATATGAGATAAATAATATAATGAGGAATCCCGTTGGATCCCTCTAACCTGTTCTTCCCTGTATAAAAATGGTTATCTCCAAACAGATCGTTCAATTTCATTTAACTGATAATAACGACCGTTTAATCCCAACCACAAGCAATTAAACCAATTAAACACGTTTATTTTATAAACATGACCAACAAGGTAAGTTACCTTTATTGGAACCAATCGTTAGAATAACGATTCAGTATTTCACTAAAATTAAGCAACAATTTAATTTCATCAGTTAAATCAGCAAATAAATATCTAATTAGCAAGCAGTCAATCATTGGCAAGCAGAGCACACAAAATAAAAACCCAATTTATATAAAATATAAATGGGAAGAACTGAGTGAGTTTAAATCACCTTATTTCGTTTATTTATGGAGTGGTGCAGTTACAGTTAAATTAAACAGTTGTTTAATTAAACTGTAAATTCTTGTTGCCCCCATTACTGTCCAAACAATCCCAGAATATTCTGTTTGTTTCCCTGATTTCATCGCAACTTACTTCGTCGAGTTCTGTTAACCTAACAATAAGTTATGCACGCTTTTAGCGAACATGGTTATATAAATTAATTAATTTTTAACTTTAAATTAAACAAATTTTAAATTTATACCTAATCTTCTGGATTATAATGTCGGGCCCGAAACAAATCCCTTCAGCATCGTCCAAACCTTCACTGCTTCTTCCCTGTTTCCTTCATTCGTTGTTATACCTGGTATAACATTCAAAATAATAAATTATAAAATAACTCATTTCTTATATTATTTATTAATTCTACAAATTTTATTTTTAATTACCTACTAACTGATTATGCTTATTATCATACGGCTGATCTGTCCCCTCTCAATATTGTTCTCCTTCTGTAATAACCCGGAAATTCTGAGCCAATTTAAAATTTTTATTTTGGCAATTTTAGTGAATTTTGAATATTTAAAATGAATTATTTTAAATATAACGACGAGAAATTTATTTTGAATAGAATTCGAATGTATATATTTATATAGATCGTCGTTGAAATATATATATTTATTTTCAATTATAAAAGCAATTGAAAATGGCGCGGTAGTTCGATAATTTGATTTCAAAATTCAAATGAATGTACCGGATTCAAAATAAACCGGATTTTAATGAAACCAAAAATATTTGAATCTAATTGGGAATATCTTTCCAACAAATCCTAAGAACCAAATTTCATAGCGGGAATCAAAAGATACGTCCAGTTTAAAATTCAGAATAGTCGCTATGGAATTCTGGCCCTTAAAAATGGAAATTTTGCAAATGACCTCGGTTTTCGACGAAACCACTTTTGTTGGATCCTTGATGTCAAGTTATAGCTAGGTTTCAAAATTCGTAATTTTTCGAATCAATATGTGAGCGTGGCAAAGTAAAACGTGTTTGACCAGTTTTAGTTGATTTTAATCGACTGGAAAATGGCCATTTTTCAAACGGTCGCAGAATTTGACGAAATTAGTTTTGTTAGGACCGTATCGTCAATACAAAGCTAGAAAATATTTTTCTGGAATTTTTCGAGTTAGTATGTGACCCCGGTAAATGAAATGCGCATTCAAATTCAATATATAGAGTTATATTTTGATTTTGACGAAAACTGATCGAAACGATCGAATCAGCTTACGATACATATCCCATTGTATTCAGAATGGGGGTAATTAGCTATGCACGACAGTCGGTGGGTTCGATTTTGAGTTCGAAATAAAAAGTTGCTTTTTGAAATAAAATAAAATAAATTAATTATAATTAAACCCCCTCCCCTTTATCTCCTGTTCCCAAAGTCAGCCCCCCTACCATCGTCTAAACCGATCGACGAATTAAAAAAAGAAAAAAAATAAAGGCGAACGGGGAGGAGCCGCCCCCCCCCCCCCCCCCACCCAGCAGCGCGCCGCCGCCTCCTCTGGCGCGTCGCCACCAAGGCAAGGGGCCCCCCTCCTTCTTCCCCTCCTCCTCCCTCTCCATTCCCCCCTTTTTCCGTGCCCTAGCCCCCCCTTGAGCCCCACGCCGCTGCAGCCTTCTCCTCACCGCCCCCCTCCTTCCCCGACCTCCCTCCTCTTTTTTCCACTTCAAGCCGCGCCCCACTTCGCCAAAACCGTGCCCTAGCCCCTCAAATCGAACATCGTGAATCCCACCGCCTCCCTTCATCGAGGCTCCGCTCCACCTCGATGTGCGCAACAACAACAGCCGCCTGCAGGCCAGGCTCAACCGACCACGAGCAAATGAAACACCCCCCCTCTGAAAATACAATATGAGTTTTCTTTTCAGTTTTTATTTTATATAAATCAATATAAAATTTTGATTATACATATGTAAATGGCGAGGTAAAGGTTAGATTTTTAAAAGTGAAAAGATCAGATTTTTATTTATAAATATAGCATAGAAAGATTTGATTTTACCTCATATGAAGTAACAAGGAAGGTTTGATTTTTATACATGTATAGAATATATAAAAATACGGTTTTTATTAGATATGAAGATTAAAAATATGATTTTTATATAAGTGTGATAATAAAAATATGATTTTTATAGTATAGAAAGAATAAAAATACGATTTTTATATTATATAGATAGTAAAAATTTGATCTTTATATGTGTAGCGAAATAAAAATCTGATTTTTATTATATATATGTTGAAATAAAAATGTGATTTTTATAGCGATGATATAAAAATTCGATCTTTATATTAGAAGTAGATATAAAAATATAATTTTTATATAGAGAATAGCGTGATAAAAATGTGATCTTTATCATATGAACACCGTTATAAAAATAGAATTTTTATCTATATAGTAGCGGTGTAAAAATAGAATTTTTTCTATATAGTAGCAGTGTAAAAATAGAATTTTTATCCATATAGCGTAGTTATAAAAATGTGATTTTTATATGCGTAGAAACAATATAAAAACGTGATTTTGATATATGTAGTGGCTACGGACGATGAAAGTGACAAAAGGCGAGCACGACGAAGATTTCTACATATGAAGAGTCGTGACGTTTGGTTTTGCTAGTCGGTGAGAACTTCTCACTTTAAATCTTCTCTTTTAGTTAATAATATATACTAGGATGAAGATGGTGTTTAGTAGCACTCGACACTCGTCGTCCACAGACCATGGATGGCTTGTATGTTTGATTGTTTGTTTTGATGAAAATTGATTGTGTGATGTGAAATAAAATAAAATATTTATATAGTTAAAAATATTTTATCGTTAAAAATATAATTTTTAACGTGAATGTGAATAAATAAATATTCATTTACAAACCGGACGGTTTGTTTATGTACACCTATTTGAAGGACATTGATTGGGACGATGAATTTTAAACGTCGCCAACTGCACAAATACTATTCGGTGTTTGTGGATTGAAACCCCACACGGGTGTTGGGATGATATTTGGCGTACACTAATCCCAATCATTTAGTTGTATGTCGATCGATTGGTCGACATACTGTGTAAGCGTTAATTATTTATATTTGATGCTTATGCAGTTGTGTGGTGCACTTTGGATGATGGTTGATTATTTATCGTTGCTATTATATACATGTGTTGTATGGAATCCATATAATTAACATTATATGTTAATTGATTGGGCCTCATTCCAGTTGGGAAAATAAAGAATATTATAAAATAAAGATTCATGTGTTGACAGTACTCATGTGTTGAGATTAGTCATGTGTTGAACAAAATATTTTAACAATAAAATTTACATCTTTATCATATATAAAATTAGAAAATAACTGGAAAATAGATAAGATGAGTGGTCTCCTTGATATTGATCTGATGTTGGTTTCGGCCTTCGGGGTTGATGCTTAGGGAATCGTTCTCTTACTAATTTACGGTTGGAGTTTGATTAAAAATTTAAAGATAGAAATTATAATTTTATAAAATAACAAAAATAGTCACGTGTTGACAGTACTCATGTGTTGAGATTAGTCATGTGTTGAAAGAAATATAAGTTCATGTGTTGAATAGAATAAATATTCATTTGTTGAATAGAATAACGAAGTTATTGAAATATATAAAGCCGTGTTGATTAGAGATACGCTATTTTGACACGAACGATATTTATATCGATTATTTTCGTTTTTATAATAATTATAGAAAAGGAAGTGATTTCAAAATATAACATTTTGAAAATATTATCATTTGTAAATCGATGACGTGGAAAATTCAATTTCGATTCGAAGTTGAATATGAAGTTGAAATCGTTTCGAAAACGAATTTTAAAACGATTTATAAAATACATTTTAAAAAGGAAATCGACGAAATATATATAATATATATATAATATATATAATGGCCTGAATAGAACGCGCCGCGCCGCGTCGCGATAGTTCGTGAATTTCGACCATTGACTTCGAACGGATATTGCGGGAGATCCGACCGTCGGATTCTCCTGAAACCAGAGCCGTTGGGTTCATATCGAAAAGAGCTTTCCAATGAATATTAGAAATTTGAAATCTAACGATTGGATTTGGAATTATGTCCAAATCAAATTTGTAAAAGGTCGCTGTAAGTGCAGTTCGATGGCCGTTGAGGGAAATCGACTGTACGGGCCTTGATAAAATTATTAAAAATATCAATAATTTGTGTAAAATCATAAAAAATGATTTGGAAAGAACTGGGATGAAAAATCCCATATTTGAAAAGATAAAATGTATTTTTATCAAAATGAACTAGTTTTGAACTAGAATTATAAATTCAATATTTTTAAAATAAATAAACTGGATTTGAAATGGTTTTAAAAATAACCAGAATTTCCAACATATGAATTGGAATGGATTTGGATCGAAATTATCTTTGGAATATTTCGATGATTAGAGTCGGGATTATACGAATATTGTTATGGAAATTTGGAAGATATATTTTATATTGTTATTTCCAATACGATATTTGTTGATTTCAGAATTTGATATTGAATATAAGCCGGTATATTTTCAATTCAGAGCCTTGTATTTAATATCAAATGAGATTTGGGTTTGTCGTGAATGGTGTCTTCATTAACACTGTCCTTGAACCCAGTTGAGGAAAGATTAAATCTTTTTATTTAGATTTAATGAAGTATACCAATTAATTAATAGATTTGATTGGAATTGAATTAGAATTTGTTTTTGGGTTTATCGTGAGCGGTGTTTTGAATAACAACTGTTCTTTAACCCGATTAACAATGGGTTGTGATTTTGGGTTTATCGTGAACCGTGTTTTAAATGACATCGGTTCTTTGACCCAGTTAAAGATTAAAACTAAGTGGAGTTTTAATGAAATTTTTAATTAGATTGAAATGATCGAGAACAGAGTATCACTAGTTTTGCTCCAAAGCGATAGTTAAATCTTTAAATAGATTTGAACGTGAAATGGTAGTTAATATTTACTGATCACACTGTGGTGTTAGATATGGAGTATTACCAGTTTTGCTCCATTGGATGAATAGGTTGGGATTGGGAAATAAAATAAATAATTACTTCGGTGTGGTTCGCTAATCCCGACTAGTTTGAAATGATATTCAAAGGAAGATTAAAGAATAAATTTTAAAGAATTTATCTTTGATAAAATTAATGGGAACCTTTCCCTAAGAATATGAAATTTAGAAACTAGTTGTAGGTTAGCTAAGAAGAATGGTTTCCTGGGTATTGATTTTATGTTGGTTTTGGCCTTCGGGGTTAATATTTGGGGAATTGTTCTCTTGCTAATTTACGGTTAGTGACTGATGAATTGGAATGAGGCGTATGTTGTGTTTGTGTAACATTTGTTTATTATATACGCGGGTTATTCAGAAAGGCCGGGTTTATACCCATTCTGAATAACCGATTCGACGATATGTCAAAGATGAAGACGGTGGTTGAAGACCGGAAGTCTTCACATCGTTTGGGTGATTACTGATGATCTTGATTGGACTGCACACCCAAGAGGAGGGAATCAGTTGGTGATCGTCCAGACGTACTTGGAGATCGATGGATATGCGAGGAAAATGCCTCCGGTTTCGTTCAGACCCAGAACGAACTTGTAAATGGAGTGTGTGTCTGACATTGGATTTTATTCTGTGTTGATTGATCTCTATTAAATATACATCTGTTTGGCGGCGAAGAACATATTCTCTTGCATAACGCCTTTCTCTGAGACGTACGAGCTTAGAGGTTGTATATCAATATACATCAGTCACATGGAGTGAATTGCCTGTGTGGCATGCCTAAGTGGCAGATGATCAAGGCTTCTGTTGAAAAGCAAAGTCTTGTGGTTGATGATCAAAGCACGGCCTGTGTGGCGCAACTTTGTGTATAGTGCGAATTCACGAGCCTCACACCTCGGTATGAGTCAAAAACGGGATAAGGACTACAGGGAGAGCACAACGTTTCTTTCTAGCTATGGGCGGTGTCAGTGCTTAAACTGGCTGACATTTATATTATTTTTACCTATGTGGTTGTTGGAATGCGAGACGCCTCGATTTTAGGTTTGTTAGGACCGGGAAACGTGTGTTCATGAATACTAATCCACTAACGTAAGTGTGGACCGGCCCTGAAGCATCCGAGAGGCTACCCAGAGAGAGTTGTCCTGAGACATTTGCTAGAGTGTCTCGAAGCAGAGAGGAGCTTGCCCCTTGCCTCGACTCATGACGGAAATCCAATTTCCAATACGATCTTTGCGGTTTTATTTGTAGAGCCTAGTATGGCGACATGATATATGGTACCCATGTCGTCTATGATTGATATTTATGATTGATATTGTTTTGACACTATACACTTATAATAGTATCAAATGATTTGTTTCAAACGTACCAACCATGTTTGGCTATTATAAGGGAAAACCCTATCCTCCGGCTTGCGTTGCATTATGTGATGGGACCTGGGTCTTATAATAGCTTTATTTTTCGAAAAAGCATTGCGCTGTTTTGTTATATGCGCTTGTGTTCTTGGGAGGAAACCCGTTCCGTGTTATACGGCGTGGTCCCTTGAATTACTCTCTTTTAAAGTAAAGTTTTAAATAACTGTTTTAGTTGTCTCACCAGTCACATGACTGACCTGGAGTTTATTGTTTGAACCTAAACTCTGGGTGCCCCTATTTTCGACATGGGCAGCTAGTAGTTTTGGTTTTGCAGATTTATATTCATAGGATCCTGATTTACAGCTGGAACGATACTCGAAAAGCTCTGTATCCGTGTATTACTTTCAGTTGTGTTTTATATTGTTTTTCCGCTGCTATGTAATTTATTGTAATCTCTGATATTCTTTGTTGTATAATATTTATTCATACTCTGTATATTCTTGTAATCTGATGGAATTGTTGTAAATAACAATGAAATATTCTTCTGTTTGCGTTCTATTTTGTCGTGTTCTCAAAGCAATTCGTGCTTTCCTTACCGGGGAAGTTACAGGTCCTTATAGTGGTATCAGAGCTTTGGTTTACAGAGCTCGAGAACAAAACACATTAGAACCGAACGAAAGAATTCATCAGATATTGGATTAGTATTATCCAATTAGAATAACTCGTTAGAGATGGGATCAGTAGTACCCTAGAACGAGTGTGAAGAGTATATTTTTCAAATTTGAAAACAAACTTTGTTTTGAAAATTAAATTCACGTATACGTATTTGAATATTTTATTTATATTGATTTTGGACAATCGAGTATATAAAGATTTTGCATATACGCGTCATGAATGTATATTCAAAGTTTTAATATACTGGATAGCTATAGAATCACACTCTAGTCGCTCGGAGATGATTTTGATGATGGAGCTCCATCACGAATATTTATGTTCGGGTTTCGAAGGTGTGATATCTATATATTTCCATTAGACTGGTGTGAGAACCAAAACTAGATAGATTTATTGTTGTGATTTGGCATCAAAAACATGATTTTCTGTATATATAACAAATTATGAATTTGAAACATTATTACACTAATTGATTGATGGTTGTGTTGTACGATTATTGTTTTGATTTGTTGAAATTTTGAACCGTTTAGCCTAATGGAACCAAATATTGAACTGTATTGAAAATTGTTTGAAAATGCATGCATATACATGTACTTACATTGAACATGTTATAGCAAAGAGGCTAGAGCAGAAGAATAAAATCGTTTGCCCGACAAATAGGTACATATTTATTGTATTTCTTTGGGTTTGGATGATTTTATGAGCCGACTGGCTAGCCGCTTGCCTTTTTCTTTTGGATTGAAGAAGGCCATGGGAGGCTATATGAAATATCCTGAAGTCCCCGGTGCAGGGGAGGTTATGGCGAAAATTTTCAAAAATTTAGGGTGTTAGCCAAATTTTTTGAAAAATTTGAAAAGTTCTTAGAAATTGAAAAGTTGAAGAACTTCAGCCGTAGTGAAAATAATGAAAGTTGAGTTGATTAGTTAAACAACTTTCGGCTTCGTTCCTTTTCGGGGACGAAAAGTTTTAAGTGGGGGAGATTGTAATAACCCGAAAATTCTGAGCCAATTTAAAATTTTTATTTTGACAATTTTAGTGAATTTTGAATATTTAAAATGAATTATTTTAAATAATAACGACGAGAAATTTATTTTGAATAGAATTCGAACGTATATATTTATATAGATCGTCGTTGAAATATATATATTTATTTTAAATTATAAAAGTCGTTGAAAATGGCGCGGTAGTTCGATAATTCGATTTCAAAATTCAAATGAATGTACCGGATTCAAAATAAACCGGATTTTAGTGAAACCAAAAATATTTGAATCTAATTGGGAATATCTTTCCAACGAATCCGAAGAATCGAAATTTCATAGCGGGAATCAAAAAATACATACAGTTTAAAATTCAGAATAGTCGCTATGGAATTCTGACCCTTAAAAATGGAAATTTTGCAAACGACCTCGGTTTTCGACGAAACCACTTTTGTTGGATTCGTGATGTCAAGTTATAGCTAGGTTTCAAAATTCGTAATTTTTCGAATCAATATGTGAGCGTGGCGAAGTAAAACGCGTTTGATCAGTTTCAGTTGATTTTAATCGACTGGAAAATGACCATTTTTCAAACGGTCTTAGAATTTGACGAAACTAGTTTTGTTAGGACCGTATCATCAATACAAAGCTAGAAAATATTTTTCTGGAATTTTTCGAGTTAGTATGTGACCCCGGTAAATTGAAATGCGCGTTCAAATTCAATATATAGAGTTATATTTTGATTTTGACGAAAACTGATCGAAACGATCGAATCAGCTTACGATACATATCCCATTGTGTTCGGAATGGGGGTAATTAGCTATGGACGACAGTCGGTGGGTTCGATTTTGAGTTCGAAATAAAAAGTTGCTTTTTGAAATTAAATAAAATAAATTAATTATAATTAAACCGCCTCCCCTTTATCTCCTATTCCCAAAGTCAACCTCCCTACCATCGTCTAAACCGATCGAGGAATTAAAAAAAAAAGGCGAACGGGGAGTAGACTCCCCCCCAGCAGCGCGCCGCCGCCTCCTCTGGCGCGCCGCCGCCAGGGCAAGGCCCCCTCCTTCTTCCCCTCCTCCTCCCTCTCCATTCCCTCCTTTTTCCGTGCCCTAGCCCCCTTGAGCCGCACGCCGCCACAGCCTTCTCCTCACCGCCCCCCTCTTCCCCGACCTCCCTCCTCCTTTTTCCACTTCAAGTCGCGCCCCACTTCTCCAAAACCGTGCTCTAGCCCATCAAATCGAACATCGTGAATCCCACCGCCTCCCTTCATCGAGGCTCCGCTCCACCTCGAGGTGCGCGACAGCAGCAGCCGCCTGCTGGCCAGGCTCAACCGACTGCGAGCAAATGAAACACCCCTCCTCTGAAAATACAATGTGAGTTTTCTTTTCAGTTTTTATTTTATATAAATCGATATAAAGTTTTGATTATACATATGTAAATAGCGAGGTAAAGGTTAGATTTTTAAAAGTGAAAAGATCAGATTTTTATTTATAAATATAGCATAGAAAGATTTGATTTTATCTCATATGAAGTAACAAGGAAGGTTTGATTTTTATACATGTATAGCATATATAAAAATACGATTTTTATTAGATATGAAGATTAAAAATATGATTTTTACATAAGTATGATAATAAAAATATGATTTTTATAGTATAGAAAGAATAAAAATACGATTTTTATATTATACAGATAGTAAAAATTTGATCTTTATATGTGTAGCGAAATAAAAATCTGATTTTTATTATATATATGTTGAAATAAAAATGTGATTTTTATAGCGATGATATAAAAATTCGATCTTTATATCAGAAGTAGATATAAAAATATAATTTTTATATAGAGAATAACGTGATAAAAATGTGATCTTTATCATATGAACACCGTTATAAAAATAGAATTTTTATCTACATAGTAGCGGTGTAAAAATAGAATTTTTATCTATATAGTAGTGGTGTAAAAATAGAATTTTTATCCATATAGCGCAGTTATAAAAATGTGATTTTTATATGCGTAGCAACAATATAAAAATGTGATTTTGATATATGTAGTGGCTACGGACGATGAAAGTGACAAAAGGCGAGCATGACGAAGATTTCTACATATGAAGAGTCGTGACGTTTGGTTTAGCTAATCGGTGAGAACTTCTCACTTTAAATCTTCTCTTCTAGTTAATAATATATACTAGGATGCAGACGGTGTTTAGTGGCACCCGACACCCGTCGTCCACAGACCATGGATGGCTTGTATGTTTGATTGTTTGTTGTGATGAAAATTGATTGTGTGATGTGAAATAAAATAAAATATTTATATAGTTAAAAATATTTTATCGTTAAAAATATAATTTTTAACGTGAATGTGAATAAATAAATATTCATTTACAAACCGGATGGTTTGTTTATATACACCTGTTTGAAGGACATTGATTGGGACGATAAATTTTACACGTCGCCCAACTGCACAAATAATATTCAGTGTTTGTGGATTGAAAACCCACACGGGTGTTGGGATGATATTTGGCGTACACTAATCCCAATCATTTAGTTGTATGTCGATCGATTGGTCGACAGACTGTGTAAGCATTAATTTTTTATATTTGATGCTTATGCAGTTGTGTGGTGCACTTTGGATGATGGTTGATTATTTATCGTTGCTATTATATACATGTGTTGTATGGAATCCATATAATTAACATTATATGGTAATTGATTGGGCCTCATTCCAATTGGGAAAATAAAGAATATTATAAAATAAAGATTCATGTGTTGACAGTACTCATGTGTTGAGATTAGTCATGTGTTGAAAGAAATATAGATTCATGTGTTGAACGAAATATTTTAACAATAAAAGTTACGTCTTTATCATATATAAAATTAGAAACTAACTGGAAAATAGATAAGATGAGTGGTCTCCTGGATATTGATCTGATGTTGGTTTCGGCCTTCGGGGTTGATGCTTAGGGAATCGTTCTCTTACTAATTTACGGTTGGAGTTTGATTAAAAATTAAAAGATAGAAATCATATTTTTATAAAATAACAAAAATAGTCACGTGTTGACAGTAGTCATGTGTTGAGATTAGTCATGTGTTGAAAGAAATATAGATTCATGTGTTGAATAGAATAAATATTCATTTGTTGAATAGAATAACGAAGTTATTGAAATATATAAAGCCGTGTTGATTAAAGATACGCTATTTTAACACGAACGATATTTATATCGATTATATTCGTTTTTATAATAATTATAGAAAAGGAAGTGATTTCAAAATATAACGTTTTGAAAATATTATCATTTGTATATCGATGACGTGGAATATTCAATTTCGATTCGAAGTTTAATATGAAGTTGAAATCGTTTCGAAAACGAATTTTAAAACAATTTATAAAATACGTTTTAAAAAGGAAATCGACGAAATATATATAATATATATATTATATATATAATGGCCTGAATAGAACGCGCCGCGCCGCGACAATTCATGAATTTCGACCATTGACTTCGAACGGATATTGCGGGAGATCTGACCGTCGGATTCTCCTGAAACCAGAACCGTTGGGTTCGTATCGAAAAGAGATTTCCAATGAATATTAGAAATTTGAAATCTAACGATTGGATTTGGAATTATGTCCAAATCAAATTTGGAAAAGGTCGTTGTAAGTGCAGTTCGATGGCCGTTGAGGGAAATCGACTGTACGGGCCTTGATAAAATTATTAAAAATATCAATAATTTGTGTAAAATCATAATAAATGATTTGGAAAGAAATGGGATGAAAAATCCCATATTTGAAAAGATAAAATGTATTTTTATCAAAATGAACTAGTTTTGAACTAGAATTATAAATTCAATATTTTTAAAATAAATAAACTGGATTTGAAATGGTTTTAAAAATAACCAGAATTTCCAACATATGAATTGGAATGGATTTGGATCGGAATTATCTTTGGAATATTTCGATGATTAGATTCGGGATTATACGAATATTGTTATGGAAATTTGGAAGATATATTTTATATCGTTATTTCCAATACGATATTTGTTGATTTCAGAATTTGATATTGAATATAAGCCGGTATATTTTCTATTCAGAGCCTTGTATTTAATATCAAATGAGATTTGGGTTTGTCATGAATGGTGTCTTCATTAACACTATCCTTGAACCCAATTGAGGAAAGATTAAATCTTTTTATTTAGATTTAATGAAGTATACCAATTAATTAATAGATTTGATTGGAATTGAATTAGAATTTGTTTTTGGGTTTATCGTGAGCGGTGTTTTGAATAACACATGTTCTTTAACCCGATTAACAATGGGTTGTGATTTTGGGTTTATCGTGAACCGTATTTTAAATGACATCGGTTCTTTGACCCAGTTAAAGATTAAAACTAAGTGGAGTTTTAATGAAATTTTTAATTAGATTGAAATGATCGAGAACGGAGTATCACCAGTTTTGCTCCAAAGTGATAGTTAAATCTTTAAATAGATTTGAACGTGAAATGGTAATTAATATTTACCGATAACACCGTGGTGTTAGATATGGAGTATTACCAATTTTGCTCCATGGGATGAATAGGTTGGGATTGGGAAATAAAATAAATAATTACTTCGGTGTGGTTCGCTAATCCCGACTAGTTTGAAATGATATTCAAAGGAAGATTAAAGAATAAATTTTAAAGAATTTATCTTTGATAAAATTAATGGGAACCTTCAGAATATGAAATTTAGAAACTAGTTGTAGGTTAGCTAAGAAGAATGGTTTCCTGGGTATTGATCTGATGTTGGTTTCGGCCTTCGGGGTTAATATTTTGGGAATTGTTCTCTTGCTAATTTACGGTTAGTGACTGATGAATTGGAATGAGGCGTATGTTGTGTTTGTGTAACATTTGTTTACTATATACGCGGGTTATTCAAAAAGGCCGGGTTTATAACCATTCTGAATAACCGATTCGATGATATAATTAAGATGAAGACAGTGGTTGACGACCGGAAGTCTTCACATCGTTTGGGTGATTACTGATGATCTTGATTGGGTTGTACACCCAAGAGGAGGGAATCAATTGGTGATCATCCAGACGTACTTGGAGATCGATGGATATGCGAGGAAAGTGCCTCCGGTTTCGTTCAAACCCAGAATGAACTTGTAAATGGACTGTGTGTCTGACATTGGATTTTATTCTATGTTGATTGATCTCTATTAAATATACATTTGTTTGGCGGCGGAGAATTTATTCTCTTTCTTAACGCCCTTCTTTGAGACGTACGAGCTCAGAGGTTGTATATCAATGGACATCAGTCGCATGGAGTGAATTGCCTGTATGACATGCCTAAGTGGCAGATGATCAAGGCTTCTGTTGAAAAGAAAAGTCTTGTAGTTGATGATCAAAGCAAGGCCTGTGTGGCGCAGCTTTGTGTATAGCGTGAATTCGCGAGCCTCGCACCTCGTTATGAGTCAAAAACGGGATAAGGACTACAGGGAGAGCACAATGTTACTTTTTAGCTATAGGTGGTGTCAGTGCTTAAACTGGCCGACATTTATATTATTTTTACCTATGTAGTTGTTGGAATGGGAGGCGCCATGATTTTAGGTCTGTTAGGACCGGGAAACGTGTGTTCAGGAATACTAATCTACTAACGTAAGTGTGGACCGGCCCTGAAGCATCCGAGAGGCTACCCAGAGAGAGTATTCCTGAGACATTTGCTAGAGTGTCTCGAAGCGGAGAGGAGCTTGCCCCTTTCCTCGACTCATGACGGAAATCCAATTTCCAATACGATCTTTGCGGTTTTATTTGTAGAGCCTAGTATGACGACATGATATATGGTACCCATGCCGTCTATGATTGATATTGTTTTGACACTATACACTTATAATAGTATCAAATGATTTGTTTCAAACGTACCAAGCATGTTTGGCTATTATAAGGGAAAACCCTATCCTCCGGCTTTCCTTGCATTGTGTGATGGGACCTGGGTCTTATAATAGCTTCATTTTTCGAAAAAGCATTGCGCTGTTTTGTTATATGCACTAGTGTTCTTGGAAGGAAACTCGTTCCGTGTTATACGGCGTGGTCCCTTGAATTACTCTCTTTTAAAATAAAGTTTTAAATAACTGTTTTAGTTCTCACACCAGTCACATGCTGACCTAGAGTTTATTGTTTGAACCTAAACTCTGGGTGCCCCTATTTTCGACACGGGTAGCTAGTAGTTTTGGTTTTGCAGATTTATATTCATAGGATCCTGATTTACAGCTGGAACGATACTCGGAAAGCTCTGTATCCGTGTATTACTTTCAGTGGTGTTTTATATTGTTTTTCCGCTGCTATGTAATTTATTGTAATCTCTGGTATTCTTTGTTGTATAATATTTATTCATACTCTGTATATTCTTGTAATCTGATGGAATAGTTGTAAATAACAATGAAATGTTCTTCTTTTTGCGTTCTATTTTGTCGTGTTCTCAAAGCAATTCGTTCTTTCCTTACTGGGGAAGTTACGGGTCCTTACACCTTCCTACATGCTTCTACGGTCCAGGACCTATTATCAGATCATATGCAACAATTTAAAACTAATTAACTTTTAGTCTATTATAATATTTCTTTCTTTCTTATCTCACCCTCTAACTTCTTTCTAATAACTATCCAGTGATTTCGGTGTTTGGAAGATCGGCATAGGATATGAAAGTGTATTTATGTCGACTTTCGGGGCCGAAAATTCTTGGGTCGTTACAGTGGTATCAGAGCTATTGGTTTAGTAATAACCTTGGCTCTGCGGTGTAACTCGATAGAGATAGGGTTAGTAATACCTTAGATCGAGTTGAGTATATATATGAGAGCGTATTTGTAAATTTTATATACAAATGTTTTATGTTTTGTAAAGGGGGTAAATGAAATAATTTTACCCGAAATATATTTTGTATAAAAAGGAAATAGTTTTTATCAAATTATTGAGATATTGATGTGTTTTATGTGTTTGGTTGATTTGAATAAATTCAAGTTAAATTAAAAGTTTGAATTGGAACTTGACTGGGTTAAGTGAAATTAAATTAAGAATAATATTGAAACTAAGTAACATTAATTTGGTAATTAAATTGATAATTGATTAATAATCAATCGAATGTTAATTAATTGATGATTAAAATATGTTAAACCAATAATTGAATGTAAAATTCAATTGATTTGGTCGAGTTTATGGTGCATTAGTGGTTGATTGATTATTGATTGGGTGAATATAAATTCATCAACCGTTAATGATAGCACTGAATGAATTGAAGACTAAATTCCAGGACTATAAATTCAAATGGAAGGGATAATTTAAACCTATGTTTGCAAATGAATGATGATATATGATTATGGGAGTTATCTTATTCATTCTGGTTAATAAATAAAGTGACATTTAAATATTTCAGGTAATTATCACTTACGTGTTTAATTAAGCTGAGTACAGGTGTTATATGGCTCTGAGATTTGATTTGGTTGAACAAATCACGATAAATTGAGCAGATATGCTCAACAGCGCTCACGAAAGGTACGCCTACGCGAAATATAAAATTTTGGGTTTAGTTTTTGTTTTTCGACCGTTTGGGTCGACGTATATATTATTTGTTCTTTCGGTTTCGCAGATGTCCCTATAGGGGAGACTCTGCCGAATTTTTCCAGGAATTTAAAGTATTATAAATTTTTTGATATTTTTGAAAATATTTATTTACGGTATTAAATTGATTTTTGATTTTATATAAATTGGATTTGGAAATTAATGGGTTTGTAACGTTCTTTCTTACCTTAGCAATTTCGAGGACGAAATTATTTTAAGGGGGGAAGAATGTAACATCCCGTATTTTTGTAGCCAAATATTTAATTTAATTTATTATTTTAAATATTATAATTGGAATATTAAAGGATTTTTAATATTTAACTCATTATTTAAAACGAAGTTTTAACGTTAATTTATATATAATATAAATCGAGCTCGAAATAGCGCGGCAGTTCGTAATATGGAGTTTTGAACTTCAATTTGATATACAAGATCCGTTTTAAGTCAGATTTCGACGAAACAAGAGACGTTTGAATCTTGTTAATTATAATTTTCATACGGAAGAGAAAAATTTAGATTTCGTGTTATAGTTTGTTATTTATGGCCAAATCAAAATTTAAAATAGTTGCTATGGAAATCGTTATTAAAAATAGGCCTATAAAATAGCCGTTGTAACGTCCCGTATATTTGGGCGGTCAAATATTTTATTTATTTATTTATTTTAAATATTTTATTTGGAATATTAATGGTTATTAAAAACGAAATTTGAACGTTATATATTATAAGTAATGTCTGAATAAAAACTTTAAATATAATCGCTATGGACTCATTTACAAATGATAACGTTATTAATATAAAGAAACATGCTATCATTTTAGAATCGTATAAAATGAACAAAAGCTAAAAATATTAAAAAAATAGATATTTATTTCTTATAACAAGTTAAAATAAGATTTTATTTATTTATTTGACTTAGGTGAAAATTTAGATAACTCAAGTAAATTGTGGTTTCTTTATATCGAAGCAAACATATAAAGAGGGGCATTATTTAGGAGGGCAAGATCAAACACATTAGAATGAAATGTTTACTTGGATGCTTGAATTATCAAACCTTTTAATACTATTATAAGACTGTTCTATATTAGGCATAGTAAAAATAGGATTCTTATTTGTTACATTCTTATATAATCGGTTAAATTGGTTTTCGGGTAAACAAATTCAGTTTTTAACTAAACAACAATTCCACTATATTTAAATGGACACGAAAGCTAGGATTAGTGGTAATATAAAAACATTCAGGAAAAACAAATACTGGATTAGGCGCATGTGTCATTAGGCATATTAAAACAATTGGCATGGTTTAACTTTGGGTTAAGTTCTCATAATAGCATTTTAAAACAACTTTAATGGTTTTTAATTATAAGTAATATAGGATGTGTGTGCAGCCATTGCAAGAACTAACTAAAGTTACCAGCATACCATAATTCACTATATTGAAACGTATGAGTACATGGGCACATGAAGAAGAAGTGGCTTTAAATACATATATGTGTCATAGCCGACACTACATAAGCACCTACCCCAAATATAAACCATACTTGCATAACAGAATAAACAAATGTTTGTATAGACATGTCATGAACAAATACATGAAAAACCAAACCAACTGTGAAATGCAAATCTATGAATTGACCAAACAATCTCATAGCCGCAATCTAATCTACAAGGATGAACACAGCTAAGCATCCCAACCATGCATCGCAACCATACTGAAAGCACCATTAAGTCTTCATCTATCACCGGTACAATCAGTATCTAAAATAAATAAAAAGAAAAAAGAGATATATAAGAAATAGCTCGAACAGCAAATCGAATAGCTAAAATCAGTGAACAAACGTATACATCAATCTTGAATATTTAAGGGAATAGCTAGAAATAGCTATGTATTTTTACAGCTAAGAATGTACAACGCAAAGAAAAAGTGAAAAAAAAGATATGTATATATCTTAGAACATCACAGGTAAGCAAATCAAACAGTTGTATATGTATACATCCACATATACAGTGAATCCATATACGGATACATCATAGGACGATTGTCATGTATATTAAAATGGGACAGAAAATCTATAAATACAGTGAAATATCTCCGAATTTGAAATGACAATTCACCGGCAATTCGATCAGTATTTTTCAACCAAATCTCGATTATAATATCATGTCCATCACTAGTACGAAGATCTACAAATGGGAAGAGGAAAAGATGGCCTAAGTATAACCGAGCTTACCTAGGATGAACGTTGATAGACACTGATCTTATCTAGACAAATCCTACTATAAATACACCTATCGTGCTTTGTATTTCATCAACCCCAGAACGATTTGAAAAGAAAATAGAAAAAAAATCAAAACAAGATTTTACAGCAAAATAAAAATCAGTTAAAAACACTTAGCTTTACTCAGTGATTCACGCACGGCCTTTCGACGAGTTTTCTGGTGACTGTGGTCCAAAATTGAAGGCTCAAGGATCGAAGAATCTTCTGGCGGAAGGCTCATGGGCGGATTGAAGGAAATCAGAAGGCTCAGGGTTGATCAACATAGCTGTAGGATGGTGGTGGGGTGCGGTTTTCAAATCGCTGAAAGAGGAGGAGTTTTAGGGTTTCTTTTTACCAAATTTTGTGGCGGTGGAGGAATGAAAAGGGAAAGGGGAGCCGATGGGTTAAGTAAGGAATGGGTGCGGGCCTGTTTCGAATGGGCTGAACAAAGTCATGGTATGGCCCCAATTTATTTTAATACACTAAGTTTGGTTTAAATTAAAAATTTAAATGAATTTCCTTAGTTAATTTACTTAAGGGATTTTTAATTAACGAAAGTTAAAGATAATTAATGAAATTTAAAACCTTTTCATGCTGTTACTTGGTTAGTCAAGTTGATCGTATTATTTACGTTAATATGAAACCTTATTAGTCATTTGTTGGTATAATTAAGTTGTTATTTAAAGTGGTTAAGGTTTATTATTTTAGTTGAATTATTAAAACCTTAAATGAAATTAATTATTTAAAACATAGTGAGTTAAGTATTGGTTAGGGTATGTAAAATGGCGTAGTTAGTTTAACAAAATGGGATTAGTTATTTAATCTAGTTAAGGGTCAAGTGAATTTAATTTAAATCATTAATGTTCAAACGTTATGACTCAACTCATATATGGGCAGAATCGGGCAAATCAACTTGCGTCACAATCATGGCAACAAGCAGAACCTTATGGAACAAATCTAGGCGGAGCTGGAGATAGTGAGGTGTAAAGACCCGCAAATTCCCACCCTTTGGATTCGACCATAAACCACACAGGTCTGACCCAAAAGGTGAAAATCTACGAATACTTTAACTTTGGGCATACAACATATTAAAACAACAGAAGACTTTTATAACATACCATATAATATTACATCAGAGTACAGAATATCAGAGTACATTGGAATATAATTACAGCGGAAGATAAATACAAAAAAATGTAATATAATACAACGGAAGAACACAACGGAAGACTCTCTATCTCTGGACACAGCTTTAAGCTTCAACCCAGAATCTTGCTTAATATATCTGCAAAAATAGCTACTCGAATGCCCGTGTGGAAAATATGGGCACCCGAGTTTGCCAGTGGACAAACTACAGGTCAGTCATGGGACTGGTGTGAGAATTCTACTTAACCTATATAATATAATAAGGCTAATCACATGACCACGCCACTTTCGCGGAACGGGTTTTCTCCTATAGATTGCCAGTGCATGACTAAAGTAAATCGTCAAAATAACGCAATGCTTTTTAGAAAAATGAAACCATTATAAGACCCAAGTCCCATCACACAATGCAACGCAAACCGGAGGATAGGGTTTTACCTTATAATGATCAAAAGATGCTTGATACGATAAACACGGTATTATATAATAATAGTGTGCAAACAATTTGAAATACATCAAAGTAAATGTATTAATCCTAGACGGCATGAGTGCCCCATCCCACTATGTCGCCATATATAGGTATACAATCAAAACCGCGTGATGTCGTATTGGAAATTTGGGTTTCCATCTGAGTCAAGGCTAGGGAGGAGATCCTTACCGATTCGAGACACTCTAGCAAATGCCCTAGGATTGGTACTCTGTCCAACCCTTGGATCTTGCAGGGCCGGTCCATACGTTAACGCTTAATGGATTGGCAATTCCTGAACACACGCTCCCCGGTCCTTTTGGACCTATAATACGGCCAGTGGCGACCGCATAAACCGAGGCCTCGAAAAATCCAACAACCACAATGAATAAATGCCAGCGCTGGTAGGTCCCTGGCACCACTCTAGCTAGAGAGAAACGTGTGCACTCCCTGCGTTCCCTTCTCCCGTTTTAGACTCTACCGGGCTGTGAGGCTCGCGAAGTCACGATATACACAAAGCTATGCCTAAATAGACTATGCTTTGATCATTAACCACAAGGCTCTTCTTTGCAACAATAAGCCTTGATCAAGTGCAACTTGGCATACCACATCAACAACTCATATCATGCGATCAGTAATTATTTAACATACAAAAGGGTGTTAAGCAAGAGAATAAATCCTCCGCCACCATGCATTTATATATTAAATAAAAACCGATTTAATTACATGAAATAAATTTCAATGTCAGGCATGCTATCCATTTACAAGTCCGTTCTGGGTCTGAACGAAACAACGTATCCGTCGATCTCCAGTACGTCTGGAAGATCATCACTTTTTACCTTGCCTTGGGGGATCCGTCCCAATTCAAGATATCAGTCACCATCAACCAAACGATGTGAAGTTCTCAGGTCTTCAGTCACCATCTTCATCTTCGACTCTTGATCGTCGTGATGATTATTCAGAATAGGTTAGACCCGGTCTTTCTGAATAACTCGCGTATTCTTAATTAAAATCAACCATACGCCACATTCCAACTCTGAACATTCTTTTAAATAAAAATTATTATTTATGTTAAAAGGTTCTCATTAATTTTATCAAAGATAAAATAAATTACATTTTAATCTTTCTAAAAAGATTTATTAATATTCCAATTTTGATTTTTAATACAAAAATCATTATTACAAGATTATTAATTTTACTAACCCAATTTTGTCTTAAATTGGATTAAAGAACTAGTGTCAATTAAAACACAGTTCACGATAAACCCAAAACCAATTTTCAAAATATGGAACTTCTACAGAAATCAAATCAACAAATAATCATTACAAATTTCTGTATCTTTTAAATTTATAAAATAGATTTACAAATTTCAAATAGCAATTTCAGTGTAAATTGGATTAAAGGATAAATGTTATTTAAAACATCGTCCACTACAAATCCAATCTACATATCAATCACCAAACATAAATGTTAAGATCTAATGATCTTAAATAAAAGATTTATCCTAAAAATATTTAAAATAATCAATAAAATATTATTTATGTAAAATATTCTTTATAATACAAAATCTTTTATTTTACAAAAATTCTTTATTTAAAAAGAAATTCTGCATTGGAATGCGACTCAACCATGTACCATATAATTTGGGTCATATGGGTTTCATACATTTCATGTATAGGGTAATAACAGAAAATAATTCTCAATCCATCCATTAACAACCAGAGTGACGATTTCAACTGTGTGAGCGTTAAAATGGAATAATAATGCTCATCGCAGCCTGTCGATCAATCGATAGACATATAATTAAACATTGGGATTTGTGTCAGTTAAGTATCGTCCCAATACCCGTGTGGGGTTTTCAGCCAATAACAATTCATATAAATAAATAAATAAATAAATAATTGGTTAATAGGTTTAACCAATTTCAATATCACTAAACATGTCACTTATATCGAGTAAAATATATTTTACTCGTATGACTTCCCTATATACTTCTAAAGTCACATAAACAGTAATTTATTTATATAGCTTTATTGCGGATGACAAATGGAATATAAATTCCATTATTCTTTATTTGTATGAAGTTTCTTAATAATACTTTTCATTGTATATTTTGACCAACAATACAATTGTATATTAGAATATAAATTCTAATGCAAGTTTTGCAAATAAAAATTGGATTTTATATTTGCGTATAAATTCTACTGTATATTATGCAACTAAAAGTGATTCTTATATTCGCACATAATTTCTGTTTCCTACAAAGATGAGTGAAAGTGATATACTCATTTTGTTAGCAATTCTATTTCAACAAATACAATGTAAATAAAAGTGTGTTTCTAATCTTGTACTTTTATTTGTACATAAAACACAAATAAAAGTGTATCTCATGTATTTGTCTTTTTATTTGACAAAACAATGTTAATAAAAATGTTCCTTTATATCTTGTACTTTTATTTAACAAAACAATGGTAAATAAAATGTCTTTTTAACCCTTTTACTTTTATTTAACAAAACAATGACAAATAAAAGTATAATTTTCTTTCTATGCTTTATTCGCATCTAAAAATGCAAATAAGAAATGTAACTCTCTTTTTACTTTTTCTTTACAATAGAAAATGCAAATAAAATGGTTCACACAATTTTGTTCTTTTTCTTTACAATAGAAAATGTAAATAAAAGGATTCACATTATTTTGTTCTTTTTATTACCATAGAAAATGTAAATAAAATGGTTCACACAATTTTGTTCTTTTTCTTTACAATAGGAAATGTAAATTAAAGGATTCACATTATTTTGTTCTTTTCCTTTTACAAAAGGAAATGTAAATAAAAGGATTCTCATTATTTTGTTCTTTTTCATTTACAAAAGAAAATGTAAATAAAAAGGATTCACATCTCTCGTTCTTTTTATTTACCGTAGAAATACCAATAAAATGATCAACATATTTTGGTCTTTTCATTTACAAAAGAAGTTGTAAATAAAGTGGTCCTCATATTTTTACTCTTTTCATTTACAATAGGAGTTGTAAATAAATGATTATCATGTTTCTGTTCTTTTTATCACATCTAAATGACGATAGAAATGTACCATTAACATTGCTATTTTTATCGCATCAAAAATGTCGAATAAAATGAATCACTAACATTGTCTATTTCTATCGCACCAAAAATGTCGATAAAAATGAATCACTAACATTGTCTATTTCTATCGCACCAAAAATGTCGATAAAAATGAATCACTAACATTGTCTAATTTTATCGCACCAAAAATGTCGATAAAAATGAATCACTAACATTGTCTAATTTTATCGCACCAAAAATGTCGATAAAAATGACAACATTAACCATTCTATTTTCACCGCGTTCAAAATGACGATAAAATATTCAACATTAACAATTCTATTTTTTACCGCATTCAAAATGACGATAAAATATTCAACATTAACAATTCTATTTTTTTACCGCATTCAAAATGACGATAAAATATTCAACATTAACAATTCTATTTTTTACCGCATTCAAAATGACGATAAAATATTCAACATTAACAATTCTATTTTTTTACCGCATTCAAAATGACGATAAAATATTCAACATTAACAATTCTATTTTTTACCGCATTCAAAATGACGATAAAATATTCAACATTAACAATTCTATTTTTCCTACTATAGAAAATGTAAATAAATATATTTCTAAATTCTATTCTTTTTATTTATATAAGAAAATGTAAATAAATGTATCTCTAAATTCTATTCTTTTTATTTACAATAGAAAAGGTAAATAAATAATTCACATATTTTGTTCTTTTGATTTTACATCTGAGAATGTAAATATGATGATTCACACATTTATCCTTTTCATTTACAATAGAAAATGAAAATAAAAATGATTCACAAATTTTGTTCTTTTTATTTTACATTAGGAAATGTAAATAAAATGATTAGCATATTTTATTCTTTTTACTTACAATAGAAAATGAAAATAAAATGATTAACATAATTTTATTCTTTTCATCTACCACAGAAAATGTGAGTAAAAACGTATTTTCTGAATTTGTCCTTTTATTTACAAAAGAAATGTAAATAAAAACTTGCTGTGTTCTTTTATTTACAAAGAAATGTAAATAAAAACTTGTTCTTTTGTTAATAACAGAAATGTAAATAAAAATAAAAATAAAAACTTGTGTTTTTTTTTAAAAGGACAAAAAGAAATCCATTTGTGTACATGTTCTAAAAATAAAAGAGGATTTTATTTGTTTTACAAGTTCTAATCCAATCTTAACATATATATACATATACTGAATAAAATATGTTATGATCTCATTTTAGATCCAATTCTCCAACCGCAAATAAGATATATATAATTCCAAGCGGATTTGCAAATCATGTACAACAATCATTCAACAAGCAACAATTATCATTCCAAACAACACCCAACTTTTCAGGTCAGAATTAAATGATCAAACAATTATTTTTAATGCAAGAAAATAATTTATAATTAATTAAACAAATAAAATTAGAATCCTCACATTGAATTTTTGGCCAAAATTTTACTGTCTCCTTTTCAGCTGCAGTCTGCGCCATCGCGAAGCTCTTAATTTTGTGATTCCAACGCAATTTACGGTTCGTCAAACGGACCTCGTATGAAAGAGTTATGAATTTTTAAAGATCGGGTAATTAAATAATTAAATAATAAAATAATATTAAAAAAAAAGAAAAAGAAAACGCAACCTTCTTCTTCCACGTCGTTCTTCTCACGGCCGAACACCCATGAAGCTGCTCCTTCTTCCTTCTACACGCACCCCAATACAAGCCACCTTTCACCGATCCGAGACCACCACCCGAACCACCTACCTCGCCTCCATCCTCGCCCATACCCACGGCCATCTCGGTGGGACCCATGCTCCAGAAATCGAGCCCGAACGCAGCGGCTTTGGCCTCGAAATTCGTGAAATCCGTGAACCAAAACCCTATCTTGACCGCATAGATTTGTAGCTCTCTGAATTCTCTTCGATTTGGTAGGTCATACGTCAATTTTCGTTGAACGGATTGAGAGATCTACGCATTTGAAGTTGGAGCAATTCTGGCCATCGAATCCTGGCGGCGGCTGGCCATTAGAGAATTAGGGTTTCGGATTTTTTATATTATTTTAATGTTTAATTCCGAATTTCGTGAAATAAAGTGGAATTTTGGACTTTCTCGGATTTGGGCCTGCTTACTGTCGATCTTAACGTTTTGAGGTCTTCTGAACGCGATGGGCTATGCCCCAAGGTCCAATTCCAAAATATACAGCAGTTTTTTTCGGTGTTACTTGAAAATACAATATTAAATTAATTATTTAATTTCTACCGTACATTTAAATACGCCGGGGCCACATACGACCTCTAAAAATTCTAAAAAAAATATTTTTGGCTTTCTTATGACGATACGGTTCTAACGAGACCAATTTCGTCGAATTCTAAGACTGTTTGAAAAATGGCCTTTTTCAAGTCGTTTAAAATTTACTGTAAATTGACAAAACAGAAATCTTTTTGCCACGGCCACAAATTAATTCTAAAAATTATGAAAAATTAAACTTAACAATATTTTGACATTCCGGATCCAACAAAAGTGGTTTCGTCGAAAACAGAGGTCGTTTGAAAAATTACTATTTTCAAGGCCAATATATTTAATATTAAAAATATATTTTTAAACAAATAAATCCCGAAACTCAAAATATATAAGTGTTTACTGTTTTTCAATGTAGAAACATCATTCTGAACTCAATGGAAGTGGTTTCGAGTTCAAATTCCTTCGTATGCAAAAAGTAGCATTTTGACCTTATAAATTTCATTGCGACCTTTCTAGATATTGAATTGGCCATAACTTTTGATTCCCGTTATGAAATTTCGATTTTTCGGATTCGTTGGAAAGATATTTTTAAATAGATTCTAACATTTTTGGTTTCACTAAAATCCGTTAAATTTTGCATCCTGTACGGTCAGTCAAAGTTCAAGTTTGACTTTCAAACTACCGCGTTATTTCTAACTCTTTTTTAATTAAAATTAAATCATTCATTCTAACTTCGATTTAAATCAAATTTTTGATCATTATTATTTAAATAAATTATTTTATATTGTCAAAATTCATTAAAATTTTCTAAAATAAATTTTTTAAATTGGTTCTGATTTTGCGGGTTGTTACAATCGCCCCAACTTAAAAACTTTTCGTCCTCGAAAAGGAGCGTAGCTAAAAATTGTAAAATTAACTATCTTAATTTTAAATTTTAATGATTAATTATCTTTTAAAAATATATATAACTTTATATATATAAAAATTATATTTCAAAGAATAGATTATGAATATCAAAAATACGTTAATTATAAATTCGTAACTCTTAACTCGTTCTAGGGCATTACTAACCCCATCTCTAACGAGTTTACTCATTCTAGGATACTGCTGATCCTATCTCTAATGAGTATTCTTATTGGACATTACTAATCCAATCTCTGATGAGTCTTTTATTCAGTTCTAATGAGTTGTACCCCAAAGATTTGAGCTAACCAGAGCTCTGATACCAACTGTAAAGACCCGCAAATTCCCACCCTTTGGATTCGACCATAAACCACACAGGTCTGACCCAAAAGGTGAAAATCTACGAATACTTTAACTTTGGGCATACAACATATTAAAACAACAACAGAAGACTTTTATAACATACCATATAATATTACATCAGAGTACAGAATATCAGAGTACATTGGAATATAATTACAGGGGAAGATAAATACAAAAAAATGTAATATACTACAACGGAAGAACACAGCGGAAGACTCTCTATCTCTGGACACAGCTTTAAGCTTCAACCCAGAATCCTGCTTAATATATCTGCAAAAATAGCTACTCGACTGCCCGTGTGGAAAATATGGGCACCCGAGTTTGCCAGTGGACAAACTACAGGTCAGTCATGGGACTGGTGTGAGAATTCTACTTAACCTATATAATATAATAAGGCTAATCACAGGACCACGCCACTTTCGCGGAACGGGTTTTCTCCTATAGATTGCCAGTGCATGACTAAAGTAAATCGTCAAAATAACGCAATGCTTTTTAGAAAAATGAAACCATTATAAGACCCAAGTCCCATCACACAATGCAACGCAAACCGGAGGATAGGGTTTTACCTTATAATGATCAAAAGATGCTTGATACGATAAACACGGTATTATATAATAATAGTGTGCAAACAATTTGAAATACATCAAAGTAAATGTATTAATCCTAGACGGCATGAGTGCCCCATCCCACTATGTCGCCATATATAGGTATACAATCAAAACCGCGTGATGTCGTATTGGAAATTTGGGTTTCCATCTGAGTCAAGGCTAGGGAGGAGATCCTTACCGATTCGAGACACTCTAGCAAATGCCCCAGGATTGGTACTCTGTCCAACCCTTGGATCTTGCAGGGCCGGTCCATACGTTAACGCTTAATGGATCGGCAATTCCTGAACACACGCTCCCCGGTCCTTTTGGACCTATAATACGGCCAGTGGCGACCGCATAAACCGAGGCCTCGAAAAATCCAACAACCACAATGAATAAATGCCAGCGCTGGTAGGTCCCTGGCACCACCCTAGCTAGAGAGAAACGTGTGCACTCCCTGCGTTCCCTTCTCCCGTTTTAGACTCTACCGGGCTGTGAGGCTCGCGAAGTCACGATATACACAAAGCTATGCCTAAATAGACTATGCTTTGATCATTAACCACAAGGCTCTGCTTTGCAACAATAAGCCTTGATCAAGTGCAACTTGGCATACCACATCAACAACTCATATCATGCGATCGGTAATTATTTAACATACAAAAGGGTGTTAAGCAAGAGAATAAATCCTCCGCCACCATGCATTTATATATTAAATAAAAACCGATTTAATTACATGAAATAAATTTCAATGTCAGGCATGCTATCCATTTACAAGTCCGTTCTGGGTCTGAACGAAACAACGTATCCGTCGATCTCCAGTACGTCTGGAAGATCATCACTTTTTACCTTGCCTTGGGGGATCCGTCCCAATTCAAGATATCAGTCACCATCAACCAAACGATGTGAAGTTCTCAGGTCTTCAATCACCATCTTCATCTTCGACTCTTGATCGTCGTGATGATTATTCAGAATGGGTTAGACCCGGTCTTTCTGAATAACTCGCGTATTCTTAATTAAAATCAACCATACGCCACATTCCAACTCTGAACATTCTTTTAAAAAAAAATTATTATTTATGTTAAAAGGTTCTCATTAATTTTATCAAAGATAAAATAAATTACATTTTAATCTTTCTAAAAATATTTATTAATATTCCAATTTTGATTTTTAATACAAAAATCATTATTACAAGATTATTAATTTTACTAACCCAATTTTGTCTTAAATTGGATTAAAGAACTAGTGTCAATTAAAACACAGTTCACGATAAACCCAAAACCAATTTTCAAAATATGGAACTTCTACAGAAATCAAATCAACAAATAATCATTACAAATTTCTGTATCTTTTAAATTTATAAAATAGATTTACAAATTTCAAATAGCAATTTCAGTGTAAATTGGATTAAAGGATAAATGTTATTTAAAACATCGTCCACTACAAATCCAATCTACATATCAATCACCAAACATAAATGTTAAGATCTAATGATCTTAAATAAAAGATTTATCCTAAAAATATTTAAAATAATCAATAAAATATTATTTATGTAAAATATTCTTTATAATACAAAATCTTTTATTTTACAAAAATTCTTTATTTAAAAAGAAATTCTGCATTGGAATGCGACTCAACCATGTACCATATAATTTGGGTCATATGGGTTTCATACATTTCATGTATAGGGTAATAACAGAAAATAATTCTCAATCCATCCATTAACAACCAGAGTGACGATTTCAACTGTGTGAGCGTTAAAATGGAATAATAATGCTCATCGCAGCCTGTCGATCAATCGATAGACATATAATTAAACATTGGGATTTGTGTCAGTCAAGTATCGTCCCAATACCCGTGTGGGGTTTTCAGCCAACAACAATTCATATAAATAAATAAATAAATAAATAATTGGTTAATAGGTTTAACCAATTTCAATATCACTAAACATGTCACTTATATCGAGTAAAATATATTTTACTCGTATGACTTCCCTATATACTTCTAAAGTCACATAAACAGTAATTTATGTATATAGCTTTATTGCGGATGACAAATGGAATATAAATTCCATTATTCTTTATTTGTATGAAGTTTCTTAATAATACTTTTCAGTGTATATTTTGACCAACAATACAACTGTATATTAGAATATAAATTCTAATGCAAGTTTTGCAAATAAAAATTGGATTTTATATTTGCGTATAAATTCTACTGTATATTATGCAACTAAAAGTGATTCTTATATTCGCACATAATTTCTGTTTCCTACAAAGATGAGTGAAAGTGATATACTCATTTTGTTAGCAATTCTATTTCAACAAATACAATGTAAATAAAAGTGTGTTTCTAATCTTGTACTTTTATTTGTACATAAAACACAAATAAAAGTGTATCTCATGTATTTGTCTTTTTATTTGACAAAACAATGTTAATAAAAATGTTCCTTTATATCTTGTACTTTTATTTAACAAAACAATGGTAAATAAAATGTCTTTTTAACCCTTTTACTTTTATTTAACAAAACAATGACAAATAAAAGTATAATTTTCTTTCTATGCTTTATTCGCATCTAAAAATGCAAATAAGAAATGTAACTCTCTTTTTACTTTTTCTTTACAATAGAAAATGCAAATAAAATGGTTCACACAATTTTGTTCTTTTTCTTTACAATAGAAAATGTAAATAAAATGATTCACATTATTTTGTTCTTTTTATTACCATAGAAAATGTAAATAAAATGGTTCACACAATTTTGTTCTTTTTCTTTACAATAGGAAATGTAAATTAAAGGATTCACATTATTTTGTTCTTTTCCTTTTACAAAAGGAAATGTAAATAAAAGGATTCTCATTATTTTGTTCTTTTTCATTTACAAAAGAAAATGTAAATAAAAAGGATTCACATCTCTCGTTCTTTTTATTTACCGTAGAAATACCAATAAAATGATCAACATATTTTGGTCTTTTCATTTACAAAAGAAGTTGTAAATAAAGTGGTCCTCATATTTTTACTCTTTTCATTTACAATAGGAGTTGTAAATAAATGATTATCATGTTTCTGTTCTTTTTATCACATCTAAATGACGATAGAAATGTACCATTAACATTGCTATTTTTATCGCATCAAAAATGTCGAATAAAATGAATCACTAACATTGTCTATTTCTATCGCACCAAAAATGTCGATAAAAATGAATCACTAACATTGTCTATTTCTATCGCACCAAAAATGTCGATAAAAATGAATCACTAACATTGTCTAATTTTATCGCACCAAAAATGTCGATAAAAATGAATCACTAACATTGTCTAATTTTATCGCACCAAAAATGTCGATAAAAATGACAACATTAACCATTCTATTTTCACCGCGTTCAAAATGACGATAAAATATTCAATATTAAAAATTCTATTTTTTACCGCATTCAAAATGACGATAAAATATTCAACATTAACAATTCTATTTTTTTACCGCATTCAAAATGACGATAAAATATTCAACATTAACAATTCTATTTTTTACCGCATTCAAAATGACGATAAAATATTCAACATTAACAATTCTATTTTTTTACCGCATTCAAAATGACGATAAAATATTCAACATTAACAATTCTATTTTTTACCGCATTCAAAATGACGATAAAATATTCAACATTAACAATTCTATTTTTCCTACTATAGAAAATGTAAATAAATATATTTCTAAATTCTATTCTTTTTATTTATATAAGAAAATGTAAATAAATGTATCTCTAAATTCTATTCTTTTTATTTACAATAGAAAAGGTAAATAAATAATTCACATATTTTGTTCTTTTGATTTTACATCTGAGAATGTAAATATGATGATTCACACATTTATCCTTTTCATTTACAATAGAAAATGAAAATAAAAATGATTCACAAATTTTGTTCTTTTTATTTTACATTAGGAAATGTAAATAAAATGATTAGCATATTTTATTCTTTTTACTTACAATAGAAAATGAAAATAAAATGATTAACATAATTTTATTCTTTTCATCTACCACAGAAAATGTGAGTAAAAACGTATTTTCTGAATTTGTCCTTTTATTTACAAAAGAAATGTAAATAAAAACTTGCTGTGTTCTTTTATTTACAAAGAAATGTAAATAAAAACTTGTTCTTTTGTTAATAACAGAAATGTAAATAAAAATAAAAATAAAAACTTGTGTTTTTTTTTAAAAGGACAAAAAGAAATCCATTTGTGTACATGTTCTAAAAATAAAAGAGGATTTTATTTGTTTTACAAGTTCTAATCCAATCTTAACATATATATACATATACTGAATAAAATATGTTATGATCTCATTTTAGATCCAATTCTCCAACCGCAAATAAGATATATATAATTCCAAGCGGATTTGCAAATCATGTACAACAATCATTCAACAAGCAACAATTATCATTCCAAACAACACCCAACTTTTCAGGTCAGAATTAAATGATCAAACAATTATTTTTAATGCAAGAAAATAATTTATAATTAATTAAACAAATAAAATTAGAATCCTCACATTGAATTTTTGGCCAAAATTTTACTGTCTCCTTTTCAGCTGCAGTCTGCGCCATCGCGAAGCTCTTAATTTTGTGATTCCAACGCAATTTACGGTTCGTCAAACGGACCTCGTATGAAAGAGTTATGAATTTTTAAAGATCGGGTAATTAAATAATTAAATAATAAAATAATATTAAAAAAAAAAGAAAAAGAAAACGCAACCTTCTTCTTCCACGTCGTTCTTCTCACGGCCGAACACCCATGAAGCCGCTCCTTCTTCCTTCTATACGCACCCCAATACAAGCCACCTTTCACCGATCCGAGACCACCACCCGAACCACCTACCTCGCCTCCATCCTCGCCCATACCCACGGCCATCTCGGTGGGACCCATGCTCCAGAAATCGAGCCCGAACGCAGCGGCTTTGGCCTCGAAATTCGTGAAATCCGTGAACCAAAACCCTATCTTGACCGTATAGATTTGTAGCTCTCTGAATTCTCTTCGATTTGGTAGGTCATACGTCAATTTTCGTTGAACGGATTGAGAGATCTAAGCATTTGAAGTTGGAGCAATTCTGGCCATCGAATCCTGGCGGCGGCTGGCCATTAGAGAATTAGGGTTTCGGATTTTTTATATTATTTTAATGTTTAATTCCGAATTTCGTGAAATAAAGTGGAATTTTGGACTTTCTCGGATTTGGGCCTGCTTACTGTCGATCTTAACGTTTTGAGGTCTTCTGAACGCGATGGGCTATGCCCCAAGGTCCAATTCCAAAATATACAGCAGTTTTTTTCGGTTTTACTTGAAAATACAATATTAAATTAATTATTTAATTTCTACCGTACATTTAAATACGCCGGGGCCACATACGACCTCTAAAAATTCTAAAAAAAATATTTTTGGCTTTCTTATGACGATACGGTTCTAACGAGACCAATTTCGTCGAATTCTAAGACTGTTTGAAAAATGGCCTTTTTCACGTCGTTTAAAATTTACTGTAAATTGACAAAACAGAAATCTTTTTGCCACGGCCACAAATTAATTCTAAAAATTATGAAAAATTAAACTTAACAATATTTTGACATTCCGGATCCAACAAAAGTGGTTTCGTCGAAAACAGAGGTCGTTTGAAAAATGACTATTTTCAAGGCCAATATATTTAATATTAAAAATATATTTTTAAACAAATAAATCCCGAAACTCAAAATATATAAGTGTTTACTGTTTTTCAATGTAGAAACATCATTCTGAACTCAATGGAAGTGGTTTCGAGTTCAAATTCCTTCGTATGCAAAAAGTAGCATTTTGACCTTATAAATTTCATTGCGACCTTTCTAGATATTGAATTGGCCATAACTTTTGATTCCCGTTATGAAATTTCGATTTTTCGGATTCGTTGGAAAGATATTTTTAAATAGATTCTAACATTTTTGGTTTCACTAAAATCCGTTAAATTTTGCATCCTGTACGGTCAGTCAAAGTTCAAGTTTGACTTTCAAACTACCGCGTTATTTCTAACTCTTTTTTAATTAAAATTAAATCATTCATTCTAACTTCGATTTAAATCAAATTTATGATCATTATTATTTAAATAAATTATTTTATATTGTCAAAATTCATTAAAATTTTCTAAAATAAAATTTTTAAATTGGTTCTGATTTTGCGGGTTGTTACAATCGCCCCAACTTAAAAACTTTTCGTCCTCGAAAAGGAGCGTAGCTAAAAATTGTAAAATTAACTATCTTAATTTTAAATTTTAATGATTAATTATCTTTTCAAAATATATATAACTTTATATATATAAAAATCATATTTCAAAGAATAGATTATGAATATCAAAAATACGTTAATTATAAATTCGTAACTCTTAACTCGTTCTAGGGCATTACTAACCCCATCTCTAACGAGTTTACTCATTCTAGGATACTGCTGATCCTATCTCTAATGAGTATTCTTATTGGACATTACTAATCCAATCTTTGATGAGTCTTTTATTCAGTTCTAATGAGTTGTACCCCAAAGATTTGAGCTAACCAGAGCTCTGATACCAACTGTAAAGACCCGCAAATTCCCACCCTTTGGATTCGACCATAAACCACACAGGTCTGACCCAAAAGGTGAAAATCTACGAATACTTTAACTTTGGGCATACAACATATTAAAACAACAACAGAAGACTTTTATAACATACCATATAATATTACATCAGAGTACAGAATATCAGAGTACATTGGAATATAATTACAGGGGAAGATAAATACAAAAAAATGTAATATACTACAACGGAAGAACACAGCGGAAGACTCTCTATCTCTGGACATAGCTTTAAGCTTCAACCCAGAATCCTGCTTAATATATCTGCAAAAATAGCTACTCGACTGCCCGTGTGGAAAATATGGGCACCCGAGTTTGCCAGTGGACAAACTACAGGTCAGTCATGGGACTGGTGTGAGAATTCTACTTAACCTATATAATATAATAAGGCTAATCACAGGACCACGCCACTTTCGCGGAACGGGTTTTCTCCTATAGATTGCCAGTGCATGACTAAAGTAAATCGTCAAAATAACGCAATGCTTTTTAGAAAAATGAAACCATTATAAGACCCAAGTCCCATCACACAATGCAACGCAAACCGGAGGATAGGGTTTTACCTTATAATGATCAAAAGATGCTTGATACGATAAACACGGTATTATATAATAATAGTGTGCAAACAATTTGAAATACATCAAAGTAAATGTATTAATCCTAGACGGCATGAGTGCCCCATCCCACTATGTCGCCATATATAGGTATACAATCAAAACCGCGTGATGTCGTATTGGAAATTTGGGTTTCCATCTGAGTCAAGGCTAGGGAGGAGATCCTTATCGATTCGAGACACTCTAGCAAATGCCCCAGGATTGGTACTCTGTCCAACCCTTGGATCTTGCAGGGCCGGTCCATACGTTAACGCTTAATGGATCGGCAATTCCTGAACACACGCTCCCCGGTCCTTTTGGACCTATAATACGGCCAGTGGCGACCGCATAAACCGAGGCCTCGAAAAATCCAACAACCACAATGAATAAATGCCAGCGCTGGTAGGTCCCTGGCACCACCCTAGCTAGAGGGAAACGTGTGCACTCCTTGCGTTCCCTTCTCCCGTTTTAGACTCTACCGGGCTGTGAGGCTCGCGAAGTCACGATATACACAAAGCTATGCCTAAATAGACTATGCTTTGATCATTAACCACAAGGCTCTGCTTTGCAACAATAAGCCTTGATCAAGTGCAACTTGGCATATCACATCAACAACTCATATCATGCGATCGGTAATTATTTAACATACAAAAGGGTGTTAAGCAAGAGAATAAATCCTCCGCCACCATGCATTTATATATTAAATAAAAACCGATTTAATTACATGAAATAAATTTCAATGTCAGGCATGCTATCCATTTACAAGTCCGTTCTGGGTCTGAACGAAACAACGTATCCGTCGATCTCCAGTACGTCTGGAAGATCATCACTTTTTACCTTGCCTTGGGGGATCCGTCCCAATTCAAGATATCAGTCACCATCAACCAAACGATGTGAAGTTCTCAGGTCTTCAATCACCATCTTCATCTTCGACTCTTGATCGTCGTGATGATTATTTAGAATGGGTTAGACCTGGTCTTTCTGAATAACTCGCGTATTCTTAATTAAAATCAACCATACGCCACATTCCAACTCTGAACATTCTTTTAAATAAAAATTATTATTTATGTTAAAAGGTTCTCATTAATTTTATCAAAGATAAAATAAATTACATTTTAATCTTTCTAAAAATATTTATTAATATTCCAATTTTGATTTTTAATACAAAAATCATTATTACAAGATTATTAATTTTACTAACCCAATTTTGTCTTAAATTGGATTAAAGAACTAGTGTCAATTAAAACACAGTTCACGATAAACCCAAAACCAATTTTCAAAATATGGAACTTCTACAGAAATCAAATCAACAAATAATCATTACAAATTTCTGTATCTTTTAAATTTATAAAATAGATTTACAAATTTCAAATAGCAATTTCAGTGTAAATTGGATTAAAGGATAAATGTTATTTAAAACATCGTCCACTACAAATCCAATCTACATATCAATCACCAAACATAAATGTTAAGATCTAATGATCTTAAATAAAAGATTTATCCTAAAAATATTTAAAATAATCAATAAAATATTATTTATGTAAAATATTCTTTATAATACAAAATCTTTTATTTTATAAAAATTCTTTATTTAAAAAGAAATTCTGCATTGGAATGCGACTCAACCATGTACCATATAATTTGGGTCATATGGGTTTCATACATTTCATGTATAGGGTAATAACAGAAAATAATTTTCAATCCATCCATTAACAACCAGAGTGACGATTTCAACTGTGTGAGCGTTAAAATGGAATAATAATGCTCATCGCAGCCTGTCGATCAATCGATAGACATATAATTAAACATTGGGATTTGTGTCAGTCAAGTATCGTCCCAATACCCGTGTGGGGTTTTCAGCCAACAACAATTCATATAAATAAATAAATAAATAAATAATTGGTTAATAGGTTTAACCAATTTCAATATCACTAAACATGTCACTTATATCGAGTAAAATATATTTTACTCGTATGACTTCCCTATATACTTCTAAAGTCACATAAACAGTAATTTATGTATATAGCTTTATTGCGGATGACAAATGGAATATAAATTCCATTATTCTTTATTTGTATGAAGTTTCTTAATAATACTTTTCAGTGTATATTTTGACCAACAATACAACTGTATATTAGAATATAAATTCTAATGCAAGTTTTGCAAATAAAAATTGGATTTTATATTTGCGTATAAATTCTACTGTATATTATGCAACTAAAAGTGATTCTTATATTCGCACATAATTTCTGTTTCCTACAAAGATGAGTGAAAGTGATATACTCATTTTGTTAGCAATTCTATTTCAACAAATACAATGTAAATAAAAGTGTGTTTCTAATCTTGTACTTTTATTTGTACATAAAACACAAATAAAAGTGTATCTCATGTATTTGTCTTTTTATTTGACAAAACAATGTTAATAAAAATGTTCCTTTATATCTTGTACTTTTATTTAACAAAACAATGGTAAATAAAATGTCTTTTTAACCCTTTTACTTTTATTTAACAAAACAATGACAAATAAAAGTATAATTTTCTTTCTATGCTTTATTCGCATCTAAAAATGCAAATAAGAAATGTAACTCTCTTTTTTACTTTTTCTTTACAATAGAAAATGTAAATAAAATGGTTCACACAATTTTGTTCTTTTTCTTTACAATAGAAAATGTAAATAAAAGGATTCACATTATTTTGTTCTTTTTATTACCATAGAAAATGTAAATAAAATGGTTCACACAATTTTGTTCTTTTTCTTTACAATAGGAAATGTAAATAAAAGGATTCACATTATTTTGTTCTTTTCCTTTTACAAAAGAAAATGTAAATAAAAGGATTCTCATTATTTTGTTCTTTTTCATTTACAAAAGAAAATGTAAATAAAAAGGATTCACATCTCTTGTTCTTTTTATGTACCATAGAAATACCAATAAAATGATCAACATATTTTGGTCTTTTCATTTACAAAAGAAGTTGTAAATAAAGTGGTCCTCATATTTTTACTCTTTTCATTTACAATAGGAGTTGTAAATAAATGATTCTCATGTTTCTGTTCTTTTTATCACATCTAAATGACGATAGAAATGTACCATTAACATTGCTATTTTTATCGCATCAAAAATGTCGAATAAAATGAATCACTAACATTGTCTATTTCTATCGCACCAAAAATGTCGATAAAAATGAATCACTAACATTGTCTATTTCTATCGCACCAAAAATGTCGATAAAAATGAATCACCAACATTGTCTATTTCTATCACACCAAAAATGTCGATAAAAATGAATCACTAACATTGTCTAATTTTATCGCACCAAAAATGTCGATAAAAATGAATCACTAACATTGTCTAATTTTATCGCACCAAAAATGTCGATAAAAATGACAACATTAACCATTCTATTTTCACCGCGTTCAAAATGACGATAAAATATTCAACATTAACAATTCTATTTTTTACCGCATTCAAAATGACGATAAAATATTCAACATTAACAATTCTATTTTTTTACCGCATTCAAAATGACGATAAAATATTCAACATTAACAATTCTATTTTTTACCGCATTCAAAATGACGATAAAATATTCAACATTAACAATTCTATTTTTTTACCGCATTCAAAATGACGATAAAATATTCAACATTAACAATTCTATTTTTTACCGCATTCAAAATGACGATAAAATATTCAACATTAACAATTCTATTTTTCCTACTATAGAAAATGTAAATAAATATATTTCTAAATTCTATTCTTTTTATTTATATAAGAAAATGTAAATAAATGTATCTCTAAATTCTATTCTTTTTATTTACAATAGAAAAGGTAAATAAATAATTCACATATTTTGTTCTTTTGATTTTACATCTGAGAATGTAAATATGATGATTCACACATTTATCCTTTTCATTTACAATAGAAAATGAAAACAAAAATGATTCACAAATTTTGTTCTTTTTATTTTACATTAGGAAATGTAAATAAAATGATTAGCATATTTTATTCTTTTTACTTACAATAGAAAATGAAAATAAAATGATTAACATAATTTTATTCTTTTCATCTACCACAGAAAATGTGAGTAAAAACGTATTTTCTGAATTTGTCCTTTTATTTACAAAAGAAATGTAAATAAAAACTTGCTGTGTTCTTTTATTTACAAAGAAATGTAAATAAAAACTTGTTCTTTTGTTAATAACAGAAATGTAAATAAAAATAAAAATAAAAACTTGTGTTTTTTTTAAAAGGACAAAAAGAAATCCATTTGTGTACATGTTCTAAAAATAAAAGAGGATTTTATTTGTTTTACAAGTTCTAATCCAATCTTAACATATATATACATATACTGAATAAAATATGTTATGATCTCATTTTAGATCCAATTCTCCAACCGCAAATAAGATATATATAATTCCAAGCGGATTTGCAAATCATGTACAACAATCATTCAACAAGCAACAATTATCATTCCAAACAACACCCAACTTTTCAGGTCAGAATTAAATGATCAAACAATTATTTTTAATGCAAGAAAATAATTTATAATTAATTAAACAAATAAAATTAGAATCCTCACATTGAATTTTTGGCCAAAATTTTACTGTCTCCTTTTCAGCTGCAGTCTGCGCCATCGCGAAGCTCTTAATTTTGTGATTCCAACGCAATTTACGGTTCGTCAAACGGACCTCGTATGAAAGAGTTATGAATTTTTAAAGATCGGGTAATTAAATAATTAAATAATAAAATAATATTAAAAAAAAAGAAAAAGAAAACGCAACCTTCTTCTTCCACGTCGTTCTTCTCACGGCCGAACACCCATGAAACCGCTCCTTCTTCCTTCTACACGCACCCCAATACAAGCCACCTTTCACCGATCCGAGACCACCACCCGAACCACCTACCTCGCCTCCATCCTCGCCCATACCCACGGCCATCTCGGTGGGACCCATGCTCCAGAAATCGAGCCCGAACGCAGCGGCTTTGGCCTCGAAATTCGTGAAATCCGTGAACCAAAACCCTATCTTGACCGTATAGATTTGTAGCTCTCTGAATTCTCTTCGATTTGGTAGGTCATACGTCAATTTTCGTTGAACGGATTGAGAGATCTAAGCATTTGAAGTTGGAGCAATTCTGGCCATCGAATCCTGGCGGCGGCTGGCCATTAGAGAATTAGGGTTTCGGATTTTTTATATTATTTTAATGTTTAATTCCGAATTTCGTGAAATAAAGTGGAATTTTGGACTTTCTCGGATTTGGGCCTGCTTACTGTCGATCTTAACGTTTTGAGGTCTTCTGAACGCGATGGGCTATGCCCCAAGGTCCAATTCCGAAATATACAGCAGTTTTTTTCGGTTTTACTTGAAAATACAATATTAAATTAATTATTTAATTTCTACCGTACATTTAAATACGCCGGGGCCACATACGACCTCTAAAAATTCTAAAAAATATATTTTTGGCTTTCTTATGACGATACGGTTCTAACGAGACCAATTTCGTCGAATTCTAAGACTGTTTGAAAAATGGTCTTTTTCAAGTCGTTTAAAATTTACTGTAAATTGACAAAACAAAAATCTTTTTGCCACGGCCACAAATTAATTCTAAAAATTATGAAAAATTAAACTTAACAATATTTTGACATTCCGGATCCAACAAAAGTGGTTTCGTCGAAAACAGAGGTCGTTTGAAAAATGACTATTTTCAAGTCCAATATATTTAATATTAAAATTATATTTTTAAACAAATAAATCCCGAAACTCAAAATATATAAGTGTTTACTATTTTCCAATGTAGAAAAATCATTCTGAACTCAATGGAAGTGGTTTCGAGTTCAAATTCCTTCGTATGCAAAAAGTAGCATTTTGACCTTATAAATTTCATAGCGACCTTTCTAGATATTGAATTGGCCATAACTTTTGATTCCCGTTATGAAATTTCGATTTTTCGGATTCGTTGGAAATATATTTTTAAATAGATTCTAACATTTTTGGTTTCACTAAAATCCGTTAAATTTTGCATCCTGTACGGTCAGTCAAAGTTCAAGTTTGACTTTTCAAACTACCGCGTTATTTCTAACTCTTTTTTAATTAAAATTAAACCATTCATTCTAACTTCGATTTAAATCAAATTTGTGATCATTATTATTTAAATAAATTATTTTATATTGTCAAAATTCATTAAAATTTTCTAAAATAAAATTTTTAAATTGGTTCTGATTTTGCGGGTTGTTACATGAGGATTACAGTTAAATTAAACGACTGTTTAATTTAACTATTACCAAACCAGTCCAGAAATAAATCGGATCAGATCAAGGTGAGTTAAACTCTCTCAATTTTCCCATTTATATTTTATATAAATTGGGTTTTTATTTTGTGTGCTCTGTTTGCTATGGGTGATTGTTTGCTGGTTATATATTTAATTGTTGATTTAACTGATGAAATTTCAACCGTCGTCTAATTTCAGTGAAATACCATATCGTTATTCTAACGATTGGTTCCAATAAAGGTAACGCACCTTGGTTGGTCACGGTTATAAAATAAACGTGTTTAATTTATTGAATTGTTTGAATTGCATGTGATTAATGTTGAATGGCTGTTATTTATTGTTATCAGTTAAACAAAACTGAATGATCTCGTTTGTGATAACCGTTTTGAATACAGGGAGAACAGGTTGGAGGAATCCAACCGGATTCCTTAGATATATTATTTATTTCATATTATGAACATATGAACTGTCCTGTTTGTGGAAATTGATTTGATTATTGACTGAATATTCAACATCTGTATGGTTTAAACCAATGCGCGGTATTGGTTGAGTATTTGGCAGCATATAGCCTATAAAATAAATGGTTTTATTTGATTCACCGTTAGGTGGGTCGATAGAGATGAAGTTATAGAATCTGTAACACCCCACACCCGCTATGGTCACTCTCTAAGGGAATGCCATAACATCGGTGGAGTATTTTGAGTGAATATAGAACAGAGTAATTACAGCAAGACAGATATAAGTAATACTTAAAAATTTAAAACATCATTTCAATTGCAGCGGAAAATAAAACATGTCTGGTTACATCACAAAACCATAATAGAAGTCAAGTACAAATATCCATCCTGCTAAATAAAAATACATAATCCCAATACATGAACTGATAGCCATAAAAGAAAAGGGTAAGCTGAGCTCTACATCTAGGGTACAAGCTCCAAGAGAGTAATAAAAGCAGCCTGATCAAAGCCCACTCGTGCTGGGCCCACTCTGAGAACCTGAGGGTTGGGAAAAAGATAAAAACAACGGGGTCAGACATAAGTCTGAGCGAGTCCTATAACTTTAACAATACAATCATTAAAGTAACCAGAGAAGACATAAACTTGACATACGGTAATGTCTGGGAATGAATGGCTACACTAAGCAGCTTGGTAGACTAAGATAACTGTAAAGACGCATTTACCCACCCAAGGATAATTACTACACTGCACCACACCAGTCATTCCTACTTAAAGGTTGATCCCTCCCAAGGACTTAGAAAATTTACCCAGTAGTTTCGTGTACCCCTAGCTGACTACATAGGTGCCGTCTGCCCCTATCTCCACTAGGTGTACCACCACTCCCAAGCGATCGGCTCCCTACCGTAGATACCCGTGTCGGCCCCACAGTGGGGTGTATCACTCCCCAAAGTGGCAACCCGATATAATTAACGGTGCACGGCTTATATCTACATGATGCAACAACGTCTTACCTACCAGCCCGGGTCCACACACGCATATGAAACCCGTTGGACTTGCATTGCCACCGCTAACCCGTTTTGGGCCTCTTATAGTCAAGCCCAGTACGCGTGTCCCGTCCTCGACATGGGTCGAGCCCAATAAGATACATATGGGTTACTGGTTGAAATGGGCCCCCACAAGCTACCCACCTAAGCTTGCCCCTTTTTCTAGTGCATCCCACTTAACCCTTTAATCATGTTTAATTACATGTTTCCACTTTGGTTAAGTATTCTAATCGTATTTTCTATTGCCACCCAAGGCAACCACTAGATTTCCACATGCCACCCAAGGCACCCACTTAACCCCTCATGTCCCACTACATGCTAATATGGTTAAGTGTTTCTTAATTAATTAATTAAGATCATGACCTCATAAAGACCTCTCACATTAGACCATCTTTTTATGACTGCTGGATATGCCGGTTGGTTCCGGGCAGACTTCTGTCATAAAAAGGCCTAACCTCGTGTCTTTACTTTAATCACGTATTTAATTTATGACTAAGACCTCTCACATTGGGCCAATCATTTGTAGCCGCTGGATGGCCGGTCGGTTCCGGGCAGACTTCCGCTACAAAAGGGTCCAACCTCGTGTCTTAGTTGATTAATTACACCTAATTAATCACCCCCATAATTAATTATCCCTAATTAATTACACATTTTTCATAACATGGGTAGACCTAACTCAATAGGTAAATTCCCATGGGGTAGACCTAACTCAATAGGTAAATTCCCACTTATGTTAATTTATTTTTATGGTATGCTTAATCATACCCAATCACACTTTTATTAACATATTTATTAACCCCATCGTTCCCCACGTAAATCGTTCTCATTTCATGACATAATAAAGGGAAGATCCATCACAAATATCATGGGTTTAACCAAATCTTAGCATATAACTTTGTCATGGGTTAAGAGGATGTCAACTTGCATATATGAGCATATATTAACCCAACTACATTTAACCCAAACTTGCATATTATCATACACATGTCTTGCATAACATGTTAAACATGCATTTAAGCATACACATAACTTGCATAAGCATTCTCATACTTGCATAAGCATGCATAACTTGCATATCATGTTAAACTTGCATTTAAGCATATACATAACTTGCATAAGCATTCTCATACTTGCATATAACTTGCATAAGCATTCTCATACTTGCATAAGCATGCATAACTTGCATATCATGTTAAACTTGCATTTAAGCATATACATAACTTGCATAGGAACTTGCATAACTCACTTGTTAAACATGCATAAACCCACTTATTAAATATGCATAATCCCACTTATTAAACATGCATAAACCCACTTGTTAAACATGCATAAACCAACTTATTAAACATGCATAAACCCACTTATTAAATATGCATAAACATAGGAAAACATAGAGTAGCATATCATTACAAATGATTCAAACTCACTAATCCGCATTCAAGACCATAAGTCTCATTACACCCAATCTACTTACTTTAGCAATTGATGTTAAAGTGATAGAAACTCACCAAAACCAAGATTAGCAAACTTATGAAGTAGAACTAGTTGCTAAATATGAAGAAGATGATGATTAGAGGTTGATTAGCTTGCAACTTCCTTCATAAATTAGTGGAGGCTCCTTCTAAGTTTTAATTTGGCGGCATGTAGCCCTCAATTCTATTTTTAGTATGGATTAGGGTAGGTTTAGGGTGTATTTATAGATTAGGTGAGTGTTTTAGGCCCTTAGATTAACCCTAGATTAGATTAGGACCCTTAGATTTCGGAAATCTCTAGAACACAGCCCAAGACTAACCCAAAAACCAGATTTGGTGCACCCAGATCAACAGGGCCGACACCCTGTGTCGACACCCCTGTCGACAGGGCTGTCGACACCCCTGTCGACATGCCTGTCGACACCCCTGTCGACATGCCTGTCGACACGGGGCTAGGCGGGAAATTTCCCGCCCTTTCCGCTTTTGGCTCCAAACTTGTTTTAGAACTGAATTTTAAATCTGTTTTTAACTTTGAATTTTCTGCAAACTTCATTGGCCCTTAACTGGGCCATACGGACTCCGATTTACAAAATTTCGGACTCTATTCTGCGTATTTTTCCGAGACGAACAAAATGACGCAGCCCGTTTCCCCCAATTCTCACATCTGAGATTATTTATTCTGCAATTAGTGAATTTTAGCATTAACTAAAATTCAGGGTGTTACATTCTCCCCTCCTTAAAGGATTTCGTCCCCGAAATCTCTAAGCTAAGGAGAATGCATATCCTACCATCCAAACAACCATCTACTCAATCCATCAAACACGGGCATCCATTGTCCTTAAAACAATTTCTAATGATGTATGAGCATATGCAAAAAGTGTGTGTATATGTTCCCTATTTAATGTATGAACATATGCAAACTATGATAGTGCCATGCATCCATTATGTATGCGAGAGAACCCTATCGACACATACAATATCTACATGAGTGCACAATCATTCACCAAAAATGCATCATCCATATGATAACACAATCATTATACATCCATAAATATAGCTTCCTACACACAATTTTTATGCAATATGCAATATGAAGTGACTGAGCCGATCTAGTGCCTAGAGTGTGTGTATATGCATCCACGAGCAACCACTAGCAAACACTTGCATCCACTTGCATCCATCAACCATAACATGTCTCAAACACATGTTTCAACCATAGGTTTACCCTATCTAAAGGTCAAAGGTACAAATGAGAGGACATACTAAAGATAAGATAAGTATTAGACGAACGATAAAGGAGAAGTTAAAAGACATACCCTCAAAAAGGAACGGGTACAATGAACGCATCTTCGCTTCCGTTTCCCAAGTTGCGTTGCTCTCGTCTTCTCCCCATTGTACTTTGACTAGTTGAACCTCTCGATTCCTCAATTTCCTAGTCTCTGACCCAAGGATGCGGGTAGGAGCTCGTCGAATAGTCGCATCACGCTCTACTTCCACTTCTTTAAGCAAGCTCGGCTCTACCACCTCTGCCGTCTCGTGTAAGCACTTCCTCAAATGCGACACATGGAATACATCATGTACCCCACTAAGTCTGTCGGGCAACTCCACTCTATATGCCATCCGTCCAATCCTTTCCTTAATGGGAAATGGCCCTACGAACCTTGGTGCTAACTTCCCAACAGATCCAAAGCGAACCACATTTCGTAACGGAGACACTTTGACAAAGACCATGTCCCCAACTTCAAACTCAAGATCCGTCCTTCTCTTGTCCGCATAAGATTTTTGCCTATCCTGCGCTGCTTTCATCCTTCTTCGAATCAAGTCAATCTTCTCAGAAGTCTCCCTAATCATATCAGGCCCTAGCAAGATCTTATCCGTAGATTCCCAACAACATGTAGGTGATCGACAAGGCCTTCCATAGAGAGCTTCGAAAGGAGCCATACCAATACTGGACTGAAAGCTGTTATTATATGCGAACTCCACCAATGGAAGATGCTCTTCCCATGTACCTCCAAAATCTAAGATACAAAGTCTCAAAAGGTGTTCTAGAACACGATTCACCCTCTCAGTCTGGCCGTCCGTCTGAGGATGATATGCGGTGCTCAGACACAATTGAGTCCCCACTGCTTCTTGCAAACTTCTCTAGAACTCGCTAGTGAAGATAGGATCTCGATCACTCACTATGCTAGAGGGTACCCCATGCAATCGAACTATCTCTCGAAGATATACAGAAGCTAGCCATGGAGCAGTCCTCTTGCTCTTCACAGGTATGAAATGGGCGCTTTTAGTAAGTCTGTCTACCACAACCCAAATTCCCGTATTACCCTTTCTTGATCTGGGTAACCCCTCAATAAAATCCATCGAGACGCTATCCCACTTCCATTGCGGAACTTCCAATGGGTGAAGCAACCCACCAGGTTTCTTTTGCTCCGCCTTCACTTGTTGGCACACCAAGCATCGAGCGACATACTCGGCCACCTCTTTCTTCATACCGGCCCAGAAGAAAACCCTCTTCATGTCTTGGTACATCTTGTCCCCACCGGGATGAATGGTCATCCTAGAACGGTGTGCATCATCAAGAATAGCCTTCCTCAAACCCTCGTCTTGCGGTACACAAAGTCTACCGTCTCTACGCAAGCACCCCCTATCGTCTAGGGTGTACCTACTCAAATGGCTGGACGACTCCCTCCTTATGAGCTTCTCCACCAACTCAACCAACTGTGGGTCGTCCCTCTGTGCTTCTCCAATCCGCCCCAAAAGAGTAGGTCTAACCTCCAAGGAAGCTAGCAAACCGGGTACATAATCAATGGAAGGTATGAAATCAAACATCGAGATAAATTCCAAGCTTCGTTGTTCCACGAACAATGGACTCAAGGACAACCTCTTTCTGCTCAAGGCGTCCGCCACCACGTTACCCTTGCCAGGGGTATACGCTATCTCGAAATCATAGGATGCTAAAAACTCCATCCACCTTTGCTGTCTCAAATTCAAATCCTTCTGAGAAAACAAGTACTTCAATGATTTGTGGTCAGTGAACAATTCGAACCTCTCATCAAGAAGATAATGGCGCCAAATCTTAAGCGCAAAAACAATAGCGGCCAACTCTAAATCATGGGTAGGGTAATTTTTCTCATGCACTCTCAACTGCCTTCCACCATAGGCTATTACCCTTCCCTCTTGCATTAAGACTGCGCCTAGTCCTGTCCCACAAGCGTCAGTATAGACAACAAATGGCTTGCTCCCATCTGGCAACACTAAAACTGGAGCAGTGGTTAAAGCTCTCTTTAACCGCCGGAACGCATCATCACAATCTACGTCCCATGTGAAAACAAGATTCTTCTTCGTTAAGCGGGTTAATGGGGCTGATATCTTCGCGAAGTCTTTAATAAACTTCCTATAATAACCCGCCAACCCCAAGAAACTTCTTACTTCGGAACCTTCCAATCCTGAATTGATACTACCTTCGCGGGATCCACAGCTATCCCTTCCTTGGAGACCACGTGCCCCAAGAAACGCACCTCCTTCCTCCAGAAGCGACATTTAGAGAATTTAGCCTTAAGGCTATGTGCTCGAAGAGTCTTCAATACCTCCCCAAGATGTAGGGCATGCTCTTCTTCACTCTTAGAAAATACTAAGATATCATCCACAAAGACCACCACGAATTTATTAAGGAACTCCCTGAACACCCTACTCATCAAATCAACAAAGTATGCAGGGGCGTTCATCAACCCAAATGGCATCACCAGCCACTCATAGAAACCATCCGGAGTCCTAAAGGCTGTCTTGTCTATGCTATCCTCAGCCACCCTCAACTGATGAAACCCCGTGGCTAAGTCCAATTGAGAAAATACTGAAGCGCCAACCAACTGATCGAAAAGATCATCAATCCTCGGCAATGGGTGTCTATTCTTCTTTGTGAGCTTGTTGAGTTCTCTATAGTCTACACAAAGTCTGAGGGACCCATCCGCCTTCGTAGCAAAAACTACTGGAGCACCCCACTCCGATATACTTCGTCTTATGAACCCCTTCTCAAGCAACTCCCCTACTTGCTTATGGAGTTCCCTCCTCTCACGAGGAGCCATGTGGCGCACTGGTAAAGATACAGGTTTGGCATTATCCACCAGATATATTCGGAAGTCAATTTCCCGCTTCGGAGGTAAGCCCTTCACCTCCTCAAACACATCCGAGTATTCCCGGACCACTCTAACAGATTGCAAACTCTCGACCGAAGCGTCAAGCGATTCAAGATAACTTAGCATAACAGAATCCATGGAATTACAAGAAATCTCGAGAGTGTTACCCAAACGGGTCATGAGCCTAACAACTCTCCTTTCGCAATCAAGAACGGCACCATTACTGGATAACCAGTCCATGCCCAAAATCAACATAGCCCGTGAAGCCCAAAACAAAAGCATCACATCTAAACTCAATGCTAAGTATAGAAATCTTCAAACCCAAACATATCATGGACAAATAAGTGGAGCCCCCAATTGGGTTTGAAACAACCAAGGGATCATCTACCAGACTGGTGTCTAAGTGCAGTGACTCAACTAATGATGATGAGATAAACGAATGCGATGCGCCAGAATCAAACAATGTTCGGACAGGATGATCAAATAGAAAAACCAGACTTTCAACGGAAATAGTTCTACCTCTTTCCTGAATCGGTGGAACCGCGAGAGCCTGTACTTGCCCCCTAGCCTGACTCAGTGCCATAAGAGCTTGCACCTGTCCTCCTGAGGTAGATCCCTTCCTTTGCCCCTTCTTAGGGCAATCCTTCACTAGATGCCCCGCTTCGCCACAGTGGAAGCAGCCAGTCTTCTTCTTCTTGCGACAATCCTTGCTTAGATGGCCAGGTGTCCCACAATTGAAACACTTCTTCTTGCCCTTGCCACCGTTGCCTTTCCCATCTTTGTTTTGCTGTTGTTGCTGAGGTTTCTTTTGATCTCCCTTCTTCTCAGGTGCCTTATTAGCATTGGGACCCTTCTCTTCTTCATGCATGAGTGCCATGTCAACTAGCTTCTCAAAGGTGGCCCCCATAGGGATATGAGTCATAGCCAAACCATGCATCGGTTCATTCAAGCCTTTCACGAACCTCAAAGCCTTCTTCTCCGGTGTATTCACCATGTCTAGGCCAAACCTTGCCAATTGATTAAACTTGTTGACATATTCCTTCACTGAGAGATTTCCTTGCTTTAGAGTCAAGAATCTTTCCATATACAAGTTTTCCTCCGCCCTTGAGAGAAACTTTGCCACAAATCTTTGCCTAAAATCCGCCCAAGAGTCAACGGGGCGTTCCCCATTAGTGACCTCCCACCAGAATGAGGCCTCTCCCTTCATTAACCAAGCAGCCAACTTGACTTTCTTTCCTTCTTCCATCTCAAAGATATCTATCAACTCTTCCACCTCCTTAAGCCAATATCTAGCCTCCACAAAAGTTTCAGATCCTTGAAAAGGTTTCCCTCCCATAGCTTTGAATTCCTTGCAAGTCTTAGCAAAAGTATCCGTGCGAGGAGGAGGGGGAGGAGGAAGATCGGGTGCTACGGTTGGTGGAGGAACATTTGCTGGACCCGCAGTGGTGGCCCTAGCCTCCATCAATCTCCTATTCCATACTGGTATCGTCACACCCTCCGGAAAGTTAAGATCCTCAGCCATGCTGAAACGAAAAAGGAAAGATTCAAAACGGAGAATTCGAAAGATAAAGATATGGCTATTGGGGATTATGCTTTTCTTTCAAAAACTTTTCTCTTTAAAGACATGTTTTTGAAAATATCTCTTCCAAAAATGTTTTTAGAAAAATAGTTTTCTAAAAATCTTATCTGTTCCGGTAACCTTTGCTCTGATACCACGTGTAACACCCCACGCCCGCTATGGTCACTCTCTAAGGGAATGCCATAACATCGGTGGAGTATTTTGAGTGAATATAGAACAGAGTAATTACAGCAAGACAGATATAAGTAATACTTAAAAATTTAAAACATCATTTCAATTGCAGCGGAAAATAAAACATGTCTGGTTACATCACAAAACCATAATAGAAGTCAAGTACAAATATCCATCCTGCTACATAAAAATACATAATCCCAATACATGAACTGATAGCCATAAAAGAAAAGGGTAAGATGAGCTCTACATCTAGGGTCCAAGCTCCAAGAGAGTAATAAAAGCAGCCTGATCAAAGCCCACTCGTGCTGGGCCCACTCTGAGAACCTGAGGGTTGGGAAAAAGATAAAAACAACGGGGTCAGACATAAGTCTGAGCGAGTCCTATAACTTTAACAATACAATCATTAAAGTAACCAGAGAAGACATAAACTTGACATACAGTAATGTCTGGGAATGAATGGCTACACTAAGCAGCTTGGTAGACTAAAATAACTGTAAAGACGCATTTACCCACCCAAGGATAATTACTACACTGCACCACACCAGTCATTCCTACTTAAAGGTTGATCCCTCCCAAGGACTTAGAAAATTTACCCAGTAGTTTCGTGTACCCCTAGCTGACTACATAGGTGCCGTCTGCCCCTATCTCCACTAGGTGTACCACCACTCCCAAGCGATCGGCTCCCTACCATAGATACCCGTGCCGGCCCCACAGTGGGGTGTATCACTCCCCAAAGTGGCAACCCGATATAATTAACGGTGCACGGCTTATATCTACACGATGCAACAACGTCTTACCTACCAGCCCGGGTCCACACACGCATATGAAACCCGTTGGACTTGCGTTGCCACCGCTAACCCGTTTTGGCCTCTTATAGTCAAGCCCAGTACGCGTGTCCCGTCCTCGACATGGGTCGAGCCCAATAAGATACATATGGGTTACTGGTTGAAATGGGCCCCCACAAGCTACCCACCTAAGCTTGCCCCTTTTTCTAGTGCATCCCACTTAACCCTTTAATCATGTTTAATTACATGTTTCCACTTTGGTTAAGTATTCTAATCGTATTTTCTATTGCCACCCAAGGCAACCACTAGATTTCCACATGCCACCCAAGGCACCCACTTAAACCCTCATGTCCCACTACATGCTAATATGGTTAAGTGTTTCTTAATTAATTAATTAAGATCATGACCTCATAAAGACCTCTCACATTAGACCATCTTTTTATGACTGCTGGATATGCCGGTTGGTTCCGGGCAGACTTCTGTCATAAAAAGGCCTAACCTCGTGTCTTTACTTTAATCACGTATTTAATTTATGACTAAGACCTCTCACATTGGGCCAATCATTTGTAGCCGCTGGATGGCCGGTCGGTTCCGGGCAGACTTCCGCTACAAAAGGGTCCAACCTCGTGTCTTAGTTGATTAATTACACCTAATTAATCACCCCCATAATTAATTATCCCTAATTAATTACACATTTTTCATAACATGGGTAGACCTAACTCAATAGGTAAATTCCCATGGGGTAGACCTAACTCAATAGGTAAATTCCCACTTATGTTAATTTATTTTTATGGTATGCTTAATCATACCCAATCACACTTTTATTAACATATTTATTAACCCCATCGTTCCCCACGTAAATCGTTCTCATTTCATGACATAATAAAGGGAAGATCCATCACAAATATCATGGGTTTAACCAAATCTTAGCATATAACTTTGTCATGGGTTAAGAGGATGTCAACTTGCATATATGAGCATATATTAACCCAACTACATTTAACCCAAACTTGCATATTATCATACACATGTCTTGCATAACATGTTAAACATGCATTTAAGCATACACATAACTTGCATAAGCATTCTCATACTTGCATAAGCATGCATAACTTGCATATCATGTTAAACTTGCATTTAAGCATATACATAACTTGCATAAGCATTCTCATACTTGCATAAGCATGCATAACTTGCATATCATGTTAAACTTGCATTTAAGCATATACATAACTTGCATAAGCATTCTCATACTTGCATAAGCATGCATAACTTGCATATCATGTTAAACTTGCATTTAAGCATATACATAACTTGCATAGGAACTTGCATAACTCACTTGTTAAACATGCATAAACCCACTTATTAAATATGCATAATCCCACTTATTAAACATGCATAAACCCACTTGTTAAACATGCATAAACCAACTTATTAAACATGCATAAACCCACTTATTAAATATGCATAAACATAGGAAAACATAGAGTAGCATATCATTACAAATGATTCAAACTCACTAATTTGCATTCAAGACCATAAGTCTCATTACACCCAATCTACTTACTTTAGCAATTGATGTTAAAGTGATAGAAACTCACCAAAACCAAGATTAGCAAACTTATGAAGTAGAACTAGTTGCTAAATATGAAGAAGATGATGATTAGAGGTTGATTAGCTTGCAACTTCCTTCATAAATTAGTGGAGACTCCTTCTAAGTTTTAATTTGGCGGCATGTAGCCCTCAATTCTATTTTTAGTATGGATTAGGGTAGGTTTAGGGTGTATTTATAGATTAGGTGAGTGTTTTAGGCCCTTAGATTAACCCTAGATTAGATTAGGACCCTTATATTTCGGAAATCTCTAGAACACAGCCCAAGACTAACCCAAAAACCAGATCTGGTGCACCCAGATCAACAGGGCCGACACCCTGTGTCGACACCCCTGTCGACAGGGCTGTCGACACCCCTGTCGACATGCCTGTCGACACCCCTGTCGACATGCCTGTCGACACGGGGCTAGGCGGGAACTTTCCCGCCCTTTCCGCTTTTGGCTCCAAACTTGTTTTAGAACTGAATTTTAAATCTGTTTTTAACTTTGAATTTTCTGCAAACTTCATTGGGCCTTAACTGGGCCATACGGACTCCGATTTACAAAATTTCGGACTCTATTCTGCGTATTTTTCCGAGACGAACAAAATGACGCAGCCCGTTTCCCCCAATTCTCACATCTGAGATTATTTATTCTGCAATTAGTGAATTTTAGCATTAACTAAAATTCGGGGTGTTACAGAATCTATTTTATAACTAGAGTTGGATTTTTAAATATATTAATTTGAATAACAGTATGAAAAGGGATTTACTATTTGGTAATAAGAAAATTTACTACTGAAGTAATTAGTGATTAAAGTAAATTATTATTTTAAATAATAATTTAGGAAAGTGTCTTTTTAATAAAAATTTATTTAAAGAATAATCAAAGTTGAAATAAAATCTAGTTGAATGGTGAGGAAGGCTTGTAAACGGGTTTTATATTTTGAAGGAAAACCCCAAAATCTTTATAACAAAGTTATAAAGAGGACTTTAAGCGAAGACGATAACTTTAATTTAAAAGTTACTTAGTTATGTGAATAAAGCTAGAGAAAATTAATATAAAGGTTTATAATCAACCAAGGATTTTTAAATAAAGTTTAAAAGGGTAAAGGCGTTAATTTTTCATTAACGTTACTTGAAAATAAGATCAAGTAAAAAGGGGAGATTGAAATAAGATTCCAAAATGGGAATGGTTAAATAAATTGAAAGGAGAATGGTAAAAGTATATTTAAGGTAAAGAAGTGGGTCGTAGGGATTGTATAACTAAATCCAAGTTAAAAATGAAATTTGTTTTGAGACTGGAATGGGATATTGATTTTTGATTACAACTTATATTTATCTGAAGATAAGATCGTGGTCGATCAAGGTCTGAGAGGTAATTAAAATACCTCAACTTGAACGACTTCAGGAATATCTGAGGATAATATTAGTTTGTAATCGTGAGAGAATTTAGTAAAAATTTACTATTTCCATTAGGGAGATAAAGATGCAACATTGGGGAAATTTAGAAATGTATAACGACGAATCTGAAGTGAAGATAATGTAAAGTTTGTTTTATTTTATACTAACAAATATAAGTTATGGTTTTCAAGAACGAGGTAAGGGATATTACGTTCTGATTTCGAATAATAAGTTATATGGCTTTCCCAAGTTAAATATTAAAGAATAACGTAACAAATGTTTTCAAAAGGAGGATTTATTGGAAATTGAATATGGGTATTTTACTAAGTATTATAGTGACATGATTTTGAGAATATGAATATATAAGAATTTAATTATCGTGGTTCAAATATTAAAGGAGTTAGAAGTTTAAATTAAACAAAAGTGAATAAGTTAGTTTTAATTACAAGGCCAAGTTATGCTGAAAACTGAACCACTGAACTCATTGGGTTGTCATGATTGAATCACTGATTATTTTGATAGTTAAATAACCGAATATCAAATATGTCCAATACGATTGTTGGTACGGAAAGACCGGGATCGAATTTATATTCGAAAACCATTCTGACCAACAAATACGTGGAGATATTAAAAGATGATCGAGATGTAGCTGTGAAGACCGTAGATTTTCATAAATGGTAGAACCGCTAATAATATCTGGGATTGCAACCAGAGATAAACTTTGATTCTGTCGTGGTTGGAATCTACAGATTGCAAGGACTACTCGCTACTGATTCTGGGGTGATTCCTATATTGAATGCAGTTGGAGAGTACCTTCTGTTCATCCTGTTCCTAGATGACTTGTATGGACGAATGTCTGACGGAGTATTTCCTGAAAACCACGTACGTTGATTTTTACAAATATACCAAGTTGGTGGCAAAGAATATATACCAAGTTGGTGGCAAAGAATGGCCCTTCTTTAAAACCCAGAGTATATTTGTGGATGTCAATTAGTGTTTTGACGGATCTGACGATGTGGCATTCAAAGTGAATGGCGACCAAATATCCCAAATGATAAATCTGAACCTCAAGCCTCATCAACTGGGGAAATGACAGCAATCGGGCAGGCAGCATGGCTATATGGGTCACTCCCATTAGGGTGTATAATCACCTATCTAGAGAAATTTCAATTGCTTCTTTAATCTATACTTCGATGCTGTCCCTATTCGGGAGGCGGTTGCTGATCCCAACCGTCGGTGATATACATTCGATTCACTCAAGCGAAATGAGTGGTCGGTCATGTGTGGGCCGGGTTGCAAGACGTTCTTGTTGAACCCAGTGTATTCGCCTTTAGAGATACACTATCGGCAGGTGGTCCCATACCTTGTCATAGTTGGAATCCAATCTCCAATAAGCGCCCGCAGTTTTGATTTGTATACTATATATGGGTAACGTGAGATGCAAGCGTTCCACTAGATTGTTATTTACTTGTATTTAGACATTATTATAATATCAGAAAGGATATTGGTTTCAAAACTATTTTGGGTTATCGTAAGGTAAAAATCGTCCGTGTTTATGTGTGGATTTGGTCTTACGATTATCCTTTTCTTTTGAAAAGATTTTTGAACTTTTAAAATCATGTTGGATGATTTACCCTTAATATTGTGCGAGTTTATCTCACTCTGGTTCACTAGACTGACCCGGTGTTTTGTAAATGCTCGGGTTAGCCCGGGGTGTACAGGTTCAGGTTATCGAATGCTGTGAAGTCCAGAGACTAGCTGGAGATGTTCAAGCGTATGATATTATATAGCTATTGTTCCGTTGTGTGTTGTATATGAGGACAGGTTATTATAACTGTCCAGATGTGTGCTGTACTCTGATATAGTAAGTATTTCTTAAATGCTCTCAATAAAGATTATTTCGGTATTATATTTTACTCCGCTGCGAGGTGAGACTCTGATTCTGTGTTGTGTTGGTTCTTCTTCTTCTTCTATTCTAATATTTCTTTCTTTCTTATCTCATCCTCTAATTTCTTTCCAATAACTATCCAGTGTTTTTTCGGTGTTTGGAAGGTCGACATGAGGTACGGTGAAGGTATTTATGTCGATTTTCAGGACCGAAAATTCTTGGGTCGTTACAGTGGTATCAGAGCTATTGGTTTAGAATAACCTTGGCTATGTGGTGTAACTCGATAGAAATGGGTTAGTAATACCCTAGATCGAGATTGAGTGCATATATATGAGAGCGTAATTGTAAATTTTATATACAAATGTTTTGTATTGTGTTTATTAACCGGTTCGAGTGTCATTGGACTGGTAAATGAATACAGTGTTGTTTTGTCAAGGGGGTAAATTGTAACAACCCGCAAATTCTGGGCCAGTTTAAAAATTTTATTTTGGCAATTTTAGCGAATTTTGAATATTTAAAATAGATTATTTTAAATAATATCGACGAGAAAATTTATTTTGAATATATTTAGAACGTATATATTATATACGCCGTCGTTAGAATATAAATATTTATATATAATTATAAATAGAATTGAAAATGGCGCGGTAGTTCGAAAATTCGATTTCAAACTTCAATTGAATGTACCGGGAGCAAAACAATCCGGATTTTAGTGAAACCAAAAACATTAGGATCTAATTGATGATATCTTTCCAACGAATCCGGAAAATCAAGATTTCATATCAGGAATCAAAAGATATGTCCAGTTGAAAATTCTGAATAGTCGCTATGGAATTCAGGCCCTTAAAAATGGACATTTTGCAAACGACCTCGGATTTCGACGAAACCAGTTTTGTTGGGTCCGCAGTGTCAAGTTATTGCTAGGTTTCGAATTTCATAATTTTTCGAATCAATATGGGAGCGTGGCAAAGGAAAACGCGTTTGACCGGTTTCAGTTGATTTTAATCGACTGGAAATTGACCATTTTTCCAACGGTCTCAGAATTCGATGAAATTAGTTTTGTTAGGACCGTATCGTCAATACGAAGCTAGAAAATATTTTTCGAGAATTTTTCTAGTTAGTATGTGACCCTGGTAATTTGAAATGTACGTTTAGAATTCAATAAAGTGATTTAAATGTAAATTTAACAGAAACTGATTGTAACAGCCGAATCAGCTGACGATACATATCCCATTGTGTTCGGAATGGGGGTAAAACGCTATGGGCGACAGGCGGTGGGCCTCGTTCCGAGGTCGTATGAAAAAGTCATCTTTAGGGTGAATTAAATAATTAAATAATTAAATTAAAAAAAAAAAGAAAACGTTCTCTCCCCCATTTACCCCCTGGCCCCCCTCCCCGATGTATCAGGAAATCATTCAAGAAAAAAAAAAAAAAAGAGAAAGGGGAACGGAGCGAGCGGAGGGAGCCGCCGCCCCTGGCGCTGCACCGCCGGAGGTGGGCGATCGCGCCACCCCTCCCTCACCTTCTCTCCCTCCTCCGATCTATCAGCCTCTAGCACCAAAACCCCCCCCAGCGCCATTGAGCACCGCGAAGCCCCCCCTCGCCTGACCTCCACCGTGCCGCCACCAGCCTTCGCGCCTCCCCCTCCTCCCTCACGAGCCGCGACAGAAATAAGCGCCCCCCTGTAAGTTTTTCTATTTATTTAATTTATTTATTTTATTTAAAACAGAAAAAGAAACTGCTTTTGTTTTAAAAATGTAAAGACTGTTTTTTTTATTTTACTTGAAACCTGTTTTTTTTTATTTATTTTGAAAACTGTTTTCTGTTTTATTTAAAGTTAAAAACTAATTTTTTGTTTACATTTAAAAAACTGATTTCTGTTTTATTTAAAGTTAAAAACTGATATTTGTTAAAGTTTTAAAAACTGATTTAAAAATTTAAAAAACTGCATTTTGAAAAACTGCATTTTTAAAAGAATAAAAAAGGAAAAAACTGCATTTTTAAAAGAATAAAAAAGGAAAAAACTGCATTTTTATAAAAGAGTTTTAAAAACTGTTTTGAAGAATAATTTAAAAACTGTTTTGAAAAGAAAATAAAAACTGGTTTGAAAAGGAAAAGGAAATGATTTTTATTTTTAACTTTGAAATAAGAAAAAGGTTTGATCTTTTAATAGAAAAATTTTGAACTTGAAAATAAAGATCATATTTTTAAAAACAGAAAAGATGGAATTTTTGTTAAGTAGAAATAGTAAGGTATGATTCTTGTATTTTTAAAGCAATAAAAATATAATAGTTGCATCATAAGAATAAGAAAAATATAATCTTTATAATGTAGAGAAAGTAAAAATGTGATTTTTATATACATAGCAACGAAATAAAAATTCGATTTTTGTATATTGAACTTTGAAGTAAAAATTCGATTTTTATATATTGAACTTTGAACTAAAAATTCGATTTTTATATATTGAACTTTGAAGTAAAAATTCGATTTTTATATATTGAACTTTGAACTAAAAATTTGATTTTTATATATTGACCTTCGAAATAAAAATATGATTTTTAAATATTGAATAGCGAAGTAAAAATTCGGTTTTTACATATGTAGTGAAAGCGAGCAACGAAGGTGACAAAAAGGCGAAAAGACGAAGACTTCTGCAAATGAAGAGCCGTGGAGCTAGGATAGCTATATGTGAGAATTTCTCACCTTTCAATTTATTTTTCTAGTTATATATATATACTAGGATGCAGACGGTGCTTATTAGAAGCACCCGACACCCGTCCACATACCATGGACTTGTTTGTTTGGTTGTGTAGTTGGTTAGATTATTTGATTGAAATTGAATTGTGGGGTGAAATGAATTGGTTTGATTGATGTGTGAATGGCGTGGGCCTTCACTAGACCGGGGATAAGGCTAGGCCTTGTCCCGTTTCTAGTATCGTGCCGTTATGCCGCCGAAATTTTCTAAAATATGTTAGAAAAATAAAAATATCATTTTATTGAATAAATGAACTGAATAGAAATTCATATGTTGAAATAAAATGTTTTATCGTTAAAAATATAATTTTTAACGTGAAGTGAATAAAATAGAATATTCATTTACAAACCAGACGGTTTGTTTATGTACACTTATTTGAAGGACATCGATTGGGTCGATAAATTTTACACATCGCCCAACTGCACAAATAAAATAGGTGTTTGATTGTTTGAAACCCCACACGGGTGTTGGGATGAAATTTGAAGTTCACTCATCCTGATTGATTAAATATGTCGATCGATCGATTGACAGGCTGTTATAAGCGTTGAATATCTATATTTGATGCTTATCCAGTGTAGTGCACTTTGGTTGATGGTTGATTATTTTTCAATGCTATTATATACATGTGTTGTATGAAAATCCATATAATTAACTTTATATGGTAATTGATTGGGCCTCATTCCAATTTGAAAAATAAAGAATATTATAAAATAAAAGTTCATGTGTTGACAGTACTCATTCATTGAGATTGGTCATGTATTGAACGAAATATTTTAGTAATAAAATTTACATCTTTATCAATATAAAATAAAAGTTCATGTGTTGACAGTACTCATTCATTGAGATTGGTCATGTGTTGAACGAAATATTTTGATAATAACAACTATTTTGAAAATAGAAAGATATGAAGCCGTGTTGATTAGATTGACGCCATTTTGACGTAAACGATATTTATATCGATTTTAAAAATGATTTCGAAATGAAATGAATTGAAAACGAATTCAAATTGAATTGAAAACGAATTCAAAATGAATTGAATTGAAAACGAATTCAAATTGAATTGAAAACGAATTCAAAATGAATTGAATTGAAAACGAATTCAAATTGAATTGAAAACGAATTCAAAATGAATTGAATTGAAAATGAATTCAAAGTGAATTGAATTGAAAGTGATTTCGAAATGAATTGAATTGAAAACGAATTCAAAGTGAATTGAATTGAAAGTGATTTCGAAATGAATTGAATTGAAAACGAATTCAAAATGAATTGAATTGAAAACGAATTCAAATTGAATTGAAAACGAATTCAAAATGAATTGAATTGAAAACGAATTCAAATTGAATTGAAAACGAATTCAAAATGAATTGAATTGAAAACGAATTCAAAGTGAATTGAATTGAAAGTGATTTCGAAATGAATTGAATTGAAAACGAATTCAAAGTGAATTGAATTGAAAGTGATTTCGAAATGAATTGAATTGAAAACAAATTCAAAGTGAATTGAATTGAAAGTGATTTCGAAATGAATTGAATTGAAAACGATTTCGAAATGAATTGAATTGAAAACGAATTCAAATTGAATTGAAATTTGAATTGAATAGAAATGAATTTTAAAACGAATTTATAGAGAAGAATTCAATTTTGCTTTGAATTGAGATGGAAGTTGAAATAGATTTTGAAACGAATTTTAAAACTATTTATATAATTCGTTTTAAATAGAAATCGACGAAGTATATATTATATATATTATATATATAATATAATGGCCTGAATAGAACGCGCCGCGCCGCGGCAGTTCGCGAATTTCGACCATTTATTTCAAACGGACATTACGGGAGATCCGACCGTCGTATTCTCCTAAAACCGGAACCGTTGGGATCGTATCGAAAAGAGCTTTCTAACGAATATTAGAAATTTGAAATCTAATGGTTGGATTTGGAATTATGTCCAAATCAAATTCGAAAAAGGTCGCTGTAAGTGCAGTTCGATGGCCGTTGATGGAAATCGACTGTACGGGCCTTGATAAAATTATTAAAAATAGTAATAATTTGTGTAAAATCATAAGAAATGATTTAGAAAGAATTGGGATGAAAAACTCCCTATTTGAAAAGATAAAAATGGATTTTTATCGAAATGAACTAGTTTTGAACTAGAAATATAATTCTATTTATTTTTAAATAAATAAATTGAATTTAAAAAAGGGTTTTAAAAATAACCAAAATTTCCAATGATTGCATTGGAGTGGATTTGAATCGAAATTGTCTTCGGAATATTTCGATGTTGGAATTCGTGATTATACAGGTGTTGTTATGGAAATTTGAAAGATATGTATATTTATATCGTTATTTCCAATACGACATTTGTTAGTCGTAGAATTTGATATTGAATATAAGCCGATATATTTTCTATTCAGAGCCTTGTATTGAATATCGAATGTGATTTGGGTTTGTCGTGAATGGTGTCTTTACTAACACTGTTCTTGAACCCAGTTGAGAAAAGATTAAACCTTTTTATTTAGATTTAATGAAGTGTACCAATTAAATAATATTTAATTGGAATTGAATTGATATTGATTTTTGGGTTTATCGTGAACATTGTTTTAAATAACACTTGTTCTTTAACCCGATAATTAATGAATGTGATTTGGGTTTGTCGTGAATGGTGTCTTCACTAACACTGTTCTTGAACCCAGTTGAGAAAAGATTAAATCTTTTTATTTAGATTTAATGAAGTGTACCAATTAAATAATATTTAATTGGAATTGAATTGATATTGATTTTTGGGTTTATCGTGAACAGTGTTTTAAATAACACTTGTTCTTTAACCCGATAATTAATGAATGTGATTTGGGTTTGTCGTGAATGGTGTCTTCACTAACACTGTTCTTGAACCCAGTTGAGAAAAGATTAAATCTTTTGATTTAGATTTAATGAAGTGTACCAATTAAATAATATTTAATTGGAATTGAATGGATATTGATTTTTGGGTTTATCGTGAACAGTGTTTTAAATAACACTTGTTCTTTAACCCGATAATTAATGAGATGTGACTTTGGGTTTATCGTGAACCGTGTTTTAAATGACACTGATTCTTTAACCCAGTCACAGATTAAAACTAAGTGGAGTTTTAATGAATCTTTAATTAGATTGAAAAGATCGAGAATGGAGTATCACCAGTTTTGCTCCAGGCGATAGTTAAATCTTTAATTAGATTTGAACGTGAAATTTAGAAACTAACTGTCGGTTAGCTAAGTAGAATGGTTTTCTGGATATTGATCTGATGTTGGTTTCGGCCTTCGGGGCTAATTTTTGGGGAATTATTCTCTTGATTAATTTACGGTTAATGACTAATGAGTTGGAATGAGGCGTATGTTGTGTTTGTGTAACACTTTTATAATATATACGCGAGTTATCCGGAAAGACCGGGTTTATCCCATTTTGAATAACTGATACGACGATAAGTCGAAGATGAAGACGATGGTCGAAGACCGGAGGTCTTCACGTCGTTTGGGTGATAACTGATGATCTTGATTGGGCTGTACACCCAAGAAGATGGAAACAGTTAGTGATCGTCCAGACGTGCTTGGAGATCGATGGGTATGCGGGGTACTAGGTGCCTCCGGTTTCGTTCAGACCCAGAACGGACTTGTAAATGGACTGTGTGTCTGACATCGGATTTCATTCTGTGTGACTGATATCGGTTGCATAGGATGGCTTGCCTGTGTGGCATGCTAAGATGCAAATGATCAAGGCTTCTGTTGAAAAGCAAAGTCTTGTGGTTGATGATCAAAGCACGGCCTTTGTGGCGTAGCTTTGTGTAACGTTTACCTCGCGTGTTTCACACCCGGTATGAACCAAAAACGGGAGACGGACCTCAGGGAGGACTTGCGTTTCTTTCTAGCTAGAAGTGGCGTCAGTGGTTTTACACGCCCTGACGAGTTTGACTTATGTGGTTGTTGCTGTTGCGAGGCGCCTCGGTTATATCGGTTTCGGCCGAATGCATTCTGGTCGGCTGACGGACCAGACTTACACCCCATAGGGTGGGGAGACGTAGTGTTCAGGCATAATAATCCACATCGGTGGACCGGCCCTGAGGATCCAAGGCTTGCCTGCGCGCTTGCCTGAGGGGCGGGCTAGAGCGTCTCGAATCGGTTGAGGACTATCTTTTGCCTCGGTTCATAGACGGAAATCCAATTTCCAAATACGTGACATTTGCGGTTTTATTTGTAAACCTATATATGGCGACATGATATATGGTACCCATGCCGCCTATGATTGATACTTATGATTTGAAGTTGTTTTATACACTATGAACTTATTATAGTATCAAATGATTTGTTTTAAACGTATCAAGCATTCTTTGGCTGTTATAAGGGAAAACCCTATCCTCGGCTGCGTTGCATTGTGTGATGGGACCTGGGTCTTATAACAGCTTCATTTTTTTCTTTATTTAGCATTGCGCTGTTTGTTTTATGCACTGGTATTCTTGGGAGGAAACCCGTTCCGTGTTATACGGCGTGGTCCCTTGATTTACCTAATGATTTAAAATAAAGATTAACTGTTTTAGTTCTCACACCAGTCACATGACTGACCTGGAGTTTATTGTTTTAACCTAAACTCTGGGTGCCCTTATTTTGACACGGGCAGCTAGTAGTTTTGGTTTTGCAGATTTATATTCACAGGATCTTGGATTACAGCTGGAACGATATCCGGAAAGCTTTGTATCCGTATATCTCTTCTAGTTGTGTATTGTATTATTTTCCGCTGCTATGTATTTAAATGTAATTTAAATCTCTGATATTTCTGTGTAATATTCATTTATACTCTGTATATTCTTGTATTCTGATGCATTGTTGTAATATACAATGAAATGTTCTTCTGTATGCGTTCTGTTTTGTCCTGTTCTCAAACGATAGGGCGTTTCGAACGGCCTGGATCGGTTTAGCGACTGGTTCGGACCGAGCGAAATTCCTTGCCGTCACATAAATGAAATAATTTTACCCAAATTATATTTTTGTTTAGAAAAGAAATAATTTTCTCAATTTATTGAGGTATTGGTCTATTTGATGTGTTTGTCGATTTGGATAAATTCAATTTGATTAAGGATTTGAATTAGAACTTAGCTTGGCTAAGTGGAATGAAATATAATAAAACAAGTTTGGAATTTGGGAATTGATAGGATAATAAATAAATGGAAATCGATTGGATACTCAAACATGTCAACCAGAGTAAATATTAATATTGAATATTAATAGTAAATAAAAGGTGGTTAATTTGGTTAAGTTGTTGTGCATTAAATGATTGGTGGTTAGTTCGGTTGAATATAAATCCATGAACGATTTAATGTAAGAATTAAGTGGATTTCTTTTGATTTAGCGGATTTTATAAAAGTCAACGATTTAATTTTGAGGGGGGAAGAATGTAACGTCCCGTATTTTTAGGCGGTCAAATATTTTATTTATTTATTTATTTTAAATATTTTATTTGGAATATTAAAGGTTATTAAAAATGAAATTTGAACGTTATATATCATAAGTAATGTCTGAATAAAAACTTTAAATATAATCGCTATGGACTCATTTACAAATGATAACGTTATTAATATAAAGAAACATGCTATCATTTTAGAATCATATAAAATGAACTTAAGCTAAAAATATTAAAAAAAATAGATATTTATTTCTTATAACAAGTTAAAATATTTTTTATTTATTTATTTGACTTAGGTGAAAATTTAGATAACTCAAGTAAATTGTGTTTTCTTTATATCGAAGCAAACATATAAAGAGGGGCATTATTTAGGAGGGCAAGATCAAACACATTAGAATGAAATGTTTACTTGGATGCTTGAATTATAAAACCTTTTAATACTGTTATAAGACTGTTCTATATTGGGCATAGTAAAAATAGGATTCTTATTTGTTACATTCTTATATAATCGGTTAAATTGGTTTTCGGGTAAACAAATTCAGTTTTTAACTAAACAACAATTCCACTATATTTAAATGGACACGAAAGCTAGGATTAGTCGTAATATAAAAAACATTCAGGCAAAACAAATACTGGATTAGGCGCATGTGTCATTAGGCATATTAAAACAATTGGCATGGTTTAACTTTGGGTTAAGTTCTCATAATAGTATTTTAAAACAACTTTAATGGTTTTTAATTATAAGTAATATAGGATGTGTGTGCAGCCATTGCAAGAACTAACCAAAGTTACCAGCATACCTTAATTCACTATATTGAAACGTATGAGTACATGGGCACATGAAGAAGAAGTGGCTTTAAATACATATATGTGTCATAGCCGACACTACATAAGCACCTACCCCAAATATAAACCATACTTTCTTGCATAACAGAATAAACAAATGTTTATATAGACATGTCATGAACAAATACATGAAAAACCAAATCAACTGTGAAATGCAAATCTATGAATTGACCAAACAATCTCATAGCCGCAACTTAATCTACAAGGATGAACACAGCTAAGCATCCCAACCTTGCATCGCAAGGATACTGAAAGCACCAATGAGTCTTCATCTATCACCGGTGCAATCAGTATCTAAAATAAATAAAAAGAAAAAAGAGATATATAAGAAATATCTCAAACAATAAATTGAATAGCTAAAATCATGGAACAAACGTATACATCAATCTTGAACAGTTAAGGGAATAGCTAGAAACAACTATGTATTTTTATAGCTAAGAATGTACAACGCACAGAAAAAGAGAAAAAAAAAGATATGTATATATCTTAGAACATCACAGGTAAGCAAATCAAACAGTTGTATATGTATACATTCACATATACAGTGAATCCATATACGGATACATCATAGAACGATTGTCATGTATATTAAAATGGGACAGAAAATCTATAAATACAGTGAAATATCTCCGAATTTGAAATGACAATTCACTGGCAATTCGACCAGTATTTTTCAACCAAATCTCGGTTATAATATCATGCCCATAACCAGTACGAAGATCTACAAATGGGAAGAGGAAAAGATGGCCTAAGCATACCCGAGCTTACCTAGGATGGACGTTGATAGACACTGATCTTATCTAGACAAATCCTACTATAAATACACCTATCGTGCTTTGTATTTCATCAACCCCAGAACGATTTGAAAAAAAAAATAGAAAAAAAAAATCAAAACAAGATTTTACAGCAAAATAAAAATCAGTTAAAAACACTTAGCTTTACTTAGTGATTCACACACGGCCTTTCGATGAGTTTTCTGGTGACTGGTCCAAAACCGAAGGCTCAAGGATCGAAGAATCTTCAGGCGGAAGGCTCGTGGGCTGATTGAAGGAAATCGGAAGGCTCAGGGATGATCGACATAGCTGTGGGATGGTGGTGGGGTGCGGTTTTCAAATCGCTGAAAGAGGAGTTTTAGGGTTTCTTTTTACCAAATTTTGTGGCGGTGGAGGAATGAAAAGGGAAAGGGGAGCCGATGGGTTAAGTAAGGAATGGATGCGGGCCTATTTCGAATGGGCTGAACAAAGTCATGGTATGGTCCAAATTTATTTTAATACACTATGTTTGGTTTAAATTAAAAATTTAAATGAAGTTCCTTAGTTAATTTACTTAAGGGATTTTTAATTAACGAAAGTTAAAGCTAATTAATGAAATTTAAAACCTTTTCATGCTGTTACTTGGTTAGTCAAGTTGATCGTATTATTTACGTTAATATGAAACCTTATTAGTCATTTGTTGGTATAATTAAGTTGTTATTTAAAGTGGTTAAGGTTTATTATTTTAGTTGAATTATTAAAACCTTAAATGAAATTAATTATTTAAAACATAGTGAGTTAAGTATTGGTAAGGGTATGTAAAATGGCGTAGTTAGTTTAACAAAATGGGATTAGTTATTTAATCTAGTTAAGGGTCAAGTGAATTTAATTTAAATCATTAATGTTCAAACGTTATGACTCAACTCATATATGGGCAGAATCGGGCAAATCAACTTGCGTCACAATCATGGCAACAAGCAGAACCACAAATCTAGGCGGAGCTGGAGATAGTGAGGATTACAGCTAAATTAAAAGACTGTTTAATTTAACTGTTACCAAACCAGTCCAGAAATAAATGGGATCAGATCAAGGTGAGTTAAACTCACTCAGTTTTCCCATTTATATTTTATATAAATTGGGTTTTTATTTTGTGTGCTCTGTTTGCTATGGGTGATTGTTTACCGGTTATATATTTAATTGTTGATTTAACTGATGAAATTTCAACCGTCGTCTAATTTCAGTGAAATACCAAATCGTTATTCTAACGATTGGTTCCAATAAAGGTAACGCACCTTGGTTAGTCACGGTTGTAAAATAAACGTGTTTAATTTATTGAATTAATTGAATTGCATGTGATTAATGTTGAATGGCCGTTATTTATTGTTATCAGTTAAACAAAACTGAATGATCTGGTTTGTGATAACCGTTTTGAATACAGGGAGAACAGGTTGGAGGAATCCAACCGGATTCCTCAGATATATTATTTATTTCATATTATGAACATATGAACTGTCCTGTTTGTGGAAATTGATTTGATTATTGACTAAATATTCAACATCTGTATGGTTTAAACCAATGCGCGGTATTGGTTGAGTATTTGGTAGCGTATGGCCTATAAAATAAATCGTTTTATAAATATTGATTCACCGTCAGGTGGGTCGATAGAGATGAAGTTATAGAATCTATTTTATAACTAGAGTTGGATTTTTAAATATATTAATTTGAATAAAAGTATGAAAAGGGATTTACTATTTGGTAATAAGAAAATTTACTATTGAAGTAATTAGTGATTAAAGTAAATTATTATTTTAAATAATAATTTAGGAAAGTGTCTTTTTAATAAAAAATCATTTAAAGAATAATCGAAGTTGAAATAAAATCTAGTTGAATGGTGAGGAGGGCTTATAAACGGGTTTTATATTTTGAAGGAAAACCCCAAAATCTTTATAACAAAGTTATAAAGAGGACTTTAAGCGAAGATGATAGCTTTAATTTAAAAGTTACTTAGTTATGTGAATAAAGCTAGAGAAAATTAAGATAAAGGTTTATAATCAACCAAGGATTTTTAAATAAAGTTTAAAAGGGTAAAGGCGTTAATTTTTCATTAACGTTACTTGAAAATAAGATCAAGTAAAAAGGGGAGATTGAAATAAGATTCCAAAATGGGAATGTTTAAATAGATTGAAAGGAGATTGGTAAAAGTATATTTAAGGTAAAGAAGTGGGTCGTAGGGATTGTATAACTAAATCCAGGTTAAAAATGAAATTTGTTTTGAGACTGGAATGGGATATTGATTTTTGATTACAACTTATACATATCTGAAGATAAGATCGTGGTCGATCAAGGTCTAAGAGGTAATTAAAATACCCCAACTTGAACGACTTCAGGAATATCTGAAGATAATATTAGTTGGTAATCGTGAGAGAAGTTAGTAAAAATTTACTATTTCCATTAGGGAGATAAAGATGCAATGTTGGGGAAATTTGGAAATGAATAACGACGAATCTGAAGTGAAGATAATTTAAAATTAGTTTTATTTTATAATAACAAATATTGGTTATGGTTTTGATGAACGAGGTAAGGGATATTATGTTCTGATTTCGAATAATAAGTTATATGGCTTTCCCAAGTTAAATATTAAAGAATAATGTAACAAATGTTTTCAAAAGAAGAATTTAGTGGAAATTGAATATGGGTATTTTACTAAGTATTATAGTGACATGATTTTGAGAATATGAGTATATAAGAATTTAATTATCGTGGTTCAAATATTAAAGGAGTTAGAAGTTTAAATTAAACAAAAGTGAATAAGTTTGTTTTAATTACAAGGCCAAGTTATACAGAAAACTGAACCACTGAACTCATTAGGTTGTCATGACTGAATCACTGATTATTTTGATAGTTAAATCACCGACTATCAAATATGTCCAATATGATTGTTGGTACGGAAAGACCGGGATCGAATTTATATTCGAAAACCATTCCGACCAACAAATACGTGGAGATATTAAAAGATGATCGAGATGGAGCTGTGAAGACTGTAGATTTTCATAAACGGAAGAACCGCTAATAATCTCTAGGATTGCAACCAGAGATAAACTGTGATTCTGTCGTGGTTGGAATCTACGGATTGCAAGGACTTCTCGCTACTGATTCATGGGATGATTCCTATATTGAATGCAGTAGGAGAGTACCTTCTGTTCATCCTGTTCCTGGATGACTTGTATGGACGAATGTCTGAAGGAGTATTTCCTGAAAACCACATACGTTTATTTTTACAAATATACCAAGTTGGTGGCAAAGAATATATACCAAGTTGGTGGCAAAGAATGGCCTTTCTTTAAAACCCAGAGTATATTTGTGGATGTCAGTTAGTGTTTTGACGGATCTGACGATGTGACATTCAAAGAAAATGGCGACCAAATATCCCAAAGGATAAATCTGAACCTCAAGCCTCATCAACCAGGGAAATGACAGAAATCGGGCAGGCAGCATGGCTATGTGGGTCGCTCCCATTAGGGTTTATAATCACCTATCTAGAGAAATTTCAATTGCTTCTTTAATCTAAACTTCGATGCTGTCCCTATTCGAGAGGCGGTTGCTGATTCCAACCGTCGGTGATATACATTCGATTCACTCAAGCAAAATGAGTGGTCGGTCATGTGTGGGCCGGGTTGCAAGACGTTCTTGTTGAACCCAGTGTATTCGCCTCTAGAGATACACTATCGGCAGGTGGTCCCATACCTTGTCATAGTTGGAATCCAATCTCCAATAAGCGCCCGCAGTTTTGATTTGTATACTATATATGGGGAGCGTGAGATGCAAGCGTTCTACTAGATTGTTATTTACTTGTATTTAGACATTATTATAATATCAGAAAGGATATTGGTTTCAAAACTGTTTTGGGTTATCGTAAGGTAAAAACCGTTCGTGTTTATGTGTGGATTTGGTCTTACGATTATCCTTTTCTTTTGAAAAGATTTTTGAACTTTTAAAATCGTGTTGGATGATTTACCCTTAATACTTTGCGAGTTTATCTCACTCTGGTTCACCAGACTGACCCGGTGTTTTGTAAATGCTCGGGTTAGCCCGGGGTGTATAGGTTCAGGTTATCGAATGCTGTGAAGTCCAGAGACGAGCTGGGGATGTTCAGGCGTATGATATTATATAGCTATTGTTCCGCTGTGTGTTGTATATGAGGACAGGTTATTATAACTGTCCAAATGTGTGTTGTACTCTGATATAGTAAGTATTTCTTAAAAGCTCTCAATAAAGATTATTTCGGTATTATATTTTACTCCGCTGCGATGTGAGACTCTGATTCTTTGTTGTGTTGGTTCTTCTTCTTCTTCTTCTATTCCAATATTTCTTTCTTTCTTATCTCATCCTCTAATTTCTTTCCAATAACTATCCGGTGTTTTTTCGGTGTTTGGAAGGTCGACATGAGGTACGGTGAAGGTATTTATGTCGATTTTCAGGACCGAAAATTCTTGGGTCGTTACAGCCGTTTTGCAAACGGACTTCGTTTTCGATGAAACTAGTTTCATTGGAATCGTATCATTAAATTATTGTATGGTGTTGAATTGCGTGGCAAACCGATGTCGTATGTGGCCACAGTAGCCGTAAACGCCCGTTCATTTTCTATTGCGCGTAATTAAATTTAATAAAGGGATATTTGAGGATAACTTGAGCAGACGATCGAATTTAGCCACGAAACCGATTCCAGTTAATTCGTATCGTCGATTATAGTCATGATAGGTATATAGTTTGTTATTTTTGGAGACCGTGTAATTTGGTGTCCAAAATGGCATCGTAGTGCGTAAAAATAGCCTACCGGGAAAATAGTCTCAGAATGCGACGAAACTGGTGCCGTTGGGTTCGTATTGATTAATTTTTGTAGGATTTCAAAGTTTCAAGTTGATCGGATTCACTCAGTGATCGTGAAAAATTTAAACACGTGTTTATTTCTAGTTTTATAAAGGAAATTTTTTCAAATGATGTTGGATTTCGATGAAACTTGTCCTATTGGATCCGGAATACTTTTTTTCACTAAGATTAGCCTTTTTTTTCAGAAATCAGAAATCATCTATAGTGGTTTTTAATGTGATTTCTCACAACGGAGTTTCGCGCATTTAAATATTATTAAATCTATCCCACTTGAAGGTAACCTTTCTTTTTGCTTCCTCTTTTGGTTACATACGTCCTTTTGGTTTCATGCGTCCAAACTTTTCTATTACGTGCACCCCAAATTTCCTTTTGCTTGCGTCCCACACTATAGTATATATTATATATATATATTGAATTCTCTCCACTGTATATAATTCATGCATCCCTCGCCATTTGTCGCAAATATTAGTTTACTTGGGTCCCACACTTCATTTATCTTTCTTGGTGGCCAAACAACCTCAAAACCTTGCCAGCCAATCTACCTTTTTCCGTGCTTACCACGATTTTGGATTTCCCACCTACTTACATAGCTACTCTACATGTTACTGTACACCTATGCAATTCCTTGCATCCCACGCCGCTCTCCTTTATAAATATGCAACTGCTTCACTCATCTTTTGCGCCCAGCAATGGAGCTTTTTCGCAGGCTTCCTCCACAGTAAGAACCAAAATGACTCCTCCACACATTCTAAAATCCCGAAATATATTTTCTAGGCTTTGGCATGCCATAAGCTTCGAAATGGTATTGATCTCCAGGAGTTTCAACATGTTTCATCTGACACCATAAGTGAGTTGCAGCTCTCAACAGTGAGACACACTTTGAATTCGAACGAGAGGACGGGGTAAGGGTAGCTGCAGGTGGGGTCCGGCGTCAGCATTTGATTGGGTAGCATGGGGGAAGTCTGGTGTCCATAGTCTTGGAAGGTGGAAGGCTCGCGGGGGTGGAATAGTTGTAAGGCGGAGTTAGTGGATCGGATCTGGACTGGAGGGGATCGAGTCGGAGAGGCTGATGACCGTCATGGGCGGATGGCAGTCGGGAAGTGAGCAGCGGTGGATATTGGTGGCTGTGTCAATGGGATGGTGCCTCACGAGATAGGGAGGGGTCTTGCGTTGGAAAGAGAAGTGTAAACATAACAGGTAATGGGAGACAAGCGGCTTCATGCAGGAAGAAGAAACACAGTTCTTGTGGGTTTGATTTGTTTAAAGTGGCATGGGCCACGTTGGATATTATAAAAAAAAAGAGGAGAATCTAGACAGTAAGAAGAAAATGGAGAGAGAGGAGAGCAGTACGTGGAATCTTCACTGCGTGAAAGAGAAAAGGAAGAGTGGGAAGATGGGGTTGAACAGGGCGTGATCAGATCATTGTGCCAAACGGAGAAGGGTAATGGTTTCTAATTAATGTAATAATTATTATGATTACTAAGAAACTAACGTAGGAAGCATATATAATATAATAAATCAATTGTTAACGGATATTATGATTTTTAATATCAGGATAGGATGTCACCAATTGGCACAAATTGGGGCAATAATTCTAGAACGAAAGATTTAGATTTAATCAGGCTATTAACATTTGTAAAGTAATTAATTGATTTTTAGTTAAGAGTTGCTTAAGTTTAATTAACTTCAACTGTACTAAGACTTAAATAGTTTCTTGCTGTCCCAGGTTTTGAAGCAAAAAGGCGTAGATTCATAAGATTTTGAACAACAGTATACGGAAGGGAGGACCCACCTATTATGGAAGTAATTAAAATGTAATTAATTATTAATTTTAATTAAGAAAATTAAATTATTAGTTCTAATATAAATTATAACGCGTAATCTGACAGATAAGGGACGTTGGGATCGTCTGGATGAGATCTACGTCATGCAACAGATATGGACGGTATTGGGATCAACTGGAATTTTTAATTGAATTAAACACTCATTTAATTTAATTAAAAAAGATGTTTAAAACGGTGAATCAAACCAAGGTGAGTTAAACTCACTCAGTTCTCCCCTCTTATATTTTATATAAGTCAGATTTTAAAATTATGTGCTATGGTTGTTTGTTTGTTTGTTCGTTGTTGATTTTATATTCATATATGGACTGAAGCGGTTAAATTAAACGTTTGTTTAATTTAATTGAAAACTAATCGTTACTTCTAACAATTAAATCCAATTGAGGTAACTTACCTCAGTGGTTACGTTTATAACACTATAAACGTTATAAATAGTTGAAATGCTTGAATTAGCCAGTATTGACTGTTACAGTTATTGTTGATGGTTATTATTAAACTGTCGTGCCATCTATTTAAATAGAAAATGAATATTGATTGGCCATATTGAACTGTAGCCATTTGCCTCTTTAATACCATCGATCAAAAGAATAGATTTTTCGAAATCAATATTGAATGGATTTCAAGTGGTTTTTAAAGATATGAATATATTTTTATGAATTCAAAATACGGTTTTTATAGTAAAGATAATAGTCAAAGTGAAATTTACAAATTTTATACATGCAACTAATAGAAATACAATATGTTATTAATTTAATGCTAAAAACGATATAAATTTATCGTGGTGACTATTTAAGTGTTGAAATGATTTTGTAAAGATTTTAACGGTTGCAATGAAAGTTTAAATGGAGTTCAAAGTAGTGAAATGGGAAAATTGAATCATGAATATACGGGAATTTGTAAAAGAGTGCGAAGAGTAATATTTTGGTAATAAATGATCGTTTTAACAAACGGTGTTTTTAAATGATACGAAATGTGGTTAAATAACATTTCGTGAATGAGATTAACAAATCAATGGATTCCCGGAAATGATATTATAAACTATTTTGAAATTTTATAAGTTGAATAAAATGAATATTCTTACTTTGTAATAAGAAGTAAAAGCGATGTTTCAAATATTGGAAAATATAATTAACGGACGGTTCGTTAAAAAGGCTAAATGATACTGAGTGTTGAATCAGTGAATCCATTTTCTTCATGGATGGATGGTTGTTTTATTTGATAGTAAAATAACCGACTACCAAATTTAGGCCATACGATTGTTGGTACGGAAAGACCGGGATCGAATATATATTCAAAGACCATTCCGTCCAGCAAATACGAATACGTTAAAGATGCTGATTCGAGATGGAGCTATTGAAGACCGTGGATCTTCATAAGCGGAAGGGTTACTTAAAATCTCTGACTTGCAAGAAGAGATAAACTATGATCCTGTCGTGGTTGGAATCTACGGGTTGCAAGGACTTCTCGCTACTGATTCTCAGGGTGGTTCCTAGAATGCAGTAGGAGAGTGCCTTCCGTTCATCCTGCTCCTGGATGACTTGTATGGATGAATGTCCGACAGAGTATTTTCAGAAAGGTCACGTACATTGATTTCTTCAACCGTACCAAGAGTGGAAGCTGAGAATGAAACTTCTTTTAGCTAACACGTAACGTATTGTTGTGGACGTTAATTAGTGACTGTTGATGGATATGAAGATGTGACATTCGAAGTAAATATGATGTGCTGATAAAGAAAAGACTCAAGCCTCATCAACCGGGAAATGACAAAAATCGGGCAGGCAGCATGGCTATGTGGGTCGCTCCCATTAGGGTGTATAATCACCTATCTAGAAAAAAATCCATTTCTTTCTTTAATCTATCGATGTAGTCCCTTTTCGGGAAACAGTGGTTTGAGCCCAACCGTTGGTGATATACATTCGATATACTCAAGCGAAATGAGTGGTCGGTCATGTGAGAGCCGGGTTGCAAGGCGTTCTTGTTGAACCCAGTGTATTCGCCTCTAGAGATACACTATCGACAGGTGGTCCCATACCTTGTCATAGTCGGAATCTAATCTCCAATAAGCGCCCGCAGTTTTGATTGTATATTATATGTGGAGCGTGAGATGCAAGCGTTTCGCTGGATTGATATTTATTTATATTTAGACACTATTATAATATCAGAAAAGATATTGATTTCAAAAACGTTTTGGGTTATCGTAAGGTAAAAACCGTCCGCATTTATGTGTGGATTTGGTCTTACGATTATCCTTTTCTTTCGACAAGATTTTTGAACTTTAAAATCAAATTGGATGATTTCCCTTAATACTGTGCGAGTTTTACTCACTCTGGTTCACCAGACCGACCCGGTGTTTTGTAAATGCTCGGGTTAGCCCCGGGTGTATAGGTTCAGGTTATCGAATGTTGTGAAGAGACGAGCTATAAGATTTCAAATGTATGATATTATATTATTCCGGTGTGTGTTGTATATGAGGACAGGTTATTATAACTGTCCAGATGTGTGATGTACTCTGATATTGTAAGTTTTTATTTCAAGCTCTCAATAAAGATTTATTTCTATATTATACTTTGTTCCGCTGTGATGTGAGACTCTGTGTTGTGTGGGTTCTTCTTCTTCTTCTATTCTAATATTTCTTTCTTTCTTATCTCACCCTCTAACTTCTTCCTCATAACTATCTGGTGTTTCGATACTTGAGTTCTGACAAGTGATACATGAGTTGTGTATTATTGTCGGGATTCGTGCGTCGAAATTCCCGGGTCGTTACAAAAGCCTAGGTATTCGCTCAACCTAAGCTCTGATACGAACTGTAACGAACCGCAAATCCATACTATTTGAGTTGACTAATAACACCACACGTCCAATCCAAATTTGAAACGACCCGAAATCCCCCTGTCTACGAAGAGAAGAGAAAGAACGAATTGTTTTGAGAACACGACAAAACAGAACGCAGATGGGAGAACATTTCATTGTATATTACAACAATCCATCAGAATACAAGAATATACAGAGTATAAATAAATATTACACAGAAATATCATTGATTTAAATTACATTTAAATACATCGCAGTGGAAAATAATACAATACACAACTAGAAGAGATATACGGATACAAAGTTTTCCGGATATCATTCCAGCTGTAAACCAGGAACCTGTGAATATAAATCTGCAAAACCAAAACTACTAGCTTCCCGATTCAAAATAAGGGCACCCAGAGTTTAGGTTAAAACAATAAACTTCAGGTCAGTCATGGGACTGGTGTGAGAACTAAAATAGTTATTAATCTTTATTTTAAAGTTAGGTAAATCAAGGGACCACGTCGTATAACACGGAACGGGTTTCCTCCCAAGAACACCAGTGCATAAAACAAACAGCGCAATGCTAAATAAAGAAAAATGAAGCTGTTATAAGACCCAGGTCCTATCACACAATGCAATGCAAGACGGGGGATAGGGTTTTCCCTTATAACAACCAAAGAATGCTTGATACGTTTAAATCAAATCATTTGATACTATTATCAGTGTATAGTGTATAAAACAACTTCAAATCATAAGTATCAATCATAGGCGGCATGGGTACCATATATCATGTCGCCATACTAGTTCTACAATTAAAACCGCAAAATCACGTATTTGGAAATTAGATTTCCATTTGTGAACCGAGGCAAAAGATAGTCCTCTACCGATTCGAGACAATATAGCCTACCATGTCTCAGGATCAGAACGCATCGACCCTTGGAGCGATAGGGCCGGTCCACCGATGTGGATTAAAATGCCTGAACACTACGTTTCCCCACCCTTTGGGGCGCAAATGAGCCAACAAATGACTCCATCGGACCCGGATCGTCCGATCAAACCGAGGCGCCTCGCAACAGCAACAACCACATAAGTCAAACTCGTCAGGGCGTGTAAAACCACTGACGCCACTTTTAGCTAGAAAGAAACGCATGTCCTCCCTGAGGTCCGTCTCCCGTTTTTGGTTCATACCGGGTGTGAAACTCGCGAAGTAAACGTTACACAAAGCTACGCCACAAAGGCCGTGCTTCGATCATCAACCACAAGACTTTGCTTTTCAACAGGAGCCTTGATCATTTGCCACTTATGCATGCCACACATGCAATTCACTCTATGCGTTTGATATCCATCAGTATATAACCCCTGAGCTCGTACGTCTCAGAGAAGGGCGTTAAGCAAGAGAATAAATTCTCCGCCGCCAAACAGATATATATTTAATAGAAATCAATCACACAGACTGAAATCCAATGTCCGACACACAGTCCATTTACAAGTTCGTTCTGGGTCTGAACGAAACCGGAGGCACATAGTACCCCGCATATCCCTCGATCTCCAAGTACGTCTGGACGATCACCAACTGTTTCTATCTTCTTGGGTGTACATCCCAATCAAGATCATCAGTAATTACCCAAACGACGTGAAGACCTCCGGTCTTCGACCACCGTCTTCATCTTCGACTTATCGTCGTATCAGTTATTCAGAATGGGATAAACCCGGTCTTTCCGAATAACTCGCGTATATTATAAACAAGTGTTACACAAACACAACATACGCCTCATTCCAATTCATCAGTCACTAACCGTAAATTAACAAGAGAATAATTCCCCAAATATTAACCCCGAAGGCCGAAACCAACATCAGATCAATATCCAGGAAACCATTCTGCTTAGCTAACCGACAGTTAGTTTCTAAATTTCACATTCATAGGGAAGGGTTCCCATTAATTTTATCAAAGATAAATTCCTTGAATTTATTCTTTAATCTTCTTTTGAATATCAATTCAAACTAGTCGGGATTAACGAACCTTACCGAAGTAATCATTTGTTTTAATTTCCCAATCCCAACCTATTCATCCCATGAAGTAAAACTGGTAATACTTCATATCTAACACCACAGTGTTATCGGTAAATTCAATTACCATTTCACGTTCAAATCTAATTAAAGATTTAACTATCGCCTGGAGCAAAACAAGTGATACTCCATTCTCGATCTTTTCAATCTAATTAAAGATTCATTAAAACTCCACTTAGTTTTAATCTTTAACTGGGTTAATGAATCAGTGTCATTTAAAACATGGTTCACGATAAACCCCAAAATCACATCACATTTCAATCAGTCCCTAACCGTAAATTAGCAAGCGAGCAATTCCCTAAGTATTAACCCCGAAGGCCGAAACCAACATCAGATCAATACATAGGAAACCATTCAACTTAACTAATCTCCAGTAGTTTCTGATTTTCTTAACTCCTTTGGGTCTAAGAACAGTATTATTGAAGATACCGTTCACGACAACCCAAAATCACATTCCATTAATTATCGGGTTAAAGAACAAGTGTTATTTAAAACACTGTTCACGATAAACCCAAAAATAATACCAATTCAATTCCAATTAAATATTATTTAATTGGTACATTTCATTAAATCTAAATAAAAATATTTTATCTTTTCTCAACTGGGTTCAAGAACGGTGTAAATAAAGACACCATTCACGACAAACACAAATCACATTTGATATTAAATACAAGGCTCTGAATAGAAAATATATCGGCTTATATTCAATATCAAATTCTACGACCAACAAATATCATATTGGAAATAACGATATATATATCTATCAAATTTCCATAACCATATCCGTATAATCACGAAATCCAACATCGAAATAATCCAAAGACAATTTCGATTCAAATCCATTCCAATTCAATTATTGGAAATTCTAGTTACTTTTAAAACCCTTTTCAAATTCAATTTATTTATTTAAAAATAAATAGAATTAGAATTCTAGTTCAAAACTAGTTCATTTCGATAAAAATTTATTTTTATCTTTTCAAATATGGAGTTTTTCATCCCGATTCTTCCCAAATCATTTCTTATGATTTTACACAAATTATTATTATTTTTAATAATTTTATCAAGGCCCGTACAGTCGATTTCCATCAACGGCCATCGAACTGCACTTACAACGACCTTTTCCAAATTTGATTTGGACATAATTCCAAATCCAACCGTTAGATTTCAAATCTCTAATATTCGTTAGAAAGCTCTTCTCGATACAAACCCAACGGTTCCAGTTTCAGGAGAATCCGACGGTCCGATCTCCCGTAATATCCGTTCGAAGTCAATGGTCGAAATTCACGAACTGCCGCGGCGCGGCGCGTTCTATTCAGGCCATTATATATATATATATATATATATATATATATATATATATATATATATATAATATATAATATATACTTCGTCGATTTCCTTTTAAAACGTATTATATAAATCGTTTTAAATTCGTTTTCAAAATGATTTCAACTTCTTTTCAAATTCAAATCAAAATTGAATTTTTCCATATAAATTCGATTTAAATTCATTTCAAATTGATTTCTAACTCAATTTCAGTTCGTTTTCAGTTCAATTCAATTTCAATTCTAATTCATTTCTATTCGATTTCAATTCGAATTCATTTCTATTCAGTTTCAGTTCGAATTTCAATTCTTTTCAAAATATCAGATTTTCAAATCACTTTCGATATTCATTAAAAAATGAATAAAATCGATATAAATATCGTTCACGTCAAAATGGCGTCAATCTAATCAACACGGCTTTATATATTTCTATTTTCAAATATTCTCTTTCAAATATTTCTTTTTCAAATATTTCTATTTCAAAACTGGAATGAGGCCCAATCAATTACCATATTATGTTAATTATATGGATTTCCTACAACACATGTATACAATAACAACGATGAATAATCAACCATCATCCAAAGTGCATTCTACACTATACAAGCATCAAATATAAATATTTAACGCTCATAACAGTCTTTCCATCAATCGATCGACATACAACTAAACAACCGGGATTAGTGTACGTCAAATATCATCCCAATACCCGTGTGGGGTTTCAAACAATCAAACACAGATTTTATTTGTGCAGTTGGGCGATGTGTAAAATTTATCGTCCCAATCAATATCAGTCGAATGTGTGTATATAAACTAATCGTCCGATTTGTTTATTTTTATTTCATTTCATATAAACGTTAAAAATTCTATTTTTAACTATAAAATATTTTCCACTATAAAATATTTTATTTCAACTATATAAATGTTTTATTTCATTTCACATCACATCACACAATCAACTACACATCAAAATCAAACAACCAAGCATACAAGCCGTCCATGGTCTGTGGACGACGGGTGTCGGGTGCTACTAAACACCGTCTGCATCCTAGTATATTTTTTAACTAGAAATAAATTTAAAAATGAGAAGTTCTCACCGACCAGCTAAACCAACGCCACGGCTCTTCTTATGTAGAAGTCATCGCTGCTCTTTCCTTTTGTCACTTTTGCTGCCCGTAGCCACTACATATATGAAATCACATTTTTATATTGTTGCTATGTATATAAAAATCACATTTTTATAATCACTCTCTATGGATAAAAATTCTATTTTTACATCGCTACTATATAGATAAAAAATTTATTTTTATCACGCTATTCTCTATATAAAGATTTCGCGTTTTCAAATATAAAGATTTAATTTTTATTCATCACTATAAAAATCACATCTTTATTTCAACATATATATAACAAAAATCAGATTTTTATTTCGCTACATAAATAAAGATAATATTTTTAACATGCCATTAGTATAAAAATTATATTTTTATCCTTTCTATAATATAAAAATCGCCCTTTCATGTATAAAGATCTCGTCTTCTCATGTATAAAAATCTCGTCTTCTCATGTATAAAAATCTCGTCTTTTCATGTATAAAAATCTCGTCTTTTCATGTATAAAAATCTCGTCTTCTCATGTATAAAAATCTTGTCTTTCCTTGACCAAAAGTTATAGCTTTATATTTTTAAAGTTATATAAAACTGAAAATTAAAATCAACGTAAATAAATAAATAAAATACTTACAATTCCGGATGGAGGAGGGTAGAGAGGGCTGAGGGTGGTGCCGGAGCTCGCAGCGGGGTCGAGGAGGTGGTGCAGTCCTCCCGTTGGTGTCGGAAGGTCCACATTGGCCGGCGGAGGGCGATTTGGGGCTGAGGTGGTCTTGGGTGTTAAATGAAGAGAGAATAGGGGTTAGGAGCGTCGCTGGACTAAGGGGAGGTGGCAAGGAGGGTTCGCCGTTGGTGGAAGGCTGCGGCGGCTTTTCTGGCGATGGGTGACGGTTTAAATCGAAGGGGGCGCTCGCGTGGAGAAGAGAGAGGAGAGAGAGGGGAGCAGCGAGAGGGGGGTGCGGAGGTTGGCGATGGTGGACGGAGGCGGTGGGGCGACGGTGGAGGGAGGAGCGGCGGGTTCATGCTTTTTGATTTAGGGGAAAAGGTTTTGAACGAGAAGTGGACTGGGGGGGATATAAGGGAGAGAAAGGAGGGTTATTTAATTATTTATTTTAATTTACTATAAAAAGTTAACTTTTTGTTAGAACTCGAAACGAGACCCAACAATTGTCATCCCTAGCTAATTACCCCCATTCCGAACATAGTGGGATATGTATCGTAGGTTGATTTGATCGTTTTGATAGGTTTTCGTCAAAATCAACATATAACTCTATATATTGAATTTGAACGCATATTTCAATTTACCGGGGTCACATACTAACTCGAAAAATTCCAAAAAAATATTTTCTAGCTTCGTATTGACGATACGGTCCTAACAAAACTAGTTTCGTCAAATTCTGAGGTCGTTTGAAAAATGGCCATTTTCCAGTCGATTAAAATCAACTAAAACTGGTCAAACGCGTTTTACTTCGCCACGCTCACATATTGATTTGAAAAATTATGAAATTTGAAATCTAACAATAATTTGACATCACGGATCCAACAAAAGTGGTTTCGTCGAAATCCGAGGTCATTTGCAAAATGGCTATTTTTAAGGGCCTGAATTCCATAGCGACTATTCAGAATTTTCAACTGGACATATCTTTTTATCCCCGCTATGAAATTTTTATTTTTCGGATTCGTTGGAAAGATATCATCAATTAGATCCTATTATTTTTTGTTTCACTAAAATCCGGTTTATTTTGCACCCGGTATGTTCAATTGAAGTTTGAAATCGAATTATCGAACTACCGCGCCATTTTCAATTCCTTTTTATAATTATAAATAATTATTTATATTCTAACGACGATCTATATAATATATACGTTCGAATTCTATTCAAAATTAATTTCTCGTCGTTAGTATTTAAAATAATTCATTTTAAATAATTAAAATTCGCTAAAATTGCCAAAATAAAATTTTTAAATTGGCCCAAATTTCCGGGTTATTACAATCTCCCCCACTTAAAACTTTTCGTCCTCGAAAAGGAACAAAGCCGAAAGTTGTTTAACTAATCAACTCAACTTCCAGTATTTTGACTACGGCTTAAGTTCTTCAACTTTTCAGTTTCTAAGAACTTTTCAAATTTTTCAAAAATTTGGCTAACACCCTAAATTTTTGAAAAATTTCGCCATAACCTCCCCTGCACCGGGAGCATGGGAAAATCCCGAAATTGCCATACAGGCCCTCTGATCTCAAAAAGAAAAAGAAAAAGCCAAGCGGCTAGCCAATCGGCTCATAAAATCATCATCACCCAAACAAAACAGTAAATTATGGTAAACATGTACCTATTTGTCGGGCAAACAATTTTATTCTTCTGCTCTAGCCTCCTTGCTATGACCTGTTCAATGTAAGTACATGTATATGCATGCAAATGCAACAAATTTTCAATACAATTCACCTTTTGATCATTTTGGCTATAGGGTATAAATTTTAATTAAACAACCAATAATCAACACCACAACCATCAATCAATTAGTTGATTAGCTTTTGAAATTCATAACTTTGATACATAGTCAAAAATCATATTTTTGATGCCAAATCACAACAAATAATCCCTTTTCTAGTTTCGGTTCTCACACCAGTCTAATGGAAATATAGAAATCTCACTTTCGAAACTCGAAAATAAATACTGGCGATGGTGCCCCATCACCAGAATTATCACCGGGCACTAGAGTGCGATTCTATAACTATCCAATACATTAAAACTTCGAATACACGTTTGCAAGACATATATGCAAAATCTTTATATATTGGATTGTCCAAATCAATTTAAAATAAATAATCAAATACGAATAATTGATTTAAATTTTGAAAACAAAAATTGTTTTCATTTTAAAAATATACTCTTCACACACGTCCTAGGATACTACTGATCCCATCTCTAACGAGTCATTCCAACTGGATATTACTAATACAATATCTCATGGATTCTTTCGTATGGTTCTAATGTGTCTTGTTTTCCGGGCTTTGAAAACCAAAGCTCTGATACCACGATGAAACGACCCGAAATCCCCGTCTCCGAAGAGAAGAGAAAGAACAAATTGTTTTGAGAATACGACAAAACAGAACGCAGACGGGAGAACATTTCATTGTATATTACAACAATCCATCAGAATACAAGAATATATAGAGTATAAATAAATATTACACAGAAATATCAGAGATTTAAATTACATTTAAATACATTGCAGCGGAAAATAATACAATACACAACTAGAAGAGATATACGGATACAAAGCTTTTCGGATATCATTCCAGCTGTAAACCAGGAACCTGTGAATATAAATCTGCAAAACCAAAACTACTAGCTGCCCGATTCAAAATAAGGGCACCCAGAGTTTAGGTTAAAACAATAAACTCCAGGTCAGTCATGGGACTGGTGTGAGAACTAAAACAATTATTAATCTTTATTTTAAAGTTAGGTAAATCAAGGGACCACGCCGTATAACACGGAACGGGTTTCCTCCCAAGAACACCAATGCATAAAACAAACAGCGCAATGCTAAATAAAGAAAAATGAAGCTGTTATAAGACCCAGGTCCTATCACACAATGCAACGCAAGCCGAGGGATAGGGTTTTCCCTTATAACAGCCAAAGAATGCTTGATACGTTTAAAACAAATCATTTGATACTATTATCAGTGTATAGTGTATAAAACAACTTCAAATCATAAGTATCAATCATAGGCGGCATGGGTACCATATATCATGTCGCCATACTAGTTCTACAATTAAAACCGCAAAATCACGTATTTGGAAATTGGATTTCCATTTGTGAACCGAGGCAAAAGATAGTCCTCTACCGATTCGAGATAATATAGCCTACCATGTCTCAGGATCAGAACGCATCGACCCTTGGAGCGACAGGGCCGGTCCACCGATGTGGATTAAAATGCCTGAACACTACGTTTCCCCGCCCTTTGGGGCGCAAATGAGCCAACAAATGACTCCATCGGACCCGGATCGTCCGATCAAACCGAGGCGCCTCGCAACCGCAACAACCACATAAGTCAAACTCGTCAGGGCGTGTAAAACCACTGACGCCACTTTTAGCTAGAAAGAAACGCATGTCCTCCCTGAGGTCCGTCTCCCGTTTTTGGTTCATACCGGGTGTGAAACTCGCGAAGTAAACGTTACACAAAGCTACGCCACAAAGGCCGTGCTTCGATCATCAACCACAAGACTATGCTTTTCAACAGGAGCCATGATCATTTGCCACTTATGCATGCCACACATGCAATTCACTCTATGCGTTTGATATCCATCAGTATATAACCCCTGACCTCGTACGTCTCAGAGAAGGGCGTTAAGAAAGAGAATAAATTCTCCGCCGCCAAACAGATATATATTTAATAGAAATCAATCACACAGACTGAAATCCAATGTCCGACACACAGTCCATTTACAAGTTCGTTCTAGGTCTGAACGAAACCGGAGGCACCTAGTACCCCGCATATCCCTCGATCTCCAAGTACGTCTGGACGATCACCAACTGTTTCCATCTTCTTGGGTGTACATCCCAATCAAGATCATCGGTAATTACCCAAACGACGTGAAGACCTCCGGTCTTCGACCACCGTCTTCATCTTCGGCTTATCATCGTATCAGTTATTCAGAATGGGATAAACCCGGTCTTTCCGAATAACTCGCGTATATTATAAACAAGTGTTACACAAACACAACATACGCCTCATTCCAATTCATCAGTCACTAACCGTAAATTAACAAGAGAATAATTCCCCAAATATTAACCCCGAAGGCCGAAACCAACATCAGATCAATATCCAGAAAACCATTCTGCTTAGCTAACCGACAGTTAGTTTCTAAATTTCACATTCATAGGGAAGGGTTCGCATTAATTTTATCAAAGATAAATTCCTTGAATTTATTCTTTAATCTTCTTTTGAATATCAATTCAAACTAGTCGGGATTAACGAACCTTACCGAAGTAATCATTTGTTTTAATTTCCCAATCCCAACCTATTCATCCCATGAAGTAAAACTGGTAATACTTCATATCTAACACCACAGTGTTATCGGTAAATTCAATTACCATTTCACGTTCAAATCTAATTAAAGATTTAACTATCGCCTGGAGCAAAACAAGTGATACTCCATTCTCGATCTTTTCAATCTAATTAAAGATTCATTAAAACTCCACTTAGTTTTAATCTTTAACTGGGTTAATGAATCAGTGTCATTTAAAACACGGTTCACGATAAACCCCAAAATCACATCACATTTCAATCAGTCCCTAACCGTAAATTAGCAAGCGAGCAATTCCCTAAGTATTAACCCCGAAGGCCGAAACCAACATCAGATCAATACATAGGAAACCATTCAACTTAACTAATCTCCAGTAGTTTCTGATTTTCTTAACTCCTTTGGGTCTAAGAACAGTATTATTGAAGATACCGTTCACGACAACCCAAAATCACATTCCATTAATTATCGGGTTAAAGAACAAGTGTTATTTAAAACACTGTTCACGATAAACCCAAAAATAATACCAATTCAATTCCAATTAAATATTATTTAATTGGTACATTTCATTAAATCTAAATAAAAATATTTTATCTTTTCTCAACTGGGTTCAAGAACGGTGTAAATAAAGACACCATTCACGACAAACACAAATCACATTTGATATTAAATACAAGGCTCTGAATAGAAAATATATCGGCTTATATTCAATATCAAATTCTACGACCAACAAATATCATATTGGAAATAACGATATATATATCTTTCAAATTTCCATAACCATATCCGTATAATCACGAAATCCAACATCGAAATAATCCAAAGACAATTTCGATTCAAATCCATTCCAATTCAATTATTGGAAATTCTGGTTACTTTTAAAACCCTTTTCAAATTCAATTTATTTATTTAAAAATAAATAGAATTAGAATTCTAGTTCAAAACTAGTTCATTTCGATAAAAATCTATTTTTATCTTTTCAAATATGGAGTTTTTCATCCCGATTCTTCCCAAATCATTTCTTATGATTTTACACAAATTATTATTATTTTTAATAATTTTATCAAGGCCCGTACAGTCGATTTCCATCAACGGCCATCGAACTGCACTTACAGCGACCTTTTCCAAATTTGATTTGGACATAATTCCAAATCCAACCATTAGATTTCAAATCTCTAATATTCGTTAGAAAGCTCTTTTCAATACGAACCCAACGGTTCCAGTTTCAGGAGAATCCGACGGTCGGATCTCCCGTAATATCCGTTCGAAGTCAATGGTCGAAATTCGCGAACTACCACGGCGCGGCGCGTTCTATTCAGGCCATTATATTAAATATATATAATATATACTTCGTCGATTTCATTTTAAAACGTATTATATAAATCGTTTTAAAATCGTTTTCAAAACGATTTCAACTTCTTTTCAAATTCAAATCAAAATTGAAAATTTCCTTATAAATTCGATTTAAATTCATTTCAAATTGATTTCAATTCAAATTGATTTCTAATTCAATTTCAGTTCGTTTTCAATTCAATTCGAATTCATTTCTATTCGATTTTAATTCGAATTCATTTCTATTCGGTTTCAGTTCGAATTTCAATTCTTTTCAAAATATCAGATTTTCAAATCACTTTCGATATTCATTAAAAAATGAATAAAATCGATATAAATATCGTTCACGTCAAAATGGCGTCAATCTAATCAACACGGCTTTATATATTTCTATTTTCAAATATTCTCTTTCAAATATTTCTTTTTCAAATATTTCTATTTCAAAACTGGAATGAGGCCCAATCAATTACCATATAATGTGAATTATATGGATTTCCTACAACACATGTATACAATAACAACGATGAATAATCAACCATCATCCAAAGTGCATTCTACACTGTACAAGCATCAAATATAAATATTTAACGCTCATAACAGTTTGTCCATCAATCGATCGACATACAACTAAACAACCGGGATTAGTGTACGTCAAATATCATCCCAATACCCGTGTGGGGTTTCAAACAATCAAACACAGAATTTATTTGTGCAGTTGGGCGATGTCTAAAATTTATTGTCCCAATCAATATCAGTCAAATGTGTGTATATAAACAAATCGTCCGATTTGTTTATTTTTATTTCATTTCATATACACGTTAAAAATTCTATTTTTAACTATAAAATATTTTCCACTATAAAATATTTTATTTCAACTATATAAATGTTTTATTTCATTTCACATCACATCACACAATCAACTACACATCAAAATCAATCAACCAAGCATACAAGCCGTCCATGGTCTGTGGACGACGGGTGTCGGGTGCTACCAAACACCGTCTGCATTCTAGTATATATTTTAACTAGAAATAAATTTAAAAGTGAGAAGTTCTCACCGACCAGCTAAACCAACGTCACGGCTCTTCTTATGTAGAAGTCATCGCTGCTCTCGCCTTTTGTCACTTTCGCTGCCCGTAGCCACTACATATATGAAATCACATTTTTATATTGTTGCTATGTATATAAAAATCACATTTTTATAATCACTCTCTATGGATAAAAATTCTACTTTTTACATCGCTACTATATAGATAAAAAAATTATTTTTATCACGCTATTCTCTATATAAAGATTTCGCCTTTTCAAATATAAAGATTTAATTTTTATTTCATCACTATAAAAATCACATCTTTATTTCAACATATATAACAAAAATCAGATTTTTATTTCGCTACATATATAAAGATAATATTTTTAATATGCCATTAGTATAAAAATTATATTTTTATCCTTTCTATAATATAAAAATCGCCCTTTCATGTATAAAGATCTCGTCTTCTCATGTATAAAAATCTCGTCTTCTCATGTATAAAAATCTCGTCTTTTCATGTATAAAAATCTCGTCTTTTCATGTATAAAAATCTCATCTTCTCATGTATAAAAATCTCGTCTTTCCTTGACCAAAAGTTATAGCTTTATATTTTTAAAGTTATATAAAACTGAAAATTAAAATCAACGTAAATAAATAAATAAAATACTTACAATTCCGGATGGAGGAGGGTAGAGAGGGCTGAGGGTGGTGCCGGAGCTCGCAGCGGGGTCGAGGAGGTGGTGCAGTCCTCCCGATGGTGCCGGAAGGTCCACATTGGCCGGCGGAGGGCGATTTGGGGCTGAGGTGGTCTTGGGTGTTAAATGAAGAGAGAAGAGGGGTGAGGAGCGGCGCTGGACTAAGGGAAGGTGGCAAGGAGGGTTCGCCGTTGGTGGAAGGCTGCGGCGGCTTTTCTGGCGATGGGCGATGGTTTAAATCGAAGGGGGCGCTCGCGTGGGGAAGAGAGAGGAGAGAGAGGGGAGCAGCGAGAGGGGGGGTGCGGAGGTTGGCGATGGTGGACGGAGGCGGTGGGGCGACGGTGGAGGGAGGAGCGGCGGGTTCTTGCTTTTCGATTTGGGGGAAAAGGTTTTGAACGAGAAGTGGACTGGGGGGATATAAAGGAGAGAAAGGAGGGTTATTTAATTATTTATTTTAATTTGTTTTTCTATAAAAAGTTAACTTTTTATTCGAACTCGAAACGAGACCCAACGATTGTCGTCCCTAGCTAATTACCCCCATTCCGAACATAATGGGATATGTTTCGTAGCTGATTTGATCCTTTCGATCGGTTTTCGTCAAAATCAACATATAACTCTATATATTGAATTTGAACGCGTATTTCAATTTACCGGGGTCACATACTAACTCGAAAAATTCCAAAAAAATATTTTCTAGCTTCGTATTGACGATACGGTCCTAACAAAACTAGTTTGGTCAAATTTTGAGGTCGTTTAAAAAATGGCTATTTTCCAGTCGATTAAAATCAACTGAAACTGGTCAAACGCGTTTTACTTCGCCACGCTCACATATTGATTTGAAAAATTATGAAATTTGAAATCTAACAATAATTTTACATCACGGATCCAACAAAAGGGGTTTCGTCGAAATCTGAGGTCGTTTGCAAAATGGCTATTTTTAAGGGCCTGAATTCCATAGCGACTATTCAGAATTTTCAACTGGACATATCTTTTTATCCCCGCTATGAAATTTTGATTTTTCGGATTCGTTGGAAAGATATCATCAATTAGATCCTATTATTTTTTGTTTCACTAAAATCTGGTTTATTTTGCACCCGGTATGTTCAATTGAAGTTTGAAATCGAATTATCGAACAAACGCCCCATTTTCAATTCCTTTTATAATTATAAATAAGTATTTATATTCTAACGACGATCTATATAATATATACGTTCGAATTCTATTCAAAATAAATTTCTCATCGTTATTATTTAAAATAATTCATTTTAAATAATTAAAATTCGCTAAAATTGCCAAAATAAAAATTTTAAATTGGCCCAGATTTCCGGGTTATTACAAAATTGCATAGAAATACGAATCATTATTAGAAAGAAGTTAGAGGTTGAGAAATAGAAAGAAATATTAGAATAGAACCCTCTATCATGTGTACCCATCTCACAAAGCTAGCAACGAGTGGGGGTATAATGACCTCTCAGACCTTGACTGAATAACATCTTTAACTTCAAAACAGAGAAGACCTCTTATCTCAAATCATCAACACCATAAAAACCACATATTCATTTTTAAAATGTGTATATATATATTTCTCTTTCTATTACTTGATTTTCAATTTCCTCTTGTTTATAATATTCTATTTTTAAGTTCGTTTCCTTACCGGATTCTATATATATTGATATATAGATTTCTAATTATCGAATTATCTTAAAAATATTTTAAGTCCTTAAATTTCCGGAAAATTTCGCCATAGCCTCCTTTGTACCGGTCGATAGTTCAAACCTCAATTCGCCTCTCTAGGCCCTTTCTATTCAAAAAGAAAATCAAAAACCCAAGTGGCTTGCCGATTCGGCGCATAAAACCTCATATGAAATTTAAATCTGTACCTTTTTGTCGGGCACACGAATTATAGTCTTAATACACTTTATTCCATACCTGTCTAACCCATATACATCCATTTACATTTTATTCTAACTCAATCTAGCCATTTTAATTCAATTCGCTAATTAATTCTCTAATTAGCTCTTTTTCCTATTCCACTTTCTGTTTGAACATATCAGTTTAAATACAAATATTTACTTGCTTATAAACCCATTTGAATTCCATTTTCAATTCAATTTCCATATTCGATTTCGAATATGAATTACAAACCCCATTCATTTATCCATTGTCCAATTCAACCCAAAGGTTCATTAACTAATTTTTCTTCTAATTAGTTAATTCTATTCAATAATTTAAAATTTGATTTTTTTTGTTTTCAATAACCATGTTATTTACATCAGTTGAGTTCGTATTTATTTTACAACTCAAATCCGGATTTTTCTAATGGAAATTCGGATTTTATTTACTTAAAATCCTTATATTTATTTGTATAAACCATTATGGTTTTTAAACGATTTTGGCGCTGCTTTTCTGAAAATTTGATTTTGACATAACTCAAAATCTATCAGACGAAATCCAAATTTTTCTCTTCCATTAGAAAACTATTTCCTGACGATTCTTGTTCCAAAGAATTCCGACTTAAATTGAGTTCCATATACTCAATTGAAGTTCGAAACGCCAATTTACGAACTGCCACGCTGCGGCGAGTTGGTTTTAATTATATTTATATATATATAAACTTTTAAACTTCGTTTAAAATAAATTCAACTCCATTCTAATATATTTTTAATATATATCAAACCAATTTCCCAATTCAACTCAATAATTCTGATTATCTATAATCGCTGATTTTTCCTTACTCGGTTATACATTTATTTATGCTCGATTTGTTATTTTAAATCCCTATTCCTTTTATAAATAAATTATAAAATTTGGTATAATCGAATTCCAATTATAACTCCTTTGGATTTTCTCAATTCAGTTTATATTCTAAATCCCGGAATATAATCAATTATTCTATTTTTAACACGTTTTCCAATTTCATTTTTTAAATTCTTTATTGAATCTAAACTTCTAAATATTCCAACGATAATTTATTTCCCTATTTTGTAATAACTCGGAAATCTGGGCCAATTTAAAATTTTTATTTTGGCAATTTTAGCGAGTTTTGATTATTTAAAATGAATATTTTAAATAAAAACGACGAGAAATTTATTTTGAATATAATTCGAACGTATATATTCGTTTGAATCGGCGATAGAATATAAATATTTATTTATAATTATAAAAGGAATTGAAAATGGCGCGGTAGTTCGATAATTCGATTTCAAACTTCAAATGAACATACCGGGTGCAAAATAAACCGGATTTTAGTGAGACCAAAAATAATGGAATCTAATTGTGACTATCTTTCCAACGAACCCGAAAAATTGAAATTTCATAGCGGGAATCAAAAGGTATGTCCAGTTGAAAATTCAGAATAGTCGTTATAGAATTCAGGCCCTTAAAAATGGAAATTTTGCAAACGACCTCGGATTTCGACGAAATCACTTTTGTTGGATCCACGATGTCAAATTATTGCTAGGTTTCAAATTTCATAATTTTTCGAATCAATATGTGAGCGTGGCAAAGGAAAAAGCGTTTGACCAGTTTCAGTTGATTTTAATCGACTGGAAAATGGCCATTTTTCAAACGGTCTCAGAATTTGATGAAATTAGTTTTGTTAGGACCGTATCGTCAATACAAAGCTAGAAAATATTTTTCAGGAATTTTTAGAGTTAGTATGTGACCCCAGTAAATTGAAATGTACGTTTACAATTGAATATAAAGAGTTATATTTGAATTTCAACGAAAACTGATCGAAACAGTCGAATCAGCCTATGATACCTGTCCCATTGTGTTCGGAATGGGGGTAATTAGCTATGGACGACAGGCGGTGGGCCTCGTTTCGAGTTCGAATGAAAAAGTTACTTTTTAAAATTAAAATAAATTAAATAATATAATTTTCACTTAACCCCCCCTTTCTTTCTTCTCTTTCCCCCGACCATTTCATTTTCAGATAAAAAAAAAGAAAGAGAGAAGGAAGGGGGAGGAGCCGCCGCTCCTCCCACCGTCGCGCCAACCCAAGGTGGCGCTGACCACCGCAGCCCCCCCTCGCGCTTCGCCTTCCCCTTCTCTCCCTTCCCTTCTTCTCCCCTTCGGTTTTCCCCTAACCGCATCGACCCCCCTCCCATCGCGACCGGCGACGACGCCACCCACCTCCAGACCCCCACCTCCCGAGCCACCTGCCACGCCCCTCCTTCCTCTTGCGCCAGCTCAGCCCGCGAGGCCCTCCATCCACCGAGTCGAAGACACACCCAAACCCACCGCCGTGAGCACCTAACCCGCCTCCGACGCCGCACCGCCCCTTCCTGGCACCACCGCCACCTCCATTTCCTCCAACCTTTAACTGTAAGTATTTATCCTATTTTATTTACATATATTTTTATTTTTCAGTGTTTAAGGCAGTAAAAATATGATTTTTATAGGATAGAAAATATAAAAATTTGATTTTTATATATTGAATAGCGAAGTAAAAATTCGATTTTTATATATTGAATAGCGAAGTAAAAATTCGATTTTTATATATTGAATAGCGAAGTAAAAATTCGATTTTTATATATTGAATAGCGAAGTAAAAATTCGATTTTTATATATTGAATAGCGAAGTAAAAATTCGATTTTTATATATTGAATAGCAAGTAAAAATTCGATTTTTATATATTGAATAGCGAAGTAAAAATGTGATTTTTATATATTTAGTGGCTACGGGCAACGAAAGTGACAAGAGGCAAGAACGACGAAGATTTCTACCTAAGAAGAGTCGTGGCGTTGGATTAGCTATTCTGTGAGAACTTCTCACTTTTAATTTTATTTTTCTAGTTACAAATATATACTAGGATGCAGACGGTGTTTAGTAGCACCCGACACCCGTCGTCCACAGACCATGGACGGCTTGTATGCTTGTTTGTTTGATTTTGATGTGTAGTTGATTGTGTGATGTGAAACGAAATAAAATATTTTATAGTGGAAAATATTTTATAGTTAAAAATAGAATTTTTAACGTGTATATGAAATGAAATAAATTAATATAAACAAATCGAACAATTTGTTTATATACACACATTTGCCTGATATTGATTGGAACGATAAATTTTACACATCGCCCAACTGCACAATTAAAATCTGTGTTTGATTGTTTGAAAACCCTACACGGCTATTGGGGTGATATATGACATACACTAGTCCCAATAATTAGCTGTATGTCGATCGATTGATTGACAGACTGTTATAAGCATTAAATATTTATATTCGATGCTTATACAGTGTAGAATGCACTCTGGATGATGGTTGATTATTTATCGTTGTTATTTTATGCATGTGTTGTAGGAAATCCATATAATTAACATTATATGGTAATTGATTGGGCCTCATTCCAGTTTCGAATAGAAATATTTGAAAAGAAATATTTGAAAAGAAATATTTGAACATAAATATTTGAAATAGAATATTTGAATATAGAAATATATGAAGCTGTAGTGATTAGATTGACGCCATTTTGACATAAACGATATTTATATCGATTGTATTCGTTTTATAAGGAATATTGAAAAGTGATTTCAAAATCGAATATTTTAAATTGAAATTCGAATCGAATTGAAACGAATTAGAATTCAAATTGAAATTGAATAGAATTGAATTTGAATAGAAAACGAATTCGAATTGAAATAAATAGAAATGAATTCGAATTGAAATTGAATTGAATTGAAAATGAATGGAAGTTGAATTAGAAATCAATTTGAATTGAAATCAATTTGAAATGAATTTAAATCGAATTTATAAGAAAAAATTCAATTTTGATTTGAATTTAAAAAGAAGTTGAAATCGTTTTGAAAATGAATTTAAAACGATTTATAAAATACGTTTTAAAAGGAAATCGACGAAGTATATATTATATATATAATATAATGGCTTGAATAGAACGCGCCGCGCCGCGGCAGTTCGCGAATTTCGACCATTGACTTCAAATGGATATTGCGCTAGATCCGACCGTCGGATTCTCCTAAAACCGGAACCGTTGGGTTCGTATTGAAAAGAGCTTTCTAACGAATATTAGAAATTAGAAATCTAACGGTTGGATTCGGAATTATGTCCAAATCAAATTTGGAAAAGGTCGCTGTAAGTGCAGTTCGATGGCCATTGATGGAAATCGACTGTACGGGCCTTGATAAAATTATTAAAAATATCGATAATTTGTGTAAAATCGTAAGAAATGATTTGTGAAGAACTAGGATGAAAAATCCCATATTTGAAAAGATAAACATAGATTTTTATCGAAATGAACTAGTTTTGAACTAGAATTATACTTCTATTTATTTTTAAATAAATAAATTGGATTTGAAATGGTTTTGAAAATAACCAGAATTTCCAATGATTATATTGGAATGGATTTGAATCGAAATTGTCTTCGGAATATTTCGATGTTGGATTTCGTGATGATACAGATATTGTTATGGGAATTTGAAAGATATATATATATATATCGTTATTTCCAATACGATATTTGTTGGTCGTAGAATTTGATATCGAATATAAGCCGGTATATTTTCTATTCAGAGCCTTGTATTTAATATCAAATGTGATTTGGGGTTGTCGTGAATGGTGTCTTCATTAACACTGTTCTTAAACCCAGTTGAGAAAAGATTAAATCTTTTTATTTAGAATTAACGAAGTGTACCAATTAAGTAATATTTAATTGGAATTGAATTGGTATTGATTTTCGGGTTTATCGTGAACCGTGTTTTAAATAACACTTGTTCTTTAACCCGATAATTAGTGGAATGTGATTTTGGGTTTATCGTGAACTGTGTTTTAAATGACACTGATTCTTTGACCCAGTTAAAGATTAAAACAAAGTGGAGTTTTGATGAATCTTTAATTAGATTGAAAAGGTGTTAGAATAGAGTATCACCAGTTGTGCTCCAGGCGATAGTTAAATCTTTAGTTAGATTTGAACGTGAAATGGTAATTGAATTTACCGATAACACTGTGGTGTTAGATATGAAGTATTACCAGTTTTACTTCATGGGATGAATAGGTTGGGATTGGGAAATAAAATAAATGATTACTTCGGTGTGGTTCGCTAATCCCGACTAGTTTGAATTGATATTCAAAGGAGATTAAAGAATAAATTTAAAGAATTTATCTTTGATATAATTAATGGGAACTTTTCCCAAAGTATAGGAATATTTGAATAAAAGAATATTCTAAATTGGAATGAGGCATATGTTGTGTTTGTGTAACACTTATTTATTATATACGCGAGTTATTCAGAAAGACCGGGTTTATCCCATTCTGAATAACTGATTCGACGTGGTGTCGAAGATGAAGACGGTGGTCGAAGACCAGAGGTCTTCATGTCATTTGGATAATTACTAATGATCTTGATTGGGCTGTACACCCAAGAAGATGGAAACAGCTGGTGATCTTCTAGACGTACTTGGAGATCGAGGGATATGCGGGGTACTAGGTGCCTCCGGATTCGTTCAGACCCAGAACGAACTTGTAAATGGACTGTGTGTCTGACATGGGATTTTAGTCTGTGTGATTGATTTCTATTAAATATATATCTGTTTGGCGGCAGAGAATTTATTCTCTTGCTTAACGCCCTTCTCTGAGACGTACGAGCTCAGGGGTTCTATATTGATGGATATCAAACGCATGGAGTGAATGGCCTATGTGGCATGCCTTAGTGGCAATTGATCAAGGCTTCTGTTGAAAAGCAAAGTCTTGTGGTTGATGATCAAAGCACGGCATGTGTGGCATAGCCTTGTGTAACGTGAATTCGCGAGCCTCACATCCCGGTTGTGAACCAGAAACGGGAGAGGACATCAGGGAGGGCATGCGTTTCCTTTTATCTAGGGTGGTGTCAGTGACCTACCAGCCCTGACATTTATATACTTTTCACCTGTGTGGTTGTTGCTATTGCGAGGCGCCTCCGTTAGATCGGACGATCCAGGTCCGATGGAGTGATTCGTTGGCTCATTTACACCCCAAAGGGTGGGGAAACGCAGTGTTTAGGCATAATAATCCACATCGGTGGACCGGCCCTGACGATCCAAGGAGCAGTTGCGGCTGTTCCTGAGACACGGGCTAGAGCGTCTCGAATCGGTTGAGGACTATCTTTTGTCTCGATTCATAGATGGAAATCCAATTTCCAAATACGTGACATTTGCGGTTTCAATTGTAGGGCCTAGTATGGCGACATGATATATGGTACCCATGTCGTCTATGATTGATACTTATGATTTGAAGTTGTTTTATACACACTATACACTTATAATAGTATCAAATGATTTGTTTTAAACGTATCAAGCATTCTTGGCTATTATAAGGTAAAAACCCTATCCTCCGGCTTGTGTTGCATTGTGTGATGGGAACTGGGTCTTATAATAGCTTCATTTTTCTTTATTTAGCATTGCGTTGTTTGTTTTATGCACTGGTATTCTTGGGAGGAAACCCGTTCCGTGTTATACGACGTGGTCCCTTGATTTACCTAACTTTGAAATAAAGATTAATAACTGTTTTAGTTCTCACACCAGTCCCATGACTGACCTGGAGTTTATTGTTTTAACCTAAACTCTGGGTGCCCTTATTTTGACACGGGCAGCTAGTAGTTTTGGTTTTGCAGATTTATATTCACAGGATCCTGGTTTACAGCTTGAACGATATCCGGAAAGCTTTGTATCCGTATATCTCTTCTAGTTGTGTATTGAATTATTTTCCGCTACTATGTATTTAAATGTAATTTAAATCTCTGATATTTCTGTGTTTATTCATTTATACTCTGTATATTCTTGTAATCTGATGGTATTGTTGTAATATACAATGAAATGTTCTTCCGTGTGCGTTCTATTTTGTCGTGTAATCAAAACAATTCGTTCTTTCTCTTCTCTTCGGAGACCGGGGAAGTTCGGGTCGTTTCATCGTGGTATCAGAGCGAGGTTTACAAAGCTCAGAGAACAAGGCGCATTAGAACCATTCGAAAGAATTCATCAGATATTGGATTAGTAATATCCAATGGGAATGACTCGTTAGAGATGGGATCAGTAGTATCCTAGAACGAGTGTGATGAGTATATTTTCGAAATGAAAACAAGTTTTGTTTTGAAAATTTAAATCAATCATTCGTATTTGATTATTTATATTGATGTGGAAAATCCAGTATATATAGATTTTGCATATACGTTTGATCCACGTGTATTCGAAGTTTTAATATACTGGATAGATATAGATTCGCACTCTAGTCGCTCGGGGATAATTCTGGTGATGTCCGGACATCATCAGTATTTATATTCGAGTTTCGAAGGTGTGATATCTATATATTTCCATTGGACTGGTGTGAGAACCAAAGCTATATAGGATTTATTATTGTGATTTGGCATCAAAAATGTGATTTTTGACTATATATCAAAGTTATGAATTTGAAATGATAATCAACTAATTGATTGATGGTTGTGTTGCTTGATTATTGTTGTATTGATTAAATTTGAACCATATAGCCAATTTGAACCAAATAGTGAATTGTATTGAAATTTGGTCGCATTTTCTTGCATATACATGTACTTACATTGAACAGGTCATAGCAAGGAGGCTAGAGCAGAGAAATAAAATTGTTTGCCCGACAAATAGGTACATGTTTACTATAATTTATTGTTTTGTTTGGGTGATGATGATTTTATGAGCCGATTGGCTAGCCGCTTGGCTTTTTCTTTTTCTTTTTGAGATCAGAAGGCCGGTATGGAAATTTTGGGATTTTCCCGTGCTCCCGGTGCAGGGGAGGTTATGGCGAAATTTTTCGAAAATTTAGGGTGTTAGCCAAATTTTTGAAAAATTTGAAAAGTTCTTAGAAACTGAAAAGTTGAAGAACTTAATCCGTAGTCAAAATACTGGAAGTTGAGTTGAATTGTTAAACAACTTTCGGCTTCGTTCCTTTTCGGGGACGAAAAGTTTTAAGTGGGGGAGATTGTAATAACCCGGAAATCTGGGCCAATTTAAAATTTTTATTTTGGCAATTTTAGCGAGTTTTGATTATTTAAAATGAATATTTTAAATAAAAACAACGAGAAATTTATTTTGAATATAATTCGAATGTATATATTCGTTTGAATCGGCGATAGAATATAAATATTTATTTATAATCATAAAAGGAATTGAAAATGGTGCGGTAGTTCGATAATTCGATTTCAAACTTCAAATGAACATACCGGGTGCAAAATAAACCGGATTTTAGTGAAACCAAAAATAATGGAATCTAATTGTGACTATCTTTCCAACGAACCCGAAAAATTGAAATTTCATAGCGGGAATCAAAAGGTATGTCCAGTTGAAAATTCAGAATAGTCGCTATAGAATTCAGGCCCTTAAAAATGGAAATTTTGCAAACGACCTCGGATTTCGACGAAATAACTTTTGTTGGATCCGCGATGTCATATTATTGCTAGGTTTCAAATTTCATAATTTTTCGAATCAATATGTGAGCGTGGCAAAGGAAAACGTGTTTGACCAGTTTCAGTTGATTTTAATCGACTGGAAAATGGCCATTTTTCAAACGTTCTCAGAATTTGACGAAATTAGTTTTGTTAGGACCGTATCGTCAATACGAAGCTAGAAAATATTTTTCAGGAATTTTTAGAGTTAGTATGTGACCCCAGTAAATTGAAATGTACGTTTACAATTGAATATAAAGAGTTATATTTGAATTTCAACGAAAACTGATCGAAACAGTCGAATCAGCCTATGAAACCTATCCCATTGTGTTCGGAATGGGGGTAATTAGCTATGGACGACAGGCGGTGGGCCTCGTTTCGAGTTCGAATGAAAAAGTTACTTTTTAAAATTAAAATAAATTAAATAATATAATTTTCACTTAACCCCCCCTTTCTTTCTTCTCTATCCCCCGGCCATTTCATTTTCAGATAAAAAAAAGAAAGAGAGAAGGAAGGGGGAGGAGCCGCCGCTCCTCCCACCGTCGGGCCCACCGAAGGTGGCGCTGACCACCGCAGCCCCCCCTCGCGCTTCGCCTTCCCCTTCTCTCCCTTCCCTTCTTCTCCCCTTCGGTTTTCCCCTAACCGCATCGACCCCCCCTCCCATCGCGACCGGCGACGACGCCACCCACCTCCAGTCCCCCCCCTCCCGAGCCACCTGCCACGCCCCTCCTTCCTCTTGCGCCAGCTCAGCCCGTGAGGCCCTCCATCCACCGAGTCGAAGACGCACCCAAACCCACCGCCGTGAGCACCTAACCCGCCTCCGACGCCGCACCGCCCCTTCCTGGCACCACCGCCACCTCCATTTCCTCCAACCTTTAACTGTAACTATTTATCCTATTTTATTTACATATATTTTTATTTTTCAGTGTTTAAGCCAGTAAAAATATGATTTTTATAGGATAGAAAATATAAAAATTCGATTTTTATATATTGAATAGCGAAGTAAAAATTCGATTTTTATATATTGAATAGCGAAGTAAAAATTCGATTTTTATATATTGAATAGCGAAGTAAAAATTCGTTTTTTATATATTGAATAGCGAAGTAAAAATTCGATTTTTATATATTGAATAGCAAAGTAAAAATTCGATTTTTATATATTGAATAGTGAAGTAAAAATTCGATTTTTATATATTGAATAGCAAAGTAAAAATTCAATTTTTATATATTGAATAGCAAGTAAAAATTCGATTTTTATATATTGAATAGCGATGTAAAAATGTGATTTTTATATATGTAGTGGCTACGGGCAACGAAAGTGACAAGAGGCAAGAACGACGAAGATTTCTACCTAAGAAGAGTCGTGGCGTTGGATTAGCTATTCTGTGAGAACTTCTCACTTTTATTTTTATTTTTCTAGTTATAAATATATACTAGGATGCAGAGGGTGTTTAGTAGCACCCGACACCCGTCGTCCACAGACCATGGACGGCTTGTATGCTTGTTTGTTTGATTTTGATGTGTAGTTGATTGTGTGATGTGAAACGAAATAAAATATTTTATAGTTAAAAATAGAATTTTTAACGTGTATATGAAATGAAATAAATTAATATAAACAAATCGAACGATTTGTTTATATACACACATTTGCCTGATATTGATTGGGACGATAAATTTTACACATCGCCCAACTGCACAATTAAAATCTGTGTTTGATTGTTTGAAAACCCCACACGGGTATTGGGGTGATATATGACATACACTAGTCCCAATAATTAACTGTATGTCGATCGATTGATTGACAGACTATTATAAGCGTTAAATATTTATATTCGATGCTTATATAGTGTAGAATGCACTCTGGATGATGGTTGATTGTTTATCGTTGTTATTTTATGCATGTGTTGTAGGAAATCCATATAATTAACATTATATGGTAATTGATTGGGCCTCATTCCAGTTTCGAATAGAAATATTTGAAAAGAAATATTTGAAAAGAAATATTTGAATAGAAATATTTGAACGTAAATATTTGAAATAGAATATTTGAATATAGAAATATATGAAGCCGTAGTGATTAGATTGACGCCATTTTGACGTAAACGATATTTATATCGATTGTATTCGTTTTATAAGGAATATTGAAAAGTGATTTCAAAATCGAATATTTTAAATTGAAATTCGAACTGAATTGAAATGAATTAGAATTCAAATTGAAATTGAATAGAATTGAATTTGAATAGCAAAACGAATTCGAATTGAAATAAATAGAAACGAATTCGAATTGAAATTGAATTGAATTGAAAACGAATGGAAGTTGAATTAGAAATCAATTTGAATTGAAATCAATTTGAAATGAATTTAAATCGAATTTATAAGGAAAAATTCAATTTTGATTTGAATTTAAAAAGAAGTTGAAATCGTTTTGAAAACGAATTTAAAATGATTTATAAAATACGTTTTAAAAGGAAATCGACGAAGTATATATTATATATATTATATATATAATATAATGGCCTGAATAGAACGCGCCGCGCCGTGGCAGTTCGCGAATTTCGACCATTGACTTCAAATGGATATTGCGCTAGATCCGACCGTCGGATTCACCTAAAACCGGAACCGTTGGGTTCGTATCGAAAAGAGCTTTCTAACGAATATTAGAAATTAGAAATCTAACGGTTGGATTTGGAATTATGTCCAAATCAAATTTGGAAAAGATCGCTGTAAGTGCAGTTCGATGGCCATTGATGGAAATCGACTGTACGGGCCTTGATAAAATTATTAAAAATATCGATAATTTGTGTAAAATCGTAAGAAATGATTTATGAAGAACTGGGATGAAAAATCCCATATTTGAAAAGATAAAAATAGATTTTTATCGAAATGAACTAGTTTTGAACTAGAATTATACTTCTATTTATTTTTAAATAAATAAATTGGATTTGAAATGGTTTTGAAAATAACCAGAATTTCCAATGATTATATTGGAATGGATTTGAATCGAAATTGTCTTCGGAATATTTCGATGTTGGATTTCGTGATGATACAGATATTGTTATGGGAATTTGAAAGATATATATATATCGTTATTTCCAATACGATATTTGTTGGTCGTAGAATTTGATATCGAATATAAGCTGGTATATTTTCTATTCAGAGCCTTGTATTTAATATCAAATGTGATTTGGGGTTGTCGTGAATGGTGTCTTCATTAACACTGTTCTTAAACCCAGTTGAGAAAAGATTAAATCTTTTTATTTAGATTTAATGAAGTGTACCAATTAAGTAATATTTAATTGGAATTGAATTGGTATTGATTTTCGGGTTTATCGTGAACCATGTTTTAAATAACACTTGTTCTTTAACCCGATAATTAGTGGAATGTGATTTTGGGTTTATCGTGAACTGTGCTTTAAATGATACTGATTCTTTGACCCAGTTAAAGATTAAAACTAAGTGGAGTTTTGATGAATCTTTAATTAGATTGAAAAGGTGTTAGAATGGAGTATCACCAGTTGTGCTCCAGGCGATAGTTAAATCTTTAATTAGATTTGAACGTGAAATGGTAATTGAATTTACCGATAACACTATGGTGTTAGATATGAAGTATTACCAGTTTTACTTCATGGGATGAATAGGTTGGGATTGGGAAATAAAATAAATGATTACTTCGGTGTGGTTCGCTAATCCCGACTAGTTTGAATTGATATTCAAAGGAGATTAAAGAATAAATTTAAAGAATTTATCTTTGATAAAATTAATGGGAACTTTTCCCAAAGTATAGGAATATTTGAATAAAAGAATATTCTGAATTGGAATGAGGCGTATGTTGTGTTTGTGTAACACTTATTTATTATATACGCGAGTTATTTAGAAAGACCGGGTTTATCCCATTATGAATAACTTATTCGACGTGGTGTCGAAGAAGAAGACGGTGGTCGAAGACCGGAGGTCTTCACGTCGTTTGGATAATTACTGATGATCTTGATTGGGCTGTACACCCAAGAAGATGGAAACAGTTGGTGCTTGTCCAGACGTACTTGGAGATCGATGGATATGCGGGGTACTAGGTGCCTCCGGATTCGTTCAGACCCAAAACGAACTTGTAAATGGACTGTGTGTCTGACATTGGAATTTAGTCTGTGTGATTGATTTCTATTAAATATATATCTGTTTGGCGGCGGAGAATTTATTCTCTTGCTTAACGCCCTTCTCTGAGACGTACGAGCTCAGGGGTTCTATATTGATGGATATCAAACGCATGGAGTGAATGGCCTGTGTGGCACGCCTAAGTGGCAATTGATCAAGGCTTCTGTTGAAAAGCAAAGTCTTACGGTTGATGATCAAAGCACGGCCTGTGTGGCATAGTTTTGTGTAACGTGAATTCGCGAGCCTCACACCCCGGTTGTGAACCAGAAACGGGAGAGGACATCAGGGAGGGCATGCGTTTCCTTCTAGCTAGGGTGGTGTCAGTGACCTACCAGCCCTGACATTTATATACTTTTCACCTGTGTGGTTGTTGCTGTTGCGAGGTGCCTCGGTTAGATCGGACGATCCGGGTCCGATGGAGTCATTCGTTGGCTCATTTACACCCCAAAGGGTGGGGAAACGCAGTGTTCAGGCATAATAACCAACATCGGTGGACCGGCCCTGACGATCCAAGGAGCAGTTGCGGCTGTTCCTGAGACACGGGCTAGAGCGTCTCGAATCGGTTGAGGACTATCTTTTGCCTCGGTTCATAGATGGAAATCCAATTTCCAAATACGTGACATTTGCGGTTTTAATTGTAGAGCCTAGTATGGCGACATGATATATGGTACCCATGTCGTCTATGATTGATACTTATGATTTGAAGTTGTTTTATACACTCTATACACTTATAATAGTATCAAATGATTTGTTTTAAACGTATCAAGCATTCTTGGCTATTATAAGGTAAAAACCCTATCCTCTGGCTTGTGTTGCATTGTGTGATGGGAACTGGGTCTTATAATAGCTTCATTTTTTTTTATTTAGCATTGCGCTGTTTGTTTTATGCACTGGTATTCTTGGGAGGAAACCCGTTCCGTGTTATACGGCGTGGTCCCTTGATTTACCTAACTTTGAAATAAAGATTAATAACTGTTTTAGTTCTCACACCAGTCCCATGACTGACCTGGAGTTTATTGTTTTAACCTAAACTCTGGGTGCCCTTATTTTGAAACGGGCAGCTAGTAGTTTTAATTTTGCAGATTTATATTCATAGGATCCTGGTTTACAGCTGGAACGATATCCGGAAAGCTTTGTATCCGTATATCTCTTCTAGTTGTGTATTGTATTATTTTCCGCTGCTATGTATTTAAATGTAATTTAAATCTCTGATATTTCTGTGTTTATTCATTTATACTCTGTATATTCTTGTAATCTGATGGTATTGTTGTAATATACATTGAAATGTTCTTCCATGTGCGTTCTATTTTGTCGTGTTCTCAAAACAATTCGTTCTTTCTCTTCTCTTCGGAGACCGGGGAAGTTCGGGTCATTTCATATTTTTATAAACATTGTTTATAAATTAATTTTCCTGTTTAAAAATTAAAACAAGCTTTCCTTTCAAATACCTATTTGAAACCCAACCCCTTTTATATTCTGAATTTCGGAATAAAAACTATCATTTATTTATTTCGAAATGATTTCAATTTATACTTTTAAATTCATATTTGAATTTAATATTTCAAATTATCTCTTGATAATTAATTCATCATATTTATAAACATCGTTTATAAATTTCCTTTTCTTATATATTTAAACAAATTCTATTTAGAAATCTGTTTACAGCCAAAATCTTATTTTGGAAATTTCTATTTATAATAACTTATATATATAACACCCAATTTATTTTCATATTCAATTTAACTTCTATTTAAATAAATTCGAATTAATCGAATTCAAATCATAAATTCTTACGGATTTATTTTAGGTCAATTTATATTCTGAACATCCGAATAAATTCCATCGTTTATTCCTTTAAAATGATTTCCCCATTTCTATTTTTAAATTCACATTTGAATTTAAATATTCAAACTATCAAATGATAATTTTTCCCACTATATTTATAAACCCCGTTTATAAATTCAGTTCAATTCAATTCCCTGATTATCTAATGAAAATTATTCCATTTCATTTATAAACATCGTTTATAATTTTACTTTAAATTTCCTGTGTTATTTAATTTATAAATATCATTTATAAATTAAATACTTGTTTTATTTATTTAAAACAAGTTAATGTTTTTATAGTCCACTCGAAATTCAAACTGTATTTTTGAAAAATAGATTTCCCCTTTTTAAATCTCAAAATCCTTTTCACGATATTTTTATATATCAATATTTTGGCCCCATTGATATTTAAACAATCAAACCACTCAATTATCAATCAACACATCATATATGATAATATATGTGGAACAAACAAATAATAATATTTTTGAGGTATCCAGTTGGATCCCTCCAACCTGTTTTCCTGCATCCACATACGTTAGCCAACAGAAATAATACCCATCCTGCTTCGAGGCAGGATATCGTGGTATGAAGGTCATCCACTATCATAGCGTGGGACGTATAGGGTCATCCCTTAATGATACTGCGGTCATCCGCTAATGGTACTACGGGAATCCAACCAATCACCAATATATATATATATATATATATATATATATATATATATATAATAGCCACAAACACCAATCCTAAATAACTAATATATATTTTATAGCCAGAATAATATTTCAGTTCAACCAAACAACCATCAATTATTTTTAACGACTAAAAATAATTCAAAATAAATAAATTGAGTGAGATTTACTCACCGATGATTTTTACTGTCGGAATAGCGAATCGTTTTCATTGTGTAGGTGATGACATTAATTCAACAAGACCATCTTGTTTGTTCCAATCGGACCTCATACACAAAAATGGCATTTTTAAACATTTAACCATTTATATTTTAACGTTTATTTAGATAATTCAATTAGATTAAATTAAATTTACTTAATCCATTTTTACTTCAGTCTCCTCCCTCCCGGTCACTAGCAAAACCACATCCAAACTCTTAAACCAAAATGAATCAACAACGTTCTTGTTTACATCTAGAAGTCAACGCACCACCAATGAGCACCCACGACATCGAATCCTTCAAACAACATGCGAGCACCATTCCTAAAGTCAACATCACAACCTTGAACACTCTAAAATCGATTTGCTCCAGATCAACGCCTTCACTCAATCGAACCCTCTTATTTCTGCACTGTTTCATCCTCCGTAATCTCCTCTTTCTCCCAAAGATCCATCGCAACCTCAGTTCATGCACCATCTGAAAATCGCGACATCTTCCAGTTTGGTTTCTTCACATCAGCTTCCATCAGCAATTACCGCACTAACCTTCTTTCATTCGCACCCCCCTCTTTTCATTAACCCGCACTGCTTCCTTTCCGCAGAAGAATATTGACCCTCCTCAGATGACATCGCGACATTCATCTTCACTTCTACAACAACATAAACCTATTGCATCTACAAATGGCGCACCCCATTGATCAACGCTGAACCCCACAACACTCGGCAAAACCTAAATCGCGAGCGCCTCTCACGAGCTTCTCGCGCTTACCCCAACGTTGATCTTGAGACCTCGCATCTCGATTTGAATCACAATCTCCATTTGTTTATCTTCCGACAGATTTGGATTTTGAAGGATTTAATAAAAACAAATTGGGATTTTTATTTCTTTCGGTGTATGGATAAAATGAAATTAGTTCGAATGGGGTGGGGGGGAGTTATCGACCAGTTTAAATTTGAGAAGAGAAAAAAAAGCTTTTGATTTTAATTTCTTTTAGAAACATATGAGTGAAGGCAAGAAAAATAGCATAGGAAAGGAGTGGATATCGCAGTTTTATAGAAGAGGAAAACTTAGGCACGAAGGATTAGGTTTGTATGAGCTACTACATTTTGGTCGGCTTTAAGCTATGAATAAGGTACAAGCGTTTTAAATTCGATTTGAATTTAAATTAATACGATGTGATTACGATTTGATTTCGAGCTTATCTGCTTAAATTTTATAATAATATATTTCGGGGTTCTGAACTCCAAATGAAACACAACAATTGACGTTTCTAATGTTATACCATTGTTCTGAACACAATGGGACATGTTTCGAAGTTCATTTCGATCATATTAGGAAGATATTAATTTAAATCTATATAAATTAAATTCAAAGCAAATAAATTCTTCGAAAATAAATTAATATTATTATTCTAATTCAAACAGAATTTCGTATTGATCATCTGAACTGTTTTTAATTCAGATTTAACTTTGAATTTAAATAAATTCAATTTCATATTTCGATAATTATATATATTCGAAATAACTCATATTTTGATTATTCAATTGATAACTCAATATAAATATCCATTTATGTTATTAATTCAATATTTAACTAATAATAAATATTTAAAATTAATCGACAAAAATCTAGGTCGTTACACACACATCCTTGTAACAAAAGGAATCCCTGATGTTACGTACCTACCAACTCATATATATACTGCACTCCTTTAATTTATTCCATGATGTGGGACTTTATATTTAAACTGACATTCCTACCTTAAAAACATGCGAGACAATCCTAACAGTCTTGACTCGCATCCTACAAGTATCTTTTGAGAGCACTGTCTTGCCTGCATGGCCTAGTCCGTAACCTTCGGCACCGATACCACTGTTATGTAACAACGGTCAGAACAACCCCTCCTTCCTTCTGCATAGGGCGCACAAATATTAGTTGGCACACACATCATTGTATAAATAGGAATCCCTTATGTTACGTGCCAACCAACTCATATTTGTACTCCCCACCTTCAGTTTATTTTGCGATATGAGACTATTTATTCAAACCGTCATTCCTACCTTAACAACATGCGAGGCAATCAAACATTTACATCGTTATGTGATTTATTATGCAATTGAAACTAAGCTGAGCTAGAACGATGTATGTTCTACTAGACACTTTATGCAGTAGAATATACTTTATACAGTTTTTGTTAGACTAATTTACAGTCTTCTCCAATGTACAGATCAACCATATTCCAATGATGCTCTATACTTTTGGTACACTTTGTTCATGCGTGGTGTTGTTCATCGATTTAGATAACAAAACCAATTCCCTAACTCTTTCTAATTTCAAATTGGAGATTCTACTAAATTGTATTAATGAGAACATTTCAATTTAAATTTCTATTGTGGTATTTATTAGTACACACTGGCTATTTGTTTTGTTCATCGAGTTCAACCGGACATTTTATTTCAACATTATATGCAATAGATTTTTTGTTTGAAAATTAAATTATATGCAATAGATTTTGTACATTGTTTGTATACAAATATTTGCATTATAAACTTGTACGTACATATCATGTTTCTTCATTATTACTAGTATTTTTTAAAATTTTGCTTACGTCGTCAATAGGACTATAAATTTGGCAACACAGGGTCAAGTGTTACTGCCTTTCTTGTACATGATTGCAATATGACTTAATTTGATGGTAACTATTTGTCTTACCACCTTCATCATTGTTATGTTCTTGCACAAGTTGATTGGATATTTTCGTTACCTTCTCATTATGCATTAAGCAAAGCATATGGTCAGATTTACAGGCCAAGCTAAATAAAGAGTTGCTGAGAAATGTGGAGAACTTCATTCATCGTGTTTTGAGCTTTATTTCTAAACTAGCAAGTGAGTAGTTGACTAACCAGTCAGTGTCAGAAAAGCAGAAAATACAAAAATCATCTTTGCAGTCACCAATGTTATTTTATGTCTCATGTTTTACTTAGCAACATCCAAACTAAATTTAGTACATTTTAATTTATGCAGTTATTTGTATTATTTATGTTTAGAATAATTTCATATTAATGTTTCAACCCATCACTATTAGAAATAAATTTATCATGTTTTATTTTAGGTGACATATTTTTCACATGAACATGGATGAATAAACCCATAGTGTTTTTTAGGTAACATATTATATCTTGATAGCCTATTTTTAGTGTTTTTTGACAAATAAACCCATAAAAAATATGTCACTTGAGCATAGATAACAACTCAAAAGTTAGATCTTCGATACTAACCGAACAGTTGAAACACTTAAATACAAATGTCCATTAATTTTTTTTTGACTTTTTTCTTCTTTTATCAGTCTGAGTTGGCATTAATTTATGTGTGTGGATATGGACATGGATAGCGTACTACATAGGAGTATAAATAGATATACACATATCTTATACAATTCACACCTACAATATTTAATTTTGAATCCATTTGGGTTAATTTTGTTAGCTGGAGATGAACTAATATAAAATGAAGTAGTTAGTTTCTGGTGAAGGTTATTTTGTGTGTGGTTTCAGAAAGAAGGAAGTTGACTATTTTTCTTATAAGAAACGTAGTCGTATGGTGTAGAAGTAGACGGATATATGTAGTGCAGATATTGGTTGTTGTGGTTTATATGGAGAAACGGATTTTTGGAGTTTAGGGTGGTTCAAATTTTAAGGTAAATTCAGATTTTAGGGTGGTTTGCGACGGTCTCAGTCCATCAAGTTTTAGGCTGTAGGTGGTTATGAAAAATATACTTTTTATGTTTTATAGTTGTTTACTATGAAACACCAACAATATTGGACTACCGCGGTAATGATATGCATTTTTAGGATTGCAAAATATGATCGTCAACTGAATTTTTGAATCTTGTTCTCTCTTAGATTTTCTATACCAATAAATTTTAAATGGGTAGTTGGTTATAACTTGGTCCACAATAATTCATGGTATTTGTTCATGGGAGATTATTTTATGACCTGCTTAGGCTTGCTTGTGTTCTTAGGTATCTTTTTAGGTTTGCCCATGCAAGTTTTTTTTATAATATTTTATTAACTACGTTTTTAAAAGTAAAAAAAAATTGAAACTTGTTGTGGTATGTTGGGTTAAGGCAAAAAAATATCTAGGGTTGAAGATGTAGAGGTTTCACTTATATTTGTCCAAAAAATTATTATTTGATGAAGTTGTACAACCGAATCTTTTATTGCTACTAAAATGTTGTAATCTGGCCATTTGGCATTAATTATGTTATACTCTACTCTCTAATGGAATATGGGGCACACAACTACACCTGAGTTCACCCATTACCCGATCTTGTTCTTTAAATCTAGTGTATGTATTGTTCGTTTTACAATTACACTGAGTGCCAATTATTTCAAGTTTTAATTTTAGCCTACAAAGTTCTTGTGGAACCTATATAATACCATATAGATAGCATAGATCTTCATCAATTCACACTCCTCAAATGACTTCTAATTCAAATATGGTACTATATAGTTTTGCATTTTGTATATTTATGTTGTCTATAACATAATAATAAGAAATATTATTGTATGTTCATCAACTTTGCAAGAGAAAGGAGAATTCATTGACAGAAATGTGGAGTGAAAGGGAAGACCGGCTAGAAAAGGAGTACATGGTGGATTTTCTTCTTCAATTTTATCTACAATTATCTGATTAAAAAGGGGATTATGCATTATGTACATATCACCCTAAGTGGTAGCCCGACTGCATATTTTCAAATCCTAGTATGAAAATATTATGGTACGAAATATAATTGTTCCTTCTACTAATTTTTTATTCTTCATAAAAAATATAACTACAATGTACAACTATTAACTAATTTGGCACTTATTGTTTTTGTATTATGCTTGCAGCGCTGCATTTGACCACGATTGGTATGGTGGAGTAAAAGCAGGAGTGCCTTTAAATGGAGCTGATCAGTTTGACAAAAAAAGGCCCTAAGGAAGCATTAAACATGTCTAGTTTCTTTAACTGGTTTTTGCTTAGTGTGGTTGTTAGCGCGACATTTAGTGTGACTTTGTTGGTCTGGATTCAGCAGAAAGCAGGATAGGCTTGGTTTTTCGGGGTGTACACTATTGGTATAGATTTGGACATTATTGTCTTTTTTGCACGGCTTCCTAGATTTCGAATACACGTAATGACACGAGTCAGTCCTATAAGAGAAATTATCCAAGTATTATATCATATATTACTGTATATTTCCCTTAAACATCATACGTGATACATGTAACACCACATATCATATTTATCTTGGTCTTCGTTGTTACAATAACCAAGTCATGTTATGACTTTCTACGTTATGGTAGGTCTTAGGGTTGTATGATGAGTACAAGTCGGTTCACATTAACATGAACAAAAATCCAACTTCTACTTGTTGATGAACATGTTTTGTGTCAATTGTATTGTGTATCAATCACAGATATGTAGTGTTTTGTTCATATTAGTGAACTACAAAAGGCTACTATTTTACAATCAAATTTGATTAGTTTGTTATGATACTACCTGAAGATATGCTACGGCAACTAACTATACTTGAAGTTATGGGTTGTAGCTGCACCACAGTGGTGCACATGGTGCAGATGCACCACTATGTTGTGCAGTTCACCACTATGGTGCAGTTCACCACAGTAGTGGTGCACCTGTGTACCATTGTATTGGTGCACATGAACTACAGTGGTGAACTGCACCACATAGTGGTGCATTTGCAACATTACATTAGTGCGTCTACATCATTGCAGTGACACGGCAACACCACTATGTGGTGCATCTGCACGGTGCAGAAGCAACACATAATGGTATTGCTGCACCACTGCAGTGGTGCTACACACTGACAAACTGTTTTACCCTGTTTTAAACATCGAGCTAAAAATTTATATATCCTTATAATCCTCAAATGTTGTATTACCAGGTTATACATGATATATCAATATGTTGTGGATTGTTTTTTGATCTTTCAGACATTTACGTACGATTCAGTGGTCATCTTTAAAATTTCTAATTTTTTTATCTCGTGCATTTTTTTCAATTGTTGTAGGTAATTGAAGACTTCCAGAAAAGACGATTGTAACAACCCGGATTTTCAGAACCAATTTAAATTTTTTATTTTAGCTATTTTAATGGATTTTGAATATTTAAAATGATTTATTTTAAATAATAACGACTATAAATTTATTTAAATAAATGTTAGAATGAATAAATTTATTTTAATTATAAAACGAGCCTGAAATGGCATGGTAGTTTGAAAATTCGATTTTAAATTTCAATTGAATGTACAAAATTCATTAAAAATCGGATTTCAGTAAAACCAGAAATATTTGAATCTGTTTAATTATATATTTCTAAAAAAGTTAAGAAACTGATATTTCATAATGTAAATTGAAAGTTATGTCCAGTTTAAAATTTGAAATAGTCGCTATGGAATTTATATATATTTTATTATAATATATAGCCCTTAAAAATAGTCATCTTGCAAACAACCTCCGTTTTTGATGAAACCACTTTTGTTGGATCCGGAATGGCAAATTATTGCTAGATTCCAAATTTCATAAGTTTTGGAATTAATATGTGAGTGTGGCAAAAGAAAACGTGTTTGGTAATTTCAGTTTGAATTGGATCGACCAGAAAATGACAATTTTTCAAACGGTCTCCAAATTCGACGAAATTAGTTTTGTTAGGACTATATTGTCAAAACAAAGCTTGATATAATTTTTCTGTAATTTTTGGAGTCACTATGTGGCCCGGGTAAATTAAAATGTACGTTTAAATTCAATATGTATTGATTTATATTCTAATTTTGATAAAAACTAATCAAAACAGTCGAATGGGCTTACAAAACATATCCCATTATGTCCGGAATAAGGGTATTTAGCTAGCGACGATAGTCGTTGAGTTCGATTTGGAGTTCAGATCGGCGAACAAGTAATTGGGAATTAAATAAAAAAATAATATATATATATATATATACACACACACACACACATCGTATATGTCACCTTTACCCTAATCCCTTTTGGCTTGCCGCTCTTCAAACTCTACAGTGAAAATGCACCCGATTATAAGCCTAAAATTCTCCAAATCCAATACAAATTTCAATCCAATTTCAAAACGAAAATCGAAACCCTCTCCACGATCTTCAAGATGATACCGGTGTGATAATTTATCGTCTCGTGGTTTGCTGAGTTTTTGCACTCAAAGGCGCACTTTTCGTGGCGAATTTGGGTTTGCGTGGAGGATTCGAGAGGGCCGCCGTACACGGCGGTCGGAGGTGGAGCGCGATGCAGCAGGCGCCGGTTGCGGATGATGGTCCGGCCCCCTCTGGTGATGGTAGCGGCGACGTGAAGACCTGGAGCTGATGAAGACGGCGACTTCCAGATTTTTAAAGAGAGGAGGTTTTATATTATTTTTCATGTAATAAAATCAATTTTTATAGTAAAAATCATGTTTTTTAAAATCAGTTTTTAAATAAAAAAAGCATTGTTTTAAAATGGTATTTATAAAATACATATAGCATTATTTTTATCGCATAAATAAAAATATGATTTTTATATAAAGATAGCGACATAAAAATTTGATTTTTAAATAAAATAGCATCGGTTTAAAAATGTAATTTATATATATATATTACCATAAAATAAAAATATGATTTTTACTATATATATAGAACAATATTAAAAATATGATTTTTAGCATATAAATAGCATTATAAAAATATGATTTTTAAAATATAAATAGGAAGGATTTTTAAAACAAAAATAGCATGGTTTTAAAAATATAAAAATATGATTTTTATATACATATACCATAGTATAAAAATATGATTTTTTATATATATAGGACAATTTGAAAATATGATTTTTAAAATATATTTAGCACTGTAAAAAAATGTGGTTTTTAATATAAACTGCGTGAAACATATTACGTTGGAATCACAATGAAGAACACTACACACTGGAAACAAATCCAAATCCAAACCGTCCAATAAAGAATGACGGAGTGGAACCCGATGGTGAGAACTCCTCACTCTAATTATTTTATAGTCAAATATATAGTTGGTTGCAAACGAGGCTTAGTAGCTTCTGACACTATTTTTCTGTACAAACCATGGTTGATTGTTTGTTTGGATTGTGATTGGGATTGTCATGGATTTTTGTTGTTGTATATATAAAATTATTTATATAAAATATAAAAAAAATTATCATGAAGAGAAATTGAAATAAATATTCATTTACAAGCCGGACGGCTCGTTTATGTACACCCGTTTAACTGACATTGATTGGGACGATAAATTTTACACATCTCCCAACTGCACAAATAAAAATCAGTATTTGTTGGTTGAAACACCACACGGATATTGGGATGATAATTGACATACACTAATCCCAATGGTTTAGTTGTATGCCAATCAATGGATTAACAAACTGTTGTAAGCGTTATTTATTTATTTTAATGCTTATAGAGCGTAGAATACAATATGGATGATGGTTGATTATTTATTATTGTTGTTATATACATGTGTTGTATGAAATCCATATAAATAACATTATATGGTAATCGATTGGGACTGACTCCAGTTCAGAAATAACGAATATTTTAAAATAATATTCAATAAAGGATTAAAATGTGAATTTAATGTCCGATTTTGGATAGACATAAAAATATTAAAATGTGTGAAGCCGTATTGATTGGTTATGCGTTATTTTGATGCGAACGAGATTTATATCGATTTTATTCATTTTTAAAATGGATATCGAAAAGGAAATTATTTCAAAATCCAATATTTTGAAAATATTATCAATTAAATATTATAATGATAAAGAGTATTCAGTTTTGATTTAAAATTGAAATGGAAGTGGGAATCGTTTTTAAAACAAATTTATAAATTACGTTTTGAATGAAATATATATTATATATATTAATGGCTTGAATAGAACCCGCCTGTAATGACCCGAAAATCCGGTCCAATTTGAGCTGACCAAAAACACAAGCCCAACCCCAAATTGCACTGGAAATTCAAGAAATTAATAGAAAGAAGACAGAGGGTGAGAATAGATAAGGTAGAACTAATAGAATAGAAGAAGAAGAACATCATCATCAGAGTAAACACGAATCTCACAGTGGAACGAATAAAATATAACATAACTTTTGAAATACCAAACATTTATGTATACAATAACACTTATCAGAGTACAACACTTACAACACAGCGGAAATAAACTATAGCTATATGATCTTAAAGACTCCTGCTCCAAGCTCCCCAAGTGTATCTGTAAAATCCCGACTACTTGACTGCCCGTACAAATTTAGGCACCCAAGAGTTTAGGGAAACAAAACAAAATAAACTCCGGGTCAGTCATGGGCCTGGTATAAGTAAAACAGTTTAAAACAGTTATACAGGTATATGATATCTCATAAGACCACGCCGTGAATACGGAACGGGTTTTCCCTTATGAGAATCCAACATCTTTGACAAGCAATATCATTCTGATATTATAATAATGTCTAAACACAAATAGATATCAATCTAGCAGAAACGCTTTCATCTCACGTTCTACATAAATAATATACAATCGAAACCGCAAGCACGTATTGGGGAAATGGATTTCCAACTATGACAAGGTATGGAACCACCTTCCGATCAGTGTACTCTAGGAACGATACACTGGAGTTCAACAAGAACATCTTGCAACTCAGCCACACATGACCGACCACTCATTTCGCTTGAGTGTATCGAATGTACATCACCAACGGTTGGGATCAGCAACCGTTCCCGTATATATATATATATATATATATATATATATATATATATATATATATGGGGCAGCATTGATAGATTAAAGAAGCAAATGAATATTCTCTAGATAAGTGATTATACACCCTACTTCGGTGCGACCGACTTAGCCATGCTGCTTGCCCGATTTCTGTCATTACCGTATGTGAGGCTAGAAGCTACGCTTATCTTTTACATGCCACATCTTCATTCACTTAGAATGTCACATCGTCATACCCTCTAAATCACAAATTGATTTTCCCAAAAATACCATGGGTATAAGCTAAGAGAAACGAATTCCTCCACCACCAACGTAAATACGTTTGAAACGATCAACTTACGTGATCTACCAGATATACTCTGTCAGACCTTCGTCCATACAAGTTGTCATGGGGCTGGACAAACCGAAGGCACTATTCTGTAAACAGGATAGCCCTTTCATAACTCCATCTTCAATTATCTTTGGCATACATGATTCGCAACGCTTATGCCAATACAAAGTGGTTCTTCGGATAATAATCCAACCGGTCTCTCCATATTAACAACGTTAAAATGGTCGAAAACTTCGATAGTCGATGAGTTAACTATCAAAGAAAGACAGGTGTGCAAACAACGATATTATTTCCAGATGGAAATTATATCGATCAATCATCATTTTTAACATATATATATATATATATATATATATTCACATGTCCTTATTTTCTATGTTTAGAAAATATATGTTATTAACACTAGAAAACATTTCCATTGTTTATTCACGCATCACTACCATTCCACAACTATTAGTCCCTAACCGTAAACTAGTAGGAGAACATTCCCTAAGTATAAATCCCGAAGGCCGAAACCAACATCAGATCGATACTTAGAAAACTATTCAACTTAACTAATCTCTAGTCAGTTTCTAATTTCTGTTTAACTCCATTTTGATTTACTCTAATTGATTAACTCTATTTTTTTAACTCCTATTCGAATAACTAATATTGAATTTAACTCCATTCACTTGACTCTAGATCGCAGCGATCACAATGGTTACGCCTGATTCCCTCAAGAAACATCCGACCGCCGTAGTCTATCTGCAGCCCTGCGAATTACGCTAGCAGTCGTGCTAAATGGTAACTTATCCTGAATAACTATGTTTGACTAACTCTATTCGACTAACCATATTCGATTAACTCGACTTCGAATAACTAAATTCGATTAACTCTTTTATACCTCGTCAATTTCCTTTTTATACTTACTTTTATTTTCTAAATAAATATTCCTTTATTAATTCTATTTACTTCCTAAATAAATATTTCCTTTATCAACTTTATTTATTTTCTAAATAAATACATCCTTTATAAAATCCTATGATTTTATAAATACTTTATTTTCAAAATATTTCCTTTATAAAACCAGTTGATTTTATAAAGTTCCTTTATTTCAATATACATTGAAATATTCCTTTTCTACATTCTGGTATTTCTTATGGTATTTAACACACCATATAACAATGATAAATATCGTTCAAACACACAAAATCAACGTCAGATTATATATCACATTATATATCACAATATATAAATCACAGTAAAATAACTGTTGAGGAATCCAGTTGGATTCCTCCAACCTGTTTCCCTGCATCACAGATGTTAGACAATATAATTAACATCGATTTCACTTTGATATGAGATATTCTGATAGCAGAATCAATATATAAGTATTTAACGGTTTATATATATATATATATATATATATATATATATTCCACTAACTGACTAGCAGTTCAATCAAACAGTCAACGCACAGTAAATCAGACAATTTCTAACAGTTCAAAAAAATACACTGTAAAAATAGAACTATTCAGAGTTGGTGAGTTTTACTCACTTTGGCAGTTCATCGTTAAAGAACGAAAAACTGTTATTTGATTTGAATCAAACAATTTATTTTGCCATAAATTAAAACGAGTCCCAATCCACTTCCAGTCAGCTTCACTTTGGAGCCCTCGTCCATACGATCTCAACGCAACTTACGGTTCGTCAATCTTATATCGTATTGATAGTTATGATCTTTTAAAGTTAATAAAATAAAATAACTAAACTAAATTAAATTCTAAGGGGCATTACCAAACCAAAATCGGCCCACTACTCCCCTAAAAGCCCAAGACCCGCTCATACCCTTTCTTCCCAAAACGAGATGGCCATGCTCCAGCTTTTGTTCCTCAACCATTTTCGTGACATCAGAAGCATTCGAACCTCATTGATACTCAACTAAATCAAAAACAAATACCACCGACACCATCCCCTTCAAACACTCATTCATGGCATCACCACTTTCATCCACTCGCACGCCTCCCGGAAGTTGCGTTCTCCAGCGTGAACAGTAGACCATCGACCAAAATCAGGACCGAACCTCACCAAAGTTTTCCTACACACTCCAAATCAATACCTCAATCCGAATATCACACCCGAAATACACCTCGACGACAATTTCTTCCAAACCCGTGAACCCTAACACCTCGCTGGAAAATGTTGAACCCGAAATACCAAATCGCAAGACTCAAAAATGGTACTGGAATGACCAGAATCACTCAAGCAACATATATATACATGTATTAGGATTTATAGATTTTCTTTGCATTCGTTTTTGATTTTATAACTTGCGTTTTTTTTCTGAAATGAGAAAGAAAGTGAACGGCGGAATTCTGTGTTGACTAAAGAAGAGAGTTGAATTAGGTTAAAGGATTGGTAGGGGGTGTATTTATAGGGTAAACAAATATCTAGATATTTTGTAGAAGGAATATTCTTGGTATATTCCTTTTTTTTAATTAGTTTTCGCCTTCCAAAAATCCGTGTGATCACAAACGATACCCAAAAATCACGAAATTGGACATGTAGCTAGAGTTCGACATTACGGTCCCAACAAAACTGGTTTCGTCGAATTCCGACTCCGTTTGCTCACACAGCGTATTTTTAACCGTCAAAATACTTACTGTTTTACATCCTAAAAATCCATACGGCCACACAGTGACTCTAAAAATCACGGAACTTGGAATCTAACAATAATTTGACATTGTGGATCCAACAAAATTAGTTTCGTCGCATTCCGACTTCGTTTGCAAAACCGGCTATTTTTAAAGCTCTGGATTACCCATTTAAATATATAAATATAATTAAATTAAATATAAATAAATTTATATTATCGTATATATTCATAGTGGAATACCATACAGCTTTATAAAAATTATATACTTGATATTCCAAGTCCAGGTTGAATCGATATTCAATTTTATATTGAAAAATCCATTTGTAACGTAAATAAAGCGTTACGAATTATAAAGGAATTCCACAGCGACTTTTTCTGAAATTTGATTTGGACGTAAATCAAAATCTATACGACGAAATCCCGATTTTCCTCTTCCACTAGAAAGATATACTCCACCAGCTCCACGCGTTTCTTGTTTCACAGAAATCCGGCTTAAAACGAATCCTGTACATTCAGTTGAAGTTCAAATCGCCAAATCGCGAACTACCGCGCCATTTCAAGCTCTATTTTAATTATATTATAATTCTACGTTCAAACTGATGTCAATTGAATATATTCGTCAATATAATTCAACTCTAAGCTGAATTAAATCTAAGGGACGACCCAGTTCACATTATATTGTGATTTCCAATATTTTGATTATTTCTGAATTAAATATATTATTCTATTATTTAATTTAATTAAATATTCACTATAATTTAATTAACGACGATTTAATTCCCTAAATCACTATTTATATAATTAAATAAATTAATTATAATTCCTCTGATAATGCGGGTCATTACATTCTTCCCCACTTAAAATAATTTCGTCCTCGAAATTGCTAATTTAGAGGGCGACCCTATCTATTGGATTAAAGTTTATCTGTTTACCTCTTATCTCCGGTTTCAACTGAACCAATTAATATTGACCAAAGTATTAATTCCTTTCGACTAACTAAAATTTTCAAAAATTCTGAGAAGTTTCTAACACTTTAAATTATCGGAAAATTTCGCCATAACCTCCTTTGTACAGCCCTATCGGTAAAACTCCAACTCGCCTCTCTATGCCTTCTCCAACCCAAAAGAAAATCAAACAGCCAAGCGTCTTGCTAATTCGGCTCATAAATCTCATGCTTATATCAAATATAAACTTGTACCTTTTTGTCGGGTATATCAACTCTATCACTTCACCTGTCATCAATTCAACATATACCAATGCAATTCCAACTTGATCCCAAATCAATTTATCTTTAACACACCCATTCGCTTATACCTAAGTCGAATTTTATTTCAAACTCAAGCACTATTCTTGATTTCAAATCCATAACTCACCAGTCCAATATAATTCCAGATTATCTCTAATCAAGTCTAATTCTACTTGACACTAATCTATTTCAAATGATTTTCACTTACCGGCTTTTAATTCGATCTCAATTCTATTGGATTTTACAAATTTTACTTTAATTTATTTAAATTCAAACAACCTTTTCTTCCTGGAAGTTTTTAAACAGTTTACCTCTTCCAAAAATCAAATTTTCCTTTTTGAAATTCAACACAACTTGTTTTCCCAAAACAAATTCAAAACAAAATCCTTGGTAGTAATCCATCACTTAAATACTCGAAAATGAATACCGATAATGTCATGATCAACATCGGAATCTATTTTCCAGCTACCGAAGTGAGTTCAATACTATAGCACTTTCAAAACCAATTTTTAAACATTTCCACCTTGAAATCAATTCCAAATATCCTTTTACAATGTTGTAAACAAATTTAAAATCTCCTAGGATCTTAAAATTCACATATATTAAATCCAGATTCATTTACAAACACCTTTTCCATTTTTGGGATTTTAAATTCCAATTCTGATCTAAATTCAGATTTAATTCATTTTAATTTCATATAATTCACTTGTATAAATTCTGATTGGTTATATATAACCATTTCACTTTATAATCTTACCTAATTATGATTACTACCAACACATCCTATATATGATAATATATCACATATCCATACTGTGTCGGTCCATCGTATTCAAGTGTTTATTTACTCCTACCGATACAGTGGATCAGACTGATCGACCAGAACTCATAAACAACTCAGCCAGTGAATCTCCACAATATAAAACCATTTTTATATCAAATACAAATACGCACTCGTATATATACACTCAACTCAATCTAGGGTATTACTAACCCTATCTCTACCGAGTCACGCCACAGAGCCAATGTAATTCTTAACTTAAGCTCTGATACCAACTGTAATGACCCGAAAATCCGGTCCAATTTGAGCTGACCAAAAACACAAGTCCAACCCCAAATTGCACTGGAAATTCAAGAAATTAATAGAAAGAAGACAGGGTGAGAATAGATAAGGTAGAACTATTAGAATAGAAGAAGAAGAAGAACATCATCATCAGAGTAAACACGAATCTCACAGTGGAATGAATAAAATATAACATAACTTTTGAAATACAAAACATTTATGTATACAATAACACTTATCAGAGTACAACACTTACAACACAGCGGAAATAAACTATAGCTATATGATCTTGAAGCCTCCTGCTCCAAGCTCCCCAAGTGTATCTGTAAAATCCCGACTACTTGACTGCCCATACAAATTTAGGCACCCAAGAGTTTAGGGAAACAAAACAAAATAAACTTCGGGTCAGTCATGGGATTGGTATGAGTAAAACAGTTTAAAACAGTTATACAGGTATATGATATCTCATAAGACCACGCCGTGAATACGGAACGGGTTTTCCCTTATGAGAATCCAACATCTTTGACAAGCAATATCATTCTGATATTATAATAATGTCTAAACACAAATAGATATCAATCTAGCAGAAACGCTTTCATCTCACGTTCTACATAAATAATATACAATCGAAACCGCAAGCACGTATTGGGGAAATGGATTTCCAACTATGAATAGGTATGGAACCACCTTCCGATCAGTGTACTCTAGGAACGATACACTGGAGTTCAACAAGAACATCTTGCAACTCAGCCACACATGACCGACCACTCATTTCGCTTGAGTGTATCGAATGTACATCACTAACGGTTGGGATCAGCAACCGTTCCCGTATATATATATATATATATATATATATATATATATATATATATATATATATATATATATATATATATGGGACAGCATTGATAGATTAAAGAAGCAAATGAATATTCTCTAGATAGGTGATTATACACCCTACTTCGGTGCGACCGACTTAGCCATGCTGCCTGCCCGATTTCTGTCATTACCGTATGTGAGGCTAGAAGCTACGCTTATCTTTTACACGCCACATCTTCATTCACTTAGAATGTGACATCGTCATACCCTCTAAATAACAAATTGATTTTCCCAAAAATACCACGGGTATAAGCTAAGAGAAATGAATTCCTCCTCCACCAACATAAATACGTTTGAAACGATCAACTTACGTGATCTACCAGATATACTCTGTCAGACCTTCGTCCATACAAGTTGTCCTGGGGCTGGACAAACCGAAGGCACTATTCTGTAAACAGGATAGCCCTTTCATAACTCCATCTTCAATTATCTTTGGCATATATGATTCGCAACGCTTATGCCAATACAGAGTGGTTCTTCGGATAATAATCCAACCGGTCTCTCCATATTAACAACGTTAAAATGGTCGAAAAATTCGATAGTCGGTGAGTTAACTATCAAAGAAAAACAGGTGTGCAAACAACGATATTATTTCCAGATGGATATTATATCGATCAATCATCATTTTTAACATATATATATATATATATATTCACATGTCCTTATTTTATATGTTTAGAAAATATATGTTATTAACACTAGAAAACATTTCCATTGTTTATTCACGCATCACTACCATTCCACAACTATTAGTCCCTAACCGTAAACTAGTAGGAGAACAATTCCCTAAGTATAAATCCCGAAGGCCGAAACCAACATCAGATCGATACTTAGAAAACTATTCAACTTAACTAATCTCTAGTCAGTTTCTAATTTCTGTTTAACTCCATTTTGATTTACTCTAATTGATTAACTCTATTTGTTTAACTCCTATTCGAATAACTAATATTGAATTTAACTCCATTCACTTGACTCTAGATCGCAGCGATCACAATGGTTACGCCTGATTCTCTCAGAAAACATCCGACCGCCGTAGGCTATCTGCAGCCCTGCGAATTACGCTAGCAGTCGTGCTAAATGGTAACTTATCCTGAATAACTATGTTTGACTAACTCTATTCGACTAACCATATTCGATTAACTCGACTTCGAATAACTAAATTCGATTAACTCTTTTATACCTCGTCAATTTCCTTTTTATACTTACTTTTATTTTCTAAATAAATATTCCTTTATTAATTCTATTTACTTCCTAAATAAATATTTCCTTTATCAACTTTATTTATTTTCTAAATAAATACATCCTTTATAAAATCCTATGATTTTATAAATACTTTATTTTCAAAATATTTCCTTTATAAAGCCAGTTGATTTTATAAAGTTCCTTTATTTCAATATACATTGAAATATTCCTTTTCTACATTCTGGTATTTCTTATGGTATTTAACACACCATATAACAATGATAAATATCGTTCAAACACACAAAATCAACGTCAGATTATATATCACATTATATATCACAATATATAAATCACAGTAAAATAACTGTTGAGGAATCCAGTTGGATTCCTCCAACCTGTTTCCCTGCATCACAGATGTTAGACAATATAATTAACATCGATTTCACTTTGATATGAGATATTCTAATAGCAGAATCAATATATAAGTATTTAACGATTTATATATATATACATATATATATATATTCCACTAACTGACTAGCAGTTCAATCAAACAGTCAACGCACAGTAAATCAGACAATTTCTAACAGTTCAAAAAAATACACTGTAAAAATAGAACTATTCAGAGTTGGTGAGTTTTACTCACTTTGGCAGTTCATCGTTAAAGAACGATAAACTGTCATTTGATTTGAATCAAACAATTTATTTCGCCATAAATTAAAATGAGCCCCAATCCACTTCCAGTCAGCTTCATTGTGGAGCCCTCGTCCATACGATCTCAACGCAACTTACGGTTCGTCAATCTGATATCGTATGTGATATTTATGATCTTTTAAAGTTAATACAATAAAATAACTAAACTAAATTAAATTCTAAGGGGCTTTACCAAACCAAAATCGGCCCACTACTGCCCTTAAAGCCCAAGACCCGCTCATACCCTTTCTTCCCAAAACGAGATGGCCGTGCTCCAGCTTTTGTTCATCAACCATTTTCATGACATCAGAAGCATTCGAACCTCGTTGATACTCAACTAAATCAAAAACAAATTGTAATGACCCGTACTTTCACGAGGTCATAATTAATTAATTTAATTATTTAAAAGGTGATTTAAAAGGATTAAATGGTCGTAGAATTAAATAATGATGAATATTTAATTAAAATAATAAATTAAATAATATATTTAATTCAGAAATAATCAAAAATATTGGGAATCACAATATTTTGTGAACTGGGTATCCCTAAGATTTAATTCAGCTTAGAGTTGAATTATATTGACGAATATATTCAATCGACGTCGGTTTGAAAGTATAATTATATTATAATTAAAATCGAGCTCGAAATGGCGCTGTAGTTCGTAAATTGCCGATTCGAACTTCAACTGAATGTACAGGATTCGTTTTAAGCTGGATTTCTGTGAAACAAGAAACGTGTGGAGCTGGTGGAGTATATCTTTCTAGGGGAAGAGAAAAATCGGGATTTCGTCGTGTAGATTTTGAGATATGTCCAAATCAAATTTTAGAAAAGTCACTGTGGATTTCCTTTATAATTTATAAAGGAATTATTTATATTTTAAAAAGGAATTTCAATATAAGTTGAATATCGATAAATCTGAAATCTGAAAATATCAAGCTGCAAATTCTGATATGATATGCTGGAGTTGTACGATATCATATGTGAAGATACACGATAATATAAATTTATTTATATTTAATTTAATTATATTTAAATATATTTATATATTTAAATGGGTCATCCAGAGCTTTAAAAATAGCCGGTTTTGCAAACGAAGTCGGAATTCGACGAAACTAATTTTATTGGATCAGCAATGTCAAATAGATGTTAGATTTTCAGTTTTGTCATTTTTAGAGTCACTGTGTGGTCGTACGGATTTTTAGAGTGAGAAACAGTCAGTTTTTTGACAGTTAAAAATATGTTGTGTGAGCATACGAAGTCGGAATTCGATGAAACCAGTTTCGTTGGGACCGTAATGTCGAACTGTAGCTACATGCCCAGTTTCGTGACTTTTGGGTGTCATGTGTGATTTCAGGAATTTTAGAGGACAAATAAATATAGCATTTGCTTAAATTTAATATAATATTCAATTAAATAAATTGTTGAAAATCTCTATAAATACTCCTTAAATTTTTCTAACCTAAGAAATTCACATACCTGGTCAATTTCTTTTCAGCCGCCACCCATACCTTTATCAAACCCAATTTCGATCATTTCAGAAATTCACCAAAACTCAAATAAAATCCTATAATTCACATATGATATATATTTCGATTCGCTGAGAGGATGGCTTCGATTCTGTGGTAATTTTGTTGGGTTCGATCACGATTTTCGTTCGCTGAAAATGTACAGCGATGTCTAGGGTTTGATTTTTGGAGAGATTTGAAGCTTGAATCCTTGTTTCCGATATCGATTTGGGATTGAGGAGGAGAAATAGGGTTTGTATGCCAAGTTTGGTGGGAAACGATGATGTTTTGGTTCGGTGCTTGACTGGTGTCGAGCGGAAATTTCTGTTCGACAGAAATTCATTTTCCAGCTCGAGTTGATGATAAATGGTATGGGGTGAAGGAGATTCTCGAAAGGAGTAGTCTGGTGTTGTCGACTTGTGTGTTCACTGAGAAATGGAGGCTTGAGGTGGTGCTGAAGATCGGAAATGGGATGTTTTTAACTGGAAGCGTGGTCTGTTGTAAACGGAGATGAAGAAGAAAGGGTGCGGGTGTGAATTAAAGGGGTGATGGGCCTCATTCTTAAGTTAAGCCCAATTAGAATTTAAATCCTTGTTTTTAATTTAAATTATATGTATTAACTTGTAAATGAAATATCTCGGCCATACTGTATCAGAATCACGAACCGTAAGTTGCATTAGGAGCAACACAATGAGACTGACCGGGAGTGAATCCGAGCTCGTTACAATTTATGGCGAGATAAATTGTCCGACTGAATCAAATAACGCAAACTGTTATTTAACAGCTAACGCGCCAATGTGAGTAAATCTCACTAACTCTGAACAGTTTATAATTTCATGTTGTATTTTTAGAACTGTTAGAAATTGTCTGTTTGATTGTGTGTTGACTGTTTGATTGAACTGCTAGTCAGTTAATGAAATATTATATATATATAAATATATATATATATAATAGTTATATATTGATTCTGTTTATCAGAATAATTCATATTGAACTGAAAATGATGACAATCATGTTGTGTAACATCTGTGGATGCAGGGAAACAGGTTGGAGGAATCCGACTGGATTCCTCAACAGTTATTTTATTGTTTTTCATATAATTTGATATATGATATGAATTATAAGCTGTTGTTGATTGTGTGTGTATGGACGATATTGGATATCGAAATTTGATATGTTAAATACCGTAACATACCGGAATGTTGATAAGGGAATTTTCAAAGTGATAGTGAAAATGAAATATTTATAATTGGAATATATATAAATAAGAAATATTTATAAATTGGAATATTTATAAATAGAAGATATTTAGAAAGGAAATAAATTTCAAACCATTTTCTTTTTGAATGGAAAGGACTGTGTGGTGGGTTTGGGGATTTTCCCGATGCTCCCGGTACAAAGGAGGTTATGGCGAATTTTCCCGGGAATATAAGGAGTTAGAATATTTTTCAGAAATCAAAATGAAATAGAAATGTTTGTAAAACCTTTACAAATGAAATTGAAAAGGAAATATATTTGAAAGCAAATATAAAGGAATATACTGGTAAAGCATAAATAAAGAGTTAAAAGAATTTATTTATTTAGGGAATAAATAAAGGAAAAAGGAGATATTTATTTGTTAAATAAATAGGATTAAAAGGAGATATTTATTTGTTAAATAAATAGGATTAAATCAAAGGGATATTTATTTGATAAATAAATAGAATTAAACCAAAGGAATATTTAGGAAATGAATAGAAATGAAAATCTATTTTAACAGATAAATAGAAAAGATTAATTTATAAATAATAGTTTATAAATTAAATTAAATATTTATCATTCGATAAATGGAATATATAAGTCTGAACTTATATAGAGAAGAGATATTGGTTTTAACATCGACAGGTTTAAATAGAATGGATACACGACACTTGTATAAGTGAAGTAACACCATTAAAGAGAACATTTATAAAGTGCAGAACCGTTACTAAAAGTAAATCTTTATAAATGAATAAACGTTATCAAATAGGGGTACTCGAATAAGAGAAATCAATTAGAGTTAGAGTTAACCAATTAGAATTAACCAACTAGAGTTAATCAAATAGAATTGTTCAAATGGAGTTTAATTGAATATTTGTTATTCGAAAGGAGTTAAATCGAATATGGTATTCGAAAGGAGTTAAATCGGATATGGTATTCGAAGGGAGTTAATCGAATATGGTATTCGAAAGTTAGTAAATCGAATATGTTATTCGAAAGGGGTTAGTCGAGTCGAGTTAATCAGTTAGAGTTAACCAGTTAGAATTAATCAGTTAGAGTTAACCAGTTAGAATTAACCAGTTAGAGTTAACCAGTTAGAGTTAACTAGTTAGGGTTGACCAGTCAGAGTAAATCTGTTAGAGTTAACCAGTTGGAGTTAGAGTTAAACAAATAGAGTAATTAAATAGGGTTAATCGAATTAGAGTTAATCGATTTGAGTTAATCGATTAGAGTTAGTCGAAAAGGAATTATCGAATTTAGTTTATTCGAAAGGGAAGATTATCGAATATCGTTTATTCGAGAGGAGATTATCGAATATGGTTTATTCGAAGGAGTTATCGATTTTTAGTAAATCGAAGGAGTTATCGATTATTAGTTCAATCGAAGTGAGTTATCGAATATAGTTTATTCGAAGGAGTTATCGATTATTAGTTAATCGAAGGAATTATCGATTATTAGTTTAATCGAAGGGGTTATCGAATATAGTTTATTTGAAGGAGTTATCGAATTTATTTATTCGATGGGGTTAATCGATATTAGTTAAATCAAATGAGTAAATCGAATATAGTTTATTTGAATAGAATTAAAGGGTGTTATCGAATATTAGTTATTCGAATCGAGTTAAAATGAGTTGATCGAGTTTAGTTTATTCAAATAGAAGTAAAAGAGTAAATCGATTAGAGTTAAACAAATAGAGATTTAAGGGATTTTCGAATATAGTTTATTCGAAAGGAGTTACGTAAGGAAGTGTTAAAGAGTTAAAAGATGAACTTACTCTATTTCAAGATTTGAAATGTTGTTCAGTTAAGGTCTGAGAGGTAGTTATACCCCAACTTGATTGACTTCGTTTTTAGTTTAGAAATGGTTAAGGTTCGAGAGTGTGAAGTGGTTAAGTGAATTTAGTAAATAAGTATAGTGGTTTGAGTTGTCGTCGAGATGTTGATTTAAACATCTGTTTAAATCCAAGTAAAGAAGATTTGGAAATGTTTTCCAAATAGAATCAGAAACGTATCAAATGTTGAAATAAGGAAATATGAATATATATATATATATATATATGATTGATGATTGACTGATAGAATTTCCATTTGGAAATAATATCGTTGTTTGCACACGTGTTTTTCTTTGATGGTTAAATCACAGACTATCGAAGTTTTGACCATTTTAACGTTGGTAATATGGAGAGACCGGTTGGATTATTATCCAAAGAACCACTCTGTATTGGCACAAAAGTTGCGAATCATATATGCCAAAGAAAATTGAAGACGGAGTAAAGTGCAAGGGCTATTGTATAAGTCTTAGATAACAGTGCCTAAGATGGATGTACTGAATAGTGCCTTCGGTTCATCCTGTTCCTGGATGACTTGTATGGACGGATGTCTGACAGAGTATTTCCAGACGATCACGTATATTGATTTCTCCAACCGTACCAAGAGTGGAAGCGAAGAAGGAAACTCCTTTTAGCTAACACATAATGTATTGTTGAGGACGTCAATCGGTGATTGGATGAATTTGATGATGTGGCATTCAAAGTGAATCTGATGTGATGATAAGCGTAGCTTCTAGCCTCATCATCCGGTAAATGACAGAAATCGGGCAGGCAGCATGGCTAAGTCGGTCGTACCGAAGTAGGGTGTATAATCACCTATCTAGAGAATATTCATTTGCTTCTTTAATCTATCAATGTTGTCTCATATATATACGGAAAACGGTTGCTGATCCCAACCGTTGGTGATATACATTCGATACACTCAAGCAAAATGAGTGGTCGGTCATGTGTGGCTGAGTTGCAAGATGTTCTTGTTGAACTCCAGTGTATCGTTCCTAGAGTACACTGATCGGAAGGTGCCATACCTTGTCATAGTTGGAAATCCATTACCCAATACGTGCTTGCGGTTTTGATTGTATACTATATATGTAGAACGTGAGATGAAAGCGTTTCTGCTAGATGGTTATTAATTATTATTGTGGTTGATAGACATTATTATAATGTCAAAAGGTTTTTGATATAAAGATATTTTGGATTCTCATAAGGGAAAAACCCGTTCCGTTATGCGGCGTGGTCTTATGAGTTATCGTTTACTTGTTCGAACTGTTTTAAACTGTTTTACTCACACCAGTCCCATGACTGACCCGGAGTTTATTTTGTTTTGTTTTCCCTAAACTCTAGGGTGCCCAATTTTGTACGGGCAGTCAAGTAGTCAGGAATTTACAGATATACTTGGAGAGCTTGGAGCAGGAGGCTTCAAGATCATATAGCTATAGTTATTTCCGCTGTGTTGTAAGTGTTGTACTCTGATAAGTGCTATTGTATACATAACTGTTATATTCCAAAGTTATGTTATCTATTATATGTTATTCGTTCCGCTGTGAGGTTCGTGTTACTCTGATGTTGTGTTCTTCTTCTTCTTTTATTCTAAGTTTCTATCTTATCTATTCTCACCCTCTGTCTTCTTTCTATTAGTTTCTTGAATTTCCAGTGCAATTTGGTGTTGGACTTGTGTTATTTAGTCAGCTCAAATTCCCCCGGATTTTCGGGTCACTACACAAATACCACCGACACCATCCCCTTCAAACACTCATTCATGGCATCACCACTTTCATCCACTCACACGCCTCCCGGAAGTTGCGTTCTCCAGCGAGAATAGTAGACCATCGACCAAAATCAGGACCGAACCTCACCAAAGTTTTCCTACACACTCCAAATCAATACCTCAATCTGAATATCACACCCGAAATACACCTCGACGACAATTTCTTCCAAACCCGTGAACCCTAATACCTTGCTGGAAAATGTTGAACCCGAAATACCAAATCGCAAGTCTCATAAATGTAACTGGAATGACGAGAATCACTCAAGCAACATATATATACATGTATTAGGATTTATAGATTTTCTTTGCATTCGTTTTTGATTTTATAACTTGCGTTTTTTTTCTGAAATGAGAAAGAAAGTGAACGGCGGAATTCTGTGTTGACTAAAGAAGAGAGTTGAATTAGGTTAAAGGATTGGTAAGGGGTGTATTTATAGGGTAAACAAATATCTAGATATTTTGTAGAAGGAATATTCCCAGTATATTCCTTTTTTTTAATTAGTTTTCGCCTTCCAAAAATCCGTGTGATCACACACGATACCCAAAAATCACGAAACTGGACCTATAGCTAGAGTTCGACATTACGGTCCCAACAAAACTGGTTTCGTCGAATTCCGACTCCGTTTGCTCACACATCGTATTTTTAACCGTCAAAATACTGACTGTTTTACATCCTAAAAATCCCTACGGCCACACAGTGACTCTAAAAATCACGGAACTTGGAATCTAACAATAATTTGACATTGCGGATCCAACAAAATTAGTTTCGTCGAATTCCGACTTCGTTTGCAAAACCGGCTATTTTTAAAGCTCTGGATTACTCATTTAAATATATAAATATATTTAAATATAATTAAATTAAATATAAATAAATTTATATTATCGTATATATTCACAGTGGAATACCATACAGCTTCAGAAAAATTATATACTTGGTATTCCAAGTCCAGGTTGAATCGATATTCAATTTTATATTGAAAAATCCATTTGTAACGTAAATAAAGCATTACGAATTATAAAGGAATTCCACAGCGACTTTTTCTGAAATTTGATTTGGACGTAAATCAAAATCTATACGACGAAATCCTGATTTTCCTCTTCCACTAGAAAGATATACTCCACCAGCTCCATGCGTTTCTTGTTTCACAGAAATCCGGCTTAAAACGAATCCTGTACATTCAGTTGATGTTCAAATCGCCAAATCGCGAACTACCGCGCCATTTCAAGCTCTATTTTAATTATATTATAATTCTACATTCAAACTGACGTCGATTGAATATATTCGTCAATATAATTCAACTCTATGCTGAATTAAATCTAAGGGACGACCCAGTTCACATTATATTGTGATTTACAATATTTTGATTATTTCTGAATTAAATATATTATTCTATTATTTAATTTAATTAAATATTCACTATAATTTAATTAATGATGATTTAATTTCCTAAATCACTATTTATACAATTAAATAAATTAATTATAATTCCTCTGACAATGCGGGTCATTACACCGCCGCGCCGCGACCGTTTGTGAATTTCGACCATTGACTTCGAAATGACATTACGAGAGATCCGACCGTCGGATTCTACTAAAACCAGAACCGTTGGGTTTGTCTCAGAAAGAGCTTTCCAATGAATATAAGAGATTTAAATTTGAATGGTTAAATTTGGAATTATGCCCAAGTCAAATTTGATAAAGGTCGCTATGGATGCAGTTTAGTGGTCGTTATTGGAAACCGACTATAAGTGCCTTGATAAAATTATTAAAAATATTAATAATTTGCGTAAAATCATAATAAATGATTTGGAAAGAATTGGGATGAAAAATTCCACATTTGTAAATATAAAAATATATTTTTGTCAAAATGAACTAGTTATTAACTAGAAAGATAATCCAACGTTTTTAAATAAATAAATTGGATTTGTGAATGGTTTTCATCTAACCAGAATTTTCCATTTATACTATTGGAATGTATTTGAAAAGAAATCATCTCTGAAATATTTCGATATTGGATTCTGTGACTATACAGATATTGTGGAGGAATTTGGAAGATAGATATATATCGTTATTCCCCATACGATATACGTTGGTTTCAGAATTTGATATTGAATGTGAGACGATATAATTTCTATTCAAAGCCTTATATTTAATATTAATTGGATTTTGGGTTTGTCGTGAATGGTGTCTTTAGTAACACTGTTCTTAAACCCCGGGTAGAAGGAATATATCTTTGAATTAAGATTATTAGAGTTTGCAGTTATATTTAGTAATTGAAATAAATGGAATGTGAATTGGATTTATTATGAACTGTGTTTTTAACGACATTCATTCTTTAACCCGATTAACAGTGAAATGTGATTTGGAATTTATAAATCTTTTTATTAAGATTTAATGGAAATATTCCAAAGTAAAGTTTTCCAATTAAATAAAATAAATTGAAATGGAATGGAATTCGATTTGGTAATAATCGAAGTGAGCTTCTATGGAGGAAGACTGTTAATATATATGGAATTTAAAAGACTTTGTCGCTATTCCATTTATATTATTAGTCGGACACGGAAATTGATATTGGTTATATATTGATCTGTTTTCCGTGAAGATTCCATAATAAATGGAATGTGAATTATTGGGTTTATTGTGAATTGTGTTTTTAACGACATTCGTTTTTTAACCCGATTAACAGTGAAATGTGATTTAGAATTTATAAATCTTGTTATTAAGATTTAATGGAAATTTTCCAAAGTAAAGTTTTACAATTTAATAAAATAAATTGGAATGGAATTCGATTTGGTAATAATAGAAGTGAGCTTCTGTGGAGGAAGACTGTTAATATATATGGAATTTAAAAGACTTTGTCGGTATTCCATTTATATTATTAGTCAGATATGGAAATTGATATCGATTATATAATGATCTGTTTTCCGTGAAGATTCCATAACTAATGGAATGTGATTTTGGGTTTATCGTGAACTGTCTTTTAAAAGACATTGATTCTTTAACCCAGTTAAAGATAGGATTACATGTCTAACATGGTATTTCAAATTGTATTGTTAATCTCTGCTAAATATATATCTGTTTGGTAGAGGAGAATTTTATTCTCTTGCTTAACACCCTTCTCTGAGACGTACGAGCTTAGAGGTTATATATCGGCAGAAATCAATGGTGCGGGGTAGATTGTCAATGTGGCATGTTTGATTTCCCAAATTTAAATAATCATTGAGTAATTATTTATGGGACTAAAACTAAGTGGAGTTTTAATGAATCTTTAATTAGACTTAAATGAGAATGTGATAATTTAAATTATCAAATTTTGGAAATGATCGAGAATGGAGTACCACCAGTTTTACTCCAGGTGATAAGTTAAATCTTTAATTAGATTTGAATTTGAAATGGTAATTAAAGTTGCCGATAACACCGTGGTATTATATATGGATTATTACCAGTTTTGCTCCATGGGATGAATAGGTTGGGATGGGATTAATAAATAAATGATTACTTCGGTAAGGCTAGATAACCCGGACTAGTTGATAAACCTTAATTTGGTTTTGGATTGATATCCAAAGGATGATTAAAGAATAAATTTAAAAGAATTTATCTTTGATTAAATTAACGGGAACCTTTCCCTAAAGATGTGAATATTTGAATAAAAGAATATTATGAATTAGAATGAGGCTAAGATGTGTTTTTATAGCACTTGATTATTGATTATAAAATACGCGAGTTATTCGGAAAGACCGGGTTTAACCCATTCGGAATAATGAATACGGCGACTATAAGTCGACGTTGAAGAAGGTGGTTGAAGACCGGAGTTCTTCACATCGTTTGGATGATTATTAATGTCTAGATTGGGTCGTACACCCAAGACAAGGTAGTAAGTGGTGATCGTCCAGACGTACTTGGAGACCGACCGGATATGCGAGGGCCTCTCTCTTGTATTTGGACATATAGGACGAGGAATAAGGTGCCTCCGGTTTCGTTCAAACCCAGAACGGACTTGCAAATGGATGGTGTGTCTGACATTGATTCGTGTAACACCCCACGTCCATTAATGTCACTCACAAAGGGAATGCATTAACTTCCATGGAGGTTTTAAGTGAATATAGAACAGAAAAATTACAACAAGACAGATACTAAGTGGTACTTGGAAATCTAAAACTTCATTTTATTGCAGCGGAAATTAAACATGTTTATTACATCACAAAACCATTAATCAGAGTCATGTACATTATCCATCTTCATAAAAACAAAATACATAATCCCATTACACAAATAGCCATTAAAAAGATAACAAGCTGGACTTTACTTCAACGGTCCAAGCTTTCCAAAGAGAGATGAGCAATCCAATCAAACTCCACTAGAACTGGGCCCAACCTAAGGACCTGGAGGGGGAAAAAGGATAGAAATGGAGGGGGTCAGACATAAAGTCTGGCGAGTATGACAATTCTAACAATACTATTATTAAATTAACTAGACTAAGGCATAAGCTGGGAGACAAGTAAATGTCTATGAACTATTAGGTATGGAATGAACAGATAAAGATAGCGTTTAAGATAACGTTAAAGATAACGGTAAAGGCACACCTAATTTCTAACGAATAATTACTACACTGCACCGCACACCACTACACTGCACCGCACCAGTCACCCTAAAGGTTGATCCCACTTGCTTCACACAGAAACATATAAATAGCCTTACGTACCCCTAGTTGACTACATAGGTGCCGTCTGCCCCTATCTCCACTAGGTGTACCCCACTACCAACTTTTGATCGGCTCCCTACTCGTAGATACCCGTGATGGCCCCACAGTGGGGTGTATTACTCCCCTAAAGTGGCAACCCAATACAACTGAGAATGCACGGCTTATACCTACACGATGCAACAATGTCTTACCTACCAGCCCGGGTCCACACACGCATATGAAACCCGTTGGACTTGCGTTGCCACCGCTCCCCGTTTTGGCCTCTTATAGTCAAGCCCAGTATGCGTGTCCCGTCCTCGACTTGGGTCGAGCCCACAAAGATACGTTTGGGATACTGGTTGAAATGGGCCCCCACAAGCTACCCACCTAAGCTTGTCATTAATATATCCCACTTAACCCCCTTAGTCATGTTCATTTACATGTGTGTTTGGTAAAGTCTTACTAATCGTATTTCACCTGCCACTAAGGGCACCCACTAGATTCCTCATGCCACCCAAGGCACCTACTTAACCCCCATGTCCCACCTTACATGTTTATCTGGTTAAGTATTTCTTAATTCATTCAGGCCATAACCTCATAAAGACCTCTCACATTAGACTGGCATTTATGGCAGCTGGATTTGCCGAGCAGGTCCGGGCAGTCTTACACCATAAAAGAGTCTAACCTCGTGTCTTCCGAGCGGTTCCGGGCAGGTTTACGTCACAAACGAGTCCAACCTCGTGTCCTAAGCATTGATTGACAACTTTCAATCTTTTACCCCAGTTTTAATAATTTCCTATCCAAATTATTAATTAAGTCCACTTTTATTGATGCCCATAATTGACTCAATTATGGTCATCCACTCATGGTATGCAAAATCATATCAATTGCACCCAACATCTTATTATTGAATCCTTAATATTACCCCTACCCCACGTTTATACATTCGCTTATTCAACGCATAATATAGGCTAGACTTGAATAGTCTAACGCACAGCAGAAAGCCAAATTAACATATAGACAATAAAATAAATCTAATCATGATAGGGGTGAAACTTGCATAAATTACACATGTTAAGGATCAAAAGGTGTCAACTTCTTAAATATCACAATTCACATGATATGATCATAGCCCAAATCTATACATAAGCTTGCATATCGGGTTTTTAGGCAACATAATGATGGTGTGAACTAGCATAGAATATCACATATGTCATAGCATAATTCTAAGTGTCATAATAGATGTCATGGCATATGTTCATAACTTTTCTAATCAATCTAACTTGCATATGTAACTTGTCATATAGATCAACATAGCCCAAACATGATGATTTAATTAATATGAACTAACTAGCATAGATAGTAACATCATGGCTTTTTACATGTATGATTCATCACAACTTAGCATAGAAACTTTCAACATACATAGCATCATCATAGCATGATTTACAACATATAGGATATCATCACCACATAGCATAGAATTTATAACATACATGATAGCATATGACAATTCACATCATCTACTCATAATCCATTCATGACTTAACCTAATTAAAATGATAATAATCTTGTTAAGACTATCATACTCACAATTTAGAGAAGAAAAGAGAGAGTTTTTCTTTGCTTTAGGGTTGAGAGAATTGGAATTAGCTTTTCTTCCTTCTTAGTTGGCGGCGGCTCCATTGATTTCCATGGCGACGGTATGACGGTAACTATTCTATTTTTCTTATGAATTAGGGTGAGAGACTACCTAGGTATTTATAGAGTTAGGAATTATTTTAGACCGTTAGATCAGTTCAGAATTAATCCCAGCCAACCAGATTAGGTCAGAAACCCTAATGGGTCATTAGCCCATTAAAAACAGGTCAGCCAGAAACCCTAGCCGCTAGACCCGTGTCGACACCTAGGTCGACACTACAGTCGACTTGGGGGGGGGGGGAAGTCGACAGGGCAGTCGACTTGGGGTGGGGGGAGGTCGACACTAGTGTCGACTCCCCAATCGACCTGCCTGGGCGGGAACACTTTTTTGTTTGAATTCTTAAATTTTCTGCGAGCTGGTTTGAATTTTCTGAAACTTCCGATGGCCATAACTTCTTCATACGAACTCCAATTCACGCAAACTCGGACTCTATTTCAACCAGAATTCCAAGACGAACACAATGGCACAACCCGTTTCCCACAATTCTCAGGTCTGAGATTAGTTATTCTTTAATTTGTGATTATTAATATTAACAGAATTACGGGGTGTTATATTCTCCCCTCCTTAAAGGATTTCGTCCCCGAAATCTTCAAGTCAAGAAGAATGTATATCCTAACATCCAAACAACCATCTACTCAACCATCAAACACAGGCATCCATTGTCCTTATAGACTTCTAATTCTTTCATGTTTAAATGCACCGTGTGTGTATATGTCCCTTTCTAATGCAAAATCAGGCGGTCTACTGATTCAGTTGACCTCTTTAATGCAACCCATGATAGTGCCATGCATCCATTATGTATGCAAAAGTTCCCTAATGCTACATATTATTTCTACATGCGTGCACACCCATTCACCAAAATGCGGTATCCATATGATAGCACAACCATTATACATCCATTTTACTAAATACAGCCATTTATATGCAGTATGCAGTATGAAGTGACTGAGCCGATCTAGTGCCTAATAGTGTGTGTATACGCGTCCACGAGCAACCACTAGCAAACACTTGCATCCACTTTGCATTCATGATACATAACATGTCTCAAACACATGTTTCAACCATAGGATTATCCTAACTAAAGGTCAAAGATACTAGCGAGAGGATACGCTAAAGGTAAGATAAGTACAAGATAAGCGATAAATGAGAAATTAAAAGACATACCCTCGAAAAGAAAAGGGTATCGTGAATGCATCTTCTCTTCTGTCTCCCAAGTAGCGTTGCTCTCATCATCTCCCCATTGCACTTTGACTAGTCCGACCTCTCGATTTCTCATCTTCTTAATCTCCGACCCAAGAATGCATGTAGGAGCTCGTCGAATCGTCGCATCACGCTCTATCTCCATCTCTCTAAGCAAGTTCGGCTCTACCACCTCCACGGTCTCGTGCAAGCACTTCCTCAAATGTGATACATAGAATACGTCGTGTACACCACTAAGTCTCTCTGGCAACTCCACTCTATACGCCACCCGTCCAATCCTCTCCTTAATAGGAAACGGCCATACAAACCTTGGTGCTAATTTCCCAACGGACCCAAAGTGAACAACGTTCCGTAATGGAGACACTTTGACAAAGACCATGTCCCCAACTTCAAACTCAAGATCTGTCCTCCTCTTATCCGCATAAGATTTCTGCCTATCTTGCGCTGCTTTCATCCTCCTTCGAATCAAGTCGATCTTCTCCGAAGTCTCCCTAATCATATCGGGCCCAAGTAAGATCTTATCCGTAGATTCCCACCAACATGTAGGTGAACGACAAGGTCGTCCATAAAGAGCTTCGAAAGGTGCCATGCCAATGCTAGACTAAAAGCTGTTATTATACGCGAACTCCACCAATGGAAGATGTTCTTCCCATGTACCCCCAAAGTCTAGGATACATAGCCTCAAAAGATCCTCTAGAATGCGATTCACCCTCTTTGTCTGGCCGTCCGTCTGAGGATGATATGCGGTGCTCAAACATAACTGAGTCCCTACCGCCACTTGCAAGCTTTTCCAAAATTCGCTAGTAAAGATAGGATCGCGGTCGCTCACTATGCTAGAAGGAATACCGTGCAAACGAACTATCTCTCGAATGTATACGGAGGCTAACCATGGAGCAGTCCTCTTACTCTTCACGGGAATGAAATGGGCGCTCTTAGTAAGTCTATCTACTATAACCCAAATACCCGTATTACCCTTCCTCGATCTTGGTAATCCATCCACAAAATCCATCGAGACACTTTCCCACTTCCATAGTGGAACCTCCAATGGGTGAAGCAACCCACCGGGTTTCTTTTGCTCCGCTTTTACTTGTTGGCACACCAAGCATCTAGCGACATACTCGGCCACATCTTTCTTCATGCCGTCCCAAAAGTAGACTCGTCTCATGTCCATGTACATCTTGTCCCCGCCGGGATAAATGGTGATCTTCGAGTGATGTGCTTCGTCAAGAATAGTCTTCCTTAGGTCATCGTCTTTAGGTACACAAAGTCTACCGTCCCTACGTAACCAACCCTTATCATCTAGGGTATACCTATGGAGATGGCTTGTTGACTCCCCTCCTTTGAGCTTTTCTACTAACTCAACCAACTGCGGGTCGTCTCGCTGTGCCTCGCCAATCCGTCCCAAAAGCGTAGGTCTGACCTCCAAGGATGCTAGCAAACCGGGTATAAAGTCAACGGAAGGTCTAAAGTCAAACATCGAAATGAATTCTAAGCTTCGCCGCTCAACAAACAAAGGGCTTAAGGATAATCTTTTTCTACTTAAGGCATCGGCCACTACGTTACCCTTGCCAGGGGTATAGGCTATTTCGAAGTCGTAGGACGCTAAGAACTCCATCCACCTTTGCTGCCTTAAGTTCAAGTCCTTCTGAGAGAACAAGTATTTTAAAGACTTGTGGTCGGTGAATAATTCGAATTTCTCGCCAAGAAGATAATGACGCCAAGACTTAAGCGCGAAAACAATAGCGGCCAACTCTAGGTCATGTGTAGGATAATTTTTCTCATGCGCTCTCAACTGCCTTCCACCATAGGCTATTACCCTACCCTCTTGCATTAAGACTGTGCCTAGTCCTGTTCCATAAGCATCAGTATAAACAGTAAACGGCTTACTCCCGTCTGGCAGTACTAAGAATGGGGCTGAAGTCAAAGCTCTCTTCAACCGTTGGATCGCATCATCGCGATCTATGTTCCATGTGAAAACTAGGTTCTTCTTCGTCAAGCATGTCAATGGAGCTGATATCTTTGCGAAGTCTTTGATAAACTTCCTATAATAGCCAGCCAACCCCAAGAAACTTCTCACTTCAGTAGCATTTTTAGGGACCTTCCAATCTTGGATGGCCACCACCTTCGCGGGATCCACAGCTATCCCTTCCTTGGAAACCACGTGCCCTAAGAATCGTACTTCCTTCCTCCAGAAGTGACACTTAGAAAATTTTGCTTTAAGGCTGTGCGCTCGTAGGGTCTCCAATACTTCCCTAAAATGTAGGGCATGCTCTTCTTCATCCTTAGAAAAGATCAAGATGTCGTCTACAAAGACTACCACGAATTTGTTAAGGTACTCCCTAAACACCCTACTCATCAGATCAACAAAGTATGCGGGGGCGTTTGTCAAACTGAAGGGCATCACTAGCCATTCATAGAAACCGTCCGGAGTCCTAAAGGCAGTCTTGTCTATGCTATCCTCAGCCACTCTCAACTGATGGAAACCAGTGGCTAAGTCCAACCGCGAAAACACTGAGGAGCGAACTAACTGATCAAAGAGATCGTCAATCCTCGGCAGTGGGTGTCTGTTCTTCTTAGTAAGCTTACTATGTTCTCTATAGTCCACACAAAGTCTAAGGGACCCATCCGCCTTCGTGGAAAATACTACTAGAGCACCCCACTCCGATATACTTCGTCTTATGAACCCCTTCTCAAGCAACTCCCTCACTTGCTTATCGAGTTCCCTCCTTTCACGAGGAGCCATGTGGCGTACTGGCAAAGATACTGGTTTCGCATTATCCACAAGATATATTCGAAAATCTACCTCCCGCTTCGGAGGTAAGCCCTTCACCTCCTCAAACACATCCGAATACTCTCGGACCACTCTAACAGATCGTAGATTTTCCTCAGACGCGTCAAGTGATTCTAAATAACTTAGCATAACGGAATTTATGGGATTACAAAAGATTTCGAGAGTGTTGCCAAGGCGAGTCACGAGCCTAACTACTCTCCTTTCACAATCAAGAACGACCCCATTTCTGGATAACCAATCCATTCCTAAAATTAGCCCATAGCCCGTGAAGCCCAACACATAAGCATCACATCAAAACTCAACGCTAAGTATAGAAATTTTCAAATCCAAACACATCATGGACAAATGAGCTGAGCCCCCAATTGGATTCGAAACAACTAAGGGATCCTCTACTAAACTGGTGTTTAAGTGCAGTGATTCAACTAATGACGTAGAGATAAACGAATGCGATGCGCCCGAATCAAATAAGGTACGGACAGGATGATCAAACAGAAAAACTAAGCTTTCAACAGTAATGGTTCTACCTCGTTCTTGCAGCGGTGAGACCGTGAGAGCCTGAACTTGTCCCCTTGCCTGCCCTGGTGCTGTAAGAGCCTGCACCTGTCCTCCCGAGGTAGCCCCTGCCCTCTGCCCCTTCCTTGGGCAGTCCTTCACTAGATGTCCTGCATCGCCACAATGAAAACACCCAGTCTTCTTTTTCTTTCGGCAGTCCTTGCTGAGATGGCCTGGGGTCCCACAGTTAAAGCATTTCTTCTTTCCCTTGCCATTATTGTCTTTACCACCCTTCTTGTTTTGCTGTTGGGGTTTCTTCTGATCCCCTTTCTTCTCGGGTGCCTTATCAACTTTAGCACTTTTCTCCTCGTGCATGAGCGCCATTTCTACTAGCTTCTCAAAGGTGTCCCCCATAGGGATGTGGGTCATGACCAACCCTTGCAATGGTTCATTCAAGCCATTCACGAACCTCAGCGCCTTCTTCTCCGGCGTGTTCACTAAGTCCAAACCAAACCTTGCTAGCTGATTAAATTTGTTAACATATTCCTTCACTGATGAGCTTCCTTGCTTCAATGTCAAGAACCTTCCCATATATAGATTTTCTTCCGCCCTAGAGAGAAACTTCGCCTCGAACCTACGTCTGAAATCCGCCCAAGAACCAACAGGACGCTCCCCATTGGTGACCTCCCACCAAAACGAGGCCTCTCCCTTCATTAGCCAAGCTGCTAATCTAACTCTCCTCCCTTCTTCCACTTCAAAGATTTCCAGCAATTCTTCCACCTCCTTAAGCCAATCTCTAGCTTCCACAAACGTTTCTGACCCTTGAAAGGGTTTTCCACCCATAGCTTTAAATTCCTTGCACGTCTTTGCAAAAGTATCTATGCGAGGAGGGGGAGGAGGAACGGGTGCAACTGGTGGTGGAGGAACATTGGCTGGACCTGCAGCGGCCCTAGCCTCCAATAACCTCCTATACCATCCTGGTATCGTTACACTGTCGGGTAGATTAAGATCTTCAGCCATGCTGAAACGAAAAAGGAAAGATTCAAAATGGAGAATTCGAAAGATAAAGATATATGGCTATTTGGGGATTATGTTTTTCATAAAAAACTTCCTCTTTAAATTTCTCATTAAAACATGTTTTTGAAAATATTTCTTCCAAAAATAACTATTTTTCTAAAGTATTTTTATCTGTTCTGGTAACCTTAAGCTCTGATACCACGTGTAACACACCACGTCCATTAATGTCACTCACAAAGGGAATGCATTAACTTCCATGGAGGATTTAAGTGAATATAGAACAGAAAAATTACAACGAGACAGATACTAAGTGGTACTTGGAAATCTAAAACTTCATTTTATTGCAGCGGAAATTAAACATGTTTATTACATCACAAAACCATTAATCAGAGTCAAGTACATTATCCATCTTCATAAAAACAAAATACATAATCCCATTACACAAATAGCCATTAAAATGATAACAAGCTGGACTTTACTTCAACGGTCCAAGCTTTCCAAAGAGAGATGAGCAATCCAATCAAACTCCACTAGAACTGGGCCCAACCTGAGGACTTGGAGGGGGAAAAAGGATAGAAATGGAGGGGGTCAGACATAAAGTCTGACGAGTATGACAATTCTAACAATACTATTATTAAATTAACTAGACTAAGGCATAAGCTAGGAGACAAGTAAATGTCTATGAACTATTAGGTATGGAATGAACAGATAAAGATAGTGTTTAAGATAACGTTAAAGATAACGGTAAAGGCACACCTAATTTCTAACGAATAATTACTACACTGCACCGCACACCACTACACTGCACCGCACCCGTCACCCTAAAGGTTGATCCCACTTGCTTCACACAGAAACATATAAATAGCCTTACGTACCCCTAGCTGACTACATAGGTGTCGTCTGCCCCTATCTCCACTAGGTGTACCCCACTACCCACTTTCGATCAGCTCCCTACTCGTAGATACCCGTGCTGGCCCCACAGTGGGGTGTATCACTCCCCTAAAGTGGCAACCCGATACAACTGAGAATGCACGGCTTATACCTACACGATGCAACAACGTCTTACCTACCAGCCCGGGTCCACACACGCATATGAAACACGTTGGACTTGCGTTGCCACCGCTCCCCGTTTTGGCCTCTTATAGTCAAGCCCAGTATGCGTGTCCCGTCCTCGACTTGGGTCGAACCCATAAAGATACGTTTGGGATACTGGTTGAAATGGGCCCCCACAAGCTACCCACCTAAGCTTGTCATTAATATATCCCACTTAACCCCCTTAGTCATGTTCATTTACATGTGTGTTTGGTTAAGTCTTACTAATCGTATTTCACCTGCCACTAAGGGCACCCACTTGATTCCTTATGCCACCCAAGGCACGTACTTAACCCCCATGTCCCACCTTACATGTTTATCTGGTTAAGTATTTCTTAATTCATTCAGGCCATAACCTCATAAAGACCTCTCACATTAGACTGGCATTTATGGCAGCTGGATTTGCCGAGCAGGTCGGGCAGTCTTACACCATAAAAGAGTCTAACCTCGTGTCTTTACAACTGTTATGCTTTAGTTTAGGCCTAGGACCTCTCACATTGGGCTGACATTTGTGACCACTGGATTTGCCGGGCGGTTCTGGGCAGGTTTACGTCACAAACGAGTCCAACCTCGTGTCCTAAGCATTGATTGACAACTTTCAATCTTTTACCCCAGTTTTAATAATTTCCTATCCAAATTATTAATTAAGTCCACTTTTATTGATGCCCATAATTGACTCAATTATGGTCATCCACTCATGGTATGCAAAATCATATCAATTGCACACAACATCTTATTGTTAAATCCTTAATATTACCTCTACCCCCACGTTTATACGTTCTCTTATTCAACACATAATATAGGCTAGACTTGAATAGTCTAACGCACAGCAGAAAGCCAAATTAACATATAGACAATAAAATAAATCTAATCATGATAGGGGTGACACTTGCATAAATTACACATGTTAAGGATCAAAAGGTGTCAACTTGTTAAATGTCACAATTCACATGATATGATCATAGCCCAAATCTATACATAAACTTGCATATGGGGTTTTTAGGCAACATAATGATGGTGTGAACTAGCATAGAATATCACATATGTCATAGTATAATTCTAGGTGTCATAATAGATGTCATGGCATATGTTCATAACTTTTCTAATCAATCTAACTTGCATATGTAACTTGTCATATAGATCAACATAGCCCAAACATGATGATTTAATTAACATGAACTAACTAGCATAGATAGTAACATCATGGCTTTTTACATGTATGATTCATCACAACTTAGCATAGAAACTTTCAACATACATAGCATCATCATAGCATGATTTACAACATATAAGATATCATCACCACATAGCATAGAATTTATAACATACATGATAGCATATGACAATTCACATCATCTACTCATAATCCATTCATGACTTAACCTAATTAAAATGATAATAATCTTGTTAAGACTATCATTCTCACAATTTGGAGAAGAAAAGAGAGAGTTTTGCTTTGCTTTAGGGTTGAGAGAATTAGAATTAGCTTTTCTTCCTTCTTAGTTGGCGGTGGCTCCATTGATTTCCATGGCGACGGTATGACAGTAACTATTCTATTTTTCTTATGAATTAGGGTGAGAGACTACCTAGGTATTTATAGAGTTAGGATTTATTTTAGACCGTTAGATCAGTTCAGAATTAATCCCAGCCAACCAGATTAGGTTAGAAACCCTGATGGGTCATTAGCCCATTAAAAACAGGTCAGCCAGAAACCCTAGCCGCCAGACCCGTGTCGACACCCAGGGCGACACTACAGTCGACTTGGGGGGGGGGGAAGTCGACTTGGGGGGGGGGGTCGACACTAGTGTCGACTCCCCAGTCGACCTGCCTGGGCGGGAACACTTTTCTGTTTGAATTCTTAAATTTTCTGCGAGGTGTTTTGAATTTTCTGAAACTTCCGATGGCCATAACTTCTTCATACGAACTCCAATTCACTCAAACTCGGACTCTATTTCAACCAGAATTTCGAGATGAACACAATGGCGCAACCCGTTTCCCACAATTCTCACGTCTGAGATTAGTTATTCTTTAATTTGTGATTATTAATATTAACAGAATTACGGGGTGTTACAATTCCTTTATACTGTATTTGTTGATCTCTGCTAAATATATATCTGTTTGGTGGTGGAGAATCTATTCTCTTGCTTAACACCCTTCTCCGAGACGTACGAGCTTAGAGGTTATATATTGGTGGAAATCTGTGGTACGGTATGGAATGACAGTGTGGCATGCTGAGATGCAAATGATCAAGACTTTTGTTGAAAAGCAGAGTCTTGTGGTTGATGATCAAAGCATAGCTTTAATTAGCATAGCTCTGTGTAGCGTTAATTCGCGAGCTTCACACCCCGGTATGAACTAGAAACGGGATGAGGACTTCTGGGAAATGGATATATGTTAGTTTCAACGACATGGTATGAAGCCCAGACTGTTTATTCATGTGGATGTTACTTATTATTACTTGATTGGAAGTGATGCGCCTCGGATATATTGGTCACTACGGGGCCGATGGATGTTATGGTCGATATACTAACTAGATTTTATACCCCATAGGGCAGGCTAACATATAGTTTAGTTTATTGCCAATCATCGATGAATGACCGGCCCTGTCGCTAACCGCAGGTGCAGTTGCTGCTGTATCCTGAGGCTCAGACTAGAGATTCTCGAATTGGTAAGGACGATCTCTTGCCTTGGTTCATAGAGGGAAACCCAATTTCCAGTATGTGATTATTAGGTTTTAGTTGTAAATATATATATATATATATATATATATATATATGGCGACATAATATAATGGTACCTACGCCGCCTATGATTGATACATTTATATTTGAAGTTAATTTCTTCACTTATGTAATAATAAAAGATGAAATTTTGCATATCAAGAATATTAGGCTATTATAAGGGAAAACTCTATCCTCGACTGCGTTCATTATGTGATGGGACCTGAGTCTTAAAATAACTTCATTTTCCTATTTAGCATTTCATTGATATTCTTGGGGTTAAACCCATTCTGTGTTATACGGCGTGGTCCCTTGATTTATCTAACTTTCAAATCAAGCTAATAACTGTTTTAGTTCTCACACCAGTCCCACGACTGACCTGGAGTTTATTGGTTTAACCTAAACTCTGGATGTCCCTATTTCCCACATGGGCAGTTAGTAGTTTTGATTTTGCAGATTTCTATTTTTCTGGATCTCGGTTTACAGCTGGAGCTATATTCGGAAAGCTTTGTATCCGTGTATCTCTTTCAATTGTGTTATGTATTATTCTTCCGCTGCTATGTAATGTATATTAATCTCTGATATTTTTCTGCTGTATATTATTTATTCATACTCTGTTATATTCTTGTACTCTGATGTAATTGTTGTAATATCAATGAAGTGTTCTATTGTTTGTGTCCTGATTTGTCGTGTTCTCAACTCAATCCGGGCTTTCCCATAAGGGTTAGTTTGGGTCATTTCAATGATAAGCATGTGTTTGCATTTTCATGTGTCTGAAGTCTTTTTTGTAGTAAGAGAATGATTCTCTTTTGATTTGTTAAACTTTAGTATATAATAGATATGTGCAAACATGGTATATGAATATTATGCAAATTTGAAATTTTATTATAATGTATTGAATTAACATATTTTGTTTACATGATTATCACTGGAATATGTTCTTATATATTTATATTTTTATGATATCATTGTATAATTTTATTTTACTGTTCAATAAAATCGATAATTATGAATATTGTGGGGTAAATGCAGAGAAAACAGTGTAGTATATGAACACTGCACAACGTTTAAAAATGCCAAGGAAAATGAAAAGGTGAAGTATACAAAGCATTTAAGAAATGTTGATAAAAATAAATGGAGAGATATACACAACCTTTCATAAATGCTGAGAAAAAGAATTGGTGAATTATAAACATCTAAAATAACATAACAGTCTAAACGCTGTAAATACTGGTGTTTTTACAACGTTTCTAAAAGTGCAGTTAAAAGTTCATGCCTTATTACCACATGTCATTATACAACATTGTTAATTCCACTATTAATACTTTTTACAACATTTTTCAAGGCTGGTAAAAGTCTTTTTTCTTATAGTGACTATTTTAAAATCATTACACGCAAGTAGCCTACAGTATATAATTTTAACAAAATTATAGTGCAAATAAAGAAAAATTGTACAACGTGATGGTGAAAGCATTAATAACAGTCAATATGAAGGTACAAATGATGTTATCAAAGTACACATGTAACGACCCAAAAATTTCAACATTTGAAATATGAATTTAATTAAGGATTAACGTTAATAATCAATGTTTATATTTGAAATTTTACTTAGTATTTTGAATCTAGTCCGTTTTAACTTGGGTTTGAATTAGTTTTGTACATATATATTTAATTTCAATTTTGTGAATTTAACGTTGCTCGATTAAAATAAACAATATTAATATTTGAACTAGTTAAAAACATGTTGTTTGAATATTGTAAATTTTGATTTTAACTCGAGAATTTATCAAACCGACCGTTAGGGAGGTTTGCTTATTGTGAGTTGCCCAAAATCAATTTCTCTGAAGCCAAAATAAAAATGCCCTTTCTGCGTCAATGTTTTCTCCCGATACCTTGTTCTTCTCCGTATTTTCGTTTCTTCCTGATTCTTCTCCATACTTTTTCTCAAATCCAATGTTTCCCCTTTTCCTCAAATCCAATATTTCCCCTTCAAATACGAATTTTTGAGGTATGACCCCGTCAGAACCCCTTGTATTTTTGTGGTTATAAAAGTGGATCCGGATCAAAACCCGTCGCTTATATTGAATTCATCATCACAACCCATTACCTGTGTTGAATCGCATAGAAACCTTCTCATCCAGAATCGTAGTCATGTAAGTTTACCGATCCCTTTCCTTTTATGATTTTATTTGCAAATAAAATAAATCCAAGCTTGGAATTTTATACTCTGATTTTGTGGTGATTCAATTTTTATAAGTATGATTGGGGATTTACTGCATAAACACTATTGGGTTGATTGTGTTTTAAGTATGATAGATCATAAGGTTTTCAGATGGTGGATACTGTATTAGAAGATTTTATTACATAGATAATTGTAAAGCCTAGAAACTAAAACTCAATTAATTCACCAACGATATCGTCAATGTCAACTCAGACGCAGTTCAGATACACGCAGACTCTGTCGAAGATTCAGAGCATTGTGGTTCAAATTATCAGCCTTCAATTTCAGGTTCTTAGTCCCACATCTTATATTACCATGTGTTATTTAAAATATGAGATGCTTGCATGAATGAGTATGGTGTTATTTGTGTTGGTGAACTCGGAAGTATTCACTGTTTTAAATTTTTTGTTACCCTTTTTTCTCTAGAATTTTCTATGCATTACACAAAAAGAACATCGTTTGAGAGACGATTATTGAATGGTGTTGCTTATGCAGTACACGTTCTTCATTCTGAAAGAGAGGAATTTGAAAATTCACAGGGATGGAAAAATTGGAAGATGACTCGTGAACCATCGTCAACGATGTTGTCAACGTCAACTCAAATGCAGTTCAGATACACGCAGACTCCGTCAAAGGTTCAGAGCATTGTGATTCAAATTATCCCCTGCACTAAAACTCAATTAATTCACCAATGATGTCGTCAACATCAACTCAGACGCAGTTCAGATACACGCAGACTCCATCGAAGGTTCAGAGCATTGTGATTCAAATTATCAGCCTTCAATTTCAGGTTCTTAGTCCCACATCTTATTTTACCATGTGTTATTTAAAATATGAGATGCTCGCATGAATGTGTATGATGGTTTGCAAAATCAACATTGTTAGAATAAATATGAGATGCTTGCATGAATGAGTATGTTGTTATTTGTGTTGGTGAACTTGGAAGTATTCACTGTTTTAAAAAATTTGTTACCCTTTTTTCTTTAGAATTTTTTGTGCATTACACGAAAAGAACATTGTTTGAGTGACCATTATTGAATGGTGTTGCTTATGCAGCACACGTTCTTCATTTTGTAAGAGAGGAATTTGAAAATTCGCAGGGATGGACAATTAGGATGATGACTCGTGAACCTTCACCCATGCAAGATGAATATGGCCCTGTTATCTTCTCTCAAGAGACGGTTTCATATATTGAAGCCATCCATATGATGTTTGGTGAAGTATGTATAATATTAGTGATACCATGCTAAAAAGCTTAACTAAAGATCAACTTTACTCGTAATTTATGTCATAATAAAAAGATTGCCTTAATGCAAAAATTGAGTTATTTGATATTATAATAAACTCGAAAGTTACCAATTTTGATTGTGTGCTGCTCTACGTGTCATTGTTTCAAAATTAAAGCACAAAAAACCATTCCTATTAGACCATGTTTACCTGATCATTTATATTTCTTCATGTTATTCATCCCTCAATGTAATGCTATTATATTGGTAAATGGTTTACTTTTTTTGGATCAGATGTAATTTGTCTGAAACTTCATAGATGGTATCTAACCATCATGCAAATATTTAATTTTGATTCTAATGAATCTGTCGTTGTGCGGGAGGATCGTGAAAATATCTTAAGGTCTAGGGCAACTGGCATGGCAGTTTATGAACATTCATGACTTGTGAGTTTGTGACATGTTTATGAACATTCACTGCATGCCAGTATTTTATAACATTCAAGAGTTTGAAGATTTTATTCAGTACCATGGTGGTTCACTATATCTTGTGTGAAATGATCTAAAAGTTCCGACCTTTTGCTCTTAGTCTCGGGAATAGAATGCTAAGAGCTTACAATGTTCATACGCTAAGATCAGTCACTTATGTGGTGCTCGCGGACTGGGCTAGGTGCACTAGGGAGGGTTTTACGACTATGGTCGGTTTCCCTCCTGAACAAATTCAAAAAAAAGTATACTCTTAGTCTATATGTAAAAT